>JAKIMF020000007.1:0-1438879 GCA_022605425.2 Hamiltosporidium tvaerminnensis | reverse complement strand
GTTTGTATCAAGGTACAAAAATATATTCTAATTTTCCTTTACAAGTCACGTTTAAATAATGCATTACATTTACTAAAGGCTAAGATAAGAAAATTTGCTGATATGAAGATATTAAGCTAAGGGGCTACAATCTGGATAATGCAGTAGCATACGAATAATTTGTTCTCGACAAGCACGTAGAGTTCGGATCGTATGAAATGAAAATATATTCTTTTACTTTTTAAGCACTAGAATAATGTTCTACCCTAGCATATGTACTTTTCAAAATTTAAGGTACGACCGGAACTTCATAAAATTAAAATTTTTATCACAAACTGATAAATGTGTTTTTGAATAGAGCTAATTTTACATTAAATTCTATGTTTAATATCAATTAATTAAAAGATAAGACGCTAAAAAAACCTTTAAGCAATAAAATTTAAGTTTTAACTTCTAGAAATGAATTCTGTTGAATAAATTACCGAATAAAGAAAAACTCGAATTATTGCAAGATATTTAAGTTGAAGCATCGAAGAGTTTGAAAATCAAAAGACAAGTTTCTCATAATTGCACAACCCTATCATAGCTAATTTAAAAAGAATCTGAAAGAGCTGAGAGAACGATAACTGACTTAAATTTTAAAGAAATTTAAGAGTTGATCGGAAAAATGAAAGGAAGATTAGTTATTCAGAGCAAGCTAATTCTAATATTAGAATTCAAATCCGGTTAACGATTTGGTTTAGTAAGGTTGTTCAATGTAGTAAAAAAAAGAACGCGTGTGTTGGTAAATAAATACGAAGCTTATGGTTCAGTAGTGAGTAACAATACTTTGGTATTCTGTTGACACTATTTAAAGATACACTTAAAAAATTTAATGACAGTTTTAATTATTATAAAAGAGAATTGGGGATAGGTTAGTTAGTATAATCTTATGTTGAATTTAAAAAAGGAAATAAAGCTACTACGGCCTATTAAGTCTGGGGTGATTTTAGAGAGAAAAAATGCACTTTTATAAACATGTTCATAGATATATTTCTTTCATTCAAATAATTATTTTAATTCTTTTATTTTTTTGCGAGAAGTACCAAAGGCGTGAAAACTAAATACAATTACAGCAATAAAAAGGAGAAATAAATTATACAAGAATCTTGCACTAATGAAAAAACTTGTAAATTGTTTGAAAAGAGCATATTTACAAAATTCGAGTTCGTTTTATAAAAGAAAAAAACTGGTTACACACGGAATAACTCAGCTTTTACTAATAGCTCAGATAGAACATATTTTAGAAAGTAGTAGTGATATTTTTCGTAACGATCGATAAGAAATCAGCTTATGAATCGGGCTATAGCAACGCTTATATAAGAAGCTCATGTTGTATCAAGATTTTACCGCGAATAATACTCTATTGATTGCGGAATTACTTCAGAATAATTTATATTTATTGATAGAGTATAATCTGAAAACAAAATTTACTACTTTTTGCAAAGAGTTACCGCAAAGACCTGGGATATTCTTAAGTTAGTTCAATATTGTCTTTGATTATTTGATTTTCTATGTCTCTTCTCATCTGAGGAATAATATATTTAGGTAATTAGAAGATGTTTTGCTTTATTGTAGTAGTTTGGAACGGATTAAGAAGAATATCAGATGCATTTAAAGCCCTTCATCTAATAATGCATATATTTTGAAAGAAAAGAACTACTCTTATAATTGCTGAAATATGATTAAAATATTTATTAATAATATTAGTGTTGAAAACCAATGCCTTTTCAAGTATCTTAGATATCCCTTTTGTTTAAAAGGCGTTGATACGAATTTTACTGTCAGACAACCAAGAAAAAAGGCTTTAAAAGCTGCAATTGTATTAATAAATATCTTCTGAGAAAAAAGGCGAAAATGACTGCAAAATCTTCTAAACTCGGGTTGAGAGGCTATGTTGGGTATGTTAGACTTATATTAGATTATCAATTCTTAATTTTATCGGCTCATAACACGTTTTTCCTAGCAACGGAGATAATTGAGATGTGTCTTGAAGTACTGTTTGGGGATGTGTTATAATACACCCAGTGTTTTTCCATATGCTCTACTACTATAGAAACAACTTAGGAAGATCAGTGCGTCACAATCTTTCCCTTGGCTTTAAATTTATTAATGAAAAAAAATTAATATTCTTAAGGAATTAATGGAAAATAATACCAAAATTATTGTTCTGTTAAAACTACATATTAATATTATTTTAATAATACTAAAGTGATTCCTAAGAAAATATTGAAGGATTTTTAATAAGCTTGATTTCTAGATAACAAAAGAATATTCAAATATATCAACATCGTGCGTTATTATGATGTAAAGAGAATTACTAATTGTTGCTTTAAGGCATTTATGGAATATGTAAGAAGACAAAATAGGATGATTTTGACGCTGTTATTCGTTTCTTGGGAAAGAAAGACTGAAATCATCTTTTTTTATGTTAGACTATGCTCTACTAACATGGAACGTGTCTAATTTGTTTAATAATACGAAATTTGAGTTTTAAATAAAGCTAAAGCGTGAAGTATTTTTAATTTTTCTAGTGGTCTAAATGTTTGTTATTAGGTTCCTAATATATTTCTTCTTTAATATGCTTTTTTCCATTTTTTTATTTCCTGTTTTGTTTGTGTGAATTTGCTTAAATTATTATTCTACTACGTTATTATTTTAACAATCACTTTAGTATGGTATCATTTTTACGACCAACCATTTTTTTTCATTTGCTATGTAACTCGACACTCTTGCAAACAGTTTTTCCTCAACTAAAGCAAATCTGGTTAATTTAATCTTTGATTTAGAGATTATAGTTATTTTTTTAGAACTAATGTATAATTTTATCTTTTTTTGAGAAATTTATATTTATTTTATATTCAGGTTTCATAAAATTTCTTATTTTATATCATTATGTTATATTTTGATATATAAATAAGTTTTACCTCTTCTCATATTATTTTAAGGAGTTAAGCCTAATAGACTTTTAAAATTAACTATAATTGGAAGTTTTTGTGTGTAAGGTATTTTTTGTTTTTTTATGCTTATTACGAACATTCGGACAATTAAAAACATAACTCATTATCTAAAACTAAGATTTTTTTATCTTGATCATAATACGTTGTGTTCGATCTAAATATGACTGTATTAAATTTTGTGAAATTGTTTTTAGAAGCCTTCAATATATTGTCTGAAACATTAATCATATATGGGGTTTATGCGTACCTCTGGATTTCTATATAACCTTATACTTTTTACTTTTTCTTAATTGATGCAATCTTTAATAGCGTTTAATTATATAGTATTGTTTATGTTACTTAAAAAGAAACTAAATCTAATATAAAGAAAGATAATGTGTTAAGGTGTATCTATATCTTATATATAATACTTTAATGAGAATATATATGAAAAAATATATTATTGCTTTTTTTGAAATGGATATGATATTATTTAGATTTATACAGACATTAATTTTTGATTCATATGCAAAACAATCTATATAATAATTTAAAAATTTGATTCGTCTCAATATATCCATATAAATAAATATTTTGTTTCATAATATATAGCCAGTGTGAACCAGATTAGTTGTTATTAATATAAATGTATTAAATATTTTGATTTTGTAAATTATTTTTATTAGACTATACATTATTGCATTGAAAAGATCTAAAGAATGAAATTTAGATAAAAAATATAATACATTAAAATGTTTTGAAATGATAACTATATTTTTATTATACTACTTCTATATTAAAACTAATTTAAATAACAGTTTATACATTACTTATTATACAATTTTAATTTTATTTATTCGTCTACCTAGTTTATAGATAATTGCTTATTAATTTTTAAATAGTATGGTTATATGTATTTTTTTAGTTTTCTTAGATATTTAACTTGTTTACAAAGCAATACGTTTTACCACGAAAAATGATTTAATGAAAACCTAATTTAGATAATATTTTTGTTATGGTATAAAGAAAAATAAATCAAAAACATAAATGATAAATGTAATAAAGTATAATTTAAATTAATTGACTCATTTTTCTAGAATATTTCTTTTATATTTTTCTTAATAGATATAAAGCTTCGAAGAAATCTCCTAAAAATAAAGAACTGATTATACAAGGGTGAATTACAAAATATTTGTAACATTTGAAATGTAAATATATTTATAGTTGCGATATTAATGTATGAAGACCAAAAAAGAATGTTAGTTATATGAAATTATTCATATATTATAATGAAAGTATAATTTCTAAGATATTCTTTGTTGATTTGTAGATTATCATATCAAATTTATGACTTGTCTAATTAAAATATAAAATGAAAGACTTTTGATTATTAAAAATTACAAAAACTAAATAGATCGCGTTTTTAATCCTTAGCATCTTCTATAGGTGACTTAAGACAATCTTCCTATGAAAGTTCCGAGATATATTTTATCTTGAGATATAAATCTTGATGTTGAAGCCATAGAATTAATACACGATTAACTTATATATTACTAGAATATTTAGACATGAATTTTCTATCTTACATCGTTTGAGTTGATTTATATTCTAAAAGAAACATATTTCTAATTATTTTCATAGTTTCCTACTATGATTCAAAGAGCGTGTGAAAGAACTCAACCGATCTTGACTAAAGTCAGAATTACCTAAATAAATGAATTCATTTATTAAGAATATATTGGTAGGTAATAACCCTATCAAGATCATTAATTTAAATTGTCATAATCGAATCTCAAAAAGTCCAAATATTGGACAGAATTGGATATTAGAAAAGATTCGGTGGGAATGTTTACCATAAAAAAAAGATAAAATAATATCCTGTAGTTACAGTTAATCTTTTTAAATTTTAATAACTTTAATTCACTTTTATGACAATACGTTAGTCATTTAAATTTTCTTGACCTATTTGAATTAAACTTACAAAAAAACTGGTTTTATTTTATGGTTAATGCGTGAGGTATAGCATCTATACTAGAGTTGTGTTCTTTTTAAAAAAATGGGGTTTCCTAAACTATAAGTAATTTTAAAGCATTGAAAAACATGTTAAGGAATGTAAAATGAATTTTTCTAACTTGAAATTAAATCCAAATGAAGTATGGAAATTCAGGGAGATTTATTTAAGCTCATAGATAAATAGTAAATGGGTTCGACGAAATAAAATGAACTGGTTTATTGCATACTTTAGTGTAGGAAACCCAAAAAGGTTATAAAATATTATTTATGTAAAGGAGATAAGAATCGGTTTACACTTACTCTTAATATATATTTATGAAAGTTAAGGAATATTGAATTATTTACTTTATACAATTCAGAAAAAATATTTTAATGCTAGCCTAATCTGTGAAAAAAACGTATGAGGAAGATCGGGAAAATTGAAGTATTTTTTCCCAATTTTAATAAAAAATGTCCGAAGTACTAAGGAAAAGTGCGAAGTAGTTTCCTTGGGATTCACAAAGAAGTATGTAAGCTACGGATAGAGATAGTTAACCTAATTTCGTATATCTAGGTTAGGTCGAAATTTATGGGGGAAAGTTACATTCAAACTTAGTTTCAAAGTTTCTTTTTTGGCTTTCTTCAATTTAAAAGATTCCCTCTAACTTTGTAAGGTCATTTTACTGTGGATCTAGTTTTCATAAGGATGTTTATATAGATTAGAAACTAGAAGAGTAACTACTTCACCTTGTAGATCATTTTAAAATACAAAATTAAGAAACTACACTTCTTTTTTAAAATTATCGCAAGTAAAATATTTTTATTCTCAAAATACGGAATGTTTTAACTAATTAATAGAAAAATGACTTGTTTTAGTATTTTTCAATTTAAATATCTTAATATGTTTTTCCTATATCAAAAACCCATATGTGTTTTTAGATTTTTCAGAACACAAAACAAAAATGTAAAGAAATAAAAATAAATTCCGATTTTTTCTCTAAAAAGGGAAACAAAGTAGTATTTCCCAGGACTACAACACTGTGTCGGTTCTATACAAAATATAAAAGGTTTCATCATTTCTATTCTGAAATGAAAATCTGTATAGTTTCCAAACTTGTTATGGAGTAATATAGTTTGGAAACTAAACGATATTACATTCAATATATGAATGATTAAAATAAAATTAAAACTTGATTGAATTATAATTTCGTTTTAATAATATTTCAACTGTAACTAAGTACGAAATATTTTTTGGTGGAGTTGAATTTAAAGTACTATTTATAATTCATAAATAAAATAAAATTGAATTTCTTATATGTTACTTTTTTCCATCTTTGTATTTTTAAATATATTATTTTTTTTTGTTTTATTCTTCTTAATATATCTTATGATTACTGTCCCACATAAGAACCTACCTAAACCTAAGAAAAAACTAAAGATAAATTACTTTGTTTTCTTTGTAAAAAAATGTCATGAACAATTTTTGTGAGATAGTTAAAAAATAGAAATCAAAGCAATGATTGTATTCAGATGTCTTTACGTTTACTTTAATTTTAGAGTGGTTTTTTTGATAGTTTTAGATGAAAACAACACGTAAAAGACCTTGATAAGCTGAGTGCCTTGAAAGATACAAATGTTTTGAAAAAGAATCAGTGGAAAAAAGAGTTGAGAGAAGCGATAACACTGTCTAAAATTTATCTTAAAAGAGATTACCACATAGATATATGTCCCGAAACTATATTCTCTTGAAATATTTAAATTTGGATAGCATACTGTGATAATTCGATTGTAAGATTTGAAATTAAATTACTGGAAAGAAAATGATTTATTTATCAATTTATTAAATGCTTTTTTTGTTTTATAATTTATTTTTGTATTTTGATTTAAATTTGTTGAATTTTTTCTGATTTTCATAAAATAATTCTGAATTATGGTGTTCAAATAAAATAATGAATTAAATTTCATATTTCAAACGATTATTCATTTTTTTATTGTTTTTAGTTGAATTTTATGCTAATAAAACTGAAAATTAGATATATTTATTCATCATTTTTGTACATTTTACAGTAAAATAAGTATTTGGTTAAAGTAATAAAATTAAAAAAATTAAAGGAAAATTAATCCTATTATTAAAAAATAATTTCAAAATCTTTCTTATATCTTAAGTGTTCAAAGAACAGAATACTTATATATTTAATAAAACATTTTACAAATTTGGTTAAATTTTTATTTTATAAAACTACAAAAATCGAGTGGTATAATTATTCTTCCTATCTTAAGATATGAAGAAGGCTGATATATCCAATGCTTGATTTCTATTAGTACTTTTGTATGGTATATTCTTATTTTATTAAATTTTAATTTGTGATTAAGTTATTTAATAATTTTTCATTCTAAGTATAGCAAAATCCAATAAATTTTAATAAATTATACATTTAATCGTTAGATGACTCTCACTTTGATTTAATTATATAAAATTAATTGATGTATCATTTTAAAAGTGGTATACATATTTTTACAGTTCTAAATATATTAAGTTTTCTTTTGAATTTCAAAATTTGTAAAAATAATAGAAAATAGTAGAAATTAAAAAATGTAATAAAAAAAAATTAAACTTTATTTAAAATATATCATACATGAATATATAGAATGTCTATATTTAGAACAGTGTTTATATTTTAAAGATTCATATCGAAATGGATTTTGTTTAAGATTTAATTTGTTGATAAAATGAGACATATGTAAGATTTTATCTAATAATAGAACAAAAAAAATTAACAATATACAGTTATTTATAAACCTAAAAATTCTACTTTGTAAACATCTAAATAAAAGCTTTTTTAAAAAAAAATTAGAAGGTCAATCTTTTTATTCAAATTTCTGCTTGTACAGATATCATTCGATATTATAAGGTAACGTAAATGCGTGAAATATTTTAGTTTGTTTCAAATAAAAGTTTTGAATTAATAGTATTTCAGCTTGTGAATCCGTGTTAAATTTATATTTTTCGATTCGAAATGAATTTTCATTGTAAGAAATTGATATAAAGTCTAACATATTCTAATTTATGTATAAAAATGTAATATAGTTGTGTAAAAAAATAAAAGAAATTTTAAATGCATTGAAATAGACAGAGGTTAAATAATATTTGGTATAGAATAGCTTGTTTGTTTTTTCTTCTCTAAGTATTTAAAGGTACGTCTCATAAGGCATTGTTAAAAATATTTACAGGAAAAAGTAGTAATTAAAGCTAATCCTTTCTTTAGATAACAAATAATATAACATTTAAGAAAGTAAATGTATTTATACGAAATAATATTTTTAAGTATGATCACAATGCAGAGTAGTCTTGTAATATTTAAGTTAACTTATATTTTTCTAAATTTACGTGAAAGGTTTTAAAGTAATAGTTCTATATATGCTGGGGATAATTTCGAGTCATATAAATATATTAGCTTATTATTTGGATTTAAATTACTATTTAGGTCTTTATTTATCTATAGTATTAAATTAGTATTATTAATAGTTGTTAAAATATTAAATTCGTCTTTTGAAGATATGACTCTATTACATTTTTAATTTATTTACCTTTCATTCCTTTTTTACGTTTAATATTTTACTTTTTTAATTGTTTAGATTAATTTTTTTCTAGTTTAGCATTTTTAGTTCTAACTAGTTCATTTGACTTTATTTAATTAGATAAATCTTTATCTACTCATTTTCACATTTCTTGTTCTTTTTATTCAAATCTACCTTTTTTTTAATTTTTTTAAGGGCATTCGTATGTTTTTTATTTGTCGTTCTACTTTGATACTTGCACAAGCAGTTTTTCAATTTATAAAACAAGTATATTTATTCCAACCTTTGATATTATAATAAAAAAAAGTATATGTTTTCAAAAAATGTCTAATTTTATCTTGTTTTGATAGATTTATATTTATTTTTAATTCATTGCTCTTCAAATTTCTTATTACATATCAATGTGTAATATTCATCAATATGGGTAAGTATTTTCCCTTCTCATATGATTTTGAAGGTTTAAGCTTAATAAACTTATAAAATTTACCATAATTGGAAGTTTTTGTGTGTAAGGTATTGGTTGTTTTTTTATGCGTATTACGAACATCCGGACAATTAAAAACTTAACTCATTATCTAAAAATAAGATTTTTTTATCTTGGTCATAATATGTTGTGTTCGATCTAAATATGACAGTATTAAATTTCGTGAAATTGTTTTTAAAAGCATTCAATATATTGATGGAAACATTAATCATATATGGGATTTATGCGTAACTCTGGATTTCTATATAACCTCATATTAGATACTTTCTCGAAAATTGAGCGAACTGCTAGGTATTATGTATGCATTGCTTCTTTAGCACAAAAAAAATACAAATATAATATGAAAGAAAGATATACAAGTGAAAAGGGTATTTGAATTTCATTTATACTACTTTTACGAAAATTTAGGAGTTTTGTAATATTATTGCTATTATCAATATTGATGTGATATTCTCCCGATCTATACAGACATTGATTTTTTATTCATATAACTATAATCCATATAAATTGATTCAATTTTTAGTTCGCCTTAATATATCCATATAAAAAAATTTTTTGTTTTTTACTATGTAGGCTTAATATACTGACTTAAATTATTTTTATTATAAGTATATTGATTGCTTTTAATCATGTTAGGTCTTTTTTTTGGAAATATAGTATACAGTAAGATATAAAAAATTAGATTAAAATAAAATCATAATACGATAAATTCTCTTGAATAAAAACTTGATTTCTATTATACTACTTATATATTAAAACCAAATTCAAATAAAAGTTTTTACATAAATATATGCAAATTTTAAGTTTCTTAACCTATTCTTTTGTTCAAACAAAATTCTACAACTAATTCTTAAAATAGTTTAATTTTGTTTAGTTTCGGTGTTAAACTTGTATATTAAGTCGTACATACAATACAAATAATATTTGAATTATTGAATATTATCTGATATTTTAATTTTATTTTAAAATAGGTAAATCTTAAATAAATTTGTTTATTTCAAACTAAATTAAATACTCGTTTTTTACATATGCTTAATTTATATTTTTATTTTTTCTATGTAAAGCTACGAATTAATTTTCAAACTTTTCAGAAATTCATTTGAATTAAGTAATATAATAGAATCAAAGATACATTGATTTCAAAAATGTATTTATAAACGAATATTATTTATAATATAAAAAAATAAAGTATGTTTGTGAAAGTAGACGTCTATTCTAATTTACTAAATAAAATTTTTGATTGAGTTTGTTGTTCAAATAAAATATTATCAAATTGTGATTTGTACACTTAAAATGTAAAAAGAACACAATTAGACATTGAAAACTTTAATAGGTATGATTAATCTTGGATTTTTTAAGTTTTGGTATCCTCTAAGTGTGACTTAGCACTATCTTATTATTAAACTTCTATTACCTAATCAACTGTATAAAGATTTAACCTAGTTTAGAACAAAATAACTGTTGCACAATACTAAATATATTTTTTAAAAAAATAGCAGCAAATTTATACATTTTACACTACCTAAGCTGATTAGTATTATGAAAAGAGTATATAAGATTATTTAATCTTTAGCTCCTATGGGATTCAAGAAATGTATAAAAACTCATGAGATTTTATGCGATCGGATTTAACGGAAAAATTAAATTCGAGCACTTAGTTGAATTTATAAATAATTTTACAAATAACAGACACACCTGTTTCATAAACTCCGAGACCAAAAGTTATCTTTAAATACAGATTTAGCTATTCGCAAATCTTCGAGTAAATTACGATATTAAAATTATATTCATAGACAATTTTGTTTTGTTTAAACTTATACCCAATAAAAAACCAATAATTATAGTTTAGCATTAATCATAATACTTTTTTATTTAAACTAATCGCTTTCATTTTTTTTCTATAACTACACACGCAATAGTTATGATATATAAATGACTCTGGGCTTATGAAAAATTCCGGTCTTTTGAATAAATGGGTAATTCTTACAATATATTTATTCCACAACGAAACTTAAATTATCTATTTTAAGATATAGCAAACCTTATTGAATATATTAATGAATTAAAACTGTACTAACATGTATTATAAAGATCGATTGAATTTCTTTGGTTGAAATGGAAGACTTTTGTTTTGCTAAACAAAATATTTTTCGTGAGAATATTTCAAAAATAATTCAAGAATCAAGAAATATATCAAGGCGTTTAATCCAAGGAATTAGGAATGTTAAATTTAATAAAAGAAATCTTCGGATATAAAACCTATAAATATAGATTAACTAATTGCAACGGACTGAAGTATAAAATTAGATACGAACGAATAACAAACAGAATAATTAAACAAATCAGGGAGTGTAAAGATTAATTTAAAAATTAAATTTTTTTTATATGAATCAGATATTTCAAAGATAATATAAGGCAAATTTTAAAATATTTTACTAACATTTCCTAAAACATAAAGATTCTTTTACTTCCTCTTCATTCAAACCCAGTCAATATTTCCGCCTTTTCTGAAATCAATTCCAAGAGGTTCCAAAGAAATTTTCTTCAATTAAAATCTTCTAGCCTTCAAAATATATTCAATTGCATTTTTAATTTCAATTCGATAAATATTCGAATTAAGTATTTCGATTTCACCTTCAAAATAAATATTTCAAGGGAATTAGATTACTTGACACACAAAACTTCCGTTTTTTACATCTCAAAAACGATACATGCTTTTGGTTCTACCACCCCGAAAATTTCCAAATTGTGTTAGGTTTTAGCCGAGATTGCAGTGTGATCTTGCTAACTGTTGATATACATTTCAAAATTCTTCAAAATTTCCAAATACTTTTCATAAAACCCTAGCTTTGATTCTAGGCCAATATAAACGGCCGTGTGTACAAACTGCTTACTAGCCCCTAGCCATGCCTCTTTCGTCTTTTCCGAGTAAGTGGTACGAGAAATTTTGCACAAATCAAAAAAAGAACTCTTTTGATTAAATTCAATATTATATAAAACTGCTTTGAGGTGTAATATAATCAAAGATCAAGGTAAATGTTCCAATCATTTGTTACATACAACTTTACGATGTTGTACTAGATATCCAGTAACATCACAATATAATCTAATTATTTTATATCTTGACTATAACTACGAATAATTCGTAAAAAAAACTTCATTTTGATGGACAATCCATTAAGAAGCAGAGAATATAATAAACACCTTGCATCCTCACTGATATAGCCATTACACCCGTTTTCCTCCTTTTTGTTCGTATTTCTTGAGTTACCTCTTCATTCCAATTTCTTCAATAAAAAATATTTTGATATCAGAAATATAACGATAGAAATTTTCAAAATACATACTGAAATTAAATTGTTTTGAAAACATTCTTTTATTTGCTTTAAACCTAAGAGAAAACATAAAGAATTAAAACGTATTTAGGGGCATGTAAATATCTCTAATTTTTGTTTCCCTGTTTCTCAAATTGAAAAGCGTACTTTTTAAAATTTCATTTTAGTAGATTTGGTTCAAATATATGATTATTAAAACATTTTAAAAAAATTTTATTCTAAATTTTATACATATATTTTTCCTCAATGATTTTTCTGTTAAAACGTTTTATTTTTCAATATTATATGGTTACATTATCTTAATACTTCGATTTATTTCTAATTCATCGAAAAACCAGTAGCTAAATTTATATAAACTTTTATATGTACTTTTATTATGCTGAAATCATAAATATTCAAATGTTTTTATTTGGAGCGTAAATAATGAATTTAAATTATATTTTTGGCGGTGTGAGGATAGTCACAAAAAAAACATTCTTCTTAGCAATGAGTAGGTTAAACTGGTGTGAAGACAATATTTTGGATTTTTGGTGTGATTAAAACCACACTACTTCTACGTTTGTTACATGGGTGTTCGTATGAAAAGGAGAAGTTCATAAAATCACGAAAATTTTATATTAATATATTTTTGCTTTTTTCTTGTGCTCAATTGTAAACTGCACTTGAACTTATAGATAATATCCATAGAAATTTAAAAATCTAGTCTTAAAAACTGCTTTAGAAGACTCTGCGAATTGGAAATAGAAAGATAAACCCTTCTAAAACTGAAAAGGGATTGCGTGGGTTATTTATGTTGGTATGGCATTGCATCTTCGCTGGTTTTTTCGTGTAATTCGCCGAAATATATCTTAGCTAGCTGATAGTTTATTTGGCACGTGTATATTAAGTTAAAATGCTGCAGGGTGTGTAAAGGTACAATTCTAGTTGAGTTTTGCATACGATCACACCTCCGCAACAGATATTAACAAACTCGAAGCAACTAAATTGCTTATTAAATAAGTCTTAAGCTATTAAAGATAAAATGCTTTGGGATTTAGATATTCTAAAGGTAACGATGGAGTGTTAGGTCCAGTCACTGATGTCAAACCTAGAACTAAGCAATTTTATGAAAAAGTACAACACTTACTCCTTTATTAAAAATATTGTATAGTTTAAATTCATTTAATGGTTTTGGTTTATGCAGCTATTATATATTTTTCGTTAACGCTGATATTCAGTTACTTTAAACTTATGTAATATTATTTTTCATTTTACGGTTTATATCATTTAAATTATTATTCTATTTATTTTCACAATTTAAGTTATTTCACTAAAAAATATGTATTCTAATATAGAAAGTTCTAGTCGTACTATTTATTTATCGAGCATTATTTCGCAAATAAAATTAATCCTATCGAACTACAATGTCGTTCTTAATTTGAATATCTCATAGATTCTTTTAGCTTATAGATCTAATTTTATGTCTATTAGCATTCTATTTTTTTATCTAATCTAACTTTTTATGTTTAAAATATATACTTTTCTTACATATTATTTGTATTAATTTTGTTTTTATACTATTTTTTTATAACCCAATTTTAAAGGCGTGTAAGATGTGATATAAATCTTTAAGATAATTATAGCTTATGTGTTTGCTTTGATTAATTCACAATAATTTTTTTGAACTTTAAAATTTTGATTTTAAATTCTTTAATATTCTGTAGAATACTATGGAGATTTGCTAAATGCATATTTTTTGGGTAGAATACTTTAGTAGGGTTTTTTACTCCTTATTTAATTACCTTTTCTATAATTTGTATTAAGTCATGTATATTTTTGTAAATATAATTTTATTGTATATTAGTCTTTGAATTGTAATGTGTCTTACATAGTTAAAAAATGTACTTGTTTTTATTATATATTTGTTTCTAACTATTTTCATGTGCTTTTAATTAAATTCAAATATTTTCGTTCAATCGTTCTATTGAAATTCTAGTCCTAGTTTATCCTTTACTTGTTTTGAGTAAATTTATGTTATATAAAATTTATAAAGTCGTTACTTTAATGTAAATTGGTATATAGTTCGTTATTTATGTTTAAATAAATACTTTTGTTTATAGATGTTAAAATATAATATTTTTCTTGCATAAAAAGAGATTATATGTTAGATTACAGTTACCGATATTTCTTTCGTACATTTTTTTAGTTTATTATTCATTTTGGCTGTGTTTTCTTAATTTAAAAATTTACTTATATCAAATTTTTTTTGCTAAAACTCATTTTAGTTATAGCTGTATATACATTTTTTAGTTTTTTGGTTGTTTTTTTTTCGAAATGACTTTTTTTAATTCTGTTACATTTATTTTACTTCATTCTTTTCTTATTCATTTACAAATTCAAGTCGTTACTTAATCAATCACTTGTTTGGGTCATGTAAAATAATTCAGGTCATTTCAATGAGTAATTTATGTTTCAAAGTAATATTTATGGCTAAATAATGTATAAAATTTCTGTTATTTATTCATTTTATATTCATTTAACTTCAAATTCATTATTTAATATCAATATGTAATATTCGTAAATATAAGTAAGTATTTTCTCTTCTGATATTATATTAAGAGGTTAACCCTAATAAACTTTTAAAATTTACTATAATTGGAAGTTTTTGTGTGTAAGGTAATGGTTGGTTTTTTTTGCTTTATTGGAACAGTCGTACTATTAAAACCCTCACTCACTATTTAAAAACGAGGTTTTATAATCTTGGTCATAATAAGTTGTGTTCAACCTAAATATGGCTGGATTAAATTTGGTTAACTCGTTTCGAAAAGCCCGCAGTATATTGTTGGAAACATTAATCATATAAGAGATTCATACGTAACTATAGATTTCAAAATAACCTTTACTATTTACCTTTCCTTAAATTAATCAAACAGTTATAGCGCATATTATATATGCCTTTTTACAATTTCTTAAACAGAATATAAAGCTAATTAAAAAAAAAAGATATAAATACGAAAAGTATTCAAATATCATGTATAATACTTTCGAGTGATTAATGAGAAATGTAATACTATTGCTATTGTTGGAATATATATGTTATTCTTTGGATTTTTAATGGCTTTGATTTACTAATATATAATACAATTTATAGTATAATGAACTCTGATATTTGATTCATTTAAATATATATAGAAATAAATATTTCATTTTAAAATATATAGTGAGATTTAAATAACTTAAATCATTATAATTATACATGTATTAATTCGATTTAAATATGTTAAGTATATTTTTAATTTATATCTAATTTTAAATTAAATTAGACTTTAAAATAATATATATAGTACAGTAAACTGTCATGAAGTGATACAGAAAACTTTTTATCATGCTACTTCTATATTAAAACCAAATTCTAATAAATCTTTGCATCCAATTTATGTAAAATTAAGTACTCTTAAGTTATTTGCCTAATTGAAAGACAATTGTTACAATACTTTTTAAAATAGTTCGTTTTATATATTCTTTTTAGTCTTTAGATTGTAACTATTTTTATTAAGTATATATATTAAAACAAGAAATAAAGCCAAAATAAAATAATGTAAATAATATTTTGATATGATTATAAGAAAGTTAAACTTTAATTAAATTTAGTTCGGCTCATACCTAATTAATATAACTAATTTTTAATATACTTTCTCGTAATTCTATATTAATCTACAATGAAATCTTCAAAAATTAATGAGCTATCTATACTAGTCCGAAATAAGCAAGGGTTATATCATTTTAATATCTAAATATATTTATAAGGTGAATATAAATTTAGAAAGATAAGTATAAATAATAGATATTGATTTGAAAGATAGGTATAAATAGGTCTTATAATTTAAAGAAGGAAATATTTATAATACTACAAATAAAATTTCGATGATCTTGTTTGTCGATTTATAGCTAATTATTTCGAATTACGGTTTGTCTGCTTAAAATGTAATAATAGAGACAATTAGGTATACATAATCACTAAAACTATAAATGAGCTTCAGTTCTAAATGTTGTGGCATCTTTTACAAGTAAATTAGTACTTTTTCATTTTGAAACTTCTGATTCTTCCTTATATGAATAAAGATTAAACCAATTTAGAGGAATAGAACTTATGCCACAACCAGCTGATATATTTTTACTAGAATATTTGCACCTGTAATATATTATCTCAAACTATCCAAGCTGATTCGAATTATGGAATGGCATATCTAAGGTTATTTACACATTTTACCTTTGTTTAAAGGGTATTCTCAAAGAACTCATCTGATCTTGTTTGAAGTCAAAATTAACTAAATAATTTAATGAATTCACTCATAATATATTGGTAGATAAATTCTCAATATCATTAACTGGAATTTTCATAACGCGAAGGCAAATAACGCAATTATGAGGCGCATTTGCCTATTTCAAAAAATTCGAGGTAAAGTTGTATATTATAAAGAAAAAGATAAAATAATATAATTGAATTTATAAGTTATAATTTTAAAAATTAATAGATTTTATTTACTTTACATCAAAAAACATTACTTTTGTATATTTGCTCGACTATTTCTTTTAAACTTTAAGAAAATTTATTTGTTCCTCATGATATATGAGTGAATTGTGTGCTCTATGATTGAATTGCTTTCTTCTTGATAAAATGTGTTCTTCTTATTATAGAAATCTTCGTAAATGGTTTGAGCTATTAACGCTTAAATAAGCCGTTTGGACTCAATACAAAGTTTGTATTATATATTATCTTATATTATTTTTTGGTTTGTGTTAGAAGATTAAACATATTTTATATTTTCTAAAAATTTAAAGGTAATGCTGTTTTGAAGAAATATTTTTAAATGTATATTTTTTAGTACTTTTTGCGTTAAAAAAATTCCAAACTCATAGGTCTATATGCTTCTTTTTGTTTGAATACTATTTTATTTATATTGATTTTAAAGAAAACAGAGAATAAATAATGTGCCTTTTCTCATACTGACAATATTACAATAAAGAATAAAAAATTAGAATTTTAGTGAATGTATATTCGCTCATCCAAAGCTTTCCTGGTTTTAGTACTTTTGATAAAAATAAAACTTTAGTTAAATGATATGCATCTTAACAAATAAATATTTTAATTTTTTTTAAATTATTATTACTAATTTAGAAGATTCCATGTAGCAATTATTTTAAATATATCTCTATACGTATTAAACAATAAATTTTTTTTAGATAATACATTGTTTGAAATTAATTCATTTTACAGCTATTTTTATAATTTCTTTCTTTTTATTTAAATTTATGCAATGTAAAAATTCAGATATGAAATAGAATATGAAGAAAATTATATATGTAGGAATATACTAATAAAAATATCTTAGTATGATTTAAAAGAAGCCAAGAACATAATTTAAATAAGTATTGTTATACATTAAAATGGTTTAGAAGGGTAAACAGTGGATGGTATAATTAACAATTGTGACTTGAGTTAACTCATATTGTAATTAGATAGATTTCTTTGGAAGAATATCTATCAAGATACTGAACGAATTAAATGAAATTTGATTCTATGTGACATTGATTGTAAAAAAATTTAAAAGTATAAATAGGCAAGGGTTTTTCATTTTGTAGCATCTTCTACGGATTACCTTCAAGAATATGTTTGAAATATCGGATGCTCTATAGGAAAAGCTCTTCATCCTTTAAACTACAAGAGCTATGACTGTACTGAAGTGGAAGCCAAATATACCAAATGTCACCGTTCACAGATATCCATTCTCTTTAATATTTGCAGCTATATTTGCTGTATCTGTTTATATCCTAATTGCTGGATTATAGAAAGACTTATGCAAATTTATTTACGTAATTCTATACTTGCTTCAATATAGATGTCCTGAACAACAATCGATTTTGTTAAAAAATCAAAGAATTCGAAATGCATGGTTTTAATCACTTTATAATGCTAAGATACACTTACGAACAACATCAATTGTATTTAAAAGAACTTTAAGGCAATGAGCCAAATACTAGGACAACACTACCTATTTAGTTAGAAAAGTCGTTTGGAAATATTTACCCACTACAATGAAATTATATCAAAATACTGTTCAAAAAAATCTTAAATCATTTTACGAACAACCGTAATTTATTGTTTACAATATCTACAATTTTGATTGTATGATTTTAAGTGCTTAATTCAATCACAATCTAAAACAATAGGTCTTTTATAATATTTTGCATATGTGTGATTCTTATATATTTACATTTCTATATAAATAAATGTGTTCGTTTCATCTTTCTAAAGGTATTACATACTTTGTTGCTAGCTATGTTACAGAACTTATATAAAGACATTGAAAAGTTAATCGAAACGTATATTTCTTTAATGTTTTTCTAAACTAACTTTCTCAAGTATTTCACTGCTACAGATTAGGTAAATATTATTTTCTTTACTATATTTCTCAAGTATTTCGCTCACCCAGGTCAGTAGAAGCAAAAATTTTAAATTAGAATGGTATTAAGTGCTTTATGCACTTTCTAATAAATTAACTCTTAATTTTGCTTTTCTGAGCTAGCTATTGTGATTTGCATGAAATATTTCAATTCTTTTCAAATTAAATTAAAATGGCTTTTTTTTGGCTCGAGCATAGAAAATTTTAGTTTCTCTTTTAGTAAGAATATACAATAAGTAGAAATAGAACGAATATATGCCTAAATCTCTATTGAAATCGCTTTTTTTAAAGTTTTTTATGATTTTCGTACTTTTATCCAAGTAAGTAAAATATCCAGACATTGTTTTTACATTAAAAACCCTTATGAATAAAATAGCGACATTTCTTTTGAATATAAAAATAAAAGAGCTTCGAAATGCAAGGCTTTAAGCATTTTTTATTAAAATAAATTTAACAATAAAGAAACAAGTATTGAGTTTATTCATCTAAAATTTTAAAAAGGTAAACTCCTAATATTAAATAATTTTCTACGCGTAATAATTTGAATTTAGCAGAATTCTTAATTTTTTCCTGATAAAACTACTCTTGGACTTTGGCACCAATAATATTTACGTTTTAAAAAAGAATTTTCCAAATGAAAATTAAAAAAAAATTAAAAAGCAGCTGAATATTAATAAAAGAAAGAATTTAATTGTAATTAGACCAAAATAGTTCCCCTAACCAAAATCTTTAAACTGTTGCTCTGCTCTACAATATTTTAGGAGCATAAGCAGAATCAAATATTTCTAAAAACCAAACACGCTTTAAAAAATAGCAAAAATTTTTTTCACTCAACTAATTAATTTCATACACTCCAAAAAAGTTTTCCCTACCCTAATTTTTAGTCCCCCAATCCAAACATTTTTCTCCAACATTATTATTATTTCCCTACCTCGATTCTTTTTACCCTTGCGCCTGTTCTACATAACAGAATATTTTTTCCCCTAAATTTCTTTATTTTAAATATATTCTCGAAAAGCTCCATCATTTCCACGACCATAATCATTTTATCTTTAAATATATTTTTTCGTCAAGTAATTTATTTCCGCCCTAATTTACTTTTTGCCATAAACTTGCTCTTCCTCTCAGACAATTATTTTTTTCTCAAGTTTTTTTAATTATTCTGTTCAAATATCTTTCTTTTTTGAAATTTTGTATCTTTAAAACAAATATTCAATTAATTATCCGACTCCATTGATCTCAACTAGATATTTTCTTTCTGCCGGTTCTTTTTCTTAAAAACGGATTCTTTTCTACAGATTTTAACTTTCCTTGGTCTTTTTTACATTTTAAAAACCAATACTTTATTTCTTTAGCAAACCTTTTCACTTTAACTAAACACCATTCCCCAACCTGTTTTTATAACCAATTCTCCTTTCCCATACGTAATTTTCTTCCTTTATAACCCTTTTTTTCGCTATCTTAAATCTTTTTCCGAATCAGAATCTTTTCCCTAACTACTGTCTTTTTTCCCAAAATATTTTTTTTTACTTGCTGGCCCCGATCTACTCATCAAAAACAGATTTATTCTCCTGACTTAATTCCTAATCTTTTTTCGTCGAACAGATCTTTCTTCGCTAACTACAATCTTTTTTTCCTTGGCTAATTTTCTTTCTTTTTCTCTAATTTTTTTATTCTTGTTGAATAAAATTTGGGGTAAAAAAAATAGAAATTAATTGAGAAAAATAATTCTCTTATGTAAAAGTTGATTTTATTTTTTCCTACCCTATCGTAAGAAACCATGTTTGTTTTTCCTTATAAAATTGGTTTCGTCAATAATTCACGAGTAATAATGTGATTGTAATGTTTGCCACCAATCCTTTTCTACTTAAAATTTTTATAAATAAAAATTATTTTGCTTTTAAATTTATTTTGCTTGAAAATTTACTTTTTCTTAGATTCTATAACTATGAAAAGACACAAATTTAGATTTAAAAATGATTTGTGGAATACTATTATTTATCTAATAATATATTTAGATTTCTTTTTGTAATAATATAACTCTGGTGAAGTTAGATAATTCTAAACTCCAAAAATTTGAAAAATTAAGGTAAATTCAATTATAGTAGATATAATAATCAAAAACAGTTTCGTAAGAATTTCTTCTAAAGTTGTTACAGCAAATAAATTTGTATAAAAATAAGAATAAAATAAAAAAAAATGTTTTACTAAAAAAAATTTAATGTGTAAATTCGAATCGGTTGTCACGGAGAAAATAAAACTTGCCTTTCCATGTAATCCTAAAACCTAAAACAAAAAAATTAATGAAAACTCTAACTTATATAGTTATGTAGATGTTTTTAGTATGTTTCGTAATCTTTCTTTTAATGTAAATTATGTATTCAAATTCTGTATTTAAGAGTAATGTTTATAAAACACTTGGTCTGAAATAATTTATTTGCGTTGAATGGGACAGATTGCAGTAGTGGTATGGTATATAGAGATACATTTTTAAGGTTAAAGTGGAAGAAAGGAACCTAGGGGGAAGTAAAATGTAGATTAGGGTAAAAAACGTGTAGCAAAAAGGTTGATCGGAGAATAAATCTAGATCAAAACAGCTATTAATTTTGTTTCGCTTTCAGTTTTTTTTTAATTTGATTTCATTCGTATTATCTCTTAGAGTGATCACCCTAACCCTGAAGGGTTTTGGATGAATTACACATTTGAGTTTAAAAATATCTTTATTCTATCTGTGGATGTTTAAATATTTAAATCAAAGTTACTTAGAAATTGTCTTTTTTTGAAAATTTGATCCTATAAAAGTTCCGAATGTTTACATTTTTTTATTTTGTGTATATTTTACATTTTAAAGAAATGTTTTTTCTTTGTTATACATTCAAAAAAAAACGTTTTTAAAAACATTATATGGTTTTTTCGAATCTCTGAAATTTTTTATGCTTTAGTATTTTACAACTTTTATTATTAGTTACTATTTTTTCAAGCCAGTTCTATTTTTTTCTGTATGTTTTGTATAGATTTAAGCGTATTATTTATATTTTCAAACCTATGTATAAATTATTATGTTTTCTACATTTTTTCATTTAATTTTGGAATTGTGTACTATTTTTATGGATTCATTTTATATTTATTTAGGTATCAAGTTTTTTAAAAATCTATAATTTAGCAATTTTTTCACATCCCATATAATTTTCTAAAAGTTTAGCTTTTTTTTCTTCAAAAAATAATTTTTTTTTAAAATTTTACAACTTTTTTGAATAATTATGAATGCTATTTATTTTTAGTAATTTTTCAAAAAATTCTTTATTTATTTTTAAATCGTTAAAAATACGCATATGCTTTAATGGTATTTCTTCTTATAGCATTTTAAATGACCAACCTTAATAAACTTATAAAATTTACCATAATTGGAAGTTTTTGCTGGTAAGGTATTAGGTCTTTTTTTTGTTTATTTATTACATTGGAACTATTAAAAACTATAATCACCATCCTATAAATATAATTTCTTATCTTGGTCATAATACGTCGTATTCGATCTAAATATAGCCTTATTAAAATTTCCGAAATTGTTATTAAAAGCCTTCAATATATTGAGTGAGACATTTATCATATAGGGTATTCAGAAGTAACTTTTGATTTCTATATAACCTCATTCTAGTACTTTCCGAAAATTGAGAAAATGCCACCTATTATATATGGATTGCTTCTTTGGCTTTAAAAGAATATAAAGCTAAGGAAGAGAAAGTACTTGATCTGAAAAAGTATTTAAAATATCTTGTATGCTATTTTGAAGCGAAAAGAAGAGAAATGTAAAAATATTGCTTTTAATCTAATATATTAAATATTGCCTATATTTATATAGACATGCATTTATTATTCATATACATATATCTATATTAGCTGTGTTAATATTTAAATCACCTTAATATATCCATATAAAAAAATGGTTTTTATTTTAATATGTGCCTTATTTGACTGACTTAAATTGTTTTTATTATAAGTATATTGATTCTTTTAGATAATGCTAAGTTTTTTTTAAAAAATTATATATTATATGGTAGAGATTTACAGAATTGAAGTTTAATAAAATTGATACTAAATAAAATATCTTGAGTCATAAATGTGTTTATATAGTAATAGAATAATAAAACCAAATTTAAATAGATGTTTTTACGCTAAGTATATCAATTTTAATTTTCTTAACCCATTTCTGTTTTTTAAAAAAAATTATACAACTTATTCTTAAAATAGTTTAATTTTGTATGCTTTTAAATGTTACAATGGTTATGAAGTCGTACATAAAATATAATATTTGAATTATAGAATATTTACGAGATATTTTATCTTATTTTAGCGATAGGTAAACCTTAAATAAATTTGGTTTATTTTAAACTAAATTAAATACTCGTTTTTTACATATGACTAATATATATTTCTCTTATTTGTATGTAAAGCTAGAAATTCATTTCAAACTTTTCAGAAATTCATTTAAATGAATGAAATAATAAAATCAAGGATACATTGATAACAAAATGTATTTATAGATGAGTCTTATATTATAATTAATTAAGTTTGTTTGTGAAAATAGGCGTCTATTCTATTTCACTAAATAAAATTTCTATTTATTAAGTTCGTGGATTTATATTATACCATTAGTTATGGGTTATATACTTTAAATATAAAAAAAAGAAGATGGTTTAAAATGTAAAAAAATAATATGATTATGCTTGGATTTTTTATATTCGGTATTCTCTACACGTAACTTAGCACTATCTTGTTCTTAAACCTCTATTAGCCGATCCACTCTATAAAGATTTAACTTAATGTAGAACGAAAGACACTAGTTCCACAATCAACTACTGTATATTTTCCGAAAAATTCGCAGCAAATTAATACATTTTAAACTACCCAGGCTTGTTTTTATCATGGAAATAGTATGTAAGGCTATTTGCCTGTGTAAATTATTTAGGATTCAAATGGGGTGTCTAAGAACTCATTCGATCTTGTTCAAAATCGGATTTACGAACAAAGTAAATTCGTTTACTTAAAATGTATTTAAAAATAACTTTACCAATATCAGAAACGCCTTTTATATATACTCAATGGTTAAGAATTACATTCATAGACGGATTTGCATATTCGCAAAGTTTCAGAGTGGATAACTATACCATAAACAATCTATAAAATATTATTTTGTGTTTAAATTAAAACCTTTTAAAAAACCAGCAACCACACTTAAGCTGTATCATAATACTTGTTTCATTTAAATCATCTATTCGTCTTTTTATCTACAACTAGAATCGTGATCTTTATGATATATAATGTGATTTAGGCTCTTTAAAGTGTTGTATTCTTGGAAAAATGATTATGCTTAAGCTATATATATTCTAATATGAATATGTATTATCTATTTTTATGATATACCTTAGCGGAAAGTCATTAAATATATGAGTTACTTTGTCCCCACTTGTATTATAAGGATCGATTTTATTCTTTGCATAATAAAAGACTATTGTTGTAAATAAATAAAATATCTCAAATGTAATTTAAGACACCATGAGATATAGTAACTCTCTTAAATTGTATTATATTTAGAAAGTAAATTTTATAAAATAAAACCTGATTATTAAACTAAGAAATATAGATTAACTAATTGCAAAAGATTTAAATGTTTATAATTTGATTTGAAGGAATAACTAAGAAATGTATTTAATAAACCGGGAGGTATAGAAATTGATTTAAATAAATTATAATGTTTTTTTTACATAAATATAGACATATAATAGATAATATAAACCAATTTTACAACATTTTATTTTTTTATACCTTAAAATCATTAAATTCCTACAAATTCGTATTTCTTAGAAAACAAACGAACATTTCTATCTGTTCTCAAGTTATTACAAGGAATTCATCCAAAGTAATTTTATAGATATAAACAATTCTGATATTCTAAATATATCAAATAGCTATTTTTAATTTCACTTTAAGATAAATATTTGAATTTAATATTTAGATTTCATCACTTAAAATACATATCTGATTCAATCAAAACCACTTAGGTCTTTTTCCTTCTCATAGGCCAATAAAAAAATATTTTTTCGGAATTAGATTAGGTAACACATAAAATTACCAGAATTTGCATCTTAACAACGTTCCATGCTTTCTAGTTCTACAAGGAAAAGAATTTCTAAATTGTGCTCAGTTGTAACTAAGATTGCAAATGTAGAAGTCTACTGTTAGATACAATCCAAAATTGCTCAATTTCTTCCAAAAACTCTCCATAAAACCTCAGCATCGAATATAACCTACTTAACAATGCTTTAGGTATTAAACCTCCCCTATGCTTCTTTCTTCTTCTCCAAGGGTAATAGGAAAAACTTTGTTCATATTAAATAAAAAGAACTTTTTGGATAAAATTTTCTTATAAAAAAATGCTTTAGGTAATAATATAATACGGAAATAAACTGAATAATCGAATCATTTGCTTCATAAAACTTTCACGGTGTTGTGGCCGGATATCCAACAGCATCACAATATAATTTAACAATCATATATCTGAACTGTAACTGAAAACTATTTTTAAGATAATTAATTTCTGGGGAATACATTGAGATGCAAATAAAAATAATAAACATCATACATCCTCACCTTTATAGCTATTACACACTTTTTCATCTTTCCTGTTTACATTTCTTGAGTTACTTCTTCATTCCAATTTCATCAATGAAAAATAATCTTTTGATATCAGAAACATAAGGATAGAAATTTTTAAAATATGTAAAGAAATTAAATTGTTTTAACCACAATCTTTTATTTGATTTAACACCAAAAGAAAAAATTAATAATTAAAACATGTGAACATCTCTAATATTTGTTTTTCCTGTTTCCAAAATTAGTAAAAGTTCAGTTAAAATTTCATTTCATTAGATTTTGTTTCAAAATATGATTTTTAAAACATTTCTGCAATTTTTTATTCTAAATTTTAAAAATATGTTTTTAAATAGTGATTTTACAGTTAAAACGATTTATTCGTCAATATCATATGGTTACATTATTCAAATATCTCGATTTATTTCTAATTCATTCGAAAAACGTCTTACTAAATTTATAAAAAAATTTAACCCTACTTGTACTATGCTAAAATCATAAATATTTAATTTTTTCTATTTTGAGCGTAAACAATAAATTTAAATTGTATTTGTAATTTTTGGTGAAGGGAGGATTGCCACAAAAAAAATTTCTGGTGGGCATTGAGTATGTGAAACTGGTATGAATATCATTGTTTGGATTTAGGATGGGAATTAAAGCACACTATATTTTCTGTTTTCCCGTAAAGGTTTGTATGAGGAAGTCTACGCAATAGTAAGACTTTTCTAAAAATTTATTTGTAGTTTTTTGTGTGGCAGAATGGAACCTCAGACGAACTTGTAAGCCATTGTCATAAAGAAGAAGCATTGAGCCTTGGCCTTGCTTACTCGTGTTATAAGATTGGCGCCTGTGATATTAAAATAAAAATTATTTAAAGCCATAAAAGCTAACTAGCAGGTTGTATCTGTTGGTATGACACCGCACTGTCTAGATAGATTAGATGTAAGTCTCTAAGATATAACTTAGCCAGACGTGAATTAGATTCGGTAGGCGCTGCGTTAGTGGAAACGCCGCATAGTCTTGGGAGAACTAAAGATGGGCTTGGCTCGTGAGTACACATAATGAAATCGACATTAACGCACACCGAGAAACCGCCTCGTCTATTAATTAGGTCTTCACATTTTTTAGATGAAGGGCTTGGGAACGTGGGTATCGTAAAAATACTGAAGGTGTGTCGGGTAGCATTTATTTATTTATGTTAAACCTGAACTACGTTGAAGTCACAAATACAAATTGAAAACTTACCATTCTTAGTAAAAAAAAATGTAATGTTTTGAATAAGATTATTGTTTTAGTCATCTCCCTCTAAAAGTAAATATGCCTTGGTATTAAAACTATATCATTTTTAGAATAATTAAGAAGATGTAAAATTATATTTGTTATCAATAGCACTTCTAAACATTTCAAAAGATGTTGATATATGTATTCATTATAAGTATAACATGCCCTATATATGCGAATGTTAATAAATGAAAAAAATATAGATGTTCCTTCGGTTTTCAGAATAATCTATCTTTCGTTTTCTTAAAGAGCAATTTCAATATGATTTCTTAATTCAGGCATCATAAGGCTAATACTATATGTCTTAAATAGTAATATAATCAACGAAAAATTATTTTCAATTTAAAAATTGTAATTTAATAGAAGGATAGTATTGTGCCTCTTTTCGTTTTAAATATTTCTGTATGTTTTTAGCACATAGTTAAAATTTGAAGAGAGTAAATTTAAGAAATTCATCGCAAATTGCATTTTTATTCTTCGTATATTTCTAAGTACGATATATATTGATCGTGTTCTCATATCGTTTATACATTATTTCACGAAAAATTAATAAAATACCTTAAAAATAGATAGATGATGTATAAACCGTATTCAGTTATCTAAAATTATATTTACTGCTGTAGCTTACGGTGTGTCAAAAAAAATTTTATAATCTATGTGAATTGTTTGAAGCCAGTCAGAAATTTATATTATCAGGAAACTAAGAAATTCTTCTCTTTATTTTGCAACAAACAAATTTAATTTAAACTTTTACACAAAAGAGAGTCGGAAAGTAAAGTTTTTGATAAATTATATCTATTTAAGCATTTAAAATAATCAATCGTTAATCATTTTTACACATTTAACTATTTAAAACATATTTTTTTAAATGAATAAGGAGTTCAAAGATCAGGTTTCCCATGCGATCTCATATTACACACATTTATATAAATCTTAAGTTATTATCTTGGCATTTATATTCTAATAATATATGCAATTTAGAACAGAGATGTTTATCCAATTGGTTGGAATGTCGAAAATACATCCAGTAAGACGTATGTTTTTGTGTTTTTCGTAAAAGATAATAAAGAGTATCTATATTTGATGTCTATTTGGTAAGCGTACGCTTCTATAGGAGCATAAATATATGAATTTATTTTTCTCTAAATCTAAAAACCCGGTATGACACAAATACGGACAATAATGCATCTAAACATATAATGAAGCGAAAAAACATAATAAAGAATGAAAATATGAATTGATAATAGAATATTTTCTCAAATAAAGATAAAGTACTAAAAAATCAATATATATTTTATACTATACTTGATTAACATTATTTCAGTATGATTTAGAAATCCATTGTTTTGTGAGTGTGATCCCAAAGTTTGATTCTACATTTTATATGAATCTTCTAAAAAATTTCTAAAGATTGCCAATCTATTTCCGATTCACTCTAATTTAATACCTCTTTTTCTAGGCTTATTAAGATTTAATAATTTAGAAAAAACATAAATATATTTTCTTTATTCATCTATCTTTAGAAAAATTATGTTTCAGATTAAATCTAAAAATTGAATTGATAAAGTCACAGGAAGTAAAAGAAGTAATACCCGCTAACTTAGTCAAAAATTTTATACAAAAATAAAAAATTTAAAACCCTATTTGCATCATGAACTAGTTCTATGTTAATTTGTTTAAATAGAACAATTGTAAAAAATATTAACGATAATTGCAATTTAAATAAAAAATTGCTATTTATGCTGAGCACAAACGCTACTTAGTAAAGATTCTTTTTCTGTTTTATTTACTTATACTTTTTTCGCTAGTTTTTGAATAGTAGTACTTTTTTCCTAGTATAATGATAATCTAGAAACAGCGCATATAATAAAAATTCAGTTTAAAAATCTAATTTATTTCTAAAATAAAATATTCATAAAAGATATAAAGGATTCCTATTAGAGGACTTCGAATAAAAAAATTAGTTAAACCAAATAAAAATACTGGTCAATAACCTCTATTATAAGATATATTATTTCGGGTTTTCACTTTATTTTATACTCAATTCTTATAAAAAAACGCTAAATATATTCCTTGTAAATCTGTCTTTTTTTAGTAACTTCATCGTTATACATCATACTATTATATAGTCGATTAAAGTATTGAGTAGAATTTTTATTGCTTTTATCTTTTTTTAAAAAATCCCATCTGAACTATAATAGATTGTTATAAAAAGAAAAGGAATATATATACTTGTAAGATTTTATTAAGCCATAATAACTATTCAGAATATTTAGTTAAGATACGAACGTTCTACCTATCTTATTTCACCATATTGCGCCGTGCTTTATCGAGTAAAGTTCGGAATATAATATGTCTTCCTTTATTATGAACCTCTCATTGTTCTTTTTTTATTAGAAAACTCAATTGTAAACCTTTAAAAATATCCCGAATAAGAACAACTTGGCGCCTATGCTAACAATTTATTTTGAGAACAAGTTACAGCGAATATAATAACCAAATATATTTTAATGATCAATATTTGGTTGCTATAACATTTTTCTCTAGTATTATTACAAATAATCTTATCTCTATTATCTTTCTTATCAGAACCTTTATAATTTCCATATATATAATAAAATCCCTCTCTTAATCATTTATCAACCATGCACTAGTTTCTATTATACATATAATTCAATATACCTACCTATAATCTATATAAAAATAATACCTCTCTTTATTTCTTAACCTTTATCCTCTATTCATTTTATATTTAACGTTTTTTGATTGTCTAAACCTGAAATAGTCTCTGAGCAATACATTATCTTTATTTCTTTATCAATATAAAAAGAGTTACTATTTAGAATTCATAAATATTAAAATAAAAAGTGTTTTATCTTCTATAATATTAATTTGTCCTATAATTTATTTCTGATTGGTATTTTTATTTCTTTTGTTCATTGATTATCCTTCTTGTTACGTTAAAAATTTATTTTAAACGGTTGCTAAGCTAACAAGCACGAAGTTTACCAAGCCCTATATATGGTGAAAAGACTCAAAATATAAATGAGATGTTAAAGTATGGAAAAGAAAATATTAAAACTATAAAGCCAACAAAATCAGTGCAAATATATCCGATAATAATAACATATATTAAATTATATTTTTGATACATTAAATAAACTTTCATATATTCATTATTTCTTATTACTTTGTTAGATGGTAATAACATTTTTAGAATTCGGTTATTTCATTTTACTTATTAAATATATTTTAATTCTACGTTATATCTGTACACTATTTTCGACTTTCTATTTCATGCTTTTGTGTAAGTCGTACTTTTTATCTCTTTTTCATTTTTTGACTATATTTCCAAAATTATTTTTAAGTTCTTTATTTTTTGCAGTTATATTTCATATCACCATAATAATCAAATTCAACATTTTTCAAACGTTCTTGTTTACTTAATGTTAAATCATGGAATTGATTGTCAGCTATATCTATTTAATATGACTTAAATATGATTTGTGTAAATTTCATACTTTACTAGAAAATCTACAATAAGGTAGGTTATCTTATAAATATTGAATTAAGTTCAAAGACTATACACTGTGAAAGTAAGTTAGATCTAGTGTGAAGTATGTTATGTCTTTTCTATATTCATATTTTTTGATTGATTATATCTTTGAAAATTATCATTTAAAAATAAAATAAGTTTTTTTAAGAATATTACATTTTAATATAAGCAGAAAGGTAGCGAAAATGTCTCTTTATAGGAAAAATATTATGTCTATGAAGATTTACTAGGTTTTATAATCTTTTATGACCTTAATTGAAAAAAAAACGAGTTAAAAGAACATATCTTTATGCTAAGAATATTGTATATTCATAAGTATTTTATATAGTTAAAAAATCTTTGTTTAAAACAAAAATTGGTCTATTTTAATGTGATATTTATTTTTTATTTTTTATGTCTATTTGACAATATTGCTTAGAGTGTATGGAACGCTTCTAAAATTACTAAATATTGAGTTAAAAACATACATACTAATTAGAGTTTTAAAATTAAAACTTGCAGTATTTATTGTAAATTTTTGTGTGTAGGTTTTTGGATTTTTTTAAGTATAGTCTCGGACTAGTTTTCGTATTAACATTTAAAAAATTGTAAAAAAAATAAATTTTAAAAATAAATAAGATCTGATGTCTTAAAAATTTCTGCAAATACAAAGCTCAATTATAATAACCTATTAAGTTACTTAGGCCTAAACTATAATATTTGTTCTTACTAAGATTTATTAATAATCCTTTTTCATTAGTTTCAAGTTTTTCGGTCTATAATGCATGAAGCAATCAAGTTTTATAAATAAAAGATTAGATATATAAAGTTACTAAATTGCAACAAATTCTCGGATAAAAACATAATGAGTCTATATATTTTTAAATTAAGTCATGTTTTCTATTAAATTTTTTTATTATTTTTTATTCAAATTTATTTAATTCATTTTACTATAGTGGTATTTACAATTCCAAAACTATGAAAAATACTGCAACCGAAATATATTTTATTTTTTTAAAAAATTTCTGCAAACACTACTAATAGGTGTGCAATAATATTTTTTGTCTCCTTTAGTTTTATATTTGGAATTTTTTTCAATATTTTTTATTACCTAAATTTTTCAATTTTTTCATTACATTTTTCTATAGTAAATTAACGATTCAAAAATATTAAAAAAAAACGATTTTAAAAATATTTGTTTAATTAGAAGTATATTTTCTTAAAATATATCAAATGCTTGGTTTTAAATATTATTTTATAGTTTGAAATAAAATTTGATCCTTTTTTCTATTAATTTTTGTTACCTAATTTAGTCTGATTTTGTTCGGTATATTTTCTATATAATATATGAAACGATCTAAAAATTTGTAAAACTGTGGTTAAAAAAAATATTGGCTCAGTACTTTAAAAATAATTTTAATATTACGAATGATATTTTGTTGAGTCGATAGTTCTATTTGTATAAAATTTGATTATGTTTTTTGTAATCTTTAAATACCTATGTTTTTAAATTCGTGCAATTCATTTTACTATAGTAGTATTGACAATTCCAAATCTATGAAAACTAAGACAAGAAAATATTATGTTCTAATACTTTAAACCCACTAAAGATATAACAATTTATCTTATAATAGCTATATAAATGTATTTGAAATAAAATTTTATCCGGTTTTCTTTCGAATATTGGAACTTTATTTTTTTCGATTGAGCTCGATATATTTTCTATATAGTATATGAAACGATCGAAAATTAGAACAAAAAAAAATTAAAAGAAATCAAAAGAAATATTGGTTTTAATCCTTAAAGATACTTTTAGCACTAGCAATTATATTTTAATGAGTTAATGGATTTGTTTCATATAAAATTTGTAAATGTTTTAGTTTATTTTTAAATACCTACTTTTTTAGATTTTAGTTGATCTAGTTTCCATATAATCGTATGTAAGATTCTAAAGTATTACAAAAAAATTATACTGAAAAAATATATTATTAAAATACTAAAAAAAGCAGGAAAAGTTTCAGATATTTATTATATAATTTTATGTTATGATTTATAATAAAATTGGCTTATTTTTTGTGTGAATTTATACTACCAATTTTTTTCTTTTTTTTGAAATAGTTTCTGTATATAGTATAGACAATTTAAAAATAATCAAAAAATTTAATTTTTACAAAAAATATGTTTCGTTGCTTGAAAAACATTACAAATATATTAAATAGTTCGTAAATACTATAATTTTATGATGTTTAATGTAAACTTTATTACTTTTATTTTTCTATCTTGCTCGAAATCTTTTCTTGTATACTTTATAAAATAATTCCAAAATACGTAAGAAAATAAATTCAAAAAAATAGTTTTTAATTTTAAACTACATACAAATACTAAATTTGACTTTAAAATAAAACATTAACATTGTTCAATATAAAATTCGTTTATTGTTTCTTATAAATTTTTAATACATATTTTTTCAAATTTATTCAATATAGTTTACTATAGTGGTATGAAAGATCCTGAAATCTGTAAAAAAAAAGTCAAAAAGAAATATGATTAAATGTTTAAAATTTATTTTATAGTACAAATGAGTTTATAAATTTAAATGGATTATCTAATATAAAATTTAGGCTAGTAAAAGTAAATTTTTCTAAATCTATTTTTTTAAATTTTATTCAATACAGTTTACCATAGTAGTTTGAACGAAGTGAAAATTGTACGAAAATGGATTAAATATATATATGTTTTTAAAAGATTAAAAGCAATGAAAATATATCAAATCTTCATATTAGAATCTATTAAAATGTTTACAACAATCTTTCTTGATTCGCTTGTGGTTTTTCTAAATCTATTTTTTTTTACTTTTATTTGATTTGGTCTATATAGTCGTATAGACGTTTATAAAATTTTGAGAAAATAGATTTAGAAAAATATATGTTTTATTAAATAAGAAATGCTAAAAGCATATTGGATTTGAGGCAACTAATTTTATTTTATGCTTGACAATAAAATCTGTTCATATTTTGTATTAATTTTATTTTATTTTTACTTTGTTCAATATATTTTGCATATAATACATGAAACACTTTGAAAATGATTAAAAAATTCAACTCAAAAGATATATAATCTAATGTTTCAAAATTTCTGTAGTGCTTCAGATTAGTTTATGATAATATAACATATTCTGTTTATAATTGTATCTGTTTATATTTTGGAAAAGTATCATTACCACTTTTTTCTATTTTCTTCAATATATTTTCTATATATTGTATTAAGCAATCAAAAAACTTTAGCAAGATGATCTAAAAAAATATTCGAATTGTACTTAAAAAATTCTTAAGATACTAACAGAATGTTTCATAATAAAACCAATACGTTTCTTTATTTTACAATTAGGTGATGTTTTCGTCAATCTTATTACCTAATTTTTTCGATTTTGTTAGATATATTTTCTATTATATCAGTATAAGATATTCAATAAAAATGAAATTCATAAGAAATAAGATTAACTTATTAAAAATATTATAATATACTTTGAATTGGTTTATAATGAATCTATAAGATTGTTTAATATTTAATTAAGTCATTTTTAGCGTAAAATTCAGTTTCTTTATTTTTTTAGATTTGTTCAATCTGGATTCCTATAGTGCAATGAAAGATCCAAAAAAAATGAAAAAAAATTAAATTTGAAAAAATGCATTAGGTTTGATATTAAGGAATGATATACATGTAAAATATCGGGTTGATATTTTTTTATTTGATTTGCCTTTGAATTATATTATTTTTATTGTAATTTAATACCTATTTTTTTTTAAATTTGTTTAATATATTTTGTATATACTGTATGAAAAGATAAGACAAGTATGAAAAAATTCTCTTAAAATATATAAGATTTTATATAAAAAAAACTTTATGTATACTAAGAGTAATTTAACAATAGTTAATAATGTTTCAGAAATAAAAATTACTTATATTTCTTTTTAAATTTTTCCTAGATTTTGTTTGGTATAGCTTCATTATATATATCAGTAACAATCCAATCTTTTTAAGTATCCATATAATTAACACCCATTCTTTTAGTAAAATATATCCGTATAATTAACACCCTTATTTTGTTTATTATTGTCTTATTACTAACACCCTTTTAAATTTTAAATATTTATTCTTATCGATAACACCCTGTTATTTATTGGTATAAATATCTATAATACTTAGACCCTTTTGTATAGAGTTAACCGTATTTATATGGTAAGGCCTTTCTATATATATCCTTTGAAATATTATTTTCAATAACACCCTGCTATTTCAATAACCAATCACTTTATTACTAACACCCTGTTATTTATATTGAAGTATTTCTTGTTTACTAACATTTTGTTATTTATTCCTATAAATTCTAAGATCCAGTAAAACACCCTTCTAGCGCAAATTATAAGTCTCCTTATTAACACCCTGTTATTTATTTTATAAATGCCTAGATTTGTAACACCCTTTTATATACTGCTTTAAATATTAATATTAACACCCTGTTATTTATTGTATTAATGCCTTTATTATTAACACCCTTTTACATACTGTTTTAAATATGTATTATTAACACCCTACTATTCTCTATTTTGAGCATCACTATAAATAACACCCAATTTATTAATTTTTTACTAACACCCTTTTATTTTTCATTTTGTTATTTTATTTTCTTAAACCCCTATTATCTTTTCCTATAAATTTTAAAATTATGATACCCTCTTATATATCTGGAGATATTTCATAAATTAACACCCAGTTATCTATTTTCTGAAGCACATTTACTAACACCCTTTTATATTTTAATAGGAATATTATATAAATTAACACCCCTTTATTTATGTGTATAAATAGCTTTATATTAACACCCTAACCTTATATCTATCTTTATAATAACACCCCTTTATTTATCTATATAAATAGCTATACTACAAGACTCTTTAAAGTATAACCTCAATATAAATAACACCCTTATAATTTCTATCTTTATTACTAACACCGTAATAACACTTTTATAACATTAACACCCCGTTATTGATACAGCCTATATTAACTCCCTTTATCCACTACCATTTGTATTAACACCCTTTATCTACTACCATGTATATTAACACCCTTTTATACATCTGTCATAGAAATACTACCCTTTATCTAATATAAATAGTATTAAAACCCTGTTTGTTATGTTTTTCAATCATAAACTTTTTTAGTTACTTCGTGATTAACACCCTTTTATACATATGTCTTGAAAATAACACCCTTTATTAGCTATAATTGTGATTATCACCCTTTCTTTATCACAATTGTGATTAACACCCTTTTATACATATGTCTCGAAAATAACACCCGTTATTGGCTATAATGTGATTATCACCCTTTATTAGTTACTTCGTGATTAACACCCTTTTATACATATGTCTTGAAAAAAACACCCTTTATTAAATACAATTGTGATTATCACCCTTTATTTATTACAATTGTGATTAACACGCTTTTATACATATGTCTTGAAAATAACACCCTTTATTAGTTACAATTGTGATTATCACCCTTTCTCTATCACAATTGTGATTAAAACCATTTTATACACCCATATTAATATTAAAACCCTTATAATTTCTTGCTTTACCACTAACACCTTGTTGTTTACACCCCCAATCCATACTACCCTTATAACTTACACCCTTTAATTGTTTTCCTAAATTTATTTCCTTTAAATCCCTTCTTGTCTTATTATCTCTAAAATCAATGATAAGCAGATACTTTTTTTAAATAAATAGATTAGAAAGTATGGTTGCTTAAAAACATTAAGTCTTCATTTGAAATACTTTGTTACAATTAATTTTAAATACAATTCATTTTTGATATTTAAAATATATATGGTAGCATTCTTCATATATATGCTTTATTGAATAGTAATTACTTATATCTTCATTTTAAAATAATAAATTCTAGTATATTATTTATAGATTTGCTAATATTTATTGAATTAGAAAAACTATTTTTCTAATAATAATAAAATGTTTGTAAAAGAAGTGGAATTCTCAGTACTGTTGTTTTGCACATTATAATTATTAAAATAAATTCAATTGCGTTAATTATATCTATTTCTTTATTTTATTTTTTCTATTATATTTTCATTTTATTTTAAATCACTTATATGTAATTTTAATTTTATTCCGTTTTTAAAGCTAAGAATTTATTATAAACAACCATTTAAAGAGTTGTTAATCTCAATCAAGAATAAATAAAAAGAAATGTGAATATTTTATATCTCAAGTTCTTAAATTTTATTTTTTTATTTATAAAACAGAAAAAAAATAAAAATTTGAAAAAAAATTAATTAAAAGCTTTTTTATTGTAATATGACGTTATTCTTTATTTAATAAGTTGTAATAATTGTTTAAGTTCATATAAGTAAGTATTGTCTAATTATTCAGCATTTTAACAAATTAAGAGATTATTCAGGATAGTGTATATCGTAAATTATATAAATCAGATCTCTAAATCAAATTAAGATTAAGTCCAATACTAACGATCAATAATAATTTTTAAAATGAAATGTGTTAAAGGTGGAATGACATACAAAAAATTATTTCTTCAATTTTCTTTAGTATATATTAGTGATAAGGCTTTCATTAACAATCAAATATTTAAATTCATTAAAAAGCAACTCATTGTTAATTTGAATAAATAAAATGTCGATTGAATAATTTAAAAAAAAATAACGAATTTAAAAATGTTAGAAATAACAAGGTTGAGGCATAAATAAAACCAAATTTATTCATAAATTAATATATTTCTAAAAAACTTTTAAGTATTTTTACTCAATAATTTTTTTCTTTTAGTATGAAAATACTGCTTAATTATCCTAAAATCCATTGAATTATTTGAATATGTTATAAGCGATTTTAATCCTTAAATATAATTTCTAAATACTTTTTTTTTGACTTTTTATAAGAAAGAAAGGTCGTTTTATATATTTTGAAATACTTTTATTATATTTAAAATGTTTTATACTCTATTTATATGTATATATTCATTACTAGGTTGAAATTCCTGTAAAAGGTTATAATAATACATTCTTCTTCATAAAGATCGTTATATACTATCTTGTTGGTTTAAAAATAGAATTAATTGTGATATTTATTCTTGACTTCAAATCAAAAATAAAAACTAATATAAATCTAAAATTTTATGAAATAAAAGAAGTTTATTAGAATTTATCTTTTTCTCGGGTGATTTAATAATTTAAAATTTAATATAAGATTTGTGATAAATACCTCTATATTTACGAGCTTTTTTAATATTGAATTGTAAATTCTTTAGTTAAGAAACTGATTTAATGTTTTAAAGCTTTTTAATCGTTATATCTCTTCCCAATAATTTATCTAATATATATCTAAACTTTTTCATTTAAATGAATAAACTTATATTTGTTAACTATCAAATAAATATTTTACGATACTAAAATTTGTATAACATAATTTAAAGCATTATTTTAAATGTATTTGAAATGGAATATATGTCTTTCTTTATTTTGTTATAAGTGCAAAATTCCATATTAAAAAAATAAACTGAAACTTTTTTTTTAATTATAGACTAAAAAGCTATGCTTTTAGAAGTTATGAAAATTAGTAAACCCACCATAAAAATCAATACTAACTGTAAAAAATAATTTAATTAACAATTTTTCTTGTATCTAATCTAGTTTGATCCACAAAAATTTGTATTTCAAATCATTTTAGTTAAATTTTATAAACTAGAATTTCCCACAATTTATAAGTGTAAGAACTGCTTTTTATTATAAATTTATGTATCTCAGAACGATATCCGAGCTATATAAGAAATAAATGTAAGAGTTTATAATTTTTGTAAATTAATTCATATAATAATAGATTATTGGATAACTGAATGATTTATTGTATCACTAAAATCTTTTTACTAATTCTTGAGTTTAAAGATATAATTTATCCGTTTATTTAAAATTTAGAATTATGAGGCAATAAATCTTTTTATTTTGCACAAAAAAATATTCTAATTGTATATGTTAAAAAATTAGGTTCAACTTAATTTTTTTAGTAAAGAATAGATAGTTTTCATAATATTTAATTAGTTTCTCAAATTTATTTACAGTAAATTAATTATCATTAAGGAAACGTTATTATCTTGATATATCAAATTTTTAATTTAGAATTTGTTATTACCAAAGAAAATGTGCATTCAGTTCTTATATTCTATGAAAAAAGCTTTTTTAAATGAATTCTTAATATAATGAAATTTTTAAACCTGTTTTCAAGTATAATAAAGTTATCTCAAATTTATTTTCTTTACTACTATAAACTCTTGATTCTTACATACAATCTAGATCAATAAGTTAATCTACTATTTTTGTTTAGTAATTTCTTTTTTGGGTTATTTTTACTGATGTTACAAGGAATATTTTTTTTCAGAACCTTGATGCAATTTTTTGATATTTATATGTAAATGTTTGTTCTAATAAGATTTAAACGTAAATTTATTCATTTAAACTATAATTTATGTTTTAGATGCGTATAACTCTGAATTCTACTAAAAAAAAGTAATTTTTTTTTATGGTTAAATTCCATCATAAAAATGTAAGATAATTAAATCCTAATTTCGCTGACTAATAGTTATCTCAGAAAAATATAAAACTATGCTAATCGAGATAAAATTATTTTTATACGAAATTTAAATTTATGGAAATTATTTTTTAATAACTCGAATTTTATTTGTCTGAAAATACTATTGTAAACTATAATAAAGTAAATATTTTTTAGAATTAAAAACAATGCTGAATTAAGCTTATATATTAAAGACTGTGTTAAATATTCGTTTTAAATACTGTTATATTGAGAAAAAGGTGAATCGCATTGGGTCCTTGAAATAGTAAGTCAGAATCTTAAATTTTGGATTTTATGCTTTGATTTTCATTTAAAGTGGAATTGGAAAACTTACAATACAAAAAAGAATAAAATTTTTCTTTTTAAATGGCAAAATAGAATCGCACTATTTAAAATAAACATCATTGTTCTGGTAATGTATCAGAAGACTAAAATATGTTTTAAATCATTATCAAAATAGTTTGGTTTTAGAAATTCATTTTTAAGAATAATATCTATTATAGTTACATATTTTGGTTGCTTTTAATTTACTCTTATTATATTATTCGAAATAATTTTGATTTTATTGTCTCTACTAAAGTAAAATATTTAAATTAATTTATATAATTTTATTTACAGTCTAAACCTTTTACGCCGTCATTTTTATAAGATCTCAAGTATAATAGTTAGAAAAAATTAAATTTAGCATTCGAAAATTATTATACGCAATAGATCGAATTTGTTTTACATTTTAACCTGCTATTATTTGATCAGGTCGAAATGAAAAATATTATTAAAAATATGACTGTGAACCATATTATAAATTTTCTTGATATGTTTTTAGCATATTTCATTTTAGATCAACATAGTAATTTATTATCGTGTTAGAAATAATATATAAAATTGGCTTTCTATCATTTTTTTACTTTAAAAAGTGTGTGCTACATTCTATGTTCTGGTTATATAGATTTTTGTATAATACATTGATATTAAGTGTTAATTCACACCTGGCTTCAATAAAATCAATTTGAATATAGGTATTAGCTTCACGAGTGAATTGGAGCTTCGTTATGTATATATAGGTGTTTTTGGCATTTTTTATTTTAAGGGTCTGCGATGTAAATGCAACACTAAACCTTCGTCTTGGAAAGAATATTGAGTTTAACCATTGGGGCTTTTTTCTCTTACTTTTATAATTCATACTTTTTTTAATGTAAAAGACCTATAGATGTTTTTAATAGAGATAATATAAAATAAATGATATCCAAATTACATATATACTTAATGATCCGGAAAAATTAAACTAATCAATGGTAATAATATTTCTCTCCATAATTTGGAATGCACAAACATGAAAGCATACTTCGATTGAAAATAAGCAGGGAAATAGAATTTAAAATACGGATTTAAGGAAACAGATAGTAGTATGAAGAAAACAATAAAAGTTACATTAATTGGCATGGATTATATTTGAAATAAATAAATTAAGTCATTTCACGTTTTTATTTTTATATATTTCTTTTTACTTTCGTCTACATTTCTACATTATTGTTCTTTGTATTAAATATTGACTTTTCCTTTTGTTTTTTTTCTATTTGCGTTGTTTTATTTTGTTACATTTTAAATAGCTCTTTAATTCAGTACAAAGAGACTTTTATCTTTAAATATATAGTTTTCTATTCATATATTTTATTGTTTCATATTATTTCTAATTAACTAGAATCTTTATAATTTAGATATTTTTGCAGTATATTTTCTTTTCATTTATTCTTTTTCCTTATTCCTTAAGAAATATTTTAAAGTTTATTAAGAAAAGTCAATAAAATAATCAAGTAACATTAAAAGTACATAAAAGCATTCTAAATGTTCTTTATACTATCTATTTCCAAAGTTTAGAATTAAAACATTCATATTTTATGTAAATTTTTTAGCTAATTTTTTTTTCTTTAATACAATAATATTTTTATATAGTGTATTAAAAAAGTTAATATTTCGAAAATCGAATTCGAAAAAATATATGAATTATTATTTGAAATATATAGAAAGGATATAAAAGATCTTGTATTAGTTTGTGGATTTCGTAAATATTAAAATTTATCGCCATTTTGTACTAATTTTTGTTACGTATTTTTTTCGATATGTTTATCATATTTGTATTGAAGGCTTTAAAACTAAGAAAAAGTTAAGCTTATAAGAAATAGAATTTAATACTTAAAAAATAACGAGAATAGTACATAAATGTTTATAATAATATAATTGGTGATGTTTAATATTCCATTTAGCCATGTTTCCGGTATATTTTTTTTATTTTATGTTTTCGGTTTTTTTATATAGTTTAGTATATAGGTATAGACAATCCAAAATTATTTTATAATGATTTTAAAATATATAAGTTTTAGTAGATAAAAATCAATATAAATCTCTTGGACGGATAATATAATTACTTTTTATAGTCTAGATTAAAATTTTAATATGTTTTGGATTTTTTTTAACCTATTTTTTTTTTAAATTTGTTTTATATATTATGTATATAGTGTATGAAACGATTTGGAAAAATGTAAAAAATAATTCAAACATAGTTAGATCTTAAGGTTGTAAATACATTATAATAGAATAGATATGTGTAAATAAATATAATATTTTTTTATATAGTATATCTTTATATTTTATGCAATTTTTTTTCTATTTAACTTTTTTAGATTTTGGTCGATCATTTATGTATAGTCGAATGGAAGTTATAAAATTATCAAAAAATCGAGCTATAAAATTTTAAGATTACATATTTAGAAATTATTGTAAATAGAGTGAATGGTTTTATAATAATTAAAAATAATCTTTACGATTTAATTTGGTCATTTTTACTATAAATTTTGTCATTAAATTTTTTCACTGTATTTTTTTAAATCTTTTGTTCATAGTATATGAAACGACTGAAAATCGGAAACAAATTGGTTCAAAAATATACAATTTAATAATTGAAAATCCCATATCTAAACGCTTTAAATAATCTAAATTGTGAAAATTAATTTACTTAAATAAATTTCTTAATGTTCGGTGTTATTTATGTACATAATTTTTTCGAGTTTATTCAAAGCTAGTGTCCGCCTTGAGTCGAATTGACAATTCAAAAATTTTAAAAAAAATAAATTTAGAAAAATATATGTTTTATTGAATAAAAATTGCATAAAGCACTTCGGATGTTAAATAAATAATTTAATTTTCTAGTTTTAAATAAAATTATGATTATCTTCGATGTCATTTTTTCACTTAATTTTTTTAATTTTGTTCAATATATTTTTATATAGTATATGAAACACTTTAGAAATCTTAAAGAACTTGGACTCGAAAGATATGAGATCCAATGCTTTAAAATTGTTATAAATACATCAGATAGGTTTTTAACAATATTTCATGCCTTTTTTATAATTAAATATAGCTATGTTTTATCAAGTTTTTATTACCTAATTTTTTACGATTTTATTCGATATATTTGCTGTATACAGTTATGAAGCAATAAAAAAAATTTTAAAAAAAAGCTTCGATTAAATGCTTAAGAATTTATTAAAATACTTCGAATCTGTTATTAATAATGAAATAAGATTGTTTAAAATGGAATTTATTCATGATTATGCGGATTTTTATTACCTAATTTTTTTTATAAGTGGTTCAAATATTTTTCTATAGTAGTATTAAATACTCGGAAAATTAATAAAAAAATAAATGAAATATATAAATTAAATGGTTAATAATCACCTAAAATGGCTTAAAAATTCTTAAAATAACTTTAAAAGTTCGTTTAATATGAAATTATGTGTTTTTAGTGTAAGTTTGTTTACCTAATTTTTAGTAATTTTTTTCGATATAATTTCTATATAGTCAGTCGTATTGACGATTCGAGATGATGAAAATTCCAGGAAAAAAAAGAAAATCTATAATGATAAAAATTCTTTGAAAATTATACAGAACTGCTTTTAATAATCTAATATAATTATATTTTACGAAAGGTTTAGGAATGTTTCTGAGTAATTCCATTTTCCAAATTTTCATATTTTTTTCGATAATATTTTCTATATACTGTAGGAAACGATTTTAAATTAGAAAAAAAAATTCAGAAAAAAACATTAGTTATAATCTCAAAGAACACATATAATAAATGTTCTTAGGATATCATTAATGTTATGTTTATGTTAAATTTCTAATATTCTATGTAACTTTTAGACTGAATTTTTTAAAATCATTTTTTATTTCTATATACTATATTCAATTATTTAAAAGTTATCACAAATTCAAATTAAAAAAACAATTATGTTTATTTAAATAAGAATGATTCGAAATACTACCAGGTAGATTCTTAACCTAATATATTTATTCTTAAATTTGTATTTGATTTACCTATATTTTTTAATTCTGTTAGATTAGTTTCAATATAGTTGTATAAACCATTACAAGATTCTAAAAATAAACCAAAAAAATATATGAATTATTTCCAAAGAATGTAAAAACATTCCATATGGATTTATAAAGTTCCGAATGAAATAATAAAAAATTTAGTCAATTTTTATTAATTTTTTTGATTTCATTAATCAGTTTTCGTACAGTCGTATATACGATTTAAAAAATATAAAAAAGCTGTTCTTAAAAAATAAACGCTTCAACGCATAGGAATCTATAAAAATACATCAAGTGTGATTTTAATAATTTTATTTTTATGTTTACTATAAAATATAGCAGTTTTTCTTATAAATTTTTAATACTTATTTGCATTGTTGCTTAGTATATCTTTTATATGAATATTAAGAAAGATAAAAATTATGAAAAATTGAAGTTGCCTAAACAAACCTTAAAATAATTATAATGCTCTCAATATTTTAAAAAATACGTCTATATACTTAGATTATGGTTTATGATAATATTAGGTCATTTTGTGTGTTTGTTTCAATTTTCAATTTTTTTGAATTTTTTAGGCATATATACATATAAATATGTCGCGTTTGAAAATTGAAAAAACATCAACGAAATATATATATTCAATGCACAAATTTTAATTAATCTATAGAGGAGTCTTACAGTACTCTAAAAGGTTGCTTCTGTGTAAACTCCGAAATTCTGAAAGTAAATTTCTAAATTAATTTTTTCGAATTTGTCAAACTACATAGTATATTGTGAATGAAGAAATTTAAAAAAAGGTGAAAATCTTCTTAAAAAAAATTTAAGAATTATATTACGAAAATATCGCAACTATCAAATTCTGAATAGTGTAACAGAATATTTCTCTTTCATTTAAATTTACAGGATATCTTTCTATTAAATTCGAATGAATTGATTTTTTCGATTTGTTTTATGTATAGTCGTTAGAATGATATGAAAAATGGAAAAAAATATAATTAAAAAAATAGATGTTTCGTTGAATAAAAATTGGTATAGATACATCAGATGTTTAGTAAAAAAATTTATTTATAGTTAAGAATAAATTTAGTCATTTTTATCAGCTTTTTTTATTGCTTGATTTTTTCTATTTTGTTTAATAGAGTTAAATGTATCAGAGTTGAAGATTTTAAAATTTTTAAAATACTGTGTAAAAAAGAAATACTATTTAATGCTCAGAAATTGATACAAATTCTACTAATATGCTTATAAAAATATGACTGTTTATTATGTATAAAATTTGGTCATGCAATCTTCATTACAATTTTTTTTTGATTTTTTTCGTGATATATTTGTATATAGTATATGAAACAAATCGAGAATTATCGATGACAAAATAAAATTTTTAAATAGTCAAAAAACAGCAAAAATACAAGAAATTATCTAATAAGGAAACAATATTGAGGTTGTTAATAAACTTTTCCCGTTTTTAAGAACATTATTTCATAAATATTTTTTTTTCATTGTGTACATCTTATCTCGTATATAGTGTGTAGGCTATTCCAAAATTTTTGAAAATATTTTACAAGATATATGTTTTAATACCGAAAATTACTTTGAATATAATGAATAATTCTTTAATAATTAGATATTGTATGTATAATAAAATTTCTAGGTGCTTTTTGTAAATTTCTGTACTCAAAAATTATCGTTTTTAGTCGATATAGGTACTTATAGTCGAATTGAAGATTCTAAAATATGAAAAGAAAATATAAAAACAAATAAGACTATATACATGAAAAATCCGGAAAAGGGACCAGAAATCTTTATAATTATCAAATATGGTTTCTTTTAATTAAATCAGCCATTTTTTCTTTAAATTTTAATACTTGTTTATTTTTTAAATTTTATTTAGCTTCGTTTCCTTTTTAAGTTTTTTTAACTGATATATTTTATGTTTTTGTAATTATTTTTCTTCTTTTTACTACATTTAAAATTTCTTGTTGTACATACTTGTTTTACTTAAATTCATTTTGCTTACCCTTAATCTACTTTTTAAATGTGGTTACATTTTTTTAGATCATTCTTTTGTTATTTATTTGCTAAGTTAAATGGTCACTTATGTAAGCGTTTTTCTACAAATAAACTATTCTAGCTCTTATAATGTTGAATTTTTTCAAAATGTACTATTTTTTCTTTAATAATGTATTATGTTATTATATTTTTATGGAATTTTTATAAATTTAATGTCAATTTTATATTCATTTATCTAAAAATTAGTTTAATCACATCACTATGTTACATTAGAATATATAGTTAAGTAATTTCTCTTTTTATATGATTTTAAGGGGTTAACCTTAATAAGCTTATAAAATTTACCATAATTGGAAGTTTTTAAGTGTGAGGTATTGGATGTTTATTTATTGTTTTTTGGAATATTTGGACTATTAAAACCTTTACTAAATATCTAAAAATAAGATTTTTTTATCTTGGTCATAATACGCTGTGTTTAACGCTAATATGGCCGTATTAAATTTTATGAAATCGTTTGGAAAGCTCTCAGTATATTGTTAGAAACATTAATCATATATGGAATTTATAGATAACTTTCGATTTCTATATAACCTCATATTATTTACCTTTTATAAAATTGATTGAAATGCCAGGTATCTATTATAAATGTATTGTTTATGTTACTTAAAAAAAATATAAATCTATTTGAAAGAAAGATGTATATGTGAAAGATATTTTAATATCATGTATAGAAGTTTTAATCGAATTAATGAGAAAATTAATACTATAAACTTTTGTGAAATGGATTAAATTTTTATAGATTTATAAAGGGATTAATTTATTATGTGTAATACAATTTATAGGCAGTATATCTTAATATTTCATTCCTCTCAATATATCATAAATAAATATTTTGTTTTATAATATATAGCCAGAGTGAACCAACTTAAATTGTTATATTCATAAATATGTTAAATTATTTTATAATTTGTAAACTCTTTTTATTAGAATTATATACTATCTTACTGCAAAGTGCTAAAGAATTAACCTAAACTAAATAGGATAGTATACTAAAATGTCTTGAACTAATAACTTTATTTTATTTTTATTACTTTTATATTAAACTACATTTTTCTGGATGATTTTACATTAATTATTCGTACATTTGAATGCTTTTGAATTATCTACCTAGCTTAAATACAATTTCTACAACTATTACTTAAATGGTTTGGATATCTGTTTTTTGGTATTTTTGATCCCTAACTTTCACTGTAACAATACGGATTCACACAAAAAAACAATTCAACTAAAAAATAATTTTGTAATATTTTAATCTGTATAAAGATAGAATGAATGATCAATATAGTTCAGTATAAACTTAATTTTATACCACATATTTTAATATATATTTTTTTATAGCTTTACAGCTACGAACAACTCTTTACATAATAAAGAAACACATATACAAATCTGAATTAGAAGATATTGATAACATTTTTATATCTAGATATATTTATAAGAGGATATTAAATGAAAAGATTAAAAAACATATTGTTTTTACTCAATAAGTCGTGTATTATAATTTAAAAAATAAAATTTCGATGAGTTTGTTAGTCGATTTATAGCTAATTATATCGAAATTATTATTTTTCCAATTAAAACTTAAAAATAGAGACAATTAGGTATTAAAAATCACTAAAACTATAAGTGAGCTTCAATTCTAAATGTTGTGGCATCTTTTACAAGTAAATTAGTACTTTTTCATTTTGAAACTTCTGATTCTTCCTTATATGAATAAAGATTAAACTAATTTAGAGGAATAGAACCTCTGCCACAACCAACTGATATATTTTTACTTAAATATTAGCACCTGTAATATATTATCTCAAACTATCCAAGCGGATTCGGATTATGGAATGGTATATCTAAGGTTATTTACACTTACCTTGTTCAAAGTGTAGTCACCAAGAACTCATCTGATCTTGTTTGAAGTCAAAATTAACTAAATAATTTAATGAATTCACTCATAATATGTTGGTAGATAAATACCCAATATCATTAACTGAAATTTTAATAACGCGAAAGCAAATAACGCAATTATGAGACGCATTTGTCTATTTGAAAAGATTCGAGGTAAAGTGTATATTATAAAGAAAAAGATAAATTAATATAATGAAATTTATAAGTTATAATTTTAAAAATTAATAGATTTTATTTACTCTATATCACAAAACATTACTTTTGTATATTTGCTCGACTATTTCTTTTAAACGTTAAGAAAATCCATTTGTCCTTCATGATATATGAGTGAAGTGTAGGCTTTATGATTGAATTGTTTTCTTCTTGATTAAATGTGTTCTTCCTATTACAAAATCTTCATAAATATTTGAGCTATTAACGCTTAAGTAAGCCGTTTGAACTCAATAGAAATTTTGTATTATATATTATCTTATATCCTTTTTTGGTTTGTGTTAGAAGATTAAACATATTTTATATTTTGTAAAAATTAAAAGGTAATGCTGTTTTAAACAAATATTTTTTAATAATATTTTTCTCTCAATATTTTTTGTGTTTAAGGAATTCACATTCCTAAATCTATATGCTTCTATTGTTTGAAATACTATGCATTTTATATTTAATTGAAAGGTATTTAAAAACTAATGTGCCTTTTCTAATAATCACAATTTTACAATAAATAAAAAATTAGAATTTTAGTGGATACATTTTCGCTTATACAAAGCTTTCCATTTTAAAATACTTTTGATAAGGATAAAACTTTATGCAAATTATATGCATTCTAACAAATTTAGATTTTAATATTTTTTTTTAAATTATTAATAATAATTTAGACGATTCCATGTAGCAATTATTTTAACTATATCTCTATACGTATTAAACAATAAATTTTTTTTAGATAATACATTGTTCGAAATTAATTTATTTTACAACTATTTTTATAATTTTTTTTATTTAAATTTAGGCAATGTAAAAATTCAGATATGAAATATTTATGAAGGAAATTACATTGTAGGGATATACTTATAGAATATCTTAGTATGATTTAAAAGAAGCCAAGAACATAATTTAAATAAGTATTGTTATACATTAAAATGGTTTAGAAGGGTAAACAGTGGATGGTATAATTAACAATTGTGACTTGAGTTAACTCATATTGTAATTAGATAGATTTCTTTGGAAGAATATCTATCAAGATACAGAACGAATTAAATGAAATTTGATTCTAAGTGACATTGATTGTAAAAAAAATCAAAAGTATAAATAGGCAAGGGTTTTTCATTTTGTAGCATCCTCTACAGATTAGCTTCAAGAATATGTTTGAAATATCGGATGCTCTATAGGAAAAACTCTTCATCTTTTAAACTACAAAAGCTATGACTGTACTGAAGTGGAAGCCAAATATAACAAATGCCACCGTTCACAGATATGAATTCTCTGTAATATTTGCGGCTAAATTTGCTGGATCTGTATATATCTTAATTGCTGGATCATAGAAAGACTTATGCAAATTTATTTACGTAATTCTATACTTGCTTCAATATAGATGCCCTAAATCAGAATCAATCTTGTTTACAAATCAATGAATTCGAAATGAATGATTTTAATCACTCTATAATGCTAAGATACGCCTACCAACAACATCAATTGTATTTACAAGAACTTTAAGGCAATGAGCCAAATACTTTGACAACACTGCCTATTTAGATAGAAAAGTTGTTTGAAGAAATATACCCTATATAATAAAATTATATCAAAATACTATTCAAAAAAATCTTAAATCATCTTACGAACAACCTTAATTTATTGTTTACAATATCTTACAATTTTGATTGTATGCTTTTAAGTGCTTTAATTCAATCACAATCTAAAAAAATATGTCTTTTATAATATTTTGCATGTGTGTAGATTCTTATATATTTACATTTCTATTTAAATAAATTTGTTCGTTTTATTTTTCTAAAGGTTTTACATACTTTGTTGCTAGCTATGTTACAGAACTTAAGTAAGGACATTGTAATGTTAATCGAAACGTATATTTCTTTATTGCTTTTCTAAACTAACTTTCTCAAGTATTTCACTGCTACATGTTAAGCAAATATTATTTTCTTTACTATATTTCTCAAGTATTTCGCTCACCCAGGTCACTAGAAGCAAAACTTTTTAATTGGAATGGTAATGGATGCTTTATACATTTTCTAAAATATTAACTATTTATTTTAAATTTAACTTGCATTTGAGTGATTTGCATTAAGCCTTTCATTTTTCTTCAAGTAAATTAAAAGTCTTTATTTTTTGGTCGATTTTAGAAAATTTTAGTTTTTCATTTAGTACGAATCTACAATAAATAGAAATAGAATAAAGATATACCTTAATGCCCATTGAAATCGCTTTTTTTAAAAGTTTTTCATGATTTTTTTGCTTTTATTAAAGTAAGTAAAAATTCATACATTGATTTAACATTGAAAATCCTTATGCATGAAATAGCGACATTTCTTTTGAATATAAAAATAAAACGCTTGTAAATGTATTGCTTTTTATATTTTTAATTAAAATAAATTTTCAACTATAAAAAGTAAGTATTGAATTTATTCATCTGAAATTTAAAAAAAAACTTTGTCCTAATAGCAAATGATTTTTTACATGTAATAATTTGAATTTAGCAGATTCCATAACTATTGCCAGTGAAAACTACTCTTAATACCTTGGAACCAAATATATTTATGTTTTAAAAAAGAATTCCTCAAACGAAAATTAAAATAAATTTAAAAGCAGCTAAATATTAATGAAAGAAGGAATTTATTTGTAATTAGACATACCTTTTTCAATTAACCGCAATCAGAATTTTTAAACTGTTGCTCAACAATATTTTATTGAGCATATGCAGAATCAAATACTTCTAAAAACCAAACTCTTTTTAAAAAATAGCAAAAACTTTTTTCACTCAACTAATTAATTTCATACCACTCCTAACAAGCTTTCCCTACCCTTTTTCTTAATCCCCGAAACCAAACGTTTTTCTTCAACCCTATTATTATTTCCCTATCCCAATTGTTTTTACCCTGATTTCTTTTTACATAACAGAATCTCACCCCCCTAATTTCTTTATATTTAAATATATTTTAAATAACTTCATCATTTTTCTGGCCAAATCATTTTATCTTTAAATTTATTTTTTCCGCAATTAATTTCTTTTGCCCTAACATTCTTTTTTCCATAAACTTGTTTCCCTTCAGGACAATTCTTCTTTACAAAAGTAATTTTTATTTATTCTGTTCAAATTATTTTCTTTTTTTAAAACTTGTAGCTTTAAAACAAATTTTAATAACATACCCAACTCTATTAATTTCAACTAAATATTATCATTCTGACAATTTTTTTCTAATTAACAGATTCTTCTTCTACCAATTTTAACTTTCCTTAGTATTTTTTAAATTTTAAAAAACAATACTTTTTCCTTAGAAATCCTTTCCCCCGGCCTGATTTCACTTTCCCTAAACCCTATTACCAACTAATTCTCTTTTCACATACCTAATTTTCTTCCTTCGTATACCTGTTCCCTAGCTAAAATCCTTTTTCCGTAACTACAATTTTTCTTTCCCTAACCAAAAACTTTTTTAATAGATGTAAAACCCAATGCTCATCTCTACTCTAATTTTACTCTCACGATTTATTCCTAAATTTTTTCCTCCAATAATTTTTTTTTCTAACTACAATCTTTTTTTTCTTGCATTATTTTCTTCTCCCAAACTTTTTTATTCTTATTGAAAAAAAATTGGGGTAAAAAAATAGAAATTATTTAAAAAAGATAATTCTCTTATCTAAAAGTTGGGTTTCAATTTTTCCCTATCCTACGGTATGAAACCATGTTTGTTTTTTTATAAAAAGTAGTTTCCTGTAATTTTTATCCAAGTAATAACGGTATTTTAATCTTTGCTAACCAATATTTTTCCACTTAAAGTTTTTATAAATCAAAATTTATATTGATTGTAAATTTACTTCTTCAAAAATATATTTTTTCTTAGATTCTATACTATGAAAATACACAAATTTAGATTTGAAAAGGCTTCTTAGAATCATATTAATCTAATAAATATTTAAATTTCTTTTTGTAATAATTTACCTTTTGTGAAGTTAGGGAATGTAAACCTCAAAAGCGTTCTAAAAAAAAGGTGAATTTACTTATAGTAGATAAAATAAACAAAAAAATGTTTTGTAAGAATCTCTTCTAAATTGGGAAGAAAAGTAATATATAAAATAAGAAAAAAATAAAGAAAAAATAAAAAGAATTGTTTTACTAAGAAAAATTTAATATGTAAATTTGAATTGGATTGTCACGGAGGAAATTAAACTTGCTATTCCATGCTAGCCAAAACCAAAAAAAAAAATTTAAACACTAACTTAATTGGTTTAGTTAATTATTTTTAGTATGTTTCGTAATCTTTCTTTAAAGATGAATCATGATAAAGAGATTCTGAAGTCTAGGTAATGTTTATAAAATAGTTGGTCTGAAATAATACAGGGAGAAGAATGTGATGAATTGGGATAGTATTATGGTATGTAGAGATACATTTTCAAGGTGCATTTTTCAAAAAGGGAGATAGAGGGAAGTAAGTAGGTTGGGTAAAAAAACGTGTAATAAAAAGTTAGTGTGTTAGTCAGAATAAAAACGGGCATCACTTGTCTTTTTCTTTAAGCTTTTAGTTCAGTTCTTGAAATTTGATTTAATTCGGATTATCTCTTAGAGTGATCACCCACCCCTGAAGGGGTTTGGATCAATTACATATTTGAGAATAAAAATACCTTTATTCTATCTGTAAATATTTAAATATTAAAAACAATTTAAATTTGATAGTGACTTTTTTGAAAATTTGTTACTATAAAAGTTCCAATTGTTTATATTGTTTTAATTTTGTCTACATTTTACTAAAAAGTGAATTTTTCTACATACTTTTTTTGAAAAATTGCGTTTTCAAAAACCGTATAAAGTTAGGGTTAGATTCCCTGGAATTCTTTGGGCAAATTCAAAATATTTTGTTCCGTTTTAGTATTCTATAACTTTTTACAATTCATTGCAAATTTTTTAGTCAGTTATATATTTTTTACCTTCCTGCTAGTTTGGTTTAGTTAGTACTGTATAAATTTAAATGTAATTGTATATTTATATTTATTAAAATTTTAACCTTTATAATTTTTTTACATATTTAAAATTGTCTACTATTTTCATGTATCCATTTATGATAAATATATATACCAGGGCTTAATAATATCTATAAATTGTCTTATTCCTTCTACTTCTACCTACTATGTGCAAAATTCTAGCTTTTTTTGTGAGAAAATTAAGATTTTTGATAAATATACGACTTTCTTTGAATAATAATTACTTTCTAAATTAAAAAAAATATTGCCAAGCCGAAAATATTAAGTTCAAATTTGTTTGAAAGAATCTATTAAACGTACAAATTTAACTTTTCAAACAAATTACTAAAGTGATATAGCACCTTAGCATATTTCATTCTGAATTTATGTGTTACCTTCGCAAATTATATTCAAATTAAGAAATTGAAAATTTTCAGAAGAGTTTTTAGTCGTAAAAAAGTACATTTAAAATGAAGACAAATTGTTTTTTTTCGTTATGAAAATACCGAATTTTGAGCAACACTCATGTTAATAGTTTTTTAGGAAATATGCATCAAGTTATTTTTTTTTTATTTTTTAGTAATTTACAAAAATAAAAAATTTGAAAGTACGTTTATGATTAGGGGGTTTATCTTAAAATTATGGTTGATTAATTCTAAACTTCGGAGGTGCATGTTTTTAGCTATTTAATCACAATTAGGAAGTAAATTTTTCGTTTTATATAATATTACTTTTTATGTCTATTATTCAGTTAGAGAATATATCAAAACAGTCAGTTCTATGATTTCTGAAAAGATTTAAGTGTTTTGTAGAATTCGTTTTATCATAGGCTAAAAAATTTTTTTTTGAAATATATTAAAAGTTGATTATTTTATATGCTCCTATAGTTTACTTGAAAAAAGAAAATCTTAAGAAAACCTGGTAAATTATAAGTTTAACCGGTCTTGGATCTAGGTTTGAAACTTTTATTTAAGAATAGCTTGTTAAAAACATTAGATTGAGTAAGTAAAATTTCTTCCTTCTTTGCCACTTATATTTGATAAATATGTAGGTCCAGAGGTTAAAAATATATTATGCATTTTGTGTAGACAGATAGCAAAAAACATCGATAATTCTAATCGTTAGAATATTGCAGAAAAAAATTTAAAGAAATTGTTTTTGCGACTAATATTTTTTTTAAAAAAACGAAAAAGAAACAAATTAATTTATATATTGACTTAATTTGTATGTATTTTCTAATTTAAGAAAATACTATAAACTTTATGTAGATTTGCATTTTAAAGAAAACGAAAGACTGATCTAAAGAAATTTTATGTGGTTTGTACACTTTTCATACTTTTTTTCAGACGATCGGGCCTACTAGTAATTTAAAAACACTTTTTTATAAAATTAGGCTTATGTCTTTTTTAAGAACGTAGTAATTTTAGAAGTTATAGGTTTGAAAGAAATATCGTTAATACTTTTCGGTTTCGTTTCTAATTATACAATAAAATTAAGTTTTCTTTCTATTCAACACTGGGAATATTAGAAGTTCTTCTTATGTACTTGGTTGACGTATTTCTATTTACTATACTCAATATCATACAAGGGTTTTTTTGTAATTAGAATATATATATTTTCCAGATAAAAGCAAGTATATACTGTTTAACTGTAAAATAAAATAGATATTTTCAACAGGGGTTTAGAAATACTTTTTACTAAAAATCAGTACTTAGACCTGTTTTTAAAATTTATATAATCTAACTTTTCATATAAAACCTAAATTTATACAGACATATAGAAAAATTTGGTTATTTTATTAAAAAATGATCAGAGTAGTTTTAGTTTTCCCAGTATTTTTATAGAGAAGGTTTGTTTTATAAGCTAAAAATGGTCTTTATGGTCTATTCTTATATTAGAGCATATGCCAGATACAATGATTTCAAAAGGGTAAGATATTTATCTATATTATCAGGATGACAGGGGCTATTCTTTTGATTCTTTGATTTTACCAATTTATATTTATTATATTAAAAACTATAAATTAGCGTACGTTATTAATCTCGAGCATCTTCTATATCAAAACATTTCATATTTCTATGTCTTATTGCTCTTCTGTCATTGGGTAGTATTTTGTATACTCTTTGATAACTTTGTTTCACTATATTTTCCTATAAGCCTTATATCAAATACCCCTTATTTACTATTTTTATGATATTCGCTGAATAATTTATTTCAAACTTTAGGTTGTTAGGTGATATGATTTCGGAAAATTCTAATATAGGATTATTTGCAAAATTCCAGAGAATATTCATAGACTAGTATAAATAATTTGTTAATCTCGTGAAAAATTCGGATTTGCTCAAACAAGTGATTATATTTGATTTTAAAAGTCTAATATATAATCCTATCAGCAACAATCTGTGTTAATGTAAATCTTATTCAATGAGCCTGATTGCGAAAAAAAAATTGTAATTTAAGATGAAAACTTTTACTTTGAGCATATACACGAAATGAATTAATACATTGCAGCTAAACACGTTATGGCAGTCAGTTAAGCAAATTGTATAAATGTTTTATGAACAATTTGAACTTTATTTTACTTATCCCACAGTTCTTACTGAAAAATATTAAGTTTGAAATTCTGTTCATAAGCTATCTTTAAAAACTCATATATAATCTAATAAGATTTATGCAAATAGTGCGCCAATTTCTATACGGATCAAAAAGTTCGTCCTGCTAACTGTAGTAATACAGTGAAGGAGTGTGTCATATACAAGACAAGCACTATCTGTGTTATAGTGCTGCTTGTAGTTAAGGGTATTAATTCTTTTGTTGTTATTCAAAAGGTGTTAAGCTCTATACAGTGTTATAGGCGTGTGTTAGTAACAATAGTGCAAAAATATCTGCTTAATATTCTAAGGTTTTCTAATTGTTTGATGGGGTTTAATTATGGTAGTATAGAAATTTCCAGAATTTTTAAAATATTTAAATAAAATTTTCTTGTCTTGCCATGGCTACAAAATATTCCTTAGCTCATTCTGATAAAAACACGAAATATCCGACTTATAATAAAGTTGCACAGAGAAAAACACTAAGAGACAGAACAAATACAGTAAACGAACATGTTCAACTACTTTGCAATGGCTGTGGGAACATAGGTAGAAACTCCAATTTGCACCTAGATAAGACATCTACAAGAACTTCAGATCTATGTGCGGAATGTACAGACAAGACTCGTTGTACTAGTAAGAAACAAACTGAACAAAATAATGAATTGAATACAGCAGAAGTATTGCGGACCGTTCAAGCTGTTAAACCAAGGGTACGGGGTAGAGACTTGGGTGATACGCCGCATGAACAGACAGTCTCGTTAAACAGCAAAAACTTAACAACATGTCAAAAAAGAAATACCATCATCATCCTAAAGCTGACTCCTCTTCTTTTCTTTCTGATCATACAAATAACACCCAAGATAATATTTTTCAAAAATCAAGAGCAGGGAAAAATGTTTTACCCTCTGTTATGGAAAAGGCACATTTGAAAAAAGGTAAGGATGTCGATTGGATAGAAACATAAGATACATCATTAACAAAATATCATAATGCAAACGTGGTAAATGAGATGACTGATGCTACTGATAAAAGAACACGAATTCTGATACCACAACACTCTATGAGACAACACAGATTACACACATCAACAATACGCTCACTAGCAGCAGAAATAAAACCACAGGTAAGATACTTTCAAGACTCAGAGTCAGAGTTCATATACGTACAGTCCCGAAACAGAACACGCTCGGAGGTGGTACGGACGTGGCTAAGCAACAGAAAAGTATCTCTGTAAGGCTTGAGGATAAACCTTGAAGCTTGAATCACATTCAAAAAATTGAGAAACCCTATAGGAAACGAAGTTTGGAAACAACAAATAGTGAAAAAGGAGAAGATCAAGTACAGAAAAGAAATTCCAAGCAGATATCAAGGAGACCATAAGTGACAAATCGGAGGTAGCCATCTCAGTAAGATACAATATTCTAAAGAAGAAAGAATAAATGAAGCAGAAGTGTAGCCCAATTAAACTAACTGCTGGTGCAACTAGCGCTTATAACACAAGAGAAATCACCTTTTACAAATGCTAGACACGTTTTACTATACTTTGGCAATATAACTTCTAAAAAAATATCACTATATCCGCTCGCTTTGAAGAACATTCAACCGGCTGCTAGTAAGTTGGTTGTAAACATTAAGTTTATCTCTAATACTGTGTTAGAAGTGATATGCAAAGAGTCTGTGCAAATTGAGGTGATTAGAGTGTTTAGAATGCTTAGAGCCAAACACTTTATTAACTCGCCTGAAGTGGATAGTAATGGTCTTTTGGAAATAAGAAGTTATTTACCTAAATGAAGAAGATTAAAGAAAGACAGGGCAACAAGAACGACAAACTAAGAATGCTAGCAGTTCGTATACTCAAGAGTAAAGGAATCGAACTACACGAGATGATAAAAAGTCTCAATATTGAAACCAATGATATTGAGATAGATTACTCCTCGGGCTTTAACAATAAACCCTAGTATTTTTAAAGTAGGGTATATCAATATTGGGGGATTATCTGGTAATAAAATTTTTAACATAAATAATTTGATTCAAAGACATGAGTTGGACATCCTCAGAGTGGCTGAAACACGGAGAGATAATATAACGCCACTCTTAAGAGGATATAAAGTTTTAAACAGTAAGAAATCTGTCCAAGTAAGAGACAGATACTCAAACAAAGAAGGTATAATAGTATTAGGTAGGAATAGGATTGTTAGTGAGGCAATTGACAATATAATAGATGAAGGGGTTTCAATTAAAGTGAATGAGCAAATTTTTATTTTTATATATAGACCCCCAAAAAGTACAGAATTTAACATCGTAAAACCTACATTAAACCAATACCTGTATAAAAGATTATACATTTTATGAGACTATAACTTATAACAACACAAGACACTTTTACAGCAAATTTTAGATAACCACGCAATGTATGGATTGTCAGAGATCGACATTCTAACAAATACATACAAAGACAATAATAAAGAATCAAAACCTGATAAGATATTTACAAACACGATAGTAGATATTAAGATTTCTACGATTGTGGGATTAAATCACAAGCTATTTATATTAAAACCGATAGAAATACAAAAAAAAGAAAACTAAGTATAATATAAGACTCTTGACTAGACTAAAAGTAGTAGAAAATATTACAAATAAAATAGAGATTTTAATTAAGAAGAATGCGAATATTATAAGAACTCTAAATATCAATGACTATTGCGCAGCTTTACATAATATCATACTTTCTGGTGTATATAGACTCAGAATACGCAAACAAAGTCGTACGAACTTCAATCCAGTCATTCAGCACATTAGTAGAGCACGTGAAAAAGCAAGGCACAATAATCCAATCTTGTATGAAAGGTTATATAAAGAAGTAAAGAATTTAACGAAAAACCTACCGGATACTAAAACTCGTGACCTAAAAGTAGAACACATTGGTTTAAAAACATCACAATTAGAAGCCATTATGAATTTCCATGGTAACGCAATCCCAAACAATAGACAAAATAATAGTAAAGAATTACTTAATAGCTTTGTTTTAGATGGGAAGATAACAAGCTTAGAGGAAACAGTAAATTGGATAAAAGTTACCACAATAGTTTATTTAGCAAACACACCATACAGAGAAAAAAAAAGATACACCAGCTATCTGTTGATGAGGTAGAGAAATGTATGAAAATATTAAAAGGTGGCAAAGCGGGTGGGATTTGCGGTATTAAGAATGAATTCCTTAAGATTTGTCCGCGCAACTTTATAGTAGAGCTTACCTACATGTTTAACAATATTTTTAGGGACAAAGAGATTCCTTTGCTTCGGAAGAAACACATGATACAACCAATACCCAAAGGTGATAGCGAGTTTAGATCTATTTCATTGATAGATAAAACACGTAAACTATTTGAAAAACTAATTTTTCGCAAATTTGAGGTAAGCTGACAAGACAACAAGCTGGTTTTAGACTGAAGCATTCGACCATTAACCACCCCTTAACAATTACACTAGATTAAGACATGGCAAAAGGAGAAGGAATCTGTGTTACTTTGGATAATTCCAAAGCATATGACAGTGTATATCGTAAGAGGTTGTACGAGAAACTAATGATAAAGCAGAAGTTTTCAAGAGAAGATACAATTCTAATAGCTGCACTGATCGAGAAAAAAGAGTAAAAGATCAACACATTAATAGAAAATAATAATTGAAAACTGCTGCTCTTGGATTACCTAGGGAAGCATTTTATCTCAAATTTTATTTAACGTGTTTATTGATGATATCGTAAAGAGAATGCCAGAGCATCTGGTATCATACATAACTATTTCCGCAGACGACATTTCATTATTTAGCTCACGGCATAGCACAATGCAATACAGATAGATCAATGTCAATCGCACGCGAATGTCAAAAGATATGAATTAAACACAAGGAAATGTTTTTACAATGCTTCAACAGATCACGATTTCTATGTAGATGGTACCAGGTTGGAAAAACAAGTCCCGCTGAAATATTAAGGATATTTTTTTAACAATAAATGTGCAAGTACCATGAAAATCCTTATAGTCATAAGGCAAAAATCCGTTAGAGCGGCAGTGATTACAAATAAGTTACTAAAAAAGACACAATATAGTAATTATAACCTGCAATATTATCAATCAAAATTAAGAATGTATACTAGATTTATACGCCCTCATATAGATTATTATGCCCAGCTGCTCGGTTGTAATGAAACGTTTAATGAAGGCACCGATAGGATAGAAAAAGGCATAATAAAATATCTATATAAAATTTATTTCAAAACGCCAACGAAGATCTTATACGCATTATTTCCCTTGGAAAATACAAAGCAAAGAGCAGATAGACTTAGGAGCAATGTTGCTTATAAGATCATACACACAAGAAAAACACTTTTAAGATGGATATTCAAGCCGAATAAATCCAAAAATCTTAGCAATTTAAAGAAAAATTACAAGTAAATCAAGAATAAGATTTAGGGAAATGAATTTAAAGCAAAATATAATAGCTGGCAAAGAGAAAATTTGCGCTTTAAATTCCAAATCTTTAACTCTTTCGAGAATCCAAGGCAGCACAATTCAAAAGGATTCCAACAACAAGATTTAAAGCTTTTTTAGATATTCTTACTCCAGACTATAAAAGAGAAAATATAATTAAAATTTTAAAAAAAATTTATTCAGCATAATATAGATCACCCAAGTTAGTGGGGTAAATATTGGCCTTATTAAGCCACAAGATACGAATTAGCAGGTACGTTAGGGCAGGGAGCCCGCAAGGGACGTTCTGCCATATTTAAAAAATTTTTACCAGTTAATATTTTAAAGCAGATCAGGTTGAGAAGATACCCATGAAACAAGACAATCTGGAACCTCAAGGAATTCTATATGAGGCTTCGTGGAAATATAAGGGCTAGATGAAACTGTAGTAACAGGTGTTATTAATTATACCAGGAGTAGGGGTTTAACTGTGTGTAAATTCTGAAATTTTTCAGAACTTAAAAATATTTAAATAACACTTTCTTTTCCTAACCCTATTCTCCCACGATCCTTTATCATTTAAGATTTTTAGCTTTGAGATATCTTTCCATCATTTCTTTCTTAATCTTCTTTTTTAAAAAATTACCAGATCTGAAGCTCTAGTTAAGTATCTAGGTCTAATATTTTTAAAAAAAATCAATAGAATAGAAGTTATAAGAAAAAAAACCAAACTTCTTAAATTAAAAGAAAATATATTTTCTGCGATTCGCACGTTCAAAAAAAGTCGCTTTTAAAAAATTTTTGTCATATGTAACTTTTCGATATTGAATCTAAAAATATTGGTAATTTAAATCCGTAAAGAAAACAAAATGTAATATTTATCATTACATTTCTGCGTCTTCGTGACAGGTTTTGGCATTAATTCCCAAGGCGAATTCTTTATTTTAAATCTTACAAAATTTTTAGATCATAAAGTCTATTCAAGTAAGTTTAATAATGAATATTGTATTAAGCTTTAGATTTTCTATATTCTTCTATAATTCTGATGCTAATGTTTTCTGAGTACATTATATCTGAACGGCGATTTTTTTCCATAAATATTAAATGTATAATTTACATGTTCAGATTATAATTTTACACTCTCTATTTTTTTGGCTGTTTAGAATACATATTTGTAACTTCTACTAAATCGTAACACCTTGAGCACAAAAATATTGTAAGAGTTTTTGAGCCTTCTAAGACTACAAAAATTATGCATTTTTTAAATACAATCTGTGAAGGTCTTAATGTAAGACTATTTCGATATAACTAGCTGTATCATGGGTTTACTATAGCTCTCTTCGGTAAATTCATTGAAATAAATCATTCTCGCTAGAATAGGATAGATTCATATGGAAATATCTAAAATAGAACCAAAAAAAAAGTGAACTTACTGAATGTAGCATAAAAATTGACGATTTTCTTGCTACCATATCTTCTGTAATCTTATATATTGTTATCACTTGAAGCCTGTAGTCCTATATCTTGTTCGTTTTCTGAACACAAGGAATTTCAATTTTTTATCCCAATATGCTACGATTATTTCCGGTGAAGTCTGGATTATGGATAGAAAAAAACTTAAACCTTTAAATTTAACTAAAAAATATTCACAGAGATTTCCCTACATATTTTTTTTTACTGAAAAATTTTGATAGAACCCATGATACACTCACATTTTACTTTATGCCGAAAATCTTAATTGCAACTAAATATCGGTTTGATATCTGAACCAGATATTTCTAACATCAAAAACTCACAATCTTTTATTCATAATTTTTTCTAAGCGATTTAACTGCTAAAATGATGCATAGTCAATAGTATGAAAACAATTTGTGCTCAGATATTTTCGTAGTTTTTGATTTTTTTGGAGGTGGTGCCAAACATCGTTCCTACATGAGAAATTCAACGTAATATTTCCTTTTTAACGAATATTTTATAATATATTGGAAATAATCTAATCTTTGGATTTATCCTGAAAGGAATCCTTCTACTGTGTCAACATTGTTCCGTTAAAAATCTTTTTATTTTCATAGAAAGTTCTCTAAGCGTATTCATGACGAATCTTGTATCTTTGGTTTTTAAAACTCTGAAATTTTTACATTCTTCTCATTAGTAATTGTTATATAATTTTTTTGATTCTTGAGTGCGATAAATTCTTTTGGCCTGTGAATTTGTACGTAAATTATATAACAGAAGAATAAATAATAGCCTTACTTCGAATTCGTTATTGTATGTGCCATTCTTTTCCTATACAGCGGCGCTTCTGTGCATTTGTATTCTTACCTTAAATTATGCTTCTACTTTTTTAGTTTTTTTACATATAGAGTACCAAGTCTGACTTTTCTATAATTTTCTTTGCTTTCATCACCATTGCAAATTTTTTTCTTTTAATTTTTTTAAAAAAGCATTTTGAATATTTTTCGCGTTTATTTAAATAAATGTTTCTTCGTTTGATATCATATCAAAGTATTTAAAAATAAATAAATTAGTAATCTTATATTTTTGAATAAAAATAATTGAGTCGGTTGTAAATTTAGCCCATTAAAAAATTTGGATATTATTACGAATTGGTATTAAAATTTTTTAAAAATATTACAAAAATATCAAAACGAAAACTCCATTCAAAGCTATATAATGCAAGAAAAAATGAGCTTGTAAGTGTTAGTGACTCTTCAAGGTGGCTAAAGAGAGGAAATATTAGGTCACGAAATGAAGCTGTGTTCTGCTATATCCAGGATAGAAATGTATTCTGGGGAGCAGATGGTGTGTGTCAACATTGTGGGAAGTCTGGTAAGACTGTAGATCATCTAGCAACTAGATGTGAAAAAATGCTAGGCCATGATTACACTAGACGGCATAATGAAGTGGTTAGATGCCTACACCTACTTCTTCTAAATAGATATAAGTTTAAGTCTTCCAAACGAATAAGGAGTCACTCAGTTCAAGAAATTCTTGATAATGAGTACGCAGAGATAAGAGTGGACACCAGAATAAAAACTGATGTTAAAATTCGGAATAACAGACCGGACATATTTATTTTAGATAAGAAGAAGAATAAGATAACACTCATTGAAGTAGGAATCACTTCCCAAGATTCACTTCAAATAGTTGAAACTGAAAAACTTAGGAAGTATGACCTGTTAGCCAATGATTTGGGTCTCATTTATAAGTGTAGTGTTGAGATAATCCCTTATGTGATGACCTGGGACGGTATTGTGACAAAATACCATAAATCTCATCTTAAAAGACTAGAAATACCCATGTATGTAGAGGCATACATTCAGTCTATAGTACTTAAGAATACAGTCGAAACAATTTCCTTTGATCGACGAAGAGGACTTGAGTCAGGACTAAATGCCGAAGAGAGCTGGGAGAGAGCGTCAATGGGTGTTATTATGAGATCAGAGGGGCATGAGGAACCAACACCCCCTTTAAAAGAAGATAAGAGAGAGGAAGATGGTGAAAAAAAATTTTAAACCAAAAAATAAAGCACCCCTTATTTCACAAGGAGGAACCACTTTAGAGGAACCGACCAATAACATAAATGAAGAGTCGGATTTGGAAGAGACAATAGTGTTTAAAGAGGTAGAAGAAAACATATAAAAATGGTAAAAATGTTTTAACCCAGAATTTTATTAAATAAGTTACAAAAATATCTAATTTCATTTTTTTTGAATCTTGACCACATGGATATTGTATTTGATAAGAAAAAAACCAAATATTTATAAAAAAAATGTTTAGATTCCATTTGACAAATAAAGAATGGCTCTGAATTTAATTTATTGTGTTGGTATTTATGGCTTTATGTGAATGAAGCATAACCAATAACATTATTCAAGACGCTATGTTACAAAAACTATTGACCTTTTAATTCATTTTATTAGTCTGATTTTTTGTAAAAATTATTTTGAGAATCTAAGTGAATATAATGGTAAATATTTGCTTCCATTTCATCGGTTGTTGCCTTTATTTCCTTCTAATATGTTTGAACATTGAAATTCAATTTCTCTTGTAAATTTATTTTCTCAATTTATTTCTAAAATATTTCTTTTATATTTGGATTTTATTTGACACCCGATAAAAGTTCCATGCATATATACACTTTATGGATTACTCCTGTATCTAGATTAATTTGATAATTTAATTGTTTATTTTGCTACCACCGAGTATTTGACAATATTTTTTTTCTAATTAAGCTATGTTACTAATAAATTTCCATTTAAATATTATCATTGGGTCTATGAAAGTATTTTAATTGATACTCTGTACTTTCAGAGTAACTTCTAGTAATGTTATATTTTAATTTTATGTCATTTTATTACAAACTGATTATGTACGACAATTAAATACAAACTCTGGTCAGTATCTAGACTTGTACGTATACGCTTAAATTTTTGCGACAGTTGATTTCGATATTATATGCATTCTTATAGTCGCTATCATGTTTGATCTCTACCGAAAAAAACACAATAAAGACTATTGTTTTCTATCTTTAGTATACTTTGAAAATCCTCATTATTGTCTAAGGCTTATTAAAAATTTATTTAGAATAGATTTTTCTAATTATTCTAGAAGCCATATTTTTTATTTATTTAGGGCTTGAAAGGAAAACCAATAAACAGATCTCCGAGATTTTGACTTTCATCACATGAATTTAAGTATTGTGTATACTCATTCGCGTCATACTCCAATGGTTTTTTAAGGCGTTGGAAATCTTAATATTTACTATTTACACTTAAAACCAATTGTGCTATTCTAGTAATTGAAACATTAAATATATGTTTTTCATTTTTCTACAACCAAAATTTTTATTTGTATGAAATGTAAATCCTAATATTAATTTTTGGTGTATTATTGACCAAATCTACCTGATGTGTTAGTTCAAAACGAAAATATGCTTCTGCAAGTTTATGGGATAATGAAGAAATAAATATTCTTGATTTCTTGTTTCACTTACATTCTTCGGAAAAACTCTTTTATATTCATATTTTATCAATCTCTTAATGTTATATAAATGAATTTTAATTAATCAACGTGGTCTGATGAAAAAAAGAGGCAATAGTATAAGATTTTACAACTTTTTATTTAAAAAAATATATTCTTAACTAATATTTTAGAAACGGTCAAAAAAAGATAAAGCGCGTTGAAAAATAAATCACTCGCTAACATTCACTTCATATAGTTGAAACAGAAAAGCTATAGAAGTATATATTCTTAGATAATAGGTTAGGTCTTATTTATAGGTTTGTTCTGACTAATTTTATCTTTTAAAGCCTGTGATGGTTTTTGCAAAAAAATACCTAAACGTATTTTAAAAAACAGAAAATACTTACGAAGATAGAGACATAAATTTAATTGAAATTCTTAAAAAGACAGCCAAGAAGGTTTTTCTATCGATAAAAAGGAGTTGGATAGGGGCCAACCGCTGAAAGGGTTTATAATGGGCATTAATTGTTTTATAAAGAGGCAAAATGCAACGAGAATCAATTTCTTAGTTAAACTGACTAATTACAAGAAATATCGTGTTAGACAAGAAAAAATAACATCCTCCTGTATTTAAATAAAGTTACCACCTAGTAAAAGCTGAATTCATATAAATAAGAAAGTGTGTTTAGAGAAAGGAGCAAAAACTGCCAAAGAGTTGAAAAAGATATAAAAAGGTAGAAAAACATTCTAACTAGAATTTGGTTTAATAAATTAAAGTTAGTTAAAGACATTTTTGACTATTTTTAAGATTTTTTTGGATTTGCGTACTTCTTCTTTTTTTAATTCTCGTACGTATAAAAATATCGCATTTGATTTCAATGTAATTTGCCTTTTAAGAAAACTGGTTTTTATGAAAGAATAAATATAAGATAATTTAAAAAATTTCTTAACACAATGTTATTTCGCCACCCTGTTTTTGCTTTCTTTATTCTTAATTTTAGCAATTCTTTTTTACTCTTCGTTTATATTTGACATTTTTTTTATATTTTGAAGTATGCTTTGATTTCAGAATTTCACATAACAATTTGAGTCAATTAATTAGCTGTGGCCTCCTCGGCACCTGATTCGATATAAGCGACAATATATAGCAGAAATATGAGTTGTTTTTTCTTCTCTTTTATAACATCTATTTATGTTTTATAACTCTAATTAGAATTTAGCACGTGGTGTTGCCTCTTTCTCAATAAAATCATGTTTCAAATGCTTCTTGGTACAAAGACTGAAGTATAGCTCTACTCTTAGTGGTATATCATGGTCTTATAATCTATATTGATGACTTGTCAGAATGGGTTGACGGCCATCAAAAAGGATTATAATACACTGATCAGTGTACAAAATCATGTTATTTGTTAATATGCCATACCTTTTGATTTTTCATGTGAAATATACTTGCAATAATTCTCACTTTATTCGACTTATTATGTTTTACTCTTATCTAAAATAAATATAGAAACTTTTTTGAGACCTTCAAATATATATTAAATGCTAAAAAAAATCTACTTTTATATTGAAAGAAATTTCAGCATTTAATTTCTATTTTGAATATAATTACCATAGTTATTCTGTTGTGATTTAATATACTTGATTCCGGTTTCAAGAAGGGAATTATTATAATGTTTTTTAGAACCTTAATTTTGGAGGTTATATATTTTGTGTCTACTCATCTAACTTTATAATTATATAGGTGCGTTTATAATGCTAAAATGTCCGCGCCTTGAATTTTTAACGTTACCTTGTTAAATTTCTGCAAAAATTATTAAATTTTCAATATTGGGTATTTTTTTATATATTCTAGTTGCTTTGTACAATTTCTTATTTATTCTATTATAAGCATATTTTAAATTTGCATTTTTCTCTGAATTTTAGATGAATGAATTATTTTATAAATCAAAGTATTTTTCCAAAAATAATTTTTATCAATACTATTGTAGTAAAAAATATACATCTAAATATAGACATTCAACAACCTAAAAGGCTTAATATTTATAATAAAAAGAATACAGGCCTGCAAATTCTTATGAATGAAATAATTCTTATTGAAATTTCTTTGACTGTCTTTTTAAGGTAAAATTAAGTGATTCTTGTTTTAGAATTTTAAAACAAATTGCTGGATATATGAAAACTTTCGCAATAATTTAAACTTTTGATTTAAATCCATTAATATTACGCTTATATTTTTGAATCATTTATTTTTGATGATTTATCCTGTAAAGATATTTATACATAAATTGCTGTAAATAACCGGATGCACAAACAAATTAATTTTATAAAAGCAATAAATTTTAAATCTCAAAGCTACGTGGCGGTTAAATGGTAGAAAAAATATCGAGGTTTTGGAATTATTGGAATTCATAGCAGAAATTTAAAGAAAAGTAACTAATTTATATCTAAAGCATTAATTGACTCAATATTTTTCTGATTAGATTAAATTTTTCATTTGTAAGCAATACAAAAAATAATGATAATGAAACATTAGGAAGTTTTTACTATAACCAAGGAAAAAGAATATTAAATACTTAGTTAAAAAGTTTTTTACGCAACTTTATTAAATTTTAATTCTTCTAACGATTTGTTAGATTCTTCCAATAGCTTTTTGCTAATTTCACAGGGGCCTCGTGATTTATAAAAATTCATTATACTTATTGTTGTTGATAGAACTAGATATTCTGAATGATTAATTTGAAATTCTAATTTTAAAAATATATTTATTTTTCGATTCTTATAGGCATCTATATTCTCCAAAAGATTTTGCTCACTATCTTCTTTTAATTTTGAAATTATATTAGTTTTTGTTACTACCTTATCCTTATTCTTCGCAATAGCAAATACTTTGTAGGTTTCAATAATTGCGATACCCTTATCGAAGAAAATATCTAAACAAAAATAATCTCGAAATAGCGCAGTCAACTTGCTTTTAATAAACAAATCAGGATTTGTGCCATTTTCATTTTCGCCTAGTATATCTTCTATAAGTTTTTTGTTAAAATCATTTTTAAAATTTATATTCGAATCGAATAGAAACCTAAATAAAAAATTCATTTTATATCGAAAAAAATATTTTCTCAAATATGAACGTGAAAGATGAATGAAATGTGAAATAAAATATAATAAGTTTAGCGTTTTGTATATTTCAATTTTCACAGAATCATATTGAAATAAAGGAAAAAGTTCGGAAAGCAACCTTTTAATAAAAAAAATTCTTCTTATGTCTAATAGTCTTACTTCTTCGCTTTCATCTAAAGTTTTTTTCTTTTTTTCTTCTTTGCTTATTTTACCACTTTTTTCTTCTTTTCCTGCCATTTTTTCATTTCCTCTTCTATTTTTTCTGATGATATTTATATCAACTTTATTACTATTATTTAGAATTAAATTGATTATTATTTTGGTGATCTCATAATAATAATGTATCAATAAAGCATTTCCGTGTAAAATATTATCTATTATATTTTCTTCAAAAGAATCAAGAAGATAATTTAATTCTGGGACAATAAGATGGATTTTGGTTTTTCTAAGTTCATTAGCATAATTTATTAAATGGTAGCCATCGATTTTTCGCATAATCTCAGAAGTGCTTAAATTCGAATAGGAATTTTTCTCAAAGCTAACAAGCCTTCTACCAAAGTTTAAAATTTCTTTAAAATCACTGTTTGATTCAAATTTATTGCAATAAAATTTCGATTTCTTATTTTTAAGCCAGTTTAAAACTTCTTCTTCTGATTTAAAATAAGATTGTCTATCTTTTTCCTCAATTTTTTTTTCAAGTTCATCTTTTACAATTGATATAAGTTCTTCTCGCATATTTGAACCGGAATTTTTGATTAAACCTTTTATAAATAACTTATTTACTACTTCTTTCCAGTTGTCGGAGCCATTTGTATCCTTAGACTGGAACTCGAGATTAAATTTTGAAGAATCATTTACTGCATCATTTTTTCCTATAGTTTGGTGTATTGATAATGAAGTTCTATTTGTGTTTTTTCCGAGGTGATAGACCCATTAACTTCAAAATCGTTTGGGTATATTTTGCAATGGAATTCTTGGACTTTGTCTGTAGAATTTAGTTCCATGTAAGAAGAAACATCATCGAAAGAAAATTCAAATTGAGATTCTTTTTGTGACATAGCTTCATAGGAATTGACCTCTGTAAAATTCTGATCATAGAATCTTTTGGCAGAGAACGCTTGAGAAGGCAGAGAATTACTCGATATAACATTTGGGAGTTCGTTAAAAGGGATGTCACGGATATTAGATGCTACATGAAGACTTCTTCTTGAGCTTTGGTCTTGATGTTCTTGGTGCTGGTGATGGTCGCGAATAGAGATAACGTCTTATTCTGTTTATTGAGGTTCAGGGATATATGTTCTTGAATCACTACCAGTTGCAATACATATTTCCCTTTGATCTGATGATATTGCCCCTTCGATTGGATTGGATGATTTTAATGGCTTACTTTGGTGAGAGAATATTTTTGCAAACCCAAGATAGTCAATACCATCTATTATAGCGGGTGTCTCGTGATTATTAAAGAAATTTTCTTCATGGTCGGATATCTTGACTTTTTTTCGATCCGGAGACGCTTCAACAGCATTAAAATATATATGAATAAAAAAATAACGAAAAATTTAAATTCATGGGTATTAATCTTCTTGTTTCAAAAAAAAACCCTTGGTAATTGAGTGAATAATTTAATTGAATTTCGGCTTTTGTACAATCAAAAAAAAATAAATTTGTAAATATATTATCTTGGCTTATATTGTTAGAAATCTTTTGCTTAAGATTTAGTTTCCGATCTAATACTTTTTCGAATTTATATTAAATAAGATTAAGTTTTCTAAAGCCAGATACCAGATTATAAATTAAATTGGTTTCAAAAATAACTGCATTTATATTTTATTGAATCAAAATTTATATAATAACACTGCATCAAAGTCATGTGATTATTAATTCGATTATCAATTTATGAATGACTTTAAAATAAGTTTAATAATTGTTTTCGGCAATCTCTGCAAATGAAATTCTTTCAAGTTTTAAATTAGAAAAAATTTTCTATATTTGAAATGATGTGTAGTTTATTAAAGTTCTTGTTATGGTTTATTTTCATCTCTTTGAAATGACATTATCAACCAGATATTCTCGTAAGCATATGTGGAGTTTTCAATATACGAAAATATTCAAAAATATCAAAAAAAAATCTCAAAAATTGAAATAAAAAAAAAAGAAATGGGAACATGGAAATAAAAAAAAAGAGAAAAAACAAGGACATAAAAAGGCGAAACAGAAATAAATGATTGGAACAAGCAATATTTTATTCTCTAGCTTCTCTGTTCTGTTCTTATGTATGAATTTTACTATACTTAAATATTTTTCATGCCAGATCCTAAAATTTTCAGAGCCCACTTTTTCTGAACCCTCCGGGTTTTACTCAAAAAAGTAATTTATTTATTTTTTTTTCTGTCAAATATTTCGTATCAAATATTGTGGAATTGATACTACGTTTCTTAAATTGAATGAGAAACTGCTGTAATAAACATCTTAATGATCGACCCCTTTCGAACATATTTGTTTCTTTTTCTCATTCATCGTTTTTTTATTATAAATAGTAGATCGCTGCTCTGCTCTACAATTAATTGTTATAGTGTTTATTTTTTTTTTCGGGGATTCAAATTGTGTTCAACGGCCGCGTTCTCTTGGCGTTTCGGAATTTTCTCAATATTTGTTTACTTAGTAAAGAAAATCAACATATTTATAGCTGTTATGGCTTTTAATACCTACATTAATGATATCTTTATTGACCCAGTCTATGAAGTATTGATTTAAGTACAAGTTACTCACAAATTTCAACACGGTATTTTTTCGAAAAATATGGTTTTTTTCGTTTTCTTTACAATACTTTGATTACCTTTTTACACCTCGCCTTAGTTTTTGGATTGTCATGGCTCTCGACTTACAAATCTAACATTATACAAGCAATGAAATTATATATCAATAGAATTCTTTAACATTAGAATTGTAGATTTACTGCCGTCATAGCGTTGTAAAAGATTCAAAGGAATTTTAATTAGAATTTTTTTTAAGGCAGATATAATATTTTGGCTGTTTTATTTTTAAATTCAAAAAAATGATTTTCTGAGCAACATCAAAAATGCCTATAATCCACTTATATCAGTTATTTTCTTTTGCATAATTTTTTATATCAATTCAATCTAGTTACGAAATGAGCTATTGGTGTTATGACATAATTGGAATTTTTTAAAAGATCCGGTTTTTGGGTTTACATTTTACTGGTCTAACAATTTTAGCAGAATTTTGTTTCTTGTTTTCTCAAACTTGATAAAATGTTTTCGGGTGTTTGCATGGATCCATTTCTTTCTTTTGTGCTTCGTTGAGTGAAATCTATCAAATACTACATGGGTTTTCAATCTTATTCTAGCGAACTACCTTTTTATATTTATTTTTATTTCTCTTATATAATTATTCTTCGGTTATGAATAGATGTATTTTGTTTTCTTTTGAAATTCCTTTTATTTCATGCAACTATAACCCGTAAAACATATTATTTCATTCGCCAATGTTATTTAAGCAGATTATATATACCATGGTTTAAATTGCCTTCATTATATTGGGTTATCAATTTAATTTTCTTCTTAAAACTACATAAATTAAAGATAAATGAAGCTACTTGAAGGCTCGCAAAAAGATAAGAAGAATCATAGTTTAAATAAATAGACAGATAGAAAAAATTATTTCTTATTTCTCTTTATACTAAAATCTATGTGATTTCTAAAATTTGCATAAAAATAGCCATGGCTATTTTGTTAGATATATGTTATAATCTATATTTTTTTTCTTATTCTATATTTTTTAGGTTTCTTCTAATAGGCAATAAAAAATTGAAAATACTGGTAAAACTTAACACAAGAAATTATTTGCGGATTGTGGAATCCTACAGTATACTTTATATTTCCATTATATAATACGGAACTGATATAAAAAATGGCATCACTATTCTTGTTATTTTAAATACGTCATAAATATTTAAATTTCAAAAAATCATGTATATCCTTCAAAATTGAGAATCTTATATTGATACTACCAAAAACAAACGAACAAATTTCTGACTTCAAAGTATTTATTCGTATGGCTAGGAAGTAAAAAACGATCCGATGAAATATGTCAAATGTTTCGATAATGACGAACAATTGAAAAATTCAAATTTTCCATAACTCAAAAGAATAAAGTAAGATAAAAAATCAAAAATAATAAAGATGTGATGATATACAATAATTATTTTTAAGAAACTTTGAGACTAATTAAACTATTTGTAATTTTTTCAATAAAATCTAAAAAAAACCATTACCTCTAAACAATACTTCATCTATGTATTCAATACTAAATCAAAAAAAATAGATAAATTATTATTTAAATGTAAACTGCTATAAATGAATATATTTAATTCCACATGTTTCCTTTTCTAATTTTCTTTTAATAGTTTTATGAATTTTTTTGCAAATTTTTGAATCTTATATATTTATCTAATATTCTTCAAATACTCAGACAATCATACAAGTAATACTTCGTATTTTTTCAAGGTTCGTATTGATTATATTCAAACAAAGTATATATTTAAAATACAAAATCTTTATGACACCAATGTCAATCTTTTAATGTATTATTTGATTCAAACGAATCATAAGGTTCAATTATAATATAGAATTTAAATTTCTTTCATTTTTATTTCCCTTTCAAGAAATATTAATATTTAGCGAACAAGGTATAAATAAGAAAACAAGCACAAAGTAATAATAACATTTATATTCAGTAAATAATTCGATTCATGCTTTACTCAAAAAATCTGAATAAAACAGTTATCTTGTATCATTTCGTTTGAGCCTGAACAGCAAATTTTAATTTAATTGAATATAATTACGATTTCTGACGTAAAAACCTGTAATAATTTTGCATACAAGTTACCTTTCAAATAATTTTTTTTCTTTAAATTCGTTTAATTCTTCTAGAAATTCTAAAGAAAACGATAAATCAAAAAAACTTGTTTTACAAATATTTAAAGAAATTTATTTTAATTCTACAAAATTTGTACTGAAGTAAGAAAGGAATAACTAAGTCCATAATGAAGTAACAGATTTTATATCATAAATTTACGATAATAATTATATTTAGGGAATAAACGTTAGTATATTTTCTTTATAATTGTATATTTGACTTAATTTTCATCATCTCGTTTAAAAAATATTACAATTATATAATTGAATATTAGATGGGATTAATTCTTTACTATATACTTTGCTTTAGTACAAACAGGACTGTTTATCTGGTTTCTAAATCATTCATTAAAAATTTTAAGTTAGTTTAAATTTTATTCTTTTAAGTTTAGATTTCTTAAATTCAATCTATTTAAATATATTTCTAATTTGTAAAAATATATTTAATATTTAAGAAATATGGATTTATTTTATTCTGATAATACTTTAATTACTAGTCAATTTGTAGAGTAGAGAACTATTTTTTGCGTAAGTTCGAATTAATTAATTGTGATACTTTACTTAAAGAATAATATTCAAACTAATTTTAGTATATTGTGTTTTACAATGATCTATCTATAAAAATAAAAATGAATGTATGTGTTAAAGACTGTAAATAAAGGGGGGTATTGTTTATATAAAGGGGTACCGTGTTCATTATGAAGATAGATTAAAAAAATGGATTATTATGGGGTTTTATTTAAACGTGTTAATTTATAGTTCAGTATAAAGGGAGTTAATAATGATTGTTGCAGATTAAAGGGTGTTAATAATGATTGTTATAGTATAAAGTGTGTTAATAATAATGGTTGTAAATTAAATGGTGTTAATAATAATGGTTGTAAATTAAATGGTGTTAGTTACCTATATAGGTTAACGGCTTGTTAATATAGATTATTGTATGTTGAAAGGTGCCAATATAAGGAGAAATATGAATAGAGTGTTATTTAAGAGTGTGATACCCTAAAGGGTTTTAATAATATACAAGTATTATTAAAGGGGTATTTTACTTTTCCCACACATTAAAACGGTTCCAACGTATAAGAAATTAAAAATGTAAGTTTCTTTGCTACTCATCTTTGGTAAGACAATAAAATCTAAGCGACTAAATGCTGTAATATGTAGAATAGTTTTGATTAACACTTGCTTTTCAGATAATAACTCTATGTAGCCACTTCAAGCATTAAAATTTTTCCGTTTAGACACCATACCAAAAACAAAGAATATTAATATTCAAAAGCACTTAAAAATATATAAATACTAATCAAATTCCTAAACCAATTTATTTTTTGTTTTTTTTATTCTTGAATCTATCTTTCATTATCATAGTAACACTCGCCGGGTGAACTAGTTTGTTTGTAAATAAAAGAGATGCACAATTTAATGAATTGAACTTTGTAAAGATCTTTGGTTAAATAAAAATATTAAAGCGTAGAATTAATTGTTTTAATATTATTTAAAATAGATAAAATTACTGTTAAACGTTACACTCGATAAACAAAAAAATAAAATTTATGGTTTTATATAAAATTTAAATAATGGTTTTCATTATGACAAAAACGTTTAATTTATAAAAAAAAATGATTTAATGGTAGCAGTGCTTTCTTGTTTAAGAATTTTATTTACTTATTGTGTTAAAGATATCTAATGTTAAAAGTTAAATATATTCATTTTTGCTTTTATTCCGGTTTCAGATGCACTTTATTTTTTTCCTTCTCTCCTTTAGAGCGATATTATTTAAATCTAACTTTTCTGATTAATTTTGTATAGGAGTATCCATCATTCTGATAATTTCATAAACATCTAGTGGTTGGTGATTTTAAGTCTTGTAATGGCAAATTCTTATCATTGGTGTATAACAGGAATATGAATGCATCTAAACGTACATTTCTGCTGTTTGTAGAACATTCTTTTTTTTGAAAAAAATATAAAAATAAATAAATTTATTGGTTTGAACATAAATTTTAAATAATAAATAAAAAAATAAAAATCATATTGATCAAACTTAAAAATTATTTGATATTTTTTTTTCAAATGACCAATTAAAAAACGTGTTAATTTACTTTAAAAAGTAATTCTAAAATATTTTGTAAATTATTACCGATCGAAATAATCTGTGTTTTTTTGGTTAATTGCTGAATATATAATAGAAAAAAAAATTTATTTCATGTTTTTTCATATTTTTTTTTGCATAGCAGCGTCACCACCGGAAAATAACTCTAACGCTATTCGGGGAGATCCAACGAATACAGACGAAATGTGTTGTATGAGAATTTCGTATGATGGCATAACAGATGATAACAGCGAAGTAAAAGAAAGTATTAACGAAATTTTAAAAGGAGAAAATTGCAAAGACAAAGATCAAATTCTCAAAATTGCAAGTTGTTATTTCAACAAAATAAAAGATTATACCATGAAAGAACTTCATCCCTTCTTAAGACATTTTACAGCTATAATTTGTTGTATTGTTTATAATTATTGCAGCGAAGAAGAATATAAAGCATATCATCCAGAACTTCTTTTTAATCTGATTTGCTTTGGAAGATTTGTTGAGATGTATAAAGAAAATGAAGAATATAATAATATTGTAAAAAAAATATTCAAGCGTTTATTATCGGCTAAAACTAGGGGGTTTGAGGCTGAAAATTTTCAGGAATACTTCAAATATAAATATAAGGCTTTTGCTCCAGTGATATTAGAGAGTTTTAACAAAGGGGATCAAACTGATCTAGAAGTCTTAAAAAAAACAAAAATAATATTTGATGGAAATTCTGAACCATATTTAAAACGCATCTTATCAAATGCAACATTCGAAAATTTTTTTGGTTTTTTGGGATATTTTAAAAGGTATTATTTTTATGAAGTTGTGTCTAATAACGTTAATAATTGTGTATATGATTTCTCATTGCCCGAATCCTTTCATTTAAATTACTATTTGAACCGGGATAAACGTGGTTGTGTTTCTCAGATGAAAAATTCAGTTGAAATATTAATAAGAAACATGAATTGTATGTTTAATGATCAACAGTATAAAGTGATTATACAATTTATTTCTGAGAAAATTGTGGCAAAGGTTTTAAATGATCAAAGCAGAGTTGATGAAATATTTAATTTCAATGAAAATCATATCAATTTTCAAAATACACAAGGAGATCGCAACTTCCCCAGGGCATTCCTAGAAATTTTATGTGAAGAATCCGATGTAACTTATATAAAAAATTTATATGATTTTTTGAAAAAAATAACAAAAGAAGAATATCATAAATATATTTCTGCAGTATTATGTTTAAAGGCTTTATGTCTCAGAAAAGAAACTTTAGACAAAAATAATATTCCAAGAATCATCATTGAATTTTTATTCCTTGCGGATGTTTTAAAAAAAGAATTTGAAACGGATGAAAATGTAAAAAATATAAAAATGTATAGGAAGAATAACATTGATAATTTGAAAAAAGCGGTTAATATTCAAAATATAGAATATGCTGATAACGCTGAAGGTGAATATTTGGATTGTGAAAAAGTACCCGAAACATCAATTTTATTGGAAATATACGGGTTTATTGAGTTTTTTTCTAATGATAATTTTAAGACCTACTTAACCAACGAAATGATTAAAATAATGCCTGAAGGAAAAAAACGCCCCATAAATGTTGAAGAAATAAAGAACGAATATCTTAAATATGTTTTCCTGAAGGAAACTTCAGGGCTTCGTCTGGAAGAAATAAAATTGCTCTTCGGCAAACCTTTATCGAAAAACCTGGAGAAAGTGTTGGACCCGAAAAATCCCCAAAATGGGGCCCAAAAAATACTAACAACAGAAAGATCAACACAGGGACCAACAGGAGAACCAAAAAAAGGACCAACACTGGGATTATCACAAGGACTAACAGCAGGAGTATCACGAGAAACAACACAAGGTCCACCACTAACATCACAAGGACCAACACAAAGACAAACAATAGGAGTATTACGAGAAACATCACAAGGACCAACACAAGGTCCAACACCAACAACACCAACAACACAAGGACCAACACAAAGACAAACAATAGGAGTATCACGAGGAACAACAGGAGGACCAACAATAGGAGTATCACGAGGAACAACAGGAGGACCAACAACACCAACACCAACAACACAAGGACCAACACAAAGACAAACAATAGGAGTATCACGAGGAACAACAGGAGGACCAACAATAGGAGTATCACGAGGAACAACAGGAGGACCAACAATAGGAGTATCACGAGGAACAACAGGAGGACCAACAACACCAACAACACCAACAACACAAAGACAAACAATAGGAGTATCACGAGGAACAACAGGAGGACCAACAATAGGAGTATCACGAGGAACAACACAAGGACCAACAACACCACCACTAACAACACCAACAACACAAGGACCAACACAAAGACAAACAATAGGAGTATCACGAGAAACAACACCAACACCAACACCAACAACACCACCAACACCAACACCAACAACAACACCGGAGCAAAGACCGGAATCAAAAATGTCGAAAAGATCCGATCTAAAAACGTATTTCCTTTATATATTTTCGGCTTTCCTTTTTTTTACCGCTGGTTTGGTAGTAATAATCTTATATTTCTACAAATAAAAATAAACCGTTGACTTGAATTTTTTTTTATTATTTAATATTTTATTTATTTCTTTTAAAGTTTTTTAAAACTTGCAAAAATTTATATTTATCTATATTATATAATTGTATCTATCAATATGTGTATTTTAATACTGGGAATAAAGAGTCTATTTTTTTATAATGATGTCTTTTTGTAAAAGAGGTAGAAGAAAACATAAAAATGGTAAAAATATTTTAACCCAGAATTTTATTAAATAAAAAATCTTTTTGTAAATATAAATTGTGTTATTTTTTATATAAAGGGTTTTATTATGATATAATTATAATAAGGTGTTAATATCAGTGTAGTGTTTTAAAGGTGTGTTAATATAAAGAGTAGTGGATTCGAGGGTATTATTGAATTAATATACTAAATTAAAGGGTCTTTAATATATTGTGATGCTATTAGGATGATTTTAAGTAATCAGAAATTAGAAAGAGTATCGTTTTGGTTTGTATAAAAGTTTAAATTGAGTTTAATGATACATAAGTAGGATCTAAATCTGTTTTATTTTTTATCTCAATTCTATATTCTTTCTCATAATTTTGGAACTGCGACACTTCTTTCAGATATTCTTCAAACAACACATTCTGCATAATATGGCTATTGATTTGAAACCAGCTAAAAACATGCTATACATCAAAATTTTACGAAATAAGAAAGATATTTAAAAATATAAATTTCTTATATAGTATAAATGTATTCTAAGACATAAAATGCTTTCGCTGCGCTTAATTATGGAGCACAAGAATTATGCGGGAAAGACCGTCTTTTATTGCAACACATATTTTATTACAGAGTGATTTTCGCTAAGCTCTTCCAGTTATTCCTTGTTAATCAATGGCAGATGTCCTAAATGCATGTCATAAATTATCAGTTTTTGCAAAATATAAACAAATTAACCTCAAAATCAGCTATGCGTGGTCAACTTCGGATGATAAATCCATGAATGTTTATGAAAAAATTGCTGAATATTTATGATTGAAAGATGGTTCGAAAGATTTAGAGGTGTATCATATTTCGAGCAAACTCTTGTAAGGTGACATATACTAGAGATTAATTTATTTCAATGGTTTGCAAAATATACTGTAAATCACATACTCATAAGTATTTCGCCGCAAATCAAATTTTAAGCACTGATGCAATGCTTTTAAAGTATACAAATTTCAAAGAAATGTTCATTTTTGCCAAGTGAGAACAAATAAGTAAATTATGCCGTGAAACATCAAGAAGAATTTGTCAATTAGCTAAAAGAAAGATATAATTCTAAAGATTGTTCAGTATTGACTGCTCATTTAAACAATAAAATTAGAGTGTAGATATTCTTCTATGAAACACAAATCACGCTCAACTTTGCAACGGCACATGAAATCAGGCAAAAAAACCACAAGATATAATAGAAGATACGATTTTAAGAGAAAATTCAAAATATGGGGTATACTATTACTACGCATCTCAATGTTCTAACACATACGCCAGTTAAATTTCTATGGTTACGGTTTTTAGAGAGATTTTTTTGCAATGACATTAAACAAACCACAAATACATTCTCTTTGGGTTAAATGAATATATTTTGGGGAACTGTCTTTCTCTTGATCGAAACTCTATATGGTAGAATCAAATTTAGATCAACCACACCGATCTATTCTTAAACCCGTCAAACATACAAAAAACAACTATTTGTGTATCTTGAGCTCTTGAATAAATTGATTAAATCAATAAATTACTAGCTTTTTAGTTTTTTTTAAATATATTTTTCTTGCCATTTACTTCATTTTATTATCGCATCGAAGCGCGAGCAAGCTCGTTAAATATTTGAACTTCGAATTTTGGAAGATCTTAAATTATTAATCCTAAAAACTTATTTAGAATGACATTACAGTATTGTTAAACTTCTAGTATAAGACAATTTTTAAAACTAACATAGTCAATTTTTTGTCATCATTTTTTAAGTTAAAAACTTTCTGGAGTTAGTTGGACAGATAAAGTATTCAAAAAACATCATATTTCAGTAAGAAAATTTCCGCTACTATAAACACTAGAGATAACTTTAAATAATTTCAGGTTTATTTTAATTTATAATATTAAGTTTTTTTTATTCCTATTTTTTGCGATTTTCGATTTAAATTATAGTTGTGACTTTTGTGGAAAAATTTGATTCAAAATATAGTTTTGTTTAGTTCTTGATTTTCCTTATTCTTGGTATTGAGAAGTTTTTTATGTTATCTATATATTACATCTTGCCTTTTACGAATTTAAGTAACCTAGGTATTCTAAACATTTAAATTATAATTTATCTTTGATTTAGAATCACTAGAATATTTTTACCTTTCGATATTTATCTTTACTATTATAAACTAGCTTTCAGTATTTATCTTATTTTTCATACGACTTACAAAAAAATTTACAAACACTATTTACAAAACTTTTCTAGAGTTTTTATAAACCTTCGAATATACCTTTAAAATTCTGAATTAGCTACCGAAAAATAAAGAATCATATATTTATTGCGCATTAACGTATATCTTGCTGTTTTAAATATACTTGTTTTAAATCTAATCTACTAACTTGCTTTTAATTTTTTTTTAAATCTATAATCTCAAATTTTTTATTTTATCAGGTGAGAATATGAATAATAGTATTATTATTAGTGCTATATTTTTTTGCGAAGCAGCTAAGTTTTCTGTAAGTCTCTATTAAAGAGATAGTTCTTTTGCTCACCCTTCAATTGTCATGAATAAATTGAGTATTTTTAAAGTGAAAGAGTTGTATATATTTATTTTATCAATTTTGATATTTTGTTGGTTTGTATTTATATTCTAGAATTGTTTTTGCCACAATGGCTTTGCTTCATTGGCTTATATTTATATTGCGTGGATATATTGGTTTCGAGTAGTTCTTTACACCAAAAGTTGTTTAAGTATCGATTTAATAATGAAAAACGATATTGTCTCAGTTTCTAGTTGTTTTTTTAATTTAAAACGCAAGTTAAACATATAAAATATTTAGGAACAGAAAACGGAGATTTCAAACAATGCTTTATTTATATTTAAACTATGTACTTAATAATTTTAAAGTATAACCAACTCATTATTAGAGTTTCGAGATTCACATAAATTTAAGCTTTTATATTTTAAAAACATAATCTCTAGCTACTCGCAGGCCTCACGCATAAATATATAGTCTAATTAAGATGTTTTTTTGAAAAAATAAAAAGACGAGAAATTTTTTAAAAAACATAATTTTTTGACCCGGCTTCTTGCTTCACTAACGTTTCTTTTTAGTTTGAAAATAAAGTAAATAAACAATCTCACGGGCCAATAAACCCCCCATGTCCAATAGAACCCCCATTATTTTCAATACATTTTTAATCTTGATAACACCCTTTATTTTCATATAGCCCTTTAATTCCTATATTTTTATAATCCATTTATTACGTTATTCCTATACATCTTCTTATTTTAGTTTCCTTTCCAATATTTCTTATCCATTCTTTCTTAATATTTCTTTTGTACAAACAAATGGATGTGTTAATTATGAATAAAATATCCAATAAAATTTATATTTTTCTTTTCAGTTCTTTTTTTGCTTTTTCGGTTTTTTGCATTTGTTAGTATTTTTAAGGCAAAAATTCGTTGTAAATCTTGATACAGGCACTAAACAACATAACATTGTGTATAAATTCATTTAATGCTTTCCTATTATTTGTTTTTTTTCTAAGTATTTAGTTTATGTATATATAAAAATATAATGTAACCAAAATGCAAAACGTTGTAAGTTATAAAAAAGTCAAGAAAAAGAAATTCTTACTGCATATTTAAAAACCGGTCAGTATCCAACTGCGAATTCCAAAGAGGAAAAGAGGTTGTTGAGGCAGAAGTCAAAACATTTTACTTTGCTCGGAGATGATATTTGTTTTAGAAGACGCGATCATCTAATAAGAGCCGTTTTTGGATTTAAAACTGCATTGATTAAACAAATTATTCAAATAAAGCATGCTGTTGCACACATCGGAGTAAATAAAATGATGGCTTTGATTGCACAAAAATACTATGGAATTCCCAAGGAATATATAAAAGAGTATGTAAAAGAATGTGAAGCATGTAGTCGATTTAATTCTCTGAAAACAGTTCAGCGAATATATATAAATCATATTACCAAAAATATGATCTTTTTATGGTGGATTATGTAGATCTCATGGGATATGCCGATCAAAATGATCAATATAGCTGGATTCTTGATGATATCGACACATTCACAAAACATCTCTGGAGCGTTAAGCTGATTAATAAAACCTCGGAATATGTAAATCATTTATTAAAATTTTTATTTGACAACTTCCAAGTTCCGGTGGCAATACAATCCGATAACGGTCAAGAGTTTAAAAATACACTACTTAAAACCTTTTTAACAGATCTTAACGTCAAAATTATACATAGAAGACCACGAAATAAAAAGACGCAAGGCCAAGTGGAACGTGTAAATCAAACTATAAAAAGTTGGTCGGGAAGAAATTGCATGAAACAGATCGAAGAATGTAGAAGGAACATATTAATAATGTTGTTTGTGCATATAACAGAAGAATACATGGTGTAACAAACAAATCTCCATTTATGCTTTTCTTCGGACAACCAGGTTTTAACAATCCACTTTCTAGAAGCATACTAGTTAAAAACGAACCCAGTACGATAGTGCCTGCTATTGATATAGATCCTGATATAGTTTTAGTCGGTGAAAATGCAGCTGATACACAAAGGACCTAGAAATTGCTTCGGATGTACATGAAGAATTTACCGAAACGGTAACCACCACAACCACTGTGATAGCTTATGATCTTGAAATCGATAGTAAGATTCGTTCGGATGTAGCTAAGCATTTTAAAAATTATAGAGAAAGAATTATAGAAAGCAACAAATTCAAATAAACTCAAGATAGATTTGTACATTGGAGATCAAGTTTTGATAAAAAAAAGACTTCGATATGAATACTAAAACTAAAAGAGTACCTTTTGATTCTTTTACGATAGTTCGGTTTTTACAGTTACCGCTATTTTGATGAACAACATGATTGAAGTAAAAAAAAATAATGGTGACACAAGAATAGTTTTTAGAGGCGTACTAAAACGTATTTAATTTCGTTTACATTGTATTTATAAAAAGCATTTTTTATTGTTTTAGTATTATTATTTAAGTTTTACTTTATATTCTGGCAAAACTTGAAATATTTTTTTTTGGCGGGAAATTCAAGTTAAAAACTAAAATGCATTTTTTAAAGCGACCCATATTATATTTAGACAAAAAATCACTTCCTTTTTTTCAAATATATGGGCTTTAGGTAAAATATATGAAAATAAAGGGGTTCTATAAATCATTAGAAATAACGGGGGTTCTATAAATCACCAGAAAATAAAGGGTGTCTGTATATAAATTATTAGAAAATAAGGGGGGGGGTATATAGGAAATAATGGGGGTTCTATCGGACATGGGAGGGGGGTTTATTGGCCCGTGACATTTATTACCAAGTCATTTTTCATGTTGATATCTTGCTTTATTTTAGTTTTTTGTAAGTTTTATTTTCTATCTTTTAAGCCAATAATTCGATTTGTAATATTTTATCTACATCTTAAGGTTCTTTAATTTTGGTGTTTTTTTGATTGATATTTTCACTTTTCATTGGCATTTTTTAATAGATGTATAGCTTTTCTTTGTATTTAACTCCTTAAATAACATATTTCAATACATCTCTTCTCTCACCAGCATTTAGTCTTGACTCGAAACTCTTTACCTATTCAAAGAAAATATTCCGAATTTTTTTATTTAAAATCTAAAAGCCTGTACTTCAATTATTACTCGTATACCGGTTGTCTTATGTCATATTTTACGATAGATTTTAATAATATCGTCTTAGTAATTACACAGTTAATATCTCCGCACCATACTTGTACTAAAAATCAAATGAATCCTTAAAATCTATATCTATTGGGTTTATTATTTCTATATTGGAAGTAAATCTTGGGAAGGAATTCTTACTTCATGATTTTTATCTAATCTTTACTATTATCTAAAATTATAAATCTAAAAGGTTTTAGGAACAATTAAATATTTTAATCCGATAAAAGAAACATTCTTTAACTTTATACAAAATGAATTTTTCTTTTAGAAAATTTAAAGATTAAATTTCTGTCAACAAAATTAAACTCAGGTAGAAATTTGATTGGCATTACACAACAATTAAATTTTAAAAATGAAAGATCTAAGGAACTAAATTTACATTTTTTTGGGCACTTTGTGTTTCCAAGTACTATTTACTTGAATGTAGGGCCATCTAAACTTTTTTTGGTCAAAATAAGCTTGATAATTTAGAAATATTAGGTTTATGATTTTAAACTTGGTATCTAAATCAAATTTGTCTACATATGTTCAAAATTATTTCATAAAGGGTATTTTTCGGTATTTGCTGTCTTTGTATATTCTCTCCTTTCTATTATATCTATGATGTGAATTTGACTTTTTTTTCTAATTTGGGAATCAATTTATAATTTTTAAATCAAAATATTTAGTCAAAAATATCGACATTTAAGCATTTATAAGATTTTTATTTGGAATTCGAGGCTACAGAAAAAAGAAATAGATATGAATGAATAACCATTGAGTAATTTAAACTGCTAGTTCATTTTTATGCGACTAACAATATCTTTATTAAACAATATAAAAAAAAATTGAAAAGTGAAAGTAGCCATTTAGAAAAACGTTATTCTAGATATCGCAACTCCTTTTTATTGCCCAATGTTTCCGAATCATTTATTTTATATTATTTGTATTTAAAAATTCGTGAAAATAGCTGATTGCATAAACAAATAAATGCTATATATGCAAAAAATAGTTAATATTCTAATTAAAAGCTAAATAGCATCTTTTTCTTTATTGATGAGAAAAAATACATTTAGAAAGTAATTTATAATGATAAAAAAAGAAAACTACAATATACTATAAGCACGCAATTAAAAAAAAACTTTTTAGAACATACTTGTTTTACTCTTCATAATAAATATTTAACAAATCATCTTTTGTAAAAATATCGAATAACGAAATATAAATAAATAACTAACGATATGGTATAACCCAACAGAACAGTAAATACACCAATTCTAAACCAATTTGTTTGATTTTGTTTCTTCACGGTGTTTTTATCCATTATGGGTTCGTGTATTGGATATTCCGAAGATTCCCCAGTTGTAATAAATCTTAAAATGGCCTCATTTAACCAACTTTCCGTATATGCAAGTTTTGGAAGAAGTTGGATAGTTTCGATTGCAAATGAATTTTTACAAAAGAGAAATCCATTCGAATACACTGCAGCTCTACAGATAACCTCTAATTCAGTATCAGAAATATATTCTCTATTCATATCTGCGAGATCCTCTATGTTATCAAATTTGTATCCTTTAGCGATCAATTCTTTTTTTACAAAATGTACACATCTTTTAATTTTTGGTTCAAAATAAGATTTCATTTGTACTTCAGAGTATGTTTTAATATAAAAAAGCATTTCAAAAACCATTCTAATTATTTTTTCATATAAATCCGAAGTAACAATTGAACTTGTTTTCAAACTTAGAAGTGCTGATATGACTGAAATTTCATACTTATTATTAATACCACAAATAATATTGAAGAAATTTCTCATTTTTTCTAAATCATCTGCCGAAAGATCACCATAGCACTGTTTGATAAGTCTTTGTGAAAAAAATTCATCGTTAGTATTTTTTTCCATAGATTTATCCAAAACACCATCTATAAAAACATCTACGGCTAAATCACCCCTATTTGCAGTCGGATCATATAAATTTAAAAACTTATTGTAAAATGCTTTCACCTCATCAATTTCTAAAGTTAAAAATGAAAAATCAGGCATCCAAATTGCCGTTTTTTCTAAAAAAACAAACAGACCGAGAAATATTGGTTTACATTTTTTACCCAAATACCCATAGTCATCCGAATATTCCGGTCTATTGAATTCAATATGTTTTAATGTAATAAACATACTAAACAATCTTTCAAAAGAACTTGTCAAGATAAAATGTGCCCATTTGTTTGTATTTATATCATAAAAAACCGTTTTTTCTTTCGAAAAACATTCTACATCTTTTTGATTTACGATATCAGCATTTATATCATTTATTCCTATAGAAATACTTCTACTTCTTAGAAAATCTTCAGTTTCTTCTTCATTTCGTTCGGGTTCATAGTCGCGTCCTAATCGAAAACTGTTATCGAAGGAAATTATTGTATTAATTTCAAACTTGGTAAATTTTTCCTCAAATTCCTTGTTGCTTTTCGAAAGATTATAGGCAGCCGCGAAAGCGACAATATTATATAAAAGTTCGATATTCGGGCAGAATTCAATATGCGGTTGATCAATTTTTTTAAGAAATTCATCAAAATACGTTAAATAACAAACAAATGCAATAAAACGTTTCAAAAATTCATGGCAATATTGCTCTGTGACTTTCATTGCATAACTGAAATAAAATCTCACCAAAGGCTCGATTTTTTTATTAAAAACGGCATCAAAATCTGTATTTGGAAACATTTCCGATATAATTATTGATATATCACAGTTTAAATTGTAGTCTATGGTTGGCAAATAAAGCAATTGAAAGTTTCTATTTGTCAGAGGATCTTGTTGCTCAAATGTAGCTACTAAACTGCAAACTTTCTCTTGATTCAATTGTGGTTGTGCTACAGGTGGTGTTTGTGGTGCTGTCGCTGATATACCAAAATTTGTAATAAGTTGTAAAATCACAAGAAAAGACATTGGGGCTGTCAAAATTTCTATATTATATAAAAATAATTAAAAACGTACTTAAATGATTAAGGAGAAATTTGATATAAAATGGCAAATATTTGGAATCACTTGTTGGATATTTAAAACAAGTATTTGATTTATAGAAAAAGGTTGGGTTTTTAAAAGAAAAGTCAAATTATTAACTGATAAAAAATTCTTTCTTCGAGCTTTCAAAAAAGTTTCGTAGAACAGTTAAAAATTTTTTTTATTCTTTTTTAAAACACTAGAACACTTTTACTTTGCAAACAAACCAAAACTTTTATTTTCTTTACACAATTTTAATTTGTATTAGAAATCTTAAAAGTTCTGCTAAACTCCTATTTGTAGAAATTATATGTCAACTCCTTTTTAATACTTAATTTCATAAAACTTTCATTTAATTTATTTTTAGCGATTAAAAACTTACTGAAATTTTAAAATAATTTGTTCATTCGTACCTATAATCAGATATTTCATTATTTTGTTTTAGTGATTTCAAACATAAATTATTTTTGAAACAAATACATAGAATTGATATTAGGCATTAAAAACATCGCATTTAATGAGCTTATCATTGGATAATCATTTCTTCCTTTTTATCAACCTTTATATTTCTAAATTAGATTATAATTTACTCAAAGCTTTATTATATTTTACAGAAACATTTTTTTTACCATTTCATTTTCTTTACTTGGAATCCGGCATATTTTTTTCAAACAAATAGTGATTTAAGCTTTCTAGATTATTATTCTTTATAAATATAATCAAATTTGTTTTTCGCTTTATATACAAAATTATGCTATATTATACCTATAAATAAAATTTTATAGCTGAAAAGCAAGTCTTATTTAAATATGAGTAGTTTGAATAATTAGAAAGTAAATCGAGGCATCATAGTATTTTATAGGTCTTCACTTTTTTCTAAGGTTTTTGCTGGAATAAATAATCACATTTTTTATTGTAAATTCATATATATTTGATTTTGAGTTGCATTCTAAATTCTTTAACGGAATATTTTCTCTTAACTTCAAAATATAAATTTATAAAGTATGAAAAAGAGAACGCATAAGCTTCAAATTTTCAAACCATGATTTTAGTAGATTATTGTCCGGATTATTTTAACAACTAAGCCCTAAAAACCTACTATAAATCATGCACGCGTTATAGCACTATTGTTTTTTTTTTGAATCCCAGATCACAAGTTCAGGAAAATATTTTACCTAACCGCTTTTAACTTCGTGTTTTAATATTTCATTTCTTATGGTAGTGATGTATATAACTCAAATTACAAGATTTATACATCTTACAATATCATATTAAATCTATAAAATATTGATTTCTAAAGCGTTTCGAAGTTCCCATTTTTAATTTCGGTAAACGTCATATGTTTTTTTCTTAAGAAAATTTATAACCGAAATCTTTTTATAAATTTTTTATTTTTTAACACGAGTTTTCAAATTCAGAAATTTCGATTTATCTTGAACAATTCAATGTAAGTAAATATATTCGCGTAGAAATGAAAAACTACCCGAGACATAGTAAATCTCGGGTTAACAGAAATACCGCTGTATACATTTTACCCTTGATAGTTTATACAATGCCATACAACACATCTCCAAATCCAAATAATTTGCTGGTTGCATTAATTAGGTCCTACACACGCGCTTCTTGAATAAAACAAAAAAAATGATTATTATATTCAATTTTTCAGGTTTTGATAGTTACTTGTTTTAAATAACCAAATAAAATTATTTTTAATTCTCATATTTGAGTCATAGAAACAGAAACAGCCATTTAATCTTCAATAAATGAATTTTTATTCCAATGAACTATATAATCATTGTTATATTTCGATATTTGAAATTGTAAATAATTAAAAAATTAAATTGATTTCCACCAGATATATATATTTTATATTTAAAGGTGGAGGGAGGATAACCGCATAAAAAACTTTCTGCTTGGCAATGAGTGTGTGAAACTGGTGTGAAGATCATTGTTTGGATTTTTGGTGGGACTAAAACCACACTACATCTTCGGTTGTTCCATGGGAGTTTGTATGAGGAGGAGAGGTCTAAGAAATGGTGAAACTTTTTCTACGAATTTATTTGTAGTTTTTTATGTAACCAGATTGCAGACCGCAGCTGAACATGTAGGTAATCGCCATGTAAAAGCATGGAAACCTAGCCTTGCTCACTCGGGTTAGAAGACTTAGCGCCTGGGAGATATAAAAATAAAACCAATTAAAAGCCGGGAGAACTAAGTAGCAGGTTATACCTGTTGGTATGACATTGCACTGTCTAGGTGGACCCCATGTAAATCTCTGAAATATATCTTAGCTAGAAGTTTATTGGGTTCAGAAAGTGTAGAGTAAGTGGGAATGCTGCATAGTCTTGGGGGAGCCCAGGGGGGGCTTCGGCCTTCGATCACACTCCATGCAACGGACATTAACGAACTCCGGTCAACTGCCTCGCCTATTAATTAGGTTCTACACACCTGGTAGATGAAAGGCTTTGGGACGTAGGTATCGCAGGGGTTACCGATGGAGTGTTGGGGTAGCAGTTATTTATGTTAAACCTAGAACTGCGTTAATGTCATGAAAACAAATATAACACTTGCCACTATTGTAAAAAGATGTGATATTTCCAAATAAATATTCTTTTTATATTTAAAATAAATTTTAATAATAATTTTTAAATTATTTGAAACTGGAATATTTATTAAATTAAAATCTATATAACGTAAAAAAATATTTAAAAAGTTTAAAATAATAAATAATAAATAATAAATAATAAATATGAAATAGGAAATAATAAATAGGAAATAGGAAATAGGAAATTCAAATCTTATAATATTATAAAAAAATAAACATGAGTATATTTATAATGTATTATTAATAGGAGCAGAGATGCATGATGAACCAACACCTCCTTTAAAACAAGCGAGTAAGGATGAAGATATGTTAAATATTTTTAAACAAAAAATATTACACCCTTTATTTCAGAAGGAGGAACCACATTAGAAGAACCGGCGATAAACATAAATGAAGAGTCGGATTTAGAAGAAGAAGAAACGATGATGTTTAAAGAGGTAGAAGGAAATAATACAATTTGTAGAGAAGTTTTAATACAGAATTTTATTAAAAAAGTATATTTATTACCAGATTTAAATCCGAAGTAATTTAGATAAAAAGCTTAAAACTTTTTTTATTTTCGATATTATATGCATATGAATCATCATAAAAGGAAATCGTTCTTCTGAATCTAGCTTCCGAGTTTTTTCTAGGATAAAGACAATAAATTCTGGCAATTGAACGGAGTATCTTCTTTCCTTAAAAGTTCAAAAATCAAGTTCTTAGAAATAAAAGTAGATTTTTTGGTGTTTCATCTTATTTATTTCTATTATCGATGACAACATGTATGGTACGAGACTTTATTTTCATTCGATATACTGGCCAAACACATACCACACTGTCCTTTTTCTATAAACTTTTAAGTTCTTTTGTAACCTTTTTTGAAAATTATAAATTATTCTTATACGATGTTTACCTTTAAAAAAACACAATTTTCGTAAATAAATCAACACTTTAACGAATTTCGAAAGATCTGTTTTGATTGGGCCCGATGAATCTGAAGAAAGAATTATGTTTTTGACTTCTCTGATTTTTTTAATTACTTCAAAAAATCCTCAGCTTGCGTTTTTCTCTCGGAAATTTTTGAAGCACTAATACAGACCCATGTTCGATGTTGCGGAATTCGGATGCTTTTGGCTTCTTAAATGGAATATCACACTTTTTAAAACCTTCTGTTTCGGAGACTTTCTTAAAATTATTTTCAAAATCTTTTCTAAGCTTAAAGCTTTACCATATCCGATACCCTTTGTTACCAATAACACTAGAATAAAAACGGAAACAACTATCACGAGATTCTAAAAGTTTTCTTTTCCAAAACAACAAAGAATTAGAAAGTTCGGATATTTTTGTAAGTCGAATGAATACATATATATTGTAAAAATTTAAAAAATGAATCAAATAATTTATTGATATTTAAGGAATACTTATAAAAATTAAATGACATCAGATCAAAACATCCTCTTAATTTTTTAATTCGTCAGCACTTTTAAAATGAAGTATAAAATATTTGACCAATCATTTTCTTTGTATCTTTTTTTATACACAGCAAAAAAAAACTTAATTTCACATTCGACAAAACATCAAGATATATACAGACTTTTCTTTAAATCTTCGAATCCGAGCTATAATTTCTTTATATTTTAATTTAGCTCTATAAACATACCTAATTGGTTTATTGGTATGTTTTTTTCATCGTTAGTATCTGCAAATTTAGCATTCTCTCATAAATTCCCTATAACGCTTTATATCCCAATATGTCTGCAGATTTGTCTTCATGTGCTATATTTGTTTAAAATCTGAGTAGCTTGTACTAATTATTTCCTTTTTGCTCATTTAAGTTTACCATCTATTGTTATCATATTCCGATTTCTTTTCTGTTGAAATTTTTCGTACAAGGCGGTTCCGTTATCTGAAACAACAGTTATTCTGTAATTATGATTTATGGGTAACTTATAATTTTTAGATAACATTCTAATCATTTTTATTAAAATCTTTTAATTTTGCCAGCTATAAAATTATATGTTATTAGTGAGAGCATAGTTGTTTTTTAAACCATTCGCAAGGATATGAATAAATACTCAGAGAAAAAGCTATAAAACATTGATTAAACTTTATTATTTTTATATCAATTTGTAATAATTTTGGCAATAAAATCTAAAGAAATTTGATTGAACCTTATCCTTATTTTAAAAAAAGCAACGAAGATGTATGTATGAATGCTATTCATAGGATGTACTAAGTTCTAAAAGGAGTATCTGAAGATTGCTAGTGTGAATTCATTCTAGACCTATAAAACGTTTAAATATGTTTGATGTTCTCCTTCGCACAATGTTATGAAGTGCGAGATTCTTCAAAAAATCAAAAGAATCACTTTCTTAATTTTAACACTATTATTAGTTTCTTATATTTTTCGGAAAAATTAAACGTTTCCGGGTGAGTCGTGCTCGTGGGATTACCCCGTTATAAAATAGAAGGATTTGAAACCCAAATTTATTTTCTTGATATAAATGATACAATAACATTATAGGCTTAAAAAATAGCTAAATATAGACTATTTTGGCTTTCTCCATTGTTTTTACAATTTTCTTATAGTCAATATATTTAATATCTCATGTTTATTGCCCGTAAGTCGTACAATAATAATTGCATGTTTCAATAAAAATATACTTTATGTTGATAAAATATACACTTTTACTCATTCTGTACTATTCAAATAATTTATTCTCAGAAGCATACAAATGAATTATTATTAAAGAGAATTTATATGCGTCGACTGTATAAGCAAATTTTTTCGAAATCAATGGCAATGATTTAACCAAAATTTAAAGAGTTCAATGAATTATATTTATACAATATGTTGTGGCAAATAATACGGCTATATAACAGATTATTTTGTTGAAAAAATTAATCATAATTATTTTCGATACATGACTACTTTCAGCCATTACTTACAAATAACAAACAAGCTATTGGAATCTCACAACATAAAATATAATTTTGAGAACTTAAAACATTTTTTTAATTGATCTTATTGGTAAGAAACATATTTTGAAAGCTAAAAACTATTTATAGGAACAATAACATTACATGGAGCGATTATTGAGGTATAAAAACTTGTTTAAAGAAAAAAATAAAATTTTGTCTGAATTGGCAAAAAAAAGCTAATTATATAATCTCGAAAAAAAGTTGTAAAAATTGTTGCTATTTTATTGAGATTGAGCAGATAATTATTTCAAAATATAAATTAAGAGTCGAAAGAACTTTTATATGATGCTATAAAACCAAGCAATATTTTTTTAAGGTATTATTTTTAGAACCAAATTGGAATGACAGCAACGTATAATTCGATTTAGATGCAAAATGTGTATTTTAAATGTAAGATGTTTTATATATGGTATCGATGTATTATAACTACCAAGACTTTCTCCTGATGTCACACAAACTAAAATTCTTCTGTCATAACAGAAAAGAGAAGCTGGCAGCATAATGAAATTAAACTTATATATTTAAGAAAATATACATACATGAAACAGATTTGCAGGGATTTTTTCTTTAGTGACACCTACTCTAAATATATTTTGCAAATTAAATGAAAAAAGTTCTTCAAATACTGTGCAAATACCTTAAAAACTATTTTACAAAGGTTTTGTCCGAAACACTGTATTTTGATAATCAAAAAAAGTTTTCTTATTGTTTTAGGAAAGATTAAAGATAGACTTAATGAAAGGTGTCATAGTCGATCTTGTAATCTGAAAAGAAAAAGCAGACAAAATAGCTAAACAATTATGTGCATCCGCAAGGACATAGACGAATTTGAAAAGATAATTTGGGTTTTACTCACTGTAATCAAATATAGGCACAATATCATCTGACATGAAAGAATTGTCAGTTCACTGATATGTTTTTTAAGATTCAAAATTGACTTCACATAGGAATTATATATTAGACAAATTTAATCTAAATCGAGGATTAAAAATGAATAATAATTCATATGAGAAGTTGCTTGGACAAATAAATATTTCAGAAAATGATATTATTGGCTGAATAATTTGTTAATGTATGATATATTAGCACTAGTGCAGATTTAGAAGACTCATTTGTCTATAATTACATTTTAACTCTACAATGAAGCGTGATAAGTTTAATACAGTCGCAGATGCTTGGAACCCCATTTTTTGGTTTATAGCCGTGCCTTTCTCGCAAAGATCTTTGATACAGACAAAAATACAAGATGATATAATTCGGAACGTTTTGAAGGTAATAATTGAAATGTTAATGAAGTAAGTGATCATTTATTTTTGACTATACCCAATAAAGAGTTCATGTTCTAGGAAAAAAAATTCAGCTGAAGTTATAAGAGTAGAATAAAGCATATATAAATCGTTTGCATATTTATTCATTATTTGATTGAAGGTTTTCATTAACCCAATCTAATATTACTGGGAGTACTTCGATTTGAATTTACTGATTTCTCCTTATATGCTGGTGTGGCAATTTAAGTTTTGATGAATAATAAGGTACATCTCAGGCCTAGATGTAAAGATATTCTGTATTTGCAAGATTTTTATTAAAATCCTCAAAGTATTGAGTCTATAAGCGAACATAATCATTGTAAGTTCTTAGATTATCCGAGACAAAGCGAATATTTATCAGAAGCAACAATTACAAAAGTTAAAAGTATGATAAGGCAAACCTTGTACAAACTTGAGCTTTTCTATATTTTAAATGAGAATAGAAAGATAATTAAAAACAGAAATTTCAGAATAAACTAACAAGTAAATTTATATAAATAAATTGAAAACAAAGACTACTTTGCGAATCAAATGCCCAAAACACCGAGCCAATAAATATTATTGAATCTCCAAGATGCCTAAAGAGAGGAAAACTATCCACGTGATTATCCAGTGTTTATACATTAGTATAGAAATGTATTACAGGAACTTGAAGAAAATATCACATATTGTAATCTTGGTAAACTATAGTGCACGTAACGAAGAAATATTCAAAAAAAGGCGTTCTTCCGCCTACATCAGAGGACATATAGAAGTTAATCAATATATATGTTTGTTTCTATCTAAGAAAAAAATTAAGATTTTCAAGAAAATATTCATAGAAACCTTGTTTTTCAAATTTGTGCTAATATATATGTGAAAATATGAAATATCAATGTATGATAGAAATAATGCTAAAACTTGAATCTATGAACTTTCAGTGTTGGGTGCAATAAGAAATATACTATGATTGCCCATCCATAAGTCGAAATAGATTAGAAACTAGGTTTCAATTTTTTGAACCAAAATAGCTGAAAATATGACTTATAATCAAATATTAAGATACATTTACAGTGAGACAATAATAATGGCTTCAGTGAAAATCCGAGGTGAAATTATAACTGCAAGTTATAAGATTTGGTTAGAGAGCTTCAAATTTGTTATTAAAAGAGATACATATTCAGTCTATGAATCCAAAAAACAGTATAAACTATTTAAACCCATCGAAAAAAGAGTTTGTAATCAACATCAAATGCTGAGGATAATGAGAAATAGCTTCGTTGGATGTACTATAAGCAACCAGAAGAACATCTATCAATTCCTTCTTTAAAATATTTTATAAGAGAGACAAATTATTAATTAAAAAAGATCCGAAATCACAATATTCTAATTTTTGATGATACAATTGCTGCCGATAAATCAATATAATTCAATATAAATTATAAAATTTAGAATAATACCAAGGAACAAAACATTATCCAATCCAGTATTCAAAAAATTAAAATAACCAAACTTTATTCCAAATATAATATAAAGAAATAAAAATTTTTATTATAAGGTAACATACCAATCTATAAATAAATTTTCTACAAATAGAAATTTAATTATTAATTGTATTTTTTCTAATTTATTTCCATATTTTTACAATCATTATTATAAAGAAATATTTGTTCAAATTTTCTTTTACCTTCCAATCTTTTAATTATCTCTTCATTAGAAATTTCCATTATTTTTCTAAATTTTCTTCGTACGCTTAAATAACAAGCAATAGCAAATTTAAAGTCCCCAGTTGAATAATAAAGCATTAAAAGACAAACACCTTTTAAATATAAAAATGAAGGTATGTTATGAACAACAAGTAAAACCTCTTTAAGGCTTTTTTTAGTAAAAAGACAACACAATAAATATTTTTGTAAGGAAGAAGCATATTTAAACCCAAAATTATGAAAACAAAAACATTTTGTTTTTTCTAATACTTCATCTGTAATTAAAGGGGTGTTAAGTATAGTAGTATTTTCCTTTGTATTTAAAGGGGTGTTATTTATACCGGTATTCTCCTTGTTGATTGAAGGGGTGTTAAACATTGTAGTATTTTCCTTGTTGGTTGAAGGGGTGTTAAACATATTAGTATTCTCCTTTGTAATTAAAGGGGTGTTAAACATTGTAGTATTTTCCTTGTTGGTTGAAGGGGTGTTAAACATAGTGGTATTCTCCTTGTTGATTGAAGGGGTGTTATTATAATGATTATTTTCCTTTGTATTTAAAGGGGTGTTAAACATTGTAGTATTTTCCTTTGTAATTAAAGGGGTGTTATTTATACTAGTATTCTCCTTTGTAATTAAAGAGGTGTTATTTATATTAGTATTTTCCTTATACATCATAGAGGTGTTATCTACAACTGATTCCCTTTGTTTATTAAAACTTCTTTCCCGTTTAAATTCCAAGCAAGAACCATCACAATAAATAAGACCCGTATCGACACATCCTTTTCTTAATATTTCATGAATTATTTCTTTCTGTTTATTAGTAAGTTTAACCCCTGTTAAAGCACTATAAATCTTCTTTCTATCTCCTATTTTAAAAAAACGCGAGCAACTCAAAACCTCGTTAAAAAGAATTTTATCCATAAAAAAGGGGGATTCCTTTAAATGAAATATTAAGGTGTTATTTATATAAAAATAATATATGATAATTAACACCCTTTGGTTTTTGGTATATTACTAACCCCTTTATCATACTAGCTAATAATATACACCCTTTAGATTACATGCACAGTAACTAACACCCCTTTATCATACTAGCCTTGTAATTAACACCCGTTATAGTACTATCTAGTAACTAATACCCTGTTAGTTATTAGACTATCATTAACAACCCTCTACCATACCTATTCCTTTACATCCTTTTACACCCCTTTAATCACAACCATTTTACTTAACACCCCTTTAAAAACTTAACCTTAAACATTTAGTTAATAATACTATATATAATAAATAAAACCCCTTTAATGACTTAAAAATAAAACCCTTTAGATCATAAAACCCTTTAGATCATAATACTATATATAATAAATAAACCCCCTTTATTGACAGTCGTTGTTATCCTTCTTTCTTCTAAAAAGTAAAATATTCGGTTCTGGCTTATAAATCATATAATGTTCCCAACCATCACTCTGTACCACACCAAGCTGTCTCCACTCATCTTCAGTCAACAGTCTATCTGTAGGAATAAGATGTACCATTTCTTTAGGAAGAATTACGTGTCTTAGAACATAATCGTTAGAAGTGTATCGTTCTGAATACGTTATTTTCTTCTGAAGTAGTCTAATGTCATTCATTAAGGGGTAAAGGTAAGTAAAATGAAATTGACAAGAGTGGGATTCGAACCCACGCCCTAACTAAAGGACTGCGACCTGAACGCAGCGCCTTAGACCACTCGGCCATCTTGCCTTAAATTTTAGATAATTAAATTTGAATATTAAGAATAATACAATTTTATAAATTTGTAATAAATATATTAGAAAATTGATATGATTTAGGTTTGTCTAACACCCCTCTAGAAAATTAAAGATTACCAACGGAATTAACACCCTCTTAACCATCGTAGAAATATATTGGCTGTTAACACCCTCTTATTGTATCTAAAAATCCACAAAAGATAACATCTTATTGCCAACATGTAATTACTACAGTTACCAACACCCTGTTAACATGATACTGATATCTGATATATAACACCCCTTTGACGAAGATAATAAAACACAAGTCGTTAAAACCTTGTTAATCATCGTACCGATACCAAAATATATAACACCCTTTTACTCATGATGAATATACTACGGCTATTACAACCTGTTAATCATGATACTGATATCTGATATATAACACCCTTTTACTCATGAGGAATATACTACGGCTATTACACCCTGTTAATCATGATACTGATATTTGATATAGAACACCCTTTTACTCATGAGGAATATACTTCAATTTTTAACACCCTGTTAAGCATGATACTGATATTTGATATAGAACACCCTTTTACTCATGAGGAATATACTTCAATTTTTAACACCCTGTTAAGCATGATACTGATATTTGATATATACCATCCTGTTAACGATGATAATAAAACACAAGTCCTTAAAACCCTGTTAATCATCATACTAATATCAGATATATAACACCCTGTTACATACTATATATTTTATATATCTGAATTTCTAAACATTTCCTTACATCTGACATTTTTAAGGAAATTACCTATCACATGACCTAATACATCATTGAATCAAACCTAAGACAAACAGTTTCATGTTCTTTCTATAAAACGCACCCACCAATGTAAAACACATGTACTGGCTCTTATCACCATACTTCTTGCTTATATGGCAATCAATTTCTTCAAAGGGAATATATTATGAGAGTATGTGGGATCCAGTTGTAGCTAATCCCGAATATAAAGTTAAGAACGATATCCTATCACTACAAGGATTCTACGAAAGTCACAACGTTCCTTCTATCCATGTTAAAACATATGGTGATTTGAATTTACTGACTGTAAATATTTACAGAGATATAATTGAAAAACACCGTAATATTACTCTTAAACAGGAACTAAAAGCCATGATCGATCATATTCATCCGACTATTTTTACCATTCAAGGAGTTGATGAAGAGATTTTATCTGAACTTGGACCAATGGCTAATTCTCATTATAAGATTGTAAATAATGATCGAAGTACAGGAGATTTCAATTCTGGGAAAAGACTATTTTTACCGATAATATATGACAGTGTAATGTTAGAACTAAAGGACCACGACTACTTCTATACAACTGGAGAAACAAAGAATATTTACGCTTCATTCGCAATATTTAAAAATCTTAGAGAGTCTTCGAGTGAAATAACCGCTATTAATTTGGATTTAGTTTCTAGTTATAAAGAAGTAAATTTTGCTTATTTATCAAATATTATAAATGATATAATTCACGATCCAAGAGTAAATAATGATATTGTGTTTTTGATGGGTGGAATAGGGGCTGTAAACAAAGATATAACGGAATTACTTAAAAAGGAATATGAAAACTTGGTTGATTTAGATAAAAATAATATAAATTTATCCCATACTACTGTACATGCTAATTTAGTACAGGATGATGATATACAGAGAGATTTCATCATATTAAGAGATAAAAAAAGAGAGATGGAATTGAACTATGCAAGAATTTTAAAAGAAGCTAACTTTTTAGGCGATCATTTTCCTGTTAATGCTATACTTAGTTTTACAGGGCAGGTAGGTAATAAGACTACAATTTATGGTGTTGAGTAATTTAAATAAAGGAGTAAAATTAAAGTGTGTTAGTATAACGTTTGTTTTTATAGTTACTTTAATTAAAGAGGTATTCCCAGTATCTCTATGTTAAGATCCTTGCTTAAAAGATGTAAATTCATAGTATTACTATGCCTTATTAGGGTGTTAAATATCAATAGCTTAATATAACAGGGTGTAAATTCGGGGTATTTCTATATAATAGGGTGTTATTTACTAAGACGTTATCTTAATAGGGTGTTATTAATACTAATATATCTTAATACCCTTTTATTTATATGTAAAGGTATATTAGCGTTTTATTTATGAGTAAAGGTATAATAGGGTGTTATTTATATGTAAAGGTATAACAGGGTGTTAATTCAGTGTATTAATGTATAATAGGGTGTTATTTATATGTATATCTATACTAGGGTGTTATTTATAGTACTATGTCTTAATAGGGTGGTAATGTTTTACTTATAAATATCTTTTAAAAGAAAATATAAAATAAAATTTAATTTTTATTTTTTATTTATTTTTTTAATTCCAAAAGATTCTTTCTTACTTCTAAGAATGTCATGATTCTTTGGGGGTGGTTTATTTGTCAGTATTTTTGTTGCAATGTACGCAAATAATGCTGTAAGAAGAAGAGATAAAAGAAAATAAAAGTTAGAGAAAGTATCGATTGATATATGAGAAGTAAACGACATTTAGGGGTCTGTGATTAAGGAGTAATCACTTATTGTTCTGATAAAAGGAGTAAGATTCTTGATTAGGAAATAAATTGATTGTAATAATTTAAATATATATTTAAAGGGGTGTTAAATATAAGGAAAGGTTGGTGTATTTAAAGGGGTGTTAAATATGTGTAATCTTCATTTTTATTTAAAGGGGTGTTAAACATAGGTACCTTCAATGTTTGTTTAAAGGTGTTTTAAACATTTGTAGATTCTATGTTTAGTTAAAGGGGTGTTAGGTACTAGTAAAATAATTTTATTTTATATTTTTTTTCATTTCTTTACCCTTCTATGAGTTCAGTTTTAAAACACAACAAAATAACTGAAATGACTGTAAATCTTCCAGCAGTTGCAAGAAAAGTTTCATGGAAGCGAAAAGCATCAGGTGCCATGAAAAAACTTAAGAAATTTTTACAAAAACAATTTAATGTAGAAGGGGAAGTAGTAATGTCTCCTGAATTGAATAAATTTGTATGGAAAGGTGGAATTGAAAAAGTACCAAGAAGAATCAGAATTAGAGTAGAAAGATGTACAAGTAAGAAGAATGTTGAGAAAAGTGCCTTAAGAGTTAGCTTGGTACTTGTGGGATCTTTCAAAGGACTTAATTCTGAGAGTTTTAACGAATAAAAAATTTATTTAGTTTGTTTTTTCAATACAGCTTTTTTCTTCTTAAATATTTTTCTATTTTTTAATATTTTCCTTCCTAACTATTTTTTCCTCTTAAATATTTTTTTCTCAACTATTTTCATTTTCTTCTTGAATATTTTCTTAGAATTTTTTTTAAAATATTTTTTTGACCCTGCTTGCATAAAAAAAGAAATGAAAGTTTCTTAATTTCGATTCTTTAAAAATAATAGAAGGATTTAATGAATGAAAACTTTATTTAAAAATATCAGATCTTTTAAAAACAGTGGCAGGTTATATTTGTTTTCATGGCATTAACTCAGTTCTAGGTTTTACATAAATAACTGCTACCCCAACACTCCATCGGTACACCCTGCGATACCTACATCCCAAAGCCTTTGATCCACCAGGTGTGTAGAACCTAATTAATAGGCGAGGCAGTCAACCGAAGTTCTATAATGACCGTTGCATGGAGTGTGATCGAAGGCCGAAGCCCCCCTGCCCCCAAGACTATACAGCATTTCCACTTACTTTACACTTTCCTAACCCAATAAACTTCTAGCTAAGATATATTTCAGAGATTTACATGTGTTCCACCTAGACAGTGCAATGTCATACTAACAGCTATAAGTTGCTACTTAGCTTTTCCGGCTTTTAATGGTTTTTAATTTTATATCTCCCAGGCGCTAAGTCTTCTAACCCGAGTGAGCAAGGCTAGGTTTCCATGTTTTTACTGGCAATTACCTAGAAGTTCGGCTACGGTCTGCAATCTGGTTACATAAAAAACTACAGATAAATTTGTAGAAAAAGTTTCGCTATTTCTTAGACCTCTCCTCCTCAAATAACTCACATGGAAAAACCGAAGATGTAGGGTGAACTTTTTCATAACAAAAATCCAAACAATGACCTCACACCTGTTTCACATACTCATTGCAAAGCAGAAAGTTTTTTTGTGGCTATCCCCCCCTTCACTATAGATTTGATTAAAATCATATTTCATTTTATTTAATTTAGCTTTTGAATGAGTAATGGGTTGGAATGGGTTCGATATTTAGTCATTGAGTAATTTTATTTTATTTTCTTCGATAGAAGAAAGAAAAACACATTAAAAACTATCTGTAGGCGATGTTCGGAATAAATTAGTACGAACATTATTATTTAAATTTTTAATAGAACTAAACCACTGCATATTTTTGTGTTAATTCATAAGAATTTGTATAAGACAAGAGAACTTCAACAAATACTGTAAAATTTTTCAATATACTTAGTCTGTAGCTTTTCATGCAATTAAATTAGAAAATATAACCGAAAATCAAGTTATTTTCTATTAAGTAAATAGAAACCCAGTTTTCTCACGGAATTAAAAGATTTATCGTCTGTAAGAAACAAAGAAACATCACCCGAAAAGCTGCAAAAGATAAGTAATAATTTATAATTGTTGGTATAAAATTTCAAAGTTTAGGTGACGCCATGTAAGCCGCCAAGATATATCTTATATGAGAGTCCATTATATTCGATAAGCGTAGAGTAAGTAGGTATTATGTGTGATCTCTAAGAAACCCAGCCTAGGAAGCGATAAAGAGTACAATTTGAATAACATACGATATATAAAATTAGTATCACGCATCTTCAATGAAAATATTAGGGATGTAGGGATCGTAGGGTCATAATGAGGCTATTCGGGAAGTAATTACCTATGTTTGATCTAGAATATCGTAAATTATTGAAAAATCTTAGTAAATATTCATTTTTTAAAAAGATATGATATGTATTAAATAACATTCATACCTTTAGATAATCTAAATATTTATAGTTTACTATAAAGCTAATTAATGCGTAAAAAATGACTTTAAATCGATTCTGTTTATAGAAATTTGCGATTTAAAGTATAATAATTCTTTAACGAAAAATAAAATTTTTATTTTTATTACGACTTTGACTTTTTGCCTTTCATTAAAGTATAGGTTTATACTTTTATAGTTTTAAATCTTTATTTTTTTATATTTTTATTTTCTTATATTATGTCCATATCATCTCATATTTATATTTTGATTGATTTTTATTTAAAAAAAAGAAGAAATGATGGAGATTTTAAGTTTTTTAAAAAATGATGTTTCATAAATTAAAACACCGTGCGAATACATTTTGCCGAATTTAGGATCACAAAACAATACAAATATTGAAATATTCATATAAACATTCTATAAGTAAAATAATGAACTACTCAAAACGATCATATAAAATTTATATATCCATTGCCATATTTTTCTAAAAGGCAACTAAGTTTGAGCGTATCTTTACCCATGAGATTGTCTTCCTTCATTATATTTTTCTTATTATAAAATTGATTGTTGCAGAAATAAGAAAACCATATTTATTATCATTCGTTTTTGCCTATTTTTCGGGTTTTAAATATATTTATACTCTATACAATTTAAGATAAAATAAATTTTAAAATTTTGTAGTATAAATAATAACACTGTAATCGAATGTCAAACATAGATTGTCGTTTAACAATTCGTGTAAAATCACAATAAGTTTTAGCTTATTATGTGACAAATTTTTATTGTTTGATTTAATATCAACTATTAAGCCAGTGAAACAGACTTAATTTTACATTCAACAAAAAACAAAAAAACATTAGATTATATTCTTAAGCATGATTAGCCTAGCCATAGGGGTTTGTTATATTGTCTTGCTTTATAACCTCTGCACAACATGTTTACTCGTATGTTTTTCTAGTATTTTTAATCCGCCTTTTTAGCTGTTCTTGAGCAGTTTATAATAAGATTTAAAAAATAATTATCATATTTTGCCTATATTGTTTTATAAATTTATAAAATTATAATAGTTTTAACCAATTGTTTTTTTAATCAACCAACATATCATCTATTTTTATTTTTTTTTGCTAAGTTTTTCAGTGGTATTCATTCATATGAAGAATTTTCTTTATTTTAAACAAACCGTTCTTTCTAAGGAATACTATATAAATTAATTTATTTATTGCCATTTTTATCGAAAATCTTTTAATTCATCATTTATAAAGTTCCTTGAAGCTAGTCAAGCAATAATTTTTTTAAGAAATTATTCTTGAGGATATAAATAAATTGAACAAAAAAAGGTTATAAAATATCAACCTCATCATTAAATTGTTAGTATAACTGTAAAATTATTAGAAAAAAGATCTGAACAAATTCTATTAATTTTTTTTTATAAACTTTAAGCTTTAAAAAAATCAAAAAACAAATTTATTATGTTTTCTTGCTATATGCTAAATTCTAGAAAAGAATTTTACAATATTGATTTTAAATATTTTAATGAACTAATAAAATCTTTCTACATCTTTCATGTTTTACTTTTGCGGACCATTTTTGTTGTTTAAAATTTATGAGCAAATCAGAATAGACATATCTTAATCGGAGCTCTCATATTAGTGTCTTGTATTTTTTTAACAATTAAGAATTTCGAGGCTTGTCATCGTTGGAACATTACTGAATTATATAAATGATGTTTTCTGTTCTTTATCTGTAAGTTTAATTGTAAATATTCCCTGCAAATAAAAAATCTAAGATAATAAGAAATTAAATACATTCTATGATAATTAAATTGTGTATAACATCATACTTTGCAATGCAATTTTAAATTTACAAAATAATCAAGGTAACGAATTCTAAATTGCAAACAAAAATCGATCTTATCATTATTAAAGTTAGGAAAAAAAAAGGAGATATCGGATAACTAAATGAAAAATCAAAGCATGCAATTCTATTGCGACATTTATATTTATAAAAAACAAATAAATGTTTTTGTCTTTAATCAGAGCCAAGAAAATCATGAGTAAAATAGTTTATGATTCATTTTTAAAAGAAACTAACATATTAAAAATAATAAAAAATATTTGAACCAAATTTTATTTGATTTTTGATAAATTTTGCTTAAAATATCAGATAATAACTTGAATAGTACTTTAAATTTTTTTAATATTGCTTAAAAAGCAATAATAATTTGATTGATTTTTTAAATATATAAGAATGTAATAATAAGCCTCAAAAAAAGTCTGATTCTTCAAAGCAGTGTCGTTTTAGAAAACAAAAACATTTCGAATCGCAACAATTGTTGTCTCCGTTTGGATTAGTAGTGTCATTGATAGTAACAGGCATCGGATATAGTAATGCTACAATTATTATAAAAGATTTAGAAAATGATTTAAAGAAAATCTCTGAAACAGAAAGATTTAAAAAGTGTGTTATTGATCTAAAGAAAAGTAAAACTTCTGCCTTTAGTATAGAAAATAATTCTTCATGTTTTGTTATATTGCCTTATTTCGATGGGGTGGGTGATTTGAATATTCTTCTGGGACAATTTCGGTAAAATTTGGGTGACATCTTAAAAAAATTACGTTGTTAGTTCTAAAATTGATATTTCGAAATATTCTAAAGTGGTAAGTAATGTTAATTTCTTGACCCAAATCGGGTTTTTTTTTTTTCAAATGTAAACATGCCGCAATGTCAATATATAAGCTCTTAAATTATATCCATGAAGAATTAAAAAAAAATGTAAAAAAACTATTATGGTTGAAACCGTCTCTGAAAACGAAACCGAAGTAAATCTAACAGAGGATAGCGAAAAGTTTAAAGGTTCTTCTAAAAATTTGTATTCGAACCTTTAAAGATAGAAAATGTTATATTTACATCATCAGAATTTATTATTTTTATAGCAGAAAAAGTAGGAAATAGTACTGATTAAAATTTTGCTTCGCTAAGAGAATAAATCACTAAATACCGAGAATAAAAGAGTTTGGTTTTTTCCTATTTTTTTATTTCTATATTTAATTTACAAATTTAATATTATTCATGTCAATGGATTTCAGATCATCTCCAGTAAAGGTTTAATTGTTTCCACACCTTTTGTTTTAATATGTCTCTTAGGTTTCCATATTCCTATTTTGTATTCACCTCTAGCATTTCCTATTTAAAATTTTATGGAAGTTAATTATAACCAAAGGATTGGATGTGTTTATTTTGACAATACAATTCAAACTCTACTATTTAGTCTTTTCTGTTAAATTTCCAGTTTCTGAATTTTTTTTTGCTTCTATTTCGTTTAATAAAACTGTAGTAAACATCTAAATACCAATAAATAATCCCACAAAATCATTCTAAACTATAAAAATCTTAATATTATTTCTCTTCCATTTTTATTAATCATTTTAGATTAATTAAATGTGAAAAGTACTTCAATGCTAGGCTGTAAGTTTTTAAATTAACGAAAAAATGTAATTTTAAATATAAAAATCGAACAATACTTAGCAAACTATACAGAACCAAATAAAATTTCCCTTGAACCGAAGGTATTGGTATTGATTAGAATACCTATTTTATCTTAGCGATAGATTTTAATTCAATCATGTAAACGTCAAAATTTTCCATAGCATCACAGGAGCAGAATTGGCTTGGAGTATTCTCTGCTTGTCGTAAGAGGCGACTAAAAAGGACTGGTCTCCTATCTTGAGGTTGGGCGTAAGGCTAACAACCCACCTTTTAAAACTACCTTGTTACGAAACCCGATAAGTAAACAAACCCACTGGAAAAAGACAGGTGGACGGTATTACCTAAGGGAAGCCAAGGCTCTCTTAAGGCAGCAGTACTAAGGATGAATAAATGAAAGGTCAAATTTTTAGTTTTTACAATTAAATTGAATAAATTGATCAAATGCTCAAAAAGACGCATTTCTTGTCATATTTAAGTAAATATAAGAATAGCTTTAAGCAAAAAAACACACGAATTCGGAAAATTTAATCCAATAAATGCTAAAGTATTAAACATATGCGACATAAACAATTCTTTAACGGTTTAACCGATATATATGAACACCAAAACCAAACCATAGCTATATTTTGTATTTGTTTTTTTCTAAATATTCGCAGATACACGGATCAAAATGTAAACAATACTTATTTTTCGATACAATTAAATTATCTTAAGCCAGCCTTGGATGATTGAAATAATAATCCGACTTAAAAGTTGGTATAAATTAGAAATATATATTTCCAAAGATTTTTGGTTTCATATTTTAAGATAATCGATAGCAGAAAACCGTACAAATACTTTTTAAATTTTTATGATTGTGCTTGAAAATCAGAGTTAGAAAAGAAAAAAGGCTCTATTCGATGTAATAAGGTAGGCGAAGTAAAGCCAGAAAATGTATATGCATTGCTAATAAGCGAAAGTAACTTCCGAGTATAAAATACAAGAAATAAAGGAGTTTTATGTTTGATATAAACAACAGTTAGCGGTATGATGAATAAACAAGCATCTAGCCGGTTTCATCAACCTTCTGCAACAGTCTTAGCTTTTATTAAAATGATAAAAAGTGCGGATTGCATCAAACTTAATTGTAACGCTATATCCTACGTTTTTCAATTGAAAGATTTAAAAGAACAAAACGGGGATTATATTTTGCTCTTTAAGGAATATAAATCACCGCAAATAACAGTTTAACAGAAATGCATATCAAAAGATTTCTATCAGAGATAGCCAATGATTCTTAGTTACTGTTATAAATAATTTAAAAAAAATAGCTTTATGTTTTTCCATCGGAAATAAAGTTCACACTGAGCGATTGCTATTTAAAAGCCGAAATAGTTTCTTTGCATATTTTTCCGTTGATTTGGCTTGAAAAATAACGGCTTCTTTCATGAAACACACAACAAATATAATATTAGGAGAAACAAAACACATTTTTGAAATTCAATGAAACATTTTGATTGACGTCTTGAAAATTGTAGAATTGATTAATTAATTTTCTTGATTTTTAAAATTTTTGCATCGTATTTCTTTCCTTTTTTGTCTGAAATTTCACAATTACTTCTTTAGCTGTGTAGTAGAACTTATTTTCGAATTTGAATTCAAATATTGTAAAATTAAAATAAAAAGTTTGTTTTTTTTAAGCTTAATTGCATTTAAAAATAATAGAGAAGAATAATGATCAATAAAAGGTACAGAATATGGAGATATAACAAACAAAAGCTGATATATTGACCCGGTGATTTAATACACAAATTATTTGTTTACAAATTTCATAATTTGAATTAAAAAAGTTGAAATTTCAATGAAATAATCGTTTTGTTGTGATTTTATCACTTAAAATTTTTAAACCGCAATTGAAGCCTCTGAAACAACCCGGTAAAGAGGTAGTTTTATCAGCGTGCACAGAACGCATAGTTAAATATTTTTTCGATTGCTTGTCTTTATAACAGATTTTTTTAATCAGTGTAAGAATAAATGTCAAACTAAATATTAATGTTACATATATAATCACTCTGTTTAGAAAAATACTCTATAAATTTGTACTTTATTGTTATTTTTTTCAGAATATAGCAGAGTTTTATTACATCTTAAAGTAATTAATGGTACACAAACTTTTATTTGTAAATAATTTATATATTATACGCAAGCAAATCAAATTTGGGTAGCTTAAATATATAGCACAAAATTATTGTATTGGAATTGATTCATCGAACAAATCAAAATGTATTTTTAGATTATCTACTGTATGATTACATATAAATTTCGCTAAGAACAAATCCTTTAAAATAAATTCATAAATCTTTTATATTCTCGAAATAATGCACGAGACTGAATTTTTTTGGATTAAATTAGTAATGCCGTTGAGATAAGATTTATAAATAAAATAAAAAAATACGAACATATGTATAAACAAAATTTTAAAAATTTACTGCCATTATCTAGATAATAGGTGCAAATAAAACAACAAATATTTCTATAAATAGAAAAAGACTTATATAACGCAGCTAATTATATTTGGAAATATGTAATGATTTTTTTTGTGAAAGGAGCATTAAAGTAATTACAACATTTTTTTTACTATTTTAAGCGTACATTATTAAGTTACAAATGTCAGATGTATTTTTTATATTTATTAATAGTGGTAGAACCGACGAAATTAGATTTTTTAAGGTAAGCAAAAAAATAAATTGAAATTTACCCTAAAATAAAATATCTAATAAAATTTTGGTCAAATATTTTTTTATTGCATCTTTAGAACGAAGTTTTCTATGTTATAGCAGATTTCTAAAACTATGCGATGTATGAAAATATGATGATAAAAATCAACATACTTGGATTTTTGAAGATGTTACAAATTTGTTAAAGCTTTTTTAAAACTAAAGACGACATACTAAGTGGTAGTAAACACATTATTTATATCAAGTTTTATTGTTTCTGCGCGATGCTAATTCAATTACATTTATAGTTTGGTCTTTCAAGAAACAAATTTTTTATTTATATTATTTGAGTATGGAAAGAAAATGAATCGTGTCTTAACATTTATATAGTAGTAATTGCTATAAATGATATACATTTTTTTAAGGTTTTGTACCCAAGCAGTAAAACCACGCAATTTTAAAGTGTATCACATCATATCTGCAGAAAGTACTTTGACTTCTTGTTCTAGAAAAAAAATAGCTTACCATTTCTAACCCAAGTAAAATGACTTTGATACAATTCCAATGATAATTCAAGCTTTCTTAGTTATAATTTGTAGTAGCGAATTCTAAGTTGATTTTAATTTCTTGATTAATCTAACACCTTGCACATACATTCGAATTCAAATCAAACTTTTGAAAAAAAAATATTTATCTCAGGACGTCTTTCTTCAAAAATCTAAATATTTAAACCTTTCTTTTTAGGTTCGAACTTCTGCTCATTATGTTTTAAACCTATTTATATATTGAATTGTTTTTGGCATTAAAATAGCGGATTATACACTTAATTGTGTCTTTCGAGCTCTTCTGAAGATGAACTATTTAGAATCATCTCATGAATTATTTATATGTTTTTATCTTAAAAAAAGATTAAAATTAATTGAAAGCCTTTTGTGATTTCTAATCCCGAATGTATTTATAACCAGTTCATATTATTTATTTCGACCGAGATAAATGTATTTCTATAAAAGCCAAAGGCTCTGCGTTCAATCTTGAATCTGCAGAAATTATTTATTTACTATTTTTTTATTTTATAGGACAGGGCAGTATTATTAAACTTTCTCAGTTTACTGAATATTTATAAGGTGTAACAAAAGATTTCATAGGTTGTTACTAAATGCTTATTTTGAGCTATTATGTTAGCCTAATTTGCTAAAAATTATTTAATTACCTGCCATTTCCCGACTATATTGAGCAATATTTTATATTTGTCCAAACCCATGATCATTTAATATATTATAAAGTCGTTTTTGCAAGTATAATCTAATCAGATTTGCAATTTTAAAAATTACACTCAAAAACTTTACAAATTTCTTTTATGAATAAGCTGCATCTTAAGCCTATATTTAGAAATACAAAGAAGCAACTGTATTCTAGAATTTTTTGCAGTTAGATTTTTTGACATATTGATGTTTTGTCTATAAACAAAAGAGTTTTGAGCTGCAAATATTACATTCTATTCTGAATCTATAGTTTTCGTGCAATTTACGTAACAGCAAGAAGAAACAGATATTTTAATTTATTGTTTATATATTACTAAGAAGAAAACATAATTTTCACTGTTTTCAAACATTCCAAAACATGTAATTAACTTAGTTAAATGTTCTTCATAGATTTTCACATCTGTTCGAAGGCGTCTTTTACTTTTTCTAAACTAGTTTATAAACTATAACTCCCTTCCCTCTCAATATAAAATAGAAACCCAGCATGGAAACTTTTGTGATTTAAATCCTTTGTGTGTTGTAGGATGTGTTTAAAAACAAACTTTTTTAAGAGCAGAGTCGGACACATTTTTTGATAAGATTTTTTTTACGAGTGACTATAATAAAGCGTGACAAAAGCTTATCCATATGCTTTACCGTATAGGCTTTCCAAAAAGATTTCATTCAAAGAGTTTTTGCGTTAGTCTAACCAAAATTTCCGTTGTTTAGGAGTAAGGCTTAAACGAGTAAGAATCAGATTCGGAATTCGATTTTCGATTTTTGATCTTGCTCAATAGATCATTGTTACGTGGCCCGCCCATAATTTGTAAAAAAATTTAAAAACCTACCATCTTTCTCATAATTCTCATTATAATAATAATTTGAATAAATTTTCATTGATTTCTAAACTTATAAAATCATATTAAAAACAAAAAATAAAATTTCTGAATTTCTCGAGATTAACATTTTGTAAAAATAAAAGATTACATCACAACTCAAATCAACTATAATTGCTTGAAAATGCGAATTGCTTCAATTTGTCTATAATTTGTATTGCTCGAATATAAAAGCCTCAAATAGATAAGAATATATACTAATTATTAGATAATAACTTGAATTAAGTATATACTAGGCAAGATTCGAGTTTTTTCGATCTAGGCTTATGATATATAAAATAAAATTTTCTTTTTGCATAAAATTATTCGGTGAGCTTGTATTTTCGAAACAAGCTTAACTTTACAAATATTTCATTATACGGTGTCGCAAATCCTTGTTTGTTTAAGAAGACCATATATCCTATCATTTTCATGGTGTTTAATTATTCTTCAGGTTTCATATGATAAATAAAAATTTTTACGTTGGAGTTTATCTTGGGTATATGATTACAATATTCTTTAAAGCGAATATTAATTTTTTTTTTCCCAATTCCCGGTAAATTTTATTTGTTTAAAGTTATAGCGAATTTTGGTAGATTGGTTGCATTGAGGGCATAACCAAAGCGAGGCATTACACGTTTATACGATCCAATGTTTTTATATTTACATCATAGTTATGTTAAAAGCAAACTCCGGGGAGAATGAAGCGCATCAGCCTTTTGCTGGTTATTTTTTCTAGTTTTAATTTTGATTCATATTTCCTTAAACAGAATATATTAATCTGCAAATAGTATAGTAATGTAAAATTTCCTATATAAGAGATTTGAAAAATAGATTTTTCAACAGGTAAAAAAAAAACAAAGCATATAAAGGTCAAGGTTTATATTTTTGTCAGTATAACATATAATTGCTTTAGGTTAGCCAGAAAGCCTTAGCTGTCGATTAACGATTTCCATTGCTGAATCTAACGAATTCATTAAAACCTATCTATATATTTGAAACAGGCTAAGTCTTTTAAAAATTTCAGATTCAAAACTTTTGCTTTGTTAAAATTTGATTTTTTTATGAAAATTATATCATAAACCTTACTTTTGACCAAAATTTTATCAGCTATGTGTACTTGTCTTGTTCTTTTCATTTATTGACAATCATACGTTTTCAAAATATATGAGTTGCAAGTCATTATTACAAGTAAATCAATATTTCTATGTTCATATTATAGCGTTACTATATTTATGCTCTTTCTACATGTTTCACGAGCATTGGAAGTTTCTAGAACAAACCTCTTATGCCCTTTCGTTATGTAATTTTCTAGCATTAATTTTTAACATACTGTAAGAACTTAGATAAGGTTATGTTTTTGATTATCATAACATTCATTCATCCTCGGCACTACAGCCCTGCACAGCCTTGGCCTCCCTCAGTAATACCGCCCAATGGTCTTTTTCCAGTGGGTTTGTTTACTTTTGAGGGTTTCGTAACAAGGTGGTTTTAAAGAGTGGGTTTTTAGCCCTACGCCCAGCATGAAGGATCCTTCCCTTTTAGTGATTATCATAACATATTCTTTAAAATTCTAATTTTACTTTCCACCTTCTCAGATTCCTCTATGACGAACAGCTGTATAACTTTCGGCTTTTAAGCGGGTTAACAAACTATACTTATTACGGGAATATATGGCTAATATAGTTGAGTATTCAATTTTTATTAATTGAGATATACCGATGTAATTATAATACTTTAATATTAACTATTTTTTTTTCTTAATTGAAGTAAACAACTACTATACTTGTAGGTTATATGACTTTGGTTAATCTGTTGGAATAAAAAATGAAGCTTTATTAAGTCTAAAGTGCCCGCACGTATTTCCAAATTAAGGATTCCTGGCTTTTTTGGAAATATCATTCTAGACCATTATAAACTCTTGGATAGGTACGATAAAATCTATCTCTCCAATTTAGACAATTGTCTTTTATATTTTAGCTTGTAGTTTTTTTTCGTGATTTTTTTGTCTTATGAAGAAATTAGGCATTTATCTAAAAAAAATACTGCAAAAAATTCTATTCCATAACAATATGTTATCGTCTTTTGTGCAAAATTTCGGTTAAATTTATACATTGATTCACATTTTCATCAAAAAGATAGCAGATCATTTTTTCTACTTCTTTTTGTCATGAATGCAGTTAAATCAAAAATAATATGTTTCGTTAGAGCTATTTTAAATATATAGATTAGACAATGGAATTTATATTTAGACCGATCAAAACAAATAGAATGTAAAATCACAACATCACATAGAGATTCACAGAACCGGCACTATTTTTCATTCATTATTTTTTGAGATTCATTTATTTTTGGACGCGAAAATGCGATAATTCTTTATAAGACGACCTAGCGATTTGTTGGATTTTTTTTCATTATAAAAAAAGATCGCTCAAAATTGAAGACAAATATAGTCTGAGTTTACTAAAACTGTCTATTATTGCTTGCTTAATTTATAATTCATTACAAATTTTATGATAAGTTAAATTTTCGTATTTTATGTAATTTTCACAGCATTCATTTGATATATGTTATTCGTTTTTGCTTAAATTCTTAATCTATTCATGTATTTTTGATTTTGATTTATTTCAAAATTAATTTTCCGCCTTTTTTGCTTTAGTTTTTTGAAGTTTATTATATGTAAGTTTAAAATATTTCTCCTCTGAATGTTGCATTATATTTGTTGTGTTTTCTAGCCATGTTCCTTTGTATTTGCCCCATTGAACACATTTCTTGATATCCTGTTAAATTCTTTTTGTTGGTGCAAGGAGTGTGCTGCTTTTTTGTTAGAAAAGCTCTTTTTTAGAATGGCAAGCTTAATCTTCCTAAAATTGTATCATTAAAAATTTTCTTGTTGCAAATATTTATGTGGAGGTAAGAACATTTAAACTATTTGCTTGGTAATAAGTATTTGCAATTGATTTATAGAATCAATGGTTAGATTTTCAGGTGATGAAGCTTGAATTAGACAATCTGAGGTCAATGAAAGCTTGTACAATTTTGAGAGATGTTAAAAACATTCAAAACATTTCTATAAATAGTCGTTTTTATGTATAGAAACTAGATTAGAAACGACAATTGAATTTTCACCTAATGCCATGTGAAAGCTTAGAGACCTCTAGTCTCTCACTCGTGTTACGAGACGGGATGACTGGGAGATACAAAAAAACATACAATAGATAAAGCGAGAAATGCTATTTACAAGCCAAAGTTGTAATATGAGACTAAAACATTTATATAGACCATGAAATTTGCAAATATTATTTTTCATTGAATTTATTAAGTATAGTTTAGAATAGAGTATCTGTGTATGCTGCTAGTCTTGAGAACCACGAGGCCAGTCTCGATCTGTGATAACACATGAGCCGCGAAATTTACGAACACCTGAGAAACTTCCTATCCCCAAAATTAATTTCTCGCTTTTAGATGCAAGCCATTGAAATGACGGTATCTTAAGAGATACGATGTGATGTTAGGGGTGCAGTTATTAATCGTAAACTAGAGCAACGTTAATACCATGAAAACAATATGACTCCGTGTCACAGTGTTAAAAATGATTGGATTTTCCAAATAAAGCACATCGATCTGAAATAGATTAGTTTTGCAGTTATATAACTGACCCCTTAAGACAACCTTTATAACAGATAATTCGCAGATCGCTTTTCATGAAATTAGAAGTTTGCCAGATTGAAAATCCAATCAGAAAATCAAGAAAGTCAAAAGAAACCCGAAAACTTAGTAACCAAGTATTTCTATAACATAGTTCGTGTTTTATTCTAAAAATATGAATCACGAAAAAAATATGATACTAAGATAGACATATATTTTTTATCTAAGCATTTTAGACAGAAAACTGTGAATATATAAGTTTTATTGAATGCATAAAATCTTTTTATACGAGGAAAAACAATAAGACAATAAACTCATAACTACAAAAAAATCAAGGTCATTTTTGGAACATATTTTAAGATCTAAAATATTTATCTATCGAATGATTTTAGCTCAGGAAAAACATTGTAATTTGTTTAATATTAAATTTATTGCAAAACTAGTATTGATTATTTTATTTATCTTGATATAAATACGAATTACTGTATAACGGTCATAATATTATCTTTGAGACATTTTCTCTAAACGGAGTCAAAAATACACTTCAATGGTTTATCTTCAGAAGGTTGTTTAGATATTTTTATTTTGTTATAAATTTATCGAAAAGTTGTATTCATATAATCATAACAGATTCACAACAAATTTCTTAAAAACAATTTTTTTGACATTTGACTTTTAGTTCGTTCATACGAGAACCTAATATTTTCTCAAAAAAATATAAAAAAATATAAAAAATTAAAAAAAATTAAAACAAATTGTATATTCGCGTTTACAAATGTTAAAATGAATAAGAATCACTATAATATTAGATTTGATTTCTAGACTGGTTATAATAAATTGAAAACTGATCTTTGTGTCTAAATCTAAAATGTGTATCAAAATTGAATAATAGGCTATATTAACTAATTATAGAAATTTTAATAAATTATTTTATAAGTTAAAATTTTACCTATATATTTATAGGAATTCAATGTTTCCTAGTGTTATTAAGCCAAAAAACAAGATTTGTTACGGTGAAAATTTTCCTATCTAAACAAAACATATCAGCTTGATAAAAAAACTAGTATTAAAAAGGTATTTCATTACTATAGAAATCTCAAATAATAATTACGCTGAATTAATATAATTCTTTTCAAACTCTTTCATAAAAAAATAATTACATTCATTATATATTTGATCTATCTTGCAATTTCATAAGAAATCCTCATTTTCTCCGGGGTTGAGCATTCACTAGTTTTCTTAAAAATAATAGAATAAATAAACATAAGCAAAAAATTTTACAATCAATTTTTTATAAATCCGAGAAATATATTTATAAAATTTACGGAAATTTTCGCAGTACTATATCAATATATAAAGCATAGATTTCGTTTATATAAAAGCCATGAAGACTATAGATGCTACAGAAATGTTGGCTGAAAAACAATATTGCTAATAATATAGGCTAATTAATTTTTTCTGGAATGGGTTTTATGAGCAAATACAGAAAATTAGATTATTAATCGAATGCCACCCCTTTAAAAGTATCTTTTAATGAGATGAAACTAAAATTATTAATTTTAAAAGTTTAGAAGCATAGAAAATGAGATATTTATAGAATATATGTGCAAATTTAGAAACAGTGGTTTTATAAAATATTTCTGCATGCGTTTTTATTTTATATCTAAGGATTTTTACATAGGTGAATAACTATCAAAAAGTTACGTTTTAATATATAAAATGTATATTTATTCTAGTTAAGAGATAATATGTAGCAAAATATAAAAGTCTTATCATTATATTCTGAAACTTAAGATTTGGCTAGAGAGAGTGTCTCATTTTACTAAAAAAAACTTTTCTTATTAGAATTTTAACTTTTTTAGCAAAGTTAGTAAGTTTAGTTTATTGCAAAATAAGTTGGTTTAATGACCAGATTCGACATTTCTGCGTAGAAAATGATATTTACTACAAAAATAGACTATTAATATCTCTACTCAATAAAATTTGAAACAAATTTTGCTAATTTTAAATGTTTTAGTTTAATTTTAAGCTCAGTCAAATCTAGTTATAAGTATTTGTTTTTCAGTTTTAATTATGTAATTGAGAAAAAGCATTTATCTTCTGTATTTTTAATTATTTCATCTTAAGTTTATATGATAACTTATGTGTTTCAATCCCTGCAAATCCAGCCATTAAACAATTCCAATATTAAAAAACATTAGCAAGTTATTTTGAAACTTATGCAGCTTTATTTTATAACAAATAAAACTATTTTATACAAAAAACGAACAATTTTTTTATAGATATTTTATGAGAATCTCTATTAAAACTAGCAATATTCAAGTTCAAATATTCTTTATAACTGGAAAAGCATAAACATAATATTTGTCGCAAATTTCAGCTATTAAAATGAAATAAAGAAGCAGAAGCATTTCTTGGTTGCTTAGTTGATATTTTTTCGCTGGGTAACAGAACTGCAATATATTTTTATGTGGTCTTATCATTTAGAATCTTTAAGATTGCGCAGAATGTACCACATATTTTATTGGAAACTGTAATTTTTCTTTTAAACATTAAAATTTTGATATAAAGATTGTAAAATAGCCAATAATTTTAGACAAACAATACTCTCCCGAGTTATATACTCAATTATCCTACACCATGCTGCAGCAGATTTGATTAGGTGTATTCCCTTCTTTTAGCAAGAAGCGACTAAGCTGAACTGGTCTCCACGTTGAGCGAAGAGCAAAACACGCACTCTTTTTACCACCTGTATAAGAAACCAAAAAGAGTACGGAAACCCGCCGTAAATAGACTGGTTAAGCGGTATTACAGAGACAAGCCAAGGATCGTACAAAGCTTTAGTGCCGAGGATGAAAGAATGAATATTTTTCGAAGAAGAGTGCAATTAAATATTTCGAAACACTAAGTTATAATAGAGTAAAAAAGAATTATTATTATACCATAGTTATTGTATAGGCAAAATTTCTTGTTGAATATAAATTTGATAACACAACTTTGGAACATTTTTTCTTCTATAATTTTAAATGTATTGAAAATTCATTTATAATTCATGCCACGAATTGTAAAATATACATTTTCTCAAAACATTTTGGTTTTTTTAATAACTTAATCATATAAAAGTTTTTTAAAATTTTTAGTATAAATATTTTATTATAATGTTTATAAGCCAATAAAAGGAGAGCCAACTTTTTATGTATTGACAATGAGTTTCAATTTTAAAAAAAAGAGTTCATCTAAAGTAAATTCATTATCAGTATAAGACGACGATTTTGGAATATATTATATACGAATTTATCGTACATCGTTAAATAGATAAATTTCATACATAAAAAAAATATTTATGCCAAAGTATATTTAAAACCTTAATTTATTTTAAATATTTGTTTTATAATACATTAAATTTCTAAGAACTTTCTAAATAATGTTTTTTTTAAAAAGAACGATAGACATTATATGAGCAACGAGCATTTATATTAATTGTGTAGACATCCACCATCAAAAGATTAACTATAACATATACTAAATGCTAATTAAACATAAGCTGTAAAACAAACATCTGGAAAGTTTTATTGTGATACATGGAATTTTTGCAGCTTTAGACGTTTTAATGTTTTAAACGGGTTATAAACAAACTCTGAAAATTAGCCGCTAAAAAGGCATTTAGTATGTAGTTATTTTTTTTTATAATACAATATGATCGTCTCTAAAAAATTTAAAAGTACGACTTTTTATTGTATATTTCACAAAAATTACTAATACTACAAAGAATTTTTTATTATGAATGACAATTATTTTTAAATAATCATGAAACGCCAAAATATAAAATGTTAAAACAAGAAAACGACTATCTGAGGACAATAATGTTTCGAATTCGTTTATCATATATAAAAAGCATTGGATTCGAGTCATATGCGAGTATTTTTATTGAAACTTTTCAAAAAGATCTTTATTCGTTTCGAAAATATTAAAAGACTAATAATCACCTTATATTTGCGTTGAGCTGACTCGATATTTCCTTAGCGGCTAATATCTTGGCTTCTTCAATATAATTTACGTGTTCTAAGAGAATCAAGAAGATTAAAATTAGCGTTTGAGTTTCGTCAAAACATAAGTATTAATCTCATTTATTTTATCCCTCCGATATAATGACTGCTTTTTCAATCTTTTAAAGGATAACCTCAAGGATTCGAAAAACCAAATCTTAATTGAGGAAAATTTAATATAGTGGTTTAAAACACAATTTATTTTTTTTTGTTTAATATAAAAGAGATGCTCTTTCTTTTTGAATAGCTCGTACTTTTAGCAATACGAATTAGATATCTGTTTAATTAATCTTAATTCTTCATAATAAAAAAACAAGGAGATTTTTACACTCTGACTGCATTTTAAAATAATATCAAAATTTACATTTACAGTTATAGCGTAAAACGAGAAGTCATATCAGGTTGGATATTTTTTGTGTATCAGAAAATCGTTATACTTTAAAAATTTACAAATATATGATAGTTACATTAACCAAATTAAAAATCTATATAGAATAACAAAAAATAATCCTGTAAAATTAAATTTCACCACGTAAGCAAAAATAAAAAATATTTGCAACAAGTTTATAAACTTTGTAAACATTATTTTAGAAAAAAGAACCATTTATATTTAGATGATATAAAAATATCTTTTATATATCTTGTCAAAAATAAAAGTACCAAGAAGCGATTTTGACTTTCTAATCACAAAACTGTTAACCAAAAAGAATGATTTTACTTTATTTAGTAAGCAGTGTTGGTGGCAGTAAAAATAGTTCAAATAGTAGTTCCAAAGTGTTTACAATTTTTCTTGCAACTAAAAATGTATTAAAAACCTAAATTGTTTGACACTAAAACATACAATATTTTGCCATTCAGAATTATATAGCAATTTTAATATCATAAGCATGAAGTATCTACACGGATTGGATAAGCGATTGAACTGATCATTAAACGTTTTAGATTCAAAAAAGAGTTGCAAAATATAATTTATTTTTTTTACAATTTAATTCTGAAATAATATTCCAAATATTATAACATAAGACTTAAGTTCTTGAAACTTTATCTTAATATTATTATTGATGAATTTTTACTAAGAACGTAAAAAGTTGTCCAAAATAACCTAGCAAGTCTAAAAATTATTCTTTAGAATTAAGGATATTTTATTTTATATATTGTAATTCTAGAAAATCTAAGAAAAAATAGATTTAGTATAAATATTTTTATGCATTTTCTAAATAATATAATGGAATTGCAACGCTGTTCATTTGTCGCTACCTTGCGCAATTCCTTATTCATCCTAGGCACTACGGCCCTGCACGAGTCTTGGCTTTCCCAGTAAGGCCTCCAATCAGTCTCTTTAAGTGGGTTCGCTTACTTCTTTGGTTTTCGTAAACAAGGTAGTTTTAAAGGGAGTTCTTAGCCCTACGCCCTGACCCCAACCTGGAGGACCAGGCTTTTTTAGTCGCCTCTTACGACAAGCAGAAAACACTCCAGGCCAAGTCTCCTTACGGCACGGTGAAAAAACTGTTACATTAGATTTGTCAAATATAAATCTTGTACTTTTTAAAGCATGTGTCATTAGAATAGAGAATTCCTTTATAAGGTATTTATTATAAAGTAGATGATAAAGAAACTTTAAATTGTGGGTTGTTTTAAATTAATGATTTACGTAACGAAAATAGATACTAAATCAATCACAAACGAAATACAAAAGTCGCTAAAAGACGACATAAGAATAAATACACTATTGTTGTATATTTTATTATAACTACTAAGAATTGTTCTTTTGAGTGTATTTTTTAAAAAAAAGCCGTTAAAATATGATTGAGAATTTGCAAAGGTCATTTTGCTCAAAAAACAATTATATAGAATATTTTTTGCCTGGAAAATCAACCTTAAAATTTTCTATAGCTAACAACAATTCAAATAAGAAAAAAAATTTTATATGGACTCCGTTTTTTACAAACAATTAAAATCGTTTACATGCAAATGAAATTTTTATCTCACATAACATCTTATGAGCTAAACATATTTTGTAATTGACCTGTGTATTAAGTACTCTAATATTTATTTTTACAGGGAATCGGAGGTATCAAGACTATAATTCATAGATTAAAATTTGCTACCTCTGACGTAGCCTCAAATTTATGATAAACCGATTTGTTAGAAAATCTATTTGCATTGTCTGAAATCTGATATTGGGCTTAACAAATTTTCTATAGAAAATGTCTCTTATAATTATAAAGAGGCAGTATATTAGTTACAAAAATCCTGTTTCTTTCTCTTACATACAAAGTATTTTACTTTTAAGCATAACTAATTCGTATTAATCAGAAAAAAAAATAATATTTTAATACAAATATCGTAAGAAAAGCAGCCAGATTTATAGTAGAAGAATAGGAAAATAATATTTATAACGGACACTTTATATATTGCACAAAAATTGATATACGATTTATCAATATTTTGTCTTTTTCTTTCATTATTTTCAATATATTCATATAACTTATACGTATAGATATTTAAGGAACAAAATTCTTTTCTACAATCAATCTATTTCTTTACAGATTGATACCTTTTGTTAAGTTCATTAAATATTTCTAATTTGAAAAATATGATTTTAATAACTAGAAACAGTATGGAGTTGTTAAATTTTTTTACTATTTATTTTTAGTAAAACTATAAAAAAAATTTTATTGGGAATTTTATTCAATGCTAAAAAAATAATAAATTGCGAATACATTACTAGTTTTTTAACATTAAAAAGGATTTCTAACAAAAGACGCATAAAATTAGCCGTACAAACGTTTTTAGGGCCTTAAAGAAGAATTTAAGCTTTTAAAATTTTTTGATCTATAAATAGTTTGAGATAATGAACTAGAGTCTATTTCTTTTGATTTCACAATAATTTTATACTTTTAAAAACCTTCCTATCATATATCTATAAAATTAAAATTGTTTTGGCAATTAGCACGCTAGGATATTTGATAAACTAGCGTGTTTGATACTCAAATATTTAATATGCGTAAATACATTTGTAAAAAACATTTATTTTTGCTCCTAGAACGATTATTTTACTAAGAGTAAGCACGTTTTACTAGTTTGTAGTTTTTTTATTGTTCGCAGCAATGTTTGTAAATTTTAAATCTGGTTCTAACAGATAATTAAAAAAATTGAAATCTGTTACAAAATATATCTTATGAATAGTTATTTTTTTATACCTGTAAATTTTTTTCTAGTATGTGATGATTAAGATATATATCTTAATAATAGATTTAAATAATAAAGCTAACATTTGAAATCTTATAACGATGGACAGAACAGTAATTTCAAATTTCCTTATATTAATTAAAATTTTAAAAATATGAACAAATTTGGAAATCAAAAAACTTATGCTCATATAAAAAGTTGTATACAATGATCAGATATGCTCATCTAAAATAATAAATGTTAACCTTTTACAAATAAGTATTTAAAATACAAAAAAGACTCAAAAATAATTTTATAAAAAAAGCAACCCTTAAATATATTTGAAAGTATATACTCTAAATATAAATACGTGACTTTTATTGATACTACGTTCAGGGTCATTATTCAAAATTTGATAATTAATTTGCAAAAAATATCAACTTAAAAATTCCCACTAAATAAAAACAAGTTTTTAAAGATGTAAAGGTTTATTGGTATTAATTTAAAGATGTATTAAACATAGTAGAAATTCGTAACATTCAAAATCATACACTAAATTAGAAAGGATGTATTAATATTTCCCCATGCAGACAAAATCAATTCTTAGTAGAATATAAAAATATTGTCAAATTTTTATATATGAAAATTTATAAAAAAAATAAATTTTCTGCTAAATTTTAATAATCTTAAAATTTGACAATAGTTTCAAAATGCAAGAGTTACCCAATTACAGATTCCGAAAAAAACAAATAAAATATTCAACAAAAAGAAGATGTTTTCGTAGTTATCTAATTTTTCATTAGAATGTAGCAATATGTGTACAGTTTAAATGAAGTCATCTTAATTGAATTTCTAATAATCTCTAATGATAGAATCGTAAAGGTACAGATCATCTTTCTAGGAATACGCAGGATTAGCTAAGTTAAAAAAATCATAAAAGATGAAATTTTTAAAATTTTAAAAAAGGGTTAAAATCAAAGAAATATAAGTTAGTTTAATATTAAAGATTTTATATTTCACTTTATCGAATTTAATGCAAGAACCTAAAAGGTTTCATACTCTGAGTCCTATCTATATAATATATCTTATAACATATGCAAACAAAATACATTTTCTACCGTAAAACTTCTACGATCAAAGTCGATTTTTCTGGCTCTAAATTTTTATGTTATTACGATACCTTAAGATAAATTTTGACAAAAGCGTTTTTTACGATATATCAATAATAATTTATATATTATAAAAAAATCTAATATTACATATGAGGCTGATAATATGCAGAAATATAATAACTTTGTATCTTAGAATATAAGTCTGATCAAAATAAGTTTTTAAGAATTAATAATCTTAATGTGGTACCTGTAAAACAAAATAAATAGAACTAATTACCTTGCTTGAATGTTATTCCCAATTTTGGGTTTTGCCATACTTCATTGTTAGATTTGAGAAGCAATTTGGGGATTAAGTCTAAATTGCGTATTTTTTAGATTGGTCGCTTTAACACGTTCTATTTGATTTTTTTGTTAAACCATCGCGAATTCATTTCCATTTCTAATAATTTGCTTAAAAAAAATCCTCAGCTTCAAATTTTGTTATAATTTCGATAAGCATAGCCGATTAGATTCAAAGTACTATATATTTGTTAGATTCATAGAATTTCATACAATATAGAACAATCTTTGTAAAATAAATTCCTGAATTTATTTTTAACTTATTGTTATTTCGTATATGTTATTTTAGTTGATACGGTTTTAATTGCACAAAATATAATACCATAGTCTTAAAGAACTTAAATTTTAGATTAGATTATATTTTTTAGATAATAATAAAAATTTTAAGGCCAAAACTAATAAATATTTATATCAATCGATTAAAGTAAAGAATTTAAGATAACTTAAAACTATATATTCTTAAGTATTGTAAATATTTTATAAAAAAATTTATGTTTCTATCAAATATTAGGTGTCTATAAATAAAGGCTTTTATGAATCGTTTATACATATCTTACTATTTTTTAAGTTTATTCTTACTGCGTTGCCCTTCTGAAAACAAACTAATATTTTAGCAGTTTTGTGTATTTATCAAATTTAGAAACATAACGCAAGTATTTTTAGGATATCTTGAAAATTCTGAAGACGAGATGCATATGGTAAAAATCTTAGATTTGGTTAGATTGCCAAAATTATTTAAAATGAAGGAGAATACCTTATACAAAAACGCTAGAATTAACAACAAACCGCAATATTAATGTAAATTGCATTTTTTTGAATATAGAAGAGCTTGAATACACTATATATCTAAAGCGTTTTGTATGATTCAGGCAAGTTTTAGAAAATATATAAAATATTTAAACTTTTTTGAAAGATAACGAAGGATTTTTATGTAACTCTATTGAAAGTGTCGAATTTATTGTGCTTAATTGAAATGTAAATCTTGAAACCTAGGTTGGCTAACACTCTTCCGAAAGATTTGACGCTCGAAAGAATTTGCAAAAAATATGCATACTAAATTACTTATGCAACTCTTCTTTTACCGCTCGATGTCGAAAGAAAACTGGAAATTTCCCTATTGCTTTATTTAATCTGCTGTGGACTAGGGATCAAAGCGGATTGGCCTATAGAGCAAATGTGGTTTATATTTCAAATTGAAGAATTGCAGTTTAATGTCAATACCCACATCCGTTGCATCCCAGATAGTTTATTAAGTAGTTATTCTTTATACCGCGAAAAAAAACATACTAATTAAAAACTCGGGAATTCTAAATAGAAAATTGTACTGGTTAATATGGCACTATAGTGCACAACTAAATAATAAAAAAACTTAGATATAAAACAGCTGTATGTGAATTTGTTTAGGATAGTGTAGAGTTTCCAGAATTGTTTTTGGCTTAAGAAGAGTTGAAATGTCGTTTCGACGCAATTATAGGTTAGCCAACATGAAAAAACAGGCGTGCCACGTTTCACATTTTTAAATGCGTTTTTACCGATTTAGATGTAAAGCTCTATAATGTAAGAATTTTAGAGGCTCCGCAAAGAACAGAAGAGAAATTATCTTAATTTAATATATAGTTCTTTTATTTTGTAAGTAATCTACGCATGCTTTTTTGATAGAAATGGAGTATATTAATTAGGATATAAATATTTCTTTTTTGTTTTTATTATTAAAAAAATCGATTCTTATTTTTATTCAATTTCTTAGAACGAATTAAAGGCTTAATTTTTATATAATATATATTATAATGTTTCCATATTTCTATTTTGGCAAAATGATCGAAAAGACAAGTTTGTAAAAGTGTTTAAAATTTAAAATTCAACCTATTATAGGTTATTCTTAGATAAAAACTTATGTTATATTATATAATCTAGGTCAATGAAATGTCTTATTTGTAAAAAAAACTAGCCTATTCTTAGTTTAAATCCCTCTACCATTATTTTTTATTCTAGAAATTATTGTTTCGTTATATTACTTATTAGCGCAAATTCCTTGAAAATTTTAATTTCAGGTTTATCTAAAAAAAATTCATCTAGAGGAAACCTTTATTCTAAAGAATAAATTTTGTTTCGAGCTGCTTAAAGCCCGCTAATTTATATGCATAAACCAAAGCTTGGTGATAAAACGAGTAATACGTTCTTGTCTGGACAACATACAAGTATCAAACTGCAAATTATATTTTTTAGGGATAATTTTGGCAGTCTATAAGGAAAGTTTCAAACGAGAAAATTTGAAAAGTTCATAAAAAGTATATTTTTTTGGCAGTAAAATTTTGTTTTAATTTCCTATCAGCTCTATTAAAATAGGAGTGTATTTTACATTTGTGTCTTTTTCTAAATAGCAGAGGCTATAAATATAAACAATTCTTAATATACTACGTTTTGATATGCGTTTCTCGGAAGACAAAAGAGTGAATGTAACCTAACTTTAATATGTTTGTAAATAAGGAACAATTTTGTTTTCTTATTAAGTTATTAACAATGAACTCGAGCGGCAAGGAAAGGTATAAATTTTGATTATAATACAAAAATTTATCATAGAACAGCATTTTATTAAGTTTTTTTTTCGTTGTTGTTTTTAAATTCAGATTCTTGGCATAGAAAAGTATAGTTAATTTATTTCGTTTGCTTAGTCTGCCAAAGGTGAATGGTGTTATGTAAATTGTAAAATTATGTAATCATGTTATTGCTTTTCGCGCCCCATGGAATTTAATACGTATATTTATGTGCACGCTAACATTATCGACGTACTTTGCAAGGTTTTATAAAATTTGGTAAAATATTTTCGATTATCAAAGCCTAGTCCACTCTAATTTTATGTTTTGAGACAGATTAGAAAATATTCTTTTACTAACAATTAAGATTTTATATTTCATAAACATATTTGTAACAAGAATAAATCTTCACTTTTTATCTTGTCATAAATTTCCAAGGGATCGAAAATATAATTTATGTATTCTAACCAAGAGAAATTTAACTTCTAAGTCCTACTGATTGAATGCTTTGTTAGCATCGAACAGTGCGATCAATTTGAAAAAGGCAATAATTTAGAGAAGTAAAAATTGTTTTTGCTGCTAAATTCAGTAGCTTTTTCTAGATATACGTAATAGATTTTCGATAAAATCTACAACGAAATTACAGCTTTTATGTTAGAATGGATATCTATACGTAAATTGATTCCATTTCATTTTTTTCATCTATATTTGAACACGCTGTACTTTACTTGCAAAATATAAAATAAAATAAAAAATATCTATTGATTTAAGATTAATAGCAATAAAAAAGTAGAAATAGAAAAGAATATGTAACATAGTAAATTTTAGAACCATAGAAAAATCAATATTAACAAAGCAACAATTCTTAACATTAAAGGCATAGGGAATATTGGAGTTTAGTAAAGTCTTATATCGCAAAATGTATCTCTTCTGTTAAATAATTCTATAATATCTGGCAAAGTACTTAAGACATATAAAACAATTAAAAAAATAGAAGAAAAACAGAATATAAGGATCCAAGCAACCCTAAAATTTCTTATATTGTACAATATACAAAAGAATATCGATATCATTTTTATTCGACGAATATGTTTACCACATCATTCTACTATACGTACTAAAAAAGGCTATATTAAAGTCAATTTTTAGAAACCATATTTGGATTATGTTTTAAAACAAATTTAATGTACAAGTGGATTAACTCTTAAGTTAATACTTACTTCTATTCTCAAAAATTTAATGTTCTGTGCTAGAAACTCAATGCACGGCTAAAAATAGTTAGCGAGCTGCAAAAAACTAAGGTGAAAAGGTATATATGTGATTTATCACTATAGGTATAAGGTTTGAATTTTATTTGATAAATTTTAAAAAATTCGAATTTAGCTGAATGCAACAAATCTGTTTAAAATTTTCTATAATAATTTTTTAGAAAAAACTTTTTTTATGAATTGCTATACATAATGTCATGGTCAAAATAAAATAATGAATAAAGATCAAGATTAAACCTCGGTTTCTGACATTTCGATACATATATTCTTTTTACTTTTTGACATGTTTAAAGCTCCAATTTCATAATTTTATTCTTTTAAGTGACCGTTTGCTAAATTTATTTAAGTATTCTGGTTTTAATTTTAAGGGAATTTGACTCGGTTTATTCACTAGACTTAGGCATTTTTTCCTTTGTGGTATCCTATAAAGATATTGAACTCAATTGTGGTCTGATTTGCATCATGGTACGAATGAATTAATCTAAGCCATTTTACTGTAAAAGTTCAGATATTTTTATACGGACAAAATATTTGGAGGCTGTGGCGGAACATAGAAAATTAATTTATTCGACTCATCAAGATGCTTAAGTATAAACATCTTAATTCAAATATTCTAGGAACAACTCGGGATATAAGGAAATGGTATCTATCGTATTGTTTAAAAAACAAACTTTTGCCAATTAATGGATATATGAGTATGTTTTATTTTTTGTAAAAGCCCACACCTGATCTTATGCATATAAAGAATACAAATAAATCAAATTTAAACAATTGTAAGGTAATTGAGAGCCATGAAGCAGAATATAATATTTTTATTAGTTGTATGCTCATAGTTTAATTTATGGAAAAAAATCTTGATTTTCGAAACTTACAATATATGAGTTTTTAGTTTTTACGAATAATACGAAAAAATATTATATCTAAATCAATCCCAAATTATACATCAACTGTAAAAATAATTATCAAAAAAATGTTTTTAAGGAATACAATTTTGCTATTGTACTTTTGTTCTAATTACAAAACCTCTAATCGTTTTACTTAATTCTTAAATAAATTCTGATTATTTATATCATCTAGAATATTGCATTCTTCTATGAATTTTTTCATTACACAATAGCCATAATGTATTATCGTTTCAAAACAAAATTTACTTCGACATATTTCTAAAGCTCTATAAAACGAAAAAGTGTTCGAAAACTTACAAACAGTAAAGTTAATTTTTGATATGATATAATATGGCTTTTTTGTTTTTACTTCACTAATTTACAAACCAATTTCCAGATTATAAATAGCTCCTAAGTATCCTAAACAATTTGAAGTCCTAGTTTTTTCTATATCTACATAAACCAAAAATTCACAAGTATATCTTAACCAATTAATTTAACGAGCGAAGATTTTGCACTAGAATATTCTGGGAAAAGAAATAAATTCGACATACTTAGAAAAACAAACAAGTACTTCTTGTAAACGAGCTATTAGTAGATATAATTTAATTCAAAAACATTTGAGATAAGTTTACATCATGGGATGGGGGGAATATCTAACTGTTTTGAATCTACATTCAGAATATAAAATGCTTGAAAGAAAATTCGATAACTTACTAAGGAAATATCTTTTTTTAAGAAATAGAAATTCGTGAAGTAAACGAAAGATGTTTTCAATTATCAAACGTAAGAAAGCGATTGTTGTACAATTTGTTTTATTTTAGTGGATCTTAATAAGTTTTTTTTCTTTATATAATTACGTTTAAAAATATTAATGCAAATTGTTCAATTTACTATCCCCAGAAACTTGTTACATTTATCTATGAAAAAACTTTTGTTAATATTATACAACTGCTGAATTTTTCTAGAGAATGAAATTTAGGTTATAAGCCCGTCGAGAATCGAATAGAGTTTTTGACAAACTATTTGATACATTTTAAGATTCAAACAAGATTAGGCAGATGTCTCTATAATACAAATGTGTTTATAGGAACTAGTATATTTCACAATTATATGTAGGTTTTTACAAAGTGAGATAAATTGTTTGAAACTAAAATAAAAAAATCAATAGTTGTATGCTATAATCTGACTCTATGCTTGTGCATTGCAAATCTGTTTACTGGTAAACTTGCTTTTTTCTGTAGACCTTTGCCTTGAATTTATATTATAACAGAATATGAATTTTATGAAGTCTGTTGAAGAATGATATCCTTAGTTTTGAAATAAGTTTTATAGTACTAGAATTTATCCGAGAAAAATATTAAATTTGATTTATCGAGGAAAAGGTTTAAAGTTGTATAAGAGTTTGAAATTTTTAGATAATTTTTCTCATTATAGTTTATTTTGTATTTTTATCATAGGACTGAGATAGAAATGTCATAATATTTGTTTTTTGTAATTTCAAATATAACTGAATAATCATGCAATTTTCTAAACTGCATGAATTTATAAAATTCCTTATGTTAACAAAATCTTTATTTTCAGGTTGTTTTATAATATATGCTGAAAAAGATATTAGATGGCTTCTTTTGATTGAGATTATTTAAATTAAATATATATATTTTTGGTAATTTTAATAATTTCTATTTCGGAATTTTGCAGGATTTTACATAGCCTTCATTTAAATAAGATTGATTTGAATGATATAACCATAATCAACACTATTCTGAGTATTTAAGTAAATACTTATTTTTAAGTATATTTAAACTAGCTCGGTGTGTATATTTAAAATGCAAGGCGTGTTTACACAATATTTTGTAATATAAATTGAATTTGTTGTGGCTTATTTACTGTTTTTAAATAACGTCATTCCTTTTTAGACTATTCTAAATTTTCTTTAAATATACAAGAATAGGTTACTTTAAAATATTTAAAACGAAAAAATCTATTAATATCTTGTTATATTAGGATAATTGCAAATATTTTATGTTTCATAAGTATAATATTAAATAGTAGAGAGAAATTGTTTTCCGGGCTAAAGAAATAGAATTAAGGTATATGTAATTAAGACATTTCTCATAATTTGGAAATAGCATCACAAGGCGCTATTAGATCAATCTGTTGATCTATTAAATGAATGTGATATTTATTTTTAAGCTAATTAATCCGGTTGAAGAAAGATGTAACTAAAATTACATAAGATGTATAGAACCAGCACAATATTGTCAATCAAATCTAAAATAATTCGGCTTAAGACGCAAAAGTATATTGAAATTATGGTTTTATCGACCTCAAAATACAACTTACCAAAGAATTGCTGTCTACAACATTATTTTTTGTTTTTCACATATGTTTTTGGCGCAGTATAACGGTTAGTCTACAACTTTTTAAACATTACTTAATTTTTGGCACACATAATTGCTGCTATATTTTAGATCGATAGGTTTATCATTTCGACTTAATTGCGTTTTGGCGATATAAAAAGCTTATATTCTGAAGATAATCTAAAAGTATGTTTAGTAGTATATTTTTTTGTATAACAAAATGAATTGGTAGTCAAAAAAAAATTCCGTAAATAATAAACATTATAAACATGTCTTTTACGGCATAAACTGGACCTACAAAGGATGAAGTTTATTACCGAACAAAGAAAAGTCATGGCCATTTAGAGATGAAATATGATGCAAATATGTATAAAAATGCAATTTTATTCAATCGAAATTTCGTTTTTTTAATTCAACGGGTTTCTCATGAAAATATTTTATTCGATATTAGATGCGGCGATAGTAAATATAGCCCAAAAGAATCATTTATATTCTGGCTTAGATCTAAAGAACCAAGTATTTATAGGGTTGAATTAAGGTTTGTTAAACACTAGTCTCATCATTTTTATAAAAAAAAAATTAAGTCTAATTCACTTTTTATTTAAAACCCAACATTCATATAAAACAAATCTCGCACAGAAAAGCCACAATATACGATAAGGCGTTTAATTTGGCACTTTTTTTGCAAAGAGTGGTTTTTAAAGCGTTAACATATATCGATTTGTCTAACACGTGAGGTTTTGTCCATGCAACCTCCCCCAATAATTAAATTATTTGTCATAGATGGGACATATGTTATAAAGAATACTATTAAATTTTTTAAAACTTACAGAGACAAATATTTCATGTTGTGATTCATTCGAAATTAACTTATGCGCATAAGATTTTTTAATATGATTTTTGCAAGACCAACTTGTATACAAAAAACAATTTATTAACTACCAAAGTTTTGGATTAAAAACAAGAGGTTATATATTTGTTATATTAGGTCGTTATTTATTTTTAGCCTTAAAAAAGCTCAAATTATAAACTAAATATGGAATATGACACTTGTAATCCAGATTTATTGATTTGAATTTATTTTGACCACAGAAAGAAATGAAAAATAATTACATTCGCAGCGACCGTACAATTATAAAAAATTCTAGCAAATTATAACATGTATTTATTTATATTTACTCTTGTAAAGAAGTTTTATATTTGGAATATTTTTAATTGTATAAATCGATTATAATTTTCTGGTTCGGATTCGTATAACTCTTTTGTTTGTTAAAAATATAATTTTTTAAATTTGTAACACTCTAATATAGTCATGTTATAAAAACGTCATAAGATGCATTGTTTTAAATAGTAAAAATTTCACCTTAATAAGATAAAATTCTTCATCTTTTTCATACCATAGCTATGTTAAATAAGCAATTCTTGAGTAACATAGGCACTTGGTTTTTTCATGCAAATATTCGGTCTTCAATCTCTCTGCGAACAACGAAATTCAAACAGTAAAGTTTAAGTACAAAACAAAGTATTTTAAATATTATAATATTAGGAAATATCACCTTTCTGTAATTTCACCTAGAACAATCAAATTTTATTGCACCTGGGCTTATATATCATATATTTCTCTCGAATAAACATAACTACTTCTTCTTTACTTAATATTTGATCGTATAATTAATATTTTGAAACTTTTTATGTCACATATCTAAAAGTTTTTAAAACTGTGAAAGAAAAAAATTCTTAGCATAGAAAAGCTGTAATTAACATACTTAGAGAATATAAATTATCAAAGTTATTTGAAAATTATGATTTAAATAGAGTAAATTAATTCTTATCCAATGTTTTATTTGCAATATAACAACAAATTGAGTTTTCTCATTTAAACAATGAACTTTCAATTTCAATTCGGAATTTATCGAAGTCAAAAAATAGGCGTAACTATCACTTGTGCGGCAAATGAAATATTCATATTTTAATTAGTCCAACTTACTGCAATAACAATATGACAAAATTAAAATATTATTGTATATTACAAATACAAATCCTATAGGTATTATGAAGTTGGCTATGAATCATTTAATACGATGGAATCAATTAAATTTTTACTTTTCAATAATATTCTTATGAAAAGAAAAAATATTCCAGTTTTTACATTTAAGTGTAAATTTAAAAATACATCTTTTTTTATTTTAATATCCTTGTATTTCTTGTTCGAAAAACCGTTTATTACAAATGTTATTATAAATATAAAATTTGTATATACTAATTTAGCGTACAAATTTATCATAAAAGCTTATTATATTTTATAATAAGTCAAAAACATTAAATCTATTACAAATTTAAAATTTTTTTCTTTTAAATTAATCTTCATGTAGTCTCTGCGATACAGTTGTTATATATGTGATTTGCATGCAAATAAGATTTTATATTTAGATAGAATATGTTTAAAAAGCAAATTAAACCTTGAATATATATAATAACACACGCAAATTTTACTTGGTGAAAAACAAGTATATTTATTTAGTACTTAATTTATGAAGAAACTATACTTACACAGATTTTTTGCATCCATAAGTATATGATTTCAAATATTTGATTCTTAATTACACAATTAAATTATCAGATTTGTACCTGTTTACTATATTTTATTAAGAAAATAAAATATGTCTATATTACTTGTGTATATTTGATAAATTATCAATGTGGAAATGATAAAATTATTTTGCTTTTTGTAAATTATATGCTCTATTTATCCAGCGATAACTTCTTCAGCCAAAAAATATTCTTCTCTAAGTCATAGACATATTCATTATTCTTGAAAAAAAACCTGTAGTTCTTCTCATTGTCTTATTTCTTACTTTCTTATCGTGTTCCTGGTTACGAATTATAGCTGATATGAGAATATACGCAAAATATAAAATTATATGTGAAAAATGTAAAAACATTGAAAGTAGCCTTCGAAGATATCAACAGAAAAACTTGATATAAATTTCCAATTGTTCATAATCTTGTTAAAAAAGCTATTTCATTAAAATACTGTTACCACACCTTTTGTAAAACATTATATCCTGCATAAATCATAGTATAGGATTTAACTTCTATTTCTTAAAAAGACCTTAAGGTTTCTCATAAAAACTGCAATTTACGATTTTCTTTTTGTTCTTAATATTAGATTCTGCTTAGATAGACTACAAGATCCAAGATTACAGTTTAAAAAGATGTTTACTTTTCATTCATTTTCGATACTTCAATCTTAAGATCATAGAGAAAAAATTTAAAGAAAAATGTTGTGACAAGTCTTAAATTATATATCTTCGCTAGGTCTAAAAAATATCATCTACAGTTCGAAATGTTTACCAGATACTTTTTCATATACAACCTAGACTTTATTGAGTAATTATTTTTAAATTATGAAATATTCTCGAGTGTATTAGCTGAATATGCTTATTCGATTTTAGATCTATTCTGCACCCTGCAAATTTTAAGGCCAAGATTATTAGTTTATACGTTGAATCCAATATATCGGGCAATGTTCTTTATTTATTGCAACACTGAGAATACTTTTTAAATTCGATAACTACAATTGCTATTAGCTTCTGTGAATTTACGTGAATAAAGGAATAAATCTGTAAATTATATACATTTACTAGGGTTTCTCTTGGTTACCTTTGAGGAGACAATTTGCAAGTAAGAATCGCAGTTTAAAAAGGGTGTGTTGTACGCTTTTAAGATTATTATAATAGCTTAAGCAACTTTCGACAAAATCAAAATGTGCTATGCAATATATGGGACAGATAAATTCTAAAATCGTGTTAAAAAATACTAATATTTGTATTTGCAAAAGAATCTTTGGCATAGAAGCAAAGATAATTTAAAGAAACAATATAGATCTTATAAATTAGTTACTAAGCAAAGAATTATGATGCTCTTAAAATGCGCAGATATACATTGCCTTTAAATATATGCATAAAATTCCTATTAGATCGCAGTTTCGGTTCTAGCCTTTTATCTTTACGTCATTGTTGCCGGAATAATAGACACGCATAGCACGCTTCTTATGTCTTTATATTTAAGTTCTGTGATGTTTTAAACACCTTGATATATCCTTTGCTGTTTATTAAATATTCTCAGCATGCGTTTTGAAACTTTATTTCCAAACTAGCATCAATTTAACCGTAAATATTTTTTCGTGTGAAACCCAAACTAGTATTCTTTTTTTCTATCTTCTTAAATTTATGCAATTTGATGAAAAGTGAAACGCAAAATGTATATAATTTCTAAAATAATATTACGAACAAATGATAGCTATGAATTAGGCCACAAGAAGACACCATTGCACAAAAACTAGCGCATAGTGTATGGAATAGCGTTCTAAGTTGGTATTAACTTTATGGTTTGTATGTAAGATTTACATAATTATTTCAAATTTAATTGTTTTAATAAAATATCTTGAAGCTCATGTTGAATTTTTAGAGAATCTTTTTAATATGAGCAAGATTATATCTCATCAATTGTAATTGTCTATTCTAATATAGCAGCCTAGCTTTTTCAATTGATAAAAAGTCCGAAATTCTTTTACCAGTAAAAATATTAAAAGTTAGAAATCGAGAAAAGTTAAAAGTCTAAGCGCAAAGTTTTGTTTTTGTTGGCAATATTTTTATCAAAACATAAGTAATTCCGGGAAATATTATACATTAATCTTCTTCTAAACTGTTTCTTGATATAATGACAGTTATATAAATATACACTTTCTTTCCCCACTTTTCGTCTTACACATCATATTTTTTTACGAATAAGAACTAAATTCTATATGTAACAAATAGAATCAATGCTGTATGCAAATTAAAGCATAAAATAAACAAAACTAAACATTTTATTCTGGGTTGTTTTACTTCTTCTAATTTATATACAATATGTGCATAATTCTTGGTTATTATTAAAATGCATTCCAAAGAAGAACATTAAGCATTTAAATGATTCTATTCAATGAATTACTTTACTCTCTGACGAAAATTCAAACAAAGAAAATATTATTAGACGAATATATAATTTTATAGATGGTATTTTTGTATGTGTAATTGTGGATATCTTAGTTACAATATTTCGATTTAAATGCTCTGTTTTGCTCGAGGCTAATTTTTAGTGTAATCTTCACATTAACTGCTTCTAAAGCTTATAATTTTTCTTTCAATCGAAATATATTCTTTAATTAATTTTGAAAAAAAAGCTCTATCCTCGAACAAAAAATGTGCATTCAAAGTATTATCATATTCTAAGCAATCATAAACCAAAATGAATTAAAATTAGACATTTTGTAGATCTTTTATTGGATTATGGCTTAGTCATTTGACGATTTTAGCTGTACTTAATTATCTACGAAATCAGTCTAGTTATTGCTTAATGAATAAAATACGATTATGAAAAAAAAAGGTTTGGCATATTATGCTAAGCAGACATATTAGTAGTATCTGGCATAGGTTTTGCTCGAACATAGCAGTTTTGCCTTAATTCAAATGTTCAACGCGTAATATGTTTTTTTAAAATGCAATATTTATGTAATTAACTAAATAGACTGAACTCGAACTCGCTTTCTTTATGTTTAACAAAGAGCTTTGATAATATAAATAGATGGCTCGTGGTAAAAGCATAGTAGTGTACGACTGTATTAAGAACCTTTTGATTTTGTCTTATATGCTTAATTAACTAATGTATGTTGCCATTGTGAATGGCAGGAAAAAAACAAAGTGCTTTGCTATTTAAGCCGTGAATTCTGAAATTTGCATACCTTTTAATTATGCGCGAACTTCAGTCAAATCCTCGCGTGTTTTGTATCTTTGGATTAAATTAAATTCGAAGTTATATTGTTGTATTAGTACCAAGATAGATAATCGGTTATTTGTTTTTACTAAATGAACGCTGTGCCCTGCTCAAACAAATTTTAGATGTTGTTAAAATATATCAGATAATTCTTTAAAGGTTACAACACATGAGCTAAAGCAATATAAAATCAAATTCTGTTTTATAACATATATTTTTGTGCGGAATATACTCGAATGTGTGTATTAGGTTAAATATTGGATACAAATTAAGCCAATTATCGGGTAAACAATTCTTTTTGATATTTTTTTATAGATGTTATACGAAAACTCGCTTGTAGATTTGTATCTTACTTGTATAATCATAAATTTAAGTAACAACTAAAATTTGTTATGTTATTATTGAATAATTGTGTTTTTAATTCAGTCGATGCCTACCTGTAAACAAACGTATATATAGCGAGGTCTGTTTTAGTTAATAAAATGAAATATTATATGAATTATTTAAAAATGAATTTTCACAACGTATTTTTGTTTAAGAATAAAAGAAATTATCTTAAACTGATGGATTCTGCTTTTTTCTGCGATACAAATAGAAATAAAAATATTTAAATTAGCTTGTTTGGTTTATTCAATGCTATGTGCTTTTATAATTGAATTAGATTTGCGGATATGCAATTTAAATTGAATTTTTATGCGTCTAAAAATTTAAATTGTTTAGGAATAAAAAAACAATTTCTGGTTAGTAACTTATATAATAAATAAAAAAATATCAAGTTTGGTAATAATGTTTTGATGCATTAAAGCTTACAGCTTCAGCGCTTGCTATTTGTATCTATAGAAATACCAGAATTGCTGTTTGCATATCGATATTTTTAGCCTTGAAATAGAGGTATAGAAGAATAACTAGACCAAAATCTAGAACATTTGGTTAATATCAGAAAGAATGACAAAGATTAAAGGTAAAAAAGATTTTTGGATAATATTTGGTCAAATGTAAGTAAAGTTGTTCGGAATTTTTTTTGTATTTCGGAATGAAAATATATTGGCAATTGAACCTTTTTAGGATAGTCATAGTAAATGAAATAGAATTAGATATCTTGAACAATTAGTTATTTTGGTATTGTCTTCATACGCAAAGCGAACAAAAAAATTTCTATAAGAAAATATCTAAAACATATAAAAAATATCTGTTAGCAAATAATTAGCAAATAAAACTAAGGTGCTGCTTAAAATGTAAGCTTCTCGTAAATAAAAAAAAAGGAAATCGAGAAGTGATTTAGGAATAAATATAGATGATTTTTTATTGCATTCCTACTTAAAATGTGATCTCTCATTTTTATAAAATAAGCATGTGTAAAATTTGATTCATACGCCAAAGGCTTTTTATATTTACCAAAGATGATATTTTCTTGTAGCAAATATGGAACATAAAAATCTATGTTATATTGCTAAATAAAATATTATTTCAATATTCATTAGTAGCTTTTTATTTTTCATAGAAGCATGAATAAATTTCTTATAACACATTTCTTGATATGTGCTGTACTTAAATTTTTTAAAAATAAATACTTTAAAAAATCTCATATTTTCGTATATAACTAAATCATGTATGTTAATAAATCTGTTAAATATGCAAACATCTACTTCAAACTTTACAACCTAAGCAAAGCTGGAATTCCAATATTGACAGTTATAAAATCTATTATAGAAAAGAACTTTTACTTTAGTTTTGTATAGTGGAAGATTTTTTGGCATTTGCAAAAAATTTTTCATTTAGAGAATAAATCTAATCATTTATTTGTGGAAATCATATACCTGATAACCTTTTTAAATTTTAAATCAATAGCTCATAAAGTTTCTAGTCATTAAATCGAATCAGATATGATTTAGTAAGATTCAGGTCAGGCTAGAGCTATCAAAATAAATAAAAAAAAGATTTGTTCTATAAATTTGTTAATTTATTTATACAAAAGATTTTAAAATGGAATTTGTAACTTCACTTTGTCGTAAAAATATCTGTTTTTGCCTTGTAATATAAAATTTCAACTCTAATTACTCTCTTTTATACTGCAATTACTTGTACTTTGATTTTTTTTAATAATAATTTGAAATTTTTAGGCTTTATAAGTTGCTTCGGTTCGTACCCCATTGTAATAAAGTACATATATTTGTTGAAATGATATCATTTTTCAATTTTAAAATAAATACGTAATTTGCTTTTTGTTATTTTTTCTTCTGCTGCGAACTTAAAGTATAAATCTACTATTTATGTTATTCATACAAACTAAATTACTTATCAAAAATCCATTTTGGTCCGAAAAAAAGATCTTGCTAAAATGTACTCAGAGTATACATATATTCGTCAGATTGTTTGTTTTTTTTAGTAAATTTCATCTTAAGAAAATTAATTTACAAATTAAGTCAAAATCGTTCAATTTATCATACATGAATTAGTCATGTCTCTTTTAGAGTTTTTAGACTTTAGGAGAAAAAACGCAGTTGTAAAACTTTACATCCAAAAAAATGATTTTAAGCCTTTGGAATTGTTACTTGTTTTACAACTAATATTTATAACTAACTAAACCGAAAATATGCAAAGAAATTGACTAAAATTTCGTTTATATTAACTTTTTAGGACTTTGTATATTTTTAAGGTGGTGTATCTTATCTTGAAATTTTCGATTATAATAAAATATATCATGTGATTTCAAAGTAGTAAAACGAATAAATTGTGGTTTTCTGTGAGTTGTTGCGTATTTTCATAACACAGATTATTCTTACAAAATAGTAATATATAACATCATGCTCTAAAGAAATTATAAAATATTTATTTATTTACAATTTAAAATATATTTCAGCTGATATTATTTTTGTTAATACATATCTATAAGTTGAATCTAAGATTACATTTAAATATATTTTTGTAATAATTTGTATTTTTTCTCGACGGCAATATTATTTAGTGTGATGATTTCTAGGATTGTAATTGAATGGAATAAAGATATTGAAAGCGAACAATTTATTTGTTTGTTAATTCTTAATATAGAGGTTTAAACGTATACGAACACGAATGTAAATTTTAGAAATTATATTTCTTGGCTCGCGCATAAAACCAGTATAAAAATTTTGTTTGTTACCATAAAATTTTGGGTTGTTTCATATGAATCTAAATTTTTTTTTAAATCCACTAAATTTTAAAAAAGTCAAGAATGTTTAAAGAAGTCGAAATATGCATTTATTTATTAATGTTTTTCTGAATTTATCTTAACCATAATTTATTTTTTCTAAAAAAATAGTTAAAAAAACTTCTTACTTGAGCATTTTTGTTGGACTTTGCCCTTTAAATTTTACTTCTAATCTGGGTTTATGTTTAATAGTTGCTTTCTCATCATGTAATTTAAAAAAAAATTAATCGGCTGCATTGTTCATAAAAATACTATATTTAAATTAAATTAATCAGATATAGAATGCAGTTTGTTTCTTTCACAACATTCCATGCGCTTATTGTATCTTATATAATTCACTTAATTAATAGCTTTCGTTTTATGATATTCAAGAAGGAATTATCTGGATAAAAAAGCCATTTGAAATGATTCATTTCTAACAAATTCATTATCGACATCAAAATTTTATCGTTTTAGATTAAATAACCTGGTAATAAAATTTTCGCATGTATTTAGTGCTATGTTTGTTTTTTTGTACAAAAAACTTTTTATTTTTTTACCTTTTAAAAAAAAGTGCCTTTATGCCATTTAAAATGTAACCATTGTTTTTTGCACCTTAGCTTTGCGAAAAGAATATTGGTATTTTAGAGTGTTTAAAAACAAAAAACGTAGTAAATGTTTATAAAAACATAGGAAACATAAATATTCTGCAATAATATGCATTTATCTCTAACTAAAGCCCCTGCACAAGCCTTGGTATTTTCAAGAATCTCACTTCATCGGTTTCTATCCAGTGAGTTCGTTTGATTTTTGAGTTTAGTTTCAAGGTGGTTTTTAAGGATGTGTAGCCCCCTACGCCCAATCTGCAAGCCCAGTTTCTTTTGGTCGCCTCTTAAGATAATCTCAAATACTACAAGCTAATTTTGCTTCCTATATGGTGGGAAACATTAATTATATCAACAATATCAAATAGAAAATTTTTGTCGATTTTATAATTTTTGGCTATATACAGCATCATAATTCTTTTTCCTTAAACCTGAGTTTTCTCTTGCTAATAGATTGTTATAAATTTTATTTCTAGCATTTATGTTAAAAAAATTATAAAATTTAATATTTAGTTTACAAATTTATTTGCACAATAATTATGAATTGTATTATGACAGATTTATAACACGAGTTTTCTGTTATATAAATCTGATTGTCGCAAATATATGTTTCGATCTAAGGCTATATTATAATGTTGATGTAAGCGTCATTGATTTTATATGAATTTGGTCATTTATAAATGTATCTTGATTCTAGAATAGAGTATGTATATCACTTTCACTTGTTTTTTTTACAGAAAAAATATATATCTTTATTTTAATGTAGGTATCAATAAAATTTTGTTTGTAATTATTGCGCCAAACAATATTCACTATAAAATTTCCTGTATTAAACTTGTAAAAACTTTGGCTTATAATAGACGGTTTCTAGAAGATGCTCGGGAAATAAAAATAACCCTTGTTCTCATTTGTAGATTCAACATACAAAAGTATATTGCGAATTATGAAAGAAACTCGATAAGAATAGCGAACTAGAGTTTTTTTCATATTGATATTTCTATTACAATAATTCTACTATGGATTTTTCTGATGACTATTAAAAAAAGAAAGGAAATTTAGCATAATTCGATTTGGAAAATATAACTCAAATACAACTAAGGAAACATTTATTTTACAATAAGTGTCGAATTTTTACTGAAAAGCTAAAAATATTAAATTGAATTATAGAGATAGACATTCTTCAAAAGTCATCTAGTCTTATGAATTTTTTTGAATCGTCGCATAACATATTCTCTTTCGTACCTATATTTGTCATTTTTGCTCTTTTGACACACAAATATAAACAAAAAAGGAAATAAAATATCATGTAGCAAATTTGGCAAAAAGTTATAATACTTTTTTTTTGCGCCAAAACCACGGTTTTTTCTATATCAAACAGTAAAATTAGTTTAATAGAGATAATTAATTTGAAACTATGGTTTTATGGTGTTTTTGCGGCGTATATAAGATCTTGTGCAACATTCTAATAAAAACTTTAGCCGCCACATCTGCAATTACTTATCAAGCTTTCTTTTAAAGCCACTTGTTCATATTTTTGGTATTTTGATTATTCTTAAATCTGTCGTAAGATCTAATACATCACCTGAATAAAATTATAAACCGAAGAGGTTTAGATGAGCATAATTTTTGCATACGAACAAGATATTTTTATATTTAACTGAAACTATATGAGATATCTCTGTTCTGTTTATATTTTACGCTCTGCTTCTTTTCTATCTTCATTAAACAAAGTCGGGATGATCTTCATGTTTTCCAATAATCCTTAAATTTTCAGCTTAAAAGGGTCTTAACAAATTAATCATTTTGTTATGTGTATTATTTTCGTATTTTTACTGCTAAATACCTCAATTAAGTATCTTTATTCGTAATCTTTTATTTCGATAAATATCTAAGCCAAATTTGCTTATGTTTATAGATTCTTATAAGAAGTGTTATATAATCTATTTATAGCTTGTTTGAAATTGTCTAATTGCATCCCGTAAAACTTTTTTATTCTATACGAATCCGCTCTTTTGTTGATAAACGTTGAGTGAAATCGCAAATAATTTTGGATTTGTTTCGGATTAAATTCTTTCTGATACTTTTCATAAAATAAAAGCTCATTTTAGCAGAAAATTTCAATTCGGAGTGGCTTACTCCACTTGCTCTTTTGGTTTTTGTTGTGTGTTTCAAAAATTTAGAATTACTCTGGAATATCAAGATTTGTTTAAAGCAGAAATATCTGTTAAATACCTATGCCCTTCAACAGATATGAAGCGTAACGTTTTCTCATAAAAAATCATATTAGTGTCTGAATTGAATGATTGGTCACACAAAACTTAATTTTTAGCCTTTAGCGCATGTAAAGCAATATTTTGTTCTTTTTCTACACTTTTGCAGTATGGTGTGGATATTTTATAATACACATATTTTTATGATTATGACTCTGGATATTTAGAGGAAAGCGATGGCTTCATCGCCGATAATATTTTATATATACTTTATTTACCGAAAGTGTTTATATCTACCATGTAAATTAAACATTCAATAGTTATATTTCGTTTGCGAGTTTCTATGGCATTTTTATGGTCGAGATACGGCTCGAAACTTAAATTCTGCTGGAAAATCAGATGTCTTATACCTAATTTAATTCGAAATTTAGAATAATTTTTTACATCGGATTTAAGCTTGTCTTATGACTACATCTCATTTGCCTGAAATTTTGCGGCAGAAAAATAACCCTTAACCCTAGATATAAGAAGTTAAACAGAGAATCTAGAATACTACGAGGATATTTATATTTTGTTTCGTGTTGTTCTAAAAACAGAAATTTTTGTTAAAGCGAAACATAACATGCAAAAATATAATCAAAGTTGTCAAAATATTCATCGATATGCAAGCATATATTCCCTATACTTTTTTGACATCCATCTATGTCGCTTAGAAGCCGTTTTTATATTTTTGTTAACTTCAAAATTTATGATTGCTTCCTAATTTCTTGCTAATCTCTTACACGTTTTGATTTTGTAGCTATAGCAATTTTCTTGCAGTTGTCTCATAAATTAAAAAATGTATTTCTAACTCTTTGCAATAACTTGTAGTTGAATAGAGAAGTGATTTATTTGTAAGCAAAGCCCTTTTTGTAGTATGCCATTAGAGATTCGAGACAAACGACAGTAGAATCTGACAGTTTAAGTTCTTTTTGTGTAAAACTTATAAAAAAGTACAAATATATTGTTTAAATGTTGCTTTATGGAAAGATATTTTTTATTATCAATTTCAGCATTCTTTTTATCTGAAAGCTAATGAAGATATTCTAAAAATAATTGTTACAAAGAGCTAAAAAATTTTCCTGTACGAATAGTATTAGATAATAATAATTATGTTGAACTTCTGCATTTATGCTCAAGAAAATTACAACTGACTACATTTTTAGACAAATATGCGGAGTTTAGCATATAAAAAGATCTTGGGTGTTGCAGCTTTTAGAATAAATCTATGATCTGATTTTTATAATGATAGTTTATACTTCCAAAATCTAAAAACTTTTGCAAAGACACCTAAAAGCTATGATTTTTACTAAGACTTTAGAAAGATCAATGATACGTTTAATTATTAAAAAAAATGCATATTCGTCTTAAGATTTACTATCTAACGACCGAATATATTTACCTATAGGTAATAAGAAAACTCTATGAAAAGTAGAGTTATGTAATTTAGTTTCTATTTTTTACATACAAATTTAAACTTTTCTTAATGAAAGCTTATCATAACAACCTGAGCATTTTATAGGATATTCACACTTTCATAAATATCAAATGCATGTATGAGTCTACATATACACTACATATTCGATTAAGACATCCTAGCAAGTTTTTATCTACAATTTCGTATTAAAGTTGATGGGTTGGAAAATTGCCCTTCGATTTTCTTCCAAGATGAATTTGTTTTACCTGCATAATTATTTCAAAATGTTAACGACGAACATGTATAAGTCAGAAAATATTTTCTGTTAGATACTTAAAATTTTACTTGTTACGGTACCGGGCTAATATAATCTTTTAATCTCCATTTTTTTATATTTTTATGCAATGATGACACTGAAGCTGTATATTAACTTTATATTTTAGAAACAGATAATTTCGTAGCAAACCTTTCGTAGGTTTTCTTTAAATTTTTATTGACATATCTAAAAGTATATCTGAGGCAATTTATAAAGATGAACTAATGACTCGACATTTTCTAAAATAATTTTAATGGTTCATATGTAATGACTGAGTGCAAGAATTTGCCATTCAAATTAGCGACTTTTAAACAAAGACTTTATCTAGGGAGGAAAAGAATCCTGTTGGGTGTTTGTTAAGCTTACAGTTTTGTGTGTTATCTGTGTTGTTCCATTTAAATGTCTTTTTTTAGGATTAGACAGAGTTAGAACATTAGTTTTCCCTTCATTTATATCCATCCTTTCGTTTCCGCTTATATATTTTCGACTAATTTTTTTTGACACATAAACATAAGCATTTAATAAGTATAAGTTGAGTAGATACATTTGATTTTTTTTAAATCTTTTTTACTTACAGAAATAAGTAACGAAATTTTACAAACCAATTTACTAAGTCGCTTCTGGATAATCCAATTTTATTTGTTGATAATTATTATTCTAATTTCCATTTACACCAAAGTAGAAAAGACTCAAACTGAATAATCACATATATCTCACCTGCAAATCCAAAGATACATATAGATCAGGTACAAAGATTATATTTATTTTAACAAAATTTATAAATTCTCCTTCTAAAAACAAAATAAAATTTTAAATTTAGGCAATTAAAAAAATAATATCTCTTAAAAATAAAGCGTAAAAAAACGCGGTTATTCGTATTCAAAATATATTTGAACTCTTTAGTATCATGAAGTTTTTTCTTTGCTAAAAAAAATGAATACTATAAATAAAGTTCTGTAAATATAATTATTTAAAAAATTTAGATTCTTAGAAAATAAACAACTTCGAAAGAATACTTTATGTTTCGTAAGCTCTCTTAGTAAAATTAGCTTCAGATATGATTAAAAAACGATTAAGATTTATCTATTTAAATTAAGTAATAAATATATACCAATTTATAAAATCTTGTATGTTATGCTGATTTTTTTAGTCTAAGACATAATTTTAAATATCTAATTATTAGGGTCATAAGAAAAAAAATGAAAAAGGTGCTGGCGAATCCGAGTTGCTTTACGTAGGAAAGTCTATGGATATAACGTATGAATGCAAAAAATTTTATACATGCGTTTATTAGACTGATCATGCCATAGAAAATTCCAGGTTTTTCAGAACTTTTTGGTAAATGATATAATTTAAATCAGCTACAATTTTTATACATATAAATTAATCTTATCTATATATCTTTCTATATAACTAGTCAAGTTAAGAAGATTTCTGAAATAAAAATTTTATAAATCTAAAATATGAATTGCGGAAGTTATGATACGCATTTACTTCGGTATCATCTTTTAGGATGTAATTTTTGAGATCAAAAATTTTAGTATTTGTAAAAAAAATAAAATGAAAATTTTCCTTAAAATTAACTGCTTTGTTATTCTAATGAAAAAACAGATCGTATTGATTTTTAAGCTATTTATAGTTCAAACACATAGAAAGTCTCGAGCCTATATGTTTAAACTCAAACGAATAATGTCAACAAATTTTTTATTTGAAACCAGACCAAATATAATAAAATTCAAATTTTCATTTTACTAAAGTGACAAATATATAATTACATGGTAGTGTAAGCATTTGAATACAAAGCTACTGGAAGTACACCCTCCACGTAGCTATTTTTTTATCCTAGATTGATGTATCAGTGGCTGGCTATCTAAACTTTGGAATTTCATCGGCGGTACATGTTTTGAACATTCTTGTACAATGTCGAAATTCGTGATCATTTCTTACGGAAACTTATTGAAATATACTTGACATCTCTAAATCTGCTAAAATTGATCAGTTAAATCAGCCTTTGTTGATTATTTTGGCATTTTAATCTTATATTTTGACACTTTAAAAATAAAATTTGATTAAAAAAACAGATAAATTAATCATCAATTTTATTTAAATCAAAAAAAATATTTTCATTTTAACAAACAGACAGAGATAAAATATAATAAGCTCTTTGCAAGTTTTTTGGCTTAGAAATTTATTTTAAAAAATCCGCTAGTCCTGAATATTGAGAATAGTGTACATATGACTTATGAATTATTCTAACAGTTTTATAAAATTTGCTAGTAATAAACCGGTCTGAAAGTCTTGTTATTATGATTTTTAAGATTTTCATAGATGAATATCTCCATATACATATAAGCTATGTAGAACTAAAATAAAAACATAAAATATTTTAACAAAAAAAAAATACATTGAATGTTTTAAAATTCCTTTTATTATCTACACTTTTGCGTTGGTAATATGTAAATTAGATTAGTTTAAATTCTAAATAATATTATCAAATCTAACATTTATCGCTTCAAGTAAATCTATTAAAAAAATTAAAATATTAAAAAAAATGTATGATTTATCGTTATATTGTCTTTGGTATAATATACTAGAAAAACACATTTTTGTCGTTATATTGCAAAATATTTTTACTAATGTATTTAGCGAATACGTTTTCTTCTAAATCTACAAAATATTCAGTCTTTGGTGTCATTAATTCAAACAAGTTTTATAATTTTAAAAATCGTTACTAAAATAAAGTCGACAGAATAATTCATGCTAAAGAAAGTTTCCTGGTTACCTATATGAGGCATTTCTTTTGTTTTTAAATTCAATCAAGGAATTTTTGTCTGTAAACCTTGATAGAAGTGTTAAATTAATGATAATATGTATTGCCTATATTACATGATTGAAAAAATTCAAATCTATCTTATAAGAACAAATTACAGCAATTAGAAAACCAATAGTATAGAAATTATGAATGTAAGCTATATAAATTATTTTTCATCTAGTTTCAAGCAAAAAATATATTTAAAACAAATAAAGTATATTTTTATTTATATATCATAAAATTCTAATTTAAGTCTGTTAGAATCGGGAATTTTCAATCGCCTTTAACATTATAAATTTATCCAAATCTATGATTATACAAATATTTCTTTGATAAATTCAACTATAACATATTCCTTATTTGAAAATGTATATAAAAATTTTAAAGTATCTATTCACGGCTTCTTTTTTCAAGAAAAAAACTCAAAAAGAACTTAAAAACGGGGACAATGGGGTTTGGTGAAAATAATGTTTCTCAGCAGACAAAAATGCTGTTCGTAAACTATAAACATAAAAAAACTAAATATTAATTTGAAATTTAATTATATTGTTCATTTTACTTTAAAAAATTTTACTCTTCTAAACTTGCAAAAATGAATTATTTTATAAATTTTTAGGTATTTTTGTATTGAATTTAAAATTTTTAAAATGAAAGAATATTACTATAAAATCATAGATATAAAAAGAATTATCTAAATAATAATCTATTGGTATTTATTTCTGCTTTAATATAAATTTTCTTTAAGATTTTGTGGTTATTTAAAATAATAATTTGATTTTACATGAGCAATTTCTTTTTTTTAAATTCTAAAAGTATAGGTGGGGTTGATTTAAATATAGAATGCTATCCAAGCTTATTAATGGAAACTTTTGCCTTCTTAAACTTTAGATGTCATATTATTTTATTCTTTTTGGCTTTCTTTTTTGTATGAGATGAATATTCAATTTCTTTTCGAAAATAAAATAGTTTAAATATTTATTTTTTAAATTTTTTCAAAAGGGAGGAACTACGATAGATGAACTTAGGATAAACATAAATGAAAAGCTGGATTCTAAAGAAGAAACTACTTTGGTTAAAAAAGCTGAGAAAATGTAAAAATTATAAAGAATTTAAAACCAGAATTTTATTTAATAAAATATTTTAAAAAATTTAATCTTTAATATATAACTTTATTTAAGTAATATAAGTCTATGATATCTATAAGTAATATACTGTATAAAGGGCGGCCAAGGCTCGTGCATAGCTTTAAAGCTGAAGATATAATAATCTATTTTATATAAAAACTATTTTAAATAATCACAATTAAGAATCTTAAATGCATTTAAGCCAAGATCATAATCATTGGATTTCTTTCCAAAATAATATAAAAAATTTATAGTCGTTATTTATGTTTCTTTTGTTGGTAAATTGAATTTAGTTTTGAGAAAATACTTTAATTTATAATTTAAAATATTTAAAAGGATTTATTTATTTATAAAATTCGATTCTACTCTATACATGAAGCTTCTTAAAAAATATTCTTTTGAAAAATTATAAATAATCTTTTAAAACACGACTTAGACAGAAACAAAGACAGTGACTTCTTGCAATTTATAAATCCAGTTCTCTGAAATGTTCTTACGATTTTTTATTAATTGATATATATGTGATATAGAAGGTCTAGCATATTAATATTTAGCTTACAAGTGTAGGTCACGATTTTTATATATAGAGTAACTCACTTGGGGTTTCAATTTTCTTGTTTAAAAATTTAAGGAAATCTAAAATGTAAATCATTTTAAATATATTAGTAGAACTTATATTCTAAAAATTACAATTATTTGGTTATTTGATAGAATTTTCATCTTAGCTATGAATATTTTTCGAAATTCTGTGATAAATTATATTTCTGTAAGGTTTTTTATAGGTGCGATTTCAAGTCTATTCTTCTTTTACTTATAATTAATATTTAAATATGCTATTAGTGTGAAATATTTAAGGAAGAAATATTGATGTTTACAAATTTGTGAGTTTCGGTTAGAATCATATTAAAATTATACAAACAGATGTTTACATTTTAAAAGCCAGCTTAGTACATACCATTGATAATTATATCATACATTCATATAAATATAGAATCCTATCAGAAATATTTAGTCTCGGTGATAGTTTAAACATACTTTAGATATTTTTAAAATATATACCATATACCTGATATACGAAATTTAAAAAAGTTCAAATCTTCATTTCATAAAAAATTAATAGACTTCTTTAAAAAAATGTCTTTTTTTTTGAACTTTCTAATCTTAACAAACTTCTGACTGTGCTTAAATTAGAAAATCAGGTTTTTTTAATTTTTGTTTCTAATTATATTTAGTACGTAAAAATGAATTTAAATGTATAGTTATGGTGTTCCTATAATCGAGGTTGATAAAAAATACAAATTAAATTTTTTGAAAGTATTACATGATTTTTCTAAAGGATTAAAATCATGATAATTATTTATATCTTTACATTTGTAATGTGGATTAAAAAATTTGTTATCAAATATGAACTAAAATTTAATTAAATTTATTTAAAAATTACATACCAAGACTTCAGAGTTATGAGTTTCTATATAATTCGGTCAAATGCCTGGTCTTTATATTTCAGGTCAAATATATTTCATTGGATTATAGAAAAAAGATAGAAAATCAAATTATATCCTGATTAAACATAAATATAGATTTTTGTTTTTTATAAAACCATAAAAATATCTGTGTAGCTTTAAATTTCTTACACATTGTAATTTTAACATATAAAGAGCTTCTATTCTATATGATATGCAAAAAATTTTTTAGGTTAAGAACTGTTCAAAGGATTCTTTTCTTGTTACAAAATCTTATTGGTGCGTGATTTTAGTTATCCAGAAACTTCTGTGGGTTTTCCGACGATCTTTTCGCTATTTGAATATTTGGTTACTTACTGCTTAATTTTTTTAATAAGATCTATTTCTAGATAAGTAAAAGACTTGTTCTGTTTTATATTCTCCGGTCTTAAAACCGTTACGGAATCAAGATGTTTATACAACTCAATCAAGTATATTGAAAAGTATTTTATATGGTTATTTGCTAGATTTAGATTTTTTTGTATTTTATTTTTAATTTGAAAGCAATAACTAAAAATTTCTAGCTCTCTTGTAATATAAAGCAGGCTTAGATAAACGTTCATCGTTGTTTTCTAATTTGCGGATCCTTGTTTTGAATTCGTAAAAAAATATTTCTGATTAATATTTTTAGTTGTAAGAGATCTAACATCTAGGCTTTTCTTAAGAAGATCGTTTCATATCATTTTTTTCTACTTCTCAATAATTTTTTGCTTTCTTTTACTTGATCGTATAGTTAAAGTATTGCTGTTTTTTATATTATAAATTGTGTTATTATAGATTTTTTGTTTGGAATTGATCTGTCTTTACTGTTCGACAATAATTCGTAGATGTTTTGTTAGTTTAAATACAATTATTGTCATGGGTTATATCATATTGGCACATTTCGGTCTCTTTATGGCTCCAAAAAGGATTGGATAATACTTTTACAAAGAACACTTATGTTAATCAATACAAGAGACTAACTCATCCGCCTCTTTAGATATGTTTTGTCTTGGATTTGTAAATTTATAGTAAGAAGTATTTTGTCGTTTTATTTTATATTAGTGTTTATTTCATAACATTTTTCTTGCAGGCAGAGAAATTTTTTAAAAATAGATACTCGGGTAAATTTTTCGTATTTCTTGCGATGTATAAATTCACTTTTTTTCCAAGCAATACATTAGAGAATCTCTTTAAGTTTACTTAAATTCATATAAACGCTGAAATATAGGACCTTTATATTTATGCTAAATTTAATAATCTTTTAACTTATTTGCTCCATCTTAATCTCAAGCATATGAAAATGCAATATTTGCTACAATCTATTGTGCGAAAAACTCTAATATATTACACTAGCTCTCTTTATATTTTCTATACTGTATACCTTTATAAAGTTTATATCATAGTAATATTCTAAGAAAAAGCATTCTTATGTTTACTTGCCACAATATGACGCTTCGAATGCTTTGATGTGCCGTATTTTATCTATGGAAATGCTATTATTAAAAAATATTCTACATCGGGCGGCTATCTATTCCTCTCAAGCATATATCGATACCTGACGAAATTTTCTATTATTTGTATCACTTCTTCTATAAAATTAGAATTATGTTCGTCTGACGGAATATTCAAAAGAAGATTCGTCTCTTCCTAAATATCTTTCGTGTATCTCATATTTAAAGTGTATTTTTTATTTTCAACTCGAACATCATTTATTTCAGAAATCTATATCATGAATTTATGAAAACTTTGGTCTCTTGCTATTTTGCGTTTTAATAATTTTCTTGATTTTTTGTGAATTTTTCTGTAAGAAATTAATACATTAAAACTGAAGATTATTAGATGTGCTTTCTATCTTTACCTATGTTTTTGTTTTTATTCCTTTATAAAAATACAGCTTCAGTTTAAATCTTAAATAATTTTTTAAAATTTTTACTCACAGATATTTTGATAAACCAACAACACATAGATTAATATAGAATTTAGAACGAATAAATACAATATTTCAAACACATTTATTTACTTTAATTCTTTATATGATAGTTGTATAAAATAATTTATTTTTCAACTGATAATTGACCGATTGAGCCGGAAAATGTTATGCATCAAGTATTAGACAATATATACTTAAAAAAGGATTTGTTTGTACATAAATGATCGAAAAGGTTCGGAAATTAAATGCTAGAATATATAGAATGGCACTTTTTTGATCAAAAAAATATAAAAATATTCAGAAGATTGATTTTTGTACTTTTAATAATTAAATATTTGATATTTTGCAATAAAAAAGATTATTTTTTTCCTAAACAAACCTTAATCTCTTCTTCCTTGCAAATTATTTACTTCATTCAGATGTATTAACACATTAAATGAAAAAAAAATCAAGAGAATTTAAGTCCACAATTTTTTTGGTCAGATATAACTTTTATAAAATCCCATTCATGTCAAGTATCTCATGAAATAAATAATGAATAATATTAAGCATCACTAAAGATTTGGCTTGTAATTAAATATTCTAAAAAAATATTATTCGTTTTTTCTTATAAAGTTTACAAGGTAGTTTAGATTCTTTGCTAATTAATTATTGTCTTTTGTTCTTGTTTAGTTCGTATATATGCGTTTGAATCGTAAGTCAAACAATATATTTTCTAGGCTGAAATAAATTCTTCATCTATGTTTTTAATTCTAGTTAATCGCTTTATTTATCCTTTTTTTATATTTCAATGTTTTATAAATTTTAAAATGTTTTTAAAAAAATTTTGATTCGGTGTAAATCTTTTATATATTTGTCATGAGATGTGCAAAAAACCTTATCTCTAAATAGGCTTGTCAATGATGTCTCAAACATAAATAATAAATGAGTTGTAAATAGTATTATCTTAAAAAATTCAAATGGTAAAAATATATGAATTAAATTTAATAGATCAATTTATCTCATTAATTATTTTAGATGCTCACATCATTTTAAACAAAACTTTATTGTCAACGCATATTTTAATTGTAAAGTTTTTGTAAATAATCTATTATTCAGAAATATTTAATGCCTAAATTACTAAAAGAATTTTTAAAATTGATTTAGTTTGTTCTCGATTTACCTTTCTCATTTTAAAATACTTTTTTAAGGTTTTGAGTTCTTTCTATGGTTTAGTGATGCAATTCTTTGGTCGCAAAACCAAATTTTAATTTTCTGATAATGTTTGGTTGATCCCATAAAAATTTTTTTATTTCTTGAAATTTTAATTTAAATTTGCTTCGTAGGCTCATTGGTTTAAAAATAAGACAATATTGCTGACAAAAGGATATATGTTGTATTTAAATATGAATGTAAGATCCTGATGTCAAATTATATAGAATAATGCAAGCTAAATCTATGATTTATCTTTCTCTGAACAATTTTTTATTACTACAAGGAATAATAAATAAGTTTTTCGATACAAATTTATATACATTTACAAAACGAAAAATCATCTGCTTTTACTATTTTTTAAAATTTTGTATGCAAATAGAATATATTTTCTCAAATCCTAGATAAGCTAATTAACTCGTAATTTATAGAAATAGATTATTGTTTATAGATACCATTTAAAGATATCTCGGTAGGGATTTAAAAACCAAAAACCTCACGCTTGGACACGCCTACTTCTCGTTATGGAAATGCTTTGTTTTTAAGATTATCATTTAAGCATTGGTTTGAAGGGCTTATTATGACTGTAACTTGTTAACAGTTGCATTTTCTTTCTCCTAACTTTTCTCTTTTAAAACGCGTCGGGAGTTGTTTTAACGAAAAATATAATACCTGATATGCTTATCATTACTATAATCAAACTGGATTTTAAAAAATTATAGTTTGTTCAAAGATTAGTTAAAAAAAGGCTCTTAATCGTGATGTATTCATTTTCAATCTGAAACAAATTTTTTATCATTTATAAATAAATTAGTTAATTAGCTTAACGATATTCTGAAATTAGTCAGCAAATTAAAAACGATATAATTACAATAAATTAATAATAAAGAATAAATTCTGAAATTTTTTAGTTTATTTTTTAAAAATGGATTTAAATGCTTAATTCGTACTTCGGTGAATATTTTTTGCGACTTTTTAGAATTTTTAAAATCATAAATATTTATTCAACTCATGCTGTTTCAATTTACTATGTTATATGTTTTGAATCTGTTGTCAACATAACTTACGAGTTTGTATTGGTTATAGAATAGATTAATCTATTGTATCCGATGTATTTCTGTGGTGTATAAAATTGTATAAATGAGATATCGTTGCTATTTTTTATGTATTAAGAGCAGTTAATGATTATTGAAGGAGTAAAATGAAATATTCTTATAGAAAAAATTTAAGTCATAGAAATAATTGCGGTTTTCTCCCAGAAAATGGTTTAAGAAAGATAAAGTCGGCCTTCGGATTCCTTAAATTATTCTAAAGACCACATAATCCATGCTTAATTTACGCATTATCCCCTAATTCGATGTTCTTAGAATAATATATTTGTCCTTTCCAAACCATCTACATTCTCTAGCCCGAATTCTGTTTCTGTTGAATAGCCAATTATATGGCAATTTGCAGTGCTGCAGTCATTACAGAAGGAAGCCAAGTAATTGTTTTACGTGCAATACTAGTTCTGTCGAGGATGTAAATCAAGAATGGAGGTATCCTATGCATCTAGGAGTATGCAATAGATTTGAAAAAATACATAGAAAACCTTGGTCTCGGATTAAGATCTCTAGAAGAAATTGGTTTTTGTTTCTAAAATGTTGGTGGTAAAAATATTTAATAGTATGCGAAGATCAAAGCGGAAGAAAGAAGAAAAGAGCGAAATAAGATCTTCTCTTTATCCCTGGCCTCAATTTTTAAACAAAAACTGCAAAAAAGAGTAACTTGAAAGAAGATAAATCATATAATATCAGGAAACTTTCTGTTAAGTTTATTGATGAAGGGGTGGTTTGAGCTCAATAGCTTACGGGTAAAGGCATAGCCAGTAAATTTCTAACGGCTTTTATCCAGTGGGGTTTGTGATACTCTACATAGCATGGGCTGTTACCAATAAATAATGGTAAGTGCATTATTCATGTTGTACAGGACAATGACGAAAAAACTCGCAAAAAAAAGCATTCGTTAGAAATGAAAGTATCAGAGGTATATTTTCAATTCAGTAATACTAGAAAGTTGCTTGAGAATCTTTTAGGCAGATAAATTTTTTTAGAAGCAAACAACCTTAAAAAAATTATCCGACAATTAATTTTAGCTTAAGCCATAAAAATTATCGTTCTAATGCTTTGGTGAAGAAGGATGAGTCCTATAAGGCTGCCAGAAAAGGAATTCGAGTTTGTTCATCGAAGAAATTCCTAAAAGGGAATCGGATTTCAAAGCTGCAAAATTGTGCTTTTAATGAGTTGTTATCTATAAGTTTGCAATCTTAGGATCAAAATTATCAGATGAAAAGTATTTTTGGTTTAAAATGTAACGATGAAAGGCCATATACGATTATCATATGCTTATATTTTTTTCAAAAACTGATCAAATTATGTTTTATTGGCTGGATAGATTAATTAGTATTATCATTTACTATCTAACATGATACCCGCTAAAATAAATTTTATTCAAAATTCTTTCATAATAATACTTTCAGCTCTTTACAAAGATTTGATGATATTGTGCAAGTTGTATTTTTCAAAAAAAAACACCTCGGTCTGATTTATTTTACTGGCTTTAAGTATTTGATACAAAAGACATCTTCCGAAAATCTCTTAGTATGTAGAAAGCACTTATATACAAAGTTTCTACAGATAAACGACAATTTATGTAACAAATATCTTTCAACTTAAAGTGTAAAAGAAGGGATGTCTTGCTGACATAAATGTGAAATAAGGAGAGGTGTGCAGGTAGAAATTTCAAACTCTGTCGAAGATTATATAAGAAACAGTAAAGAACCGGTGCAAGGCAAATTTTTTTGTTTAAAAGCCTTTTATTTCATCGAAAATACATATTTGGATCAAAGTATGGAAATCGCTAACTAATATGATTAATCCTGACATGGTATGAGGTATGTATCAAAGATTGTAAATTGTTATATCAGAAAGATTTTTAAGGATCATAAAAGAGTAGACATAAAGAAGAATATGGGGTAAAATCGCCTTTCTTATTTGATTTTAGTGTATTGTAAGGATTTTTTGGTTGGAAACTTAATTAGAGATCACAAAGTTGCAACAAATACTGATTCGGTTTCTAAATCTACATCTAGGGTTTCTATCATTGCACATCCTAAGCTCTTTATAAAATATAGAACAGTTTTGATTGATGTTAGAGACAGCAATGAAATTTCATTAGAGATTTGCAAGAATATGAACAAAGAGAAATCAGTTCAAACGACTCGGTTTGCCAAGATAAAACATTGCTTCTACAAAGAAATAAGTTTAATAGATTGGTAATAAGGAATATCTTATCGAATCCAATACGAAGCTCATTTAAAGAATTAAAAAGCAAATTTATATAGAAAATTAAGAAATCTGCGGTAAAAGAATAACTGTGACAAATAGTTTATTCAAATTATAAAAATTCTATTGCGTAAAATGCTATCATATAGATGTATTATAACTTGAACCGCTGATTTTCTGTGATATATTATTCAAAACGTGTAATTTCTGGAAGTATAAGCGGCAGACAGCTTAGCATCATATAGCTTCAATTAAAATCCGGATCAAACCTTAGTTAAAGTCTTTGTTGTGTTAGGCCGATAAGCGAATATATGCTTTTGAAACTCTATAATATCTTGAAATAAGTAACATAGATAACGAAACTGCAGCAATGTTACAAGCAAAATACCAATAAAAAGCACTCCACACTAAAGAAGAATTCCTTCGAGTAAAATATATATTTTGAGGATTTATTAGAAGAGTGTTCGAAAGACTTAACACGCAAAGTTATAGAACAAAATATAAAACAAGAAATTAAATGCAATGAAAGAAATAATCCTAGAAATATAAAGTTTTTAGATGACGAGATTTCATTAAATGAATTAAAAAGAACATGAAGCTAAGTGAATAGATTTTTGTTAAATTCGGTATGGAATGTATTTAGAGATAAAGAAATAATTACCAATATTCCGAAACTCTAAAAAAAACTGAAGCGTTCGACAAGATAATGTTAAGAAGCACGCTTATATGAATAGTTAGACACCGTATAAAGTACTTCTGTATTATATCTAATTCTCTTATATAAATTAAGAAAAAGTTTTTTAAACGATTTAGGAGTTTACCAATTCAAGGAAGTCTTAACTGGGTATTCAGAAGCAAGACTAAAACGGATGTAAAAATGCAGGATGATAGATCAAATATATTTATCTTGGTTCATGAAAAATATTTTATCATATTTGTTGAGTGCGAAATTGTTTTTCAAGATTTATTTCACATTTAAGAAACCGAAAACCTAAGAATTTCAGAATTATTGGAGGATATATTCGGTTTTCTTTATTGGTTCGTGAGTAAATAATCTCATATTGGATATTTAAAGGTGGTATTACAACTGAATACTATCGGGTGTATCTTTTAAAACAGGAATTCTACTTAACAGTGACATTCTTTCGATAGTAACAAACAAAATAGTCAAAACTTCTATTATAATCTACGAATATATCATGAATTAGGAGACATATGGGTGCAATAAAAGTGCAAAACGAATGGTATTTAAGGTGCTTATAGACTACCTATTACCACATCTTATAGATTTCAATGTAAAGTAGGTCTACACATCAAAACCTATACTAATTAATCACAGAACGCAGATGAAAAAAGCGAATTCAAAGAATAGGCACAAAACACAAAAAAACGAAGCTGAATATAAATACGCAACGAATAAAAAGGCTTATTACTCATAATAATGCGAGCTAAACCCGAGACAAAAATAAAAATTAAAGAAATTTTATTATTTCTTTTTGATTTAAAAAATATGACAATAATTTACACTTCAAATTATATATTTTGGTTATAAAAAATTTTTTTAAATTTTTATTTTTTAATTTATTCAACCCATGATGATATGTTCTTTTGTTCGAAATATTTTCTGATTTCTAATTATTTTGTTTTGTAAATATTTTTTAAGCGCATAATATCAAGATATAAAAATTTACAAAAAAATTCTATGTTTGAATAATAAATCTTCTACTTTAATACTTTTAACTTATAGAACTATTTTATTTATAATGATTTTCTAGAAATAATTTCCTAAAACTTACAAATATTTATTATAGAATTTACTAGAAAATACAGTTTAAGTTTATTGGAAAATTTTAAAATATATCAAAATTCCTATGTTTGTTTTATATTAAAAAAAATTCAAAATGGTTGAAAAAAATTTTTTGATAAATTAAATCAAATATATCTTAAAATTTATATTATATTTTTTTAATAAATTAAATGGTTTTAATACTGTTTTTAACAATCTCTTGTATCGTATTTGTAGTTAAATCCACTTTAAATGCATTCCATCCGCGGTCTTTGGCTGCTTTGATGTTTTCATCGAGATCGTCATAAAACATAATTTTAGAAGTATTTTTTACTTGAAAAATATCTTCAACAAACTTAAAGACTTCTTCCTTCGGTTTGCAAAGATACTTTAGATCACCGTAATCACAATGAATTAAAGCTTCAAATACTTCGTCAAACCTTTTAAGTTTAAAAATGTGAGAAGAATGTTTTAAGTTAGAATTTGTTAGACATATTTTTCTGCCCGGTAAATTTTTTAAGAATTGTATCAAATCGATGTCAAAATCAATTTTATGACTTAGATCAACAAATACATCTTTTGTTTTCTCAAGAACATCTGGTTCGATTTTAAAATGATCATAGAATCCCCTCATTGGCGATCCGTACTCTTTGGTGTATTTCGCAGTGCGTTTAATCATCTCATTTTCTGATATCTTAAAATGTTGAGCCATTTCTCTGATGATCTTTAACTTGAGGTCTGTTATTTCCTTATCGATGCGATATAACGTATCTTCAATATCAAATACAAACAAAATGTCGCTATTTAATGGAAAGATCTGATTCTTAAATTCATTTACTCTATCCTGAGTTATAGGGATGTATATCACTGTATTTTTCTTTGAGGCGTTTTCGACATTTTTGATATTCTCAACATTTTCAGATTCTCTGCTCATAAGGGCTTATCAAATAATTTCTTATATAGTAAAAAATTATATTGTTCCTGTCATAAATATCAAAGTAAAAAAACGGTGATCAAACTATTCTAATTTTCTTTTTATTATCATATCAGTATAAATTAAAAAAGAAGAAATATTTATAAATTGAAAATCAAGTTATATCTTGAAATATTGGAGTATAAAAATATTTGTAAAATTATATTTACCTTGAAAATAAGTCCTAATAAATATTTGCTTCATATTTTTCTATTAGAGTGCATTTTTGAAGTTCTTAAGAAATATTTTAATAATTTTTTTTAAAAAATGAATTTACTTTTTTTAATAAAATGATAAATTGCACTTTTTCTATAAAAAGAAAATGAATATAAATTTGTTCAAATTAACGAAATATAGTTTTTAAATATATCACCGAAGATTATAACAAAAATATTCTGCTAAACTTTCTTTAAATTCTAAAATTTATAAATTTTAACTTTCGACTTTGTTGTATAATTATTTTTTTTCTTATATTTACTATCATAAACCAGTATTTTACTTTCTTTAATCTGCATTCCATTTTATTTAAAGGGAATTTAGATTGCCTCATCAAGTTATTTGTCAGTAAATGAGTTAAATTTTAGAAACAATTTTAGTTTGATTAAATCAAAGAAAATTTTATTTTCTCAGTTTGTTGAAAGGAAATGAGTTTCACTAAAATCTTTGTATATTAAACTAACTATATTTTTAGTTTATCATTGTATTATGCAAGTTTTAAATTGATCGAGTCAATCTTTTCGATACGAATTATAAATATCATCATTTGAAAACTGTAATATATTTAATTCTCTGGCTTTTTACGATGAGAATTATAGAAATTAAGAATATCAATAAAAATTAATGATTTGGCTTATTTTGTGTTGACTTGGATATGATTAAGCTTCTTTATATGGATATATATATTGGTTTTCTAAATCGGGTACTCGAATTTGCGAGTCAGAAGAATTCTAGATATAATTCTTAAATCAAAGATTCTAAAAGTGGATCATTTTTTGAAACCTTTGCTATTATATCTAATTTGTTTTACAATTTGCAATATATAATTTTTCTTTTACAAAAAATTTTTGTCTTTATTTAATTATTTTATGATTATAGTATTTATATTTCTATTTGTATTATTTAATGCGTTAAAACTTAGTAAAATTTAAAATTTTTTGTGTGATACATTGATAAATCAGATTTTATACTTTTTAATAAAAACTTATATTATGGTTAAGTTACAGAAATTTGAGAGCCGAAAAAATTAATTTTATATTTTTTTTATATAATCTTTCAATAAAATATACTACCTCTGTCCGGAAATATGGTATACATTTCAAAAAAAAACCGTAGATTATCGTGAATATAAAAAATAAATAGGCAACCGTCATGACTTTGTCATAGTAAATATTCATGACAATATAACCTAAAATTTTTGACTTTAGTAATATCATTCTTAGTTAAAAAGTTACCGCTCAAACATCAGGGTTTCTTAAGGTAAATAAAATTGGTACTGATACAAGACGAATATGGAAAATGTGGAAGAAAATTTGTTAAATTCAGAAAAAAGAGATTCAAAATATAAACAGTTAACTAAAGAACAACGTCAAGGTATTTTAGAAAAATTATTACAGCAGATGAAGGAGAATAAGTTAAAACGCGGTGCTATCAACGAAGTTTCTTCTGCTTTTCAAGTTTCCCGGCTAACTGTTAGCAGAATTTGGCATGCAGCATAAACTCAATACAGAAAAGGGCAAGATATGTGCCGATGTTTCTTCAAAAAAGAAAAAAAGATGCGGAAGAAAACCTAAAGAATATTCAAATAATTTAGCGCAAATAAAGAATACACTATTAAATCGTCGAGGAACGCTCCGCTGTCTTTCCTTTGCAATTGATATTCCAAAATCAACTTTGTTTGATATATTCAAGTCGGGAAAGTATATCAAGAGAATATCTTCTACAGTTAAACCAACTTTAACAAATAAAAATAAAATTGACAGATTTTAATTTTGCTTGTCTAAAGTAAATCTTGCTAATAATGGAGATTTACTTTTTGATGATTTGTACGACTACGTTCACATTGATGAAAAGTGGTTTTATCTAACTAAAGTTAAGCGCTCTTATTACTTAATGTTAAACGAAGAAAACCCGGAGAGAAACTGCAAAAGTAAGCGATTTATTACGAAAATAATGTTCATGGCTGCAGTAGCTCGACCACGCTATGATGCACATCGAAAGCTTTATTTTGATGGGAAAATTGGAATATGGCCATTTGTTTATCAAGAACCAGCTCAAAGAAATTCTAAAAATAGGGCTAAAGGGACAATGATAACAAAAAATGTGGAATCTGTTACAGCAGTACATTGCAAAAACATGATCATTGATAATGTAATTCCCGCAATTAAATCTAAATTTCCGCCAGCATACAAAAAGAAAACAATTTACGTACAACAAGACAATGCAAAACCCCATTTTTCGGATAATGATGCAGATATTGTCGCTCTTGGTTCTGCTGATGACTGGAATATTAAATTTAAGGCGCAACCGACAAATAGCCCGATTTAAATGTTCTTGATTTAGGTTTTTTCAACTCCATACAATCGCTGCAACATGAAGCTTCGCCACACACAATTGACGAATTAATAAATTGTGTTCAAGATGCATTTCATTAATTAGAAGATAATACTCTCGATAACGTTTTTACAGCATTGCAAGCATGTATGGAGTCAATTATGTTAGCAGATGGAGGAAATGGCTATAAAATACCTCATTTAAGTAAAGGAAAACTTCGTCGCGAAGGTCGACTGCTAGAAAAATATGTATGTTCGAAAGAATCATACGTTAAAGCCAAATCAAATTTCGAGTGAACTTATTAATTTTAATATGTATGTTTTTAAATTTTAGCTAATATTTACATTAATATTTATTAAAATGTTTGAAATAAAGGTAATATAATAAACTTGTCATGTACATTTTTTGATTTATTTTATTTTTTTGCAAATGTATACCATATTTCCGGACAGAGAGAGTATGTTTTAAGATTATAGTTTATATCTATTCTAAAATAGATGTCCCTAGGTTGATGCTAAAGATAAATGAAAGCAGTTTTGTATTACTAAAATTAATATATAAAAATGAACGATTTAAGAAAAAGTTGGATATATTTTAACTATTAAAAAGCTTAAATTATAAATTTGGTATTCTGATTAGAACTTAAAATAAAAATAAACTAAAGATTGGAAGTGGGTTTTTGTACTGATTTTGATTTGAATATTTATAAAAATCTTTTTAAAACACGAAGTTCAAATTTTGAATTTAATAACTTCTAAAATTATTTTCTAAAGTCTTTTGTATGTAAGAAGCAACTATTTACGGTGCGTTTAATCAGTATTGTTCATGTTACGACAAAAAATATTTGATTCTATTTGCATAAAACATGTCATTCGATAATATTACCTAATTATATTCTGTAATTTCAGTTTGAAATATAGGGTGTGGGCTTTGAATCACTTCTTTTTAGGCTTTTTATGGGTTCATATCTTGGCAGCTAGCATTAACAAACAACAAATGTGAAATGTCTCAATTTTAAATAAACTCATTTGCTGCACATATAAGCCGATATATATACTTGTTAAATAGTTTTTTACCTTGATTAAAAAAACTTCATTTTGTGTATATTACTGGCGCTGGCTTAGAAAACGAAGATTTATTAATATAAATCTATTAATATATTTTCATAAATATTAACTTTCCTTGATTTTAAAACTAGAGTTTTAAAAATTTACAAATAGCTGCATATATGTAGAATTGAAAAAAAATATAGCAATGCGAAAGTCGATTTTAAATACTTATTTTAATTTGAATGAAATTTATCTGCCGTGCCATTACCGCAAAATTTGCTTTATTTTTCGAAAAGTAGGTTTTAAATATCCGAATACTAATTTTCTACGATTAATTTGTATGCCTATATTCATATAGTATTGTTATATATCTCGATTTAAATGATTTTTGCATGTGTGATATTATAAATCGATATTCCATCACTTATAATATTACCTTGGTTTTTTAAAACGTTAGACCAATGCCTTTAGGGGAATATCTCTTCTAGATATTGGATACAAATTCTCGTAAAAATATTTCAAAAAGATTAGAGCCATACGCAGATAACGCTCTCGGGTAAAATCAATGTGGATTCAGAAGATACCGATCAACGACTGAATAAATCTTTGCTATAAGAATGATGCTTGAAAAATGCTTTGAATACAAAATCACAACACATCATCTTTTTGTAGACTACAAGCAAGCATATAACTGTATTGATCACGAATTTTTATATAACACACTCAGAAATTTTAAAATTCCCATGAAAATTATTCGTTTAATCAAAAGAAACTGATGCAAACAAAAGGAAAGGTATTGTTAACAGGTAATATATCTAGTGATTTTAGAATTAATTTGGAACTAAGACAAGGTGATACATTATCTTGCGTTATGTTCAATCTAAAACTAAAGGGAATAATCCGAAAGTTGGTAAAGAAGATTGATAGTATAATATTTAATGAGACCACACAACACATAGCATATGAATGTGATCTGCCATCGTATGAAAAATACAAGAAGATATTGACTCAACTTTAAGAGTATTAGCAGCGAAATTAGGAAAGGCAGAACTAAAAATATATGGAAGCAAGACAAAATATAAGGCCAGTTCCTCAGGCCAAGAATACTTGAGGAACTCATTTAAAATTGATTCATATATATTTGAAAGAGTATCGAGCTTTAAATAGTTTGGATCTCTTCTGAACAAGGATAACATAAATGCTCATGAGATTAAAGAAAGAAGAAAAGCCGGCAACAAGACCTACTTTGCTCTGCGGCGATTACTGATGTCAAACATGTTAACTTAAATACGAAAAAAACAAATATCTAGAACGATTATTAGACCTGTTGTATTGTACGCTCCCCAAAACACTGGTTATGACAAAAAGAGACGAAGCCCTCCTAGACACATGGGAAAGAAAGATACTGAGAAGAATGTACGACCAAATATTTGAAAAAAAAAGTAGACAATTAGAACGAATTAAGAAATATACGAGCTGTATGAAGAAACAAATTTGGTCACTATTATGAAACAGAGAAGACTTAGATGGCTAGGACACGTAGAAAGAATGTCGACGGAAATAGCTGTTAGCAAAATTCTTTGATCTGCACCTGAAGGTTAAAGTAGACGAGGTAGACCGAGAAAAAGATGGCAAGATGAAGCGAAAAGGAATTTAAGAAAACTCAATGTATTGCAATGGAAACTTGGTGCACGATAGAAATGAATGGAGGAGAATCGTTTAGGAAGCCCAACCTCTCGAAAAGCCGTAGTGCCGCGGAGTTAGTTAGTTAGACCAATACCTTGGTCTAAATCTATAAATTCAAAGTTTATATTTTCCAAATAATATAAATTGGAACATTTTTGAATACAAATTTTACATTCCAGCACATTTCGTTGGAATTGGATCATATCTGTTTGCTTATCTATATTATTTACCACATAAATGACTGTTTTCCCTATTTTGAATTTTTTATTAAAATTTTTAAAATAGTAATTTGGTTATTACATTGTTCTTCTTTTATTTGATAGATCTCTAAATGCATTATTCTCTTTTTATTATTAATTATGGTAGATAATTTGTTTCTAACTTATTAGATTAGACATATAGTAATTGATCTGTAAAAAAGACTTTTTAAACTACATTTTTCAAAAACTATACGTAAGCCAGCAATAAAACCAATTGCAGAAGTATTAACTTCTTCATATAAACGATTGTAAAATTTTAAAATGTCAAAATATTTATATGTAGGAAAGCAAAAAAAATACAGAAAAAAACGTTTAAATTCTATGCAAAAATCACTTTTTTGTTATTTGACTGGTTAAAAATATCAGACTTGAAAAATTCTAAGAATTCTAAGTTATTTTAAGGTCATTTAAGCTTAAAACGGCTCAATTATACGATTCTCTTTTCGGAACTACTTTCTCCTTTTTTTTACGATAAAATTATATTGGAAATATCGATGATGTTATTCTTCTCAAATAAATAAAATAAAATTTCAAATTCTGGTAAGTTTCACTTTGCCCTTTTTTTTGTCTACCCGAACTTTTCGTAGTAATTTTCTAACACTGTAAAACTATAAATATATTGCTTCAGCCATACTAAATATTTATCTGTGATAATCCGTATCATAAAGTGTGTATAGACTGTATTATACATTCTTTTAATACATTTAAAAGAATCAAGCAAATTTTATGGCTTATTGCAATTGAACGACATATTTTAACGATTTCCTTAAAGTTTCAGATTCCAAAATTTTTCTATTCCTTTTCTAATTACAACCATATTGGATCGGTTTTCTCAATACAACAAATATATTCATTATAATTTTAAAGCAGTATTTGCAAAATAAACGAAACACTAGTCTTTCCTATTTTATCAAGTAATTGTTTCATTTTATTTATACTTTTAAATCTTTTAGAATATAAAAGTATAAATAAAATATATTTTTCTCTTACTAATTAACTACAAAAAAATGCCATTCAAATCCCAACACAATTCTAAATTTTTCATCTTCTATAAAAATATTTCTATTTGCTGTTCTATTCATAAAAAAGTAAAAAACCACAAATATAGAAAACATTACCACAATTTCAAAACATAATTATTATTATAGTGTATTTGTCACACCATAAAGCAAAGTAGACCAAACATGAACACCAAGTACCAGAATATTAATATAATATACATTAAATAGGCCAAACAGGTAAATCAAATATTATATCCGGGGTATCTCTAATTTCTATTATTTATAAAGACAAAGTATATTTCTATCCTTTTAACTCTTCTTTTTAAGGAATAAATATACTTAAAAACACAAATAATAAACTTAATAGCAAAGTAATAACACTATCAATATTATTATTAAAATTTTTGAAGAATTACTAATCCTAAACAAGAAATACAAATATTAGCAATAAATTTGCAAAGTAATATCAAGACTAATAAAAAATATCCAAAATAAATCCAAAAATTATCTAAAAATATATCTAAAATATATCTAAAATATATCTAAAATAAATTCTACAAATATAATTAATAATAAACACAAAATATATCTAAAATAAATCTACAAATATAATTATTAATTAACTTTATTTAAAAATATCACATCTTTTTACAATAGTGGCAAGTGTTATATTTGTTTTTATGACATTAACGCAGTTCTAGGTTTAACATAAATAACTGCTACCCCAACACTCCATCGGTAACCCCTGCGATACCTACGTCCCAAAGCCTTTCATCTACCAGGTGTGTAGAACCTAATTTAATAGGCGAGGCAGTTGCCCGGAGTTCGTTAATGTCCGTTGCATGGAGTGTGATCGAAGGCCGAAGCCCCCCCTGGGCTCCCCCAAGACTATGCAGCATTCCCACTTACTCTACACTTTCTGAACCCAATAAACTTCTAGCCAACATATATTTCAGAGACTTACATGGGGTCCACCTAGACAGTGCAATGTCATACCAACAGGTATAACCTGCTACTTAGCTCTCCCGGCTTTTAATGGGTTTTATTTTTATATCTCCCAGGCGCTAAGTCTTCTAACCCGAGTGAGCAAGGTTAGGTTTCCATGCTTTTACATGGCAATTACCTACATGTTCAGCTGCGGTCTGCAATCAGGTTACATAAAAAACTACAAATAAATTTGTAGAAAAAGTTTCTCCATTTCTTAGACCTCTCCTCTTCATAACAACTCCCATGGAACAACCGAAGATGTAGTGTGGTTAATTCCCACCAAAAATCCAAACAATGATCTCACAACAGTTTCACACACTCATTGCCAAGCAGAAAGTTTTTTATGTGGTTATCCTCCCTCCACCAATTATTAATTAAAAACTATAATCACCAATATTTATAAATATCACATCTTTTTTAAAAAGTGGCAAGTTTTATATTTGTTTTCATGACATTAACGCAGTTCTAGGTTTAGCATACATGACTGCTACCCCAACACTCCATCGGTAACCCATGCGATACCTAAGTCCCAAAGCCTTTCATCTACCAGATGTGTAGAACCTAAATAATAGGCGAGGCAGTTGCCCGGAGTTCGTTGATAATCACCAATAAATAGATAAAAAAAATAATCATTTCTTAACCAATTCTAAATATTAATACAATTCCTAAAAAAAATATTATATTATTATTCTCCACCCCTTAAAATGTTAAGACACATCCAAATAGAATCCAAAGAGCAATATTTCGATATTCTCAAGAAAAACAACACAATAGGGTTTGTCAAGATGTATGCTACCTGGTGTGGTCCGTGTAATACAATGAGTAAAGAATTAGAAAGATACAGTTTACCAATTCCTGTAAATCTGTATGAAATAGATATTGATAAAGTGTCTGAACTTGCTGTTGAGTACAAAATAAGAAATATTCCTGCACTTTTGGTTGTTACAGCTGAAGGTAAGCAGATAGATTTGCTGCTTGGATATAAAGATGTTAATGTATTTGAAAGTCTTGTCACCAAGCATTTGGATAAGTAGTAAAGTCGTGATATATTTATTTCAGTAGTAATGTTTGTGAGAATTAGTAAAATAATTGTTTCTTCTTCTTCTTCTTTTAAATTATTTATGCATTTAAAATTTTAAAAATAATAAAAATATTTAAAATATTAATTTTATAAAAAGAATAAAAGAACAAATCTTATGAAAATAAATTCAAAGATTTTATAAAAAAAGACTAAAATAAATCTTTTTAAAATATTAAAAAAACACTAAAAAAATAAATCTTATTAAAATAATACTTACATATATTCTATTAAAATACAAGAATAAATTCCTATTTGAATAAAAGAATAAATCTTATTTGAATAAAATTAATTCTAAAATTCTAAATATTAGTTGTAAAAATCCTATTAAAATCTTAAAATAATTCTAAAAATAATTCTACAAATTCTAAATATTAATTATAAATAACATTCCACCCCTAATTTATGTCAAGAAGTCCTTTATATCTTCCTCTTACTAAAGAGAATTCTACTGAATTATATCTACCAGGGGATATCTTAGTATTCGATATTGATAATACTTTATATTCTTCTAAATGTGGAGTAGAAAAATTAATAAAAAATAAAATTTATGAATTTGCACGGACACTGAATATAAAAGAAGAGGAGATTAAAGAGATAGCAGGGGAATATACCAAGAAGTATGGATTAGCATTGAAAGGATTTATATTGCATCATGATGTAGATCCTCTCAGATTTAATGAGTTGGTGGATGAAAGTGTAGAACTTGGTAAATATTTAGAAGAAGATAGAAAATTGAAAGATTTTCTTAATAATATAAATTTACATAAAATATGTTTTACGAATGCGTCTAAGGTACACGCACAGCGTGTGTTGAGGTGTTTGGGTGTTGAAGAGTGTTTTGAGTGTATTTTTTACTGTGACTATGGTATTAAAGATTTTGTGTGTAAACCAGAACATTTTAGTTATAAAGTATTGGAAAAAACTTTGAAAAAAAAACCGCATGAAATATATTTTTATGATGATTTAGAAACTAATGTAATTTGTTCTAAAAAGAACGGATGGAATGGTTTTTTAATTAAGGATGATATGTATTACGTTGTGTCTAAGAGTTTAGAAGATAAGGAGTGTAGGTGATTAATAAAATGGTGATTTAAAATGATTGTTATAACATAGTATTGTATTTTAGGGTATTGGTGGTTTTTATAACTGATTATTAATTTTTAATAATTTTAATTTAATTAAATAATATTGTTTTATAATTCTGTTTTTTTTAATTTCTTGTTTTTTTTAATACGGATTTATTTTAATTATAATGTCTATTTGATTAAAGATTTTGTTTTTTTAACTCTGTTTTTTTTAATCTAATTTTTGATACGAATTTATTTTAATTCTACAGTTTATTTAATTTAATATTTTGTTTTTTATTTCTTGTTTCGACATTTTAATTTAATACTAATTTTTTTTAATACTACAGTTTATTTAATTAAAGATTTTGTTTTATAATTATAGGTAAAGTTTAAGTCCTCAAAACGAATTAGGAGTCACTCAGTTCAAGAAATTCTTGATAATGAGTATGCGGAGATAAGAGTGGACACCAGAATAAAAACTGATGTTAAAATTCGGAATAACAGACCCGACATATTTTTTAGATATGAAGAAGAATAATATTTCACTCATTGAAGTGGGAATCACTTCCTAAGATTCACTTCAAATAGTTGAAACTGAAAAACTTAGGAAGTATGACTAGCTAGCCAATGAGTTGGGCCTTATTTATAAGTGTAGTGATGAGATAATCCCATATGTGATGACCTGGGACGGTATTGTGACAAAATACATAAATCTCATCTTAAAAGACTAGAAATACCCATGAATGTAGAGGCATACGTTCAGTCGATATTACTTAAGAAGATAGTCGAAACAATTTCTTTTTATCGAAGAATAGGACTTGAGTCAGGACTAAATGCTGAAGAGAGCTGGGAGAGAGCGTCAATGGGTGTTATTATGAGAGCAGAGATGCACGAGGAACCAACACCCCCTTTAAAAGAAGAGAAGAGAGAGGAAGATGGTGCAAAAAAATTTAAACCGAAAAATAAAGCACCCTTTATTTCACAAGGAGGAACCACTTTAGAGGAACCGACCAAGAACAAAAATAAAGAGTCGGATTTGGAAGAAGAGACAAAAGAAGTAGAAGAAAACATATCAAAAATGGTAAAAATATTTTAGCCCAGAATTTTATTAAATAATTTTGTTTTTTAATCTAATTTTTAATATGGATTTATTTTAATTTTACTGTCTATTTGATTAAAGATTTTGTTTTTTAATTCTGCTGTTTAATTTTGTTTTTTAATTCAGTTTTGTTTTTTAATTCAGTTTTTTTTTTTAATACTAATTTATTTTCATTCTACAGTTTATTTAATCAAAGATTTTGTTTTTATTTCTTGTTTTGACATTTTAATTTAAAGAATTTCTATTTTGCATTCGAAAAAAATTTAATTGATTTTTTTGAGTTTTACATTTTTGACAGAAATGAAGTCATAAGTAAGAAATTGGTTAATATTTATAATAAAAAGCTAAAAATTTGATTGATAGGTTATTGACATCTATGTTATATTGATAGTTTATTGATATATATTAGATTGATATATATTATATTGATAAATTATTGATATATTTATTTGATCGATAGATTGTTGATATATTGATATATACATAGATAGACAATATAAAAATATTTAATTAGATACTTAGATAACTAGATACGGTTTTAGACAAACAGATTTATTTTTATTGCATATTTATTAGATTATAAAGAACATGTCCACTTACAAATCATCAATAAATTTATAAAAATGATATTTCGAAATTGCATAAATCAAGTACTAATATAGCAGTATTTTGTTTATGCATAATAAGTAAATTATAAATTTCTTTTCAATATTAAAAAATGTAAAACAATACCCCAATGAAATTCAACACATTATATATTACAATGCCTTTATTGTTAGGACTTATCGGTGTGCGTTTGACTGTCTTGTTTGTATTATTTTATCTTTACGTCTGTAAAAAACCTTCGGTTTTTTATGTTAAGACAGCCAGAAATTTTTTTATTTATGAAAATACACCTTCCTTAAGCAGAAGGTTTTATCCTTTTATTTTAGGGTTTACACCTCATGTTCAGTCATTTTTTGGTGGAATCAGAAGTAAAGGAAGAAATCCTGATCAGTGTCTTAAAATCAAAGCTAAGGATGGTTGTATTTTAACGGTAGATGTCTTTGAACCAACTAATAACAACCCTTATTATACTAGTAAGGAGTGGGGTGTTAATTATAAAGGTGAGGACATATGTGTTAATAAGGGTACGAAGGAAGAGGGTGTTAATAACAGTACCAATGAACAACAGAGTTTTAATAAGGGTACAACTAACTTACACCCTCTTATTAACAGTACTAATACACAACACCCTGTTAGTAGCAGTACTGATGAACAACACCCTGTTAGTAACACACCATATAAACAACACCCATTTAGTGACAATGAAAATTCCCTTTTAAATATAAAACCCTTTAATTACTATGATTCTTCAATACCAAATAACGTTATATTAGTCCATGGATTTAATGGGTCTTCATATACGAGTTATATAAGAAATTTAGCTTTACATCTGAGTAACGAAAATTTCAGAGTTTTTGGGTTTAATGCACGTGGAGTGACAAATTTATTAGAATCGACGACTTTCTTTCATATTGGATGGACAGAAGACTTACATGTATTAGTAAATTACATTATAGACAATTATACCGGATATATATCAATAATAGGATTTAGTTTGGGTGGTGCATGGACAGTAAAAATAAGCAGTGAAATAACCAATCCTCGTTTCAAATGTGGAGTAGCAGTGAGTGTTCCTCTAGATTTTATAAAAATTAAAGAATATATGTTAAAACCTGTACAAAGAAAATTATACAATCGAATGCTTACAAACAAATTCAAGCAATATTTTATTAAAAATTGGAAAGTTTTTGAAAAGGAAAAATTTAAAATGAAAGATTTATTGAAGTGTCAAACCATTCAAGATATTGATTTGTATTTTACAAGCAAAGTTTTTAAATTTAAAGATTTAGAAAGTTATTATGAGGATTTCTCTGGTAAAAAATTTATACCTAAAATTAAAATACCTTTTATGATTTTAAATAGTGTCGATGATCCGTTGATACCCGAATTTTCTATTCCAAAGAAAAAATGCGAGGAAAATGAAAATATCTTTCTTGTTTTGTTTTCTAAGGGAGGACACGTTGGTTTTTTGGGTAATAATTTTTATAAAACTTACACTGAAGAAGTCGTAGTAGAATTTTTAAAAGCAGTTCATGAAAGGTTAAAAAATTAATATTTTAATTATATCTGATTTATTGATGTCAATATAAATTTGTTCTATTGACATATTTATCTGATATTATGGCTTTCTTATATTTATTGATGTCAATATAAATTTGTTCTTTTGACATATTTTTAAATAAAGTTTTAATTTAAAATATTTGTTTTACCCTTGGAATTTTGAAATGTTTATTTATGCATAAGAATAGAGAAGGATGGAATTTGAAAACTAGAATATATTGATAAATATTCTTTATAATAGACCTGATATATTTATTTTAGATAAGAAATGATTAAATTCATTTTTAAAACTTAATATTTATAGAAAAATTTTAATAATAGACCTGATATATTTATTTTAGATTAGAAATTTAATAAGATTTTCTTTGTGAAGTAAAAAGTATATTTTTAGTCTGTGTAGGTCTACAGATTATAAATTATTTTTTTACCAATAAAATGTTCTTAAGAAATTCAGTGATAAATGATTCTTTTGAATTATTTTTGAGTTTATTTTATTCAAGATACTCTTATTTAGAGGCATATATTCAGTCTATAGTACTCAAAAAGACATTTGATTTCTTCTTTTTTAAAGAGAAATTATAGAATTTTAAATTTCATGTCAAGAACCTGTAACATAATTACGGTTCCTAAGTGGAATGATTATATATTTATCTTCTATCCGTGTCGAGTATATTGCTAAAAAAATTTAATGGGGAATGAAATGAGTGAAATTGAAAATTTTATTCTAATTTTTGTTATTAAATTAGTATATAAATAGTTTATCTTCTTATTTCTTAATTCCGTATATTAAAATGGTTATTAATTTGGTGTAGAATATATTTCTTTTTTCATTCATCTTCGGTTTTATTAAAACAGATTAAATGATGAATTTATTTCTTCATCTTTTTTAGTTTGAAGATTTTTTAAATCAAATTAATGATTTGTAGTTTGGAACGCTGAAAAAAAGAGAAAATAAAATTATTTTAGCGAAATTTTTTAAAACAAATTTGTATTCTGAAATAAACTGATTATTTTATCAAAATTTTGTTTAGAATTATTTTTTTAAAAAATATACAATTTCTTATAAAATATTTTATATATTTACACCCATTAAATCACTTCATTTCGTAAATGTTACCATCTGAATGCTCTCATTCTATACGTCTTGGTAATTTATGTGTTAATTGTGGTAAGGAGGTTCCGAATACTGAACTGTACTCAACGCTTTACACAAATTCTTTTTTAAAAGCAACAAAAAAAGGAATTAAAAAAATTACAGAGAAACACACAACAGAAATGTTAAAAAGTAAAAAACTTGCTTTGGTTATTGATATTGATCAGACAATATTACATGCATGTCCTGGACATGTAATGTTTGGAAGTATTTTACCTGAAATTCATCACATATTTGTTAATAGTTCACCGATTACCATAAAACTTCGTCCGAATTTAGATTTATTTCTTTCTTCTCTTTCAAAAATATATATTTTACATATTTATACACTTGGAACCCGGGAATATGCAAACAAAATATTGGAATTAATTGATCCTTCTTCATTTCTATTTTCAAATCGAGTTATGACAAGATCTGAGTCGTATTCTACGTATAAAGATATTCAAAAAATATTTACTTCCAATAAATTACATACAGTTATTATTGATGACAGAGCAGATGTATGGAATTATTGCAATAATTTGTTTTTAATACGACCATACAAATATTTTGAGTATGGAGATATTAATGAACCGATTTCTGTTTCTACGATTCCTGATACTTCAGTAGAAAGCAATACAGAGATAAATTTGTCGACAAATAAAATTTTAGAAGAAAAGAATAAAATTGAGCAGAATTCATTTGTTTCATTTCAAGAAAAAGACAAGGATTTGTTTTTAATTTTAAATATTCTGAAAAAAATACACAAAAAATTCTTTTTTAACTGTAAAAAAGATGTCAGAAAGATAGTAAAAAAGTATAGAAATAAAGTTTTTGGTGGCACAAATATTCATCTTTGTTTTAATAATTTGGAATTCAAAAATTTTATAGAAATATTGGTAGAATTTTATGGAGGAAAATGTGTAGATTTAAGAAGTGCAAATATTGTTGTTGGAAACAATGGATTAGATTATAAATGGATATTTGAAAGTATTTTTTGTTATAGAATGGTTGATTATGATAAATATAAGAGTGATACTGTAAGTAATAGAAAGTGTTCTTGCAATGATTGGGAAGAAGAAATAGATAAAGAATTTGATTTTTAAAACCCATCTGTAATTTAATAAAATTCTTCTTTAAATGAATTTTCTTTGTTGTAAAAATATTTTTTTTAGAAATTTAATTTGTAATTTTAGTTTATGAATGAGTTTATTAATAAATTTTATACTCAGGGATTATTAAATGAGCATAAATTGAATAAATATTTAATAAGAAATGCCAATAAAGTAAATAATTCCCCATAATTGAAATTCGGATGTTATATATGCCAATATTTATAATTATAGTTCTATTATTATTGGAACATGAGCATAAAGAAGAAAGTTGACAGCGAAAATATAAAAAATGAAAAGACTTAAATCGATCTAAAATATTCAAAGCAAGAAAGTATGTGTATAGATTTATTAACGCTATTCGAGGGACCACCAACTTAACCGATCATTTAACAACATACACTTTTTATTGCGTAAAAATTGTCAGTCTGGTCTAGTCTACTTGTTTGTAATCATACATTCGTTCTTTTACTCTGATTCATCTGCGTGTAGACGAGTCAACAGTATATAATATTAATGCTGATTACATTCCAAAGGGAAACAGCCTGATAGTTTTACACTAAATACTTGATTCTGTCCTGGCTGTGACTAATAAAAGCCTCGCGCTGGAAGTGCAGAAGATATTTAAGAGACTGCCAAGAAACAGATATTCTGGAATTCCTGGGTACTATAATATGAAACTTTGCTGTGCTGTTGATATCGAGGTATTAAAAAAATTAACAAAAAAAAATGGAGACCGAAAATAAAATTAGGTAAAATGAGAACTAATGTGATTGCATCGAAACCTTTCACACCGAGAAATTTTCTTCGCCCGACACTAATGAAAGCATAAACCTAAGAGATTGGTTTTATAATATTATCAAAGAAATCTCGAATATCAAAATATTAGATATAGATGTCTAAACTTGAAATTTGATAATAAACAGGTGGATAGCAAGGTTTTGAACTAAATAGATTGATTACTTTGAACTTGCCGAACAGCATAAAAGAAATGCTATAACTGAAGCAGGGGGGATTATACGGTGCGTTAGGTATGCTATGACGAGTTAACACGTAAATAGAAACCTTAATAACTCGGAAGGAAAGTATAGAGAGTGAAATCTCGCAGTTTGACTCTTTAGGATCTCTTTAAGAAAGCCTATAGACAAAAAACTCGACGATTCAATGACACAATTACATAATAAAAACCGGAAGAGATTTTAATTTGAACTTTGGCAGTGTAACTAATCTTACGAGTCTTCAGTTGAGAAGAAAAGGACTTTTAATGTCTAATGGAAACAAATTACAATGTATAGAAGTTAAAAACATTACAAAGAAAGAATCGTAATCTTGAACTATTCATGGAGGAATTTAGGCGTCGGTCTTCTATGCATGAATATCGTGAGCATATGGTTATTTTGATTTAACTATAAGTTTTTAGCCTTTATTGTAAAAGAAATTCTAGGTTTTTTCGTATGATAAGTATTTGATGCTTTTAAATCAGGTATCCATCGAACACAGTCTATTCACTGACGAGTTCTAGAAATTTTCATTTGGCTTCTTAATGGCGGAGATGAAAGCATATAAAATCTTATGATCCAAAATCTTATAAGCCTTTATATACTATTTGATATGTGAAAATAAGTTTTAGAAGGAACGACACGGTTAGACCTATATAATTACGATGCTTCGTATTCTATTTCTTAAAGACCCATTAAAAAGGGTTCTGCGTATAGAGAAATTGGCTGTATTTCGAATTTCTACCTGCTGACGACAAAGTATGTTACAAAGATCGTTCAGTTTAAACACTAAAGACGAATTAAACTATCAGATATTAATTTTTAACGTGGGGGTGTATGGAAAGACGAATAGAAGCTCACTTAAATGTTTCTCGTAATGAAGAATGAATTAAAACCTATAAAGTATCAAAATCGAAGCCAAAAAAGGCTTATGCTTGAACTTATCATGCTTATTAAACACACTAACTTTTAAACTTATGTTTAACTGGTTTAATTATGAAATTTATCTATGAAAAATCTAAAAAAAGAAAATTTTTATGTCAGAGGACCAGCAAGTATCTGAACAACAAGACTAGAAGAAAAATATTACAAATAAATGATTTGCCACCATTGTTTTTCGAGGTTATTTATGGATCAATTAAGCCGAAATCGGGATGAAAAATAGCTAAGGTGACAATACAAAAACATTCGGAATCATCGTCGAATAATCTTCTCTCTTTTATTGATGATCTCAAGCTTCTTGTAAGAAAGAGAACCATTAAAACAGATTACTAAGAGGTAAAAAAGCCCAAAACAACATAGAATATTAAATTTACACCGAGAATTTTCTCATAAAGAAACTGTGTGGCTAAGAGTATGCCTATTTTTTGAAAAAATAGACGATGGATGATAAATCTGAACATTCGGGTTTTTTGATGAAGTACAGATCAAACATATAAACGAGTATAAAAATTAGCCGAACAAAATTTAACCGGGGAAATTTTGTCAAACCATTAATCAAAAAGCAATATCATACGAAACTATCATACATGTGAATTTTTGTTAAAATGATAGTACTTCTTAAGTCAGATGATGCTTTAAGTACAGTTTTTATAAAAAAAATAAGCGTTAATTTCTTTAAAAATGTTTAGATTATTTTTATCCCTCGCGAACATCACTTGAGAGATGCTTAACATAGATTGAACTTTGAGGAAAAAATATTTATTTACAACCCTTGAATTGTTTGAAAAAGGTAAAGAAATTAAACCGAGAAAAGTATAAATCTCAATATAAAAAATACTAATAAAATAGATCTTGCACCCATAAAAGTCTTCGTAAAGAGAAAAAAAAAATTAGACGAAAAAGCTATATAAAAGAAATCAGAAGAAACTTGCATAGTAAATTATAATCACAGAATGGAAAACGAAAACTCGACTTAAAATCATATATTGTAAGAATATAAGCTCTCAAGTGCTAGCGACTCTTAAGTATCTATAGAAAAGAAATAATAGGCCACATTATAAGGAAGTTATATTTTTAATTTTTCTCACCATTCCGGGTGCAGAATTGGCTTGGAGTATTCTCAACTTGTCGTAAGAGGCGACTAAAAGGGACTGATCCTTCATGTTGGGCGTAGGATTAACAACCCACCTTTTAAAACGACCTTGTTACGAAACCCGATAAGTAAACAAACCCACTGGAAAAATACAGGTAAGCAGTATTACTAAGGGAGGCCAAAACTCGCACAGGGCTGTAGTGCCAATGATGAATGAAGGAATGTATTTTAATTATATTAAAATGTTTTCTGGAGAGCAGAAGGTATGTCTCATGACATTTTTTATTCAATAAAAAACTTGAAAATTAGCAAATCAATGCTAAAAAATACTTAAACATGATTATACCAGAATGCATAATGAAACTGTACGAAAATATTAACTATATTCTCAAACAGACTTAATTTGTAACCTAGAAAATAAATTAGAAGTCACTAAGTTAAATAAATTCATGAAAACGAGTATGCATAAATCAGAGCAAATATTAATGTAAAAAATTCTTCAATTATGTATAATAGAACATATTTATTCATTTTAAGGGAATGATAGAATAAAATAACTTTCATTAGAGTAGGAATAACTCCGCATAACTCGCTTAAAATATTTTAAATAGAAAACTTAGGAAGTATCACCCTAATGCAGAATATTTGGAGCTTATTGACAAATTATACTTCGGATAATTCTTTATGTGATGGCCTTCGACACATTGTAACAAAATACAATAAGCCACGCTTACAAAAAATCTCAAATGCGATCAAGAGAAGGGGCCTATACAATATATTCTACTCACATATAAGTCAAGAAAATTTTTTCGATCGAACAAAAGGACTTTAGCCAGAACGAAATGCCGACTGAAGCTTAGTAAAAGCGTTAATAGTTGTTATTAAAGGAGCCGAGATGATTGAGAGACAAACCCTTTTTAAAACAAGCGAGTAACATTGAGGATGGTGCCAAACATCCGAAATGAGAAATAATTTGTAAATTATCTCAGATAAATCCCCCATTACAGAAAGAACTATAAATATAAAATAAGACTAGGTTTTAGGGGAAATATTTGTGAATTAACGAGGTAGAAGAAAATCTATAACAGAGTGAAAATGTTTTTAAGCCGGAATTATTTAAATGGTATATCGAAAACCAATATTTAATGTATAAAAATTTATAATTCTAATTCAAAAAAAAAGAACCTTTTGGATTATATTCTAATTTAAATTATAACATTAAAAATTTGCCTATTCAATTGCGTACAGATATAAAAGCTTAATATCATATAATTTATAGATAGTCGCTATTTAGTAGATTTAGGTATTTATTAGACATTCCGATATGTTCAAATAACGTTAAAAAATTTAATATATTCTTAATTTAAATGACTTGAGGCGTATTAGCCTTTGTTTTTTCCTGATCAAAAGCTTAGGTCCAAAATATTTGTCATACTTAAAATACGCAACATTAATTAAATATTGAAAAAATATATATCTTATAAATTTTACTCAATTATAAAAAAAGTTAAACACATATACCATATCATATGTTTAAAGAGAGCTCTTAAAATATCAAAGTAGTTGTTTTTAAAATAACATCAATAATCAACAATCCGTAGATCATTTTGTAATCGAAAAATTTAATGTTTTTTTAAATATTTCAAACATGAAATATCTTTTACTAAAACGCTATCAGTAACAGAAGAATTATAAAATAAATATTTAGCAATCAGAATTGTGCTTTTATGAATTGTACTGTAATTGCAGAAATTTAAGATTTTTGTAAAAGTAATGTTTCTATTTTGCAAATCATATATGACTATATGTGGCAAAAAATTGTATATAAATACGATCATAAAGTCAATTTACAGATGATTAAGTTTCTGAAATGCAGAACTCAGAAACCCGACTATAATTAATACATTAGACCCGGCTATGAATTATACTTCGAAAATTCAAATTCTTTAGAGCCGTGAACTGGTAGATAAACAGCATATTTTTCTGAAGGAATTCCGAAAAGATAAATGATGGAAAGCAACGTGCTTTTTAATAAGAATTTCGTAACAATTTTTGTCTCGGAAGAGGTAAATCCGAAGGCTCCAAGGCTATATAATTCTAACATTTTTTTTAAAAATCTATGCCACTAATCGATGAACACTTACTAGGATCAGAACACTTTGTAGGTATATATAAAGTTTACAATATAATGTGCTCTTAAGATTTTAGAGCTCAAATCTAGCAAAAATTAATTTTCAAATTCAATATTAATATAAAAGGCTGAAATATGTTCTATTGAATTAAATTCGAAAAGATCTAACGAAATAAACCCTTTTTTACATAATAAAAATTTCCCGAATTTAAAAATCAAAATCGAGATGTCCCATACTCATATATTCAAGGTTTTGAAATTAAATAAGAAAATTGTAAATTTATACCTGCAGTATTCTACTGCATAATTATGGTTTATTGAATTCCCCTATAAAATATAAAATTATATTTTATTTTATGCAAACCTCAATGATGAAAGAAAGAAAAACGAAGATTAGCAGATTAAATTAAATAAATCTTTCGTTAATCAAAACAACTATTTAGTTACATGGTTTAAGAAACCTTTTTATTCAAATCATAGAGCCTGCCTCTATCAAAATGCCTTTTATCTGGGTGCCTCGAGAGAGGTTACGACAATAACCAAACTTAGAATAATTTATTCTCTAACCAATCAATGTGTTATCCTCGTTCCAATACTTCTAATTCATCTTTTGAACTTTCATAATACATATCTTTGAATCCAAGTGTTCTATTTTAATTTTAATCAAATTTTTGAAGAATTATTTGGTCATAGAAATATAAAAATATTAATATTTAAAATCGTGGAAAATATAATTAAATTTTGAAAAAAAAGCGGTTCGCAGCTGAGAAGGTAAATTTTGTTAGAGAAATAGCTTACAAACCACAAAAAGATACAACAATATTTACATAAAATAAGCAAGAAAAATGCCCTCTAGTTTCAAAAACTTCTTATCGTATTAATTCAGTAAAAAATTTTCTTTTAATTACTCAAAAGACAAAGAATTAAACTTTGGATACAATCATTCACAAAGTAAATTTCTAGATATATATTATTCGTCTTTTTCAGAAGATTTGGAATAATTTACATTATCATTGGATATTTAAATAAAGTTTATTTAATAACTGAATTAAACATACAAATGATTCGGTATCAATACTAGGTTTTTTTAAAAATCGGACTAAGTGCTTCATGTGTCATTCCTATTTTTAATCCTTAAAATCCTTTTTGTATCAAAGAAGAACATTTAATGTTTTTCCTTTTACAAACTATAGTTCATCTAAATTTTTATTGAATTTCAATTATACTGCATCAATAAATGGAGATAAAAATGGTTAAAACTGTGAATTATTTGTCAATATTACTTCATTTTTATTTTTTATCGAACTGTTTTTAAAAAATATGATTTTTATATAAGAATAACATTGGTAATAAAGGTTTATCTAAGTTATACATAACATTTATTTTGTGCAATCAGTTTAATGAGTAAAAACCTCTAAAAAAATTAATGAATTTTTTCTCTTTGGCTCTAAACACTTTCTATTAATACAAATAATGATTCTAAAATTATATTTCTACTTTTTAAATATCAATATATGTTTTTGTGATTTCAAGATATTTTAAATTTTCAATCATTATGTTTTTTTTGATATTATTAAAATATCACGATGTAATTATGAACTCGTCTGAATAAAAAAACTATGCTTGTATTACGTTTTTTAATTCGTTCATAGCCGAAATCATTAATTTTTTTGCGACTTTGAACCTTTTTAGTTTATAAATTCGGTCTTAGACGATCTTAGATGTCATATATTTTCGTTTCGTAGCCAATATTCATTTGAAGAATCATATAAACATCTAAAATTTTCTTTCCATTCCTTTTTGTTTGTCGTTTTTATCAATTCTTGATCTATATTAATAAAGTTTATTTCTTGAACCACATCTGTATTCTTTGAGTATTCGAAAAGCCTTTATTTCTTTTAGGAATTGTTTCCATGTTTTCTAGAAAAAGAATATGGCTTTCATTGATGTTTTTTTTCTAGAAGAGGTAGTATCATGTCGAATTGAATCACACTTTTCAGTTTTGGAAAGAAATATAACTTCAACAATAAAAAAATTAGCAGGTGTAAAGCGAATGGGAGTAATAAGGAAAGCAGGAATAGGTTTTATAGTACTTTGGTATTTTGATGGATTTTTTTTCTATTTTTAGCAGATTTACAATATCGAGATATTTTATTGTTTCTTGGCATTTAGAAAGAAAAACTTTGAGTATAATTTTTAAAATTAATTAAAAAATGTTTCGAATATTTCAATTTTGTAAAATTCTTTTGATAAACCTTTTTCCTGCCAGCTTTTCCCCAAAAAAAACCTCAGAAAGACGAATTACTCGTTCAAATAGTGTCTTGCAAATTAATAAATATAAAAACGTAGAAAGGAGAGAACATATTTGCTTTATAGATAGAACTTGACCAAGATATTCGTTTAATAAATTAATTTTATAGTAAGACAAATTTTAAATAAAGTTTTTGATTTCACTATTAACAGTTTACATTCTCATTATATGAAGTATGCAGAATAGAAAATTTTAAATTGCCGAATTAAGCAAAAAATGAAGTGTTATAGCGATATTCTGATTTTTTTTTGCTCAAGAATTCATTCAAACACACATCCTTCTTATACACAACATACAAAGTCTAATAATTATGAGCAGGTTTTAGTGGCAAAAATAATTTATAGTTATTTCCTTTTTTTGTCGATTAAGTCTTTCTTAATATGTAAAAAATATCTTTGTTGTTTTTAGATTACATGTATTGTATTTTATACAACCACAGATTAAATTTCATAAAATTTTTATATTAAGGAATTTCTATTAAATAAAAGATGAAATATATTATATATGGCTGTTTTTCTTGCAAATTTTTGTTTCCAATTCCATACATTTCCCCTATTATATAGAATATCTCATTTAAAGATAATTGATTTTTAGAGTTTAAATTTTGATTATAATCATTTTAACTGCACCCTATGGATTTATAATCCAGTAAAATTTTAGAAAAAATATTGTTAGATTCATTCTATATTCATTTCTTATTCCACAACCACAAATTTTTTAACAGGCCAGTCCTAAAAAGGAAAAATTAGATCAACTCTAAACAAATAAATTTATTTTGCACTCTAATTTTTCTCTTTGACTATTTTCATCTGATTTCTTATTTTTTCAACTTTTTAATTTTAATAACTTCAAATAAGAAGAAAAATATAAAAAGAATCCATAAATAATTTAAATGAAAAAATATGCCGAATATTACTTTTAAGATATAAATAATGGCTATTAAAAAATGGGCTTTTAATTGTCCATTCTATTGCCAAGAAAAGTATTTATCAGAATGGTACCTTTTAAATACTATTTTTTAAAATAATGATATTTTACCGTAGTATTAAGGTGAAGGCTATCTCTTTCACTTTAAGCGACAAATTTACAAAGCTTTCTTTGTAAAAACAAGAATTTGCTCCTCTGTTTTTTTAATTGCTATCAAAATTTCTCTAAAAAGAATCTAAGTCGCCCGAATCAATTTTAAAAGAAAAGAGTATATACCCGTATCATTTTGGTATACACACATATTTGTCTCGATGTCAAAGTACTATTGTTATAAATATTGATTTTATTAGTTAATTTATGCTCGATATCTATTTAATCTTCATCGAATATAATTTTTATGCTTTGATTTGTTTTTCAAATATTCCTTTAATTCAAAGATTGAAAAATATTCTTATAAATTGCATCGTTTCCATATTTAATAGCTTTTTTTGCCGATAATCGTCTAAATACACCATCAGAATTTTTTTAGTTACTCTGCTCTTGGTTTAAATGCTAAACAAGTAAGCACGCTTTTCTTATATACATCCGACCAAACTTTTCAGCGACACATTCTTAAATTTTTAGCAGATCTGCGTATAATAGTCAGATCGTTTCTCTTAATCTGTCCTTGAATATTATGTTTTTGGCTATTCCAAAAATGCAGGTAATGTCGTAATTGCTTTATTATTTCGTTTATAGCTATTATCGTTATTATTTGCGGATAAAAGGTTCCCCTTTCGAGAAATTATATTTTCAAACGCTTGCCAACACCAGCTGCCGGATTTCGCTGTAATAATCCCATGATTTATATTGAAATATTTATATTCGAAATGTGTAGAATACATCAAACCTTGCATTATCTGTTGTGTATTTCTTCATATCAACCAACATAACTATATTCATTCCTATGTATAATTTGGAATAATCATCCGAATTTTATAAAATGCTTTCAATAGCAGATAATCTAGACACGTTTAACAAATATTTCGATTCGTTTCCGCTCAAACTCGCAGTATTTTTTTATGATTTTCTAGTGCATTAACTTTATAAATAAGAAATGAAAGATGTATATAGGAAAAAAAATTAGACTACGGCTGCCTTGTCATCTTTCATTATTGCTTCTTTTATGATATTGTCCACATCTGTGTATATACCCTACCATTTTTGATGTATATAAGATTCGCTACTTTAAAATACCACCATTTCTGATGTAAATTCATTCTGGAAGGTGAATTTCTAAAAATTTAAAAAAAATTTTGTATTCAATTTCATGTTTATCACAATTGTTTTTACCTTGATATAAAATTTTACTCGTAGTATACTAAATATATTCCCTCTGGAATATGAATATACAAAAGAAATCACAGCTCTAAGTGTACGAAAGGTTCAGATAAAAAACATTTATTTTTTACTTTCTGTTTAATCTAGTTTTAGAATTAGCTCTATATATATTAATAACTTTTTGGTATGGGGTATGCCACAGCAAACATATGATTGGCAATGATTAGATGTAATCGATGTTAAAGTCATTTATTATTTTTCAGTGGCATGAAAATAATACTAACTTTTTAGTTTATCTATGGAAACTTGTCTATACAAATAAATATCTACATATTAGGAAGCATTTTCTACAAACCTAGCCTGTAGTTTTCCTTTTAACCAGATTAGAAACCCCAGCTAACCTTATGGCAATTACATGTAAAAGCATAGAAACATGGCTCTGATCACTCGAGTCAGAAGACGTGGCGCCTTCGATGCAAAAAATATACTTTAGATAAAGCCGGTGATGCAAATAGCAGCTTATATCCGTTGGTATGCTTATCAAGGTATAAATACCTCATATAAGCCGCCGAGATATATTTAAAATTGAAGTATATTTGGTTCGGTAAGTGTAGAGTAAGTAGAAACGTTGCTTTTATCCGAGGCTTATATGGGTTTCACCCAATCAAAATTCAAGCAATTACCTTAACTTAATCCGAGCCACTACTTCGTCTTTCTAATATGCTCTTTACAACCGTCGATCGAAAGCTTTAAGCTGTAGTTTTCTTAAGAATTACGAATCAATATCGAGAAAATATAACTATGTCAAATCCAGAACGCACGAGTATAATAAAAACAATATATACAAACCACTATTTGAAAAATATATGATATTTCTTAAATAATAAAAACCAAGAGAACTAGCTTTATAATTATAGTTTATATTACTGGTTTCTACTATAAACTTGTATAAATAATAAAAATAAATGGAAAATAAGATTGTCAAATAAATGCAATGGATCGAGGTAATTATAAAACCATCCTAATTATCAATATATACAGAATAATTTTTTAACGAAAAGTATAATTGATGAAATATAAACCTTAAAAAAAATATACATCCTTATATTCATAGTCAATGAATAGAAATTCGAACAAAAAAACAATATAGCTATAAAATAATAAATCAAAATTTAAAAGGTTTTGTAAGTTTAACATAAAAAAATAAAAACGAATTTAAGTAATTTTAACTTTTATTTAAATTAATCAGAAGAGAAATGTGGTATTTAGATTTAAATTAATTTAGGAAAACGGTAAAAGTGAATTAAATAAGCTACATAAATATTATGAAAGGTGTAGTACGTTTTGATTTGTTGTTTCTTTTAAACTTTGTATTTCAGAATCTGTAAAATAATTTATTTCTATATTTAGATATATTAATTTAGGTAATTTATTTGGTTCAAAGAAAAATTTGGAGTGGTTTTTGAATCTACAAGAAAATAGATTCAAGTGTTCCAAGGTTTGTATCAAAGATATTTTAAATAAATCTTGGGGGTAAAGTGTAGTGTGTGAAAGGTTTAAGACTTTTATTGTAGTGAGATGTTTTTGAACAATGAGATCAGAAAATGTTATGTTTTTAAATGTTGAATGTGATAGAAATAAACAGGAAAGATTGGTCATTTGGCAAAATAAATTAAAATCTGAGGAATGTATCCGATTATGTGAATAATAAAAACTTTCTATGCTATCCTTAAATGAGATTAGATAAAATAAGCTGTCTTTTGGAATATCTGTATTGGATAAATTTATAATTTTTAGATTTTGACACTGAAAACGAACTCGTTCATTTAGAACCTCAAAATTGTTATTTTTGAGGTCTAAAGTTTCTAAAGTTTTTGGAAATTTTATGTCTTTTAAAATATTTATGTCTTCTGTTTTTTTTATAAATGAATCCAAAGATAATGTTTTTAGATTGATAAACCCCGATAAAAGTCTAATAAAATGCTTTGAGAATCCGGTATTCTGGGTTTTTAAAGTTTCTAAGGCGTAATTCTCAAAATCTTCGGTTTTTATTTTATCCGTAGATTTTAAAATCGTACAGTCGTTTAAAATAATTTTTTTGATTTTCGGATGTTTAAAGAGAGATATAATTTCTGTATATAGGAACACACATAATTGGGATCTAAACACATTTAAATTCTGTATCTCTTGATAATCAAAGATATTTATAAAACTTTTATATCTTGGATTCCAATATTTTATCATAATAGTATCAAGCGATATTATTTTTGAGTAAATGTTGGTATCTGTCAAATCAAAAAGATGATTTCCTTTTTTATATTCTAAATTACTGTCTATGAAATTTATTGCTCCTAAGTATCTTAACTTCAAACAATCCAATTTCTTTTCTGATGATTACTTTCAAATCTTTACATTTTAATAATTCGACAAATATTTCAAAAATTTTATCAATAATTTTTTGATTAGAGAAAAGAAAAATATCTTTAAAAAAACGTAATTGAGATGTATTTCGTCCGTCGAACACCATATGATTTTTATCAGAATTGACTTCAACTTTGAGAAATATATGTTCTAATTTGGGAAATTGTAGAAGAATGAAAATATCTTTTATATTAATATTGCTAATAGACAATATTTTTGTTTTTAAAAACCGAAGTTTTTTACATTTTATAAGTTCTAATATTTTTACATTGTTTTCATCAATTATTAATTCGATTTCTTCTAGTTTTTAGCAGGAAATACTCTATAAATATCAATAATCTATCATCTGATATATCTGAAGTCAGTTTTCCTATTTCAATTCGTTTTATGTAAATTCTTGCAATATAATGTTCTATAAAATGAAAAGATTTTTTTTCTACCCAATATTTCAATATAGACGCAAGGTTTTTATTTTTAAATTGTAAAACGAGGTTGGCAAACAGATCATTATTGATTGAAGCATTATTATCTTGATCGAAAAAATAGAATATATTTAAATCTTTTCAATCCCAGCAAATAAACCTGTAGAAAACATGTAAAAACCAAGTTTGTAATTACAGATTTGAGTTTACCTCCAAAATAAAATTTTTTATAATTAAATGTCCGATATTCATTTGAATATTGACCCATCAATGAGTTATTAAAAAGACCCATCAGATATATTTCAAAGTACTTATTTCGGATTACATCAAAGTATTGCAGCCAAAACAATATTGAATAGAAGAGCTTTGGCTTTATATTATTTACGAAATAATCTATACGGGATAATGACTTAATAAATATAGTTTAAAGAGCCATTATCTAATTCATCTAAATATAAATTAAACGATTTTGTTTTACTGTTTAAAAATGTATCAAAAGTCTTAAATTTTAATAGACATTGATGTGGATAATCAATTATGATCTTACATTTTTCTATTTTATTCAATTCTTTATATTTATCCAGATTTTTTTTATATATTATTTCTAATGCTTTGACTCTCAAATTTGTAAATGAGTTGTTTAAATATACACTTTGCTTAAGATTACTTTCTATACTTTTATATTTTTCGAATTCTTCAAGTTTCAACTCATTCTTTGAAACATATACAATATTTATTCTATGTAGGGTACAATTAATCGAGTTTTCTAAGATATTATATATCAGATAATGAAGTCTAAAAGCCTTATATAAATACATATTATTAAGGTTTTTATACCACCAAGCTTTTAAAAAAAATATTAAAACAATATTTACAACCCTCTCTTCGTTTATATCACTTACTACCATTCTGGGACTAAAAATTTAAATTAATTAAATTAAAAAAATATAATTAGTTTCTTATCATTTTAAAATTAAAAAATAGATATATCGTAAAAAAAATATTATAAAAATTGTATTAAAGTTTTATGAATTTCAATGAAACGATTTTTAGCAACAATTTGTAGCTGCTATATACAAAGTAGTTCAAATCTAGATTCATATTGAATTTCTTACATTCTAATAGATTATATCTATTATGGTTTACTTTTTAAATAACTGCTTAATATTTCAATTTCAAGTCCTTAGTATTATTCTACGCTTCATACTATTTTTTTTATAGTTTTCCATATTGACAAATGCGTTAGACTGAAAACCTAACCAATTGAAAAAAAATGTCGCAGAAGGCCTAGTTATAAACGGCGAAGCTTTAATTTACCATGGATTGTGTTACATCAGAAGAAAAGAACAAAGCTTAGGTCAAATAGAAAGATAAAACCCAATAAACATGACATTATGAGTCACATAAAGGTATTTATTGAAATCAAGAGATTCATTAAATAAAAATTCTGAAGTTAAACAGATTTCACAGCTTTAAACAGCAAAAATACGATGAAATCGCCTTAAAATGTCTGATAAGAAAAGATATATTGATAAATTGATATAAATTTCTATTACAATAATATATCTATAAATCACTGATTATAATAATTCGAAAGCCTACAGTTAAATGAGCTTTTCATATTCAAAGTTTTTATAGTAGATTACATATCTAGGGATAGATGTAAATTTTTTTTGTTAAACTTTATATATGAGATTTCGTAGAATTTCTCTTAGAATCAAAATAAGAAATTTCGGAATTTAAATGTAGCAAATTGATTTATATAAAAATATAGAAAAGGAAATTTATGAAGCGAAACACTTATTCGTTAAAATTTAAATTTATTTGGTCAGAAATCTTCAAACTTTTGTTATTTTCGCTTATCATTTCATAATTTCAATTATTCTATTACACTTTCGTTGATATAAAATGCGCCTTTTTTGCCAGTATTCAATATAAAATATTATTTTTGTCCAAAAAAACTTGCTTTCGGATACCCAATTAAAAAAACCCGAATTCTATTTACAACCATAATTGCAAATCGAATTATAATTTATAATATTTAATTCAAACTATATTCCTCTGTTTTAGTTTAATTTACTCCGAAAAAGGATTTTATAAAGGTGGGAATATGAAGAAATAAAACTTTTTTTGATAAAAGTAATATTGAAAAAATTTAAAAAAAATTTAGAGAACTCAAATAATAAAATATAAAATACATTCGTGAATTAAAGCTGCAAAAACATGACTAAGATTCAAGAAGAACTATATTTGAGATAAGTACTTTCAAATAATAAATTAGATTTGAAAAAAATAAATTTCTTATAAATGTAGGTTCTTTGGAATTCAAAGATATTTTTAAATTTTAATATGTATAAGATTTCCATCCGCTTATAAGGATTTCCTTGATGTTTTTTGAATATTTATGAAATCCTTAGAAATCCGAAGCAGAATCATTTTGGTCAAAAACATATTTAATTGATAAAAATATGCGCATTTTTTTTGTTTTTATTTGAAATTTCTTAGTAATTAACATACGGGGTTTAACTTTTGACTTGAATTCTTGATTTAAATCATAAAAATGATACAATTGATTAATTTATTATCTATTGATTAAATCGTGAATTAATTTACAAGATCAATAAAAGATATATTAAATTTGCCCTTATGAAATTCGCCGTATTTTTTCTTAAAATTAGATTACTTGTGTTTCTTTTTTCTTCCGGTGGCTATCATAGAAGTTCAATATCTGTTCAGGGCGCAGTATCCCATCAACATCAATACTTACCACAAATATACATTCCAACATCTACACCGCCTTGTTTAGCATATGTTGTTTCCGAGAATTATTCCATGAACCCACAAGTATTTTACCCGTATTTGTACGTTCGCTACCCAACTATGAGGAACTTAGGCACCGTCTATGTACCAAGTCTCGCGGATTGTAATTCTGAACCATTTAGCTGTAATCTGATGTTTCCAGAGTCGAATAATGGCCTATGTCTAAATACATTTGTTATAAACCAAACATCAAGAGACTATTCTAATCCAATATATCAAACAAGTTTTAGGATTAACAAAGAAACTATAAACCCATCTGGTTTTATTCCACATATTGGAGAGGAATCGATTGACCAGGATAATATTAGGTCTTATGTGCATAGCAATAGCTATCTCAACCCGATTGCACGAGAAGGAAATCATCAGCCGAATATTTGTTTAAATTATCATATCTACATGATTCTAAATAGAGATAATGAATGTTTCATAGAAACAAATCAATATGGAATATTTGAAATCTTGAATTCTTTGGTTAGAAAACGAAATATTCTCAAACTTGAATATTTCCATCCTTTGGTAAAATATCATTATAAAATTACTCTAAAAAATATTTTTGAATATCAAAATGAAATCGAAGATATATGTGATACCATAAAAATGCATGTAGAAAGACTCTCAAGTAGTGGTAATTATGGAATTGGTTTTTCGTATAATTTGTTAAAACATTTCAGATACTGTGTACTATCAATTTTCTATTCAAATGACTTGTCCATAGTATATTTAAAACCAATATATTTATTAATTACGATTTGGATTGAAGGCGTAATTCAAAAGGATATATCTCTTGCAAAAAATCTTTTTTATATTTCATGGTCTCTGAAAGTAATGAAAGCAACGATGGAATATAATTATGAGTGCCTAAAGCCATTTATGAATAAAGATGTTGAAACAGATGAACAAGGAGCATTTTCATCTCTATTTTGCATTGATAATGATGGAATTCATAAATTTTCTCGCCTCGTAGTAGACATAGGTAAAAATATTTTTGAATATACTTGATAAAAAAATTATATGTAAAATTTTTGAAACCACTGCTGACATGATAGTTTGGCCCTCTCACAGTGATAGCATTTTTTCAACCCGATATACACCGCCGGGGATGCCTGGTATATTATTTGATGTTTTCTTATTCTTATCCGAAGAAAACCTGAATGTTTTAAACTCAATGATTTGCGACTACAAAGAAATGAAACAGAATTCAGAAAATATAGACTTAGAATTTAAATTGTATATGAAGAATCGATTGAATTTAAAAAATTATTCTACCAATGTAAAAGTGAGAAATATTTATTACGATTTAGCGTGTATCTATGAAGAAATATTCTTACACAAATTCTTCTTTTACAATTGTGTCAAAAAATCAAATTTTTCAAATTTAGATCTTTGGATACACACAAACATATTGAATTTGAAACAAAAAATTGCTAATAATATAGTACCTAATTATGATGATTACATAGGGTTTTTAGAAACTTGTAATCTTTTCTTACATTATATATCTAAAGTTGTTCTAAATCCAGGTCTTACTCCTATAAGATATGCAGATATAATATCAAAAAAAATCATTAGTAGTTTAGAAGTAAATCATTTCCAATAAAAGGTATTTTAAAGAAATTATAGTTGTTATTTTGTTCAAATTTTTCTTTTAAACATCCACAATGTTTAGAGTTTCTTTATTTCATTCAATGCTTAAATATATTATATGTAAGTCTTAAATGCATATTAACGAAGTATTTAAAATATTTAAAAAGTTTATTAATTTGCTAGGCATCCAATGTTTACTCAATCGAGGCATTATAAGCTTTTTTAATTAAAAATATGAAATCAGCCTAGCAATAAACTATATTTTCTAAATTCAAAATAAAAAGAATCAATATTTTATTGCTAAATTAAGTTTTAATACTTTGAAAGTCAGAACACAAAGTCTAAAATTTATAAATGGATTATATATAATTCTAAAACATAACTAACTTAAAATAAAAATCATTTGAGAAGTAAATACTAATATTTGAAATAGATTAAAAGTTCATTATGTCTTTAATGTTTAATTTTTAAGTTAAAAAAATATTTTGATGAGTTTTCTAAAGAGAATGATTGTTCATAATATAAATTATCGTTTGTATTTATATAAAATTTAATTTGAAAAAGTTCTATATAATTGCTTCATTTATAACTGTAAATTTTATAATTAAAACACATTGCTAGTTTCTTCTGAAAAGATGAGATAAATATATTATTTAAAAATTAAAAAAATTAATATTCACTATACTAACTTTGTAAATATATAATGTTTGTTGTTTATAATGAGCATATATACATGTTTGGAAATTGCAATAGTCGTAGATAAAAAACAAATCAAAGTAGATTAATATAGCCTCCAAATTTGTGATGAAAGTCAAATATAATGAACTCATACCGAAACGAATGGCATTAATACATTACAAATAGATTCTTAAATATTTAATAAAAGAATGAAATTCAGAATGGTTGAATATGTTTTAGTATAAAATATTATGATGTTTGATGCAATATTTTAAATAATTAAATATACCGAATGATAAGTTTATTTATAAAAGTGTGACATGAATAAACCATAATATCTAGGATAGACATTCTAAAGATAGATTTAAAGTATTTGTGAATATTAGCAAATTTGAAGATTACTCAAATCACTAATATTTACAATATAAAGCTTACTTCTTAATTAGAATCATAATATAGAGAAACATATCCCAAGAGACGTACTTGTTGTATTAAAATTTCAAATTTTTTAAAAAATGTTTAGATCTTTAAAAATATAAAATTTTGTGCATTTTAGATTTCTTCATATGAAAAAACTCCAAAAAAAGTCTATAATTTACTTAGACTCGATACAGCTATTTATTATACTGATAATCTAAATAATGATACATTTATATTTAGAAATATTTACATTTTGATACTTATTATTAAATAAATCACCGAATTAAAATGTGTTTAGCCCCCTTGTAGGCATTGACTTCTACATCTTTAACCGCCATATTTTCTTCTTTCTAATTTGTTCTATATTTATGTTAACTGTTGTTTCTTTTTCTATAATATGATGTATTTATTTTTTGTTTTAAAATATTTAAAATAATCTTACTGATTAATCACTTGTTTTTAATAGTGTGTTAGTTTCTATACATTTCAAATCTCTTGATAAAACATGTTGACGTTCTTTCCCTACTCTCTTCGACATTTAGTCCTAATCAAGTCCTCTTCTTCGAACAACGGAGAAAATTTAAACAGTCTTCTTTGGCTTTCGATTTACAATTAATCTTTAATAATATCTTATGCTGAATTATAATTTCCCCTACAAACGAATATAAACATATTTTTGGCGTATCACATACACTTAATAATATGAATATCCCTTTAAAAATATCAATTTAGACAATAAAAATAGACCAAAACAAAAGTGAATAACCATAAAATAACTTAGGATTCCAATAGAGGACAATATGCCAATCTATTTTGTTAAATCTATGTTGCTTTCGTAGACTTATGTAGTGCGACTTATTAAAAATGTTTGGATCGTTGAATATAATTTAGAATATATAGTTTATCTTTTTTTAAAATAATTTATGGTCTTTTTATAAAAGTAGGCCATGGAGTAAATTTTTATCATGTCCTTATTAAGTTCTAAGTTTACTATATAACGGCTCTTCTAATACACCATCGATACTTCATAAAAGACCTAAATTCAAAACTTTTCATTTAATAGGTATTTGCAACTCATTCTTTGCGTGAGAAAAGTTATCCATTGTTGTTTCTTATCTTTGCCAAGTGTGAGATATAAGTTTGAGATCCATCTTGGGCTCATAGAAACCTGCAGAATTCTCACCTGTTACACACTTACCATACCGAATAGACTTCATACAAGACATATATCGGCTGCTTATACAAATTCTTTCTATATATAAAGGCCATATTGACAGATATTTTCTTATTGAGTCTTCTTTTCATTTTATAGCATAATTTTTTTGCTTCGTTGAAGCGCTAAGTTTTCTTACTCGAGTGAATGATTCTTGTCTTTTATAGTCATATATGGTAATAAACCTTCAATTGCACGCGTTATCAACAATTATCATTGTATAGAAAACTACAAAATATATCTGTAGAGACTGTTTTCCTATTTTTAGACTTTTAATTCGCATCATTTCATCAGATAAACCGAAAATATAGTTATATTTTCAGCCCACTAAAAAATTGTTATACATATACAGCAAACTCATTTAATCATTGCCGATTAAAGAATCATAATTAATTATCCATTTTCAATGAACAATTTCAACCGGATATTTAGATATTTTAAAATCTTCGAAAAAAAATATCTAAAATAAATTTGATTTTATGAAACCAATCTGTGCAATATAAAACTAGTTATATATTCGAAAAACAACATTTTTGAAACCATTTTATAATTTTTTAATCGAATAAAATATATTTATATGAGAAAATAATCACCAATAAGGTAAAAAAGAAAAATTGATCTTGGAATTATAATCAAATTAATTACACAAAAGGAATCAATATATTATGTTTTTATTTAAAAAGAATTCATAAGTAAAATTTAAAAAGACCTCTGAATTAAAGAATACTTTTTATTGAAAATGCTTTACTGATTAAACATCGAATAATTTTCTGAACTAATATATCTTCAAATTTTCTTGGTGTAATACTTGGATTTAAAATAACTTTGCAAACATAATGTAGAAAAAGATTACTTGTCTTTAAAAAAAATAGAATATCAAAGTATTTTGGTATTAATTTTTTGCAAATTACAAACCTATAACGTGACATGTTTTCACGAAACCATACTTTGAAATTAATTGAGCAGGGATTTTGAATGAAATCGCAAGAACTTTCACCAAGAAAAACTCTTTCATAAATTGATACAAGATTATAATAAAGTTTTCTACAATTTTCATTCTGCAAATAACTTTCTTCATTTAACGTTTTTTTTATATAAGATATAAACTTTAAATCTTTGTTTTCCAGCGATTCTTTCAAAACTTCATAATCACATATGATAGAATGTAAAAATTCGAAATTTTCTTTCGATAACAATATAAAAACATCGAATAGTATAACAGGAATTTCTAAAGAAGTATTTTTAGTAAAAACATTGTCACAATTGGTTGATAGAAATCCAGCACCAGAAACATACTTTAATACTTTCTGATAGGTTTCTTCGCCAAGCATTGTAAAAATATCACCAAGAAACTCAATTATGAGATTAAAATGATTGTACATTAAACATTTGTTGCAACAAAAATGATATGAAAATCCAACTTGCATGCTTTCTCTCAATTTTTTATCGAAAAAAGGTTTTAAACACTCATAATTATATTTCATTATTGCCTTTGTAACATTTAAAATCAACGAAATATTAAAAAGATGCTTTGCTAGAGTAAGTTCTTTCTGAATGGTGTCTTCAATCCATAGCGGAAAGAGTAAAAACAGAGGTTTACAATATATCATTGGACGATTCCTTGCATGAAATATAAACGGAGCTTTAAGTCGAAATATTTTCATCAAATAACACATGAATCCAATTTCATATTTTCGATTGGCAAGTATCTTTTCAACGAGTGTCTTTATAGTTTCGGTTATATTATTAATCTTCTTACGACAATCTAGAATATTTTGAAAGGAAATCGTATAGTCATGATCTAATAAAGGATAGAAATACTCAAGTCTGCGAATTTCATCTTTTCTACATAAAGATTTTATAACTTTAAAGATTTCATGATTATTGATTTCAAAAACAACAGCGTTATCTTTATTTAAAACAATATAGGTAGGAAAGGTACAGAGGGATTCTCCATATGCTTTTGTTCTGTGATACCTCCTGCATAAATATTGGGAGGCTGTGTAGAATTATTTAATGATTCTGATGCCATTTGAAGATTACTGGAGGCTAGAAGCGTAGCATTTGTACGATCTTGGGTCAATAATTGCTCTGGGTCATTAGATGTACTAAAATTTGATGACATTGGCATGTTTGGGGGAAAATTTGGAGGCTGTGCATTCATATATGAAAGATAAGATTGAATACATGGTTGGTTAGAAGATATATAAGCCGGAACAGGGTAGTAAGGCATTGGTACATATCCGAACCCCGAGATGCTTGGGAAAGGCTGAAAGTATCTTTGATATGAAGGAAGGGGTTGTATATTATAAACGTAATATTGGCCACTGCTGCTTTGTGTATATACTAAATTAAGCCCTGGTGTAGAAATTTGATCTACATGCCAATTAGGTGTCGATATATTGCTATAAGCCGGCACAGATGTTCTGTAATACATTTCAGAAGACTCAATAAATTGCAAAAATTGAGTTAGAAAAATATATACAGATCTTTTCATTAGGGTAATTTTTAAAATTATTTTAAATACGTTTAATACAATAAAAAAAATACGATAAAATCTAAATTAAATCTGAATTGTATAATCATACTTATGATTTATTTTGATTTATTGAAAAAATGCTTATTATATGGTCTCTTAGTTAATAAATTAAAATTTTCTTCAAATATTGATATTTTTGCTAAGTTGTATTTTTTACGTATTAATTTTTATGATAATTTATTTTTTAATATTTTTTGTTTTTAATAATAATGTTTTTTTAATATATCTATAAATTTTTTGATGTTTTTGCAGAAATAAGGAGACCACGGAAATACCGAAATGAAATGCAGCGAATAGATCAAATACGTATACAAACTCTATGTTTTAATTTTTTTTAGGATCAAACAATACTATATTTTTTTCTCTTCCCGTTAGAACCTGATGATGCTAAGAAAAAAAATGTGAACCTTTTTCTAAAATTTACTTTGGTTTTTTATAAACTAGATTTCAGACCGCAGCCAATGATTTAGGATATTTCCGTGCAAAGGCATGGAAACCAACCTTGTTAACTCGAGTTAGTAGACCAAGCGTCCAAAAGAATAAAAAATAGAACCATTTAAAGCCAGAAAAGCCAAGTATTAGGGCTATGTCTGTTAATATGGTATTGCACTGTTAAGATGAGTTATATAAGTCACTAAAATATATCTTGGCTAGAAGTTTATTGGGCTCGAAAGTGTAGAGTAAGTAGAATGGTGCATAGTCTTGGGAGAGCCCGGGAGGCTTCGATCAAACTCTATACAACGGACATTAACAAACTCCGGGCAATTGCCTCGCCTATTAAATAGGTTATACACACCTGGTAGATGAAATTCTTTCGGACGTAAGTATCACAGGTGGTACTGATGGAGTTTTGGAGTAGTTGTTATTAATGCTAAACATAGAACTGTGTTAACGTCATGAAAACAAATATAAGCTTGCCACTGCTTTAAAAAAGATGTGATATTTAAAATATAGTTTACATTCAGTAAATCTATTAAAATATTATCCGATAATTGAACTTTTGGTTCATAATAAAAATCATGAAACTCAAAATCGTCATATTTATAGTTTAGCATTGAAATAATAATCAAATATTCAAAGCGTATATTTACATTTTATGGTAAATTTATCTAATATTTAAATTTATTTGCGTCTTGTTTTTACAACTACATATAGGTAGCGCTAAGGATCAGGGAAAACTCGGACGTTTTTGATACAAATTTTTATATTTTTCTTCGAGTAAGGTCTCTCCTATCTATTGCATTCGTGTTTTTTTAGTTTTAAACTTTTGTGAAAGTAATCATGTCAGAAAAAATATGTTCTCTGCAAATTAGCAAAAATTTGCGATATTATTTTAGATAAGCTTGGTATTACATACGCAGACTATATGATTAAGAAAACTCTACAATTTTATCCATCCAAAAAAAACTGAAATTTCTCATTGCAGCTCGAAACATTTCGGATTTAGTATTTTTGCATATAACATCTTAAAATTCAGAATATTTTTTGTAAATTTACACAACAAAATTGTAGAAATACAATATTAAACAAGGAATAGAGACATTTAAACTATTATAGATAATAAAGAAATTTTTTATAATTTACCATTCAAAAAACAATTATCCAAAAAAATATAAGTATAATTATAGTACCATAAGAAAAGAAATAAGAATTAAAAAATAGCGGCTTTATAGTTTTACAAGTCAAATATCATAAATTTTGGAAAAGACTTAAAATTAACGTAATGATGAGGTTTATATATCCTTTCTCGTTCATAGAAAAAACTATAGTTCATTAAAAGTACAAAAAAAATTAAAAATTTCTTTTAAGAAAAAAATGTTTTTGTTAATGTTTAGTGGTGCATTAATTTTCCGGGTAGAATAGTTTTTAAAAAACGATCTGAATTTGAAATTCGTTTTTAACATATTAAGAGCAACTAATATCAATAAAAATCTTTACATATGATAATATACCTGATCCATTTTTTTTCATTTTTGTAAAAATTAATTTGGTAAATAGAATGTTTGATAAATATTTGGATTTCATTTGTTATAATTTAAACTTTTTGAATAAAAGCTTACTTGTTCAAAAAAATGACGTAATTTATTATTTTTATGACATAAAAGCGATTTGGGTTTTTAGATAGGTAGATAGCTGGTTCTCCAAAATTTCTATCGGTATGCCCTGCGAGATCTTCTCGCCGATTTTTTCATTTAAACGTGTAAAAATCGTTGATTGAGTAGGAACTACTACATGTTTTAAACTACAAATTACTTTCAATATGTTGCTGGGTAAACCTAATCACCAAGCTCTTATCAGAGCAGCATAAATTACTGCTCTATACTCCCGAGCCGAATGATTTTTGGCCAGAAATGCTTCGGCAAATTTCATCGAGTCGTATTATACATTGCATGTAAAACCAAAAGGTATAACATGCTTCCTTATCTTTCCTTGCTTCTAAGGGTTTGATTTTGTACCTTCCAGTCTCAAGTTTTTTAACCGGAATAAGCAAGGCTAGTTTCTATGCTTTTGCATTTAAATGTCAAAAATTTTAGTCCCAGCTCTAATATCTTTACGTAAAAAGCTCTCTCTTAGTTCGACGAACTTCTCTTCTTTGTACAGACTCTAATTAAACTGCCCCTAATATAGTAAAGTTTTATTTCCAACGAAAATCCGCATATTAATTTCATACATCAAGTCCACCTACTACTTACTAAGCAGAGAGTTTCTTATATGATTATTCTCCCTTTACTTGTTATCAAAAAATATATCATTCAAATAATTTTTTATCGGAAAGAATTTTTATTAAGCAAATACCAAAAATCGTAAGACCTTTTAAATCTTTTTATGAAATAGATTTTTGAAATGATTAGATCAAAAATCTTTGATAGAAATTAACATTTGATAAAAATTACATTTAATTTAGATTTTAATTGTATTGAACGTATTTAAAATAATTTTAAAAATTACCCTAATGAAAAGATCTGTATATATTTTTCTAACTCAATTTTTGCAATTTATTGAGTCTTCTGAAATGTATTACAGAACATCTGTGCCGGTTTATAGTAATATATCGACACCTAATTGGCATGTAGATCAAATTTCTACACCAGAGCTTAATTTAGTATATACACAAAGCAGCAGTGGCCAATATTACGTTTATAATATACAACCCCTTCCTTCATATCAAAGATACTTTCAGCCTTTCCCAAGCATCTCGGGGTTCAGGATATGTACCAATGCCTTACTACCCTGTTCCGGCTTATATATCTTCTAACCAACCATGTATTCAATCTTATCTTTCATATATGAATGCACAGCCTCCAAATTTTGCCCCAAACATGCCAATGTCATCAAATTTTAGTACATCTAATGACCCAGAGCAATTATTGACCCAAGATCGTACAAATGCTACGCTTCTAGCCTCCAGTAATCTTCAAATGGCATCAGAATCATTAAATAATTCTACACAGCCTCCCAATATTTATGCAGGAGGTATCACAGAACAAAAGCATATGGAGAATCCCTCTGTACCTTTTCCTACCTATATTGTTTTAAATAAAGATAACGCTGTTGTTTTTGAAATCAATAATCATGAAATCTTTATGTAGAAAAGATGAAATTCGCAGACTTGAGTATTTCTATCCTTTATTAGATCATGACTATACGATTTCCTTTCAAAATATTCTAGATTGTCGTAAGAAGATTAATAATATAACCGAAACTATAAAGACACATGTTGAGATGTTATTTCATACTCGAAAATATAAAATTGGCTTTATGTGTAATTTGATGAAAAAATTTCGACTTAAAGCTCCGTTTATATTTCATGCAAGGAATCGTCCAATGATATATTGTAAACCCCTGTTTTTACTCTTTCCGCTATGGATTGAAGACACCATTCAGCAAGAACTTACTCTAGCAAAGCATATTTTTAATATTTCGTTGATTTTAAATGTTACAAAAGCAATAATGAAGTATAATTATGAGTGTTTAAAACCTTTTTTCGATAAAAAATTGAGAGAAAACATGCAAGTTGGATTTTCATATCATTTTTGTTGCAACAAATGTTTAATGTACAATCATTTTAATCTCATAATTGAGTTTCTTGGTGATATTTTTACAATGCTTGGCGAAGAAACCTATCAGAAAGTATTAAAGTATGTTTCTGGTGCTGGATTTCTATCAACCAATTGTGACAATGTTTTTACTAAAAATACTTCTTTAGAAATTCCTGTTATACTATTCGATGTTTTTATATTGTTATCGAAAGAAAATTTCGAATTTTTACATTCTATCATATGTGATTATGAAGTTTTGAAAGAATCGCTGGAAAACAAAGATTTAAAGTTTATATCTTATATAAAAAAAACGTTAAATGAAGAAAGTTATTTGCAGAATGAAAATTGTAGAAAACTTTATTATAATCTTGTATCAATTTATGAAAGAGTTTTTCTTGGTGAAAGTTCTTGCGATTTCATTCAAAATCCCTTCTCAATAAATTTCAAAGTATCGTTTCGTGAAAATATGGTAGGTCTAAGATGCATGCTGCTAAAAAAGATTGTACCAAGATATTTTGATATTCGAAATTTGTTAACAGCCTGAATACATTTTTACAGTATATATGTAAGGTTTCTTTAAACTCACATCTTACTCCCACAGTGTTTGAAAATATATTGGTCGAGAAAATTGTCCGGTTTTTACAAGTAAAGAATTTTGAATTAAAGGTACTTTGGTAAAAATTGTGGGTCTTTTTTAATCTTAATATTGTTAGCTAAAAAAATGATTCGTTTTTTTGCAAATTCATGAATAGGTAGTTTTTTTATAATTAAAAAGATTTTTTAACTTTTTTACTTTACTTGTCTATATATTCACATTAAAATATAACTTTACTTGGATAGAAAGGTGTAATATAATTTTTAAAAATTTTTCCACTGATATAAAAAGCATTATTTGATTAGATGATTTCAATAATAATAAATTTAGTTTAGATATTGTTTTGATCATTTTTCCAGCAAATTATTTACCTTCATCCTCAGAAACAAAAAAAATCATCTACTACCAAGCCCAACACGGAATAACTCGTATAATAGTGGGTTCATACAAACTACTCCTCACCATCCCTCTCTCTTCGGGGCAAGCCTCTGCATGCTAGCCATGGTAGGACATGAAAAACTCTATACTTTAGATTATCCAAAAAGGGAATAGGTTAAGTACCCTGTTAACGATATGTGACACTGTAAAACCGACCGAATGAATGGCCTCGAATTGTTTTTTTAGACAGACATGGTTTGAAAGAATGTCCCGAAATGCCGTACATAGCTTCAAGGGTAAAAAGAAATCCTGATGCGCTTTAACTCTCGACTTCTTAAAAAAATGCAAATGCGGTATATAAAGAGCAGAAATATCGGAAGAGAATAAAGAGAAAGGTAAAATCGCCAATTTTCTCACTATACATGCACTCTGATCGCAGCCACTGACTACATAAACCTAAAAAAATAATTTTTAGCCAAAAATACAAAAACTCTATGAGAAAGAAAATAAAAAATAGGGAGTCAAAACTCATAAACACGGAAATTGATTGCTTGACAGTAAAATTATGGATCTCATTAATTGTAAAATCGGTAAATATGCCAGGATTATGCACCCGGGCAATTACGGACGCTGCCAGATATGCACTGAAAATCAAACACTTAAAAGAATGCCAAAATGCACTTAGAAAGAAAACATAGAAGTTAAGATTTATAAGTTGGACTTCCAAAAATCTCCTCGAGAAGGCTCTTAAAAAAGAAACTCTTTACTTTTAAAACCAATTTCTTTAAGAAATCATAAGAGAGTTAAATTTAAATTTAAAAAGTATAACTGATCTTACTGAGGCTTATGTTGAGCAAAAAAAGTTTCTGAATGTTTGCGAGAAAAAAAATTACGAAGCATGAAAGCAGGGGAACAAAATATCTAGGCATCGATGTTTACGCTGTTCCGATGCCAACTTTATCGAGGGTCATCTGTGTGTGTTGAATCTGAGTATATGGTTAGTAGAGAGAAAGTGTGAGTTTTTTGGCAGGAATACTAAAAGAAATGTTAAAACGGTCAAGGATGTCTATTATTTTATTCTTTTTGTCAGATAATCTTCCGGTCATGCCTTTTTCATTTGAACAATTTGCAAGTATCATCAGTTGGCATTTCGATCAAAATCCGCGCAAATTGATTTTATTTATAATCTACTCATCAAACTTACAGCTCTTCTCAAATATCTTTATGATATTATGAAAGTTATATGTTTATAAGGAACACCTCAAGCTGATTGGTTTTACTGTAAGCTTACGTAATCAATACCGAAAGGAATTCCATACAGAGGCTCTGAGTACAGGCTAATCCCTTGTATGTCCAACCTCTATAAGTTAACGACTAAGTGTGTAACGAAAGTCGTTCAACTTGAAGTGGAAAGGCGAGTGTTGCTTGCGGAGAACCAGTTGGGAGCAGTTAGAGGTGTGTAGGGAGCGAAAGAGCTGGCTCTACTGAATATTGCCTTAAATAAAGAGTATAGAAATAATCTTAAGGCAACATGGATTGATGTTAAAAAAGCTTATGATTCAATAGATCATGCTTATTTAACTCAATGCATTGAAAACCTTAATTTACCTGATAGGATCCTGAAATTTATTAAGGTAATTATATCAAAATAGAAAATTGATATATCAGTAGGGCCTGAAAAAAACATGAGCAAGAAGATTGATAGAGGGATTCTACAACTAGATAGTTTGTTACTTTTTTTTTGTGTTGTGTATGGACCCATTAAGCCGAAAGCTGAATGAAAAATACACAAAAGTGACAGTAACAAACAGATGCAGAATCCTTTTCTACTAATCATCTCTTGTTTATTGATGATCTTAAGCTCCTTGCAAAAGACAGCTCCTCATTGAGTGCTATGACAGGCGAGGCAAAGGAATTTTTAGAGGTGATTGGCTTAGAGATTAACAAAGAGAAGTCAGCACAAATGAATCGTGTTGTGAAGATACTGCTACTCTTCTAGAAGGTGTTTGTGTTTACAAATATTTAGGAATAATAGAAGATAGCAGAGGAATCCCAACACGTAGCTCATTTGAAGAAGTACAGAGCAAACTTATATCAAGAGTTGAAAGACTTTGTCGCACTAGATTAAACGCAAAAAATTTATTTTCTGCGATTAATCAACATGCGATATCGCTAATCAACTATCACATAGGAGTACTTCGAATTGAAATGGCTGACTGCTTAAGTTAGATGATGTAAGTGCGTGCGGTGTTGGTGAAGAATAAGATACATCTCCACCCAGGATGTAAAGACCGTTTGTATCTTTCTAGAGCAGAACTTGGAAGAGGCCTACAAAGTGTTGTTTTGAAGCGAACATATGCTTCTGCATCTCTTGGATTGTCTGGAAAAAAGTAAAGAAATATCAACTAGACGAGCAGCAATCCTCAAGGTGGAGAATAATAATAAAACCCATCTTGCCCCAATAAAAGGCTTCTTAAAGTAAAATACAGGTTGGTAGCAGCAGTCACTAAGAAAAGTTTAGAAGAAGCTCAACTTAGCTAAACTATATAACGAAATAGAAAGACGAAAACTTACATTCAAAGTCTATATAATGCAAGAAAAAATGAGCTTGTGTGTGTTAGTGACTCTTCTAGATGGCTAAAAAGGGTGAATATTAGGCCTGCGTGATGAAGCAGTGTTCTGCTATATTCAGGATAGAAATATATTCGAACCAGATTGTGTGTGTCAACACAGCGGCAAGTCTGGATAAACAGTAGATCACTTAGCGACTCAATGTAAGAAAATGCTAGTCTATGACTATACCAGACGAAATAATAAAGGAATTAGATTTCGGCCTCTTCTCTGCTTATAGATATAATTCTACGTTTTTAAAACGGATTAGCTGCCACTCAGTTCAAGAAATTCCTGATAATGAGTATACAGAGATAAGAGTGGAACCAATATAAAAACTGATGATAAAATTCGGAAGAACAGATCCGACATATTAATTCTAGACAAGGAAAAAATAGCATAACATTCATTAACGATAGAACCACTTTTTAAGCTTCTCGATTAGTTGAAACGGAAAACATTGAAATATGATCTTCTAGCCATTAAGTTAGGTCTTATTTATCAGTGTAGTGTTGAGATAATCCCTTATGTGATGACCTGGGACGGTATTGTGACAAAATACCATAAATCAACCTTAACAGACTGCAAATACCTCATAGTGTAGAGGTGTTCCCCTGTCGATAGTACTTAAAAGGAGAGTCGAAATAATTCTTTTTGATCGACGAAGAAGACTTGAGCCGGGATCTAAGGTTGATAGAGCGTGAAAAATGCGTCAATGTGTGTTATTACGAGATCTAAGATGCATGAGGAACAACACACCCTTTAAAGCAAGTTAGAAATGACGAAAATGATGATAAAGAAATAAAAACAAAAAATAATACACCCCCTATTTCAAAAAGAGGAACCGGCCATAAACATAAGTCAAGGGTTGGATTCAGAAGAAGAGACGGTTGTAGTAAAAGAAGTAGAAGAAAATATATGAAAATGATAAAGAAAGTTTTAACCCAGAATTTTATTAAATAAATAGTGTTTAGAGGGCAGATTTTAGTAAACACAAACTCCCATGAAAGTTATTATTTTAATCATTTTGAAAGCAAAATATATAAAAATGTATCTCGCGAATTGAAATAATGCGCCTTCTGGGTAGCAATTCAGAACAAACTTTATTTAAAGAACAAGAAACTGCAAATAAATAAACGAAAAAGCTTAACAAAGAAAACGAATGCATTTATATTAAGGTACTCATTGAAAACTATTTTCCAAAACAACGTGTATATTTGATACACTTCGCTTACCTGGTCGCAAAGAAATTGATTTTGGCGTTTAAAACTCTAAAACTCGATACATCAGCTTTGAAAGCAAAAGAATCAATAAAAATCCTTAAAAATATCTAAAATGCAGAGATAAAACCGATAATATTGCGCCTATACATTCATACCAACCAAATCCCGATATCCATGGCATATCGAGAAATAGATTATATAGATCGAAGAACATTTCTAATGAAAATAACAGATGTGGGTAATAAATATTTTAGATTACCATTTCAATTTTTTTTAATTTGCATTGAAAAATTGAAAAGTAAAAAAGATCATGTCTGTTTCAAATAAATATCTAAATATAAAGCAGCTCTGATTGTTTAGTAAGCTATACTTGCAGAATTTCTTCATTAAGATGTTGAAGAATTTCTTAATTTGCATAATATAAGGTTTGTAAGAGAAAGTTAAGAAATCCTTAAACCAAGAATAAGTAGAACGAGTTAATTACAGGGTAGCAAGAAATTTCAAAGGCAGTTTCTTTTGTTCAAAGAAATGAGTTGAAATTTTTGAAGATTGTATTTGATTATAATGCATTTGGTGTAGGCAAATAAATACGCCACCAAAGCAAGTATTTAAGGCCGAACGGGTATAAATACACTACCTTATCAGGCAAATTCAACTTAAAAAGACCAATTTTCCGAATTACTAGATGAATCAGCCATCAAATATAATTTAGAACATAATGAAGAAAAAACTTGCTTATCATTTTTAATATAGAGGAACCGCAGGCCTCCCTCTTTAGTCTAGAAAGAGCTAATATAGGGTATGGTGGCATTTAAATTTTAAGAATGATCAAAGATTGTGATGTTTGTTATAACCGTACTGAATTTAATCCAGGGGACGTGGTACTCATTCTAAGATCTTTTGATTCAAATGATCGACATGAGGAAGCAAAATGTATCGCTTTTATAAGAACTAAGTTAGTGTGTTACAGAAAGAGTTAATCATGTCGGTATTGGAGCCAGTAAATACAATATACACGGTTATCAAATTTAATTCTACAATCAGACTAGTAAAGCTGAAAAATCAAAATTACTTTTTTTATCATTAATTTCTTTATTTTATCTTTCTTTTAAATATGCTCTTTTATTATTTTTTTTTTATGTTTTCTTCTTTTTTATTGTTTTTTTTCTTTTTTTTTGATTTATTGTTATCTTTTTATAGGTTCGTATATATTTGAACGACTTCATATGTGCGTTAAGTTAACATATAGGTGCGGAAATTATTAAAAAAAACCGAACCACCAAAATATAACAATTATCTTGCAGAAAATTTTACAGTATTATATAAAAACAATTTTTCGAAGGATCTAAAAAAAATCTTTAATATTTATTAACTATTTAAATTTAATTAATTTCTTTTATTGTATTTAACATATTAAAATTAATTTTAATAATCACCCTGATGAAAAGTGCGGTATATATTTTCCTAACTCAATTTTCGCTCTGTATTGGTTCATCTGAAATCTATTATAGAACATCTGTGCCGGTTTATAGTAATATATCGACTCAAAATTTGCATGTAGATCAGGTAGCTATACCGAGGCCTAATTTAGTATATCAGCTAAATAGTAGTGGCCAATATTACGTTTATAATCCACAATTTTATCCTTCATGTCCAAATTGCTTTCAGCCTTTCCCAAGCATCTCGGAGTTTGGATATGTACCAATGCCTTGCTACCCTAATCCGGCTTATATCTCTCCTAATCATCTATGTATTCAATCTTATCCTTTGTATATGAACGCCCCGGTTATGGCATCAGAAACAAACCTTCCTTTATTATCGAATTTTAGTATATCAAATTTTGCCGAACAACCATTATCTCGATATCATACTAATGATACCGCTTTAGGCTCTTATAATCATCAAGTCGTATCAGAAGCAATAAACTCCTGTCAAGAATCACCATCCAATAATCATGCCGGTATAATTACACCAGAACAAGACCATATGCAGAATCACTCGGCATCTATCCATACGTATATGGTTTTAAATAAAGATAAAGAAGTTGTTTTTGAAACAAAAAATCATGCAATATTTAAGATTATAGGATCTTTATGTAGAAAAGATGTAATTCGCAGACTTGAGTATTTTTATCCTTTAATAGAAGGTGAATATACAATTTCCATAGAAAATATTTTGCATTACCGGAAAAGAATTAACGATATAAGCGATGCAATAAAGTCACACGTTGAGAAACTATCGAACATCCGAAATTATGAAACAGCTTTTATGTGTAAACTGATTAAAAAATTTAGGAGCAAAGCTCTGTTTATATTTCATACGAAGAATTGCCCAATGATATATTGTAAACCAATATTTTTACTCTTACCTTTATGGATTGAAAGCACCATTCAGAATGAACTTACTCTCGCAAAGCATCTTTTTAATGTTTCTTTGATTTTAAATGTTACAAAAACACTAATGAAATATAATTATGAGTGTTTAAAACCATCTATTGATCAAAGTTTAAAAAGAAACATGCAGCTTGGGTTTTTGTATCATTTCCGTGGCAACAAAGAATTATTTTATCATCATTTTAATCTCATAATGGAGTTTTTTGGGGATATTTTTACAATACTTGGTAGAGAAGCTTATTACAAAATATTCAAATTGCATACGGATTCTGAATTTTTAGTTAATAACTGTGATAACGCCTTTTTATTTACTTTGGCTCATTTTGAAATTACTGCTATACTATTTGATGTCTTCATATTGTTGTCCAAAGAAAATTTTGACTTTTTACATTCGATAATCAATGATTACGAAGTTTTGAAAGAATCGCAAGAAAACAAAGATTTGAAATTCCTAAATTATATGGAAAAAATGTTAGATGAGGAAGGTTATTCGATGAGTGAAAATATTAGAAAAGTTTTTTATGATCTAGCATCAATTTATGGAAAACTTTTTCAAGAAAAAGGATATTGTGATTTCATTCAAAATCCTTTCTCCCTAAATTTCAAATTATGGTTTCGTGAAAATATGGCAGGTCTAAGGCGTATGCTGCTAAGAAACATAGTGCCAAAATACTTTGATATTCGAAATTTTTTAACATCTTGTAATATTTTTTTAAATTATATATGCAAGGTTACTTTAAACCCAGATATTACTCCCATAGGATTTGAAGATATATTAAGTGAGAAAATATTTCGATTTTTACAAGTAAAGAATTTTAAATAAACGGTATTTGAGACATAACCGAGGGTCTTTTTTAATCCAAATTTTTTCTTAACTTAAATAATTCAAGTTTTGTCTATTTAAGACAAATTTATTCGTTTTATGATTAAAAATATGGGTTTTCTTCATAATCTGCTCGTGTTTAATTTCCTATAAAAATATACTTTATTTCCTTAAAAAAATGTAAAATGATTTAAAAAATGTTTTATCTGATATAACCGCAGTTCTATTATATATGGCTTTTATAAATGATGAAATATTTTTGTTTAAATTACTAAGGAATAGAGCCTATATTAAAAAGTACCGGCTTAGAAATGAGTATCAAAATTGCTGGGAAAATACTTGGTTTCCTTTTTTGTGAAAGAAAAACTTCAGTATATTTTCGCTTTTTACATGGAGATTGTACAATAAATGGATGGTTTACAAAGAAATGACACTTATTTTCTAAACTTACCATGTAGTTTCTATATGTAACTAAATTATAAAAATAATCGAATTCGTGGAATCACCAGATAAAAGCAGGAAACCCAATTCTTGCTTTCTTGGGCTAGAATTTCTGCCCTATATGAGATATAAGCAATATACCTTCTATAAGCCAAGGATTCTCTATAGCTGTTGCAAATGATATAGTATTTTAACGTTTAAATAAACATCGTATATGTCTTCGAGATATATTATAACTGGAATTCTACTAGGTTTAGGTAAGAGTAAGTGTAAATATTTAATGGTCTTAGGGGAGCTTGGAGTGGGTTGAAATCTACGATCATACCCTATGGAATGAACCTTAACGAACTCAAACCACCCTTCTTGTTCATTTAATGCGCTTGACACTCCCCCTTTCGTTATAAAGCTTTTAGAGGCAGTTATCATAAAGATAATTGAAAGATTCTAGAAGATCTGTTATCTATTTCAAACATAGATATGTGATAATTTCATAATAGTAATATTCATTGTATTCATTTCAAAAATCCTTGATATTTTCTAAATTGAGATTACATTGCATATTTCATTTCAAATTTGCAGAAAAACACCTTCCCTGAAGAAGTGTAGATTGAACTGTGATTTGTGTACTCTAAAATAATTTATTAGTTGAAAACGCAAGTCCTGTTTGCTTTGACAGTAGATTTTATTCAAAAAAATCAGACATTGTAAATCGCAATCATATATATTTTTGAAGATGTTTAATTTCATTTAGAATATTCTTTTATTATGTTTCGTAGTTTAGTTGATAGAGTGTTTTGGTATCTTTTTACTATTTTTATAATACATCTAGGGAACTTATCAACTTATAAGGTTGTTTTAGAGTTCTGTATTGCTATAAGCAGAAAATTTTGGATGATTGTTTTACATTTCTGAGCAATTTTTTTTGCTTTTGTAATATCTAATTCTCCTTAGTATGGTTTATATCTATGTATTAATAGTATTTATAACTCTTGACTTTAGATTAATTTAAATAATGTACGATCTAAGGTTATTTTCATTGCCAAAGAACCAACTTTATACGGTTCACAAATAATATTTGAATATATGATTTCAAAAATTTTTGCTTTTAATAAAAGCATGGCTGGCTATTTAATAAAGATGTATAATGTCATTTATATGTTTATATTCGTATATAAGGTATAAATTTTAGACATTAGTATTTAGTTAAGCATTTATAGTAATTCATTGCATTAAATTTATACTTATAAAAATATATTCCATATGTTAACATATTTTCTCCCTCTACCCTGATCGATCATATCGTGCTTGAAATTTGATTCTTGTTTAGTATTTATGATCGAAGACCCTCACTATGATTTTACTCAATAAACCCTTCGGATTAAATTATTTATTCATTTTACTTTAGCTTATTACCATTTGTTTACATGGTCGGTTATATTGTGTTATATGTTAGGTTTGTGATGTCTCGCCTTCATTTAAGCCCGATAATATTATCTCTAGACTTCCTATGACATCTATTCTTTCTCCAATTTCTTTTCGTTGGTCGAAATAAACCGTATGAATGTATTTTCGAGCCTCTAAAAATATATGCCTTTTCTACACAAATGGGTACTTTAATATTTTAGATTTATCTAATGATTTTTTGTCTCAATACTTTCCTAAATAAAAAATGAAGCAATTTGCTAAAGTCTAACCTAAAAAAATATTTAATTTTTGGCTAAAAAATCGTGGTTTTCTTAGTTAGATTGTAAACTATTGTGTGCATATCGCGTATTGTAATTCTGATTTCAATAACTACATCCTGTTTGGTTACTTCGAACATAAATATAATAGAACTTTAATTCTTATTATTGAAATCATTTTTAATATTGCATCCTTTATTATTCATAAAACATTTTACTTTCTCATTATGGTTTGACTTTTGTGTCATTTGAAATCAAAATTGACAATATTCCAAAGCTATAATATTTGTTAGAAGTTTTAACATCAATATAGATAAGGAGCATCAAATTCGCTCTTTTTCTTGAGGCTCAAAATTTTCAGCTGAAAACACTAAAAATTGTATACTTTTCTATGTATGTTATTAAGAATGTATATTTATTCTGAATAGCAGAGGATTTCTTATCGTTCGTTTTTTAATATTTTTATTTCGGTATTTTATTAAAGTATATTGTATGTATAAGCACATTTTCAGTAATATCGTTTTAGGTAATTTAGTTTTTCAATTTAAAAACCAAGATTTAGAATTAATCTTTATAGATTGATTGTTTAGACTACCTTGTTAAATTTACATTATCCAAGAAAACCTTTTTTTATGTTCATTTTGATTAAAAAGGAGTTTAACTGAAAATTTGGTCTTTCCTATACATATCTTTGTCTCTTTATACGAAAAAAAAAGGTCCGAAGCCTATGTCGACTAGCCTTCGACTCTATTTCTGATCCGTTTGTGTCTTTTTTTTAATATTTTAACCCGGAATTACATTTAATCATATTTTATATTGTTAACGTTGAAATTACACTGAAACCTGTATTTAATACAGAGAAGCATATATTTAATAAAGTTAATTTAGTATTTGATTGATACATGTATAAAAAACAATTCCTTAATAATCTCTAGTAGTATTCATACTTTCTGACACATTCTTTTAATTTTATTTAATTTCTAATTTTCAGTAGAAATAATAAAGGTTTTTAGTTTATTATACGATCTTATATTATCTATAACGGTCATCATATAAAATTTTTATAAATAGGTCCTAATTTCCAAAACAATTAGTGTTTATAAGTCACGATTAGATTCTTTAATTTGATCTGTAGACATTTAATTATTTTTTTTTGCCTCGGCAAATATAATTTTCCGCTTACTACATTCTTGCTAAATTACATATAATAAAACATCCTAGATTGTAAGATTTTAGGTTTTCATGTATAATAGCATTCTATATCTTGTAATTAGCTTGCATGTAAGTTTCTGGGAATTTAAAATATAATAAAAAGAACTAAATATTCCCATGGTATTCCGGACAGATTGAGCTCTGCATTTAAGAGCATTATCTAATATTTTAAAGTTTGTCATTTAAGATGTTTAAAAATAAATTTACGCATTAAATTAAACTTTCCAGGTTTCGGCATTCGTTGAAAATTTGGGAGAAATTTTTGGCTAAATATAAATTAGAGTATCGGTTCGTGTATATTAATAATCTTCGATTATTTTCTGCCTCTTGTCATTCTTTTTACAATTTAAACGCTATTCACAATACAAACCACATGTGTATCTTTAAGTTTCCGAACTTTCATAGATAATCACTAAACTGCAAATATAAATACATGTAAATAATCTGCGTCACAAAAGTAGTACATATTTTGCACAAATGAGAATAATTTAAAAAAGCCCCAATAGAATAGCCAACACTACATAAATTTATGCAATAAACTTTATAAAAAAACTGGAACTAACTATATTGTCAAAGCTTATATAATTAAATATAAATACAGAATTTCGGTAACATTTCTTTCATCATCGGCACTAAAACCCTGCACAAGTCTTGGCCGTCCTCAGTAATACCGCTTACCGGTCTTTTGGTGAGTTTCTTTACTTTTTTGGGTTTCTTAACACGGTGGTTTTAAAAGGGGGTTGTTAACTTTACGTCCAACCCAAACCCGGAGGACTAGTCCCTTTTAGTCGCCTCTTACGAAAAGCAGAGAATACTCCAAGAAATTTATGCACCTGGTATGATGAGGAATCAGTAACATTTTGTACATATTTAATAAAAAAAATTTTTAAATCTGATGTGAAGAAGACTTCGAAATACATATTTGACCTACAAATACCACTTTCTTCACATAAAAATTTATAAATTTAGTTTTTTTTATGATAGTAACACAATAAAATACAATTTCCTTACAATGTTCTATATTCACGGATTAAAAACACTAGTAACGCGAAATGAAATAAACCTAGAAATTTATATTTAGAAACAAAATCATATGTCTTTTAATTTTACACCAAGTTTTTGATCGGTCTTTTAGGCAGTTTTTTTTAATTAGCCGCGCGAACAAACGATTAAAATTTAAAATATTTAATTAAATTTATTCCAAGTTTTCTCAAAAAAATTTTTGAATTGAAAATTGTTGTCAAGTGTTTCCTAAAAAAATCTTTAAATTTTTAAAGATCATAGTTCTTGCTGCTTTGTTTTCTCATAAGCCAATTTAACTTTTTTGAATTCATTTGCATTAAATACTTAAGGTCACTACATAAAACTTTCAAACAGGTAAAGAACTTCATTAAATAAACATATTTTGCTATGTGAATTTTTGCAAATCTATCAGAATCTCCACTAGCATATAATTCAATTAAAATGCTTTCATTTCACTCATTGAGGTCTTTTTTTCAATTTTCGAAGTTTAACAAAAAATAATACTCTTACTTTGAAATAGTAATATTATTTTGAAAAAATGTAAATAAAGCATTTGAATACAGCAATTCCTACCCATTTTTTATCGTAATATTATGCTTGGTTTCCACCATATGTCATATTTTACCATTAAGATAATATTTAAACAATCTCAAGAATTTTTATATATATCTGCATCATTACAAAGCTTTTTAAGACATTTTTCAAAACCCTGTTTGTAGTAAAAGAAATTTACGTTGGCGACTTGCTTTGTATTTTGGCTTTAATAGAGATTTTGCTAAATTAGACATTTTAGTCAATATATTTCCAGATCAGTAAGTTAACAGGCTGTCTCGGGCTGTTGATTGACATATTATAGAGGTTTTGGTACAACATAATCAAATAAATGCGCATGTTGACACATTTGAAACTTAAGGCTTTTACAATGGTATCTGCCAATTCTATGGGTGTATACTGTTAGGGTTATGTTTAGCGGTATAAAGCGTCCGACATATCATACTTTGAGCTTTCTAGTAACTGCTCGAAAAGTAATCTCATAAATTATTCAGAGCCTTTTTTGTATTTTTCTATTTCCACATTTGATATTTTTATTTTTGAAGCGCAAGAACATGTTGTAGAACAATGATATTTATGAAAAAAACTCGTAAATTTTTTATCATTAATTAAAATCATATCCGAATATAAAAATTTCCTTTTATCGATTAAAAACTGATTATTTATTAAATTGATAATATTTAATCATTTTTGTATCCTAAAATATATATTAAAACCGAAAAAAAATTACCCCAATGAGGTACGCCGCATATATTTATAGAATTTGTTTCTTAGTCACTATTTTTTCTTCAAATGTGTATCCTGCAATACCAACCCAGCTCTATAGTGTAGCAAATATTCAAAATCAGCAAATCCCACGAATTTTGACTTACAATACGGAGTTTTCTCGTCCGGAACACCTTCACTGGCCGCATCTTATTACATTCTCACAGCCCTTTGTTTACAATACATATCCTTTGCCACCTTTACAACGCGTATTGGTTTCAAATTACCAAGGAAGCATGTACCCCTGTATTGAACCTACTGTCAGCCCTAGTCCAATATTTTTGCCTATGAATCCTTATATAAGGCCAAATATACCTGTTAATCTCCAGGATTCTTTATCCATTCCTAGTATGATTCCTGGCCAGGGATTTGTATTTGCGCAGGAATATAACATGGTCACGAATTCCATGCCGCCTTCTATACAACATGCTATCCAACCAGGTAAATTATAATAATTCAGTTCAAATGAATGCTCTCATCGAAAGAATGCGAAAAGATGAAAATGGTTCTTTGAAAAATGATATGTTCCAGCTTCTAAATTTCGACGGCCATTGTTTCATAGAAACAAATCGATTGGAAATGCTAGAGCTACTTGAATCTTTGTTTAGAAAAAGATGGATTCATAAGCTTGAAAGTATGTATCCTTTATTGGAAAATAATACTAAATTAATCTTGAATAACGTTTTTGATAATAAAAATCAAGTTGCACAGATAGGTAAGAATATAAAATGTATGTGTAAAAAAAATCTTAAGGATGCGTAAATATGGTATAGGTTTTGGTTGCAACTTATCTAAAATGTTCAGCTCAAATATCTTATCAATTTTTTACACAGATAATTTACCATTTATATATTTGAAGCCAATATATTTGCTTCTTCCAAGTTGGATCGAAGGTGTAGTATATAATGATGTCAATATACGAAATAATCTTTTTTATATTTCATGGTGTCTGGGATTAATGAAGGCAATAATGGAATATAATTATGGGTGTTTAAAACCATTTATCAGCCAGAATCTTGAAAAAGACGAAAGAGGAGCTATTTCTTATCTATATGAGATTAACAAAGAAATTATTTATAATTTAAATAGATATTTATTAGAATTAAGCAAAAATATTTTTGAAGTACTTAATAAAGGAATAATAAATGAAATATTTGAAATTTCAGCGGATTTAAGTTGTTATCCTTCGCATTGCGACAGAATTTTCTCTATTAAATACATATTTTCGGGAATACCTGGTATAATATTTGATGTTTTTATATTTGTATCAAATGAAAACCTGGAATTTTTAAAATCAATAATTCTAGAGTACAAAACCATGAAAAAATTGCCTGGAAATTCAGATCTAGAACTCGATATTCATATGAAACAAAAACTTGATTATAACTCATATTATACAAGTCAAAATGTTGGCAGTTTGTTCTATAATATCGCCCGCGTTTATGAAACAATATTTTTAGACAAATTATTTTTTATCAACCGAATAAAAAATTCACAGTTTTTAGAGTTTAATCTGTGGATGAATAAAAACATTTCTAATTTGACACAAAAAATTACTAATGGAGCATTACCAAAGTATTACGATTATATAATGTTTTTAGAAACCTGTAATCTTTTTTTACATTATATATCGAAAATTGTTTTAAACCCAAATCTAACTCCCAAGACATTTCGAGATACAATATCACAAAAAATAATCGATGATTTAAGCCAGATTTATTTTCATTAAAAAGTGTTTAACGATATCTTGATTTTTTAAAAATATTAGAAATTTTACTTTTAACATAATTTTACTTACATATTTTTTATAAATATTAGAATATATTTACCAAATATGTTTTAAATTAAATTAAATTTATATTAAACGTTTATAAATATATTCTAATATTTATAAAAAATATGATATATTAAACGATTTACACTAAAACTTATTGTTGAAAGATAGGCATTCAGATTTATTACCAATCAAAATAATTAGGAAAATTTTAAGTTGATTTTTATAGCCAAAAAAAGAGAATCCTTTAGCTGTGACGTGTTTAATTTATATTATTCTGCACTTAAACAGAATATAATCAATAAAATAATCACACAAAGCAAATATTTAAATATTATCATTCTTTTTATTTATTTTAATTATTCTTTATTTAACCTTAAAAACAATTCTTTGAAAACCTAAGAATTGTTACTTTTAGTATACAATTTATATAAATATTCCATTTTTCGCAGTAATTTTTAATAAAAAATACTCAGTATTCTAAATATTGAGATAAAAAAGCTAAATTACAAAATTTAAAGAAATATTTAGCGGGTTTAAACCTTAAATAAATATGTTTAAGCTTTAATAAATATAAACTAAATAAAACAGGTAAGAAAGATATAAATTTCTCGTTTGTAAACCATGATTTGATTTTATTGAAGTAAAGATGCTAAAAATTGGGTCATTGCTATTTACCGACTCAAAATAACATTAATATTTCGGAAATTTTTTAATACAAAAATCTTTATATTGTTTTCCATATATTTAATAATATAATCTGCCAATTTTCTGGTAGTGAGGATATCGGAATTTTAACCTGGAGAGCTCATTTGTTTTCCGGTTGCCTCATTCTTTATCTTTCTAACAAGGAAGCTTTGTGTCGGGTTGATAACCAAATCAATCAAAAGAAAAACATCTGTCAAAAGCATATAATCCAGGGAAACTCTAATATGATTGTTGCTTGTATTTCATCAGTAGGGAAAGACATAAGCCAAAAATATAATATTAGAATTATGTCATAAGACACAATTTATAGTATTTAATCTTTAATTAATTTCTAATACGAATACAGATAAAATATTTAGAAAAATATGATCTAATCTATAAGAAAAATAAAAATCCATCTATAATACATAATTAAATGTATTTATTTACAGATAATAGAAGTTATACATTTTTAGCTCTTCATTTACAAAAAAAGTAGTTTAAAGCATTGAAAAATATTTGGATTTAAGATACCTTTGAGATTACTTTAAAAAAATTACAATTAAATGAAATCGATCATAAAAAGACCCAAAAATTGCGTTTTGATTAACTTATAAATTGAAATATAAAATCAAATCCTAGTTTCATTTGATTAGATTTTTAACTTGGAATTGGAATACCAAGGAATGTGAATTAAATATTGATAGATTGTAGATTCAAATAAAATTAAAATATTTTTAATAGGATGCGTGTTTCGATGATATCAAGTATAATATATGTTTAGAGGATTATTAGAATCAATTTTTTTCAATTATTTAAGAAATACATTCAATTGAAATTTTAGTTATTAGAACGACCTAGGTTTTCCTTTGTTCAAGAAAATCTTGAATAAAGTATTCTGAAACAGGTGTAGTAACATAATAAAAACTTTGATCCGAATTCCGAACCTATGAGATTTATTTTATTTATAACAAGAAATCATATAAACTACTGCTATTCGTGTAGATTGGTTATGAAATTTTTTCTAGTTTTTGAAATGATAAAAAAAGGTTTTACTACTTTGTTAGGCATTATATTGTGTCTTTTTTATTAATGTAAAAATATCCTTCTCTTATCCTATAAACTGATATTATTCTGTGCCCAAATACCATATAATGTACCTTAATAAGCTTGAAATTTTTCATATGGTGACTCATATTTTATTGATCGTAAGTAAAAAAATATAAAACCAATTTTTCCTATTTGAAGCGTGTTGAGGTAAGAACAAAACATGAATAAGAATTCAAATAACGTGTTATATGAGGCAATAAAAAGGTCTTTGAAAACCTAACAGTCTATACCTCTATTACACATAAAATCTAATTTAAGAAAATATTTTAAGATAAAAACACTAAAAATAAAGCAATCTCAAAGGGTGAATATAATGATCAAAATCAAGCATTTTCTCAAAATTTGGAATAAAATTAATTAGAAAGAAATAATCGAATAAAAAAGTAGAAAATTATATTTTAGAAGCCAAAACACAAAAAAATTATACAAACCTTTGTTATAGTTATTCTTTAAAAATAGCTGTTTTTTCGATTCATAAGTCATTTTACAGTTCAAAAATATTCAAATGAAGATTTTTTAAAACAATTAAAAATATAAAATAAAAATAAATTAAAGTTAAAATAACTAATTGGTGGAGGGAGGATAACCACATAAAAAACTTTCTGCTTGGCAATGAGTGTGTGAAACTGGTGTGAGATCATTGTTTGGATTTTTGGTGGGAATACAACCACACTACATTTTCGGTTGTTCCATGGAAGTTGTTATGAGGAGGAGAGGTCTAAGAAATGGTGAAACTTTTTCTACGAATTTATTTGTAGTTTTTTATGTAACCAGATTGCAGACCGCAGCTGAACATGTAGGTAATCGCCATGTAAAAGCATGGAAACCTAGCCTTGCTCACTCGGGTTAGAAGACTTAGCGCCTGGGAGATATAAAAATAAAACCCATTAAAAGCCGGGAGAGCTAAGTAGCAGGTTATACCTGTTGGTATGACATTGCACTGTCTAGGTGGACCCCATGTAAATCTCTGAAATATATCTTAGCTAGAAGTTTATTGGGTTCAGAAAGTGTAGAGTAAGTGGGAATGCTGCATAGTCTTGGGGGAGCCCAGGGGGGGCTTCGGCCTTCGATCACACTCCATGCAATGGACATTAACGAACTCCGGGCAACTGCCTCGCCTAGTAATTAGGTTCTACACACCTGGTAGATGAAAGGCTTTGGGACGTAGGTATCGCAGGGGTTACCGATGGAGTGTTGGGGTAGCAGTTATTTATGTTAAACCTAGAACTGCGTTAATGTCATGAAAACAAATATAACACTTGCCACTATTGTAAAAAGATGTGATATTTTTAAATAAAAATAACTAATGAATTCTTTTGAAAAAACTATAACCTGAGATACCTTCCAACTATTATAAACCCGAAACATTTTATTATAATTTAAAAAGAAGAATTTTAACCAAATCTAAATTTTTAATTCACTAAATTTCTTTAAATTCCAATTATCAGTCAACAATGCCTTTCCATTGGCAATTCTTCCTTTTCCCCCGACTTTTACATTTAAACATTCTTTCAAAAAAATTTCAGTTTTTTCTACGGCATTTTCACATCGAAAAGAACAAAATATTTCTTTTTCATTTTTTCCCCAAACTACTCCACTTTTTTTATTCTTTACAAGTCCAGCAGCAATCAAAATTACAGATTTTTCTAAATCTTCACATTTCACTTCGTAAATAATGAATTCTTCGTTGGATTCTTGAATATTTTTAATATGAAAATTTACAATTTTTTTTCTTTCTTCTAATTTTATTTTGTCATTTTCTTTAATAAAATTTTCAATTTCTAATCTTTCGAAAAGCGGTAATTCTTTTAAAATACTCGTATCCACGCTCTTTCCTTCCCTCACCAAATTCAAAACTTTAGTCGCTTTCCTTTCTCTTTCCAAAGCAGATTCACCCGTCACCGCAATTATTCTACGAACAGAAAAACTTACACTTCCCTCGCTTAAAATTCTAAATTTTCCTATTTCTTTCGTATTGTCCACATGTGTCCCACCACACAACTCACTGATCAGTCCATACTTGCTCTTTACTTCTATCTTCCTCACCAACCCAGGATAGTCCTCTTCCTTCATTCTTATCGTTTCCAATCCCACATTTTCTATTTTTACCGTATTTTTTTCCACTTTTAATTCTTCATTTATAACTGAATTTACAAAAAATTCAACTTTTTTTAAATTTTCCAAACTCAAATTTTTTAAACTCGAAAAATCAAATCTCAATTTTTCTTCAGAAACTTCACTTCCCATCTGAAATGCGATGGTATTTAAATTATTTAAAATTTTTTCTTCGTTCCTAATTTCTCCACAAATTTGTTCTTTTTTATCAGCTTTTTTTCCATCTTTTTTCTCATTAAAATTATTTCCTTCCTTCAAATCAATTGAATCCTTTTCTTCTTCTTTACTAAAACCAATTTCTTCTTTCAAATTATTTCTTTCTTCTTCAAACAAAACTCTTCGCAAAAAATAATTCAACAAATGCGTACCACTATGATTCTTTCTAATACATTCTCTTCTACACCCATCATACACCATAAAAACATCTTCACTTAATTTTCCTTTCAAATATCCAAAATGTACAACAACACTTCCATATTTCTGTACATCAATAATTTTTAACTCTCCAATGTGTTTATGCGTGTCTTCAAATTCTTTAAAAATTTTTTTTAAAAATCTAAAATCCGCATAAACACATTCATCTATTTTCATGGAATTTTTTTGCATAAAATAAAATTTTCCTATGTCACTCACCTGACCACCCGATTCACTAAAAAAAGGTGTTTTATCAGAAATTAAACCAATTAAATTATTATTTATGGTTTCCTTTGAGAGTACTTGATTACAAGGAGTCTCTTTACATGAATTTTCATTATCATACTCTTGAGTCTCTTTATAAGGAATTAATAAACCATTTTCTATTGTAAATAACACACTCCCCCTTAATCCATTACATCGATACTTAAAACTATCATCAGTAGGAATAACACCCCCTAATTGTTCAATAACACCTGTACTAATTCTACCCGTTAAACACTTCTTACTCCTAACACGTGTTATTTCCCTTTGTTCCTTAAACAGATCATTAAAACCCTTTAAGTCACATACCATGTTATTTTCCTTACAAATTATTTCTGTCAAATCACTTGGAAACCCGTAAGTGTCATATAACAAGAAAATATCACTACCTGAAATAACACCCCCTTTATTCTTACTACTTTCCATTACCTTCTCTAACACCCCCAACCCTTTATCTAAAGACCTACTAAATAACACCTCCTCTCCCATAATAACACCCATCTCCTCCTCACTAATACTAACACCCGTTATCTTACTTGCCACTCTAACCAACTCACACAAAAACCCCTCCTTTAATTCCATCTTCTTCATATAACGAATAGCCCTTCGTATAACCCTTCTTAACACATATCCTCTACCTTCGTTAGAAGGTCTTATTTCTTTAATACAAACAGAAATAGTTCTACCATGATCAGCCAATACTCTACATCCTACATCTTCTAAACAATCAGAATCTTTATAAATATAATTAATTGGTGAAAATTCAGTGATTACAGAAAACAGAGGTAAAAATAAATCAGTCATATAATTAGAAAAAGTATTATTTAAAATACTTAAAACTCTTTCCATTCCCATTCCAGTATCGATGCTTTTATTCTTTAAAATAATTAATGAATTATCATTTTGTCTTTCGAATTCTATAAAAACGATATTCCATATTTCTATAACAGTTGGATCGTCTTTGTTTACTAACTCAGGTACAAATCTATTTCCTATTCTGTCATAATGTATCTCTGTGCAGGGACCACAGGGACCTGTGTCTCCCATTTCCCAGAAATTCTCTTTTTCGAATGGTAAAATACGTTCGGGTGGTAAATATTTTAACCAAAGGGTTTTGGTTTCGAGGTCTGTCGGTATTTTGTCGGTGCCTTGATAATATGTGACATAAATATTTTTCATTTCTATATTTAAGCTTACAAGGTATTGGTAAGCGAGATCGATGGCTTTTTCTTTAAAATAATCGTTAAATGACCAATTTCCTAGCATTTCAAAGTATGTGTGGTGGTAGGTATCTTTTCCGACATCTTCCAGGTCGTTGTGTTTTCCTCCGGCACGTAGGCATCTTTGTATCGAACAGGCTCTTTTAAGTGAATTGAAAAATGTGTTTGTTTCGGTTGAAAGAAATATTTTTTTGAATTGGACCATTCCACTGTTGGTGAATAGAAGAGATGTGTCGTTGGGTACTATTGGTGAAGAAGGTATGTGTGTGTGGTTGTGTGATTTAAAAAAGGATATAAATGATCTTCGTAGGTCTTGTGATGTCCACATGAAGGGGTAAACAATTTTGTATTTAAAATTAATTTTAGCAGCGTTTTTGATTCTTTTTTATTTCAAATTTTTATTCAAAGCTTTTTTAATTAATTCTAAAGTACAGGGCATGAATATTTTATGATGAAACGAAAAGTAGCGAAGAAATAAGGTAACATGGATTGATGTCAAAAAAGCTTATGATTAATAGAATATGTTGTATTTGTATAAATATTTAAAATTTACAACCCAGGTTAATTTCTTAAATTATCGAATTATCTTATAAAAATAAAAAGTGTATTTTTTAAAGTTTTCGAATAAATAATGAAGAAAAGACAGATTCGAAAGATGAACATAGAAGGAAGTATATTGGTATACCCTTCTATTTTTAATGTTTGTAATTTGTTGATAATACGATTTATTATAAATATAAAAATACGAGAGTAAATATGAAAGTGTTTTTTTAAAGAACATGTTTAATTTTGTGCATTGATGAACTAATTCTATTCATTTTAAAAATGTCTTTTGTGATAATAACAGACATCGTTAACATTATAGTATCAGCAATCGAGCTGGGAACAAAACGATAAAATTGGGTATAAATGGTTTTTTTGGATTAGGTTATCTTAATTTTTATATTAGGTGTGATGTTAAGCAACTCTACCAGAGCTTGTGGTATACCACTTTCTGCCCACCGCTAGCCCGGATAAAATAATGGGTTGGGCACGGTCTAACGAATCTATATTTCAAAATCATATTGTTAGAAGATCGAAAAGAAAACTAGGAAATTCATAAACGAAATTTTCAAGAGAAATATATTTACAGAAAAAAAGTGCAAGTAATATTGAGCATGGATTGTACACAACTTCTTCTGAGCAGTAGCAATGGCTAGTTTTGCACTCGAACCTGAGAAATATTATACTGATATTATAGCTCGACAAGAAATACATGAAAGCAAACATATGTTTAAAAACCTAAAGTATGACGGTGTTTATTGTAGAAATGCGAAGTATACTATTTGAAATGTTTGCACCTTAAAATAATATATTAAACAGGCTCGGTATTATAAAACTATGTATGAACGACTTGTTGAGAAGAGAAACAGATATTTTTTTTACAATTGCCTTGATATGGATACATCACTCAATATAAGCTACAAACAAAGCTGAAGATGCCTAATTTTTTGACAGATTAGAAAATGCGTATCTTTTAACTTAGAATAAGTCGGATTGCTTAACAAAAAAATGCGAACAGAAACATACATTCGACGGACAATATTAAGAGAACAATTTATTTCAAGTCTAATGATAAAGGTTCGAAATACCTTTATTATTATACTCGAAAATAAATATATGACGTTTTTAAGCTGCTTTTTCTCCAAAAGTAGTACGCAAATACACTTTGCGTTCCTAGGAATGTGCACTTATAACCAAATTAACACGTACTTAAGGATTCCCGATCTGCTTCGAGTGTCATGGATATTGCAGCATTCACGGTGTTTATATAAATGTAATCTTATATTTGGTAAGATTAAAATATAGACAAAATATAGTCACTCTAAAGAAAATAAAAGCATCATATCATTCAAATTGATAGATATGAGTTGCGCTGCATAAACCTAGGGTAACATTTAAACCTAAAGGGTTTAAAACATTAGTAAAGATTCATTACTATCATTAGATGAAGAAAATAAACAGTGAGGTTATTTCAAAGAATAAATCGGAAAAAATGCGAAGGCTATATGAGATATATTCTACACCATGTCGTGCAGAATTGGTTTGGAGTATTCTCTGCCTTTCGTAAAAGGCGACTAAAAGAGATCGATTTTCCATGTCGGGATTGAGCGTAGGGCTAACAACCCACCTTTAAAAAATCAATTTGTTACGAAACTTGAAATAGTAAACAAACCCACTGGAAAAAGACCGGTAGGCGGTATTACAAAAGGAGGCCAAGTTTGTTACAGGGCTGTAGTGCCAAAGTTGAATGAATAAAGTAGATAAAACATTCCTTTAATACTAATATTGTTTTGATAGAAAATATATTTTCCAGATGCATTTTCAGTTTCGAAAAAATAATTTGGTCAATAATCTCGATTTAGAATTCTATATTGTAGAAGTGATCTTGATATTTTATCTTAGGCATGCTGCATTTAATAATACTATAATATAACATTCTTCCAACAGATGTGTTTAAAGATTTTACCAAAAAAAATAATTATAAAATATTCATATTAGCAATAAACATTGTTTAATGTATTTTATTAAGATTATCAATGTAAAGAAAATAAGGATTTCTAGGGCTTTAATAACGAATGATTCGTATGTTAAAAAAATGAATTTCTATATATGACCACCATCAGCGATAATCTTAAATAAGCAAAAAAGAAGATTTTCAAGGATTCTCGCTACATGAAAAATCTAAGGAGAATAAATATTATTTCGATTGAGAAGTTTTGTGCAGAATGTGAAAAAAAGAACAAAGATCTTGATGAACCGAGCTTTAAAAGGCGGTGGTGCTGCAAATCATGTAAGTCAATAGATCAAATCTAAAAAATACGGCAGTCACTTTTATATACAAAAAATAATAACAATAAGCAGGTTTTTTAAGTTACAAGATATTTAATGGGTATAGATTTATTTAAAAAAACATATTATTATTCTATAGGTATAAAGTGGAGAGAGGATAACCACATAAAAAACTTTCTGCTTGGCAATGAGTGTGTGAAACTGGTGTGAGATCATTGTTTGGATTTTTGGTGGGAATACAACCACACTACATCTTCGGTTGTTCTATGGGAGTTGTTATGAGGAGGAGAGGTCTAAGAAATGGAGAAACTTTTTCTACAAATTTATTTTAGTTTTTTATGTAACCAGATTGCAGACCGCAGCTGAACATGTAGATAATTTCTATGTAAAAGCATGGAAACCTAGCCTTGCTCACTCGGGTTAGAAGACTTAGCGCCTGGGAGATACAAAACAAAAAATCATTTAAAGCCAGGAAAGCTAAGTAGCAGGTTATACCTGTTGGTATGACATTTCACTGTTTAGGTGGACCCCAGGTAAATCTCTGAAATATATCTTTGCTAGAAGTTTATTGGGTTCAGAAAGTGTAGAGTAAGTGGTAATGCTGTATAGTCTTGAGTGAGCCTAGCGAGGCTTCGGCCTTCGATCACACTCTATGCAGCGGACATTAACGAACACCGGGTAATCGCCTCGCCTATTAACTAGGTTCTATACACCTGGTAGATGAACGGCTTTGGGAAGTAGGTATCGTAGGGGTTACCGATGGAGTTTTGGCGTAGCAGCTATTGATTTAAACCTAGAACTGCGTTAATGCCAGGAAAACAAATATAACACTTGCCAATTTTTTATATAGATGTGATATTTTAAATAAAGATTCTATAGGTATATATTCATTGTCAAAAAAGAACAAAAAGATTTGGTCAAATAAATATTATTTATTCATTATTAGTAGATATTAACCATAACAAATTACTAAAGAAAATAAAATTTTTTTCCTTGTAAAAATTAAATAGATTAATTTCTAGTTGAAAAAATTTGAACAGATCAAGAAACATATAAAAATAAACTGATATATAGGATGCAAAGCAAAAGACAATTTAATAAATTGAAAAAAAATTTAAATTAATTTATAGAATTACTATACTTAAAGTTTCCCACATTAATTTGTTTAAAAACCTATCTTCATAACATCACAACATAATTATAAAAAATAAATTTTCAAACAAAAATTATACGATAATATTCCCTTTTTAGAAACTTTTGGCTGATGTAACTGTTAAAAAAATTATTTTTTGTAACAATTAATTTATCTTTTTGGGAATTTTTTCTGATATTTGTACAAATTCCATATTTTTCTTTTAAATTAATTTATCTTGTTTGGGGTTCTTTGGTATGAATTTGTTTGATTATTAAATTTTTTGTACAACTTATTTTATCATATTCGGATTTTTTTTTCTGATTCATATGTATAAATTTTTATTTTTCGTTAGAATTAATTTTGATTTTCAGAAACTTTTACTAAAATAATTGTTAAAAATAGATATTTCTCGTGAGAATTAATTAATATTTTTTTGCTAATTTCATACATTATCAAATAATTTCTCGGTAAAACTATTTACAATTTTATTTTAAAATCTAAAGGAAATATTCTAAATTCATTTAGAATTGCTTTTATCATATCTTTATATATTTTTTTTTCTATAAAGAATTCTAAAGTTTTTAATACAACAAAACTCTCGATTTTTTATATTTAAATATAACCAATAGAATATTCTATATTTAGAAGTTTACAGATTAGAATAAATTTATTTGAACTATTTAAATTATTTCATGAAGATAATTTGTTTTATTAGTAACAGTTGCTTTGATGGCCTTAACTATGCTCACTTAAAAACCACGATAGAGTAACACCCTTTATATGTGCTGCTTTTAAATATATAAAGACCCAATAACGAATTAGAATATTAGTAATGCAAAATATTGGTTTCATATGTAGAAATATACATCTTACAAAGTAAAAACATATTTAATGATTCAATAATTTTCATTTTAAAACAAAGCTATCTATAAAATATGAAATTAAATTGATAAGAACATAACGGCAAAAATTATTCAAAGATATATTTCATATTATATATCTAAAAATATTATTATAATAACGCGTAAAAACCTATGTTCTCATAAAGATATAAATAGAGCAAGTCATATTTTATATTAAATAATACTTTTGTAAGAAATTATCTATTATCTTGCCAGAAAAACTTTGAAATATCCTAAAATAGTGAGGTTTGATTGGGCAACCACAATTAAATCTTCTTTTCCTCAAAGAAATAAATTAAATATTGTGAAATTTAAGATATCATAGAATGATTGCAAAAATTTCTAGAATACAAATTTCTCGTTTTGCACATAAAATAGATACTATATTATTTAGCAAATAAAAACATACATTTTTAAATATTTCTAATAAAATGATAGAATTTATTGACAAAATCAAGCTCTTATTGAAGTTTTGAAAAAAACAATTATTTTTTAACCATTAAATTCATTATTTTTCGAACGAATGATATAATTCTAAAATATCTCAGTATGCAGCTTATCAAACTAGTTTATATTCTTTATATAATAAAAATTTTATGTTTACCCACCCAAATGATATACATTGACTTGATTTATATGATGTATTTTTTAGATCTTGTTCGCGGTTCCGATGTAAATGACGTAAGACGACCGCCATCTCTTGATTTCATATTTCAAAACAATCAATATTCACGACAAATAATGCGACCGAGGCTTTATTCACTATTTCATTCCCATGGTACTTCGCAATCCTATCCTTCCGATACACAAACATACCAGTTTAACCCACGATCTTTTTTTTCCGATCAACAATCTTACTTTACAACCCACCAATTTCGTCCTTCCGAGCAAGAATTACATCGATTGAAACGCCCAAACGATCTCTCCGACCAAGAATTGCAGTCTTTAAACCCGCAACCCCATCATTTCGATCAAGATTTACAGTCTTCGGATGAACAGTATTGTCTTCGAAATTCAAATTCATCTGAAAACAATCAAATTTCTTCCCACGTTGCAGCCAACTGCAATAAAAATACGAATTTTATCAGCGAGTCACCTCCTCATAATTCATCTAGTTACTATCAACCGAAGAATAAACTAGTTAGAAATCTAGCACAATCATATCGTCCGGCTATAATATTTAAACTTTTTCCCTTTTACTTCCAGTCTAATTCAACCATTGAACAGAAGGCCTTAACTGATGTTAAACCTATTCAAACAACTCATTTTACCCAACCAACTTCACTTATTCAGAATGAAAATAGCAAAATACGGTTCGAAGAAAACTCGCTAGGTTTTTTTCATCTAATATGCAATTCCTTGGATAACCAACAAATAAAAAAGGATTTGGATGTAAAGTATGAAGACCACAAATATTGGTCTTTAAGAGAATATAATAAAGCTAAAATTTCAAACAATGTCTCTTCGGGCTCTGAAATTAATGAACTCGATGAATGTAAACCGTTTTTAGAAAGTAATTACGAAATTTTCTTAGAAGATATTTCACATTCCAAAGAAGAAATTGCTATTTTTTCGAAAAATATGGAAATGTATACCAATTCAATTATAGAGAACGAAAGTCAAAAAATTTATTCGGGCGAAAAAAGAATACCTGAATTGAAAAACTCAATTTTTCGTGTATTTGTAAAAAAAGGATTACCAATGATCTATTTAAAACCGATATTTTTGCTGCTACCGTATTGGGTCAAAACCGCTTTAAATGAGAATAATTCGAAAACAATAAATGTTTTTTATCTTTCCTGGTGTCTGAAAGTTATAGAAGCTGTAATAGAATTTTACTCTAAAGATTTGAACATATATATCTCTGATGGCTCAGAAGGAAATAAAATGAAAGAGTTTTCACATATATTTTCATTTAACATAACAGCATTTTATAATTCCTATAATTTTATTTTAGATTATCTAAAAAATATTTGTCGAATATTTAAAAAGCAATATCACGAGAGATTCTTCGAAGTTGTTTCGGATGTTGATTTTTTGTATTCTCACTGTGAAGAAGTTCTTTGTTTGGAATATACTTACTCTTTAATTCCGGGAATGCCTTTAATATCTCTATTACCTAAAAAACAAGTAATACCTGAAATAGCTGGAATACTATTCGATGTATTTATATTGCTGTCAGACGAAAGTTTAAAAACCATAAATATAAAGATTTTAGAAAGCAATTATTTGAATCAAGAGCCTAAAAATCAATACAAAAGTTTTAAAACTCATTTCGCTAAGAAGTTATCTTCTGAGAGTTACTCTATAGAAGCTGACATAAGGGATTTATTCAAGGATATTGCACGGGTTTATAAAATAATATTCTGTGATTATTTTACAATGAAAATTTTTGAAGAAGATTCAAGTGAACTTAATGAAAAGTTTAAAAATTGGTTCCCAAATAATTATTCCAATTTGGAAAAATTAAACTTAAGAAATATTATACCGAAATATAATGATTATATTCGGTTCTTTGAAACCTGTAATATGTTATTACATTATATTTGCAAGGTTATTCTAAATCCAAGCCTTACTCCTAAAAAATACAAAACTGCTATTTCACTTAAAATCCGTTTAAAGCTTCAAACAGAAATTTTTCTTAATTAAAAATTTAATTTTGATTTCTAATACAAATAGGCTTGTTTAAATACTACTTCTAATGGTTTTCAGTGATATATAAAACTTACTTAAAAATTCTAATTGGTTTAAAAATGCAATACAGCGCAATCCAACATAAAAGATTTGATAAAACATAATTTTCTGCAAACCTTCTTGTACTATTTATTCCTTATAATCCTCCACCTTATATGGAATATTTCGAAACATAAAAAAAAAGTAATTTTTTGTTATAATGTTGACAGATTACCAATAAGAATACTGTTATAAACTAAACAAATTTTGCAATGAAATCCAAGAAGTAGAAATATTATTTTACAGAGTTTGAAATTTATAGATTTAATTGGTTATTTATTAGAATACTTAGGTTTATCATGCTCATTAAAACAATATACAATGGGAATAGTACTATTAAGGGGAGTTAAATCGGTTATTTTTTTTTCGGTATTTCAAATATTTTCATTTTAATATTCAATATTGGAAAAATAAAATATAGATCAGGTCGTTTTAAATGAAGAAAACACACGTTTTTTAAAAAAAATTAATGTCTTCAGGATTTATAACGTCTCTATATAAATAGTATTTTGGCTTTTTAAATCGAATATAGAAAAATAAATGAAAAAAATTGTTTTCCTCGCAAGATTGTTAAGAATAGAGAAAGAAATATTTTTGTAAAATTTATATAAATTAAAAAAATATTTTAACATAAATTTTCTTTAGTGAATAGAAACTAAACACTAAAATTTAAAAATATTATGAATTTTTTTAACTTTTAAATTTAAATTTCGTCTCATGGTTCTCAATAATCTTTAAATTGTCATTCGAATGAATATAATTTATTCTTATAAAATTATATCATTGATTTATTGTTAAAATATATTTGTAATCTATAAAATTTTTAATATTAAGTATATTTAAGTTTCTATTAATGATTTATACATGATTAAATATTAGGTATGTCTTAAATAAACATATAAATCTATCAATGATATTAGAAAATTTAATTAATATAAAAATCTTCAAGATATTAGTAATTTTATGCATTTAATATAATGCGAGAGTCGTAATTTGTATACTATTGATCTGGATTATTTAAAGCAAATATTAAAAATTAGTTCATAATAAATGTGAATTTTCTTTCTCTAAACATTTTTTAAAAAAAGGTATGAAAAATGATTTTTTATATTTGATTATAGTAGAATCTTAGAGTGAATTTTCATATCTTTTTCATAAATTTTTTTACAAAGAAATATAAATCTGTATGGAATTTGCAAAAAATTGTTTAGCGCAAAATCATATAAATAGTAATGATTTTGGTTCAAAAAAAAACAATTTCATACTATTTTTTAACAAAAATTTCATTGTACAAATGTGTTATGTTTTTATCTAATAAATGAAAAAAATATTTGAGAATATCAATTTAATTTATATAATTTATACGATATTGCTTCTGTCAAAAATTCAGTTTAATTTCCGATTTAAATAGCATGTTTATCTTTATTCTATGTATTTACTAACTAAGTAAAACTCTGCTGATAAATATGGAAAAATTATATTTAATATTTAGTATAATACTTATTATGCTTAATTTTATATTTGGCAGTTAAATAGTCATAAATTGAATTTCAAAAATGCATTTAAAAATCTTCGTATAAATTAAAAAGCGAATTAAAAGTTTCTCGCTCAAGATAGTTTAAATTGTTCTCATATTTAATATATATGTTTGGTTTCATTTATATAAATAGTTTTTCAAATCACAATCTTTATGAAGTATGAAGCTCTGTTTTAGATATTAAAACCGGCAAATCAAAAAAATTTGTTTTAAATTTTTAAATTTAAACAAAAAACCGAACTACTGACATTGCTACAAATTTGTTTTAGAATGGATTACCAAAGAACATTTAATAGCGAAGACGATAAATACTTTCCATTTGGTAAAAACGGCGATGTAATAAATTATAAAGATAACTTTGAATATAAAGAATTGTGTAAAATATATTATTTCCTGAAAACCACAAATATGAATTCTACTTCTCTTTTGGGAATAACCTCGAAATTATGTGAAATAAATATGATTTATTACGAGTTTTGGTACGTGAAACGAAAAATAGTTACAAAAATGTTTGAAGAGTATCGTAAAATTGGTAGTGAAAATAGAAATAATTATCTGACGGAATATGAAAGAATATCGCTTTGGAAAAAAAAGAAAAAAATATTTTTTTTATTTGAACTGACAAGAGATTTAAGATTAGATTATACCGACGCTGAAATGAATTGGATACAAAAATGTGTACAAATTCATCATAAAAATTACCAGATTTGGAACCATCTTGACTGGTTTTCTATTTATAGGTGTATTACACCTTCGAATTTAAGTTTTGTAAACAATGTTTTTAAGGAAGAACCAAAGAATATACATGCTTGGACATTTATAACAAAATACTGTCGCAAAAGTAAATCATATACATTTGGATTAGATTTAACAGAAAAAATGATTGTATTGGACCAAGAAAATAATTCTGCATGGAATTGCAGATTCTATATAATCAAAGAATTAAATTCTCTTAAGTATGATGTGCTAGAAACAGAAATATCTTTTTTAAAAAGTATTAATTTTTCTTGCAATATAGCAGCAATCAACTACTTATTTGGCCTGACACATTTCTTAGATATAGACGCTTTCATTTTCAATACGTTTAAACCGATATATTCTCTATATTTTAAAAAGAAATTCTTTAATTTTATATTTAAAGAGAGAAAATCTGATTTTCCAGATTCTCTCAAAATATTATTACAGGAATGTATTTCAATGTGCCAGGAAGAAGCTAAAAGATACCAAAAGGAATTCTTAGAAGCCGAGATTGAAGTATTTTCTAAAAATACCAAAATTCCTAATTAAAAAATAAATTTTTAACTTTTTATAAATTCTTTATATGTATCATAATCTAGCAGTTAAGCTCTTGAAAACAAGTTTAAATTTATTTTAAAAAAATATAATTGAAATGTTTTTAAACTTCGTTATCTGATCTAACATTCTTTATATTTTCATTTGGCTGCTATCTTTGCATTTTATATGTTCACTCGGATGTTTCATAGTCTTCGTATCCGTTTTTAGGTCTCCTTGCATTTCTAAATAAATTTTTAGATTCTTTTTTAACCAAAATATTTTCCTCTTCTATTCTAGTTGCTCAATTTTTAGAGCCTTAACTCGATATTTTCTGTTATAGTTTTATCCTTTTTTTCTGTTGGCATTTATTTGTTTGAAACGTTTTCTCTCACAAAAAATTTTTTTCTGCGACATGATCTATTGGTATATTAAATCATCGTATAACTTCGAGTCATTTTTATTTGAAAGTTTTAATGCACCGGTATTATATCCCATGATATTATTCGATGTATACTTATCTTATTGAACAATTATAAAAATATAAATAAATTACACTGATAAATGACTTTTCGAGATCAATTTTATTTACTATTGTGTATGTATGAGTAAAATAGCTTAAAAGAAAATTTAAATAGATTCATTACATCAGATCTTATCAGACATATTAAAACACAAAAAGAGTTAGTAAATTTGTTTATTGATGTTATTATTCGGATGTACTGCAATCTATAATTTTTTTAAAGATATTAAGTGTAATTTTTTTTAGATAAACCAAAAATTTTAAAGTGTCTCGTGAATTACGTCAGGCAAAGCTTATTTTAATGTAAGATTTAGCAAGAAACCATAAGATTCGCATTCTCAATTAAAATACCATTATTCGTGTATATATTTCGAAAAACCAAAAAACTCGAGTATCTTCTTCATCTTCGTCGGAAATATTTTAATTTTATAATTAAAGATGATATGCGCAAAAATGAAATCAAATTGTTTATTCATATTTATTTCTAAGCCTATATCAGTAATATCACTATATAAGTTTAATTTAAAACTTCATTAATTTTTTCTGTTATGTTTTATTATTCGGTAGTTTAAAACATATCAATTTATATAAAATTTGTTATATGAAAGTGTTATAAGTATGTTTTAAAATATTAGTTTGATTAAATCTAAATCTGTATAAAATATTTTTTTCTATACTGATATGTGTATATGTGGTTGATTTAAATACAATTTACTGTTTGTAAAATCCAAATATAGCGTTAGAAAACATTTCAAACGTTTCAAATTCTTGGTGCTTTGATAATATATTCTTAAGATGTTTTTTCTCGATTAAATACTAAAGTATAATTTATATTTTTACATATGAGTTTTTTTAGAAAATAAATTATAACCTTTTTGGTTCTTTTAACTTCTTTAGCAAATATTAACAATTTAACATTTTACAATAGTCAATATAAAAATAAATAAACAATTACAATATATTTTTAACTATCAAATTTTCATAAAATTATAAAATTTTGAATTTTTCTTTATAAAATCAAATAAACAATTACAATAAATTTTTAATTTATCAAATATCTACTTTATTTAAAAGTATCACATCTTTTTAAAATAGTGGCAAGTGTTATATTTGTTTTCATGACATTAACGCAGTTCTAGGTTTAACATAAATAACTGCTACCCAAAACTCCATCAGTAACCCCTGCGATACCTACGTCCCAAAGCCTTTCATTTACCAGGTGTGTAGAACCTAATTACTAGGCGAGGCAGTTGCCCGGAGTTCGTTAATGTCTGTTGCATGGAGTGTGATCGAAGGCCGAAGCCCCCCCTGGGCTCCCCCAAGACTATGCAGCATTCCCACTTACTCTACACTTTCTGAACCCAATAAACTTCTAGCCAACATATATTTCAGAGAATTACATGAGGTCCACCTAGACAGAGCAATGTCATACCAACAGGTATAACCTGCTACTTAGCTCTCCCGGCTTTAAATGGTTTTTATTTTTATATCTCCCAGGCGCTAAGTCTTCTAACCCGAGTAAGCAGGGCTAGGTTTACATGCTTTTACATGGAAATTACCTACATGTTCAGCTGCGGTCTGCAATCTGGTTACATAAAAAACTACAAATAAATTTATAGAAAAAGTTTCTCCATTTCTTAGACCTCTCATCCTCATAACAACTCCCATGGAACAACTGAAGATGTAGTGTAGTTCTATTCCCACCAAAAATCCAAACAATGACCTCACATCAGTTTCACACACCCATTGCCAAGCAGAAAGTTTTTTATGTGGTTATCCTCCCTCCACTAATCAAATATCTAAATTATTATAATTTCCAATTATTAAAAATACAATTTGAAACAGTAAAATTAATATTTCAAGTACAATTTCTATGTTATAAAACAATATCAAATATAGAATATGAATGATAAGCACAGTTACAAAAATATATGTTAAAATACTTATCAGCAAAAATTCAATTGTTAAATATGAATCAGGCAATATTTAAATTGTAATTATTTCTAAAATTATTATAAAAATATTCAATATAATTACCAAAATATTTTTACAATATAAAATAAAAAAATACCATATTTTTTCCGAAAAACTCTTCCAATTAAAAAAGATACTAGAAGGTCTTCTGTCTAATCTTATTATTTCTGTAAATACTTTTTCAGGTTCAAGAGCTTCTAAAGGCATATTCTCAAAAAAAATCAAATCTAGTATATTTTGATTTACTTTAATCACTAAGACTAACACTTCTATCTTGTTTCATATTTTTATAATATTTCATATACCATTTTCGATATATTGCTCTTTATAAAGTTTTTTTACCATTAAAAATATATTAATAAAAATAATTTAATTATTTCATTATAATTTAATTATAAAATCAAATATAAATTTTTATTGAAGGAAGATAAACTTTTTTATATTGATTTGTACAAAAATTACGCACTAATGTATGAAATTTAATGAAATAGGGTATGTATCCTGCTACTTATACTCATTTATACTTTAAATATACAATTAAAAATACGTAAATTCTGAAAGATGATTTTTATTGGCTTTTCATTTATTTATATTTCTATTTTACATTTACATGTGAAAAAAACTAAAATAACAATTTAAACTCGAGGGAACAATATTTAGGAATCAAATTAATACTTTTTTGTAAAATAAATTCTATTTTGGAGATTAATTAAAACTCTTTTTTAACTTCTTTGATAAATGTAAAAGTATTGCTAGCTATTCAAACAGTTAGAATCGAATTTATATTCAAATATAATTAATTTATAAAAAAAATTTTGTCAAAAAAAAATTGGTGTGTAAATAAAAAGTTCTAAAATTTTCAAACTTAAATTTTTTAAAAAAAAATGTTTTACAAATTAAAATCACGAATATGATTCATAAAATTTTTCTCACATTTCATAGTTGTAGTTGAAAATTAAAAATAATTTTGAAGATTTTTTATTTTTTTAAATTTTAAAAAAGGCTATTTTTAAAATAGAATTTTAATTTGGGAGGTAAAATATGTTTGTGCATATTTAGGTTGTGGATGTTTAAAGTACTGCTTTTGTCACGTAATAAAAGTTTTTTTGGCAAATAAAAAAATATAAAAAATTGAATTATTTAAGCGTAAAAAGTACATCAAAGAGTCTATATAAAAATCCAAATCGCATGAACAATTTATATATTTTTAAGACAGACTAGTAACGAAGAAGATGTGATAAATATACAAAAATCTAAAATACTATATCTTTGGTTTTTAATAATCGAAATATAGTAGAGGAACCGAAAATAAATTTATTTGAAGATTCGGATTTATAAGAGGAAACTAAAATAGCAAAGAGCTAGATGAACTGTCTAAAAATGAAGCTCATTTTATTTAGAATTTTATTGATGCCCTAATAATATTGGTTACCCATATACTATAAATCCAGTTTTGTTTTTTGATTTTTTTTTCCAAAATATTATAAAAAAAATCATTGAAACATTCATGGACAGTACAAATTCTTATTTCAGGTTTTTTTTCTCCTTTTTTCCATCCCTTTTTAATCTGTTTTCTTGGTTGATTTTTTATTTAGTTCAAGATTTTTAAGAATGAAAGTAAAAAATTGTTGAAAATAATTATAAAAATGTAGTTTATGATTGTATTAATTATTGAGTAAATATTTATTTATTTCGTAATGCTTTGATATGTATTATCGATTATTCCTTAATTGAAGTTAAACCCTTTCAAATAGATTAACTGAACTTTTAAAATGTGATAAATTCCCGATTGAGCTATAAAAAAATTCAAAAAATGGTTTTTAAAAAAAAGTTACTAATAAACGTTTTGAGAAGAACTTTTTTTTTGTTTTTAAATTTCTCACTTCAACACGGTAGCAATAAAACACTAATGATCATTTAAGAAAAAATTTTAGAGGAAGAATTTAGAACATTTAATTCGATAAATGATTTAATACATTTTTTTAAATTTAAACTTTTTTTGAAGCTTCTCTACTTAATGCATCCAACAAAAATTTGTTCAAAAAACCCAAGAAATTGTCTTTCCATCAAAATCCGATTTTAATAGCTCCCTTCTTACTTGAAAATAAATTTAAAAGAAAAGTTATAGAAATAAGAGAAATCGATAATATCCAAATATTTAATTAAGAATAGTAAGAAACATTAGCTATATAAAAGAATTTTATTAGTAACTTTATTGTGAAATTTATAATAGACCCGACATATTTATTTCGGATAAGCAAAAAAAAAGACAGCAGTCATTGAATTAGAAATTATTTTCCAAGATACACTTTAAGGAGTTGAAACTAAAAATATTAAGAAGCATGACTTATTAGCCAATGAAGATCTTATTTATAACCTTGGTGTTAAGATAATCCTTTATGTAATGACCTGTGACGGCATTGTGACAAAATACCATAAGCATACCTTAAAAAACCGCAAATACTTATAGATTAGAGGCATACATTCACTCTATAGTACTTAAGAAGCAATTCGAAATAATTTCCTTTGATCGACGAAGAGGACTTGAGTTGGGACCAAATGCTGAAGAGAGCTGGGAAAGTGCGTCAATTAGTGTTATTAAAAGAGCCGGGATGCACGAGGAGCCAGCACCCTATTTTAAATAAGCGATTTACAGAAGGATGGTGTTAAATATTTTAGACAAAAAATAACTCATCCCGTATTGCAGATGGAAGAACCGCTTATAAACATTAATGAAGAGCCAGATTAAAAATAAAAAAAAAATAGTAAAATAAATAAAAGAAAAGACATAAAGGCGGAATAAAAACATTCTAAATCAGAATTTTATTAAATTAAAATAGTGAAATTCACTGTGAGGGTTCTATAACCACATTATAAACTAGCTGTTTGGTAATTATTAAGTGAGCCTGACGTGGGAATTTTGTTTGGATCTTATATTGTAAATAAAACAACTATATTTTGCGTTATGATACGTAAATTTGTATATGGGAAAGCTGGTTTACAAATAATGTAATTTCTTTACAAAGAAATTTGTTTTTTCTTTGTAATTAGATTACAAAACGTGGTCAAACTGATGATGTTTGGCATGTAAAAGCTTGGGAACCTACCCTTCCCCATTCGGGTTGGATTTTTGGTCTGTTGGTAAAACCAATTTCATAATTTTCAAAAATCCAAGAAGACTAAGTACCAGGCTATACATGTTGGATGAAATTTCAACGTTAAGGTTGACTCTATGTAAGCCGCTGAGTTCTTTCTTGCCCCAAGGTCTACTCAGCTCAAGAAATGAGGAGTAAATAAAAAGCAGCAGGTCTTGGGGTAGCATAATTTGCGGACTAGCGATCACACTCCAGACAATAGGAATTTACGAGCGACGGACAGTCTTCATCCTCATTTCATGGGTTTTACACCTCTATTAGAAAACCTTTAGAAATTAGGTATCGTATGAGATATCGATGCGTGTTAGAGGTGGAGTTATCTATATGAAACACAGAACTGCTTGTGCCATGAAAACAATCTAAAAAAAGATCTGGGTTTATTTAATGAAAAGTAATTTGTAAAAATTTATGTTTAATAAAAAAAATATAACAAAAATTTTAAATATTCTACTAATTCAGAATATATATAAATCACAGTTCAAACGAGTAAATAAACATTTTAAACTCTTGTTCAAATCGAGGAATATTAGTTAATTTTTATGGAAATTTATACGACTTAATTTTAGTGTTCGCTTCTGTTAGATTTAGAAAATATAACTTTTATCAATTTTCAAATCTCATTAATATCATAAGAAACCTACAGAAAGCTTAGTTGGGCTTTTCTCTGTTCCGAATAAACTGTAATTTCATAAAATCTAAATATTTATATAGCCAAAGTTTCTGTTTATTTTTGATTTTAATTCATTCTATTATATTTACTACCATATTGACTGTATAAGGAATTATAAATTATTTAATATTATTATTTTACTCCAGATTTTTAAGGTTTTGCGGTTCTTTCTATAAAATAAAAACAAATATTTGAGATAATTATGAATTTGAATTTAGCAATCAGAAATCTTTAAAATTTTTAACTATTTAGAGATTTACTATTGGAAACCGTTTTTTTGCTACAAAATATTTTAAATTTATTTTTTTCGAGGCTAAATAGGTGAAAATATTCCAAGAGATATTTTTTAAAAAGTAACTTAATTTGTATAATTTGCGTATTAAAAAGTATAATTTATTTTGATGTTGATAGTTTGGTTACTAAATCAAATGTTAATTTTAAAAAAGCAACAGAATGAATATCATTCGAACTATAAAAATTGTAATCAATAACATTCTTTTCCCATTTGATAAAATACCTATTTTCATCTCTCAGTTCAAACTTTAAAAAGTAGAAAACAATACTTTTTTCCAAGAATAAACATAAACTTATATTCTCGATATTAGAAACAATATTAATAAATTTTAAATTTTGGAATTCGTCAATTTTAGAATTTGATTCATTTGCCAAGATTGAATATTCGATAAAGTCTAAATATTTATCAAAAATATATTTTTTATTTCTAAATTTCTCACAAAGCTTAAATAAAAATCGAGGAGCGAATCTATTATAGTGAAAAATATTCATATTTAAAAATACACCTCGAAAAATTAATCTATCAAAAAGGAACGTTTTACTAAAATCACTTGGTATTTTTGTGTATTCGAGATATTTTTCTAATATAAACATTCTAAGTTTGTCATTTTCTATTTTATAAAAATCATTAAACAAACATTTTTCGGGAAAAAATCCAAAGAACAAAATCTTAGTCAAATCATTTTGGTTGGTTGAATAATTATCATTTAAATTATTTGTTGTAAGTAAAACCAATCTTTTTTTCATCATATCTATAAAATAAAGATCTGCAATATCAAATAGAGATGATAAAGACTTGGGTTCTTCTAGCTTTGAGAATTTTCTCAATTCTCCAATTATTTTTTTTTCGAAACCTTCTAAACTTTGATATTTCAAGAAAATGTAAATACAAAATATTCCAAAAATAGATTGAATAATTCCTAGGAGTACCAAAACAACCAATCTCTTATTTTTTTTCATGTAGGACACAAAGCAATTCTTTTTATTGAAAAAATCACTTAATTTAAATATGATCTATACGCCAATCTTAATGTCTAAGAATAGAACTTTTCTAAAATTAATCTAATATTCGTTGTAATAATTAAATGAATCATAAAATATAATTATAAAAAGTTGAAAGTCATTCGAAATCTTCTAAACTACGAAGTACATCAAAAGGTATTTAAACTAACTAATGAAAGTTTCAAGAGTTAGGGATATATACTTTCGCACATGATTCCAAATAAATATTTCGACTACATAAACAACCCTAAATCGCAAAATAAATATATCACATAGAAAGAAATAGAATAAAATATAATTTAAAATAAATTTTTGTTCTTTAGACGAAAGAAATACCTTTCTGAACTGAACTAGAATATTGTTATAAATTCATTTTTGTTAATATGAAACTTGGATAGAAACCTTTATAAATTTGATAAAATATTTTGAAAGATCACATACGTTATATACAAATTTATACTATTATTTTGGTATGACTACAACGGGCATTACTTTTTTGTTGAAATCTCAAAAAAACTTACTTCATTCTTTATTTCCGTTTGTCCTATAAATACTTAATGGTTTTATACATTCTTAGTAAGTATGAATCATAAATCTAATCGATAATACTCAAAAAAACAATCATAATCAGTTATTTGAGAGATCTGAGGATTGATGTCGTGATTAAATGCCAATGAGAGTCGGGTAACGAGATTTCGATAGGTCATAAGGATTGGTTGCCGAGAAACTCTTAAAAAAGATGTTGCCTTTACAAATAGACGCAAATGTGGAAAAACTTGTCAGGCAAATAAATACAAAAAAAAGCAAGTTAAGTTGGAGAATAAAATGACTTTTAAACAGAGTTTTATCGAATTTAGAAAAGGTCTCAAATATAAAGAACGATTCAACCGAAACAGGAAGAGTAGAATAAACCACACAAAAACAATGAAGCTAAAAACCGCTCTAACAACTAAATTTTATATATTTCTTCAAATTAAAGGAAAGAATTCATGAAAAATAATATATTTATAAATAGGAATTTTTTTTTGTTATCCTACTTATTTTTTCCCCACCATTTTTTTATAAAATTCTCTTTCATAACTTCTTTCGTTTAATTTTTCAAATTTTTATTTGTAAATTTGTTAGTTTTTAAATTTTTTATAATTCAATATTTTTTCTTCCTTAAATATGGTAATACCCTCCATATATTCCATGACAATTCCTACTCGTAAAAAACTAAAAGACATCACAAATATTTCAACAAAAAATAAGAAATCCAATGAAATAGAAAAATGTATTCCTGTTACCGACGAGGAAATAGAATATTTGGATGTTATAAGTGATACATCCTCTTATACTCTTTATGATGATTATACAGTAAATATTATGTAAAAATATTCTATTGTAAGTAAAAATTTTATTAATACTTTTTAATTCTACATAGAAATTTATTTTCTTGTATATTTTGTATTTGTATTCTATACTTCTTAGTATTTAACAACACTGTTTTTGGTTTTATATTTTGTTTTTGCATTCTTAATTCAGTTATCATTTAAATTCATCTATTATTTCTCTTATCTAAATTGTTATAATATATTCAAAATATAAGGTATCTAAAACATTTTTAATATTATTAAATCATTTTGAATCTCAGTACAGATATTTTGTACATCAATAAATATTTATTAAATTTGATAAATATAATGTATAAATAAACATTAGAATCTATCCAAATAATATTATTGAATATCATAAAGAAGATATTTTTTGTGTAAAATATAATATTTAAAAAACAAATTTATTAATTTATCTTTGATTTGAAGTTTAATATAAATCTTTATAAATTCGTTTTTCTTAGTCTAAGGAAGATTTTTAATTTATGTCGGATTCTTTACATTCTGTAAATATAATTTTAATTAAGGTTTCTAATTTAGATTCGGATTATTTGATTAAACAATTTTTAGAACAAGAAACGATTATTATTTTTAACAGTCTTAAAATAAAATAAATTATAAAAATATATATGAATCATTGAAATATATATAATCGTTATTGTTGAGCAAAAAGTAATTAAAGTGATTAAATGTTTTTCATTATAAATCGGTCTTCTATTTTAAAAAAAGACAATTGTAATAATACAAGAAAAATTAAATTATTAAGCTTATTATAGGTAATCTAGAATTATATTGCGGACTGAAAAGAATAACTTTGTTCTTATCAAATATAAAAGAAATGGAACGATTAAAATAAATTTTTAAAATTAAAATATCGAGGCCTCTTAAAAAATGATAAGAAGTTTTCCTATATTTTTATATTTCTGGCAAATATTTTTAGCGGCAGATAAAAATGGAGTTAAAATTTTAAGTTATGATGAGATAAGAAATGAAATGTATAATAATCCGTTAGTTTATTGTGTTTCTATTATGTGCTTGAATACTTTTAGAAAACAGAATCTTTTATCTAAAATAATCGAAGAAGACCTTGAGCTTCCGTATCCCAGTATATACGATAAAATAATGAGTGATACAGTGTTTATTAAATACAATATTAAATATTTATTAAGATATGAAAAGGATATTTTGAAATTGTTCAAATTTTTAAAACCCAAAGAGGCTACGGTGTGGTTTGTTATGTTCAGGTCTCGTTTACTAAACATAATATTTTGCTTTTTTAAGGATTATTTGAAAGATTATTCTGATAAATTTAATAATCATCCATTTTTTAGAAATATGCTAAAACGACAAGTGAGTAAAAACTTGGATTTAAATTTAGCGAACTTTGATAAATTTCTCGAAGAGAAAAGAGAAATCGAGATTAAAATGTTACAATTTGATTTAAATGCTTACTTTGAAAGAGAAAATGTCAATTATTATTTAGATAAAAGTCTAATTGGTTCTGAAAACGATATTAATAAAGTTGCAGATTTAGAAGTAGGATAGAGAAAACTTCGATTTAACAGAAAATCCAACCAATAGCGGTAATAAATCAGTCAAAGACATACATTTGATAGCAGGCAAGAAAACCGAAAATTCAAAACCCAAAGCACAATATCCTTCCCCAATTTCTGATTCCAAAGCTATTTCCGATTCTAAAGAAATGAATAAAGTCGAATTTAAATCCGATGTACGGATTGCAAAATCTATAGTAGCGTCTGATAATCTTCCCAAAATTCAATCTGAAAAATACAAAGGAACGTATAAAAAAGATACTAAAGATAGACTAAAGTTATATCTGCAAATCTTTTTTGAAAATCTTTTATCGAACCCACATAATCCATCAAGAGAAACGGAATTTTCTTGTTATAAACAATCAAATCTATATAAAAGACACAAAGAAATGTGTGAAAATGGGACTTTAGAATCAAGTGACTTTATTTTTAGTTTCTTCTATAAAATACTATTTTTAAAATTTGAAACACAATGGAAGGATCTTTTATCTTTAATTTCTACAGAATCTAATGCGGGGATCCAGAACATATTAGCATATCTAGATGATTATATTCCTTCATCAGATTTTCAAATGGGTGTTTCGAATGAAACGCTTTTCATTTCGATTCAAGAGTCAACCATTCCCAAAATGTATCTCGATGAGATAGTTTTGGTATTTGATATAGATGATACCCTGTTCCCCACGACTTCATATGGTGATAAATATCCGGATTTAGGTACACCTGAGTTTTATGAAAGTCAAAATAATATTTTTGCAGACCCAAAGGAGGAAAATCCAAAAAAAGGTATAAATGATCAAGAAATAAAAACTAAATTGTTAGTCACTCAACACTTAGAATATAAAACCGAGCTTAAAATTTTTTTAGAAAAACTGCCTTTTAAAAAAATATGTTTTACGAACGCAGAAAAAATACATGCGGAATGGGCTTTAAAAACATTAGATATATTAGATTGTTTTATTTGTATTGTTCATAGAGAAAAATTGCATGAATATATTTTTCTTAAACCAAATCCGCATGCATACTTTGCTATAGAACAACTTTTGGAAACCAAAGCCTCAAATATATATTTCTATGATGATATTGATCAAAATGTACAAGCTGCTAAAAATCGAGGGTGGAATTCTTTTTTGGTTAGAGATTCCTTGATAGATGTTCTAGAAACATCTCTTTCAAATTTACCTTGATATCATGGAAATTAAATTTAAACAATGAGTAAGATATCTAAAATATCTGACTACTTTTAATAAATTAATTTGCATTATTTTGAAATAACATATTCTAAAGTCATTTTCTTTAATAAAACGTAATATATGTCCTTAATGGGTAAAAACAACTTTTATTCCATTGTTTAACTTTTTGAAAATTTGGGATGTTTTATGAAAATCATTTATTATATTTTATATTGAGATTTGTTCCTTTCTTTAATCTTTATACTCTAGATTTGTTTACTTCTTTATGCTCGATCTAATTTAATATTTTCTAACTATGCCAGTGGTTTGTTATTTCATTCTGCACATTTTGCTTACTTTGGTACTTACGTGTCTATTTGTTTTAGTATAGCATATGCATCAAAGGAATTTTATTTTTTGTGATACATGCCTTTTCTAGGGCATTTCAGTTTATTTGTAAATCGATTCATTCATTTTTCGTATTAGCCTTGGTCTTCCTGGTACAAAAATAGATGAGTTTTACTTTTTTATATATTCCGATCAATTCTTAAATTTTCCAAGATTTGTGTTATTTTGTTAAGCAAATACCATGCCGGGGGCCGAATTGGCTTGGTGTATTATCTGCTTGCCGTAAGAGGCGAGTAAAAGAGACTAATCCTCCATGTTGGGGTTGGGCGTAGGGCTAACAACCCACTCTGTAAAATTACCTGGTACGAAACCAATAAGTAAACAAACCCAGTAGAAAAAGACCGGAAGGAAGGTATTACTAAGGGAGGCCAAGCTCGTACAGGGCTGTGGTGCCAAGGAATAATGAATGGATGTTGCGTAAAATAGATTTTAAAAATATCCCTAACAAGATCATCTCTATTTTTCGCTATATAAAAAAGACATTAGACAGTATTCAACGGAATTCAATTCTTGGTTTTTTTCACAGATTTGAGGGAATCTTAAGAAGTAATTGCGCCTTAAAGAAACGATATTAAGTATATTATTATATATGATTATATCATGTCTTTAATTCCGAAATAACTGTTGGTTTTATCACTGGCTCATTAATTACTTTCTCATACTGGTTTTCTTAAGTAAATGACCATTTTAGTTTATATTTGTTCATATTCCAAAATTTGTGGCATTTTTAATCATTGAATGAGAGGATTCCAATTCGTTTTAATGTTAATAAAGTTTCCACATATAAAATTCCAATGTGTTTTTTTAAACGCATGAATTTAAATGAAACAATTCAAATTCAATTCTTTGACTATTAATTATTCATTTTCCCTATACATAAAAACTGATGTTGTCGAGTATTTTCGAAATTTCATACCTGTAAAATATTACCAAAGTGATTGTATATTTAGTTCCCTCACATAAAAAATCAGGAACCTTTTTATGAATTTTTGTAAGCTCCAGGATAAACTTAAATTTCCCTCAAAAACAATAATAATTAAAATATCTGTTTAAATAGAAAACCCGGTTTTTTTGCATATATCTCTCTTTATATGCAGAAAACTCTATGCTGTAAGAAATATATTCGTTTTTAATTTAACATTCTCTGATGAACTTTTTACATATATATATAAGAAAACTTAATCTATGACTATCAGCAATATTATGGAAGAATTTAAATGGTTGTAATTATAAATAATAGCGATTAAAAATCCATTTGATATGATTTTCACAGGTTGAATTCTAGACAGTGTAAAAGTATAAATGAAGTCATAGTAGCATGTTTAATATTGCTAACTATATAATAAGAGAACAAAATAAAAAATACAAAAATTGCTGTATCTATTACAATTTTTATTATAAATTACTATGGAAACGAGTAAAAAATCAACTATATATCTAAATAGCTTGTGTATTGCATTGTAGATTGAATACTAGAATTATAAAAAGCATTTTATCATTCGAAATAATCCTACAATGTATAATTTTTGCAGGCAAAATAGACCAAGAATTTTCTAAGTAAATATGGAAATAATGAAACTGCAAAAAGAACCATTCGAGATTAAAGAAATTATTTTAGAAGACTGGATCTATTCGGATGTATTAACGCTACAATAAAAACAGTTTTTAAGACCAAAATTATCTCATCAACCTAATTTTGATCATTCCTGATAAATGCCCTCTTTATCTTTCGAACAAGTAAGGTTTGCATTGAGCTGAAAATCATCCGAATCAAAAGTGGTGCCTTTAAACGTTTATATCTCGACGAAGCTTGCATCACTTATGAGTCTGCTCCATCCGTAGAGAAAAAAACGTGCTTTATTAAAGCAAGACTATTATAGAGAATATAGAAAATTGCTAGGCAAGAGCTAACAAATCTTGAAGATTGTAATAAAATATTTTAAAAAACTGCTATCAAGAGTAAAAAAAATCCAGTTAGGTTTTTTAGTATCAGTGTGAATCCTAGATGACATAAAGAACATATTTTATAATATGATTTAGACTAAAATATTTTTAAATGGGTCAATATTGCTATTAACTTTGCTTTAATTTTAGCATCAAAGATACACTAGGACCTCATTAAGTTTTATAATACAGATCAACAATATATGGGAATACAACAAAAATTTCGGATGATTTCTTAGTCACTAAATCTACAAAATATCATAAAAGGTATACAAATCCAAAAAGAATTTCGAAGCAGATTGTTCAATACCACTGTAAACGATTTTAGTAAAAAAATTATCTGAAATAATGTGTCAGAAATCGAACAAAAGCTTGTTGAATATCGTATCAAAAAACCTGTTTAAGGTTTTCAATCACATAATAGAGTCTAGGTGGTGTTTTAAATAGAACAATCACGTGGCATTTCCACTATAAGATGCCAATTTTTCGGTAAAAAAACACATCATATTATTAATAAAACAATATATAATCCAAACTTGGGTGTTCGGATATGATATAACCGAATAAAAAGAGTATTTGACTCTCTTTTATTTAATTTTAGAACAATATAAAAGAGATTCCTCTATTATCGAAGTATTCAACTTTAAATTATTTCAATCGGAAATTTGTAATTCCAGAGTTATCAAGATTCTATAATTATATCGTGCAGTCCTAAGAAAAAAGACTCTATTGATGTTAGGTCTAAATGGAAATTCTCGATGTATTTTTTAATATAAGAATAAAAAATCGAAAATTAGCAGTTATTATAACCAATTAGTACAAACACATGAGTCATTCTAAAGTAAAAAAACCTTCCAGCTTATCACTACTATGGAAATATGCTTTCTTTCTGAATATTTTGATTCAAACCAGGTCAAAGTTCATTTAAAACCGTCAAATTTTATGAAAACACTTCGAATAAAAATAATTATTCCGTAGGTACAAATATTGAAAAATCTGTAGAGAATATAATGGTAAATGTAAAAAAACAGTTAAACTACACAAATCAGCCAATTTTACACACAAAACCCAATTTTAAACGACACGAATATATAACTAATATATTTGCAATTAAACTTTGGTAACAGAAGATCGAAAACTTTCCGTTTATTCCTAACACACTATTTAAAGCGCCATAGCCTGATCTTATTACACAAAATTAAAGATATGTTTTCTCAGAAGACATTAATGCTCAATAAACTTTAATAGAACCACATAAACTTTGTTTTTCTGTTACTCGCAGCTTGCTATTCTTCTTTCATGAGTTAATAATAGTGAATTAGATTAAGAATACCTAATAATTCATTTCCCGTATAATGGAACAAATTAGATCGCAATTCCAAAAAATCTGCGAGGGAAATTAAATAATAATTGCCACTGTGAAGCCTTATGTAGATCACATTTTTTTTGAATTTGATGTTTTGTATCGTGTACAGCGAATGAAGAAGAGAACCTGTACATATTTTAAACGATTTTTTTTTAAAAAAACTTTAATTAATGAAAGAATAATAGCGATAATAAATATACAAAAAAGATAAACATGCGTCTATTTTTAATATTATATATATTGATATTGATCTATTCTATTATAAAAAACGAGGATCTACTTCATTTTTGAAAGATGTTTTACGAAATTCTAAAAATTCATCAAAAAAGGAAGATATGTAATAAAATGTTGCCAATCTAGGGATTTTATAGTGTAATTTCATACATGACTAGATTTGGTGTTATAAATTGATATATATATAAAGAAATAGATATAGATGTTTTTGAATATGACATAAAAGTATCAATCTCTAAAAATTAATTTTAGAAACTTATATTTAAGCCTACGCTCTATGAAGCAGATAATTATTTTTAAGTATCTATAAGATTAAAAAATTGCAAAAAATGAAATGAAAAGTTATAATTATATATAATGAATCTCAACTTGTGTAAATATACTAGAAAAAACAGTCGTTGTTAAATTAAACTAATTTGTAAATGTTATAAACTATATAGAATATAATCGTTACGTCGTATATAACTAAAAAAATGATCAAGTTAGACTTTCTAAATCAGAAATAAAAACTATTCTTGCAATTTCTTTAAGCAAACCGAATTAACAGAATCACTGATAAAAATTTTGAGCCCAATGCAAAAAACAAAATAAAAGACATGAAACCAGCTTCTTTATAAACAAATATAAAAAAGTTATTCAGTTTTCTGGCGTTTCTATAAAATTAAATCTAAAAAATTATATTTCACAGTCATTTATTATATCTATTATGAGTTTATCAAGAGAGATCACATATTTAAAAAAACTGGTTAATGTTATATTGTTTTCATGAAATTAACACCAATTAGGATGTATCATAAATAACTGCTCTCCCAGCACTCCATCAGTGCCTCCTAGGATACCTAAATTCCAAGAGTTTCATCTGAAGGAGGTTTAAAACCTAATAAATGAGCAAGTCATTTTCCATGAGTTTGTTAATACCTTTTAATTTATGTAGAATTATAGATAAAAATCCACCCTGGGCTTCTCTAAGTTATGCAGTATTCCTACTTACTCTACCATTTCTGAGCCCAATGAATTTTTAGTTAAGATATATCTCAATAAATTACAGCGGCCTCTTAGACAGTACAATGACATACTTACAAGTATACATTTTGCTAAACATTCTTGGTTTTATAGAGAGTGTATTTTGTATTTCTCACCTTCCAAGTCTTTTAAACCGAGTAATCAAGAGTGAGTTTTCTAGCCTGACTCGGCAATTAACTTAAAATTCAGTCGTGGTTTACATGTCCAGTTACATAAAAAACTACAAAATAGATATGTAGAAAAAGTATCGCAATTTATTCAATCTTCTTCTGATAATAAAAATTCTCATTCAACAATCGAAAATATAGTATGAGTATATTGCACTAAAGCTTCAAATATTGATTTTCACACCAAGTTCACAGACTAATTATCAAGAAAATACGCAATATTGCGGTTATCCTCCCTCCATCATTTATTATTGAAATATACTAAATAAATGTAGAAAATGATTCAAAATATTGGTAATGTTTTTATTCATATATAATAATAGAGCGTAAATACGTGTACTAAAAACTATATACTTGGTAATACTAAATGAATGTATTTTAAAATCGTTGTTAACATTTACATGAAACAAAAATCAAAGTTCATTGTCGGTTCTACCTTTATAATATGTATAAGGAAGAGAAAGTCTACGAAACATGAAAATATTTCACGAAGTTAGTTTGAGTTTTTAATGGGCTTACTTTGTTAACTAAGATAAGACCTTTAGTAATTAACATGCAAATCCATCTAAATCTAATCTTGCGCACTCGATACAAACGATGTTGGACCTTTAATATAAGAAAATACCCTCTAATGAGAAAGGGACACTATTTAGAGATATTTTATTTAAATGATATTGGAAAGTCTAAATTGACTAGAATTGATGCACAGACATGTATATTGGCCGAAAGTTTACGGACATGGCAGATATAGAGTATGAATTAATGCTGCCGCTCCTTGGAAGCCTAAAGTAGGTCGAACTGCAATCAAAATTTAGTCTGCTGATAGTCTAGTGGTGAGAATATCAGAATTTACTTCCGAAAGGCCGAATTCCATCCCCTGTCGATGGACTCTTTATCTTTTGTACAAGAAAGTTTGCGTTAGACTGAGAACTTAAACAATCAAAAGAAAAATGTTTCTAGAACTTTTATAACTTGGCTTGGATGCAATTCACTTGTGGTTTGTGTTCCATCCTATGAAAAAAACGACCTAATAAAAAAAATCAAACGTATGCAAAAAATATTTCTAAATAAGATTAACCATATTATACATTCAAGAGATTCTATATACCATTTATATGAATAGATTTGTGATTTAAGTACTTTAGGAATGCAACTATAAAAGTTGAAAAGTAGTTATATATTTAAATCCGAAATTGCTTTGCTTCTACAAACGCAATCTAACATGCACCAATCGGTAATAGTTGGTAAATTTTTAAATTGCACTTATCCTATGATTTGAAAACGTGAATGCACTTGCGGAAATTTATAAAAATTTGTTCATTAAGTTTATTAAAGAATAAAACATTATATATAACAGCTACTCTATAAAAAAATTTAGATAAACAATGAGATTTAAAAAAACTGAGAACAGGCATATAGTATTAGCAACAAATGTTTCTTACATAAATACTATCTTATTTCATTCTCGCTTGACCTCTCAGTGTCGAGGAGGAACAAGCGGAGAGTTTCCATTTGATTCTTTTCATCTGTTATAACTCGCGATTATAGATTAGTAGTCGATAGATCTAGTGGGTTTTATATTTGGCCAAAATGTCAATAATGGTTTAAAAGCGCTTATTACAAAATAAATAGTTTTTAATTTGGTTATCCACCTTTTACTTTACGAATAGTTCTACTAATCCTTTATAACCTCAAAAAAATTATTACATACAGGCCAAGTAAACAAATATAAAATTACAGAATATTTCAGATATGCTGATGATTTCTATTCCACAGTCTAGCCCAGGCATAATACACTTTTTATAGGAAATAAGTCGAATATAATTATGAAGTTTTTAGACCATTATACATAATATCGTCTTTAAACGGAAAAATATGAATTATTAGTAGAAATTTATGTCTTAAGAATGTATAATAAACAATCTTGGCTTATAAATAATGCAGCGAATATTAGATAAAGGCCTCTGTTCTTTGGCAAAATGAGCATTTTAGAAAGTAATTTTTAAAATTACGCTATGAGCCTGGCTTAACATTTCTAATCTTGTAGAAATATTTCTGCCTGTATTTTTCTGTAAATGAAATCTAAAATATATAGTAAACTATCACTGGCATGTAGTTGTTAATCTGAAAATGTTCACTTTAACATATTTTGTAAATCTAAAAGCATCAATGATAATTTATGACGAAACAATAAAAATGTATAACATATATCGAGATATATAAAATCCGAAGATATATGTCAAATTTGTTTTCACAAGATATTCAAATCAGTTTTTTATTTTTAAACGCCAGTTTTATATTTTAAAGGTGGGATAATGCGCTGCCAATATTAAAAAGGTGACTTATTTAATTTCTTTTACTTAAATAATTTTTTACTTTGAAAAAAAACTAATATAACATTTATAACTATTGATAAAAATAGTGGAAGAAAGGGATATTACAATTTTAGGTCATGGTTATAAAATACTTTTTAGAATTATGTGGAATAAAATAAAACTTTCCAAACCAAGCAAAAATTTGCATCATCGAATTTTTTTCAAAGATATGACAAAAATCTAAAAAAATCATACCGTTTTTATACTCATTGAAATTGAATTTATAATATTTTCATCTTTGACGATAAATTTTCTAAATTAATTTTAAACAATTATTAATGAAAGTACACCAATCGTAATTTAATATATTTCTTTATAGCATGGAATTTACGTATCATATTTTGCGGCGAATTGCTAGTAAAAATAATTGAAACAATATGTCGAATTCGAAACTAAAAAATAGAACATTTAAATTTTTTTAATTGTTCTATAATTAAAGAAGAATATTAATTCTATATTATATAAAATATCTGCATTTATACTTAATATTAAACCCTATTCTGTGTTCTAAAATCGAGTTTAATTATGTTTATTTTTAATGGTAATCAAAAAAAATATAGAAATTCTGAAAATGGTATACTTGGTAAAAGAAGAAAGAAAGGTTTGACAGTCGTTGAACGTTCATTGAAAATATTCTATGGAAAAATCGAACATCGAAAAGAGTTTTCTTTACATTTAAGAAAAGAGGGGTAGTTTGATTAATGATTGCTTTTTTTACTTTCCTATTATATATTCCTCGGATGTATACAGCAGCCGATAAAAACGAAGTTAAATGGCCAGATTATAATGAAATACGAACTGAAATGTTTAATAACCCGTTCGTTTACTACGTTTCAATTATATGTCTAAATACATTTAGAAAACAAAATGTTTTTTGTAAAATTATAGTTGAGAAACTTGAACTTCCGTATCCTCTTATATACGATCAACAATTTAATGATTCCTTGTTCACCCAGCTTAATCTGCACTATTTATTTCAATATGAAAGAGATATTTTTAAACTGTTTAGCTTTTTGCAGCCGCAGGACTCAAGTAAATGGATTTTAATGTTAATTTTTCGAATATTATACACTTTTTTTTGCTTTTTTAAAGAATATCTTGTTGGCTATTCTGATATGTTCAATGAGCACCCGTGTTTTAAGAATATGCTAAGAGAATCTTAGGAAATCATTTGATTTTAAATTATACCGAATTTGATAGATCATTTGCTGAAAACAGTGAAATTGAAATTAAATTACTAGGATTTGATCTAAATGCATATTTTGAAAAAGAGGGCATTATTTTCAATTTAGAAAATAGCCAAACACCTACCGAAGCTGCTTTATCTCATATGATGCAACCAGGATTCGAAAAAACAGAAACGTTTGGATCAAAAAAGCTAACTATAACTGCGGCGCAATCTATAAATGCCTCGGGATCCAGCTACCGATGTCAAATTATAGAAGTAAACGAAGAGAACGCAACTCTAAACAGCTACTCAAAACCATATAAACCTTTGCCGAAAGAAATAAAGTAACAAATCAAACCGATAATGTGATTCTAAGCTCAGAAGTGATGCGCATGAATACGGAAGAAATTAATCATTCTAGAAACAATATTATTTATAAATCTGATTCCAAAGATATCTTAAAATTAGATTTGGAACTCTTTTTTGAGAAAATTTTCCAAGCAAATTTAGAAATTCAAGCAAAAAATACCCAATTTTTTGAGTATAAAAAATCTGATTTATACAAAAAACATAAAGAAATGTGTCAAAATGGAAAATTTGATTCAAATCATAACATTTTTAGTTTCTTCTACAAAATATTATATTTAAATTATGAAACACAATGGAAAACCCTTTTATCTTCAATTCCTAATGAATCATATATAGGTTATGGCAACATACTAGCCTACCTCGATGAATACATTCTTTCATCAGCTTTTCAAATGAATATTTCAAACTCTAGTTATTTTATTTCAATTGAAGATTCAGATTTTCCTAAAATGTATTTAGATGAGATTGTTTTAGTATTCGATATTGATGATACAATTTTTCCAACGAGTTTTTTTAGGAAGAAAAACCCAAATTTTGGCAGTACTAGATTTTACGAAAATTCAGATTTGCTTCAAGAAGAACTATTGAAAGAAAACCCAGGAAGGGATAATATTGGTAACGAAATATACACGAACTTTTGAGTCACTGACCACTTAAAATATAAATTCGAGCTTAAAACATATTTACAAAAATTACTATCAAAAAAATATGTTTTACAAACGCAGCCAAGATACATGCGGAATGGACCTTAAAGACATTGGATTTATTAGACTGCTTAATTTGTGTAGTTCATACAGGCGAAGCATATGAAATGATGTTTCTTAAACCAAATATGCATGCGTTTTTCGCCATTGAACAACTCTTAGAGGCTAAACGCTCGAATATTTATTTTTATGATGATGGCGTTCAAAACGTACAAGCCGCTAAAAGCCGAGGATGGAATTCTTTTTTAATCCAAGATTCATTGATAGACGTTTTAGAAACATCACTATCCGATTTGCATTGATATTTTTCACATGAAAATCGAAATTATTAAATTTATTTATTTTAGCGCTATTTTTCTTTCTATTTACTTATTTTACATCAAAACTCTTGAAAACAGTAAACGTTTCTCCTAATTAAAACCTTCTCTATGTTATGATTATGTATTTCTGTTTCGGTATTTTTATCATAATTTAAATCAAAGAAACCAGATTTTTATCTGGTACATATATTTGCTTACGCTGCGTATGTGAACTAAAAGCAAAGATGATTGAGGATTTTTGATCAACGCTATCCTTTACCAAATAAATCTTAATAGCATACATCAACAGTTTGTCTCAAATATAAAGATAAATACGATTGAAAAAATGGCGGAAATGCTGCTTTTTAGTATAAAATTTTTGATATTAGCCTTTTTAGCGTCTTTGAGACTTTCGAATTAACATTGTCGTGTCTTATAAAGAAATTATCTGATTTTACTATATAGTATATTTAGAGATTAAGAATATAAACTGCTTTACTTATAAACCAAAAACTCAAACCATTGCAGCTTCGATATTTTGTCAATCAGTGGCATACCTTGAAATGTAATAACGAGTCGAATATGAGTTATTGTTTTATTTGTATTCTAAAATATATAGTTTTACTTCAATATTTAAACCATGTTATTTTTCATTCTAAAGTTTTCTCATTTACATTTTAAATTTTTTTTCTATTGTGGCTCTTACTTTTTTTTACAAGTTTGATTTATATTTGTTTTCAGATTAAATTATAAAGTGTATAATCATTTGTTGTTCTAAGTTTGTCTCTCTCTGTGGTTTCTCAAATTGCCCAATATGGCGTTTGAATTTGAACGTTTTCGAAATACGAATTTATCTTTGTACTTTCATTTATTCATTCTTGGCACTACAGCCCTGTGCGAGCCTTATCCTCTCTTAGTTAAGCGCCCACCGGTCTTTTTCAAGTGGGTTTGTTTACTTATCAGGTTTTGTAATAAGATGGTTTTAAAGGGTGGGTTGTTAGCCTTTGCCCAACCCAAACATGAAGTATCAGTCTCTTTTAGTCGCCTCTTACGACAATAAGATAATACTTCAAGCCAATTCTGCTTCCGGCATGGTGGTGAATACCTTTGTTCTTTATATAAGAAAATTTATTTTCAATGTAACCCGGATCATCCCCATTAATTTTTTTATTTCTTATTGAGCATTTTAGAAGTCAAAAATACCCATCGGCGATAAATTTTTAATTCTTATAACTTTAAATTGGGTTTAAGTTTTCTTGCTGATATACAAATTCGGTAGATATCCATTGTTATGTACTTATTAATATAGCCCATTCTATAAATCAGAAGAATATATAATTAACTGGTTTATGTATGTGCCAACTGATGTTTCAGAGATATTTTTGATTTTCCAATTAGAAATATATTATATTTTTTTTATGAAAATCAGAGTGGTATAAAGAAACAACATAAAAAACTATTTGCTCGGCAGGACACAGTGTAAATTAATGTATGAAAATATAGCTTAGATCTTTGCTGGAAACAAAAATGCTGTATATTTTCAATATTTCTATGGGTGCATTTATGATGAGCGAGCTTTAAAAAATAGCAAAACTCCGTATATACATTTATTTCGAGCTTATTTTATTATAATATATCACATAGTATTGATGAACTTGAATGAAATTGACGTGTAAAGCATCAAAACCTAGCCTTGCTCGTTCGAGTTGAATACTTTCCACATATGGATACAAAAAAACACACGTTAAAGCCGGTAATACCAAAGAGAGCAAACTATATATGGATATATTATTTCACTTTCCATATTTTTCACGTATAAGTCGCTAAGATTTATTTTAGCTAGTGGTTTATTAGGTTTAGCAGGTGTAGAATAAGTAAAGCCGCAGCATAGTTATAGAATAGATTCGGGCGAGATCTACTCTCCCAACACCAAATAAAACAGAAATCAACGACTTCCGGGCAACCGCCTCGCCTATTAATTGAGTTCATCATAACTTTTATATGAAAGCTAATGAATCTAAGTAAGGTAGATATAAACGATAAAATATCAGAGAGTTTTATTGCTGCTAAATTTGGGAAAACATAAATATAGCGAATGATGTATAACATATACCATATTTTTTAAAAAATGTGATGTTAATCAAGTCAATTGTTTTTAAAAAAAATGACAAAAAATGACTGAAAAAGTTAAATTGTTCTGGAAGGTAGTGAATTCAATACACGTGGTGATTGTTAGTTTAAATATAAAGATCATATTTCTTTGTCCTAGCTCAATATTTCAGATTCTTTCGTTTTGATTTTGGGTCGTTTTTTTTGAATTCGAGAAAGATAAGAGAGATTATATGATAAAGCAAATCACATTGAAGTCTGTCAATTTTCGTATTTCCGTTCCTAGTTGAACTTTAAATGCCATGGGAAAAACACAGTAGGATATGGGAGTGGATTATTTAAAGAATTACTTACTTACATTTTCTACTCTTTTTTTACCGCTCAATGTTGAAAATGAACAGATGAAAGGCAATAAATTTTATTTCCGTTTTATATCTTAGAATTTTCAGCGTTTTTGACTTTAAAGGTAAATTATTTCTTAAATGTTATCACTTCAGTATCATTAGGCTTATCTATTTTTCAGCAAATCTCTTACCCCTATGTTGCTTATGTCATAGTCTAATTTCCGCTCCATATCATCGATTTTTGAGACCGTCTGTTATTACATTTTTTGCTATACATCTGCTGTAATTCGAGATTATAGAAAATCGATTCAGGCATCTAATATGGTTTTTATCCAAGTAAAAATTTTAACAATAAATTTTACATAAATTTAGCATTCATTACCAAGCAGACGGTTATTAATTGACCCAACTTATAATATTAAGAAATTTTCATCTATGAATTTATTCAAAAAACAATAATTCGAGGTTTTAATCTAAAAAATTCTTATCAATCTGACATAAGTGTCTATGCAAAATAATCTATGATATCCTTAAAATTTGCTTTAAACACAAATGAATTTTGAGAATTTTTTATGAATTTTACCAAGCGGTTTTGATACTTGGTAATAAAGCTAGAAAATAAATGAAAGCGAATTATTCTATTATTTTTGCAAAGCTGCTTGTAATTTTAATGATTCATTCAATCTCAATTTCTTTCAAAATTATGAAAAGCTGGATTCTAAAAACAGAACAACAACCAAAAAGTATTTTATATGCAAATTTATTAAAACAAGAAACTGTTCTTAAAAAAATTGAAATACATTTAATTTTTAAAATTGTTTTTCTTTTAGTGAATATAAATTAACTTGTGACTTACTAGGAAACCCAGATGTTATTCTTTCTTGAATTGAAATCTACTAAAAAATTCGAATATTTTAAAATGGTATTTGTTTAAGCTGTATTTCTGATGATACTTAGAATATATGATGAAAAATTGTAACATAAGGTCAATAGAAAATGCAATTTAAAAAAAGTTAATATTGGAATTTTGTAGATAATTTTTACTTTTTCGCTTGTTTTTGCACATCTTAAAACTTTTTTTATTCCTGTAGGACATTTTATAAGAAATAGTAGCCTTTTGCGCTTTTAAAGCATGAAATAGGCTTAATCATCATGATTACTTAGCACTGAAAGTGTCCGAACTTTATCGCTAATACAGAATTTAAAAAAAATTATTAAATTACTTTTTCATTTTATTTAAGATTATTATTAAAATGCCTTAGCACGGAATAAAAGGTTTCTCATAAATTTAAAGTAATAATTGTTTTATTTAAGTCAAAATAAATTATTTAAGCATTTATAACCTATAATTTTGAAATTTTTCGCAAATTATACGAGATAAATATAAAGAAGAATAGAAATAAACTTTACTATAACAACAATATAAAGTATTTAACTCAAAGAGAAAACACTGACTGTATTGTATTTACGATAGATTTCCAAAAAATTAATTAAAAAAATAATTTAAAGTAGCGTGTAAATTTTGTTCGAATAAGTTTAACAGCTACAAAAAAATATTATAATTCGAGTATTGTTTCATTTCTTTTAATCTTAATATTTGTTTTTGATTTTGCTAAGAGAGGTAACTAAGATTAATAATCAAATCATAATTATCATAATGCAATATTTGAATATACGATATAAAATCCCTTTAATAGACGATGTAGCTTTATTTTATATTCAAATTAATTTAAAGGAAAATATTTAGGTAAAAAAAAGATCGATTAAAAGATTTTTTTTATTCTATATACTAATTAAATCAATTTATGGCACATCTATAAACATTATAGTACATATTTAGATAATTTACTTTAAACTTAAGGACCAAAACAGAAATTTGAGATTGTAGTTAGTAATGTTTCAGTAAAAATAGAATCCCTCAAAACGTATTATATTTTAATACATAAAATAAGATTAATATAGCTTAAATTGATTATTGTTTTTCGAAAGCGTTCTATTCGAACATAGAACATATGTTTTTTCTGTTATTTAATAAAAAAATGAGATTTTTGGGTAAAATGAACGGAAGTTTCTTATTAACATTGTATTTTTTGCGAATATATACGGCAGCAGTAAATAAAGAAAAAACCAAACGGTTATATAATGATAAAATCAGAAGCGAAATGCTAAATGATCCGTTCGTTTACTACATTTCGATGACGTGTCTTTGTACATTCATAAAACATAATTTTTTGTGCAAAATAATCGAAGAGAAACTTGACCTTCCATATCCGCCTATATATGATCAAAATTTAAATGATTCTTTTTTCGCTCATTATAATTTACAACATTTGTTCGAATATGAAAAAGATATCATGAAATTGTTTATTTTTCTACGGGATGAAGAATCTGTTAAATGGATTTTAATGTTTGAGATTCGGATATTATACACTTTTTTTAGCTTCTTTAAGCAATATTTGCAAAATTATTCTGAGAAACTCAACGAATATCCTTGTTTACAGAATATGCTAAAAAGATATGTTCAAAAAAACATGACTATAGACATGAAGAAGTATGATAAATCATTTCCTGAAAGGAGAAATATGGAAATGAAAATACTTGAATTTGATTTAGATGCTTATTTAGAAAAAGAAAACGCAGTCTTGGCTTCAGGAAAATGACCAAGATAAACCCAAAATGAATTTTTTAGGATAAAAAATGTTCAATATCTGAAGACAAGAAAACTCATGAAACTGAAAATTCGGCTACATTTGGCTCGCCGCTCGACAGCATATTAATTTGTTCAAAAGAACAGTTTGATAGGCAAGATTTTAACAAAGAAAACCTGCATGCTAATAGTGATTCAAAATCATATCAACCTTCTGTCGAAATAAATATAGCAGCTGATCAAAGAGATGTACAAATTCTAAATCCCGGGGCTATAGATGTCGAAACAGACGGCATTCAACCTGATATTCTCAATAGGATATACAAATCAGATTACTAAAGATGGTCTAAGGTTATATATGGAAAACATTTTCAAAAACCTTTTTCTTTCAAACTCACCAATTTCATCGGAAAACACAGAATTTTCACATTATAAAAAATCAAATGCATATAAAAGGCACAAAGAAATGTGCAAAAATGAAAAATTAGAATCAACTGACACCATTTTCAGTTTCTTTTACAAAATGCTATTTTTAAAATATGAATCACAATGGAAAGATCTGTTATCCTTTATCCCTGCAACATCTTATATGGGCTACACAAATATTTTAGCATATCTTGATGATTTTATTCTCTGCTTAGATTTTCAAAAAGAAGTTACAAATGAAACCTTTTTTATTTCAATTGAAGATTCAGTCTTTCCTAAAATGTATTTAGATGAAATTGTTTTAGTATTTGATATTGATGATACATTATTTCCTACGAGTTATTGGACTAATAAGTATCCGAATTTCGGCATGGATGAGTCTTACGAGAGTTCGGATTCGATTCTTAGAGAAATTGTTGATGATAACCCAAAAAAAGAAGATATTTGTAACAGCTCTAACAATTAAATTCTAGTCACCGAACACATAAAATATAGAAACGACCTTAAAAAATATTTAAAAAAATATGTTTTACCAACGCAGCCAAGATACATCCAGAAAAAACGTTAAAAGCATTGGATATATTAGAATGTTTTATTTCAGTTGTTCATAGAGATGAATAATATAAATATATGTTTCTTAAACCAAATCACATGCCTACTTTACTATAGAACAACTTTTGGAAACTAAAGCCTCAAATTTATATTTTTATGATGATGTTGATCAAAATGTACAAGCTGCTAAAGACCGAGGATGGAATTCTTTTTTAGTCAAAGATTCATTGATAGACGTTTTAGAAACATCTCTTTCTGAGTTATGTTAATGTTCTTTATATAAGAATCGAAATGATTAATAATCAATAAAAAATGAATCAATAATATTTTAAAGTTCTATGGACATACAGAGTAGTTTAAAACGTATTTTATACAAAGTATTTTAATAATATAAAAAAGTAATATTTTTTTTAAAAAAAACCACAGGTATCTTGTAAATACAGATGCAATATTACAATATTAATAAAAAGGCACTTATTTCTTAGTAAACTATGCATATTAGCTCTATTAAGTTATTCATTTTTGGTACCTGTAACTTATATATCACTTTATCTTAATTTACTTTTTTATGATGTGATTGATTTTTTATTTTTTCTTCTATTTTCTTTAAAAATAATGTTAAAAACCCACGGTTCTTGTGATGCTAAACATATCACAATAGTTTCAAGTTTTCAAAATATCCATTTAATTTGAAAATTTTTCTATACGATACGCCTGATATATTTTCTTGGTCCTCATACCCATTCTTTCTTGTTGTAATTTCCGTCGGAAACCAAATCAAAATACATTTTATGGTTTAAAATAGTTTATTAAAGGTACTTTCTTTTAATAGCTCACTTAAGGTTATTTAAATAAAATTAGTTATTTATGATGCAGAAAGCGAAGGATAACCACATAAAAAACTTTCTACTTGGCAATGAGTGTGTGAAACGGGTGTGAGATCATTGTTTAGATTTTTGGTGAAATGAAACCACACCACATCTTCGGTTTTCCATGAGTTTGTATGAAGAGAAGAGTTCTAAGAAATAGAAAAACTTTTTCTAAAATTTATTTTTAGTTTTTCTTGTAACCAGATTGCAGACCTCTGCTTAAATTGTAGGTAATTGCCATGTAAAAGCATGGAAATCTAGCCTTGCTCACTCGGGTTAGAAGACTTAGCGCCCGGGAGATATAAAAATCATAACCTTTAAAAGCCGGGAAAGCTAAGTAGCAGGTTATACCTGTTGGTATGACATTGCATTGTCTAGGTGGACCTATATAACCTTGAAATATATCTTAGCTAAAAGTTTATTGGTTTCAGGAAGAGTAGAGTGCGTGAGAATGCTGCATAGTCTTGAGAAAGCCTGCAGGAGCTATGATCAGACTCCATGCAACGAATACTAACGAACTCCGGGTCACTACCTCGAATATTAATTAGGTTCTACACACCTGATAATTGAAAAGCTTTGAAACATAGGTATCGCAGGGAGTACTGATGGAGTGTTGGGGTAGCAGTTATTTATTTTAAACCTAGATTTGTGTTAATGTCATGAAAACAAACATAACACTTGCAACTGGTTCAAAAAGATGTGATATTTTTTAATATAAAGTCACCTTTCTAAAGTTATGCTGCAGAAATTTTATCAAATTTTTCCAGATAATTACTTTGATAAGAGCAAATAAAAATGACAAATAGTCATGCTAGATCTTTAGACAATCTTTTTTTGATTAGAAAATCAAGAAAATATTTTACATAAACTTTTATAAATTTAGGGCGTTTAAATTTATTTTTCGTGGATTATATTTGTATAAGTATGTTTAGTTTATATTCTTTTGCATGGAGGAGAACCTAACGATGGATGAATTAAAGATTCACTATTTTAAGTAGATACTATACAATATTTTGCTTTTAACTCGTAGGGGGTTTAGCCTAATATTAGCCTCTGACATTCGAAGTATAAAGAGTGTCCTTAACGAGAACCAACTCGGCTATTCGTAAGCAAATTCTCAGTTCCTAGCCAAAAGACTATTTGAAAAAAGTACATTTGTAATATTTACAAATGAAAATAAACAAATATATTGATATGGAAAATATATAGCCTACTCATTTGCAATAACAGTTTTAAATTATGTGAAATCATATTTGTTATATAGAATTCAATTTGTTTTTTTTGTTTTTTAGATTCTTCTCTAAGTAGTTCAAAGTTCGCTTAACGGAAATCAATACAAGTATTTTACATATTCTTCGGATTTTATGCATATTTAAAGACAAACCCGTTTTTTCATATTCTTCAGAAATGGTTTCTATACGTAATCCAAAGTTTATCGCTTTTTAATAGGGCATTATCTGTTTTTAAGCTATTGCAAATCTTTAATAATAGTTTTTAACCTATAATTCTGAATGTTTGAAACCGTTGAAAGATCGTACGACCTTAATTTTTATGATTATAATGCCCAAAAAAGGTATTAAAATTTATAAACCTTTATATTAAATCTTTAGATTAGATGTGATGAATTTCTCTCTTATGTTGTTTATCCAAAATATATTGTATAAACAAACATTTAGTAAGACCAAATACATACAAAAGCAATTTTCTGTTGCAAAATTTCATTATTAATCGCCAAAATTTATTTTATGGAAGAACTTATTCATATAGCAACGAAGTGCAGGTTGTTTTTGGACTCTTTAAACTTAAAATAACAAAAAATTAATCTTTATTTTTTGAAATAACTTATTTGGCACGCAATTCGAGCTTTGATTTTTCCTATTGCATCTGCACATAACATATAAATATATTACAACCATACGGGATCTAATTAAGAACATCAATCTGGAAAAATGTTTTTATCATTTCACTGCGTGTTTCTTCCCTTATAAATGTATGGATTTTGTGTTTTAATAGCATTGATTTAATGTATATCTGAAGTCATCATAAAAAGCTATTTTTAATTAAATGATGAAAACTGGTAGAATCAATCATATGACTTTGTTGGAAATTTGTCGTATTACTTTCAAATCGTTTCCAAGCTTATTTTCAGCTCACCACCCGTATTAAAACGTTGTTTAGGTTGTTTTTCATATTTTGAAAGCATTGATAAATTTAACAGGTAGTTAGTTACGCCTTCGCTTTTATATGGAACTACTTTATTAGTGTTTTAAATATAGATGATCGAGTTTGCCATACTGATAATTCCATGATGATAAGACATGGTCGTGTAATTAATATTTAATAATGGTATGGTTCCGCTTTAAAAAATACCGACTTAATATTGTTTTTCGCAACATATATATTTAACAAAATTATAAAAAAAGCTTTTGCTGCTGTTTTGGGCATCCTTATGCAGTAAAAAATACTTCGTTCATAGTAGCTTTTCAAATCCGTGTCGATCTATTATATCAATTTATTCTTAAAGTGTAGAAAAAAACCATAAAGGTATTCCGCACAAAAATATGTAAAATATTTCTATCTTATATTTTCATAGATTATTTTCTAAATTTCTGCCAGGGATAGTAATTCTTTTCTCATTCTCTGAGTTCCGTCCCTATAGACCGGTCTGTTCTTACAATCCGATTTAAAAAAGCAAACTTTACGAGTAATTATGGGGTTTTATACTAATTTATTACAGTTTATGTTTTTAGACTTAGTAATTTAGAGGCTCTTCAACAATAACCAAATCTTAGAAGCTAATTATGTTCATAATGTCAAAAAAAAAATTGCCAAAGCCATTTTAAGTTTAGAATTAGAAAATTCCTTTATTCGTAAGCGTTTCGCAATGATTTTAAAACTACAAATAAAAATTTCGTTTTCGCTTTTTTTTTCCATTGCTTAGCCGCCTGCATTTATAATAGGAGGACGTATTATATTGTTATTACCATATAATAATTTATTTGGGTTTGGTTTTTTCAAGATATCGGCATGTGTTTTGTTTTTGAATATTAAATTGCAGATTTTTAAAGTTTTAACTCTTATTTCAATTTTGATCTTCCAAATAACGCTAGGCTTGCGCATGGTATTTATTAATCTAACCAATATAAAAGTTATTTCAAAGCGAAGCATATAAATCGAGAATGGAAGTATGAAACTTTCTTAAGGATTAAAATGTTAACATATTTTGCATTTATATCAACGTTTGATTTTTTAACAAATTGATATTATCTGTTACACTGCATTTTTTTAGATGAATACTAAGAAAAAAAGCCATTCAATTCGAAAAAATACTTATAATCACCTATATATTTCTAAAAATATTCATTCTGATCTTTGCTGCCTTTCTTCTATACAAGCATTGCGTTTTTTGCGAAGCTAAAACTGTTATGATTCTTAAAATCCTATGTAATGTGAAATGCCAGTTCAATAGCTTTTTAATCATTATTAGCCTTGATTTGTGACAGATAAACCAGAATTTTAATATTCACAACCTACTTAAATCACAAATTAATTAAGTTATGTGTTTCCCCCCTGGTAAAATTAGGTTTAATTTATAAGCATTAGGGGGATGGTAGGTTTATTAATATATTTCAATTTTTATATATTTAAGAATTTTTTCAGCGTTTTTAAGCTGTTTTCGTCAAAATATTCATTTATACTTATAAAATAAGCTAACGTTAATAAATGTGTCTTGTCAGTTTTCAATTGAATCACTTACTATTTATTGTCCAAAATATCCCCAGTAATTTCATATAAATGCATACTCTCCATAACTTTCTCTATGTCCGCTTCATCTCATATATAGCCATAACTTTGATTATATCTGAACGATTATTCTTAAAAATCCTAAGAGTTTTATAGTCTTTTCGTTTGATTTGAATCTAATTTGGCTTCGCTATATTTTTTCAAAATAAAAAGTTTTGAAAGGCTTTATATCAGCAGAATAAACATAATCATTTATTTCCGCTCTAGCCTTTTTTTTATATTTTTCTTACTGTTTGCAAAGTAAAAAAATGTCTAAACTGCTAAAATTTTCATTGCAAAGATATATTATTGTAAACGAGCATAAAGATGCTGCAAAAATAGACTCACCTTTTCTTAAATTAGTCCATGATGTAATCTCGTTGAGTTATATAAAACTGATAGGTATGATAGTCCATAAAAATATTTATTTGCCAATTATAAACGAAATATACATAAGTTCTAAATAAAAATCATTTTTTATTAGAATGTTTTATTTAATATGATAAGCTAGAAAATAACGAAAATTTTAAAATTTATGACAGAAAAATTTATCTTTAATTTCAAAATACATTTAATTTTAGATGTAGATTTATTAAAAAATACTAGATTACAATGATTTAAATTGTGTATTTTCAAAATTATAATGAAAAAGAACTTGTAACGCCTTGGAAACCAAATATTATGTATCAAATGTAAGCAAAAAAGGTAAGTCATTCTTAAACTATAAACTTTGATTTAATAAAGATAAATTTTGTTTTTGTAAGCTATTAAGACGAAATAAAATTGTTTTTGAGAAATAAAAATATTTTTATACTCACTATTATATAATAGGAGCCTGCTGTTACACGTAATAACGTAAATTTAACCATAAACTTTCTTAAAAATAGACAAATTAGTCTTGTTTATAGTGGGAAGCCTGTGGCGAATTCTATTCTTTAACAGTATCCAGCCGATCTATCATAATAATATCACCAAAACATGATTTTTTTGTACATTTAGAGAGCTATCAAAAACACGGATAAAAATAACAAAATTTTAAACATTAATTTAATCTATTCCTCTATAATACCTTAAATGTCTTTGAAAATATGAGAAAGACAATATGGTTTATTGAGAATATTATAATTATTTTTTTACTTGCTTATTACTTTATTTAAAATGTATTAAATAAAATCTAGTGAATCTTATATAGACTCTAAACAATTATGATTAGTTTTGAAGTGACGCTTACATTGGAATTATAATTATGTAAAAATAAGACATTGATATAAAAATGAAAATGAAACCAAAAGATAAGAGCTAAAATATACCTTGACAAAGTAAGAAAAGAAATGATTATACATCTTGGCCAAGCTGTATTCCATATATGAAGAGAATAAAATCGCAATAAAAAAAATTTTTTTCTGAATATTATTACAAAATCCGTCTTTAGAAGCTACTTTCTAGATATATAATGAAATTATAAATTGTAAACCTTGTTCTTATTATTGTAAGTTAAATGGCAGTTTTTCCAATCAAAAGGTTAAGATACATGCAAAGCTTTTAAATTATACCAGATGAGCAGAATAGATCAACTAAGACTTTGACTGTCTTGTCTAATAAAATAAAAGAAAGCACTCAAATATATGAAAAATTCCATTTTAAATGCAGAATAACTCTACAAGAAAGAATCACAAAGAAAAGATTTCGGAAGGCGTCATAAAATATGTGTCTATCGGAGATAAAGTTGCTATCCTTAAAATTCCATTTGAATAAATTATAAATTAAGTCTTTACAACGATTTGGTATTCCATTGATATTTAACTATAATAGAATGCAAGATAAAACAGTAAAAATGATAAAAAAAAGTGATCATAAATGCTTAAAGAAGTGTATTTTAATACCTTTTTTTCCTATCAAATTATTCATAGAAAATTTTTTAATATTCGCAGTCTAAAGTTTCGTTGGTCGTTTTTCTCCTTATAATGGCATCATAAAGTGGCTCAAAATCCGAGACCTATTAAAGTTATAAGAAAAGTTGGATTCGTTAATTCAATCCGAACGCTTAATGACAAATGAATGGAAACTAAAATGATTAAGGGTTCAGGGGTTTGTATAGCCCTGGGAATACCTAGGGACATTTTAGACAAGGAAAACAAGTTTAATGAACAGTAACAATATTATGAAATTTTTGTGATTTAGTTTTCGATTTTCGTTTTTCCAGACATGATGATTTTTTCGAAAAACGAAATTCATTAAACTTATGTAACTTAAAATTTAAAATCTATAAAAAATTAATAAAAATTTTTTCAGATTAAAATATCAAATTATTGATTAAGAAGTTATTTTGTAGAATTATTTTTAAATTGAATTTTAATGTAAGGAGCAAATAATATTTTTAAAAAATATTTTCAATTCAAATCGTCGAGTATGAAATTGGTCTTTACATAGAATTTACAAGTATATTAGGTGTTCAAGTAGTATAAATGAAAATTTATTGATGAAGTATTAAAATATTTTTATCTATTATATTAAAAATATAATGTGTTGAGATTTTTTTCGTATATTTAAATTGAAAACTGAAGATCGGTAAATTAATGGCACAGGGGTTGTTTTTCTTATTATACTGTTGGGAAATGTATACTGCTGCGAATAATAACGAAATTGAGTGGGAAAATTTTCATAGTATCAGAAGAGAAATGGTTACCAATCCTTTTATTTATTATGTTTCGGTTTTGTGTTTGCATACCTTCAAAAAGCAAGTTTTAATAGGTAAAATAACCGAAGAGGAACTTAAACTTCCATACCCTGCTATATATGATATAGAATTGAATGATGCATTTTTTAAAATGTGCGATTTAATTAATCTATTGAAATCCGAAAAGGAAATTTTACGTTTATTTGTTTACTTAAAAACAATGGAACCTTTTATATGGATGTTTATGCATAGGCTTCGAATATTATACACGGTATTCTGCTTCTTTAGGGAATATTTATTTGAGTATTCTAAAAAATTTAACGAAAATCTATTTTTTCAGAAAATGTTTAAACGATTTGTAGAACAAGATTTGATTCTAAATCTGGTAAATTATGAAGGATTATTTCTTGAAAAAAGAAATTTAGAAATAAAAATGTTAGAATTTGATTTAAATGCATATTTTGAAAAGGAAAGCGTGTTTTTAAATATGAAAAATGGGCAAGTAATATCAGAAATCGGTTTATATTATGAATTATATGGTCGAATTGAACAGAAGGAAACATGTAATTCGGATGATTTGACATCTTTTGCCAAACCCATATATGACACATCAAGTTCATTAGAAAACAAAGATATCACGTATACGGAATCCAATTTAGAAAAAAATCTTTCAAGCAGCGATTCAAAAATAGATCAAACGCCTATCAAACTAAATAAAAAAACGGATCAAAATGACCTAAGATTACTTAAGCTAAGTGAAATTCAAAGTCTGTATTGCAACAAAATTTACAAATCGGATACCAAAGATGTCTTAAAATTAGATTTGGAAATATTTTTCCAAAATCTTTTTTGTTCGAAATCACATATCGAATTGAAAAATACTGAATTTTCATGTTACAAAAATTCAGAATTGTACAAAAAACACAAAGAAATGTGTGAAAAGGGAACTTTAGAAGCAAATGAGATACTTTTCAGTTTATTCTATAAACTTCTTTTGTTAAAATATGAAAAACAATGGAAAAATATTTTATCCTCAATATCAACAGTACCGCATAAAAAATTTAGTAATATATTAGCATACTTAGATAAATTTACTCTTTCATCTGATTTTCAAAGAGATATTTCTAAAAAAACCTTTTTCATTTCGATCGGAAGTTCAGCCTTTCCCAAAATGTATCTTGATGAGATAGTTTTGGTATTAGATATCGATAATACTCTGTTTCCTACGAGCTATTATGAAGATAAATATCCAGATTTTGGTACGCCTGGGTTTTATAAAAGTCAAAATAATATAATTGCAGACCCAAACGAGGAAAATCCAAAAAAGGGTATAAATTATCAAGAAATAAAGAGCAAATTCTTTGTCACTCAACACGTAGAATATAGAAACGAGCTAAAAAAATATTTAGAAAAACTGCCTTTTAAAAAAATATGTTTTACGAACGCAGAAAAAATACATGCGGAATGGGCTTTAAAAACATTGGATATATTAGATTGTTTTGTTTGTATTGTTCATAGAGAAGAATTGTACGAGGATCTTTTTCTTAAACCATATGAAAATGCCTATTTCGCTATTGAACAACTTTTAGAGACCAAAACATCAAATATATATTTCTATGATGATATTGATCAAAATGTACAAGCTGCTAAATACCGAGGGTGGAATTCTTTTTTGGTTGGGGATTCCTTAATAGATGTTTTAGAAATATCTCTTTCAAATTTACATTGATATCTTAAAATATATTTATTTAAAATTTGAATGCTATATAAAGATTTCAAATTTTTAATATACTATCGCAATATAATTTCTAAAAACCGTTTTTTTTAATAAATTATCATACTTTTTCTTGAAGCCGCTGAGCTTTTCTGACACCAAACATACCATAGCCAGTCTTTTGACCGATTTGGGGCATTTTTTAAAAAATGATTAGAATAAATTTTAATATTACACAATTGAATTATGGCTATTTATATTATAAATTAAATTAATGTTATATTTTTGTCATTTGTTTTTGATATGTTCATTTTAAATTATACTTGATCTATACAGATGACACAAACGATCAAACAACCGGGAGAACAATATATTATTTTATATAGGCTATGGATTAGTAATAAAACCGCGTATATAAAGAAATAACGGTTTTTTAGTGGAATTTCGACTAAACTCTTGTGCTTTTGGTTTATTCAAAGAATTTCGACATAAACTCTTGTGCTTTTGGTTTATTCAAAATATTTGTAAATTAAAATTTAAGAAATTTACGAAATGTCTAGAATCAATTTAGTATAATTCTAGGTATCATATTATGGCGTATTTGATTATCTTCTAGCCACAATTATATTATTTCTTTTAATTCTGAAGAATATGAAGAAATCAAAATAACTATTAGAAGATGTAAAGGAAATAAACGAAAAGTAATATAAATCGATTTAGATAAATTTTCTGTTGCAATAGAAGTACTGGCGTCGAATTATAATGCCCTTTTATAATACGAGTTTCAATGTACAGATACTGAAACAAAATGAAAATTATAAAAATATATATCTAACTAGAAGAAAATTAGATTACATTCGGGTTTGAAGACCGTAAAGCCTAAAAAAGAAAATTTTTTCTAATTGGTAGATATGTTTTTATAACGTATAAATAGATAGCACACACGGAAGAGCCTCACTTAAAATATTTTCAGAAAGCAAGTAAAATCAACGAGATTCGTATATCGTAAAACCATTTGAAGTAAAGATAAACACATTTTCACCTTCAATTGTCTCCTTGTTATAAACTCTTTAGAACTTACAAAATAAAAAAATATAAGAGAGCTTTGGTGATGATTTGAGCTTTAAAAAACAAGAAATTATTTTTTTTGGCAAAGTATATGCCAAAGTGCATAATATAAAGCAAGTAAAAAAGTTTATGTTCGAAATATCCAGAGAATGAGGCCTAGGTTTTCCCAGAAACCAAATGTGAAATAATTCTCTGAAAATATAAACTTCAGACGTTTGTACAAACCATAAAAAGCATAGCAAACGCTATAATTTTAAAAATTTAGCCATGCAGAATATTATCTAAAATATAGTAATTGAAAACAGCCAAATGTGTTACGTTCCAGGAGCTCTTACTACTTTAATCGAATCGCTATCTCCGATAAACTAAGATTTTAGTGAGGCAGAACATGACAAGCTAAATGTATTTTGAACTAAAATTTAGTTAAGATGAACTTTTGCAAGAAAAACAAATTAAATATCTTTGCATGGTAAAAAAAAACGAAAAGACCATGCTTATATAACTCTGAGTAAATATAACTTAGAATCATAGAATAATTTTTAGTTTGTTGTAAATTTAGCGACATGTAGCCTCTCCACAGCTAATTCACCAATATAAAAGATGAGAAGCCTATATTTATCGCAACTATACAATTAAATAAAAATGAATAGCAAAAATTGTGAAAGAAAAATGATTCAAAGAAATGTTATCATTGCAAAAATAAAACCGAAATTTTCTGATACAATATATAGATTTAAATCCCCAAATAATAATTATATTTGTTCAAAACGTAAATGGCTACAGTAGAAAGCGAAGATAAGTATTTAGCTTAGACTTTTTTTTAACAAACTAACTCAATTTGATGTAAACATGGCTGATTCAAGGGCGAGCAAAATATAACAGATATAGATGTTTAGACTCCCACGTCAAGTATTTTTGATATCATTCACCTAGCCAGTAAAATTTTTCGGTCTTTTTTTTTCCAAAAACAACTTGAAAAAATATTTCGAAAAAACCCTTTTTTACTTCGGCTAGCAATATAATTTTTGCGAATTTTTAAAAAAGCGGGTCTGCTTTATAACAGGCAAATATAGAATAAAAATTGCTAAATATACCGAAGGTTCTTATCCACAGAAGACATCTAAAAGAGGAAACCTATCATAACCAAATCGGCCGAACTCATTTCTAAAATTGAAAATATATTTTCTGAAAAATTATAATTTAAACATGACTTATTCTCAAAGAATAGAAGAACTGATGAATTTAAATTACTCATATTTTAAATTTTTGTCATTTATAGAAACAGACGTGTGTACTTTAGTTTCTTCATAATAAATTAAGTTTTTGCTTCCTTCCTATTATTAAATTACATGCTCTCGAGTTGGAAATATAAAAACCGGTTATTTGACTGCAATTTCAAATATATAAAAAGTTGGTATATATAGTTTTATAACTCGGTTTGGTTTCTAAAAAAGAAAGAAATACTATTATCTTTTTAGAGAAAACACTGCTTTTCATTGAAATTATACATATTTATATTCCTATTATAATAGACTGTCTTCACTTCGATTGATATAACCATGACTTGTTTGCTACCTGTGAAGTGTACAATGTAATGTCCATTATGCTAAACAAAATAAGATATCACTTGCGGCAAAATTTCTTAATATAACCTTCTAATCACATGTGCAAATTTTAGTTCAAATAAAATTTTCAAAATTATCTTGTGTTTGTATTGCCTTTGTATAAACCGATATGCTACCCATTTAGAAACACATACGACTATAAGACATAATTCAAATTAGTATTCTACCTTTTTTTATTAGTAAGACAAATATTTTTTCGTATAAAATACATTGTTTTGAAAAATCCAAACGCTATGAAATGACTTGAAAATATAAATATAAGATTAGTCGTAGTCTTTTTTCTCTAAACGGTCTATAAAATTGAAGAATATTGCATACACATTTATAGAGGTTTTAAATATAGTTTTCGGCTGGTTTTTTTCCTTTCAGTGAATAGATTTTTGTTATGTTCTATTAGTTTATCAAATCAATTCAAAAATTATACACGATTTATTTCTAATATAAAATTCTTTGTTAGGTTCTAAGTTCTTTGATTGCTTATAAGATATGTAAATACTCTCTGTTATAGCAGAAATTTTCCATATATAACTAGGCAGCTCCCCTGTCTTGCTTCTATTTCTTATTTTCAGATCATGTTAAATAAACAATATTTGGATAATTTAAAAAATTATAGGTCACCTGCACATACAAAGCTCCAAAGCAGCTTATATGTGAAAATCTTTTTTTTCATAATTACGGCTACAATCATTATTTCAAACCAGAGCTGCATTCTAGCAATTTCTTTGGTAATTTCAAATTTCGATGATTTTAGTTTTAAATTTTCCATGTGGCATGCTCGTATAGGCTTTCGTGTGCTATAAAAAAGGTTGGGAATGTTTTTGATACAAATAAAATGCGATGTCTGTTTCTTATAACATTATATCGAAGTTTTTAATTCATGTTATTCAACGATGAAAATATATTTTTGAGTATTTAGAATCTCAAACGCGCAAATAAATACTTGACTAATGGTTTGTGAAAACGAAAATTAATTAAGGAGTGACCCATAGCTAATTTAAAGTAGCATATCTCTTGAAAATAATATATAGAGATAGTTATTGTACGAATTTGAAATAAAACATCTTTATTTAGCCTATATATAACACGAATTCGTATATTTAACCTATGAAACTGTTACTAAGCTAGTTGTTCTTAATATACCTTGTTTATAGGCATCTAACACTAGATGTATCATTTTTCTTATATAAACGCGCGAATTATTGGTATTATATATAAATATTATTATCGAACAACAATTATCCAAGTTTTATAATATAATCAGGCAATCGTTATTTCTCTACAATTTTATGGCCTGGAAGTGATTTCTTAGTTATAAATAACTTTTCTTTCTGAAAACATTTTAAGAACAGATTTGTATAGAAGCATCAAAATCCCATTAGAATGATATAAGTTTTTTTGTAAAATTTTCTAAAGTATTATCTTAGTTCTAGCCTTTGTAAGCTACACAGTAAAGGCATCTGTCTTTTAAAAAAAACTCTTATCTTGATAATTTTGTTATAAATGTAAGTTAAATCGTCGCAGATAAAGTATCCACAAAGCTAAAAATCACGCTTCCTGAAAGATCTCTGGCACTAAGCACCAATTACCTTTCAGTATTTCTCATAGTATTTTCATATTCCAACATTTTTTTAAACATCCATTTTCATTTAAGCAGCTACAGCATATAATTTTCCAATTATAAATAAATTCAAACTTTAAACGAATCTCTGCTCATTTTTTTTAGAATTCAACTTCTTATTCCTATAATACTTTCACTTATTTTTGGATAGAGAAACCAAAGATCATTTACAGTTTAAATATATTTCAATCTTGCTTTATTTCTATATCATCGTCTTTCAGTATTTTATAACCTTTTCAACCTGTCTTGTAGTTTTACTGCCTTAAGAGTATAAAAAGTAACTCTCAAAAGAGCTATTACTCATCTTTGATAATACTTTATACAATTCGCATTTTATGACAAAAAAAAAGTAAATCTAATACAATGAATACAGAAAAAAAATCAAATAAAAACCCACCTCAATATATCACAATCAGAGACCATAATTACATACCCCAGTACATTCATAATTATAATGCATCAAAATATAAAAATATAAAAGTTTATTATACATATCCAAAGTCCCTCTCTCTTTCTAAAGTTATTTTATATAATTTATATAAGATTTATATTCCAACTAAAAAATTTCAAGTCTTCTAAAGAACACATTTATACATTTATCTCATTTCTTTTATTTACTTTAAAATCTTTATAATTAGTATAAATCTTCCAATAATATACATTTAAACATCTTTTTACTTCTCTATTTCAATAAATTACTTATCTAATCAACATATAATATTATTTATAATAACTAATATTTACAGTTATTCATAATTATATCTTATTACACATAATTGTATTACTCAATACATTCCTATACATTTAATCTAATATCTATACTTATCATTATAAAAAATATTTTATTTACAATTTATCATTTATAATCTATTATTTATAATTCATACTCTATAATTCATCATTTACAATCTATAAGTTACAATCTATTAGTTAAAAAATATTTTATTTATAATTTATCATTTAATTCTATAAATTACAATCCATATTATACCACTTCATTCTATAAATTCTATACTTAAAATCCATATTATATCACTTCATTCTATAAATTCTATAAATTACAATCCATATTATATCATTTACATTCTATAATCCACACTCCATATTGTATCATAAATCCTATTTTTCTTTTAAAATAAGTTCCTTTTTTTAAATTACCTCCAAAGGCTTATATGATTTCAAGATAACCTTAAGTAGTAATTTAATCTTAAAACTATTTACTTAATAAATAATTATTAAATTAAAATTAACTCTTTAAATATTAAAAACGTTTTTATTCTCTCTCTTAATTCTATAACTAAGCTATTATAAGTAATATCTTTGTTTTTAATTTATTTAATAAAAGATATTATTCATAATATTAATTAATATATCATACTATCAAATTTATATATTTTCTTATTATTAGATTATCTAATACTATTGTTTTTATTATACTAATTAATTATAATTTAATATATGGTAATAGTATTATACTCTACTATACCATTACCTTATATTATACTATACTATAATATTACATTATTGTATTACATTATATATCTTATTACTAACACCCTTTTAATTATTAATAAATATGTTAACACCTTTTAATTATTAGTACTATACATTAACACCCTCTAACATATCCTAATCATTAACACCCCTTTATTTACTACTTCTAATGTTTATTAATTAAACCCTTTTAATCATTAGTACTATGGATTAACACCCCTTTATTTACTACTTCTAATGTTTTATTAATTAAACCCTTTTAATTATTAGTAATATACATATATGGGTAGAAAGAAAAATGTTAGCAGCGAAATATCGAATAATACCAAAATAAAGGCTGCAAACGACGCTGATGAGGTGAAAAAGAGTGATAGTGAGATACAAAAATGTAAGCTACACCCACCGGCGATTCCCCTACCTTCCTCCTCCTACACAACAATAACACCTCCACCACCAAGCCAAACATGCAGTAAAATGCAAAATAGTGGGCTTGACACCTTACCTTCGCCTAATGCACCAGTTCCCTCTTCGGTTGAAGTCTCTGCGTGCGAGCCATCGTACGACATGACAAGCCCCTGTACTCTAGCTATTCCAGAAGGTAACAGGCTAATGGCATTGCGGACGATATTCGATTCCGTAACAGCCGACCCGAAGGAATGGCCTCGAATTGTTTTTTTTGCAGTACAGACAAGGTTTGAAAGAATGCCAAGAAATGGCTGGACAGAGCTTCACAGGTACTATAATGAGAAATTCGGCTGCACTGAAACTCTCGAAGTGTTAAAAAAATTGGCACAAAGTGAGATGGGAAAGGATGTAAAATCAGAAGAGAATGGAGAGCGACGTAGAATCGCCACTTGTCTCGCTGATACATGCACCTTGACCGACACCACGGAGTACATAAACCTGAGAGATAAATTCTTGAGTAAAATCAAAGAAATCTCTGAGAACGAAATTGGAAAAGTGGTGGTCCGAACTAGAAAACATCCAAATGAATTGGTTGATAGTAAAGTTCTGGATCTCATTAATCGAGTAGTCGGTGAATATGCAGGAGCTCATGTACCTGAGTCAATTACGGAAGCCGCGTATATCATGCAAGCTGCGCAGGTATGCTATGACGAGGCAACACGCAAAGAAAAGCCTAGATCCGCTTGGAAGGAAAACATAGAAAGTAAAATTTCTAAGTTAGTACTTTCCAAAGATCTTCTCGAGAAGGCGCGTAAGCAGGAAAAGCTCTCCACTTCGGAAACGAAGAGCCTTAAGAAAATCATGCGAGAGTTTAATTTAAACTTGAGCAGCGTAACTGATCTTTCTGAGGCTTTAGTTAAGAAGAATGAGTCTTTGAATGTTTACGAGAAAAAAATTACGATGCATGAAAGTAGGAAGCAATTCCGAAAAGAGAATCGTATGTTTGAGCTTTTCCGAGGTCGATTTTATCGTGGGTTATCTGAGCGTGTAGAAATTGAGCATGTGGTTAGCCGTGATGAAATTGTGAGTTTTTGGTCTACAATGTGGAACAAAAATGATGACACAGTCACGTACGATGATTATTTGATTCCATTTGTATCAGATAATCATCCGACCACGTTTCCTTCACTTGATGAATTTGTAAATATCATTAATTGGCTTCCCAATTGGAAAGCTGCTGGAATTGATGGTATTTACAATTTTTTCATTAAGAAACTTACAACTCTTCACAAATATCTTTATGATATTGTGAAAGTTATATGTTTAGAAGGAACACCTCAAGCTGATTGGTTTTACTGCGGGCTTACGTATTTGATACCGAAAGGAATTCCACGAAGAGGCTCTGACTACAGGCCAATCACTTGTATGTCCAACCTCTACAAGTTAACGACAAAGTGTGTAACAAAGGTCGTTCAACTTGAAGTGGAAAGGCGAGGGTTGCTTGCAGAGAACCAATTAGGGGCGGTAAGAGGTGTGCAGGGAGCGAAAGAGCAGGCTCTACTGAATATTGCCTTAAATAAAGAGTATGGAAATAATCTTAAGGCAACATGGATTGATGTTAAAAAAGCTTATGATTCAATAGATCATGCTTATTTAACTCAATGCATTGAAAACCTTAATTTACCTGATTGGATCCTGAAATTTATTAAGGTAATTATATCAAAATGGAAAATTGATATATCAGTAGGGCCTGAAAAAATCATGAGCAAGAAGATTGATAGAGGGATTCTACAAGGAGATAGTCTGTCACCTTTGTTATTTGTGTTGTGTATGGATCCATTAAGCCGAAAGCTTAATGAAAAATACACAAAAGTGACAGTACAAACAGATGCAGAATCCCATTCTACTAATCATCTCTTGTTTATTGATGATCTTAAGCTCCTTGCAAAAGACAGCTCCACATTGAGTGCTATGACAGGCGAGGCAAAGGAATTTTTAGAGGTGAGTGGCTTAGAGATTAACAAAGAGAAGTCAGCCACAAATGATACGTGTTGTGAAGATACTGCTACTCTTCTAGAAGGTGTTAGTGTTTACAAATATTTAGGAATAATAGAAGACAGCAGAGGAATCCCAACACGTAGCTCATTTGAAGAAGTACAGAGCAAACTTATATCAAGAGTTGAAAGACTTTGTCACACTAGATTAAATGCAAAAAATTTATTTTCTGCAATCAATCAACATGCGATATCGTTAATCAACTACCACATAGGAGTACTTCGACTTGAACCGGCTGACTTCTCTAAGTTAGATGATGCAGTGCGTGCGGTGTTGGTTAAAAATAAGATACATCTCCGCCCAGGATGTAAAGAGCGGTTGTATCTTCCTAGAACAGAACTTGGAAGAGGCCTACATAGTGTTGAGTTGAGAAGCGAACATATGCTTCTGCAACTCTTGGATTGTCTGGAAAAAAGTAAAGAAATATCAACTAGACGAGCAGCAATCCTCAAGGTGGAGAATAATAATAAAACCCATCTTGCACTAATAAAAGGCTTCTTAAAAGTAAAGTACAGGTTGGTAGAAGAAGTCACTAAGAAAAGTTTAGAAGAAGCTCAACTTGCAAAACTATATAACGAAATAGAAAAACGAAAACTCCATTCAAAGTTATATAATGCAAGAAAAAATGAGCTTGTGAGTGTTAGTGACTCTTCAAGGTGGCTAAAGAGAGGAAATATTAGGCCACGAAATGAAGCTGTGTTCTGCTATATCCAGGATAGAAATGTATTCTGGGGAGCAGATGGTGTGTGTCAACATTGCGGGAAGTCTGGTAAGACTGTGGATCATCTAGCAACTAGATGCGAAAAAATGCTAGGCCATGATTACACTAGACGGCATAATGAAGTGGTCAGATGCCTACACCTTCTTCTTCTAAATAGATATAAGTTTAAGTCTTCAAAACGAATAAGGAGCCACTCAGTTCAAGAAATTCTTGATAATGAGTATGCAGAGATAAGAGTGGACACCAGAATTAAAACTGATGTTAAAATTCGGAATAACAGACCGGACATATTTATTTTAGATAAGAAGAAGAATAAGATAACACTCATTGAAGTAGGAATCACTTCCCAAGATTCACTTCAAATAGTTGAAACTGAAAAACTTAGGAAGTATGACCTGCTAGCCAATGAGTTGGGTCTTATTTATAAGTGTAGTGTTGAGATAATCCCTTATGTGATGACCTGGGACGGTATTGTGACAAAATACCATAAATCTCATCTTAAAAGACTAGAAATACCCATGAATGTAGAGGCATACATTCAGTCTATAGTACTTAAGAAAACAGTCGAAACAATTTCCTTTGATCGACGAAGAGGACTTGAGTCAGGACTAAATGCCGAAGAGAGCTGGGAGAGAGCGTCAATGGGTGTTATTATGAGATCAGAGATGCATGAGGAACCAATACCCCCTTTAAAAGAAGCGAAAAGAGAGGAAGATGGTGTTAAAATTTTAAAACCAAAAAATAATACACCCCTTATTTCACAAGGAGGAACCACTCTGGAGGAACCGACCAATAACATAAATGAAGAGTCGGATTTGGAAGAAGAAACAATAGTGGTTAAAGAGGTAGAAGAAAACATATAAAAATGATAAAAAAAAAATATTTTAACCTGAATTTTATTAAATAAGTACTATACATTAACACCCCTTTATTTACTACTTCTAATGTTTTGTTAATTAAACCCTTTTAATTATTAGTACTATACATTAACACCCCTTTATTTACTACTTCTAATGTTTTATTAATTAAACCCTTTTAATTTGTATTGTAATTACACCCTCTAACATACCCTAAGCATTAACACTTTCTAATCCTTTATCACTAACACCCTCTAACATACTACTATACCCTAACACCCTCTAACATACTACTATACCCTTTAACATACTAAATACCCACATCTTATTTACTACCCCACCACACCCCCTTATATAATGAACATAGGTCGTAAACAAATATCACCCACAGAATTTGATAACCTTTGGAAAACAATAGAACGAGAATTTACAAAACTAACCACACATTCTCTTTGTAACTCTGTACTTGTATACAACTGTGTGTATGATATATGTACGTGTGTTAATAATAAGTATGATGAGAAGTTATATTGGCGTATTGGTGATTTTCTATATTCACAAGCACGTAACCACAGAACCATTATAATGCAAGCAATAGGTAATAGACATGAGAGGGTAGATAAAGGGGTGGATAGGATTAATAGTGGGATTGCTAATGGGATTAATAATGGGATTAATAATGGGATTGGTAGTAGTACTTATACTAACCCTTGTACTAACACTAGTAATAACAATGATATCCCTTGTACTAACACTCCTACTAACACTAACCCTACTAACACTACTACTATCAATAACCCTTATACTAACACTACTAATAACCCTAACCCTAACCTAACCCTAAACACACGCATAAACAATCTTAGTACTAACACCCCTCCATATACCACTAACCCTAATACTACTAACCCTTATACTACTAACCCTCCATATACTACTAACCCTACATATATCCCTAACCCTACATATACCACTACTATCAATACCCCCTATATCCCACACTTCCATGCTCATAACATCCTACAATCATTTTCACATCAATTCTCACTCTTTAAAAGAAACACACTCTCAATATCACAGATGTGTAACTTTTTAAACGAAACACTAGTATCAAGTAAAACAGCACGTAAAATAGAAGACTTTGCATTTCTTCTATGGGAAAGATGTGTTATACAACATATAGATATTAATTTTATTGTTAATTTACTTATTAGTTGTATTGATACACCTACTTATATAAGAAATATACTTTTATGTTTTAAAAGTGTTATTTTTGATATTAATAATCCATTGTTATATTATAAAGAGGTATATGAAGAAAGGGTTATAAAGCATATAACATGTAAGTATAGTAGTGTAGGTGATAGTAAGGGTGGTAGTAAGGGGGAGGGTGTTAGTAAGGGGGAGGGTGTTAGTAAGGGGGAGGGATATGAGGGTGTTAGTAGGGGTGGTAGTATGAGTGAGGGATTAGAGGGTGTTAGTAACAGTAGTAGATAATTATAGGGGTGTTAGTAACAGTATAGATAAACAACAGGGTGTTAGTAGTAAGGAGGGTTAGTAAGGAGGATACTAAATTAGAGGGTGATAATGATAGTACTACTAAACAACAGGGTGATAACATTAGTACTACTAAACAACAGGGTGATAACATAAGTACTAATAAACAACAGGGTGTTAACAATCTATCTAATACCTTACACCCTGTTAACAACACTGCTAATAATACCTTACACCCTGTTAACAATCTATCTAATACCTTACACCCCCTTAATAACACATCTACTAAACACCCCCTTAACAATACCCCCCACACCACATTCCTTAATTACCTTACTTATGTATATAATACCTTTAAATATGAAAGAAGTCGTAGACACCTTTTATTCTTAGAAGAATCTTATAATGAATTAGATATTTCATTAGAAAAAGTATTAATTATTAAAGAAGAGTGTTATATTAAAGAAGAGATATACAAAGTATTAGAGGGTGTATTAGGTGGTGGGAGTTGGTGTGATTTAGAGGGTGATTTGGAGGGTGATTTGGAGGGTGATAGTAATAATAGTTATAAGGATAGTAATAGTAGTAATAGTAATAATAATAGTAATAAGAGTAATAAGGATAGTAATAATAGTAATAATAGTAATAATAGTAATAATAGTAGTAAGGATAGTAATAAGAGTAATAATAGTAATAATAGTAGTAAGGATAGTAATAATAGTAGGGTTAACAACAACCCTAATAACAACCCTTATACTAATACTAATAACCCTTATACTAATACTAACAACAATCCTACTAACAACCCTTATAATAACCCTTATACTATTACTAATAATAATAACAATACCCCCACCCCTAATAACAATATACTCCTTACTGTTTATAATATATTATCTTATATATCCCCTTACTCTTTATCTCTTCTATTAACAACATACTCTATTTATATAAATAATATTTTAAAATTAAATATAAAAAATATATTTAAAATAAAAAATAACCTTTTATTTTTTAATAATCTTTATAATACTTATGATAGTAATATAAGTGTTATTATGTATGGAATGAAAGATGATAGTGAATTTAAAGAAATATTTAATAAAGCATACAGTGAATATATAAATAGGGATTATGTGGGGGGTAGTAATAGATTAGAGTATAAGTTAGAGGATAGGTTAGAGGATAGGTTAGATAATACTAATACTACTAATAACAACATACATAATACTTATACTAATACTACTAATACTTATACTAATACTAATACTAATACTAATACTACTAATCATCCCTACAACCACCACACTAACACTACCACTAATACCCTCACTTCCCGTATTTCTCTTTATACTCATTATGTCTTAAAATACTCTACTACTTTTTCTAAGGATATATCAAATATATTAACAATATTACCTTTAATTTATAAAAAAGAAGAATTTTCTATTTCTTATTTATATTTTTATAGTAAAAGGTTGTTAAATTATAATTGTAATTATTTTAAAGAAGAAAGTGTTTTATTAAAGGTAAGAGATGTTATTGGTGATGAGGTTTATAGAAAGGGTGTTAGAATGTATAAGGATATACGAATGTCTATAGAGTTTAACAAGGAGGTGTGGAGGGATATGGGTGTGGGGTTGGGGGGTGAGGGTGGGTTGGAGGGTGAGGAGGGTGAGGAGGGTGGTAAGGAGGGTAAGGAGGGTAAGGAGGGTAAGGAGGGTAGTGGTAGTGGTAAGGAGGGTAGTGTGTTGGATGGTAAGGTTGGGGATATGGTGTTACCAAAAACTAACCATAACCTTATAGGTATTGGTACTATTGATAGTATAAGTGATAATCCTATAAGGAGTAATTATAACCCTAACCCTAATACTAACCCTAACCCTAACCCTGATAATCCTATAAGTAGTAACCCTTTACCAAAAACTAACCATAACCTTATAAGTATAAGTACTATTGATAGTATTAGTGATAATCCTATAAGGAGTAATTACAACCCTAATATAAACAATACTAACCCTAACCCTAATATAAACAATACTAACCCTAACCCTAATATAAACAATACTAACCCTAACCCTAACCCTAACCCTAATACATGCATAAACAATACTAACCCTAACCCCAACCCTAACCCTAATACATGCATAAACAATACTAACCCTAATACATGCATAAACAATACTAACCCTAACCCTAACCCTAACAATACTAACCCTAACCCTAACCCTAACCCTAACCCTAACCCTAATACATGCATAAACAATACTAACCCTAACCCTAACCCCAACCAACATACTAACCCTAATATTACTAATAACCCTACATTCTTTCTCTCTATTCTTACTAATTGTATATGGCCTTTTAATTATAACACCCTATTACCTTCATATACAGATATGTTAAAAGGTAATATGAAGAAATGGTTAGAAAATATAAAAAAAAAATATAAAAAAAAATATAAAAATCGTAAATTATTATTTATAAGTGATAAAGGATATATAGAATGTATAGTTTATAGTAATAAAGAGTATAAAGTTAGAATGAGTGTATATGAGTATTTACTTATAGAGATTTTAATAGAGAAAGGAAGTATAAAAGTAGAAGAGTATATAATAAAGGGTGGAAGTGATGTAAGTGATGTAAGTGTATTAGATAATAGTAATAATATTAAAGATATATTAGATAGTAATAATATTAAAGATAATAAGGATACTAAGGATAATAAGGATACTAAGGATAATAGAGATACTAAGGATAATAAAGATACTAACAACTTACATACTACTAACACTACTAACACTACTAACACTAACAACACTAACACTACTAACAACAACACTACTAACAACACTAACACTACTAACAATAATATCCTCTTTTTGCTTAGATACTCTGTTCTTGATAATCTTTGTTGTTATAACCTTATAGTTATAATAGAAGGTGTTATTTACTTAAATAATAATTTTAAATCAGAAAAAGAAAAAATAAAATTTAAAAAATTAAATATTATCAGTAACAAGGGATATGGTAGTAATGGGTATGATAGTAGTGGGTATGATAGTAGTGGGTATGGATATGATAATGGTTATGGTAGTAACCCTTATGGTAGTAACCCTTATATAAATAAATATATAGATACTAATACTATAAATACTAATACTACTAATGTTAATACTACTAACAATATAAATAATGTCTATGTTCAGTGTTTTGTTGTTAGTGTTATGAAGAGAGAGAAGAGGTTAAGTGTTAATTGTTTAAAGGATAAAGTAATAAGTAAAGTAGGGTGTAGTGTTAGTAAGGTAGAAGAAATTATAGGGGTATTAGTAGAGAAGGGTATTATAGAGAAGTATGGAGAGGAGTGTATATATGTAGTGTAGTAGGGGGGTGAGGAGTATGTAGGTAGGGTGAAGTAGTAGTAGTATAGGAGGGGGAGAGTGTATATGTAGTATAGAAATAGTAGTAGGGTTGGGGTAGTGATATTAGAATTATTCATATGATATATTAAGATATGCTAATACTAAACTATATACTATCCTATATAATAACCCTATAGCTTTATACTAACCCTATATCTTTATACTAATATGTTTTGTTGGTATTTCTTTGTAAATAAATTCTTTGTAGATTCAAATATATTCTTATTTCTTATCTTTTCTTATATTCTTATATTCTTATTTCTTATTTATATATCTTTTCTTATATCTTATTATATTCTTATTTCTTATTATTTCTTATTTATTATATCCTTATTTATTATATCTTAATATTTATTACATTCTCTTGTTTTCGTATTTTCTTTTATTTATATATCTTTTCTTATTTATTATATTCTTTCTTATTTTCTTATAAATTATACACCCTCCGTTCGGTAATATGGTGTAGATTTCAAAAAAAAAAACCGTAGATTATGTTGAATATAAAAAAATAAATAGTCAACTGTCATGACATTGTCATAGTAAATATTCATGACAATATAACCTAAAATATTTGACTTAAGTAATATCATTCCTAGTTAAAAAGTTACAGCTCATGCATCAGGTTTTCTTAAGGTAAATAAAATTTGTACCGCTGCAGGACGAATATCGAAAATGTGGAAGGAAATTTGTTCAAGTTAGAAAGAAGAGATTCAAAATATAAACAGTTAAGTAAATAACAACGTCAAGGTATTGTAGAAAAATTATTACAGCAGATGAAAGAGAATAAGTTAAAACATGGTGCCATCAACGAAGTTTCTTCTGGATTTTAAGTTTTCACGGCTCACCATTAGCATAATTTAGAGGCAGCATAAACTCAATACAGAAAGGGTAAGATATGTGCCGATGTTTCTTCAAAAAAGAAAAATATGCGGAAGAAAACCTAAAGACTATTCGAACAATTTAGCGCAAATAAAGAATACACTATTTAAATCATCCAGGAACGCTTCTCAGTCTTTCCTTTGCAATTGGTATTCCAAAAGTAACTTTGTTTGATATATTCAAGTCGGGAAAGTATATCAAGAGAATATCTTCTACAGCTAAACCAACTTTAACAAATAAAAATAAAATTGACAGATTTTAATTTTGCTTGTCTAAAGTAAATCTTGCTAATAATGGAGATTTTATTTTTAATGATTTGTGCGACTACTTTACATTGATGAAAAGTGGTTTTATGTATCTAAGTACTGCGCTCTTATTCCTTAATATTAAACGAAGAAGAATCGGAGATAAACTGCAAAAGTAAACGATTTATTATGAAAATAATTTTCATGGCTGCTGTAGCTCGACCACCCTATGATGCACATCGAAAGCATTATTTTGATGTGAAAATTGGAATATGGCCATTTGTTTATCAATAATTAGCTCAAAGAAATTCTAAAACAGGGCTAAGGGGATAATAATAACAAAAAATGTAGAATCTATTACAGCATTACATTGCAAAACATGATCATTGATAATTTAATTCCTGCAATTAAATCTAAATTTCCGCTAGCATACAAAAAGAAAACAATTTACGTACAACAAGACAATGCAAAACCCCATTTTTCTGATAATGATGCAGATGTTGTCGTTATTGGTTCTGCTGATGACTGGAATATTAAATTTAAGGCGCAACCGGCAAATAGCCACGATTTAAATGTTCTCGATTTAGGTATTTTCAACTCCATATAATCGCTGCAACATGAAAATTCTCCACACACAATTAACGAATTAATAAATTGTGTTCAAGATGCATTTCATCAATTTGAAGTGTATACTCTCGATAACGTTTTTACAACATTGCAAGCATGTATGGAGTCAATTATGTTAGCAGATAGGGGAAATAGCTATAAAATACCTTATTTAAGTAAAGGAAAACCTCGTCTCTAAGGTCAAGGGCTAGGAAAATATGTTCATTCCAAAGAAGCATATAATAATGCCAAATCAAATTTCGAGTGAACTTATAAATTTTAATATTTACATTAATATTCATTAAAATGTTTCAAATAAAGGTAATATAATAAACTTGTCATGTACATTTTTTGATTTATTTTATTTTTTCGCAAATATATACCATATTTCCGGAAGAAGGGGGTATTATTTATTGGTAAAACTGTTTGTAAAGAAACTAAGAACAATGGTTATTCAAATAAGATTTTATTAAATGAAGTGAAATTTTTAATTGAAAATATATTTTATCTAATAATGTATTACAATGTATAAAGTGAATAAAGAGGTATATTAGTAGTATATTATATTAGTATTATATTAGTATTATATTAGTATTATATTAGTATTATATTAGTATTATATTAGTATTATATTATATTATATTATAGTATATTTTATTTTATTATTTTATATTATATTTTATTATAGAAATCAAAGTATAATAGGTTTTTGAATTACAAGTTAGGAAGCAATAAGGTTATAAAGATTATTTATATTATAGAAATTAAAGTATAATAGGATTTATGAATTATAAGTTAGGAATCAATAAGGTTATAAAGATTATTTACCTTATAGAAATTAAAGTATAATAAGATTTATGAATTTTCTTTTACTTCTTTACTTTTACTTCTTCTTCTTCTAAATCCGACTCTTATTTATTTTTGATTTTTTAAACGTGGTTTCTGTTTTGAAATAATGATTGTAATATTTTTTGTTTTTAAATTGTTATAACTATCTTTATCTTTACTTTCTTATATTTAAAGAGTGTGTTGGTTCTTAAGGTATCTCATATCTATTAATAAAACTCAATGATGGTACTTTCTAAGGTCTCTTTAGAATTAGGTCTTGACTAAAGTCAGTAGATTATAATAAAAAGTTTTGACTGGTTTTTTTGTTTTTAATACGATTAATTAATTGGATTTTTAATTTAGTTAATTACATATTTAATTTATTGGTTATAAAAAATGTTTAAAAAAAAATATGAATTGTATAGATGAAAAAAAAAGTTGATTTAAAAGTATTATCAAAAACCTAATTTATATTCTGGTAATTTTTTTGTTATAATCGGAGACATAAATAGATTTTATTTGATTTTAAATTTTCTTTTTTTACTTTAGAATTATTTTATTTGAATGTATAAATTGAAATTAACTTTCTATTTTACGATAAATTGGTAATGGTTGTTATAAATACTATGTATTAAACAGTTAATTTAATTGTTTAAGATTCAACTCTAAAAGACAAAATATATTTTTTTAGTAGTTTATAATTGTTTTAAAAGAGTTTATAATTTTTTTAGGAGTTTATAATTTTTTTTAGGAGTTTGGAATTTTTTTAGGAGGTTTGAATTTTTTTAGGAGTTTGAAATTTTTTTAAAGGAACTTGTAAAAAATATATTTATGTTTTTTCTTGGTATAGCAGCTGAATATAAATGAAACTTTTGTTTAGAATATTTGAGGAATAAACATTTATTCATAAATAACTTTAATTTATTGTAAATTAGAATCGTTTTCAAATATTATGAAATTTCTAATACAGTAAATATAACTGAGTATTTAATCCGATATAAATGAAAAAAGACATTTATTGGAATAAAGAGTAATTGAAATATTTTTAAGTAAGTTTAAGATTATGAATATATATTTCTCAATTTATAGTGATTATATATTTAGAAAATAGATATAATCATTAAAACCTTTAATATTGTTTGTTTATTAATACAGAAATTATATGATTTTTATTTTTATACTTTTCTTTCTATAAATCAATCTCTTTATTTAAAAATATAATATCAAATTTTTTTTTGAAAATGATAAGTTATAAGCATTCAATATGATTTTTAAAAAATGTTTGTGAATTTTACATGGTTTTTTTATAATTTAAATATTTTGAGTATATTTCTAAGAAGAAAATTATGACCAGAATGTATTATAAAAAATTAGGTTTAAATTTGATTGTGAGTTGATCTTGAACATTTACTGATCAAGTGTTGTATGGTTTCTGACAATCTATCTCAGAAGGTATCTTATTATTTTGTCTATGAAAAATAATATATAAAATCTTAAAGTCATTATAATTTTTATTGAGTTTATTAAACGTTTGATTTCCCTACGATAGTTACAATTCAAATAAAAATTTAATTTTTTATCGAAAAATCTTGATTTCTATTGGTTGATATCTTTATTCAGAAATGATTTCAGTATTGCTTAATTGAGTTGTGATGATCTTTGTTTTGTTTTAATTATAATCGCAGACTCGGAAGTTTTTTCGCAAAATTTAATAATTTTACTTCGAAACTCGAGAAGATTAGCTTGATTTATATTGATCTTGTTCTCTTATTGTTCGTTATGTGCCAAAAGGATTTCAAAAAGAAAAGGAAGGCATTATTTTTTGGGGTATGGTACGAGATGTATGAATCTTAACTGGTATATACGTCATACCGATTTCATCTACGGAATAAATCAAGTCCAGAAAGTATTTCACATTCAAGCTTTCGATGCTAAATATATTATATTATTTAATAGCTCATAACATATAATTAAGGTATATCCGCTTATGTAGTAACAATCGTTTTAATTCGTTAAGACGATCAAAAATACGTTTTTAGGTATAAAATACTATAACCCAGTCTTATAACTTTCTTATAATTATATTATTTAGATAGAAAACATTTTTGCATATTCTTACTCTTGGCCTTAAATCAACCGATAAATCCTGTATATTTTAAAGTTAAAAATCTAACTGCCTAGAATTAACTGAAATTTTACTGAAAGATATTTAATAAAAAATTTACTTTTCATATAAAAATATTTTTTTTTCAGGTTAACAGGTTTTTACAATTTAAACATTTAAACGTTAATTAAATTTCATACTTAAGCAATATAATATTTTTACTGAATAAATGGATTCATTCATCGGTATTGATCAATTACAATTGAAAAATTTAGATTTTTATTTACAAATATAATCATATGTAATTTAAAAATATTTTTTCTTATTTTAAATTATAGGGTTTTCGATCAATATGAATAAGATTACTCTCATTGAAGTAGGAATCACCTCCCAAGACTCACTTCAAATAGTTGAAACAGAGAAACTTAGGAAGTATGACCTATTAGCAAATGAGCTTGGTCTTATTTACAAATGTAGTGTAGAGATAATTCCTTATGTGATAACATGGGACGGTATTGTGACAAAATACCATAAGACTTATCTTAAAAGATTACAAATACCCATAAATGTAGAGGCATACATTCAGTCCATAGTACTTAAGAAAACACTCGATATGATTTCTTTCGATCGACGAAGAGGAATTGAGTCAGGACCAAGTGCCTGAAGAGAGCTGGGAGAGAGCGTCATTAAGTGTTATTATAGGAGCTGAGATGCATAAACAGCCAACACCCCCCTTAAAAGAAGTGAAGAACGAGGAAGATAGTGTTAAACAAGTAAATTCAAAAAATATTTTACCCCTTATTTTAGATGACGTAACCAGACCAGAGGAACCGACGATAGACATTAATAATAAGTCGGATGTAGAAAAAGAGAATAAAGTGGTTAAAGTGATGGAAGAAATTAGTTAAACGAGAGAAAATTTGTTAACCCAGAATTTTATTAAATAAAAATAACATAGAATTTCGATCAATATAATAATCCTTGCAATCAATATAATAATTATTTTATAAAAATAAAAATTTGAAAAAAAAATTTAAAAAATAGAAATTAAAAAAATAAAAATTCAAAAAATAAAATTATAAATAGTACTTGAGATTTATTATTCAAGAATCACTTGCCCTACTTGAGCCTTTTGCAAATATCCTAACATTTTACGGTAAAAAAAACTACAATATTCTCCCTTGATCCTATTAAATTTTTCACAAATTAATATTCTTAACTGAGGCTCAGTACGAGCACCACCTCGAATTAGTTTTTTTTTCCAGACTGCGAATACATTCTCAATTGGATTAAGAAATGGAGACTAAGGTGGAAGATATTTTATTCGATACGAAGTAATTTCCTCATCATCATTCAATCCACGATAGTAATGAATTCTCGCATTGTCCATTACAAATATTGAAGTCAAAATTCCTTGCCGTTGACAACTTTCATTAATCTCCTTAATAAATAATTTGAAATCCTCACCATTTACGGCCTTCTCATGAATCTTATGGTATATCATACCATATTTGTTCATTGCTGCGACTACTGAAATATTTTTACTTCGGGCTGCTGTTACAGATAAGTATGCAGATTCACCTCTCATATTACGACCTCTGCTGGGGCGTGTTACTACCGCAAACCCAGCTTCATCTAAAAAGACAAGGTTTTTGTCATCGTTATCAACCTCCAACTCACGAAAACTAGTTGCGTAATTGGTTCCTAGCTCAATTGTCGAAAGTGTATTTCTACGCTCAGGCACTTCTGTTGCCTGCTTTAGAGTGTAATGGAACTCCCTTAGTGCGCGATCAATTGTACTAGTTGACACATCAAAGTTAAATGTACATTTGACCCATTCTGCGAACTCATACAAGGTTTTTGACACCCCAAATCAACATAGGTTTTTAAGCTCTCTTTTATTTCAAAAGTTAACTTTGATCGCATAATCACCACTTCTTTTCTTGACAAATACCAAGCCGGTTTTTAAATATCATCTAACGATACTATTAACCGTCTGGTAATTTATTCTATACATCGAAGCGATTGCGGACATAGAATAGCCTTCTAATGTTTTTTCAATTATGCGTTCCCGATCATTAATAGAATCAATTTGTTTCTTCAGAGTTGGAATGGTGGTTAGTGCGAGATTTTCATCATATGATCCCGATGTTTCCACAAGACACTTCAAAACATTGTCATTTTCGCACTCTATACATTCCGGTGTTTCAACTACATGAAAAACATATTTGTTCTCGTTGATATTTACCTGAAAAAGAATTTGACATGAGAGTTAATTTTATAATGAATTTTTATTTTTTAAATTTTTTTTTTTTAAATTTCTATTTTTTAAATTTTTTTTTCAAATTTTTTATGGGTAGAAAGAAAAAAGTATACAGCTAAAATATAAAAAATGAAAAAATAAAGGCTGTAAACAACTTGGAGAACATCGCAGAAGAGACTTTGATGTGTGATGTAGATGTAGCAATGTTATCCGAGAGACTTCCACATCCACCGACCTTCCATGACACCACCCACCAACCACCAAGCAGTAGTTGCCAGACTAGTCCAGTCTGCTTGGTTGACACCATACCCTCGTCTTCTGGTACCGATGCCACTGCGTTTGGACCAGCCAACGGCATGACAAACCTCAATACAGATGCCATTCTAGAAGGGAATCGACTGATGGTAATGCACTCAATACTCGACTCTGTCACAGTCATAGAGCAGGAATGGCCTAGATCTGCTATTCTAGCAGTGCAAAAGAGGTTTGAGAGAATTCCCGGAAATGGCTGGCCCGCTACTCTGAGGTACTATAATGAGAAGTTTAGCTGCACACTAGATATCGATGCGTTTAAAAAACTCGCACAAAATGAGGCAGAAAGGGAAATAAGGCAAGAAGAGAATGGAGAGCGACGTAGAATCGCCACTTGTCTCACTGAGCCATGTACCCTGACTGACACCACGGAGTACAATAACCTTAGAGATAAATTTTTGAGTAACATCAAAGAAATCTCGGAGAAGGGAATTGGAAAAGTGGTGGTCCGAACTCGAAAGCTTCCAAGTGAATTGGTTGACAGTAAAGTTCTGGATCTCATAAATCGAGTAGTCGGTGAATATGCAGGAGCTCATGTACCTGAGTCAATTACGGAAGCTGCGTATATCATGCAAGCTGCGCAGGTATGCTATGACGAGGCAACACGCAAAGAAAAGCCTATATCCGCTTGGAAAGAAAGCATAGAAAGTTAAATTTCTAAGTTAGTACTTTCCAAAGATCTTCATGAGAAGGCTCGTAAGCAGGAAAAGCTCTCCACTTCGGAAACGAAGAGCCTTAAGAAAATCATGCGAGTGTTTAATTTAAACTTGAGCAGTGTAACTGATCTTTCTGAGGCTTTAGTTAAGAAGAATGAGTCTTTGAATGTGTACGAGAAAAAAATTACGATGCATGAAAGTAGGAAGCAATTCCGAAAAGAGAATCGTATGTTTGAGCTTTTCCGAGGTCGATTTTATCGTGGGTTATCTGAGCGTGTGGAATCCGAGCATGTGGTTAGTCGAGATGAAATTGTGAGTTTTTGGTCTACAATGTGGAACAAAAATGATGACACGGTCACGTAGGATGATTATTTGATTCCATTTGTATCAGATAATCATCCGACCACGTTTCCTTCACTTGATGAATTTGTAAATATCATTAATTGGCTTCCGAATTGGAAAGCTGCCGGAATTGATGGTATTTACAATTTTTTCATTAAGAAACTTACAACTCTTCACAAATATATTTATGATATTGTGAAAGTTATGTGTTTAGAAGGAACACCTCAAGCTAATTGGTTCTACTGCAGGATTTTCTATTTGATACAAAGGAATTCCACAAAGAGGCTCTGACTACAGGCCAATCACTTGTATGTCTAACCTCTACAAGTTAACGACTAAGTGTGTAACGAAAGTCGTTCAACTTAAAGTGGAAAGGCGAGGGTTGCTTACGTAGAACCAGTTCTAAGCAGTTAGAGGTGGGCAGGGTACGAAAGAGCAGGCTCTACTAAATATTGCAATAAATAAAGAGTACGGAAGCAATCTTAAGGCAACATAGATTGATGTTAAAAAAGCTTATGATCTAATAGATCATGCTTATTTAACTCATTGCATGGAAAACCTTAATTTACCTGATTGGATCCTGAAATTTTTTAAGGTAATTATATCAAAATGGAAAATTGATATATCAGTAGGGCCTGAAAAAATCATGATCAAGAAGATTGATAGAGGAATTCTACAAGGAGATAGTTTGTAACCATTGTTGTTTGTGCTGTGTATGGATCCATTAAGCCGAAAGCTTAATGAAAAATACACAAAAGTGACAGTACAAACAGATGCAGAATCCCTTTTGACTGTTCATCTCTTGTTTATTGATGATCTAAAGCTCCTTGCTAAAGCAGTTCGACATTGAGTGCTATGACAGACGAGGCAAAGGAATTTTTAAAGGTGATTGGGTTAGAGATTAACCAAGAGAAGTCAGCCACAAATGATACGTGTTGTGAAGATACTGCTACTCTTTTAGAAGGTGTTAGTGATTACTAATAGTTAGGAATAATAGAAGATAGCAGAGGAATCCCAACACGTAGCTCATTTGAAGAAGTACAGAGCAAAGTTATATCAAGAGTTGAAAGACTTTGTCCCACTAGATTAAATGCAAAAAATTTATTTTCTGAAATCAATCAACATGCGATATCGTTAATCAACTATCACATAGGAGTACTTCGACTTGAACCGGCTGACTTCTCTAAGTTAGATGATGCAGTGCGTGCGGTGTTGGTGAAGAATAAGATACATCTCCGACCAGGGATGTAAAGAGCGCTTGTATCTTCCTAGAACCGAACTTGGAAGAGGCCTAAATAGTGTTGAGTTGCGAAGCGAACATATGCTTCTGCAACTCTTGGATTGTCTGGAAAAAAGTAAAGAAATATCAACTAGACGAGCAGCAATCCTCATGGTGGAGAATAATAATAAAACCCATCTTACACTAATAAAAGGCTTTTTAAAAGTAAAGTACAGGTTGGTAGAAGAAGTCACCTACAAAAGTTTAGAAGAAGCTCAACTTACAAAACTACATAACGAAATAGAAAAACGAAAACTCCATTTAAAGTTATATAATGCAAGAAAAAATGACCCTTTGAGTGTTAGTGACTCTTCTATATGGCTAAACAAAGGGAATATTAGGCCACACAATGAAGCCGTGTTCTGCTATATCAGGATAGAAATGTATTCTGGGGAGCAGAATGTATGTGTCAACATTGGAATAAATCTGGTAAGACTTTGGATCATCTAGCAGCTCGATGAGAAAAAAATCTAGGTCATGACTACACCAGACGGCATAATCAAGTGGTTAGATGCCTACACTTACTTCTCCTAAATAGATATAAGTTTAAGTCTTCAAAACGAATAAGGAGTCACTCAGTTCAAGAAATTCTTGATAATGAGTATGCAGAGATAAGAGTGGACACCAGAATTAAAACTGATGTTAAAACTCGGAATAACAGACCGGACATATTTATTTTAGATAAGAAGAAGAATAAGATAACACTCATTGAAGTAGGAATCACTTCCCAAGATTCACTTCAAATAGTTGAAACTGAAAAACTTAGGAAGTATGACCTGCTAGCCAATGGGTTGGGTCTTATTTATAAGTGTAGTGTTGAGATAATCCCTTATGTGATGACCTGGGACGGTATTGTGATAAAATACCATAAATCTCATCTTAAAAGACTAGAAATACCCATGAATGTAGAGGCATACATTCAGTCTATAGTACTTAAGAAGACAGTCGAAACAATTTCCTTTGATCGACGAAGAGGACTTGAGTCAGGACTAAATGCCGGGAGAGAGCGTCAATGGGTGTTATTATGAGATCAGAGATGCATGAGGAACCAATACCCCCTTTAAAAGAAGCGAAAAGAGAGGAAGATGGTGTTAAAATTTTAAAACCAAAAAATAATACACCCTTTATTTCACAAGGAGGAACCACTTTGGAGGAACTGACCAATAACATAAATGAAGAGTCGGATTTGGAAGAAGAGACAAAAATGGTTTAAGAGGTAGAAGAAAACATCTAAAAATGGTAAAAATATTTTAACCGAGAATTTTATTAAATAAATAGAATTTCAGTTATGTAAATAAAATGATTATAAGAAAAATATATATTGAATAAAATTAATACTTTTTTTGGAATTTACGAATTCAAATTTAAAACTTTCTATTTGTTTGTTTTATTGATATAGATTAAAAAACAATTATATTATAATTTTGTTTGAAATTAAATTTGATTTACTTTGTAACATTCATAAATAAATATAATCAATTGTTATTTTTTTTAATCAGCAATTTTTTTTATATTTTACCATAAATTAAACCATAAATTTATATACATTTTAATCATCATAAGAAATTCTTAACTAAAATTAATCTATCACAATAACAATTTAAAATATTTTTATATTAGAATATAAAGCTTAAATATAAAAATTTAAATGTATAAATAAACTTCTTTCCTGTGTAGTTATGATATTATCTTTCATTTTTTATTATGGCTTTATACATACAAACCTGATCCAAGGCTTAATTGTGGGTTTACAAATCATCAAACAGAATCAAAAACAATACCTTAAACAACAATAAAAACATGTTAAATAAACAGATTATAAACATTACATCTGGCATAGAGATTTTAATATCCCATGATTCCTTCGACGATAATATTTTAAAGAACCTAGAAAAACAGAAAAGGTATTCAAAAAGCCTAGTGAAAGTGGTTCAGGAATATATCTTTTTAGACTGTAGAGGTATATGAAAGAACAATAGACAATTATCATAAAAGATTTCGACTGCGAAAAGAAATATATTAGATAGAGGCAAATATGTCAGAAATAAATTTTTTTTATGTCTAAAATATGTTATACTTACCTCTAGAATATATAATAAACAGATGAAGATCATAAAATATTTTTAAATATCTATAAACTATAATATTTTTTCTTATCAACTTTTAATTATCTATTTCTAATTTTTTTTATCAGTATGTGTTCTCTGCCAGAGGTTTGTATTTAAAATTGAAAATTCAAACATTTTTTTATCATAAAGATCAGTATTATATATGCCGATAATAAATCTATCTTACAATTAGTTTTAAGATTTTGTAAATTTTTAAAGATACATAAAATGAGTTATTAAGAAAACCTGAAGATGAAAAGATAGGCTGAGTCTTGAAACTATTGTATATTTGTAAATAAACCTTCTTTTGATACATTTGAAAACTAAATTAATCGAAAAACGCTCCCCTAAATTTTTTTTCCACAAAATATACCGAATATACATATTGCCAGGCGCGAAGTGGTGAAGTCTAACCATAAGAATAAATTATGCAATATAAGCTTATAGTAATCATATGTCACGGAATCAAAAATCTACAGAGAATAAAACCTTAATATTCCTAAACACATATTTATAAAAGCATTTTCTGTGAAATTATCAAACTAAAACCCGACGTTTTTTTATTACTTAAAAAGATTTTTACTAACAGATTTTTATAGCTTAGTCAGTTACCTGCAGATCAGAAAGAATTCAAAGAGTAGATTAAAACCTTCTATTTCATTAAGACGTTTTGGGCATTTTTAGTTAGTGGTTGAGTTGTCAGCTATACAAAAACCTCATATTCGAAGTATATAGATTAAATAAAAGAAGAGTGAAATTCAGATTTTCAAAAATACTTTATAATATTTAGATCAATTAAAAAATGCCATGGTACTTAAAGATTCTATAATCATGCTCGATCAATGAGGAATTTGTCAATTTTTTTCATAGATTTTGAAAGTTCAGGCAATGAATTTGTAATTAATTTCTTAAAATCTAAAGCACGTGGGTCTTGCATTTATTACAATGTTTCTACGAAATTTTGTCGTTTTAATAATCAGAAATACCCAGAAGAAACAAACTTCGAAATGGTAAATAAACATATGATTATATATGAGATAAACAAAACAAGAAAGTCGAGAATTAGTAAAAGTGAGGAATTTCAAATTTATATTTTCGACTTTTTAGTGGAAAAAAATTTTTTGAGCACACATTTTATGCCGAAAGAAATATGCATGTTGTAGCATGAATATATGAAAACACCTTAGTTTTCTGAAACTTCCAACCTCTTTTACAAAATTTCGACATAGACTTCAATATATTATACGATAAAAATAAAAAATCAAATATATTTATAATTTCAAAAAAAGCATCTTCTTGACAGTACCTGAAAATTTTAATGACACTTTTATATATCTCAGAACTGAGGATTTTAAAAGTCAAATTCAGAAATACATATAGTAAGAAACGGGTTTATTCCTATTAAGCAAATTTTTATGAGGGTATTCATTATTGAGAAAATTATAAAGCCATATATCTTTTATTTACCTATAATGTAAATTATATAAATAGTAATGGATCTAATATTTTGTTTATAATAATACAGAGATCTTAAAAATTGACTAAAGATTAAAAAAAAGAATTTTTGTGTCAAAAGCTTAATTTGGTAAATATTTTTTCTAAATTAATTAACTGTAGATTATCTTTATTTGATTATTTTAAACTTTCAAATATGTTTTTCGGCACCAAAATATACCATTTAAACTGATGAAAGCATAACTGCTTAGAATGATTCTTATATCAATTTATTAAAAAATTAATTATTAATGAGGATTACTTACATTCTAAATTAAAATTGAAAAAAATATTTAAGTATAAGATTGTTTCAATGTATTTTTATTAGATTTTAGAAATAGATTTAAATATTAAATGGTCATTACCAGACTTTGTTAATTTAAGATCTTTTAAAATTTAAACTCTAATTATTCTTGATTCAAACTAACTTTGGCTATAAAACGAATGCGTTCATATTTAAAATGCCTAAATATTAAATAACTCTTATGATTGTCTTAGATCTTAAATTTAAAGAATTTGCAAATGACTCTATAAGGATTTAGATAAAATAAGTTCGACGTTACAAATACAAATTATGGTTTAAAAAATCTATTTCAGCTTTTGATTTAATGATGGATAAAAAAACTGGGCTATTAAATAAAAAAATAGAACATATGAATCACGGGCGATGCTATGGGGATATATAAAAGACTGTTAACTCAGGATAAATACTAATTTTTCAAAAAAACTATAATATACATCGAGTAAAGTTAAAACCCATCTTGTTTCAGATGTTTAAAAATACTAAAAGACGATTCATCCGATTAATTTTATACATATAAATCAGAAATAAATCACCCAGAATCCTATCAAAGTCACACTATGCGGAGTTCTGCAATAATGGTAGCTCTTAATCTACAATTTTTTAAGGTGATATGCCAGGCTTGCTGCTATTAAACTCAATTCAGTAATAGAGTTCATTAATCAAGAACATCACTGAGTTTTTGGCCTTCCAGAAGGTTTGAAAGCATATCTTAAAAAGCATGGAATATGTTTTATATGCACGGAATGGAAACATTGCAATAAATTTTTTCAAGATGCATTAGGTCTTTTAGCAGTTAATGATTTAAAAAAATAAATAAAACACGATTAATAAAAATGCTGGTTTCCAAAATATTTTCCAAAGCACGATTTTTTCTAACACAAATTTTATTTTAAGGTGGGAGAATTATTTTGTAGAAAAAATATCAAAGAAAACAGCGTATATTATACGAATCAAAGGTTTTCGAATGAGTAGATAAAAGATATTCTAAATTTAACAAATATTTTTTTGCCAACGGATATATAGAAGTATCAATAACAAAAATTATACTCCGATACTATTCACATACAAATACCTATATTTTAAATCAAAAAAAAACGTTATTCAAAGCATAAATATGTTTTTGAATAAATATGTTGACTTCAGTTTATACATTTCTGGTTTTCCACGTTTCTTTATAAGAAAACCTGTAGGTTTAGAAAAAAAGCCATTGAAAAAACTGTGCAAGATTTTAACTAATAATCAATCTGTACAAAAATTCAAAAATACTAACCAATTAATAATTATCCTATCCTCTATCCGCAAAATTATGTAATCGTAAAATAAAGAAGCAATTCTTTAAATATAATCGTGATTATGGCCTATTCAAATGTCAATTTTATTGTAAGCTGCCTGAATTAATTGACAACAACTTATACACTTTTAATGAAGTCGTCAAGTCAGCATTTATAGTGTTATTTAAACGACAAAAGGTTTATTGTTTTGACTTCGGATACTCTTTTATCAGAAATCTTGTGTTATGTTTCTTGGTCTTTCGAGTTATAATTTATCATCACTGTTTTTTACTAGAAACTCTCAAAATATTTTAATTTACTTCTTTTCAAATGAGACCAAACATTTTACAATGTATTTCGAATTTGTTAGGTTTTTAGCAATAACAAAGCTTTAATATAGTTTTCTGTGGCATGAAAACGTTTTTAGAAGCCAGTACTGACTAAAGAAAGACTCACCAAAAAATATGTTTTTTTAACTTAATTGAACCAACAATGTCTTGCAAAATTTTTTGTCAAAACAATAAGCTAAAACTGAAAATAAATATCTGAAATTAAGCTTCAGTGATTTAAATATACAAGCGACTAAATACTGGTTCTTTGGCTATTTCGTTAAATAACTAATAGAAACAAATTTAATGCGCTATATCTACGCAAAGACAGCACGTAATACAATATATCGTATTTATAGACAAAATGCATTTTAGTTAATAATTTGCAGTGATAACCTGGAAATTTATGATCCTAAGAATACGAAAGAAAAATCTCCAAATCAGAAGAATTCAGAGAATTCGTATAAAGAATATGGGAAGGAAACTCCGCGGTAAAGTTTGGATTTATTTCATTTGTTCTTTTTAATAAGTAATTTTACTGAATGTAAACGAGAAAGCTTAAAGGAACAATGATTACCGAAGAAATCCGTTATGATCGAAAACATCGTTTTATCGGATTTCAAAGGTTTTCGAATACATAGAGGAATATAGTTTTACTAACAATTGAAATACTCTTTTTTTCTTAAAGTATGTTTTAGTGAAGAGCAAAATAGCTCGTATGACTCAAACTTTTTTTACCCATAATTCTCTATAAAAAAAAAATTAAAGCTGTAAAAGACACTCTAACAATATATATGACAACGAAAACTTACAATATAGCTTATTTGAATTCTGAAATTAAAGTTTTAATATTGAGTAAACTTTAGCCTATTATATAAGATACGAAAATATAGCCTGATACAACTTTTAGACATCTTGTTTTGTTATAAAATAGGGTCTGTAATATCTTAGATTTGTAATAGCCGATTATTTTTGGGTTGATCATCCAAAAGCATAGTTTCCTGGCTTTTTGATCAAAAAAGGTTTTAAAAATATGGATAATATTTAGATTTTGAATTGTATAAAGCTTTATAATTTAAGCTTCGAGATCATCAATGTTTTTAAAACTCAGGGTAGCCTTGAAAAATTGAAGAAATAATAACCGGATGTAATATATTTAAAACTTAGCAATTGACAACAATTTTTTTTCGCTGATGTAAAAATATCCTGGCAAAAATTGAAAATTGACGAACAAAAATATATTCAAAAGTCTTAAAAGGTAATATCAGCATCAAAAATGATATCTGAATTTATATTGACGGTCATAGAATATAAAAAAGCCAGCTGTTTGTATTTTTAGCTTTGAAAGGATTGAAAAGAAAAATTGAACCCACAATAAAAGACTTCTTTTCAGTTTATTGAGATACACATATTTTTAAATCGAAGAAGAAAAATTTGAATTCTGTAGTGATTTGTTGCGTATTAGGCCATTTGGTAAAGCGACATGGAAGAAAGAATCTGACGATTAAATTAAACAACATAATTAAGTCATTCTTAGTTTTATTATGCTGCATCTTTGAATATAATGGTATGCTAGAAAATGAGGACTCGCTTTTTGAGAAATTCTAGAAAATAGATTTATAGAAGAAACAGCCATGAGAAAGAATACAGGATGCAAAAGGCTATGAAATCAATTGAACATGTTTATAATAAAAGGTGGAATAATATCAACTTAGTTGAGTTAAAATTTTTAATGGCTCTTTCATGTCTTACCGAAAAAAAAATTAAGAAATACAACTTTTTTGATACATTTTTGTTTTCATTTTTATAAATAGTCATTAATGATATGTACCATGGCGTGATTTGAACTTTCTTGAGTCAAATCGCCATATAATGTAACTTAAGAAGCCCAAAACGGTTTTAACAGAAGGGATGTGAAGCGTGTTTTTGCTCTTTACAACCATCTAAAAACGTTACCACTATCAAAAAGGATGTTGAGTTTCGATAATAGATGTTTTCGTGTAGTAAACCACACATGAGAAATAAATAAAAGAAAGACAACGCACGAACCAAAAATTATATTATTATACAAACATTTTAATGATGAAAGTTCTTTAACGAATCAACACGAAAATTATTTCGAGGTCAATGTGTAAAAAAATAATTGAATAAAAAATTAGAATCAAAATGCCGAAAAGGAGTCTAATATCAATGAAAGGCTAGTAAAACAGTCGAAAAATAGTATGACACTCAATATGTTGGGACTTAAATAGCGTAACCAAATAAAATTTTAATGAAAAAAATTTAAAATATATTTAGGATTTCTACATTTTTTTAATCATTTTAAAGTTTTCATGTTATTCTAAATTTCCTATTGCTTGTATTTCTTGTATTTTTTATAAAATTAAAATCTTTAACTTCGAAAACTATTTTCTCAATAGAATTTGGGTGAAACAGCTCATTGGTTCGGTCGTTATTTATGTTAATGTTTTCATTTAATACGGGATGACTTTTTACGGTTTGCATATTACGATATATATGAGGTATTGAAATTAAATCCATAGGATAAGCATAAGTTGCAATGAATAACACGCTGAATCTAAAAATCATTTTTTAAACAAGATCTTCTTCTATAAATAAGTTTAAATTTTAAATTAAAACGCAAAAATAAAATAATTTAAGTTTCTATTAAGAAAAAAAATAATAATTCTTTTTGAGAAATCATTTTGTAACAATCTAAAATTGCAAATTGAAATTCTGAATCTTATATTTAATATGTAAATAAAATTTATCTTGAAGTAAATGAATTTAATTTAAAAAGAAATTTCAAAATATTTAAGCTTTGCAAAAAATACAGCTTGGATTTTTTTTGAAGATATACTTTCAAAACTAAAGTATAATAGAGATATTTTCTGAGTATTACAAAGTATATTCTAAATTTTTTAAATAAAAAATATATTTTTTTTTGATTATATTTAAAAAAATCTTATTTGAAGTTTTTAAATGAACTAAAAGTTTAAAACAAATAAAAAATATTTTATTTATAAAAATTGTGAGTAAATATTTTAAATTAAAACACCCTAAAAATTCGATTTTATACTGATATGTTATTATTTTCATGTAAATAAACACCAGGAAATATAAACTACAATCTTATGCAGTCAGCTTATTGTATTTTTTGGTTGCTACGTAAGCATATAACATACGGTTTCAAGATAGATTTGCTATGCATGTCTTTATTATATCTTCAGTTTAAGCCCTGTGAATAAATTTTCATAAATTCTTAATGAAATAGCTCGATATTGAATCTTTATATCAAAAGTCGTCAAACTTTTATCTCGCAGGCCAAATTACTTCTAAAAAAATTCTCGCGGATTAACAACTTATTAGATTTTATGCCAAAGTACTGACAATACTTCTTCATTGATAATTAATGTTGTATGCCCTACGACCGAGACTCCTTTTAATTTATTATAAAAATCTAAATTGGTTTAAAATTATCGTAAAAAGAACTAGAAACAGGAACAAATAAAATATCAGATAATATTAAAGAAAATATATTTGTTCTAATAGTTTTCTTTTGCCCTTTATACCTTCTCTTAATAGAATTTCAAAGACGAAAATTTTTTGTTCATCTTATACGACCCCTTTTAATTTATACAAAAAACCATCCTTTACGGTATGCCAAAAGACATCCTCTAAAATTACTTAAAAATTTAGTAACAAAAAACTGCTTTTAATTATAGAGCTATACAAGTATCTATGGTAAAATATAAACAACCATCTAATTTAAAATCATTTAAGATGTTTTTAATATTTTTTAATTTAGTTAAGTTTCAACCTTCACGGTGAAAGTATTAGAAATTAAATCGCTTTTAGAAAAGGTGAATATAATAGAATATACCTCTTCTAAAAATTATTTAAATAACCTTAACAGTGAACAGAGAAGAATTTTTAGAAAAAAGGCAGTTTTTTTTGTTGTAATTAACAATCTTCATTCATTAAAAAATTCCGATTAGATTTAAAAGAAGGCTATTTTTGAATTTGAATTATTTAAATAATTTTCAATGATGAGTCTGCTTCGAGTCATCCTGGAATGAATAAAATGTGTATGATATCCATAAAAATATAATGCTATTCAATCAAGAATTATCAAGTCTTTTGTGAGAAAATGTGAAGCTTATTTGTGATATAATAGTCTAAATACCATTCAAGACATCTAGATTAATACAATAACGAAAAATATGATAGAATATTATGAATTGCATGGATCTGGGGCGATATTTAGAATATAATGATAGATATTCTTGAATTTTAGAGGTCAAAGACACATATACTAATTTTTATGGTCATTTAAATTGTTTGATAAAGGTGCTCAATCGATTAAAATTCGTTAGGATATATATTTATGAATTTTGGTGTGCTTATATCAATTCAAGTAGATAATGGTTAAGAATTTTCAAAGCAATTGTTTAATATATTTCATAGATGTCTAAATATAAGAATGATCCACAGAAGACCTAGAAATCCACCTGCGCAATTCTCAATAGGAAAGAGTTTATCAAAAGTTAAAAAGATAGTTTGGAAAAACTCTTTCAAAAAATGTAGAGGAAAGATGGTTTGATGTGTTAGAGTCTAAAATTCATATGTATAACTTTACTATTCATAGTGCAACAAACCTTTTCCGTTTATGCAGTTTCATGGTCAAAGTAAATATAATATTCAAATTGAAAATTTCGAAATTTTGAAACTGATGACTTGTTATCAGAAAATGAATATAATGCAATGCTTGGACATTAGCGGAAACCTAGATTTCAATTATAATCATAAACAGCATGATTGTGTCATGAATCATTTTTCTCCTATAGTAAATCAAAGATTGCAAACAGCTAGTCAAATCGTTTAAACTTAATTAGGATATTATGTTTTATTGAAAAAATATTTTATACTAATACATCTAACAGTAGAAAGGCTTTTGATGGATATTTTGTTGAAGAAAAATAGATAGTAGTAGATATTCCAGTGAATAATAGGATAAAAATTCTAAATAAAGAATATAGCCATATATAAAACGTTTTTAAGAACAGATTGAAGAAGATTCGGTAAAAAAATATCTTATAATATTATCTTTCCAGCTTTCTTTATTATCTTCTCTTAAATATAAGATAATTTAGCGTAAAATCGTACAACACTACATGTTAAAAAGCCAAATCTTTCTAAAGCCTTTTTAAGTTTTCTTAAATGCTATTTTATTAGCTCTTAGTTTTTCAAATTTTTATTTATATATAGAATAAGTATTATAAATGGAGGAGGAATGGTAGAAAAAACTAAAGGTGAAGAAATAGATAAATGGATATAAAGAAAATAAAATTGAAATTGAATAAGTTTCTTCTAAATTCTTTAATTTTCTATATTTTTTTAATCAATTTGCCAATTTCATTTTGTTGTTATTGTATAGAGATTTTTTTTTCTGCAGAACGATTTTTTTCCGCCAAAAAAAGCAATAAATATTAATTGCAGATCCAAGGATTTTCGGATGAGAATTTTTAGCAGATTTGAATTTGGCGAAAAACAAATTGAAGAACGTAAGGAGAGATGTGTTATTTCAAATATGAAAGCTTTTTATAGGATATTTCAGTCCCGAGGGTGTTATGGATGGCATAGGAGGGAGGTGGTATGTCATTCCACATTTAATATGCATAAATTTATATATTTGATTGATGAATATGATAGAAGATAAAAATAATATTGCATGGAATAAAAACGAGTTTGCGATAACGAAATCGCAAATAATATTCATTTTATAATGACATAAAACTTAAAAAATAATTATCTAGATGAAAAATCATAAGTCTATTTTATATTGCTTTCCCATAGTTTTATCAACTAAAGTATTTTCAGACTTTCATGGTTACATAGTAAGAATGAACGTATGTTGAATTGTTTTGTATAATTTTTAAAAAGGGAGACTTGAACCAATCTCAAACTGCATTTAATTTTTACACACATTTCACAATCAAATTAAATCAAAAATATATTATATGTTAGCATTCTATGTTTATACTGAATTACTCAACTTAGAGTTTATATTTATTCAGTTTAGAATAACAATTAGATTCAAATGGATTTAAAATTTTCTAGCTGAAAAAATCATTATTAAAATGAAATAGATTGCACGAAAAGCGGAATCAAAATACTATAAAATACTTGAATTTCGTGAAACTTATCATAGCGTATCACGAACATTCAAAACTCATACTTTTTAGATAAGCCGCAGTGCTTTACTCAAAAACGTAAGTAATGGACAACAAATACCGAAACAAGCCACTAAAAACAAAAAAAATTGCAAATAAAACAATACAGTCAGGAATATTTTGTATATATACGTTATTTCGGTCTTTTTTGCAAAAAGTATATCATAAAACACGAAAAAACAATGCTGAACAAACGAGAAAAAACGGCGCAATTTTTCAAAATGTACCAAAATTTCAAAAATTATCTATGTTTGAGCGTAATATCGAATTTGAGCCATACCAGCCAAAAATCCGTGAAAATGAATGAATAAAATCTTGCAGATTTTAGATTTACAAATGCAAATTTAGTAAATCATTCAAGGAACTTTTCAAAATTAATGGAAAGTATCTAATACTTTTTTAGCCTTAATATGCGGCACATGTTCTGAAACGAAACACAATAGGAAGTTTTTAGCACTTACAAAAAAAATAGTATTAATTAAAATTGATGCACTACAAAAATAATGGAGCTTGTTTACCACAGCCAAATTAAGAGATGCAATATATAATTGTAAACTTCTTCAGAGATATATCAAAGTTTATCTGTCGGTCTTAAGCTCTAATAAGGAAATGTGTTGAGTATAGGAGTAATAAAACTCTTATATAGTGAAACTATATTGCTACGAAATCTGACCCAAATAAAAGTAATTATAAAAACCGATCAAAAAATACTAATAAGAAATGTTTAATTTAAATGGGAGCATGAAGGTTGTGTAGCATTTTTTAATAAGGTTCATTATCGAATCTATCAAGAAAATAAGGAAATATAAAATGGATATTTTTGGTTTAAAAAAAATCAAATGGAAAGTAACAAACGTGATGAAAAAAAAAGGAATACACTGTTTTCTAGGTGCTAAACGTTTCTGGATACAAACCCAATATGTAACGAACGTTCAATAATAATCAACGAAAGCTTCTTTAGCACGATATTGATATGTGTTCAAGCCTCTACTGAAGAAACTATAAATAAAATAAAAGAAGCATTTTAAAAAAGATACATGCATTTACGAAAACATTTTTCGAAATGATAATAAAATTGTTATGGGTGTTTTTAATGCAATATGAGAAAGGAGATATGGTCCAGGCCCAACATTGAAAAAAAAATTTTGGATTCTGAAATCACTAACAATCGAATCGAGTAATTTGTTAAGAAACGGGTAAACGCAAGTTGATTTCAAGTTTTCATCTCTTCTATAAAATAATATATAAATTCACGTGGAGAGAACAATATAGAATGACATTCAATCAAATCGATCATGCGCTTATCTATTCGAGACATCTATCAATTGTCATGGTTTTTTTAAGCTTCTGATTCGATGATATAGATTTAGATTACTTTATAATTAGGATGAAGTATTGGGCTGCGTTTAAAAATTTCATAGCCTCTAAGATATACATTTGAGAAATATAATACTGACATTTTGAACGATATGGCTTTAAAGAAAAATATGCAAGAACTTCGACTGAATACTGAAACATCAACAAGTTTAGTACAACAGCAGCAATAAATGATATCAAGACTAAGATAAACAAACGACACCAGACAAACTGTAGAAAGGTGTTAGTGTTAAAAAGCGTAAGAAAAATATTCTTGGCTCGATTACGGGTGTCAAGATTTTAGTAAAAAAACGAAATGAAGTAGAATTTAAACGGTAAAACCTGAAACTTTTATTATAAAATAAAAGTTCTTACGGCAAGAACTAATGCAAACTCATTTTAAGGGGGTAGTGAAGGAGATCCGAAGGCTTAACGAATTCGAGGGAATACCAGAACGCAAGAATAACTACTAATGTATGATTAGTTGGAAATGAACCCAGTCTTTGTATCCAAAAATGTATGCAAGAAGGAAAGGAAGGTATGATTTTACCAGATTTTAAACAAATCTTAATAATTTAGTCAAACTATTTTAGAGCTTTCTAAACAGCATTGAAAAAAAATAAATCAGACAGAGAAGAATTTCTTACAATTGGCGAAGAATAACATTGAAACTAGATAGAATGTTGTAACCTTTAGTGATCTAACTCTCGAAAAAACAATAACTGCGATTATGGAATATATAAATCATAGCGTTACGAGAGAGAATTATTTCAGATGAACCTATGAAATGGCAAGGTGACATATTAAGGGAAAATATATTTGAATTCATCAAGAACATATTAGATAAGATTTATACCCGATGAATGAAATACAACCCTGATAATATTCGTCGGATTTTGAAACCACAATACCTATTTTGTTCTCTTGCCTTTTAAATTTAACTTGGCTAAAAGTAAAATTCAACTGATCATCACATATGCTTAATCAGATGGGTCTAAAAAAAATTCTTATTGATACTTTTTTTTGGTGGAGATTAAATATTGTGTGAGAATTAAAGTTTAAAATCAACAAGATGATTTTAAACGCAAATAAAAATTTAATAAAGTAAAAAGAATAATTTTAGTTAATTTATCATATTGAAATCAATTAAAAGGCCCTAAAAAATGGAAATGAAAAAAATTAAAAAATAAAGGACATAAGACCTAAGTTTCTATTCATACTTTAAATTAAAGGAAATATAAAAAAAGGTTTTTTTACTGTAAAAGGCTCTTACCCAATTTAACAAGGAATTACAATTAGGAAAAACAGGGAGAATATAAGAGAGTGAAGACAGAATAAAATAACGTGAAAATTTATGTAAATTTTTACTAAGAACTTTTTCTAAAACCATGCATCAAAATATGAGAACAAATTGGAACGGTGGAAATCTTAGTTTTAAACATGAACATATGTGTAAGTTTGGGATAATAACATTTTCTTAGAACTTTTTTTATTTTTTGACATGCCGGACATAATATAATATGAAATAAATTAAAAAAAGTCATCTTGAGTAAATATAATATACCGATAATGCGTAAAGACTTTTTATCACTATAATTTCAAGCTGTGTATAATATTCCAAAAGAGAACTAAAAACTATATTTACGAATTAGATTTTAATATTTAATTTTTCTATGACAAATATTCCAATAGAGAACTAAAAACTATATTTACAAATTAGATTTTAATATTTAATTTTTTTATGACAAATATAGACATTTATTTATAGAAAAAAAAAATAAAAATAAATCTTGAATATACCTTTATTTTTTCAATAAAAAATGTACCGAAATAACAATAATCACAAGAAGTGTAACAACTACACCGAAAGTTAAAATTTTCTTTATGTTAGACTTTTCTTTTTTCGATGCAGAACGAGTTTCATCATCAGGGATCTTTAAATTTAATTCTTCTGCCACTAAAAACAAGAAATAGGTTCGAAATATTTCCGATGTATTATAACTTATTTTTCTATTCTTCAGTTTTTCTTCTACTTTTGAATATAACAACTTCTTTTTGGAATTACTCAGATAAAATATTGATTGAAGCATTATTTTTAGGCTTAAAGATACTTTCAAAACTTCATTTTGGACAAAAAAATTTCCTCTGTCATCTAAAATAAATTCTTTTTTGTTTTTCTTTAAAATATTTTCAATTCTGGCATTTATCTCTAAAATTTCAGAAGTTATTTTGCGCTCGAAATCATTTTCAGAATAGTTTTTTTCTATAATATCGACAAAAAATATGATTTCAAATATAACTCTAAGGAATCTTTCTTGAATCATATTTTTTTCAATTAAACAAGATGATTTTAATAATAATACTGTTGAGATAAATGAGTAATATTCTTTTTTTAGGATTTCTTTCAAAAAATTATAAATTGAAATTATACTTTGTAAATCATTTTCGGACATAAATAAATCAAATAGGTATTTTGGAAATGAATAATCTTTTGTATAATTCATATATTGATTTCTAGATTTTTCCAGCTCGAATATTTTGTCTATTGAATTACTCTCTCTAGACACACTCTTTAATGTTTCTTCAAATATACTACGATAGAGATGTTTATAATCATCTAGGTCAAACTCTGACATCAAATTTTGCGGAAACCAGAGTGATATACTATCAAAAAAACCTAAAAACTTTTTGTTTAAAAAGATTCGGTAATTTAAAATAGGTCTGCTTATTGTGTCTAAATTCTTATAAAAAATATAAAAATATTTGATTGCAAAAATAAATGTAAATAATCTTTCAAATGAACTTTTCGAAATATAATATTGAAGATTTTTATCTTTTAGTTCTGAAGAAGAAAATTTAAAACTACAATGCTCCAAATTACTTTCTTGAAGTATAAACTCGAAATTTTCTAATTTTGTTGTTCGATTGAAAACCAGAGGATAATCCTGTTTCATTTTGTCAATAGACATGAGATCTTCATACCCTGGATAAATTCTCATATTAATCACCTTATCTATTAATCCTCCTTCTACATAAACAAGCCCTTCGTTGAATTTTTTTTCTGTCTTGCACAACCAATAAAGTTTAAAAGTTGATATTAGATTAAAAAGTAGTTCAATGTTAAGCTCGATTTTTTTGGTTTTTTGTTCTGATCGTTTGGACTCATAATAATATTTAATATAACAAATGATACAAACATAATGCATTATAAACTCGTACATATCTTTGTTAAAATATAAATAAATATTCTTCGTGTAAATTTCAATAATAGGAATTAACTTATCGAAATAGTTCGGTGAATCTTTAACATCAAATTTTTTTAATATATTTCTAATACTTTCATTATTTTCTGCATTGTAAGGAATTGATACAAAATCTTCATTCGACAGCAAATGGATCAACTAAGATTGCATCATAAGAAAACCCAAACGAAACAAAAAACAATTGTATATATAATATCATGGGGATATTATCATTTAAATTTATATTATTGTAAGCATCCAATCATTTTATCGAAAATTATTCTGTCCAATAAAAAAATAGAAGAATTAAATTAATTGAGACGTTCTTAAATCTTCCAATTTATCAGTTTAATAATATGATTTGAAAAAAAAACGAAATAAAAAAACCACATTTTTTATTTTAAGTGCAAAAAATCTCCAAACCACAAAAAAATTGAAATTAAGAATTAAATATATTGTTTATGTATTTCCCACAACTATTTATAATAAACCATGTAATTTAAAATCAACTAAAGTATCATATTTTCACACTTTTTTAATAGAAAACATTCAAGTATCATAAAAATGTAAAAAATGATTTTTTTTATATTTTATATTCATTTGTACAGTATGTTTTCATTTTAATCATATATATTCCTTTTTTACTTTATAAAAAGATAATTGTAGGGAAGATAACCGCATTAAAAACTATCTGCTTAGCAATGATGTGTGGAATATGTGTGAAAAACAAAGTTGATATTTTAGTGTGATATAGACATAATTAAATCTTCGGGCAAATTCCCTATTCTCTTAAATTCACCAGATCAAAAGAAACAAAATGAAAACAAGAAATATCTCTAGATCAATGACCGCATTGAATTCTAACTATGACCTATGCTGCATAAAATAGGGGAAGATCGAAAAGGAAAACAGAGTAATTTATAAAGGTGAAATGGTAAGATTATTTTAATTCTGATGTTTGTGAAAAAGGAATTGAATTAGGAAATTCTAAGACATTTAACAGCAACAATATATTGGTGTTTTATTTGTATATCCTCAGCACGAAGAGGCAGGGAAAACCCAAAAATAAAGAACGTTCTAACACATTAAACACTAAATATAAATGTAATTTTCTTTGTATAATTTATTTAGATTTTTTTATCTTATAAACTTATTTGAAAAAAAATTCTCTGTAAAAAAAATCAGGGTGACCAGATACATGTAACACCTAATACGTTACCACGTGTCGTGGCTTGGAAACTCTCGGTTATTACATGCTGCACTACGTCGGATACCTTTAAAAAATATTTTGCCTAATTATATAATATTTTTTATTACATAGTTTAAGAATTTAAATTTTGTAATCTTAAATGTTTTTGGTCTGAAAATTAATTGACTATGCAGTTTCGAATTTTGCCATTTTTTTGTGCAACAAAGAAATACTTTCATTGTTTGAGGATTATTAAATATTTGAATGTTTTATTATGTTTTCAAATTTGTTACACAAAGATATATAAAATGCTATTTAATACCTCTATAATTAGAAGACTTTTTGTAATATAATATCATTTCTACGAAATCTCATAGTAAACCCGTCATACCAACGTTTTTATTTAAGATTAATCTAAGTCATATTGAAAGATATCTTTGATATTTAATGATTTGAAAGCTTGGATGCAAATAAATATATTTTAAACTTATAACTTTGCCTAAAATTAGTTGTTTTTTAATCCATAAAAATTGAATATTTTATCTTAATAAGCGCATTATGAGTCCGTAAAAATAATGAAAGCAGTAGAAATGCTTATCTATTACCTGGTATGTCTATTATAATAGAACGTACATATATCGAAAATATTCTATAGGCTGTTTATAGTTATTCTACAGTTTCGTTCAAGTATTTCTGATCAGATAATACAAAACAAATATAATGCTTAATATATTATCCCTATGTATAAATAGAGCTTTTTTTCAAAAAAGTTGAATTGTTGTCAAACACATTTCACAATTATTGCTCATTCTATTAGAAAATTAGATATATAAAAAACTATTTTTGAGATATTGATTTAGATTCGTAAAATCTTCTTACCATCTTCGTGCTGCTTTTTATAATGTATCTATTTCGAGGAAAAAACCTATTTGTTTTTATGGAGCGAATTCTGTATTTTTATGTGCAGACAATAAGAAATTGAAATTAAAAGTCTTCAAAAACATTTAAAAGCTGGAAATTTCAATCTTCAATCTGAATCTTAATCAGAAAGGATAGCTACACACGCGGAAATTTATAATCAAATGGTAAAAAAACATGATACTGAAAATATTAACTGAAAGGTAATAAGCAAATATAATCAGGCAAAACATACTGATTTTTTCTCATAAATTTTTCAGAAATATCTCTAATGAGTAATTTAATTTGTCTCATAAGAAAATATATGGTACTTGTAATAAGTAACGATGTTATCAACGTATTCGAACTAAAAGTGCAATCTGCAATTCAAAGCAATAATGCAAATTTTCAAATGAAATAGTTATAATTTGTTCTCATATATATGTTGGGTATTGGAATATACGAGGTGCTATATATGAATTTACATCTTCAAAACGAATAATCTATGCAGGTATTTGACGTAATATTACGAAAAAAAATGTAACAAGGTTTCGATCGCTCTTGTGGTTCATTCATTTCAAGAATGCGCCAATATTCTATTGACAGACACTAGCACTGAATATGAAAAGAATAATTAAAATATATATCTATCTATTATGATATTTTTTTGCTTATCGAACAAAAAATATTTACAAAATCAGGATCTTTGAGCGGTGCGAGCAAAGAATTAGTTGGAAATTTAACAAATATGAGAACCATCCATGAAAAAATTTAGTCAATAGTATAAGAATATTGTGCTGGATTATATCGCAAGGGAGATTAAATAATTAAAAAAAGCAGTTGGATTGATTTGATAATGATAAGGCATAGATGATGTTAACAATTAATAACTTTCTATCTACCGAGAATATTATTCAGGCTCTGAATACAGATTATTCAGATAGCACAAATTTAAGCATTGAAAAGCCTCTACTTTAATTGAGTAAATATTGGGTGTAAGTTATAAAATCAAATTGATATTTTTTTATGTTCCAAGGAACTTATGATAAATATGTGTCTTTCTCTAATGGAGATAAGGATTTAAGCTTCCTCCAGTTATAAATCAATTCGAGTGATATGGTTGTGTTTAAGATGTTTCAATAACCACTACGAGACTAAGAAAGCTAACGGTTGAATGTTTTCATAAATATATTCGAATATTTTCTACAAGAAACGGCCTCAATACCATTTTAACGGAACCGAGCAGAAGGCTAAAATTCATTTCAAAATATATTTGAAAAGTATCATAATCATGAATGATCTAAGTAATCTTGAAAAAAAAAACTAAGAATTGATGGTTTATTCCTTAACATAGAGCGTTGGATCTAAAATAAGTATTTACTAGGATTTTTATTATTTTTAATTCATAATAATTACATATTTCTATTTCTGGATATTTGCAGTTTCAAATTAAGCACCTAAAAAGAAATAGAAAAACATGTAAGGAGTGTTGAAAAGATTGAAAGAAAAATTGAGCAGAATAAATGAATTTGGATGTATAAAATTAATCCAAATTATCATTTTATAGTTACTAAAGAACAATTTTTTCTGTTTGTTGCATGAGTAATGATTATGAAATAGATTCGAAGATAGTTAAAAAACGGCTTTATAATAATTTTATCATATTAGGCTCTTGTCTTTTGCCATGAAAATGATTGATCATTTTCATGGCAAAAGTTGAATTTATTATATGATTTATGTTGTATATAATTTAATATAGAGTTAATTCGTGATATAGATGCATCTGATAATATTTTACATGGAATCGACCTTCGTGAATCAAAAAGGAAAGTTGGCATGAAATGCAAATTAAAAGTGTACCAATGTCGAAAGTCTATTTGCTGATAATTTTACAATTTTGATTTGGCAGGTTTAATCAAGTATCTGTTTGTAATTTTGTTTAAAAATTTAACATTATTTGATTAAAAAAACAATGATTTTAATCTACTCTGATATAAGAATACCATACCATTGACTATTTTCCAAAAGTTACCATAGAATTTTGCGTTTATTTTATAAAATTATTTTTATTAAAAGACCATTTAAAAATCTAACAGAACTGGTAAAATCTCAACAAAATTTATAATTATAATTCTCACCATGGTATTCTATTATATATGTATACATATATATAACAGAAAGGCATGGAAACCTAGCCTTGCTCACTCGGGTTAGAAGACTTGGCGCCTGGGAGATATAAAAATAAAATCCATTAAAAGCCGGGAGACCTAAGTAGCAGGTTATACCTGTTGGTATGACATTGCACTGTCTAGGTGGACCCCATGGAAATCTCTGAAATATATCTTAGCTAGAAGTTTATTGGGTTCAGAAAGTGTAGAGTAAGTGGGAATGCTGCATAGTCTTGGGGGAGCCCAGGGGGGGCTTCGGCCTTCGATCACACTCCATGCAACGGATATTAACGAACTCCGGGCAACTGCCTCGCCTATTAATTAGGTTCTACACACCTGGTAAATGAAAGGCTTTGGGACGTAGGTATCGCAGGGGTTACCGATGGAGTGTTGGGGTAGCAGTTATTTATGTTAAACCTAGAACTGCGTTAATGTCATAAAAACAAATATAACACTTGCCACTATATTAAAAAGATGTGATACTTTTAAATAAAGTTTTTATACATTTATAACAGAAATAGTTAGCAAAAATTTTTATAACAATTTTCATTTGAAATTAAATTTGGTTTTAAAATGTCTATCTTAATTTACAAAACATTTGGATACTATTAAGAATCTATGAACTCACCCTATTTCTGCACAGTTTCCATATCTTAATACAGGCCTTAGTTTTATTGTCAATTTCACATATTGAGGCATTTGTGTAACTAAAAAAACGTTGGTATTTTCTCATTTGATATGTTCATTAAGAAAATCAAGCATATATACGATCTACACAAATGATATAATATGTCAAAATAATAGTTGAATACATGGAATGAGGTAAATATTATTATGTTTTAGATATACTAAGACGTTTCAAAAGAACAATTTAACAAATCTATTGCTTCTTATAGTATAGACGTCTTAAAAAAGTTAAAAATTTATTTAGAATCTAAAGCATGCACTTTATTTTTAGTAGAATTGCACTTTTCAAAACAGATGAGTCAATTGATTAATTATAAGTTAATAATTAAAATTTTAATAATTCGAAATAAAACCACATCTGAATTACCTCAAAATATATTTTTATTTTAAAAATTACATTGGATCTAAGGTTTGAGGTAATATTTAAATGCTTATTATCTAAACAAGACACTTTTGAAATCTTTTTGTTGGCCTAGCTTCAAATCTAACTTAAATAAAATGTTTATTGATTATTGATTATAATTCATTATTTGATTTTCTGTATACGAGTTTTGGGTTAAATATTTTTTATTTTTAAGACTTATTGTCTTTTTTTGAAGTTTATTTTTATTTGGCTTATCTGTTATCATTTGATAAATATCGATTAAGATTGTATAAGGTAGGTGACTGTTATAGAAGTGAAATTGTAATTTATATAATATAAGACGAATTTGATCAAAAATAATAAAATATTCATGTAGATCTTTCCATTTAGAGAATTTAAAAATTTTAAATTACTTTTTTATTATACAAAATGACTTTATTACTTTCCAAGATACTTCTCATGGAGATTTATGTGTATAATGATGTTACATAAACATCATTATTCATGAATAAACCTTTCTTTTGTTCGCTTGGTTTTACTTTTTATTCTTCATACAAAGTTTCTACTTTATTTAGAAAAGTCTTTATAATAAATTAGTGGTAAGTATTTATAAAATTCATTATAGTACCTCAAAAAACTTGACTACTTTTTTTCCAACGTTTTTTCTGAACTTAGTGAGCCTAAAAAAATTGTCGAATACTTTATATTAATCCAAGTGTAAAGAAGCAATTAATATCAAATAAAAAATGCATTAAATTCTTAAAAAATAAAAAATATTCATCAACCCATTCATTTATCTCATAATATAGTAATATTTCGGTTTTATAGAGAAATAAATTGGTATTTGAGAAGGAATGATAGATTGTATTTGTAACCCTGGTTATATGTAGTTATAGGCTTTTTACTAAGTACATATTTTGTTTTAGTAATAGTACATATGATGCGATTTCAAGTTATATATTATAAATATAAATTTTACTTTTTCCGTTAATTGTTTGAAAATTCTTATTTAATTCTGCTATTAATTTCCTTTCTTTATTAGAGAAAAGACAAGATATTTATATTTGGTAAATGAAAAAAAAACGTAAAAATTTATCGACTAAAAATACAAAAAAGTGAATTTCATTTTATTGAAAATACAATGCAATAAATGTATGGCTGATATTAAAATATTGTTTTTTTGGAGACAATTCGAAATATGAAATTACATTGTGATTATATTATAAGTTTTTATATTTGAATACCCATGGACGATTCTTATCTTAAACAAGCAAAAAACAAATTAAAAATAATAAAATTGATTTTAGAATACGAAAATGAAAAAGAAAATTTTATAAATCAACGCAAAAAATATTTAAATTTGAAACAGAAAATGAAAGAAAAGAAATCTGTAAAAGAATTTATGAAAAAAGAAGATAAAAAGATGTTTGGCTTTATTAAAGAAAAATTAGGAATTGAATTTCAAGAAAAGAATGATTTAATAGAAAAATTAAATCTATTTTTAAATAAAAATTAAGAATTGAATTTCAAAAAAAGAATGATTTAATAGAAAAATTAAATCTATTTTTAAATAAAAATGAGTAATTATTCTTTCAATTTAAAATTGTAAAGTTTTGAACCATTTATATCAAAAGAAGAGTAAAATAATATTTTGTTTGTATCAAAAAATCCTAAAATAAACTGCATTGCTTTTTTATGACACAATTTACCATTTCTTTTATAGAAATTGTTTTCTTTTGCAATTATTTCGAAAAACTCTTCAATATTTTCAAATTTTTCTGTTTTAAAAAATTGGCATATTTTTTCTACCGAAATATTTTTTATGAAATAATTCAAACATTCTTTAATTTCAAAAATATTCGCAGCTTTTGGATTTCTTAAACCTGATAAAATATTTTTTTCTTTTACTTCAGTCTCATATAAATGAATATTTTCTATTGAAATATTTTCTGAAAGTAAATAAGAAAGTATTTTCTTCTTTCCAACGTTTTTTTCACCGATAATACAAAAAATACTTTCATTAAATCCATTATTATTGATATAAAAAGAAATATCAAAATCTGAAATACATATAATTCCTTTACTCGTATAATTAGACATCCATTCCTCTTTCACTTCTTCAGTAATTAAATCTGTTTTGTTAAAAATAAATATCATTTTTTTATTATTTTTTATAATTTCATTTTCAATCTCATAACTACGACTTCCCTCTGGATCTCTAGAATCCAATATTTGAAGAAAAACATCGCACTTTTCCAATAAATCACACCAATCTAACTTCAAATTTATAACAGTAGGATTGTTTTGGCGCATTTCTGTATTTTTCTTAATTTGATTTAACAGAAGAATATCTTCATCAGTCCGTAGTATAGATGTCGGCACTTTTTCTTTGAGTTTTTCTAATTTCCGTAACTTGCGTATTTCCTTTCTCTTTGTGTCACGCACTTTCCTCTTAAGACCTTCTCTTCTTCTAATTGTAAGTCTTCTACTCTTTTTTCTTTTTTGTACCATTCAACGGTTGCAAATTATTTTATTTAAAATTATTTTAACAAATATTTTTCACAAATAATCATTTTTTTTATTTTCAAAATACTTTTTAAAAACCATTTTTGATTAAAAACAGAATATATCGCAAAATAAAATATTAAATTAGTTATCAATAATCATGACTATTAAGATAAAAAATGAAACGGTTGTGTATTTTTTTAAAAAAATTATGAATGTAAATGTTTGATAAGATGCATCTAAATAACGAAATATACAGAAAAACTTTAAATGTTCGATTATCTACTGAAATATTAGATGTTTCGAAATGCAGTAGCTATTCATCGCCTATAAATCTGGTTACTATATTGTATGCAGAAAAATATTTTCCTATAAAATATTTGTAAATGTATAACTATCATTGTATGTCTGAAACACACCGATTTTAAATTAAATTTAAAATCTGCTGTATTCTCAAGAATTTTTAATTGAACTAAAGAATTTGTTTTTATTGTATAAAAAACTTCGATAAAAGTACTTTTCTTCTATATTAAGACATATTTATATAAATAATAACTTTTAATTCTCCATCAATATCTTTTACAAGATGCAGATATGTTTTACCAATTTTTCTTTTTTTTATCTAAATAATTATTTTTAATCCAAAAAGTTTAATAAAGTAAAATTAAATTTTAACAGAGAGTTATAAATTAAGAAACCAGCTTACATGTTACATTAAATGTTAGTAAAGAAAATAAATCTAAAATCTTATTTTTATATTCCTTTTTATCAGTGTAAAGACAATTGATATTAATTTATGTTTTTTTAAAAGTTAAATTTCAATCAACCTGTGTGTTAGAAATACTTAAGAATGATAGAAACGTGTATAAAAATAACTTTTTCATGTGAGAAATCGAGTCTGTTATTTTTCTTGAAGAATAGAGAAGGATAAAATCTTTTAAAGTTTAAATATAACTCATTTGAAAGGTTTATTATTGAATAACATCTAATGTTCTCTGTAAATTATTATCTATAAGCCTTCTGAACTAACCATGTTTATTTAATAATTTAAATGATAATTGGTGCAGTTTTGGTCAAATATTCCTACTTAATCCGGGATTTTACCTTATTTTCATTTTCAGTATCTTTACTGCGAAATGAGAAAAAAGTATAAATTGAAGCAAAATACCATGTGATGCTTTAAGAGGCATGAATAGCCTAAATAAACGCAATAGAAAACAACTACGTCATGTAGCTACATTTTATTGGTAATTTATCTTGCACTAAAAAAGAATTTTATATATAAATATTTTCTTACGAGTATCGAGACAAAATATTTATAGAAAGATTTTATGAAGATCTTGTGGATATAATTCCTTATGTGATAACTTCGGGCGGTACTGTGATAAAATACTATAAGATGTATACTTAAAGACTACAAATATATAGGAGCTTATGGGCATATCTTCATTAGAAAGACACATGAGAATGGTCGAAACAACAATATTTATTCGAAAAAGAAGATTTAGGTGTAAAATTATATATAAAGAGGGTTGGGAAAAGCGTTATTTGGTATTTTTAAAAAAGCTGAGAGACTAGACACTCAAAAATTACCCTAAAGCAACTGAATAACGAAGAACTTATTTAACAAATTTATATTTAAAATATTTTTCTCTATTAAGAAATAAGTGTCGACAATGAAGTGACAGACAAAAAAATATAATGATGATTCGAATTAAGAAGAGAATACAACATGGTACACTGTTCGAGTAAAATATTCAAAGATTTGTATATGTTATTAACTCATATATTAATTAAAATAAAATTTTAAAGTGTAATAAAATTTTTTTATAAAAAAATGTAGATATATAATTAAAAGTATAAGAAATAAGTTATTTTGTAAAAAGAATGCTAGTCTGAATATTTTATATGTGATTAGGAATAATGCATTTTGGCTATTATAAGCAAATTATTTTATATTAGTGTAACAGCAAATACATAACACTGTCTATAATATTTCGTAAGAAGTTTTTAAACATTTTATGGTCTTTCAAATAATAACAACTATAGCACATTTCTATAAATTTTAAAGATTGTTCTTACGCTAAATTTATAGAATGTATTAACGCAATTTGGACTTGAAAAGGAAAATAGGAATATACAGAATTAAAGGCTATATCAGATATATTTCAATAGAAATGAAAAAGGATAATTGTAATACAGGCAAAAATAACTACAAAGATACGATTATAATCATTGATCAGGAATCTGAGGATTATGAATTTGTTTCAACTAATTAGAATCATTTGTGTACCTAACGCGTTACAAAATATTTATCTAATTGCGTAATATTTATATGAGTATCAAAGACGAAGTGGAATACAAATGAGAATTAAAGATTAGAATTTTCTTCTTTGATACCGGACATAAAGTGTAATTTTAAAAGTTATTATGGTAGATATACACAAAAAAATATTTTTTGGTCTATTTATTTACAGATTTAAGAGGTAAAGGATATACGAAGAACGAAAAATGATTAAAAAAATCAATTTGAAACCTTCTTATTCAAATCGGGAGGAAAAATATACTTCAAAATCAAAGGTTTAGACTTTATAAAAAAACATATTGTAAAAATAAACATAAATGAGATGATAAATAAAAAATTAAACGAACAAAAAGACTGGAAAAAAGACATAAATATAATTGAAAAGCAAAAGAACTTGCAACTCATCGCTAAACTTATATTATATTAAAATAACACAAATCCTAAGTAACATATTAATAGTTCCAATATATAATATGCAAAAATAAAATCTATGACAAACTGAACAATCCAAAACCATTAATATAATCAAAAATTAATTAAATAATTACATATTAATTTATCATTAATATTTATTTAATTTTATCAGTTACAAATATTCTAATATCTGATCTAAATTGGGTATATGGAATTATATTTTATCCTTCCTTTATTATTAATGAATAGTAGCGCCTTTTTTAGTAGAAATATATCATTAAGATTTTTAAAATCTAATAATTGGTGTCTGATACTGAATATGTTTATATTTTATAGCATCGTACTTACGCATGGATTCATATATTTGTGGAAAAAAGAAGGTGAATTCTAATCTGTATTTCTATTACAAAATATCAGAAGAAAAGTTAGTATTTGAGAAAAACGAGAACCATTTGTATCTAAGGATATTAAATGACCAAAATACAGGATCAATAAATAATGGAAAACATGTTTTAACATATAAAAAAAATAATTTTATTCGATTCGATATTTTAGATGATATTTTACATCAAAATATATCTGATAATATAATCCGGAAAATTGAGTGTAATTTTGATTTTTTATATATTTTAAAACTCACCAATGATATTTCAGAACTGTCTGATGGAATAACGGATGTTGAATTTAAATGGCTGCTATTTAGTTTTCAATATTTAAAAGTTATTGAAAATAAAAATCTTTCGAAATTTATAAGAGCTTTATATTTCAATATGCTACTAAATCAAAACATCAATAATTCGAAGAACGAAAACCAAAACTTGAAAGTGGTTTTTAGTTTATATCACTCATTAGAAATCTACTCTGTTTTTAAAAGAAAGTTGATTATAGAATTATTAAACGCCTTAATGATTAGACATGTTTTCTATGATGAAAATTTGATACTTTGTAGAAATATAAAGGATACATTTGATCCTTCTCTTTTAAATGAACATATTCCATATAAAAGTCTGCTTATAAATGATTTTAAAGTGTTTTCGATCTTAGAAAAAATCATTACTAATCGTCATATATTTAATTATTTTATGTTTTTATTAGAACAAATAAATATAAAGGCATTTATATTAAATTGTTATCAAGTATCGCTAACAAAAAGTAAAAGTTTCGATTTTTTTTCGAATTGCAAGCATCTGTTTAAAGCAATAACGATTTCTAACCTTACAATTGCGACTCAGTATATTTTTAGTCAATTAAATGAATCGATCGTTGGTAATTTGGAAATTTTTACTCTCAGAAATTCAATAGTTGATGGGCGTTACGTTGATACCTTTTTAAAAAACCATAATCTTAAAGGATTGAAACTCGATAATGTAAATATGGGTGCAGATGTTTCTTTTTTCAATGCCTACATGGATGCAAATCAATCATTGGAATATATTGATTTGCGAAAGGCTAAGTTTAATTTTTCATGGTTGGTAACCTTAACACGTTCATCAAATATTCAAAAATGTATACTATTCTTTGATCTATCTTTCTCGGAGCAATATTTTATTCGAGAATGTGCTAAATTAAAAGATTTACACATAGATGTTCTTATATATTTGCAAATAAGATTTTATTCATATAAAATATCAGAAGAATTTTGTATTTTTTTAAAAAATATTAAATCATTACAGACTTTAATACTTTTGAATTATAGATCGGATAAGAACACAGATCTATTGCTACTAAATGCGATTGGAAACTTGAAATTTTTGGAAAATTTGACTGTTGGAAATAATTTCTTTAGCACCAAATTTTACAATTATTTGTTTCAAATACCAAGAATAGAAACTCTAATTATCAATAACTTTTTTCTTCACAAAAAAACTTTAGAACTTAAACCGTTTAGTGATTACAAATATTTGACTCATCTAAATTTAAATAGTATTAAGATAAGCGGATTAAGTTTAATCGAGATATTTAAATGTGAAAACCTGAAGGTGTTGTCTCTAGAGTTTTGCGAATTAAAATCTATCAGAAATATAAAATTGCTTGATTTTAGGTCTTTGAGCATCAAATCGTTATGTTTGAGCGGTTCTAATCTAAAGGCATTTAAAAATTTAGATATTTTAGCCAGGCTTGAATATCTTGAAACTCTTTTTGTTTCAGGATGTAAATCTTATTTGTGTAATCCTACTAAATTAAGTATTGGTTGTAATTTAAGATTAAAAAAACTTACTTATAAATGGGGTAATATATCATATAATGATCTAAACAGAATAAAATATCTAGGTGTTCTAGAAAAATTAGATCTTACAGAATGTAAATTCACCGAGGGTATGAAATTATATAAATTAGGTAACGATTTTAAATTTTTATATTCTCTTAAACACTTAAATCTTTGGGGTGTGAGAATCGATTTTAATGATTATCAATATATAAAGAATTTCAAGAATTTAAAGACTTTAACGGTATCGATTTGCGGCGCGTTTATATTTCAAGTAAGATTTTTTATAATTCCTTTACATAAAAGCTATTTGTTTTCAAACAAAATCAGTTTTCAATTTAATAATCCGAAGTTACGATATTATCTCTACGAAGAAAGCATTGAAAAAAATTTCCTATGATATCAAAAGGAATATATTTTATACTTGATAATCACTCCATACAATTTAACTACAGGTAAATATCGTAATTAAATTAAATATTCAATATTTACTGAAATTCCGTTAAATATTGTGCTTGAATGGTGATTCTTCGGGTTTTTTGAACGTGGTTAACATAATTACATCTGAAATGTAAATAATAACTGTTTTTATTTTCTTATATATTTTGTGATACGTTTTATATGAAAAATATATTCTGATATCTCTCAACTTAGAATAAAGTAAAAATCATTTATAATCAATATTATTCGTTTTAGCCATTATTTTAAAATATTTTAATATGTAGTTTGTCTGCACATTTATTTTTTGAATAAAATACATTTCGGCGTGCAAACATGACTGCCACATCTCAATTTGAGAATGAATAAGCAAGAATTTCTTAAACGTACAGTTTTACGTCTTCGATACTAAAATATTCTTATATATAATTTTTGCGATAGTTCCCAATTGCAGAAATATAAAGCAGAGAAAAAAATATCTAACTTGATTAGATTCAAAGTTGAAAAACAGATAAGAAGAGATTTAAAGAATGAAAAAAAAGTGTTTTAACATTGAATTATAAAAATATTTATCTAAAAAAATGTCCTACTATTTCACTTTTCCAATTTATGAAATATTACGAAGTTTGATCTTGAGAGATGAACGCCTCTTTTACTTCCTCGGTATTAACTAATCGCTTAAGACTGAAATTTCTTATCGATAAAAATTTGGATTTTTTATATCGTTTTTAATCAACTTATGTCTCGCTGCTATTCAAAATATATCAGAATTTATATAGGCTAATGAATATACTTTGAATATGATACTTCCCGTGTGCATCATCAAGCATTAACGAATAGGTTTCCGTGTAGTCTATAGATTTACCATTAATGATATCCAATGACCTTCTTTTAACACACAACAGTACTTACAATAAAAAGAAATATTCAAATTGCTGGTTTTTAACCTTTTTAATCATAGGAAATCTATGAAGTACGTAAAAAATTCTCATATTGTTTTATTCCTTTCGTAGAAATACTCGCAGAAGCATATTAATCGGCTTTAGACATTTTTTTTGCTTAATTTATTTTCTTTCGGTTAAATATTGATGCGAAATAAATACAATTAAAGTTCTAACACACAATGAAACAAAAAAATTAGAAAATTTCTTAAAAAAAGCAATCCAAAGGCAAATCTGAATGAAAACATAGGACAAAATTAAAATTAAACAAAAAATCTAAAAAGATTAATTTTGTAATTTTACCAAAAAAGTTTTCTTTAGAGAACTTTAAATTGTAAAAAAATGTCTGAAATTAGCTTTTTTACTTGCAGTATGAATTCAAATATGCTAGATTTTTTCCAAAAGGCTTAATATATAAATGATATTTTAACATTTATTTTCATGTCTGAATCCAGCGTAATACTAACAATGATCTTCTCTTTTCTTATAAAATATGTCGTTTGAAGAGATTCTCACTAAATACTTGGTTATCATATGTTTAAATCTTAACAGTAGATGATTTACTAAACAATATTTTAAACGATTTAATTTTTTATTGTCAGTTTTTAATCGCTAGTAATTAGCCTAGGCTCTTAGTTGTGTCTGGCTATTCAAAGATTAGCGTTGGTAATTCTAAATTATTCATAATATCGTTAAATGAATGAATCTCAGGTTTTACTTCAAAAGAATTTTAAACCCGTTTTTGTAGAAATGACTACAATTGTTTTTTTGCTACAATTATATTATTTTTAATGTATTTATGTTATTATATGATTATTAATGTAAATAAGGAATCTTATTGTTATTATTAAGCGGTCTTGATTGGTTTTGTAATGAGAAGTTATATATAAACAGAAACCACAATAGTTCTATTATGATTAGATGTATTTTCGATCGTAAATAATCTTAAATTTCTTGAAATTTTAACTTTGAAGCCATATATTATATATACATCTTTCGCCTATAAATCAATAGATGATTTAGAATATTTAAGTATCTTTTTTCAGTTCAATCCTGATTATCTTTATTCATTTGAAGATTTCTAATTATTTTAAACAATGAAAAGCATTTAAAATTTGCCAAACGCACGAAGAATAAAAACGATGCGGCTAGGAACTAAAACACATGTCTTTAGTTAAAATTTTTAGAAAGATACGAAGCCATTTTAGGAGGGTTGGTCCTGTAGTCATAAATTAGAGCATTGTTTCGTTCGATTATAATAAATGGGATTTCTGGGATTATTTCGGATTATATTATTCATTATATTATAAAAATGCCAATTTCTTGGTTTTTTAATGTCATATGGTCAATTTTTATCAATCTGTTAAAAATATGTTTCTAATTCAGCTGCATTTTAACAACTTTTAATTATTTGTAAAAGGTTTTTTTAAACATTCTGATATATGGTTATCAATTGAGTTATAAACCATTTGACTTCACATTATAGCTCTTCTTGTAGTTAATGCTTTTTAAGTTTAGATATCATTTTTTCTCCTGACTAGTTTGGTTCAATTAAAAATTTAAAGGTTTTATAACCAATTATCTTCACTGTTTAAAAATAGAATTATTTCACTGTTTTTTGATAAAGAATATTACATTTTTTATAATCCGTATTTTAAGAAATTCAAATATATTTATGATTTAGAATAGAAAATATTGATGTAATTGTGATTTATTTAGAATTATTTCAAGCCAAGTTGAAATAAATCGATTATTTTTGGTTTATTTGAACCAAGGGTATCTAAACGTTCATTGTTCGGGGGCCACATTGACATCTAAAAAAAATCCAGCGGGCCATGAAATCATTGCTTTTTATGCCACCATACTACAAAAATGTTTCTGCGATTTTAATTATGAATATTTTAAATCAAATTTTTAGAGTTCATATAGATGTTCATGAAATCGAACATATCTATAAACAATATTTTTATAAAAAATGAATAGATTAGTTATTGGAATTTTATAAGAGTCTTCCAGTCACGCAATAAAATTGCGTTCATACATTCTCTCAGTGTTTTCATTTCCGCTTTCTGCTCTACGTAGTTGTGCGAAGGAACATTCTCTAAAATAAATTTTAAAAAAACATTTATAGATCGCAATTAATAGATAAGTAATAGAATTCGTTTCTAGTAAATTCAAACTGTTAATAAAACCTAATATTTCTAAGAATTATCACCTAAAAATCACAACTATATCAATCTCATTAATAATTAATTGCGCCATATATTTTTTTGTTATTTACTTTTGATTTTTTAGTATAAAATAATTGCTAGTTTGAAAAAATAATGAAAACTCTAGGAATCTTCTTTGTATTACAAGTCCAGGCCTAAATTATCTATAATTGCAATTCTTTTTATATGATTTAACTTTGTTTTTTTTCTTTTATTACCTTATTTGAAAAAAATCTACTCAATAAAACAAATTGGCAACCCGGAAAAATGTGGCATCGGGCTGAATTAAAAGTGTCCGCAAGCCGAATTTTGGAGACCCCTGATCCAAACAAATGATTGAATATTGTGAAGTAAACCTATATTTCTTTATGTTAGTTGAGAATTGATACAAAGCTAATAATTTTTGGCATGAATTTTAGCTGAATTATACGGAAATTTGATTATTCTTAAATCAATTTTTATATTTATCTTCTTAGATATTTCATAAGCTATTATAAAAATACATTATAGATATTGAAACTCAAATTGTTTGGTTCTTTTGTAATCATTATTTTTTTGGCACATATAGCTTTTAAAGTGTACTGGCGTAAGTACCCTATCTAAATAATTATTCAAATTGCTTAGTTTAAAGAGTTTTACCAATTATATTATATGTCTTACTTTTTTCTTATTTTATACCTGTATCTTCTAATTTATCCAATTACAACAGAAATTTTAAATGTATATTATTTACAATATACATACGATTTGGCAAATATTTATGTTTAATATTTGTTCCATATGAAATTTCCTCGCGTTTTTATTGATTTATTTTATTTGTATGTTTAATTTTTATCAGCTATTCTTTATAAATTAGAAAAATATTTTGATAATTTTGGTTTCTTAGATAAAGCTTTGCATCTTATCTTAACTTGTTTCTTTTTCAATAAACCTTAGATTGAAATATTCAACGAGACATAAATATGAAAATCATCATCTTAAATTATCTAATGTGTTCTTTTAGATCTTTTAATACATTTTATTTTACCATGATCTGAGCTTATTTTATGTTTTGAACGAACAAAAATCACTAATAGATTAAGAAATTGAAAAAAGGTAGAGTTTTTTTTATTTTCTCATGATAGTAATTATCTTTTTTTCAATAAGAAAATCTTTATTTTTCAATTCTATGTAGGTTCTTATCGATTAAATTCTTCGGATGAAAAAAAAGCACACCGAAGTTTTTAATACATTCATCGTTTCTTATAATGACTTCTGTGAAGTTTATATCATTACTATATATTATATGATTAAAATTCGTTTTTAAACATCTAAAATCTATGATTATATTTCTGGCTTCTAGATTTTTTGTTCTAAAATTTAATTTTCCTATAAATTAAGAAATTTTTTTATATAATCGAATATTTATTTATTTTGAATGTTTGTATCTTTAATCATCTACCAACTCAGTATTTTATAAATATTTTAGGCATTATTTTTCTGCTCTGCCTTGAAAGATAAATTTCCTTTTTCAAATAGTATCCACATTTAATTCCTTTAATAAAAATTCAATAGAATATATATTGTCTATATTGTGTAAATACTTTAATAATTCTATTCATAATAGCGAATCAAATTATTTGTATGTAAATTTATAAATTTGAGTAATTATCAATAGAACAAACTTGTTTTGATTTCAAAGGCGCCAATATTATTAAAGCGATAAATTATAAATACACATATTCAATAACTATTACACTTAAATTCAATATTCTTTAAACTTATATTTTAAATGAGTTCTATTTCAAAGTAAATAATTTGTGAATACGAAAAGCTTCTTTTTTACACATATTATATTTCTAAAGATTATATAAGTAAAATTCTAAAGTTATTTTGAGAATTAATCTTTTAGATAGTAAAGAAGGTGTGATAGTTTATAATAAAGTAATTTTTGTGATTTCTTTTTGAATGAGTACTATAATTCCTTACATCGGATTTGGAATATTGAGATGCTCGATATTAAAATAAAAATAAATTTTTTCTAATTTATAATTTAAATTTTACATAAAATATTCATATTTGATTGTTTAATATCTTCATAAAATATATTTTACAGAATTGTCTTCTCTATTCAAGGCCTCATAAATTTAAAATTGTCTTGGCTGGGATTCTGGTTTTTATATGTCTAATTATTTCTCAGGGCCTTTGTAGCGTTTTTAGGTTCCTACATACAAAACATTTACATACAATGAAGTTATGAAGGCTGTAATTAACCTATGAAGTCCTATAAGATCCGATAATGTTTGTTGCATAATGAGTGATCACGGTAGGAAAAACATTTTAACCCATCGTGCGACCTTGGTATTACATTTACTCATCTATTTTCGAACCCCAATAGACATCTAGAAAGGTTATTCCTTGCTGAATTCTATGTAACTTAACTAGACTTTTCAGCATCATACCAACCAGTATTACCTCCTACAAAGCAATAATCACTGTTTAAAAAGTATTTTATTTTTATCTTAAATATATTAGTCTTCATTTCTAAGTGGGAAAGGTTATGTTTCCAGGATTTCACATAACATTTATCAACAATTTAATCACTATTATTTAAATGTGTTTCATAAAGAACCATTGCCTGGATTTATAAAAAAATATATTATTTGTTGATTTTTTTCTTCTTTTTACAAGTTAATATGAAAAACAAAAAATATAGTGTGTTTTGAATGTCAAAAAAATATAAACACTGTTTTTAACATCAATTTTATACACATATTTCCAAGATGAAGTTGTTAATGAGATTATTCTTCCTTCATCATCAGTTTTTATTTCCTATTATATACAAGTTTCAATTGTGTAGATTAAAATTAATTAATTAATTGAATAAATAAATATAAAATCGTTATCTTTCAAAAAACTTTTGGTTTTACTAAATAGTTAAATATTATATTGATAAGTCTATGAAGAAAATATCTAAAACTATGATATTTATTTATAGATTTTGGTTTTTTCTACTTTTTTTGTTTCCTCTAATTCCTATTTTATAATCAACCTCATATTCCATCAACCAGCTAAATATAATTACGAATAATTTTATTTATAAAGTTACAAAATCTTGTGAAAAACAAAATATTTTGAAGCACATTATTATTACTAAAGTGATATAAAATAAAATTTTGAAACATATATATCTATAAATGATTTAAACTTAATTATTTAAATTTAAAATATAATTTACTGCTTTTGTAGATAATTTAGTGCTTTAATAAAATTTTCTTATTTCTTAGAATCTTTGATATATGACCAACATAGTTAATCCATTTACTTAATTATTCTATTCTTTCCCTATACCTCGATTTTAAGATAATTTGATTAAAAACTTATAGTATGAAATATGAGAAAATAATCATATTAAATGTACTTTGTGTTCTTTCTAGAAATAATGAGATATTATTTCTTGGTAAAAAGTATAAACGATCATTATCAATAGGAATATTGTAACTGATATCTCCTTTATTGTTTACTATTGAAAGATTATCTTTTATTGTTTCACAATTATAAAAATAAACGAAATAAAATATATTTTTAGGATTGTTTAAGGTGTCATTTATCAGAATATAATCTTCTTTTTGTATCTTAAAAGAATGTTTTTCACATTTAAGATTTTTATCGTTTAAATGTAAGATTTTTTTGTCAAAAATAATTTCAAAAAGATCTAAAAATTCCATTTCTATAAGCTTTCTGTTATAAAGTGTAGGTTTGATATCTTTTTCTTTCAACTTCGGAACATTAAGGTGTGTTTTGGCCGTATAAAATATATCCCGGTTTTTTTCCAAGGTAAAATTTTTTACGTAATAATCTTTATACTTCACTTGAATCTCTAAACATTTTAGGTCAAAAATACTTGAATCTAAGTAGTTTATACCTTCTAAAACGTTTATATTAGATTGATTATCTGATTTGTAATCTGATGATTGTATTTCGTGAAACCAACCAGTAAATGCTTTCCTTCCATCTTTCACACAATATAATACCTCATGAAAGGATATTTTAGATACTTTAAAAACTATCAATAAATTCTTGGTCACTTTTATTCTTTTACATTCGGTAGTGGCTGTATTATCATATAATGCAAGTTCACCTGTTTCATAATCCTCTAAATAATATGAAAATGCATATTTTCTATTTTCTAAACAATCATCATGACACAATAAGTAATTATCCGCACGATAAAATGATCCAAAAATATCCAAATTGTTTCTTATCATTTCTGAATCCATTTATTTTCAAATTTACTGCCATTATATCTTCCGATTCGTCTAAAGTATGAATATTCTCGTGTTTCTCTATTTCTTTGCAGATTTTTAAAACCTTTTTTTTAAAAAATAAAATATTTTTGTTTTCCGTTAGTTCATCAGTTTGGTAGAATTTATATAGATCTGTATATTTTAAAGAGAAGTTTAGTTTGTTGTAAAAATCACTGATTTTTTTATATTCTACTGGATTTAGAAAGTTTTCAATGCTATAATGGATAAATGGAAGTTTGTAACGGAAAGAATTCATTCTGAGGGATGTAATAATTAGTTTCTATTTTTGAAATGTATTCATAATAAAATATCTATTATGAAAAATCAAATGGGTATAAGAAAATATGTAGGCAGCGAAAACAAAAAGAAAAAATTATAAAGGCTGCAAACAGGGCAAGTGAAGTGGATGAGGTAATTAGAGAGTGTAAAAACGACCAGCAAATTCCACAGCCAAGCTCATACACACCATCCACCATCATAAATAACACTTCTATACCACCAAGCGAAGCAAACACAAACACAAAGGTATGCTTGCTTAAGACTATACCCTCGCCATATAACCCTATGCATTCAAGCACTGTAACCCCTAGGCCAGATATAGCTGCTAGTGGGCCAAACCTTTATACCATACCTATTTCTGAAAGGCTCGTTGTCCTCCGATCTATACTCCGATCTATAGAGGCCGAGCGTCAAGAATTCATTCGATGTTGTTCTTTTTGCAGTACAAACAAGGTTTGACCGAATGCCTAGAAATGGATGAAAAGAGAAACAGAGCTACTATAATGAGAAGTTCTCCAGTACCCACACTATCGATGTGCTAAAAAGAATGGCACATAATAAGACGGAAGAGGAAATTAGGCAGGAAGAGAATAGGAGAAGCGACTTGGAATCGCCACTTGTCTCGCCGAGCCATGTTCCTTGACCGATACTACTCGATTTATAAGCCTGAGAGAAAAATACTTGAGTAATATCAAAAAAACCTCGTAGGAGAAAATCGGAAAAGTAGTAGTCCGAACTCGAAAGCCTCCAAATGAATTGGTTGACAGTACAGTTCTTGATCTTATTAATCGAATAGTTGGGGAATATGCTGACTCTCATGTACCTATAACGATAACAGACATTGCCCGTATTATCCAGACAGCCCAGGTATGTTATGGCCATGAAACACGTAAAGAGAGGCCAATATCAGCGTGGAAAGAAAGCATTGAGAGTAAAATTTGAGTGTTAAAACTTTCAAAAGATATCCTCGAGAAAGCGCGTAGACGGGAAGAACTCTCCTCTTCTCAAACTAAAAGTCTTAAAAAAATTATGCGAGAGTTTAATTTAGACCTAAACAAAACAAATGATCTATCGGAGGCTTTAGTTAAGAAGAATGAGCTGATAAATGTTTACGAAAAAAAAACTTACGATGTACGAAAGTAGGAAGCAATTCCGAAAAGAGAATCGTATGTTTGAGCTGTTCCGAGGTAGATATTATCGTGGCCTGTCTGAGCGTGTGGAATCCGAGCATGTGGTTAATCGTGACGAAATTGTAAGTTTTTGGTCCCCAATGGTGAACAAAAATAATGAAATGTTTACGTATGATGAGTATCTGATTCTTTTCGTTTCGGATACTCACCAGGCCACGTTTCCTTCACTTGATGAATTTGTAGATATTATCAATTGGCTTCCTAACTGGAAAGCCGCCGGAATTGATGGGATCTACAATTTTTATATCAAGAAACTTACGACTCTTCACAAATATCTTTATGATATTGTGAAAGCCATATGTTTTGAAGGAACACCACAAGCTAATTGGTTTTATCATGGGCTACCGTATCTCATTCCAAAAAGCGTACCACAAAAAGGCTCCGACTATAGGCCAACTAATTTGTATGTCAAACCTTTAAAAGCTGACAACAAAGTGTGTTACAAAAGTTGTTCAGCTTGAGGTAGAGAGGCGAGGGTAACAAGCAGATAATCAATTGGGTGCAGTGAGAGGTGTGCAAGGAGCGAAAGAGCAGGCCCTGCTAAATGTTGCTCTTAATAAAGAGTATGGAAACAATCCGAATGCAACGTGGATTGATGTCAAAAGCGCGTATAATTCAATAGATCATGCTTATTTGACACAAGTCATCGAAAACCTTAATTTACCAGATTGGATTCTGAAATTTATTAAGGTAACAATATCAAAATAAAATTGATATTTCGGTAGGGTCTGAAAAAATTATGAACAATAAGATTGATAAGGGGATTCTAAAGGGAGATAGTTTGTCACCCCTATTGTTTGTGCTGTGTATGGATCCATTGAGCCGTAAATTCAATGAAAAATACGCAAAGGTGACAATACAAACGGAGGATGCATCCCACTCTACCAATCATCTCGTGTTCATTGATGATCTTAAGCTCCTTGCCAAAGATGGAACAACGCTTGAAAAGATGACGGAGGAGGTAAAAATGTTTATGAAAAATATAGGATTAGAAATAAACAGAGTGAAGTAGGCCACAAATGATTCGTGTTGTGAGAATACTGCTACTCTTCTTGAAGGAATAGGTGTTTACAAATACCTCGGAATAATAGAAGATAGCAGAGGAATTCCAACACGTAAGTCGTTTGAGGAAGTACAAACCAAACTGATAGCGAGGGTAGAGAGACTTTGCCGCACGAGATTGAATGCAAGAAATTTATTTCAAGCTATCAATCAACATGCGATATCTCTAATAAACTATCATATAGGTGTACTTCGACTTGAACCTGGCGACTTCTCAAAGTTGGATGACGCAGTACGTGCAGTTTTAGTAAAGAACAAGATACATCTTCGCCCAGGATGTAAAGAGCGTCTGTACCTTTTCAGAACAGAACTTAGGAGAGGTCTTCATAGTGTTGAGTTCAAAAGCGAACATATCCTTTTGCAACTCTTGGATTGTCTGGAAAAATCTAAAGAAACATCGACCAGAAGAGCAGCAATCCTTAAGGTGGAGAATGATAACAAAACCCATCTTGCACTAATAAAAGACTTTTTACAAGTAAAATACGGGATGGCAGAGGAGGTCACTAAAAATAAATTAGATGAAGCTCAACTAGCTAACTTATATAACGAAATAGAAAAACGAAAACTACATTCAAAGTTATATAATGCTAGAAACAACGAGCTAGTAAGTGTAAATGACTCCTCAAGATGGTTAAAGAAAGGAAGTGTAAAACCACGTGATGAAGCAGTGTTCTGCTATATCCAGGATAGAAACGTATTTTGGGGAGCAGAAGGGGTGTGTCAACACTGCAACACGTCTAGAAAAACAGTAGACCATTTAGCAACGAGATGTGAAAAAATGCTTGGTCATGACTATACTAGACGACACAATGAAGTGGTACGGTGTAAACATTTGCTCTTCTTAAATAAATATAAATTCAAGTCCTCAAAACGAATCAGAAGCCACTCAGTTCAAGACATTCTTGATAATGAGTATGCAGAGATAAGAGTGACACCATAATAAAAACTGATGTCAAAATTCGAAATAATAGGCCAGATATATTCGTTTTAGACAAGAGAAAAAATAAGATTACCCTCATTGAAGTAGGAATAACCTCCCAAGACTCACTTCAAATATTGAAACAGAGAAACTTAGGAAGTATGACTTATTAGCAAATGAGCTGGGTCTTATTTACAAATGTAGTGATAGATAATTCCTTATGTGATAACATGGGTCGGTATTGTGACAAAATACGATAAGACTTATCTTTAAAGATTACAAATACTCATAAATGTAGAGGCATACATTCAGTCTATAGTACTTAAGAAAACAGTCGAAATGATTTCCTTCGATCGACGAAGAGGAATTGAGTCAGGACCATGTGCCGAAGAGAGCTGGGAGTGAGCGTCATTAAGTGTTATTATAGGAGCTGAGATGTATAAACAACCAACACCCCCCTTAAAAGAAGTGAAGAACGAGGAAGATAGTGTTAAACAAGTAAATTCAAAAAATATTTTACCCCTTATTTTAGATGACGTAACCAGACCAGAGGAACCGACGATAGAAATTAATGATAATTCTGATGTAGAAAAAGAAGATAAAGTGGTTAAAGTGATGGAAGAAATTAGTTAAACGAGAGAAAATTTGTTAACCCAGAATTTTATTAAATAAAATATATTTAAATGAAAAATTATTATTTTTCTACTTTATTCAGCTAATCTCGTCAAGCTATATGTTTTGGATTCAATAGAAAACAAAAAAAATTCAATTATTAAATCAGGAGAATTTAATATTATTTCTACGATTTTAATAGATTAAAGATGAAAATCATATAAATCTAATTAAAGAACAAAATTTCACCTGTAGAGTCTATTTATATAATTTAAAACGAAAAAAACGTTTATTGTTTAAAAAATTACCAATGAACGGATATAAGTAGTAAGAATAATACAGAAAAAGAAGGTAGGAAAGAGAAATTTTACAATAAATAACAGAATATTATAGTTAATGAATTAATTTACACTTATTATACGAATTTTAATATCCATAACATTATTATTTCGAGTAAAAATTATTTATTTTTTCTTAAATATAAATTTAGCCTTTATATTTATAAAATATTCCTAAAATTTACAATCGTATAATTTTAATATTTTAGATACGTTTGAATTATAGAATCTATGTATTTTTCAATTTTTTTTGTAAATTTAATTCTTTTAATTAATTTAAAATCAATGTAATTTTATTTTTTAGTATAAATTCTTTTGATTTTGTAAAAATGAAATATAATATTCAAGCTAATTACTTAACTGCAAGGTTTAATTGCTATAAAAAAGAATTCAAATACCAAATTGTAAAATCTACGTGTATTATATTATATTCAAATTTATGTTTTAATCAGACATATTATGATTAGTTAACGTATTATACAACACTAAATAACAATTTTTCAATAAAATTAATAGAGATTTGAAAATTAAATGTTTCATTTTGACTAAAATTATAACAACTTTCAAAAAAATATTTTCATCAACTTTGTGAGGTTGAAAAGAAAGAATATAATTTTTATTTTTAATATTCGTTTTTCACAACAAGAATGACTGTAATAATTATAGCCGTAATAGTGATAAGACAAATGCATGTTATAGGAAATTTATATTCCGATATACATGATTCTTCTTCGATATAAACCTTTTTATAGATTTTTTTATATTTTGAAATCTCATTTGTTTGTAGATCCATCTCTTTCTCAGGATTTTTTTTATCAGATATAGAGTCATCTAGAGAAATATCTAGAATAAATGCCCTAGGGTTCTCGGATGAAATTATATTTTCTGTTGAATCTCCTGCGTTACATATAACCTCATCAAGAGAGATATCTATTAAGCAAGCCTCGGAATTAACCAAAGAAATATTATTTTCAGTTGATATTTTTCTATTCGATTTATTTTTATCTATTTTATTGATGTCAAGTACTGTAGGTTGCATTTCAATAAATGAAGTTTCTGCAAGTTCGTCTAAACTGCCTATTAAATCCATACTTTTTTATATTTTTTAAGCAGAAAATATATATATTACTTATCAAAAAATATTTTATCTTAAATACACTATTCATTAAAATAAAATTAATCTGTTTTAAATCTGTTCTTAATTTAAATTTGGTATAGCATTAAAATAATCACATTAAAAACTATTGCCAATAAAATTAGTATGCGAAATTCATGTGATATCTTTTTTGGTCTTTTGGTGGGAATATAAGATAAAAACCACACCGGATATATGGGAAATCTTCTACAATCACGAATTTCACTCGATTAAAAGAACTAAAGGCGAAAAAAGACTGCCTCAGAAATCAATTAATTAGTATGGAAGTCCGACTATAGCACATAGACTTAAAACTAAGAGTTTTTAGCGAGAATATGGAAGAATATATTGTTGAGAAGGTTTTACTCGTCCAAACCCTCTTTTCTTGAAAAAAAATAAACTTAAGAAATGTTGGAACATTGGCCGGCAAAAGAATACTTTGGTATTCTGTCTGTTAATCCGAGAACTAATAGGTATTAAATAACTGAAATAACTAAGTAACCAAGGATAATTTAGAGAAGAAATAAAATATTGTAATTATTTACATACGCGGTTCACATTTTTATACATTATTAATGTTATATTTGGCTGATTAAAGTTTTCAAACGCCAATCTCAAAAGAAATAATTCTATATTTAAATACATTCTTTGCCCAAACAGGTATTTTTCTAAATGTTAATGTATAAAGATGTTATAATGTGAGCTCACTTCTTGAGTAGAACAATTACTGAGTTTAATCTATTTGAAGCAAATTATGATAAGCTTTGTTTTATTTTTAAAATTAATTTTGAGTGTTACTCCTTACTTAATACTTTATCGATTTAAATTTGAACGAAATTAAGTTATCAATATTGCTTATAACGATCTTTATTTGACTTTTTATATCAAAAAAATGAATTCATTTTATATTTTCTTAAAAAAAACCACTTAAATTTTTGATCAAAATTTGGTTCAATTTTTTTTCTTGTTGTATTTTTATACTCATTAGATGTGGAATTTTCTGGGATATTTATTATAATATGACTAAATCTAATATTTATATCTCATTTTATTACAATTCCCAACCATATTTTAATTTTTTACAGTGATTGATTGTCCTATCTTAATTAAATATTACGATTGGGAAACAAGTTAAAGGTCGGAAAATAACTTTGAAATGCTACAATATGAAATTTGCGTAAATGAAACGCTCTCTGTATTCATATTTGGTATTATTATAAGTGTTATTGAAAATTAGAATCATTTCTTAACATGTGAAAAGATCAACTGTCTAAATTATATATTCAAGGTTAAATTTAGATCAAAGAATTATCGGTATAAAGTTAAAAAAAATATGTGTTTGCCTGTGTAGACGTATTGGCAATATTTGCTTATAACTTATATACCGGGATTCATTTGTTATCTCAGATATTAAATAATTTTTAGTTTTTGCTTTTAGTATATTATATTTTAAAACTATAAAGAAGGTGTTTCGAACCGAAATAACATGCATAACACAATAATTATCGCATGTAAAGAAAAATAATTCCATCCATATTATAAGGCGGAAATAAAGAGAAAAAGAGGACTTGATATAATTTAAAGATTATAAAAAATGGCAGAGACTGAAAAAATTAAGACGACTGTATGATTTATTAAAAATTAAAAACGCGAGGGTTTCTAACCAAAAATTGTGTGATAGAAAGAATAGAGACAAAATCATTTCGGAACACAAAGAAATTTTAAAAAACGGGCCCAATATTTTAAAACCCTTCTAAATGGCATCGAAGAAGATAATTAGAAGAAGAGGAATGTCCTGATCATTATACAGCAAATAAGAAATTAGAAATTGAAGATAAAAAAACTACCTCGAATCCAACCTTTAAGGAAACAATAACTGCTATTTTGAGCTTGGGAAATCATAGGTCACTAAGTGAGATAAAATCACGGCAGAACTTATAAAATATGAAGGCAATGAGCTAATAGAAGACATTAACAAATTAATGCAAATAATATCGAATAAGGAAAAAATACTCGAATTTTGAAACGTAAGTTTAATTTTCTCAATTCAAAAAGCTTAACAAAGCAATGTACGGATTACATAGAGAAGTCTCTTTTAAATATAGGCTATAAATTTCTTTGCAAAATAGTTGTGAATAGATTTGAGGAATCCGCAGAAAAGATCATTGAGACTATAAATGTGGATTTCTTAAAGGCAGATTAATAACAGAACAAGTATGTATAATAAGAATTATCTTTGAATAATGCGATGTATATAATATTTTGAGGCACACACTTTTTCTAAATTAAAAGCAAGTATACGATAAAAATGATTATAAATACTCTTTCAAGGCTTTTGAAGATTCTAAAATCCCATCGAATTTAATATGAATGTTAAAAATAACATTGGTTATTGCAAAACGAAAGATTATTAGCAAATAATACAATCAAATAATTTTGGAATAAGCTAAGTTCTTAGACAAAGAGATAATTATTGTGCGTGCTATTTAATCTAACAATAAAATCATCTATTCGTAAGGTAAAATCTAATAAAGGAAATGTACTTTTTGACATAAAAACTTTATTATATAGAGTATGCAGACAACTTAAGTATTATTTGCAGAAATGAAGAAGATATAAAATCTTTATTTAGTGCCATAGCAACAGAATTGTTCGAGGTCGGATGTAAGATAAATGAGAACAAAACAAAGTTCATTGAAATAAAATACCCAAATAGAAACATAATGTATGAGTTAGGAATCATCTTATTTACACTCATAAAAGTATCAAGTTTACATTTTTAGGTAACCTTATAAATGAAAATAACAAAAATAATGAAGAAATAAAGCAATGAATGAAGGCGAGAAACAAGACTACTTTCCGCGGCATAACTAAATTATGTCAAAGAATATAAGAGGAAATACAAAAATCACGTATATATAGAACCATCATAAAATCCGGTGAAATGTATGGATCTGAGACTAGGGCGATGACAAAAAGAGATTAAACACTCAATGTTGAGAAAAAAAGATACACCGTAAAATATATAGGTTCAACACATAAAAAATATGTGGAAATAAGAACGAAGTAAGCACTCATGACATTTTTTTGATTTAAATTTAGTTACCGAAATAAAAAAGGAAGGATAATATGGCTAAGCCATGTGGTAAGAATGCCATCTGATCGAGGGGTAAGCCAAGTCTACGTTTATAAGACTAATAGAAAGAGAAGAAGATGTAGATCACGAAAAATATGACTGGATTTTGCAAGAAAAAACCTAATGATGTTTAATGTGAAGCAATAGAAGACAAAGCCACAATATGGGGAAGAATGGAGAAAAATCGTTAAGAAGACCTGCTCTTCAAGTTATTTGTCCCCACTTAGTAGTAGTAGGTGGTTTTTGGAAATAAATTTCTATTTTTTATGTATAAATTGTATGGAGTTAATATTTAAATAGTGCCAACCTTTTTATATCGGTTTAGAGAACTAAATTTAGCCTTTTAAATTATTATTTTTTTTAAACATTTAAAATATATGTATAAAAAAAAGAACGAAGCGATACAATATTCATGTAGATTTTTACAATGCTATGTTGTATTTTATGTCATATACATGGTTTAATACTGTTAATATCTCGCAATATATATAAGTAGTAGAAACCTATAAAATAAAAAGAAGAAAATACCAAAGTATAAATTTTAAATTATAAAGGTTTGTTCTCTTCAATAACTATCTATATCTATCTCTATTTTTTCTGAATTTAGAGGTAATGTAAAATTACACAAGGTAATAAGCCTTTAAAGATATTTAATATAGAGAAGGTAATTAAATAATCATATTCAAATCTTTTTAAGAATAAGTTGTTATTTATATTCCAATTATTGGTGCAATAAATTCCCAATCTTAATGAAAATGAAAAAAATCGAATATAAAAATACCTTTAATTTTAAGTATCATAGAGACCCGTTCTTACATCTAAAATACAATCCAGTTATCCTAAGCAAATATTGTATATTTTCTTTTTGGTTTATAAATATAAGTAAAATTATTTGTGTAAAAAAATAAATCGTTGACCAATTTCTTTTCTAAAAAAAAACATTTAAGTAAATAAATTCCATTCTTACATATATTAGATCCTACAATAAAAATAATGGAATATCTATTATTTTACGCCCGTTCGATATAAAACATATCCATTGTATGTTTTATCATATCTTAAATAAGTATGCCTTCATCTATTAAATACATGTAATTGTTGTTTTTGCTCATAAATAAGCCATATTGGGTTAAATTGCTTTAATTAAACATGGAAATCCCATTTAATTTACCATTTATATTTAAAAACCTCTTCTATTATAATATTCATATTTCATGCAAATATTTAACTCATACGTGTATTTAAACTGTAATTTTGTTTGCTTGAAAGAATATTATTTTTTTCCATCTTTTAGATAATATTTTTCCATTTTAATAGTCGGGTTTTCACTCTTTATTTTACAAAAATAGAAATTTCTAAAATAAACACATATTTCGAAAATTCATCTTAAATTTCTCTCTAATTTCATTATTGCTATTTCTATTTTCAAAATAAATACATATATCGAAAATCCTTCTTATATTTCTCTCTAATTTCATTATTTCTATTTGTATTTCTAAAATAAATATACTATTCACTGCATTTTAGAGTACAATAGTTACTCTAATTGATTTTGGTTCACTATTTTATTGAATCAAATATAAATCTTAGAGGTTTATTAACCTTTTTTGGGACTCAAAAATATATTTTATAATTAAATTTTGTATTGCAGGAAATGAAACATAATTACTTCTTTAAATATGTATGACTAAAAAGATTGGGCAGATAAAAGTTACAAATATTTAAATACAGGATTTATTTTATTCAAAAAATAAGACTTCTTGTATTTTTTTTTAGTACAATGAGATATAAATAATATATTTTAAAATTTACAGAAGTTCAGTTTATTTTGATTTTTGCGCCTTTTTTTTCAAGTAATTTTTCACCGGAGATAGAATTCCAACGAATAAAAGTAAAAAGTAAAATTCATAGCTACAAACTATGACAAGAATACACAATCAAAAAAAAACAATGAGGATATAAATAGAGAGCGAAAGAAAACAAATATAAATTTATTTGCAATTGTTTTATTTTTCCATTTTGTCTGTATTGACAGATACAGTAGATAATTCCGTGCCAATATTTATTAATTGATCGAGTTCCTCAGAAAATTTCTCCATTTCTTTTATCAGATAACTAAGTTTACCTTCAGATACGTTATCCTCATTACACATATTAAGGGGTGTTATTTTTTTTATTTTATTTATAAAAAAAAATACAAAATAAAATGTTTTGAATATGAAAATTAAACAATAAATTTGTTTTGAATATGAAAATTAAATAACAAATTTGTTTTGAATATGAAAATTAAACAATAAATTTGTTTTGAATATGAAAATTAAACAATAAATTTGTTTTGACTATGAGAATTAAACAATAAATTTGTTTTGAATATGAAAATTAAACAATAAATTTGTGTTGAATATGAAAATTAAACAATAAATTTGTTTTGAATATGAAAATTAAACAATAAATTTGTTTTGAATATGAAAATTAAACAATAAATTTGTTTTGACTATGAAAATTAAACAATAAATTTGTGTTGAATTTATATTTTTTTATTATTCCTTAAAAAATGTCAAAAAAAAGTTTTATATCTGAGATCTAAACAAAAAATAAAATGGAGTTTCAATCTATAAATATTATATGTGAAACAAAGTTTAAAATAAATTGAAAATTTTAAATAAATTGTAAAGAATGTAAACACATAATTTTTAAGGTTGTAAATATATTTAAATCTACAAAAAAAAATACTTTAAAATATATAAAATATAAAATGCTACTTACTTACATTCCGAGGACTTATATTGGTTTCATAAGTAAATGAAAAATTGAATGAAAATTTTCTTTAAAATATTTAATAATTATTTTGTATGAGAGACGAAATAAATGATATTTTAAAAAAGTCTTTATCATTTGAATATCATTGCAATCTATTTAAAACATACTATTATATTGGCTATTTTGTTTTCTTACTTCGAAACAAAATATAAAAAAACGTTTTTTTTAAAAAATGAGTAGATTTTTACAATAATTATATAGTCGAATATCCCAATCAATCAAAATAAAAATAAATTTTCAACGCCTGTGATATTGCAAAGCTCTAAATCATAATTAGATTGTGTTACATTCGGGGGGAAATAAATAAACAAAAAGCTTTTAAAATATACATGTTTGTACTGAAGAAGCTTGTTTTATAAAATTAGATAAAGTTAGATTATATCTTGTTCGTTCATTTGTTCTTTTAATCTTAATTATAAGAGCATTTTTACTTTGTATAAATTATTTCTTAATATTTCTAAATATCATTATATTAATTCATAGATCAAATACTTTGTTTATGGTTTTACAGTAGATACCTGAATTCTTATATACAATATTATAATATTTTAAAAAATTTAAATTTTGTTTGCTTACTTAAAAAAATATCAATTATTAAAATCAAAGAGCAATCTATTATTTGGATTAGTTAGAAAAAAAATTCTCTTGCGTACGAGGAATTATGATTCTGATGTAAACACATTTTAATCCTTTTAATATGTATGACTTGTTGCTATATTCTATTCCTTTCATATTTTTGTTAAGCATGCTTTCTTTATTTGACTCCTTGGAAATATTTTGGTTGATACATGGTTTTCTGTTTTCAAATCTAGAGTTCTAAAAATTCTAATTTTTTTTTCCGATATCTACTTTCTAATTTAAATTTATTGCAATTAAAATATAAACTTTATGATTTGATCAATTAAATTATCAAACATTTTTATTTCCAGTTTCTTCTTATTTTTTACATCAAAATCTTTCTAGATTTCATCAATTTTTATATCAGTTATATTTTTGAGTACTATGTACTTTATATTGTAAGTTAAAATATTTACATTGAATTTTTAGAAAAAGTAGTTCCTGTGTAAAATTTAAACTGTTATTTATTTCTGATAATTTTATTTTTAATATAATATTACTCATTAAAGTGGAGGGAGGATAACCACATAAAAAACTTTCTGCTTGGCAATGAGTGTGTGAAACTGGTGTGAAGATCATTGTTTGGATTTTTGGTGGGAATAAAACCACACTACATCTTTGGTTGTTCCATGGGTGTTGTTATGAGGAAGGGAGGTCTAAGAGATGGAAAAACTTTTTCTACAAATTTATTTGTAGTTTTTTATGTAACCAGATTGCCGACCGCAGCTGAACATGTAGGTAATTGCCATGTAAAAGCATGGAAACCTAGCCTTAGTCACTCGGGTTAGAAGACTTAGCGCCTGTGAGATACAAAGCAAAAAATCATTTAAAGCCAGGAAGGCTAAGTAGCAGGTTATACCTGTTGGTATGACATTGCACTATCTAGGTGGACCTCATGTAAATCTCTGAAATATATCTTAGCTAGAAGTTTATTGGGTTCAGAAAGTGTAGAGTAAGTGGGAATGCTGCATAGTCTTGGGGGAGCCCAGGGGGGGCTTCGGCCTTCGATCACACTCCATGCAACTGACATTAACGAACTCCGGGCAACTGCCTCGCCTAGTACATTAGGTTCTACACACCTGGTAGATGAAAGGCTTTGGCACGTAGGTATCGCAGGGGTTACCGATGGAGTGTTGGAGTAGCAGTTATTTATGTTAAACCTAGAACTGCGTTAATGTCATGAAAACAAATATAACACTTGCCACTGTTTTAAAAAAGATGTGATACTTTTAAATAAATGTATTACTCATTATTAATATAAAACTGTAAAAAGATTAAAATTTTTCAGGGAATCATTAATTAATAAAATAGTAAAAAAAAATAATCTTCATTTTGTATTTAGTATACTAAAGAAAAGCTCTAAAAGTCACTTCAATATTTCGAGTCCAGAATATACTGAATTATGATACCGTTTTTTATGATATTACACTTTCATGTTAGTATCTATATACAACTATCGATCATTTATGACGTATTACGCCCATCTTTTCTTTAATAATAACATAAATATTTTTTTTGCTGATTAAGAATGATTTTTTTGGTTATCTCATGCAATTCTGAGATTTAATTCTATAATTTTTGATTATTTATATCATATTTACAATATTTGTTTTTGAAGATAAAATTTAGAGAATCACAAATTCTAAAGGAAGCCATCAAGTTTTGAGAAATACCCTTTAATACAATAAAAGAGCTCATTTTTTGATCAATAAAAATCTTTCCTTCAACATTTTAATATTGCATACTTACCATACTATTACAAATCTCTTATAAATTAAAAATTATGATAACGAAATTAAAATTTGATCCTGTTCATAACTTCTAATTTACCGTATATTGCATCCCGTTAGTATAAAATCGGTTTGGGTTTCATCTCTAAAACAACATACTTTTAAATTGTTTAATTTTAAGTAGATTCCCTTTGTATGCTTAATCATGAGTGACATGATATGAAGTCAAAATTGGTACTTTTTAAGAACCTTTATTAGACAAATTTTTGTTAGAAAGAGTATATTCTTTGGTATCTCATTTGAAAAAGATTACTTACCTGTGGAAAACGCGATGAAATTGGTGAACATTACATCAATTTTTCATCAAAATATTTACATTATCATTAATATACGCATTCATTGCATTACTTATATTAACTTGTCTTTCTAGTGTGATTATATGTTTCTGTAGAGTTCTTTAATATAAGTGTATTGTAGTTTAAGCTTACCAATTTTTCTGAAATACTGTGGAAATTTCAGATAGTGATTCTTTGCTTAGCACGAAAACAGAAATATAGATAATAGAAATTATGAATTTTATTTAATGTTCCGCGTCTTACTCAGTTATTTGTTTAGATACGTGGTATTGCTTTCTTTCGTTTGACTGTTGGTGGATGTTTTTTGAATAAATAGAAATTTATTCGGTTTAAAATTATATTATTTTTTTTTATAAATTTCTACTCCAATAGTTTTATAGAGCCGGTGTTTGTTTTAAAATGTAGTGATTTTAAATATTTTTCAATTTTTCTTTATGGATTAAAATTAACTGTACAAAGATATATATCTATAGCAATTTTATACTTATAATCTATTTTATAATATATATTAAAAATAATCTAGAAATGTTAAATATTGTCACTCCTTGCTGATCATTGAAAAATTTTATCTCATAAGATGAATATATCAATGTATTAATTTGTATCTGGTATGTGGTTATTTAAAAGTATTATAATTGTTGTATCAAGTATAGAAACACATCTTTACAGAAGAAAAGTTGCTTATATGCTAAAAAACGCAAAAATAAATTTTACTAAGAACCGAATTGATTTTCATGTCTTTATACTCTGTTTAAATTAAAGCTTTTTTTCTACCGGGTATTCTAGCTATGAAATCCAGAATTTTTACAATAAATTCTTTTTTATTATACACTTTCTTTCTTAATAAAAACCATCTTTTTTGCTTTTTTTAACAAAATATTTATTGTGAAATTTATTTTTCATAAGTACCATGATTCTTAGTTTTGAGGCAGAATCGCGGTGTGGATATTGGTATGTGTAATTATTCTCGAAATAAAAGTGCCTCTATTATATCTATCAAACTTAAACAAAAAAATGATTACATGAGTTTCATATTATCATTAACAGGTATATATTATGTTTCTTCTTAAATACATATGGCTTTAAATGGCTAATTATATTCTGTTAATTTAAATCCTTTTTTGTATTGCTCTCAGCGACTGAAGAACGCAAGATGTTTAGGATTGTTCCTTTTAAATATCTACCGATAGCATTCAATAATTCTGGGAATTCGGATGCATTTTAACATAATTTTTAAGAAAAAAATCTTCCAAGATATATTCGCAGTCTAATAAATGTTTGATTTTTTCTTTAAATTATTTGCTATTGCCTTCTCTCAACAACTTAAAATCAAAACATTAAGGATTTCATCAATTGAAATTTTATTTGCAAATATATATTTTCTTATAAAATAATTGTCTTATGTCTTACAACTCTTTTTAATTTCCATATAAGAACGAAAGGGTCTAAAATATACAGGAAAAAATTCAGAACCACCAACGATTAAAATATCTTAAATATATTAAAAACCGATTTCTTCATTGCCATTCATTTGAAGTTTATTATTTGTCTCGGTATTATTTCTTAGACATTTTTTTTCGGTATTCTAAAAGAAGACACCCAATAAAATCAGTTAAAGTTTGACAACAAATATTGTACTTATTATGTTAGAACGTTTCTGTTATACTTTATAGTGTTATATTACACAATTTTAAGTAAACCATACTATGAAAAGAATAATAAACTAGTTATTTTTAAATTCTTTGTATTTTTTAAGATAAATTTTAATTACTTAGCTGTTGCTTTTTGTATATTTTTTAACTAAAATATAAACTAGTGTCGGATATAGAGGAATCATAAGAAACCCATGGAGAAAAAACAATGTAAATGAATTTAACTAAAATATAGAAGAAGTGTCGGATATAGAGGAATCATAAGAAACCCATGGAGAAAAAAACAATGTAAATGAATATAAATAAAATAAATTAACAAAATATTTTTTTTTATTTTTTCTAACTTGTTCTGAATATATTTTCCAACTTCATATTAGTGTTGATTTATTGATATTTCTTGTTTTGTCTCTAAAACAGTTATTTCCCGCTAAAAAAAGCATAAATATAATTTTTTTTTCTACCCCTGTATAATAGAAAAGGTAAAGATTTTCTAGGTTTTTCATTTGGTGAAAAGTTATATTAGGTAGAGGAAACCCATAAGAGGTATCATTCTAATTTAGACAGCACCTTATAGGTTGCTAAAGTCTTCAATTGTAAGGAACTGAAAAGTCGAAGAGCATGTCATATAATAAATACCCTTCATATTCTAGCACTTGAATAGCAAATAAAATTTATTCTGTTATTTTATTTACAGAGGAAAACGAAAAAATAAATATATAACGATATTGAAAATTGGAATCCACCCAATTTGCCATATAATGCATAGTTTCTTTTATCAATAAATTCATTTTGAATGGTATGCTACTCATGCAGTAAAATGTTTGATTTTACTTAAAGGATTCGGTTTAAGGTTAATATCTTTTTTAGCTGTATTATTCTACTAGCATAATAGTGGGTTATTGTATTCTCTTATAAAATATAAAATATACTTTTATTTAAACCCTAAATTTGTAAGAAAGGGAATCTAATAAATACATCGAGAAAAAATAGTAAAAAAGAGGTCTCTTTTTATTAAAAAAAATCCATAAGTTATATTAGGTTTCCTTGTTCTTTTATTTAAATATAAAGCCTGTCTCTATTTACGATACCTTCTATCTGGGTACTTCGACTGAAGTTCCGATGGTTAGTAATTGTTTAGACATATTCTTTTTATATCTATTTTTTATACCTTGATTTTGTTTTATAGTTTTTCTATATTACCTTGGTTTCCTTTTTATAGGTTTGATTTAATGTTAAATATTCATATGTCTTTCTATGGCACAATATGTGAACTGCTTTTTAATAAATGTCTTTCATTTTCTTTATTTTAAAAAGCTTTTATATTCGAACCTTTTCTACAACAATTGCCAATTTACTGACTAAATTCCTACAAAATAAAAAGAATTTATAAATCAATTTTCTAGCTAAACTAAATAAAGCTACTTTAGAGTTTCATTTTTTCTTTTTGGTAATATTTAAATAAAAAAACGGGTTGTATTTTTAGTTTGAAGAGTTTTTGTTTAACATAAACGATTTGGCAATTTTGTAATTATTGACCTTTAAAACTTTAATTTTAAAAAACTTCTATTTAAACACAAAATGATAATTGGAAATATTTTTTTCCTAACAAGAAATACTATATACATACAAAAAGGTACGATATATGACTATGGATTTTGAAAAAAATCTTAGAGAACCAATAACAAATTATAATATGATAGCCAAAGCCGAGGTTTATGCCCCTCAAAATCTTCTATGTCATTTTAACGAACGAGAAGGCATCTGGTATCATCAGGAAATACTTCGAGTTTAAGTTAATAAAGAATGAACTATTTATAGGGTATGTACAAATCACAAGTTATTAAAGCTTATAGGTGTAATTCAGATTATAGGTACAATTTTGTAAATAGAATGCAAATATAGTTTTTTGTTTAGTATCACTTAACATATTGCCGGATTTGTAATGTATTTTACAGGTTTTAGATGTATAAACGGATTATACTTGTGTTTAATATGGCAAAAAAACTCAACAGTATGTGTTGAAAACAAGGTTAAAATTTTTTTCCTTGAAATGCGACCGGTGCTTTAAAATGCAGACAATTACCTAATATTTAAAATAATGATTTAACAAATATTTCCAAACCAAGATGTTTTTATTACAGAGACATGACATTCATGAAATCAAAGATAATTCGAGAGATACATTTAAAAAAATATAGACATGCTCGGTATAAATCCAAAAATATTGTGCCACGAAAACACTTAATCGGTTTATATAAGCAAATCAGTCTAGCTTAAAAAGATTTAAACAGGCCACATTAACAGAACGCATATACATGGGTTTAAAAACCATATACTGAAAGGGTCTGCATGATATAAAGAAAATAAAAGTCTTATAAAACACTTTTCAAGCTCATAGGCAAAAAGAAACTGTAAAATACAGCTCAAGACACGGTCATGCTATTTAAAGAAGATGGGTCAGATCTAGGGCTTTAGGAGGTAATGATATATATATTTTCTAAACAATCTCAATTATATATTGAAAAGGATACATGTGTTATTTAAACATTTACTTAGAAATAGACTAAATCATATGATTTTTTTTCTTAAATATACAGTGTTTTTTCGAGATATTAGCACCACCTTTAAAAGATAAAAAAAGCATGATAATCGGCTTTTGTGAAGAAAAATGCGGAATACGTATTTAAAGTCGTGAAAATTATAGACTTTTAATATATTGCAACAAAAAAATTAATTTTATTATCGAAATCGCCTCAAGAAGTAGTAAATGAAATTTCTTATCCTTAGTGCAATATGAATGACTAAAACGAAATTCTCTAATATAGTTATTTCTACCTTTGAGAGTAGAAATCTCCATGGCTTTCTTAAATATATATTTTTTAGTGACTGTATTCTTTTTTATCCGTTTTTTTTTGCATTTCCTAAAATTAAAAACATATGGAACAGAAAACTAAAATTCATTGAGAAAGAGAGTTCTGTAATAAAATAATTTATTTATCAATTTGCTTGAATTTAAAGCTTTATAGGTTTTACGGAAATATTTTTAGAGTTATAGAATGAAGAACGGCATTGAATAGATTGAGATTTATTCACACAATCTTTTTTTTTGTTTTTTATAATATTTTAATTTTTCTATTACGATAATACGACCTGCGCTTTATTTCTATTTGTTAGTATAATTTTATACTGATAAATTCTATATTATTTAAATAAATTTCATGAGATTAAACACTTAGCCCAAGTTTCTTTAAAACTATATAAAGTAATACCAAATAATTACAAACATCAGTTTGCGATAAAAAAAAAGCATCATCTGGTTAGAATCTTTTTTAAAAAAATATATTATAAATCTATTATGAAAAAAAATTGTTTCCTATATGGTGTAAGTACATTCATATGTTCGACAATACATACATACATACATTAAAATGGATAATTTTATATATTTTACAGCATTAATTATAAAAAATATAGTTTGTGTTCATTTTTTTCCAACACTTTACTTCGGTATTATTGGTATGTAGATTCTTAAAAAAAAATCACACAATACTATCTCAATTTATTAAAAAAAATAGAATAACAAGAATAAATTTGTAGCTAAGGCATATATTTTTTTCCGATAAGCCATTCTCTTGTGTTTTAAATGATTCTACTCGAGTAGTTCGAAGTTATTTAAGCTAAGTGAATTTAAACGGTATTTTCTTTCTATCTAAGTAAAAAAAAGGTTGAAAAGGTTATTCTGAATTATGACATAGTTTTTAATTCTATTTCGAAATTTTTATTAATCATAAATTTTTAAGACTTTCTTGAAAAAAAAATCTTTTAATTTTTTTGCCAACTTGAATTTATTTTGGTTTTAGGATGTACTCGAAGACATGATTTGATAAAAACTGCATTTATTATAGAACTGTCTGAATATTTTTTATCTCCTAGTATGTAAAAATCTACCGACGCTAAAAAGTTTCTTACAAATTAAATATTTTCGTTCTGCAACTTTAAATAAATTGTATCCTGAATGCTTAAGAATACCGTTTTATTGTTGGTTAAAAGTTTTTTCTTATCCATAAATCCAATGATTTTCTAAAGTGTAAATTGTTAATTATCTTATGTATACCGTTATTTAATTTTTTTGTAGTCTACTTTGTTCTATAAATCATTATTGAGTCTTCTTGAGTTCAAAGTTGTAAAAATGGTTTTTTATGTATAAATAAGTTTAAGTGTACTTATCAATGCTACGAACATGTATTATTCTTTAACTTGTAAATTTTGGTTTTAAATGAACTAACGCAGAACATATTTTAAATCAATATCTGACTTTATTTGTAAGCAAAAATTACCAAAAAAAAAGAAGAAAAACCATCTAATTGGAGGTATAGTTAAGATTCAAAGTAAATGTTGATAAAAAATAAATCAAAAGATATCAAAATTTTTTGGATAAATATACGTCAAAATATTAAAATCTTTACATCTCAATACATCTATAGTAAATTATAATATAAATTCTTTTTCTATAAATAAATCGTTGCATTAATTCCTATGCATTTATTGAACAAAAGTTTTATGAAATTTATTTGCAAATTACTAATTTATAAAATATTAGTATGTATAATAGATTGTTCAAACATAAATTTTACAGAATCCATAACATTCATTAAAAATGGTGTATCTGAAGCATTTTTGCCAATCAAACATTTAGGATTTGGTGTTCAAGGAAATGTTTATTTGGTTCAAAAAAATGGAACTGATGAATTATATGCCTTAAAAGTACAAGTAAAACGTAATCGAAGAGTATTAATAACATTGAATTTATTTAAAAATTACTTAAAACACGAAAATATTGTCAAATTTTACAATTTCAAAGAAGATTCTACAAATTATTATCTTTTATTTGAATATCTACCTATAACACTAGAAAAATATTTAGCATCGAAAAAAAAAACTTTTCTAAATTTTATATTTATTATGAAACAAATTTTGGATGCTTTTAATTTTCTAAAAACTCGGAATATAGTGTTAGGCGATTTTAAATTTGACAATGTGATGTTAGAAAATAATTTAAAGGTTAAACTTATAGATTTTGGAATTGCACATTTTGAAAACTACCAATATATTTGGTTTACTGATAACGATATCCGAACTGGTAAGAACAACAGGGGTCGATTTTCATATATAGCACCGGAGATAAGAAACGGACGTGTTTATAAATCTAATTCGGATATTTATAGCTTTGCGTTTGTTTTCCGAAAATTTTTAACAAAATCCGAATCAAACTTTATAAATAATAATGATGGTATAAATGATTTACTCAATATATGTTTAGAAAATGATCCGAATGTGCGAATTTCTGCCGATGTCGCGCTTCTTCATCCTCTTTTTAATGTTTTATATTCGTTTGTCATTTGTTTTGCAGATTTAGAAAACTTTGAGATTTCAAATGAAGAGACTAAAATAAAAATAATGAACAAGGTACTTTTTTATGAACATCCGGAATATAGTTTTGCACTACAATGTTGTTGTTCAGAAGACAAGAAAGAATTCACAAAGTTTAAATATTCCGTCGATCAAATAAATATGCAGTGTACAGATTACAGTATGAAGATAGCAAACGAAAGAACAAAAGAACTTGCCGAATTTAGAGCTATTATAGGCGATGCAGTTTTACCGATACAGCATCTAACTTTTAGTTATTATAACGAACTTAAGAATATATTTAATGCGATCAAACCCGAAAATTACAAAACCAAACAAACTCAAAAGAAAAGGCAAAATCCTGATACAAAAACACCGAAAGAACCACAGAAGAGACGACTAAATCATTAAAAGGCAACTAATATCAGGCCCACCTGTATAATGATATAGTATGATAAACGGTTGACGTTCGAATTCTTTTTTCTATTATAGGGCCCTGGGTTTTGTCCTCTTTCGATCGAAAGAAAATTATGACATTAAACTTTGCTTAATTTATTTTCTATTTATTACTTGGACTTATCATTTCAACAAAAAAGTGTTTTATTTTTATTTTAACGAAGTAGACATTCTTAAAACAAATGTTCAAGATTTTTTCACTGTATTTTAAGTGCAGATGGTTTTTGAATTTGTATTTTGCTCCAGTATTAGAAGATTTCTGTTTGAGATATCTTCTTGGCTTTTCTTCGATCATATTTTTAATTTCTCTGTGTATTTCATCACAAACTCAACTTTATAATAAATAAAACTTCAGTTATAATATAACTAGCCGCTAAATTCAATAAATCGAACTTAATTTTACATTCAAAAAAATCAAGTAGATTGGTTTTTGACCCCATTTATCTACTAAAATTTCCTATTTTTATCATTTAGGCTTTTATAATCTAATTTGGTCGGTTTTTTAGTTTGTTTTTTAATATTTCATAATATAATTTTTAGTCGTCTTTAGACATTTCTCAGTAAAATTCCAAAATCTTTTTAATTAGCGAAATTCCCTCTTCTGTTCTACTTGGTTAAATTATATTGGAACTTTAGCTCAGGCCTGGACTTATTCGGTTTAGTTTGCCAGCTATTTCTATCTCATTCTATTTTTCTTCTGGTTAAGATTTATTCGATTGAAACTTTTTATTAGCGTATGCGGCGGTACTAGTTAATTCATTTGTTTTATAACTACCTAGTTATTTCCATTGAAAAAAATGTAATTTAATCAAGTATAATTATTTCATATTGTTCTGAGCAAATATTTTGGATACTAATGCTCATAATACAAAAAAATTAAATCACTAAAGGCTTTGAAACATTAAATTCTACCATATTTTATAAATCAATACAATATTTCGAAATAATATTTTGACAAGGAGATTTAATAAAAACATCATTTTTAAAAAAAAACAATATTTATAAAGCTATTCTTACACATAATATACTATTTTGAAAAGATTTACCACAATATTTAGTGCATATGTTTTTTGAGTTAATTATACGCTTTGTTCTATTTCATACCCTACTTCTACACAGTATGATTGGTTGGTTACATTTATAGACAAATCAAAAGATTCATACTTTCAATCGAAACACTATTTTTGCTTTCTTACATTTTTTCCAGCAATTAAAAATTTTGAGGCAAGTCGTTGTGGCATTACTAAATCATATAAATTATTATTTTAATTACCCAATTAGTCAAAGCTAATTTTATAAAGGAAAAATCTATCTCTGGTTTTTCCATCGATATTTCTAGTGATATATCGAATGTGAATATGCTTAAATGGGTTACTAAAAAAAAATAATTTCATTTTATCTTATATTTATAATTGTTACATATCTTGTGTTCTGTTTTATCCTACTGCTATTCACCCATTTTGTTATTTTAATTATCAATTCTATCCGGAGTATCGAAACTGAAAATTCTTATTTGAAAAAATATATAACATTGTCTTTTTCAGAAAGGTTGTATTTTCTAGCTTGTTTAGCTTAGTAATCTGCATAGATGATGTGGATTAATTTTCATTATTCAAAAGATAATCTTTTATAAAAATATTAAGTGATATTTTAGTTCATGAATATGCATATTTTCTGTGTTTAACAAGATAACTACTCTCCAAGACACCATCAGTATTTCCAGGATCATTTATTTTGAGGCAATCATCTAAAACTTGAGAGAACCCATGTAATGTAAATCCACTAATCTTATTTTGCAAATTCTGTTTTAAGAACATAAACAAAAATTTGAAAGCTTCTGTGACTTTCCAAGATAAGTAAAATCTTCATTTAATCTATAATTTGGATCAAGATGCACATCCGGCCTAGATATATCCAATCATTTACACATATCTATCGATACAAGCGATGTGATGCCAACAAGTATATACTTTCAATCGGTTTTCAGGGATTTTTAGATGTATTTTTTTGTATTTTCCGGTACTATATATTCTAACTCAACTGATCAAGGCTAAGTATTATGCTTTTAAATGATAATATATCAATTAGAATACGGAGTCAAATCCAATACAGAAAAGACATCAATGTAAGTTTGTAGAAAAGCTTTAGCCATTTTGCAGACCTTTCTTCCATACAAATTCTCTTGAAGCAACTGAAATTTTAATATATTTTTCATTCCAGTAAAAAGCCAAACAAATATTTTTACACCAGTTTAATTCGATAATTACGAAGCAGAAGCTTTTAATTTATTATTCTGTAATTACAAAACAACTCCTATAAAATTATGTTTTTTTTAAGCTTTTTTTAAATAATACAAACTTTTTTAACCTTCGTCGTTTAGATCTGCTTTGATTATGGTGGAAAAATTATTATAGATGATTTTTAAAAAAGAAATGAGGAAATTTTTTAGAAACTCCTACAGAAATCGTTATTAGATTTGACTAAATATTTGGGTATAAAATTGCATATTATCTGATAATATTATATAAAAGTAAAAATTTTAAACACGCAACTTTTAATGCTAGACTAGGAACCTGCCGTACGAAGCTTGCATTCCATATAAATTGAAATTTTTACTTGTTGTTTAGATCATGATTTCGCCTTAATTTGTTTTCCATATGCCTTATCGAAGACCATTTTAAAACTAAAGCTTACTGATTCCTACAATAGTATCATCTAAATGTAAATCTAATTTTTATTTTTTGTGAAAAGCACTAAGTTTGCCTGGTTTTGTATCTAAATATATCTCAACTCATTCTAAATTCAAAATCAAGCGATAAACGTCATTTGAAATGTTTTGAGGTACTTCCTTAAACAATTTAAGCTACTAAAAAGTATTTTAACCATAACTAATTTTGTAGTTCGGGATTACACAACTATAAATTTGCAATCATAAGAATCATCGGCTTTGAAATAATCAATAAATATTATATTAATCATATTTGAGAGATATACCTACTAAAAATATTTTGTTTAGCTGCTTTGATATGCATTATAATATCTTGTAATCCTATAAAAGTATCAATATTTGTGTCTTTCCTTCTTGAATTATAAAAAAATATAAACAGAAGCCATACCCGCGGTATATTCAAATATAACAGAACTATTGTATTCCTCGAAAAGTAGTACTCTATACATTCCATCCAATATTGAGTACAATTTTTTAAATTCATCTTTGCTGTATTTCTTATTTTACTTCTTGTTTTCCTCTAGACAAGCCATTTTTCAGTTTTAAAGTAACATCAATTGCACTAAATTAGTGTCTGAGCTCTTAATGGCATACCGATATTTTTTTATGTTTTAAGAATAACTTATAAACTTATCACATTTGCGGAAACCGCTTCACACCGGTATTTTATTTTACATTAGGCTTCAATACTGCAAAGTTTTGTCATAAATCTTACTCTATAGGGCCTTTTACATCCAAGTTCTTCATTTTAGTCGTCACTAATCATTATTTATAGTTTATTATTGGTTCTAAATCTTTCTATTGATTTTATGTCAGGATTAGCCTTGCTATATTTTTTCATGTAATTATCTTTTATTCAGAATTATTGTCTTTATTATCATCATATTTATAACTTCTTATCTTCTATATCAATTATTTTTTTTCATTAAAAGTATTCAAATAAAATTTGATTTTTTTTTAATTCTCTCTATATCATTTTTAGATATGTGTTTTATAGTAAATTTATTAGCTAAAATTTGTTCTTAATACCAGTTTAAAAGAGTATATTAATTTATATGAATATTCAAAGCCGTTTTTTTGTGCTTTTGTGTTTAAGGTTGGATACATTTCGCTTTATATTTATAAAAAAATCAATGAATTCTTATTAGAAATGTGTTTTTAAAGCTTTTTAAGTTTTGAAAATAATCAAATGACTTTCAAGACAGAAAAAACATTTTTTCCCTAATAAAACCTTAAAAATGATGAAGTTTATTTGAATTTTTAATTATTCATATGTAGAGTTGCTTGAGATTACAGTTTTAAAGATCTTGTACAACGAAAAAAGGTAAGTATATAAATTGTGTAAAGGTTAATTTATCTTAATTCCTATTTACCCTATATTTTAACTGCCTAATTCTAGTATTAAGCTCACCCCAAACACATTTAAATTCTTATATTTTAGCAAAAATATAATATTGCGAACTCATACATTTATATTATAGAAATATTTAGAGTGGATGTTCCTTAATTGCAACAATCTATCTTTATTTTCTAATATTTCTAAAAATATTGTAATAATTAAAAATTCAATATCTTTCATATCTCATAATATTTAAAAATTCTAAAATTTTCTATTTTAAACATTTTGAATTTATTTCAAAGTTTTTCTCTTGTATGTTCATTCAAATACGAGTATTTATCTCAGATGGCTTTTCTTTCTGATATTCCCTTAAATAATCTAACCATCCATAGCTTATATTAAATCTTATACATTTTACTATCATTAATCAATTCATAAAAAATTCAAGATTAATAAGATTTACCATAATATTTTGTTTCGGAAATGATTTTTAAAAATGAATCGAACTAAATAAATCAGTATTTTATTATATAAACATATATTGTCTTTATCAGGCTTGTCTTTTGAAAAAAAACATTTTAATTTAATTAATTTAATTAATTTAAAATTATTTTCATATTTACAAATATAGTTATGGTTTTCTACTATGTAAGATATTGGTTCGAAAAAATACCGATAAACATTGTAGCTATAAAAATATGTTTTATGTTTCCGAGTTACAGATTGCTGACTAAAAATCATCTATTCAAGTGTATCTAATTATTTGTAATTCTAATCGTATTATTTCACACAAAAACCTATTGTTTTTTTTATGAATTATTATAAGAATGAAAAGAGCTACAAAATTTTAAAAATTTCTCCAATGGTTATTATCAAGTTTTTTATATAAATTAATCAAAAACACGATCGACGTATAGTTTATTGCCATTAAAAGCAGAGAAACCTAAGTTTTCTAAAACGAGGAGAAATATTCCTTACTTAGAGAAAAAAAATATTTTTAAAAGTCTACAATTCTGAATATTATAAAATCCCGAGTAGATTTAGCTTGCAATCATACACTACACAACACAAACAAACTTTACGCTAAATTCCTATCCATAATAAGGTTCTATACACCAAGTAGATATAAAGTTTCAAAAGTTAAATATTTAAGAGATACAAATAGAGTATGGTAAGTATTTATCCATATAATACCTAGAACAGAGTTATTATTATGGGAAGAACATAAAAAGTGGTACCTTTATTAAACTATGTTTTTTTATTGAACGAATAACATTTTTACAACTCAAAAAACCAATGCTTAAATTTGTCAAAATAATTGAATTTATACTAAGTTTAGATAATTTTTATTTTTAAAAGCAAATAAAGTGATATTTTTGTGCCAAAAATTTATTTTCAAATCGTATTTTAATGAAATGATTTTTATTTAACACATTTACTTCTCAAATTTTAAAATATATTTTATTTTCTTATAACTTATGTTTTAATTAAACACATTTCGGAATAATATTGAACAGACAATTCCGAATTTAACCAAGAAAAAATATTTTTTTAAAGAAAGATTTTTTAATGTTTTTAACCTATAAAAGTATAGAAAATATAATATTTATCTTTAAGATATAATTTTTAGTTATTTTTGTAAATGTTATTAAAAATATAAAATTTTAATTACAGAAATATGAATGAATAAACTCTTCTGTATTTTGTGAACTTTCTGTTTCTTCTAATAAAAAACTATAATCAGATGAATTTTCTGTAAAATTTCTTGGTACATTATTTTTAGGTTGGTTTTTAAAGTAAATTGAATTTTCTAGTTTATTTGATTCTGAAGTACTAGAAGTTTCTTTTTCTGTTTTTTTGTGATTTATATTTTGAAATACTTTTTTAATTTTATTTCTTTTATAGCTTTTTTTCTTATCTCTTTTGGTTTCAGTTTTAGTGATAGGATTTAATTTTATAAGTGAAGATATCTCATTTAAATCGTTGTTTTGGAATGTCACGGTATGTTTATCAACAAAATCATTGTCTAGATTTTGTTGAGAAGTATTTAAGGTGATATCAGAGTTTCTTTTACTGCTTTTAAGTGTTCCTTCTGTAGAATATGTGCTTTCTAAAAATGAATTCATTTCATTAAGAATTTTAGATATGCTTTCATTTTCATTATTAGTTTTATTTTCTTGAAATTCTTTTACTTTAGTAGCTTCTCTTTTACAAAATTCATCACGGCTTGTATCCTGAGAAACATTTTTAACAAAACTATTGCTATTTTGGAAACTGAGATCAAATTTGTCACTGGTTTCGAGATAGTTTGAGTTTTCGAAAGAAACGTTTTTAATTTCATTTCCAGCTATTTCTCTAATAAGACTTTTGTTTTTGCACCCTAGCAAACTGAAATACATCTGCTCGCATATCTCTTCATCGTAGTTACAAAGAATTAGTTCATTCAAACCATCTTCAATAATTAATAAAAATTTGCCGTAGTACTTTTCTAGAAAAACTTTGCATTGATCAATATTTTGTAACACAAGTTTTCTATCATTATCGTAAATTTTAAATAATGCGTTCTCTACCAGACCGTATTCTTTCATACATTTAAACAATAAAATATCATTTTTCGTCTGTAATTTATAAAAACGTGCGCTATAAATTGGTTTCATTTGCAACAAAGCATCATTTACATTTTTAAATTGAAGCTGGAAAAAATTAAAATTTGATTCGGCGATACAGTAAAGTTCTTTTATTACCAACACTTTTTCGTTCTTTTTTAACTTAAATAAACCAAGATGGTTATATCCAAATAATCCGAAAACTTTTTCAACATTAAAAACCATCGCTATTTCGTTTTCTATGTCGTCTACTGTTGTATTTTCAGAACAATATATTTTATAGCTTCTGTTTCCTCCGCTATAATATCTTACACATGTATTTACATATATTTCTATGAATTCTTCTGTATCTACCAAATAAAATCTAAATTTATATCCGGAAAATATTATTTCCTTGAGAATTTCTTCTATACGTGTATTCCTTTCTATTATTTTGAATTTGTAAATATATTTCGAAGACGTTTTTCTTTTTTTATAATTCTTAGAAACTTTTTTAAATGTTTTTTTAAGTTCTTCATCGTTCGAATCGAAAATCATTGGCTTTTTATTCCTTATATTTTTGCCAAACTCGCCATTTTCTTCCATATCTAATCTAAATTTTTTTTCTTTAGTAACCATTTTTATTACTAATGTATCAGATTCTGGAAATGCTTCATTTAATGTTTCTCCCACAGTCATATTCTTATATGTGTTTAAAATATGCGATTTGTTAAATTTATCGTATACTTTGAGTTTAATTTTTCTCATAATTTGTAAGTAAATTTTAATTAATATATTTTTTTAATTTATCTAATATATTTTTATTGGTTACTTTATGCAAAAATAACAAATAGAATAAATTTATGCTATATCATATTTTGATTGGTTAAAAAATTATTTTAAGCAAATGTCTTATCGAAAAATTTATTTAATTAAGATTAAAGATAAACTGCAGCGACTTAGCATTCTTAAATTATCCGCATTTTATACCGTAAAATCGGATACACAATCACAGCCGCCATTAAAAAACTCCAAAATATTATAACATTCCTCGGAAACGGATTACTAAACTCTCCTTTACCATATTTGAAACACACGAGTGTCTCGACAAGAGTACAAGCCAAACATATCCATACTTGCGACCCAAATGTCTTAACACTCCTATCACTAAAGTACGAATACCCCTCTCGTAATGCCACTGCTCCCATCAAAACATGAATAACCAATCGTATTACATTTAAAAAATGCGATGGCGGCAGATATAAAAGCGCCTTTAAATAAAAAGTATTTAATTCTATCGCTATATTAATAATAACCAATATTAAAATCCCAATATAGTTTTTAAAAGTAGTAGCACCTTTAAGCCATTCATAAATAACAAATCCCGGATCTACATTACCACGCCATCTATATAGCTTTGCATTAAAATACTGACATGTTTTTATACCCAGGTGTATCCCCAACGCATTACACGTAAACACATCCAAAATCCAATGGTCCCACCAACACTCCGCAAAATTCGGCAATTGGTGCTGCAACGAATATTCCATAACCTCAAACATCACGCTTAAAATCCAACATAAAAAATAATCTCTGAATATTATTGCTTTGAAATACCATCCAAAAATATGCGCCACCACAAAAATGTCCATCTGGTTGTACAAATTTGTAAATGTAAGATCACAGTGAGTAGCGTAACTACGTTCAGGCAGTGGCACACCCAAAGAAGGATCTATATATTTCAACCAAAGTCGTACATTATGTTTATCTTGAAATAAAAGAAAAACCATAACCATTAAATAATAAACACTACATGCCTTTACACCTCTCCACAAAACAGGATGTGGCCTTTCAAATATTCCATCCGTATAGAACAAAGTACCAACAACTACAAAAACAATAAACGAAACCAAAAGTCCCGTCACCACATTCGATTTACAGCGATAGAAAAAAGCCAAATATATCAACATACTTAACATTGCCATTAATACAGAAATTGTGTGTGGTTTTCTGAATATAGAAAACAGAAGAGAATCCGTGTGTGCAGTTGAGGTAAGAAACCGCATGCTTTTGTTCTTTTTTGATTTCTTTATCGACATACGCCTTAGGGTGTAATAAATTTATAAAAAAGGAAATAAATAAATTTTCTTATAAATTATCTAATCAACATATAAAAAAATGTAATTTTTAAATATTATTATTTGTTGGAAGAACTACAGATTAGAGATACTACAAATTAATACTCTTATAGATTATTAATAAAAATATTATTATTTGTTTGAAGAACTACAGATTAGAGATACTTACAAATTAATACTCTTATAGATTATTAGTAAAAATATTATTATTTGTTGGAATAATTTAAGATTAGATATGACAAATATTTAAAAAATCTACATATAATGTCTAAATATTATTAGTTGTAAGAAGAACTAAAGATTAGAAATACAAATCAATACTTTTAAAAATTAACAGTTTTAAAATAAATAAGTAAAAAATAAAAGATAAATCTAAATTTTAAATAATTGAATTAAATATTAATAAACGATAAAATACATATAAAATGAATTAAAAAAATATTTGAAGAGGAAATAATTAAATAAATGAATTTAAAAAATAATTAAAGGAGGAGATTATATATAAAAGAATATAAAAAAATCAAAGAAAGAAATAATTAAATAAATGAATTTAAAAAATAATTAAACGATAAAATACATATATAAAAGAATATAAATAAGAATATAAAAAATATTTGAAGAAGGAAAGAAAAAAGAAGAATTTAAAAATGAATAATAAAAGCTTTTAGAGGATAAATAACGATTTACGTTTATAATTCTAAATTTGTGTCATGGGAAAATTTACCTTCTTTTTTTTTAACTTTAAAAAAAACTCTAAAAATTTTAAAGAATAATTGTCTGATGAATTATGTTTTTGTTTTTGAATCATTATTTATACTTTAAAAGTCTTCTGTCTGTTCTTTTTATTACTATATTTATATTTTTTGTGTTTATATAGGGTTATTTACATACTGTCTAAATGAAATTATAGTTACTCAGGAGCTCTGGCCTCATTTACTGTCAAATTTCGGCTTTCGGATCAAGCGCTTCTTTTTCCATTCATCTAATACAAAATTACTATGATTTACTTTAATATCATCTAGACATCAAATTTTGCGGTGAACATGAAATGTTCAATCTTCTAAATATATGTTCACCGTTTTCGGAAATCTGCTTTCTGGCATTGATTTAAAATGACTCGGCTTTCGAAGTCTGGTTCGTTTAACTCTTTCCCAAATCTTGAATTTCTACATAAATTTTGGAGCTCGAGATTATAATGAATTCGTACCCCTCATTTGTTTTCGTATATTCTTCGGAGAATCTTTAGTTTTCATATACCTAGTATCGCTTCATTACACATTATCAATATGTATTTTTAACAGTTGTACATAACTATTAGATCCAAGAAAGGGTCTTTTATGCTTTTTTGTTACATTCCAGCTTATATAGTCGAGATTGTAGAACTTCTTGAAAGCTAAAATATCCTTTATGTCCTGCTTTAATTTTCTCCATTTATTTCCGCGTTATTTCATGATTATTTTTAAAAAGAATATCTAGTACTTACAAAGTAATATTCTTTAGACGCAATGCTAAACTACTTTAAAACATGATAGAATATTTCCTTGTTTCTCGAGGTCATAATCTACTTTGGCTTATTTCATGCATAAGGAGACTTTATTTTCGGGCTTCATTGTCGATCTTTTCGACAATGATCTCAATGGTCATCAGTCTTTTTTGCTATGATATGACTGCTATCGGTATAGAATAACAAGTAAATTTTTCTGTTATACAGATATTCTTACGAATAAGTTCCTACTTTTCGTAATAGCGTTTCTAAGTTATTTATTTTATATCTATGACCTATTATATTAATGTCAACATAAACTGTTCTATGCTTCTAAATTTTATAAATCATTTAAATTTTCATTTATAAATTGTTTAGAAGAGGGAAGATAACCACATAAAAAACTTCCTGCTTGGCAATGAGTCAGTGAAACGGGTGTGAGGATCATTGTTTGGATGATTTGGTGGGAATACAACCACACATACATCTTCGGTTGTTTCATGGAAGTTTGTATGAGGAGGAGAGGTCTACGAAACGACGAAACTTTTTCTACAAATTTATTTGTAGTATTTTATGTAACTAGATTGCAGACCGCAGCTGAACATGTAGGTAATTACCATGTAAAAGCATGGAAACCTACCCTTGCTGACTCGGGTTAGAATACTCAACGCCTTAGAGATATAAATTTAAAAACCTTTATAACGCGGAAGCTAAGTAGCATGTAATACCTGTTGGTATGACTTTTCCTATATAGGTAAACTCACAATAGTCTCCGAGATATATTTTACCGGAAGCTTATCAGGTTAGACAGTTTAGAGTAAGAAGGAATCCGCATGGTCTTGAGAGCCACAGAATGAGCTTCGGCCTTCGATCACACTCCATGCAACGGACATTTACGAATTGCAAGTAACTATCTCGTCTATTAATTAGGTTCTACACACCTGGTAAATGAAAGGCTTTGGGACTTAGGTTTCGGAGGGGGTACTAATGGAGTGTTGGGGTAGCAGTTATTTATGTTAAACCTAGAACTACGGTAATGTCAGGAAAACAAATATTAAACTCGCCTTTGTTTAAAAAAAGATGTAATATTATAAATAAAAGTATAGTATTAACTGCTCGGTAATCTATATACTTATATTTTTATTATAAAATCATGATTTATAGCCTAAGTACAAAAAAAAATATTTTAAACATTAAATGTATGTCTCGGATACGTGTCTTTTAATTTTTTGAATATAATTTTATTCAAATGTAGCAAAACACTATTCCTCTTCTAATTTAAAGGATTACTTTGCTATTTCTCTCATCTGATTTTATAATTACTTCCTGTGATTATGTTCTACTATTTTCATGAATTTGTATTTGAATATTTGTGTCGTACAAAAAATATTTCTAAAAAAAGTAATTGCAAGATTTAAATGTTGAAATATATTTATGAACGATAAAATATTTTATAATATGCTTTCTAAGGGTAAAATATATCTTTATCTTTACAAATTAGTGAAATGATAAGGTATTTAATTTAAAAATCCAAAAGAATATTTTACATTTAAGTGTTAAAAAATATTTAAATTAACTAAATAATACATTAGAAAGATAGAACAGAGTTAAGATTATTTTTCATTTAAGTGATAAAAAATATTTAAATTAACTAGATAATACATTAGAAAGATAGAACAGAGTTAAGATCTTTTTTCACTTAAGTGATGATAAGAAAAGCTCATATCGCAACTATTCCACAATGATAAAACATATTTAAGATCTTTTTTCATTTAAGTGATATAAATATATAAAAGGAAATAAAAAATTCACACTAAAAATGATTTAAATGAAATCTGATAAAATTTAATAGAAAAGATTAAATTATATTCCAAATAACAAAATATATTTTAAATAAAAAAATTTTAATTTATCATTTTGAAATTCTCTCTTAAGATTTTAATTTATCATTTTAAAATTCTCTCTTAAGATTTTAATTTATCATTTTGAAATTCTCTCTTAAGATTTTAATTTATCATTTTAAAATTCTCTCTTAAGATTTTAATTTATCATTTTGATTTTATTTAAAAAAAAATAACTATGATCTAAATCATTTATATATTCTTTCATGTAATTTCCCTTAAAATACTTCTACCTTACATTAAAGAAATATTTATTTTTATATTACTAATAATTTTTTTATATCTGTTTTATCTCTTTTTTTTTCAGTTATTCGTTACAAAAAATATATATTTATCTTTGAAAAAAGACCCTTTCATATATAAAAACATGATTCTCTTACTGTTTATATTTCTAATAAAAAGTGAATCCGAACACAGCAGTTATTCAAGTACCTTTTCTGATGAAATATTTAAGAGGTTGTTTGAGTCTGATGTAAATGGAAGTGAATACATTAAAGGAAAGGTTGGTAAAGGCACAGAAGGAAATGTTGGTTATGTAAATACAGAGAATGAACCGAATGAAGAATTTAATGATAGAGAGGCTCCATTATTGGTAAAAAATGATAAAAAAGACAGTGTAAATACGGAGAATGAAACGAATGAAGAATTGAATGATAGAGAGGCTCCATTATTGGTAAAAAATGATCAAAAAGACAGTGTAAATCCAGAGAATGAAACGAATGAAGAATTAAAAGAAGCATTTAATACAGAAGATAATATTTCCATACCAAAAGTCGCTATTTCTATGAACGGTGAAAGGATTAAAGAATGTTTAGAAAACGGTGTTCAAAAAATATGTATTAAAGAAATTTTTGAAGAAATTGATCAATCGGGTGACAGAAAATGCTTTGAAGTTGATGTTAATATAAATATAGAAAGATGGTCAGAATAAGAGATGATGGAAATAAAAGTGACATGAGAAACTTAATGATTAGGGGAATGGAAAGTATTACTGATATAATACCAGATGGGGATAATGAGGAAGGGAAGGTTGGAGAGAATGAAGACTCGGAATATCTCACTACCAAGAGAACAAATGAATGAAATATCTAGTATTAAGACACCGGGTGAATCAAAAGATGAGAGTGAAGGTCAAGTTGATGACTCAAGCAGTCCTGCGAGTAAATATGTCTCACGAGAGACTCCAAAGGATCTTACACATGAAATCACAGAGCAAGATGGCACAAGAAGCAATGTCAGTAAAAATATATCTTCTAAGAGTTTTATGGAAACAGAAAATGAAAACAAGGGACAAGATTCACCAAAAACCCATACAAGTGAAATGTCGATTATGAAGACTTCAAGTAAGTCAAATGATGAAATATTAATCCAAGATACTTCAAGAAGTTCGGTGAGTGAATATATATCATTGGATACTCTAATTCGATCAAAAAATGACATTTTGAACCAGACTATCTCAGGAGGACAGTCAAGTGAAATCTGTAATACGAAGACTTCAAGCGAAACAGACATTGAAAACCTCGTTTATTTGACACCTATAAGTCCTGCAAAAGAGACTTCGAGCACAGAAAACTTGAATGAATCAGATTATCAGACTCCAGTTGAGGAATCCGCAAAAACCGGTCCCAATGAATTTCAAGGTACGAAAAGTTCATATGAATCGGATTATCAGACTCCAGTTGATGAATTTGTAAAAACCGGTCCCAATGAAATTCAAGGTACGAAAAGTTCTTGTGAATCAGATTATCAGACTCCACTTGAGGAATCCGCAAAAACCGGTCCCAATGAATTTCAAGGTACGAAAAGTTCATATGAATCAGATTATCAGACTCCACTTGAGGAATCCGCAAAAACCGGTCCCAATGAAATTCAAGGTACGAAAAGTTCATATGAATCAGATTATCAGAGTTTAGATCAATATACAGTAAGAAGTCAAATGAGCGAATATTCTTCTTTTGATATTTCAATCGAATCAGAGTTTGAAACTAAAGACCAATATACTTCAAACAGTAAAGATATAGAATACATGTCACAAGACGCCATAAGCGAATCAAACACAGGAGTTTCTATCTGCTTAACACCAAGAAGCCATACGAGTCAAATTTCAAGTACAGAGACACCAAGCGAATCAGATATAGAAACCACGGGTTTTTTGACACCAAGAAGCCATACGAGTCAAATTTCAAGTACAGAGACACCAAGCGAATCAGATATAGAAACCACGGGTTTTTTGACGCCAAGAAGCCATACGAGTCAAATTCCAAGTACAGAGACACTATGCGAATCAGATATAGAAACCACGGGTTTTTTGACGCCAAGAAGCCATACGAGTCAAATTTCAAGTACAGAGACACTATGCGAATCAGATATAGAAACCACGGGTTTTTTGACGCCAAGAAGCCATACGAGTCGAATTTCAAGTACAGAGACACTATGCGAATCAGATATAGAAACCACGGGTTTTTTGACGCCAAGAAGCCATACGAGTCAAATTTCAAGTACAGAGACACTATGCGAATCAGATATAGAAACCACGGGTTTTTTGACGCCAAGAAGCCATACGAGTCAAATTCCAAGTACAGAGACACCAAGCGAATCAGATATAGAAACCACGGGTTTTTTGACACCAAGAAGCCATACGAGTCGAATTTCAAGTAGTAAAAGTAAAAATCCTTCTTCTCTAGTAAACCGTAATTTCAGAAACCCAAGACTCTTTAAAACGAAACATAGAAACAAAATCCGTTCAGAATCACGAATTTCACGTTGCAAATCTATTCACTTTTCAACCAACACTCCAATAAATTCTACACTTAACCATGGCTCTTTTGTAACCTCAGAAGATACCATAAAAACGCCTTTTGATTTGAACAAAACAATAAATTTTACTTCGGCTTTTGAAAATTTTCTTGATGGAAAGGCAATTTCTCCTGAAAAAACCCGTATAATAGAAGATGAAATTGAAGGTGAGAATGGAGTCGGTAATAATAAAAGGAATGCAAGTAAAGAAGAGGATGAAAACGAAGAAGAGGATAAAAATGAAGAAGAATTTGAAGGTGAGAGTAAAGTCTTAGTTAAAGATAGAAATGAAATTGAAGATGAAATCAAAGATGGAGGTATAGATAAAGTTGAAAACGAAGGTGATTCAACCGATATAGAAGATGAAGATACTCTATGCGAATCAGTTGACTATCTCACGTGTAATGACTTGAGCCATGACGATAGTTCTGATTTTTCTATATATTTGTCGTCTTTGAGTTCCTCGGAAAATCCATCTCTAAAAAATATAAGAAACGAACAACATAACAAAGGGTTAGAGTCGACCATTGAATCAACTTCTGATTCTATTTTCGAGATAACTTCTGAATCGAAAGAGAAGGAAGAGTCTTTTGTGACAGAAGAGATGAAGGAAAAAAGAAAGCAACGAAAGGATAGAAAAGCATTGAGAGAAATAGAAGAAGATATTAAAATTTTTAAAGAACTACTATCTGGTGATGAATTTAGTGATCGAGAAGAATTTGTGTCGATTTCTTCTGAAAATTTAAATCCTTTTGTGAGAAATTATGAAGTTTTAAAGCAGCGAGCGGAGCGAAAAAACCGAATTTTGAAGAATCCAAAACCCATTCCATTGCCTGGGGAATCAACGGAAAGTGAATGTGAAATTTCTTGTGAATCGAACAGTGAATTTCTTAGTTGTACGAGTGGTTCAGAACGGTCAAAGAAAGTAGAAAAAGGAAAAAATATTGTAGAGGTGGTTTTGACATCACCGGATGATATTAAAAAGACTGACAATTATTTGGTTCGAGCTTTTAAGAAAATCAAAGAAAAATACATAAATTTTTGTTATCTTCCAGCCTTTTTTTTGAAGAAAGGTATGTGTTTTTTTAAAGATACACCTTATGATTCAGGCGAATCAACCAATGAAGCATCTGAAATAAATTCAGAATTTGATGAAGTTAATTCAGACAGTAGCGAAGCAAAAATTGTTTCAAGAAGAGATGTTTTAAATTTTTTAAATAGGAATTGTGAAGATAAAGATTTAAGAAAGATTTTAGAAAAAGAAGAATATTTTATAAAAATTAAAAATATTTTTAAAAAAGAAATTTTAAGAAATAAAAAAATTTCGAATGAATTTTTTTTAAGTAAATTGGAACATGTCTTCAAGGATATCAATAATTTCATTGTGAATGATCAGTTTTATTCTTTTCAAGAAACCGTATGTAGCAGTTCTGAAGTAACATCAGAATATGAAAGTTGTATAAGCCAATTTAAAGATAGAATTGAATCGGAGGAAATAAGTAGTTTCTTTTGTAGTTTAAGTACTAATTCCACCAATTATGATCTTAAACCAAATGATAACTCTAATAATGAAGTAGAACCAGTAAAAAAAGATAATGTGGGTATATATCTTAAAGTATCTGCTTTCTGTACATTTATTTTAAGTTTAATTGGTTCTGGATTATATTTCGTAGTTTAAAGAATTTGAAGTTAAATTTAGAATATTTATTTCTAGGAAGTTTTGTTTGATTATAAATTTATTTTGAAAGAATTTACTTAAAAGAGAAATATATTTATTATAAAACAGAGATTTTTTGGTTTTTAAAAGGAAATTTTATCCCAAGAAAAATGATTTATTTGGGGAAATAAATAATTTTGAAATTATTTTTTTAATCAATTTAAATGGCTTGGTTTTACTAGTATCTCTGTTAGTTAATAATTTATTAAAAAAATTGTAGTTTATTTTTGCTATTTTTCTATTTTTTGATTATAAAAATGTATTTGAGTAGAGAAACTTATTGTTTTATACTAAATTTACTTTTTTATTATATTTAGAGTCTATTTTTTGATTATAAAAATGTATTTGAGTAGAGAAACTTATTTTTTTATACTAAATTTACTTTTTTCTTATATTTAGAGTCTATTTTTTGTTTTTTTAATCTTTGGTGAAGGATGGAGAATAAAACAAAAAATTTGCGAAAAATACATTGTTTACTTTTTGGGAGTATAAAAAACACAGACTCTGCCAGAGATACGATGAGTTCTGCTCTGTCGGTTTCAAGCCCGGATAAAAGAGGAGTATTGGGCATAACTCTAAACCGCCTTTGTTACAAACCATATTGATACAAATTGAAACGAAATAAGAAAATTAGAAAAAAAGTGTCTTCCGCTCGGGCTCTTTAAGAGCTGTAGCGCCATTTAGATTCGTAAAAATAACACGGCGTTTTTGTTGGTTGTATTAATGGAATCTTTAAGAATGAAAACATCTACGAAGCAGGCAATTTTTTTATAAAATTATTTTATAGATTACAATGTAACTAGATTGGAAACCACAACCAAGCCTGTAGGTGATTACTATGCTAAAACATGGAAACTCTAGTCTTACTTGCTCGCCTATAACGAACATGAACCTGGTGATGCAAAAAAAACACACCTAATTAAAAAGACAAGAAAGCTAAGTAGATGGCTGTATTTGTTGGTATAGAATCTCAATATCTAAATGAACTCATGTGAGCCGCTTACATATATTTTAGGTGAAAGTTATTTAGCCCTGAAAGTGCAGAGTAACTCGGCGTGGTACTGGTATTGTGTCAGTCTGAGGGTAATCAATATTCAGTCAGACTACGGCAAAAGAATATTTATGAATCAAAGGAACCGATTTCACCTAAAAAATGAGCTCTACATACCGTTTATTTGAAAATCTTTGATATATAGGTATCGTATGAGGTAATTCGAATGTTAGAGTGCAGTTATCTATCTATTACCATGATCTGATTAATACATAAGAATAATATAATATTTATTATATTTATAAAATGATGTGATTTTTATCAAATAAAATTCAAAGTTTAAAATTTGAATCACCATGTTAACCATTAAAATATTTGAATCTAAAAAAAATCATTTTAGGCCTAAAATGTGTTACGATTATATTCTTTTTTACCCAATTTAAAATTAAAAAGTAAATTTGAACTTATTTCTTTTCATACAAACAAAATATAATATTCTACTTAAAATTATTCTTACATATCTTATTGATACTTTATTGTCGTTTCAGCCAATATATTTAATGATTTATCTTAAAAAATATCAAATCTACTATTATTGGTAGCAAAATGATTTGAAAAAATAATATTAAAATTATTAGATAAATTAAAAAATATTTAATCTAATATTATTGGTAAAAAATTAAATTAAAAATTATTAGATAAATTAAAAAATTGTATATTAGTGCAACCTTATAAGCGGATCTACTATTTCTTTAAATATATGTTTAGAAGAAATTGATTGTAGATTTTTTTAAATGTCGAGTTAAGTATTTTGTCTTTTTCTTAACATTATAGATAGTTTTTACATAAATTTGATATTTTTTACTATAATAGACTAAGAAGATATGCAATTTTTGGTTAGATCTTTTTCGATGATCTTACTTCTAAATAAACGATCTTATATTTTGCTTCTTTACTGTCTTAATACTTTCTCACTTTGGTAAATATTTTATAAAAAAATATAAGTTGATCTGATCTTTCGGCTCACTATGGAATTTAATGATGCTCTTACAAACCGTACTAGGTTTTTGGTGATGAACCAAATTCATTCGTCTATCATAAGAAATGAGCTTGAATGTCTTTTTGTACATAATCGAATAAACATATACATCTAATTTATCTCGGTTGGACTTTATATGAAGACCATAGGGGAAAAAATTTTAAGAAGAAAGTATTCGTTTTATTTCCACCTTTAAATAACAAATTGGTATAATATTTATATTTGAATATAATGATCTTGAATAAATTCACTTTAGTCAGTATAAAGTTTTAAAAATTTTTAATACGGAAGTACTTCGAGCTTTACATTGATGATTCATCCTAAAAAAAAATTCGTAAATATAATCATGCAATTTGAGCCTAGTGTTAAGATTATGTTTCGTTTTAACCCTTTTAAATCTCTTTATAGTATTTTGAATTGTACTTGTAGTAATACCTGATTCTGATACAAAATTTGTTGAATATTTCACAGCCATGAGAAAAAGTTGATTCCTTCTAACTATTAGTAGGTAGGAGCATGTGTGATCGGTGTATATTGTGTTTCTTAAAGATATAGAATTATAAATAGTAGTTTTCAAAACACTTAACGTTCTATTTGGAACAATTTGCATTCAGAACTTCTTTGTTGTTCCCGAAATAGCTCTAAATACCCATCGTTAACCAATAACGAGGCCTTCATTATATTTTCATTGCCTATAAATGTTTCGTCTATTTCAAATATTTCTCCAAATCCGTAAATTTATTATTTAAAATACAATCAATTGTTTTTTATTAGCGATATCAGGTCTTATATAAAGTCTGCTATCATTGCATCTGAGAAACTATGCATTGCTTTAAATGGCTTTCATATGTTTCAATGTGAACTCCAAAATGATTGTAATATATCATTAATTCCAATTTTAATGTTTTCAATTTATTGAAAAATATTCGGTATGTTTCTATCACAAAACGAACAGCGGGAATGAATCTTTCCTAGAGTAAGAATTGAACTGTTTGGTGTTCTATTACAGACTGAACATGACTTAAATTAATCGATTTATTCTAATAGAAAATTCATCTCTTAACTACTGCCGTTTTTTTGCATTTTAGAGATTTTGATAAATAGCTCTCCACTCTCCGAAGAGTCCTATGACTGGAAAATTCATTTACTTTCAAGTCAGATAATTTTAATGTGAAATTTAAATATCTATTTAAATCGTATATATTTTATAATATTTTAATCTACTGATGTCAAACACGTTATTTAAAGATAAAAATAAAAAAATTTCCTCTAGTCTTCATTATAATGCAGACCTCTTAATCTAATTAATAACCTTTTTCAGATACATTTTGAACTGTTGTAGAAAAAGTAACATATTAGCCAACTTTTATACTTTCTATACTACTAAATACATGATGAAATAAACTGTTTGCAAATATTTGCTACCTTATTTATCGATTTAAAAAATTTGAAACGAATCTCGAAAAATAATCTCGACCACAACAAGCGATATTTTATAAAAAAATTTTATCTAGAATTGACTATAAGCATTTATTCAAAAATTTACATCGAATTTATCCCTTTTAATTTCTATTTATCCATACATATTTTTCGGAAATTTCAAAGCCAGAGAATGCCTACTGATTTTTTAGAATAAATTTTTCTAGCGGTTAAGCTCTTGAAAACGACCTTAATTTTAGATTTGGGAGAAAATTATAAACGAAATATGTTTACTAATTTTCTTAGACGTTTTAGTTGTGCTAAGATTTTTCAATCCAGTAATTGAGATTTTATATTTTCACTTAATCTGTTTATTTTAAATTTTTTTTACTATTTCATAATTTTTTTTTGCTACTTTACAAATTTCTTTAAAGTTTTAAGTTCATTTTTATTACCATATTGTCCATCTTCTGATCTACCTGTCCCTGGTTTTTCTGGATTACCAACTCTGAATTTTCTATTTATAATATACATTTTAACATCCATTTTTATTCCATTGTTTCTTCTCTCTCGTTGAAATTTATTCGATCGAAGCATTTTTCTTAGCAATATGCTGTATTAGTTGAATCTTAGTTGTTTAATTTTTAATTACTTTTATTAAAAATCTTTTAATTTAAGAGCTATAAAATTACAGGAGAATATGCGAGCAATATTTGTTTTATGCTATCATTGATAAGAACTTAAATAAATTGCTAAAAAAAAGATTTAAATGAATTATCTTGTCTCTACTACTATAATTATAGTTTCAGGTGAAAAATTATTTGAAAAAATATCAATGAAAGTGATTTATATTATATCCTTATAAAAATATCAGAAATTTATTTCTTAATGGCAATCTATGATGTACTACAATCCAGAAAGACTTTTAACAATAGTTAGTGTATATATTTTTTTGAGCATAAAATCTTTCTACATATTTCATGTTCTACTTCTGCCCACTATTAATGATTATGTAATATTTGTAAACAAATTATAAGATTTATATTCTTAATCAAAATATTCTCGTTGGTGCCTTGTATTTTTCTAACCAATTAAACATTTCGAAGTGATTCGTTGCTGTTGTCGAGACATTACTGAATTATATAAATGAATTTATTTGGAAGGCAAATTAATTCACTAAAAATTCTCATTCAATCGACTATTATGGTCTTCATGTGTATTTTTTCAGGTTTCTTACTAAATTTTGTGATTCAATTTCATTTTTATCGAGTTTCTACATATAAATCATTTTCTTCAGTACACCCAAATATATTAAAAAATAGTCTTGAAAAAAAATAGCTTCTCTGTGATTTAAATTATCGTTTCTTAAAACATAATCCAGTAAGACAATTATAGAAATATAATCTCTCCTATATGTATATTTCAGATTAACTTTTTACTCTGGTTTCGATTTTAAATTTTTTAATCGTGTTTTTTTTCATAATTTCTTCAATTTTATATTTTATTTATAATAAATCTTCTATTGATACCGAATGTATTTATAATTCATTAATTTTAGAATTTTTGTTTTTTTGATCGAAACTAACTCAAAATTTATCTAAAAAAACGTTTAATATATTTTTCTGATAATGATCGTAAAAAGAAAAATTATTCATAAGAAATGTGTTAAATTTTTTTAACATAGATTTGATAGTTGAATGAATCAAAAAGAAATTAAATGGAAATCTGGTGCATATATATCAAAGTATTTTGATATTTACATACAAATATATTTTATCGTAAATTCAATATGAATCATTTTTTATTAATAAAATGTTTGTATCAACTATAAATGCATCAATTGCCTAAAAATTTTATAAAATCTACTTTTATACTACTTATGCTTAGAATATTGTCATTTGGTGAGAAGAGTATAATATGAATCAAGCGGATTTATAATATAATCAAGAGCGGCGTATCTGAAAGATTCCGGTTATTAAAATACTTGAGACATTGAGTTCAAGAAGATGTTTTTTTGGTTCTAGAGATTCGCAACCAAAATTTTCTATGGCTTAAAAATGCAAGATAAAGGTGAGGAAGAAGATTTGAAAGCAGCAAAATTGTTTAAAAATACTTAAAACACGAAAAATTGTCAAATTCTACGCATACCGAGAGAATCGTGCAAATATTTATCTTTTTGTTGTTATCACCTGAAAAATAGATCGTCATTTGCTATAAATAGGAGAAATCTTAAAAAATTTAAATTTATAAGGAAATAAATGTTGGATATTTTAAATTTTCTACAAAGAAATCATAGTATTCTGATTTCAAACTGGATAATTAAACAATAGAAGATGATTTAAGATTGAAAGTAACTGATTTTTTGATCGCACATTTTCAAACAAACCAATATATTTGATTTGATGATAATTACATCGAACCAGTAGAAACAAAGACCTCTGCATTTATGTCTAGCGCTTAAAGATAAAGGTATTCAAGTTCATCGATCTATTTCTGATATTCATAGATTTGCATTTTTTCCCGCTATCTTTATACAGATAGAAGAATAGAACCCAAATATAGTGCAGAAGACATGCATAATTTACTTTATAAATGTTTATAATGCGATTCATTTAAAAGAACAACAGCCACTATGGCGCTTCTTCATGCGTTTTTTAATGTTTTTTAGGTGTTTCTTTTTTTGTTTTTCAGATTTATAAGACTTTGTTTGAGACTATAACTAATGGAAACAAAATAGAAATCAAAGACAAAATACTTTATTATGAACACTCGGAATATAGTTTTATACACAGTGTTGTTGTTTAACCGTTTGACTGCTACGCGGCGCGAATGCGCTTCGTTCATTTGTCTCGAAAACAGCGACGCAGCGCTTTCGCGCTGCCAGTCACAGTGTGTCTTTTTGCTCCATGGAATTGAACGTAGTCTGACCTCGCGAGTACTTTGTAACACGAGTGTATTCTAAACTAACTTTTTACCATTTTTATATATTATTTAAAAAATATAACCATGTCACGGACTATTATTTTGGACGTTGATTCGATTGCTAGCGATTCTGAGGATGGTGAAATTGGTGGTGACACAAGTAGTGATGATAGCATTATTATAACTCATCGAAGAAAAAGACTGAGGATTGAAAGTGAGTCTTCTATCTCATCTTCAGAAGCAGAGGAAACACCAACTTTTACGAATATTCCTCCGACTAATGTGTTTTCCAAAGCAACAAATAATTTTTTCGAGACTCTCTGACCTAGATGTGCGCCTCCCCCCGATGCTTCACCGGTAACATATTTCAATTTATTTTTTACCACATCACTCCTTGAAACCATTGTAAGGGAAACAAATCGATATGCTACCCAGTTTTTTGCCTCGCACACTGTTTTGAATAATTCTCGAGCAAAAAAGTGGACGCCGACAACGATATACGAAATCAAAGCCTTTATTGCAGTCTTACTCGAAATGGGGATTACGAGAAGGCCAACAATTGATAGTTATTGGGCAACAGGTTCCCGGCAATTACCATGGTTTAGGACAATGTTTTCAAGGGATAGGTTTCAACTGATTTTGAAGTTTTTTCACTTGATTGACAATACGTCATTATTTGAACCAGGACATCCGAATTATGACCCATGCGGCAGATTTGATATGCTTGTCAAACATGCAAATACTGTATTTCAGCGGCATTATATACCAAATCAACAATTATCTATCGACGAGTCGTTAGTTGGTACTCACTGTCATTCTGCCATAAAACAATACATCCCAAACAAAAAACACCATAAATGGGGGATAAAATTTTGGATGTTGTGCGACTCGATTTCTAAATATTGCTTGGGTTTTTTTGCTACAAAGGAGCTAAAAATACAGATGACAGAGATTTAGTACAAAAATATGGCCTTGGATTTACGGTTGCGCGAAAATTGCTTTTAACTGGCAATTATCTGTTCAAGGGCTATCATCTGTTTACAGATAATTTTTACACAAGCTTACGCTTGGCCAAAGCCCTTTTGAAACAAAATACTTATCTAACTGGAACAATTAGACGTAACAGAAAAGAGATTCCTCCAGAAGCTAAGAAAGCAATCGTAGGAGAAGCGAAATACATGGCACATGAAAATGTATTGATGTGCTCTTTCAGGGACAAAAAGTCCAAATCAAACCCAGTCATACTGATTTCATCAAATTCGGATACTAATAGTGTGACGATCAAGAAAAAGAAAGGGAATTTTGAATACGAAAAGATGAAACCAAGCATGATTCATGACTACAATAAATACATGGGTGGTGTGGACGTGTGCGACAAAATGCTATACGTGTATTTAGACGAGCGAAGAACCCTCAAGTATTGGAAGAAAGTAGTATTCAACGTATTTGGAAGAATGGTGCTGAACTCATATATTTTATATGTTTCAAACACTACTGAAAAAAAATGAACCGGCTCAAATTTACATCGAAAATTATTGACGACATCGAAAAGGAGTGGATGTACCATAAAAATAGCGTGTCAACACAACCATCTTCATCAACTAATAAATTTGCGCTTGAAAAATTACCGGGTCGTAACTTACGAAAATGTGCGGTGTGTAGCAACGGAAGGAGCGGGATCAAGCGATCCCACCTTATTTGCGCTTGTTGTAAAAAAGGCCTTCACGCTATTTGTGCGGCAAAACATAGTTGTAATACATAAATTTTTTAAGTAAGAGTCAGAATTTTTCACTCTCATGAAAACGATCCTTTACGTTCGGAAAAACACTAGGTAGTATCACATAATAATATTATTTTGTGATACTACCTAGTGTATTATCGATAGTAATTGTTATCATGTATCACCTAGTGCCTACGCCGGAATCATTCGAAATCATTGATTCACGTGCTGATCATAAGAGAAAATCAATAAACTTTAAGTTATCTTTTTATAAATTTTAATTTTTAACGACCACTTGTTTTTCTATGTTATCAATAACACTTGTTACATTGTAGTTGTGCGAAACAATATATATATATAAAAAAAAAAAAATTGACAACATCAATTGAAAATAAGTCCCGCAGTTTTCGTGCGTTCTTGCAATAATTGCTTAGCAGCCAAACGGTTAAAAGAGAAAAATGAATTTACGAGATTGAAAAATTTATCCAATCAAATATATTCACAGGCTTCTGAATTCACTATGATAATAAAAAATCAAATAACTACAAAGCTTATAAATATCAGAGAAATTATAGATGTGATGTATTTTTAATACAGCATTATCTTTTGGCTATTTCAATGAATCAAAGAAAATATTTATTTTGATAAAACTTGAAGATTGCAAAACTCAAAAAAAAAAACTAAACAAACCACAGAAATCAAAAGTCTAAAATTATACAGCAGAAATTACAGAGTAACATGGCCAAACACATAGTCCGTATTTCAATAATCTATTGGGAGCATTGCTACTTGCTTTTCTTTTTATTTTATATAAATGGGAAATAATATTTAACTCTGCATTTTCTTATATTATTTATTGCTTCAAATTACGCTTTATTCAAAAAAAATTCATTTTGCTGCTTTGCAAAAAAGTAGGTCAAAATCTAATTTTATATTGTTCAACATATTTTATATTTGTACTATTATTTTTCTATTGCTTTGACAAAAAAATAAAATTCTTATTTTAATTAGGATATTTGATCTTGTTTTCTACTGTATTTTTCTAACTTCTTTACATTTTAGACTTATATGTTACATATCTCACCTATGCTATAATTTCTTTTCAGTTTCTAATTTTGACAAAAATGGTTTCCTTCTGAGCGGATAATTCATGGTATTGGCGAGAACATTTAAAAGACACACTATCTAAATTGTTTACTTAGAAACTCAATCTAAAGATGTTCTTGTACATCCAATTATATAAGAAATATAACCTACGGTTTTTAGCATTTTTGATTGAATAAAAAAATTCGATTAAAAATGAAGCTTCCTCCACTATATACTATTTCTATATATTTTTACTAGCTTTAATTACACATTAAATAATCCTTTATACCATATTTTAAATAATCTATAATTTGTAAAAAATCCTAAATCTAATTTTTTTAGTTAAACATTTGAATGAATGCTAGAAAATACTTTAATTGATCGAAATATTTTAAAACTGCTGGTTTTAATGCTATGCGTATTTTATTTTCTGCATAAATCACCTTTATTACGGTTTCAAGTTTTGTTTCATATCTTCTCAAATTTTAAAGTTTGCGATAAATTATTTTCAGGAGTTGCACCATTTATAATTAGGTTTCAATATTTTACTTCTTCATTAGTCGACTTCTTTCGTAAATTGATGAATATTTTTAATAAATTATGAGTTACGCGCGTCTTTCGACTACGATTAGTATTCTGTGAAATCTTTTCGAAATCTATTCAAATCCTAACGTTTTTTATCTCTAAATAAATTTTTTTCGAAATTTTTATAGATCCATCGGGTAGTGTTCAGATCTTAATCTTTTTTTACAGGTGAATCATTTTTATGTAAATCTGTTTGTATTCTGTATTGATATCATTCCAACTATATAATAAGGAATTGGTAATATTTAAATTGCACTTAAACCAATTTTTTAACTTACATACGAGCAACTCTCTCAAAAACTCTGTTTTAGATAGATACAAATATATGAAAAATCTTGTTATAGAATATATCTTCTTTCATATTGGTGTCGCGCACATAATTTCATATAACTCAGAAAAATATTTTTTTTCTAGTAAAAGTACTTTCTTTTATAAGCTATTAATAATACTATATGTTTCTTAATCAGATTAGAAAACTTTCTTACATTTGGTCTGATGCATCTAGTTTTTTTGATTACTATTAATAGCTTCGTTATTATCTTCCAAGTCAACTGTCTGACATTTAAACACATACATATTCTATTGATTCTGATAATTAATAAAAATAACTTGTTTGAGAAAATAGGCAGTGTATTCATGACACGTATCATATATATCCGAATATGATTTTCTATAAAAAATAGATTTTACAACTTTTCATATCATAAGAAATACGGCACTGTATCGTGAATCGTATAAGCTAGTGTATATGGGGTTTACGCTTCTAATAAGTCACAATTTCATCGAGTAACTAAAGCGAATTACATTATCAGGTCTATTTTCCGAAACATATGATAATTAAACACTTCGGCAGAAAAGACGTGAAATTTATTAGAAATGTATAGGATACAAAAAAGGTTTAATAAGGCGTAAAATACTTTCAAATAAAGAATTCATTATATTTTTATAACATAAAATAGCAAGGTAGGTATGTAAATATTCATTTCAATTTAATACTATGAAGCCAACATTTACTTCTAGTTGAAAATTGAACTCATTTTTACATATATATTGAAAAAAACGTCCTAAAAAATTTCTAAACCGAAGAAAGAGTTTGTCTAAAAGTAGTAAATTGTTTAAATTAATTTTTATAAATAATTCGAATTAAAGTACAATTATTTATATATAATCTATAACTATGATAAAAATATATATTAATCTTTATATAATATATTTATATAGGATTTAATTGAAAGTTTTTTCAAATTTATTAAAATATTATTTAGATAAATTATTTAAAAAGTTTTTTTATCAGAAATATTCGTAAATATCTTCTAAGAACAAAAAAAAACATTTTAATCGGATTTTCATTGATTTTTATTTAAGATACTATATAAAATAATGGAAAAAAATGTCTAACATGGGTATATTTATGTTTTACATACCATCGAGTGAAGCCAAGATTTTATGTCCTCAAGTTTTCACGAACAAGAATTTCTTTTGTGTAGATTCGTTAGCAAAATATATTAAAATTGCATTTTTACTTATTTGCTTAATAAAATGTTATGGTTGTATTAAAGTAGAAGTTATATTCAAGAATGAATCTTTTTCGGATTGTATGAGTGGCCGTTTGTATTTTGAATTGGATAAGCCTTTTTTAATTACTCTTAATGAACCAAATAGGGCTTCATTGGAGATATCAGAGCAATCGCACTCTATTCCACCTGCTGAAGAAGACGCTTCTAATAAACCAAGCAGTAAAGAAACGTGTTATCAAACTCATGTCATAACAGGCCAAAGATCTGAAAAAAAAATTAATAGAGATGCTGCTATTCACAATGTATTAACAGAGTTTACAGAAGAAGAAGCAATTAGACCCTGATACTATAAAAGAACCGCTGCGGTTTTCTGCAAATTCACAAGATGCTATTATATCTTCAGAAGCATTATCTGAAAAATCCCTTTCTAAGCAGTTTCAAAATGTTTCAATGAAAGTTCCAGATGCTCTCGCATCAGAGAATGATATTTCCAAGAAATTTGGGGATCAAACTGTTTTAATAGACATAAAGTGTCACGATGCGATACAAGAATCTATACCAACCGTTTCCTTCGAATACACTAACGATTTCATTATCCGATCGGATTATTTTGATAAACACATCGATTCCGAAGAAACTGAAGTTAAAGTTAACATTGAAGATATCACGAAAGAATCAGTAGATAGAAAACAGTTTTGTTTGTTTCTTAGAACATGCCGTTATGCGTTGGATCCCAAAAGAATAGGATTGAAAAAATCAGATGTTTTGTGTTTCGTAACTCTACTGCGCGATTTGGGTTGTTATTCAACATCAAATATTTTGAATAAATTATATGAACATTTACTCCCTTTACTACTTAGTCAGAAATATCTTATTTCGTCGGATTTTGCGGATGATATAGGTGATAATGCTATATTGAATTTTAACAAACTTTTTTTACCATTTATAAATACAGTTTTTGATTCAATTGATATATGCTTTGATGCTACAAAAGAAGAATTGGTTTTTCTGAAAGTGAATACACCGAATAAATCAGATTTGCTCGATTTTTCATATCTCAAAGAAATTAAATTTCGCATTCACGCCGATGTATATTCGGTTCTACACCATGATGGTTCTAGACCCAAAATTCTGACAATATTTTGGCTTCTCTGGTTATACACTATAAAAGGAATAATAGTATCTGCTGATAATACTTATTTCACCGAAACAAAAGATTCAGATAACGCGTGTGAACTTTTACTCAAAAAAGGTATACATTCGGATATTCGAAGACAAACAGATGGTCTGTTCAATGTTTTTGCTACAAATCAAATATATTTGGATTTAAAAAGCATTGAACTCGATAATATAGTACTATCTGAAATAGATGTTTCTTATTTAAAGAAATTTATTAATCTGGAATCTTTGATTCTAGTAAGATGCGTCCTTCCATTGTCTTCGACGTTATTAGGCGAAATACCTGTATATTTTTCTAAATGTAAAGAGTTGAGGATAATTTGTTTTTCGTTATCTAATATTTTCTTTCAAAGTATTACAAACTCTTTAATTGAGGTTTTAGATTTGTCATGTTGCGAGTATATTGATTATGGCGAAGATCTTGATCTAAACGGTTCTTTAAATAATTTGAAAAGTCTTAAACTAGACTATTCAAAACTCAATCATCAGATAGTTACATTTTTCTTAAAAAATAGATGTTTAAGAAGCCTAAGTATAAGAAACGTTGATTTCGAAGGATATATTAATGCAAGAAATTTTACAGGATTTCAAAAGTCATTCGATTTTCTTGATATTTCTGGCTGCCAGTTTTCCAAATCATATTTAAAATTTTTTTCCACCAATTTATTTGTTAACACATTTATAATGCAAAACTCAAAATATTTTGATGACGTAAAAAAAATATTATCTTGTAAATCATTACATATGTCTGTAGAAACATTAGATTTAAGCGGTAACAAGATAACCTCAACTATGTTAACTCAAATTAGAAAATTTTATGGTATGAGCAACTTAATTTTATCAGATTCTTCTATAGATTTCTTTGGTAATCCAAAAGATGTTTTTCTATTTGAAGATTCTCTAAAAAAATTAAACATCTCGCGAAGCCGCTCAGGAAACAAATTTTTATCTATTTTAAGTCGCTTTAATAATCTAGAAGAATTTATAGCACCAGAATGTAATTTTGATGCGGGTTTTTTAGTTTATATAAAGTCAGTCGATGTTTTGAAAAAATCTTTAAGAAAGATTGATGTTGCCTAGAAGCAAAGTTGAAATAATGGATTTTTTTGTATTAAGCGAATTCGAAAATCTTGAAGATCTTTGTATTACATTAGTTTCCAATGTTTTTGTGAGATATTTTGACAATAATCAATTGCCCTTATGTGAAAACCTAAAATCTTTAACCTTTTCTTTTACAATTGTTGATGCTTTCATTTTGAAACTAATCATGCTTCATTTGAATTTAGTTAATCTTTATTTTTATAACTGTGAAATAAAAACGGGGTCATTCCCAAGAGATTTGCGAAGAATGCTTATTCAACTACATCGTATTAGTTTAATAGATACGAATATTTCTACGGTTGATAAGGAAACTTTAAAGTATTTCAGAAGAAATGGAATCGCTATATATTTCAATCAGTAAAGGTAAGGTGGTTTTTTTTTATTGTTGCTATTTAATTTTTTTGTCAAATATATTTTCATTTTTATCACTTTCACGAATCTAGTTTAACATTTAAATTTTTCTTAGAGTTATATTCAGAATATCTTTTGCTGTTATATAATATTTGCTTCAAAATATTAATTACAAGTACTTCCCAATCTATCAAAAGTGGTATGTGTTTAATTCTAAGTTTTAATCGTATATCGTCACGGTCCAAACGCCTTCATGTCCAATATGCCACAGGATGTTATTTATATTACACCCCCCTTATTTCTTATAATTTTTTTACCGCCAATATTTCTCATACGCATCCTTAATATCAAAGATATTTAGGCAGGAAATGATTCCTTTTCTAAATTCAATTAGTCAAGCTTAAAATTGCAAAAGAGTTACATATTTCAATTTGCTTCGATTTTTTTTAAATTTCAAAAAAATATCTGAACAGTATAAAAAAATTATCAAACAATCTTTTTTAAAAAAATAAATTTAAGACGCTTTATAGTGAGATTAAGATCATTTAAACAGTAAATTCTATTATTTAACTTAAAATGTGCAGGTCATCAAGATAACTCAGCAATAAAAATGCACTTAATAATAAAAAAAAGTTCAAATTACGCTTTAAACTTTTTATTTAAGTCAAAATTTTTATGTTTAAACTTTATCTCTAAAAGACAAGAAGTCGAAAATGGTTGGATTTTCCGTTTATTATTCTTAAAATATAATTTCGAAGTTAATGTGCTTACTCAGCAGCAAATTTTCTATAGCAAACTACATCATCAGTCATTATAATATTTGATGTGTTTGTAGTGTAGTTTATTATTCGAATAGATTAGATTCAGTATTCGACTCTAAAGTAATTTATTGCGGTTTAATTTCAGATAAATTAACGGAACATACTTCAACAAAACACTATTATACCCACTATTTCCTATTAATTATGCCTTTGGAAGTGAATTATTCAAGCCTGTCTGTCTGTCAAATAAAAGAATAAAAGATTATTTATTCCTCGGACAAAGTCTGGCTTCATTAGTGCATAAAAAACCAGGTTAAAACGGGCAAATCCTTATATTCTTATCCCAAATACTTTCTTTTAACCCTATTTATAATTCGATTTGAACATTGGACTGTTTATACACTTTTTTGGAATGTAGTATTTCATATAAGCCTGAATATTAGCTCAGTTGAGAGAACTAAAAACTAGATTTCTAAACATCGCTGTTATGAAATTGAATTTCTTGCCGATCATTAAAGTTGTCAAATAGAATTTGCAAAGAATTTTTACTTAATTGGGAGTCTTTCTGGTAATATAAAATATTAAAATATGTTTGTTTAGGTGTCATTCGAATACGGAAATGCGAAAGATCCGTATAATCTATACAATATTGTATATCGCATTATCATTATATTTGGTTTCAAGACATCTTTTTCTTTTCTATTTTTATAAATTACATATTATTAGTATTGCAGTTACTATTCATTTATATACATTCAATTAAAGTTTAAAAAGAGAAGAAATATAAATGAAGAAGCGAAAGCTATAAATAGAATCATTGATTTTTATCTACAGAGGAAGTATCTAAAGGTTTTTATTGTTTATTCTTTCGATTTTAAAGGAATAGCAAAACAAGAACACAAAACTGCAAAAAAAAGTAGAAATAATAATAAAGTTAAATTGTTTAACTTCTTATTTAGCATATTTATTTTATTCTCCGTAAAGCAATTATATGATGGTCCGAATACTGAAATAGCATAAAGGAGTGTATTATCAAGGAGATATATAGGATTAAAGGAAAGGAATAAGCATAAGAACAATGCAATAAAAGAAATCTAAGAAAAACAAAGATCATATCTAACTCGAAAAGGTTTTTGAGAATAAAAGGCAGCTTATAAATACGAGAGGAATATCTTGGACCGTAAAATATAATGATATGTAAAAATTTATAATGTTTTTCGTATATATTCATAATTCTATTTAGATATATGTAAGCCTAATGAAATTTAATTATTTCTTGCCCCATATCTATTATATACCTATAAAAGAACTATATTATAAATTAATATAACTTTGTGAGTAACAACACCATAATATAGCAATTGTATTATCATAAGGTCTACTTTATAAATACTTTTATAAATTTTCCATTAACCAAAATAATTACTAATATGTTATTCGCGTATTATCTAAAGTTGCAAAAATCTAGTGCTATGATATATTTTTAAAAAGAATCTTTGTGACAAATAAATGTAAACCATTCTATAAACAATACACTAATTTATTAGCAAGTACAACTATGAGTAAATGATATATGTACAGAGCAAGTGTACATAATTGGAAGATTTTTAAGTTATTATTACTCTGTGATAGTAGAAGATAGTTGGAGGATGGGTAATCACATAAAAAACTATCTGGTTGGCAATGTGTGTATGAAATCGATGGGAAATCATTGTTAACATTTTGGTGGGATATAAACCATAATGGATCAAATGTTGATTTCTTATAATCCCAGTTACAACAGATTAAAAGAAAAAATGGAAACCTCCATTTGTTCATCCTTGAAACCGAGAGTTAAAAGAGGGAAGGAATAAGTTGGTAAGTAAGATAGTAGAGGATAGAAAAGGAGACAACGAAAATCTATTTTTATGGGGAAAATCATGTTAGAAGTTATAAACCTTTTTACAATAATATGCCAAAAATGTATTTTCGTAATTATTCAATATAAAGGCTTGTTGATAGCCTATTGAGTAAGATGACTTGACTTGCTGGGTGATTTCCTTGAGTAAATTTCATCGATTGAATGGAGTTAATAAGAAAAGCATACCTGACTGACAAATCTAAATCAATTCTATGTATTTTGATATAATTTTTAAGAGGCCTATATACAGCGAATATGAAACATACATATGCTTTTCCACACATTAGATTTTCGGAGAAGAATACAAAAAAAGTGAAAAGAATCATTCAGGCAATAGCTATTAAAAAACCTATCTTACTGACAATATAATTTTAAAAGAATTATGTTAAAGCTGTGGTTAAAAAGTTACAATCATTTAATGTTCAGATGTACCTCAATAAATTTTCATAAAAAAAATGTGATAATAAATGTTAAATTATATATTAAACAAGTGGACAAAGCTTCACTGAAATTTGTAAATATACTAAAAAAAATTAAAATCAATAAAAAGCTGTACATTTGTCGTGTGAAGAGAGAAAAATATGTTTATAGATAAAGGAAAAAAAAAATTCGAATCTATCAGCCGTTCTTAAACCCCGATATGCATGTTGTTTCAAATTACTTTATGTAATTATTAAATTAATCGGCAGGATTTTAATATAAAAAGCCTTTCAAAATAAATAAAGACATGTGTTTAAGAACAATTAGGATTAGATTTATTCAAGAGATTCCAAAATTCATTGATGAATATAACTGTAAATGTAAATATAAATACTTGTTTGAATTCGTATTTCAGATTCGAGAAAAATATAAACAATGAAGGCAATCAATATATTTATAGAAGTAAGAGTTGATTAAAAAAACACATTAAAATCATATAAACGCGTAACTTAGGGCGTGTAAATTTTTAGCAAATTAGCTAACAAAAGCTAAGACCTTGGTTTATGACAAAAACCGTTACATGATAACATTTATAAAAAATATTAAACTACTACTTCTAAAAAAAACTTCAGTATCGATTGGTTTAAAGTATGAAGTAAAATTAACAATTTAAATCAATAGAAAAATGTATGTTATACTGGAAGGGCAGTTTCAAAAAAAGTAATAAGCTAATTCTTTTTATAAAAAATATTTGGATGTTTGGGTTATAGACTAAAAATCTGAAATGTTTGGTTTATTAAAGAATAAATCTATTCTGATTATATCTTACCCAATAAGATAAACAAAAAAAATATTCAAATATCTAAGAAAGAATCTCTCACCCTATCAGAGGCAGAATTAGCTTGGGTATTCTCTGCTTGTCGTAAGAGGCGACTTGAAGGGATTAGTCCTCTATGTTAGAGTTAGGGTGTAGGGCTAATAACAAACCCTTTAAAATTACCTTGTAACGAAACCCGAAAAAGTAAAAAACCCACATAAAAAACACCGGTGAGCTGTATTACTAGGGGAAACCAAGGCTCGTACAAGGCAGTAATCTGAAAATGTATAAAGGAATCTAAGAAAGAACAAATTAACAATTATAAATGACTAATTAATTAAATTCTGTTATGTTAGAAAAGAGCACAATGTATAATTTTTGAATTTAAAATTCCCTCGATCTTGAATCGCTATATAAAATGAGTAAAAGTTTATCAAATAAAATATTTCGAATCCAACACACCGAGAAATCTATAAAATATATTTTAGTGTGCCATTTTACAAGCGAAATCAAGAATCAGACAAAATAAACAAAAAATGTAATATAAAAAAACTTATCTATAATTTTTGTTATAAAAAATTGATATTTTAATATATTTCCTTGGAGTAAATAAGTTATTAATCCAAACCAATTTCAGTGTGAACTCATGTTAAATTAGAATGGATGTATTCAGATATACTCTTAAAACATTCTCCAGAATAATCTTTAAAAATTACTATATATTTAGAATTATTAAAATATATGAAGTATTCAGGTTCTATATTGTTATTTAATATTTTCAGACCTATTTGATACTTAAATATATTGCGCTCGAGTCCACAGTGATTTAAAGAAATTAATAGTTCGCATTTTATAAGAAAATATATATAGCGAATTACAAAATTATCCCAGGTTTCTTTAAAAAGTATATCAAAAAATATATTTTCAAAATTTTTTATAAACTCTAATTTGATTGTATCCTCCCTATGTCCAATAATTATCATATAAAGTATTATTTCAGTTAATTGATTTAGCTTCTCAATAAAGATATCAGGAAGAAGAAACAATATTAGATGAAAATCATTGAAAATCCTATTGGCATATTTTAATTCATTGTTTTTTTCTGTATGGATTATATTTGTAATATCTTCGAAAAGAACTTTTAATAAATCAAATGAAACATAATAATTTGTATTATATTGAATGCAAGATACTATTCTAAACATAATTTCATTTATTTTTTTTTTAAAATCGAGTTTTATATTTTGAATCTTCAATCGATTATCTTGCGTATTTAGAAGTGTATCTTTATGAAAGAGTCGTATGTATTCGTTTTCGCATTTTTCAAGCAAAATAAGTAACATATACATCTCTCTGTCTCTTTTAGGTATTGTATTTAAATATGAATTATTAATATAAATTGAAAAAATCAAACTTCTTATTCTAAAAATGCCCAAATCGAAATATTTTAAATTATAAGAATTGAATAATTCCTCTAATTTTATTTTTATGTGTGATTTATCTTCAGGCCAAAATTTTAATGGAAATTTCGTATTATATAAAAAATGTGAAATTTCATTTAAGATCTCTTTAAATTTGCAAATTTCAATTTCTATTATATTAAAATTTAAAATTTTTAGGAATATATCAGTAAATAAATCTTCGCATGATATTTCATCCAAGTTAAAATGTATATAAACCATCTCAGCTTCATAATTCACAAATTGAAAATTCTTTGTTCGGCTAAATTTAATTATTTCAATAAGCGAATTTAACAATGTTGGATTTAAAAGTTTTATTTCTTCGAATGTAATTGGCATGTTTGGGTATTCTTTCAATATTTTTTTTAGTTCTGGGCTTCCATTTAAAAAACCGGAAATCAACTGATATTTTCCAAAAATGGCATCCAACGATTCTTTACAAACAATCTTATCAGGATCAATAACATCGATTAATACTTTTTTTGATTCGTTTCGAGTCTTTGATATCGAGTGAGATCTTTTCCTAGATAAAACATAGCTCTGTAAATATTTTAAACACGGCCTTGGTATTTTATTACACACAATACATTCTTCTTTATCAAGACATTTCTGATATTTTCGTGAATTTGAACAGATGCCTTCACATATACTACACAAGTCTGGATTTATATCATTAGAAGCCAGACAAGTACTATTAGATGTCTGAATAGTGTCATCAATCGGTTTTTCACAATTAATATCTCTAATAAAATTCTTAGGTTCTTTTTCATTGCAAATCCTATCTAAATCTATATCGATTGGCTTATTTACTATTTCCTCATCTATTTCTTGGATTGAACAGAGCACAATATGTAAATATATTATATAGTGAATCATTATGGGTAATTTATTAGGATATAAATATTGCATTTCTAATTTTAGAAGGCCATCTAATTTTTTATCTAATAAAATTGAAAAAAATCAATTTAAATATAAAATTGTAAATTTGCTTGATCTAAAAAATAGCTTATATGTGTTGAGTATTATAACTTTTTAAGTCTTGCTTATTTATTGCAGCATTTTTTTTGAATCAAAATGGGTAATTTAGAATAATGAACAACTCCATCATGGTGGATGTAAAAGTAATTTATAGACTTTAGATTTCAAACAATCTAATTTATTTTGATTTTTTGTGTCGATGAGCGAAATTCTATGGTATATTTTTACCAGATTAATCGATTGCTATTAAATATTTTAATTTTTTCAATCAAGACAAATTTTATTTGCAAGTATGGTAATTATTCTAACAGTAAATAACTATAAACTATGGAATAATAGCTCTTTTTTTTGCTCTTGAATCCAAACATTTGAAGTTACTCAGAAGATATTGATTTGTAAACCATTTTGATAAGAAAAATAAATATTTCTTCGCTTTGGTCTCAATAGCATAAATCATTACTTATAAGTTTTATTTCATATTATTACGATCCGCCGTAAACTATTTCCAAGATAGTTTATTCTTTGGCAAAATTATTTTTTTGCTTGTATTTGATACAATTGGCAAAAAATATTAGAAAATTGAATAACTTGATTATTAATTAAAAATTATTTACTCTTTAAAAACTTTAATGACAAATTCATCTTTAGATATTGATATTCGGATGCAGCTATTTTATATTAAGTAAATTTTGTCAATATAGAATATTGATTGGCAGATAATGCTTTTTATGATAAATAATAAAAGTATTTTAGATTTCCACCTAAATTTTTGGTATTTATTCTATGAATGAGTAAAAGCATTTTAATCAATCATAAATTGAAATTTGTTTTTTTAGGTTAATCAGATATGCCACAATATAAACTAAAGATCCTATTATCTATTGTACCTAAATTTTAGCACTTTTTAAAAAAATTATTGGTAATTAGAAGTTCTAAAAATATTTATTTACTTCGTAATAACTATATAACTACATTGTAAATATTTAATTTCTAAAAGACATTATAATTTTTATAGATATAATCCTTTTATAACTTAATTCTCCCGGATCGATCTGGTTTGAAGCGTTACAATGTTGTCTATTCATTAACAAATATATTCGAAAGTAAATTCAAATTTTTAATCATTTAGTATTCTAAAAGTAAAAAATAAATTTCGAAAAATCGAAGAAAAATGATTAATCACTCAATATGTAGATTTTTTTCCGGATTAGATCGAGAAAAAAATCAATGATTTATTATTTTGCATTTATAAAATGTAATTCAAAGATATTCATATGGTTGATATTGACTCGAAAGAATGGATATTAGAATAAAAGATAATATTCCTATAGTTAGTTTTTTTAAATATCTGAAAATAGATTTTAATTTCAAATTAAAAGATTAATAGATTTTACTAGAATCTGATGATCCTATAGTTAATTTTTTTTTAAATATCTGAAAATCAATTTTAATTTCAAATTAAAAGATTAATAGATTTTACTAGAATCTGATGATCACAACCTAATTATATTACATTAATTAAACATTAAAGTTTTAAGGAAGTAAAATACCAGTTTTTTTGTAGAGAAGGGGCTTTGAAAAATTTAAATTTAGCCTAATTCGTTAATTTTCAAATTATATTTTTTAATCAAATATTTTTTTAAATGAAATAAAAGAACATCTGGAAATGATTTTTTTAATTATCCATAATAATAATAGTGTAGTAAAACACAAATATTTTCTTCATTCTTTATTTATATAACAAAATAGAAATAAAAAATTTTTATTCAAGAGCTTTATGAATAAATTATTTTCACTTCATGGCTATTTCAATATTAACCGTATATTTCTGATCAAAACTATAAATTACAGCCGCCAATTTTCTTTTTTTTTCTCATTATAATTGACTTTTTTTTTAATTAAAATTGTATTACATTTTTCGATAAATTTAATTGTTTTTACTAATTTGAAACATAAAATCAGTAACTATCTACTTGTTAAATATAAAACCGAAATTAAATTTAAATTAAAAAGTTATTAATAAATAGATTTGTTAATATATTAGAAATTAAGTGTTCTGGATTCAATTATTTCTACTTGATTAACTTTTTTTTCGGTTTATATGTACGTTAAAATTGCTATTAAATGGATTTGTAGCACGGATTTGACATCATAATGATGGTATCTTAAATAAAAGAAATCATCATATTGTATCATTAATTTACTCTGCAGGGTAAGAATTAAAGTTTTTTTAAGCAGATGTGTTTTCTAAACGAAGGATACAAATGTTCAGTATGGGGATATTAAAAGTGATCAAATATTTTCATGAAATGATATTTTTGAAGAATTTTTATTCGTTGCTAATTTTAAATTAATAATAGAAAAAATTTAATAAAGATTTAGATTTTTAAGATTCCAAAGATTATATAAATTCAAAAAATAGTTGATTAGATTGAAATCTATAAATTTTTCTATATTGGACTTTCATAATGGAAGATCTAGCTTATAAAAGAATTTAATAATTAGATTATTTTGTTTCGGTAATTTATAATTTTATCAATCGAATATCGATTAAATTAAATTTAAAACTATATAAGCATGCTACTATTTGATTTTTATGAAATTCATTTTTACAAATCTACATTTCCTTGTATTATTTTCATTTCAAATTTGGTGTAACAACGATTCAGCTATGTTTGAAGAAATATCAGATGTTTTGCCAAATTATCAATTTATAGAAGATAATATAATGAAGGCAATTACAAAAAATATAGATAAAAAAGAAAGAAGTTTTAATGATTTTAATAAGAAACTCTTTTTTGTCATAAAAAATATTGAAAACCAAAGCACAAAAATAATCTCGGAGATGGCAGAAGAGGCATTTAAAAATACAGAAGAATTAAGAGTATCTGTATTAAAATACAATACTTTAAAGTTACTACATCCAGGTTCTTTGATAAATTCTCATTATAATTATTTAAAATATTCAAATTATTTGGAAAAGATTAAAAAGTATGATGATCATATTACTGCATATGAAAATATTATTGCTGAAATAAACGATGAGTGTAAATTTTACGTTACAAATGATAAAATGGGAATCGAGTTTGAAGTATTTGGGGAAATATGTTTGAATAAAGAAAATCTATTGAATGTGACTGAGAAAATTGAAAACACAATAAATAATCGCTCTAAAGATGAAAACAATGAGAAATTTTTAATTACAATAGCTGATTGTAAATTAAATAGCTACGATATTGCATATATAGACATGATGATAAAACAACAAAGCATTTTACATATTGATTCAAAAAATATGTTGGTTTATGTTAGAAAAGAAGTTTTGATTGAAAATGATGATAAAGGTGTTCCAAAATTAGATATATTGGAATTTTTTAAGCGAAAAATGATTATATATAAGGTCTTTATCGATATTTCGTATAATTTCAAGAATTTTCAAACTTCAGATACAAAGATTGAAAAGTATGACAAAGATAAACGACCTTTATCAATATTTTTTGATAAATTAGAAATGAATCTAAATAAAAATCCAAGGAAAAAAACAGTTTATAGTAATTTATCAATTAAAGATCTTGAAATTCAATCTTTGAAGTTCAATTCCGGATCGGAATTCGTATATCGTTGTCTATTTTATAAGATTCATTTTAATCTTGTTGATTCTAGTCACAGACTTTACGACACAATAAGAAACGGATCAGAAGAGTTTAAGATTTACGAATTTTACTTTTACACACTACTAACTCACAAGAATTCATGTTTTATTTTATTTTCGACAAAGATAAAAATCTTAAATACGTAGCAGATGTAAATACAATATATGGCACCCCGAATCACGACGAAGAATTTCCTAAATTTAACTTAGAAGCTTTTTTTGCGAATTTAAGAAAATTTATTTTTTCTCAAAGTGTAAATCTAAACGATAGAAATATTTTAGAAGTAGAAAAAATAGGTATCGAAGAAGGTTTGGTAGTAAATGATGAACTCGTTCGTGAAAATGTAGTTCAAATAAAATCTTGGTTACCAAAATTAGACGAAAAATTTTTAGAAAAAAAGAAAAATGTACAAAATGAGATCGAAGAATATTTTCGTACACAGAATTGCCGTGTCAAATTTTTTGATTTCGAAACCAAAAGTGTGAAAAAAGAAAACCTTGTATTTATAATAAACCCAAAAAGCAGAATAGCGACCCGAGACATCATTAATTTTAAATTTCCTCTAAGATTATCAACTTTCAACTCCTCAGATTCATGTAAAATTGCTAAAGAAATCCTTAATAAAACGTTAAAAAATGGTTATTCTCATGTGAGAGCGCCAAAAACAATATCACAAATATTTCAAAATCCTTCAAATGAGCTTTTACTTATTATCAAAACCATGTATAATAATTACTCTGTACCAGTAGAACACTATCTGTTTATTTCTTGTGACGTAGCCACCAAAGAAATGAAATATTCAGTAGCATGTAGTGATAAATATTATGATGAACATTATTATAAGTTGGTTGATATTATAGAGAGAAACTTTATATAATAAAATAAATACTTTAGTTCCAAAATATAAAATCTTCGTCTAAATTTACGTATAATTTTACTTACATACTTTTTCCATTCCTTTTTTACCTATCAGTGTTGAGATGATTTTACTCAAGAATCCTATTTCAGCCTTATGGTTTATTTTTCCGGAATTTCCTCTGTAAAATTTTCGTCTTAGTTTTGAAAACAACATAAATTGAAGTTTTAATACAACAAAAATATTTAAAAACTATATCCAAAAAAATATTCGAATCTCAATTATGTGTAAAAGTTATTTTATTATCAAATTGCCAAATTTCTGATTCAAATTAATAATAAAAAAACAATTTAAATATAGTTAATCTCATATTTAAAATATGTCGAAATATTTTCCATAATATAGAATTAATATGCACATTTCATTATTTGAAACACACAATTTAAAAAATTTGCTTTGAAAAACTAGATCATTGGCAAAATACATTTTTCATATGTTTTTATCACATATAATAGTTTCGAATTGTGTTAAATTCTCAAAAAATATCATAGTAAATAGAACGATAATTTGTATTGTTTTTTTTTTTAATTCTAAAAATTTTCTAATTCCCACACTAAAATTAAAACTGAGAGATCTGTTATATTTAATTTAAATAATAAATTAAACATGATAACACCTATAGAAGTAGGAAACACACCTTAAGATTCATTTCAGTTATTAAAGAAACAAAAATAACTTATAACCCAAATTAAAATGAACAGTTTAAATTTAGTTTTAATTTTGAAATAATTTTGTGAATTATAAAAAGTATTATGTTTTTATATATTTTGCAAAATAGATTTTAGAAACCTTAACGTATTAAACATATATAAACCTATTTTTTAGAAATTTTAAATTCTAAAAATATTTCTTTAAAATTTAATGAAATTTCCATAAAAAAACATATAATACAGTATTAACGGATAATAGAAGAGCATTTGAAGGATTATAAAAAGCAATTTGACTGTCTCTTTTTAAAAATCTAAAATTAAAGATTTTAAAAGATATTTTAAAGCGAAATTTCACAAAAAAATAAAGCCACAAACCTTAATGTAATTCCTGAATTCATTATAAAGTAATTATGATATATAAATCTAATAATGTATAATTAGATTACAGATTCATTTAAATCATTCTATAATTTCAGTTGATCAAATGTCTAAGAGAACTGAGAAAGAGGGCTAATAGGTGTTATTATAAAGGCCGAGAACAGGAATAACCTTTATTCCTTTAAAACAAGCAATTAACGTAGAGGAAATATTAAAATATCAAAATAAAATAAAATTTGTTTGTTTGCGATGGGGGTGGAGGGAGGATAACCACATAAAAAACTTTCGGCTTGGCAATGAGTGTGTGAAACTGGTATGAGATCATTGTTTGGATTTTTGGTGGGAATAAAACCACACTACATCTTTGGTTGTTACAGGGAAGTTGTTATGAGGAGGAGAGGTCTAAGAAATAGCGAAAATTTTTCTACAAATTTATTTGTAGTTTTTTATGTAACCAGATTGCAGACCGCAGCTGAACATGTAGGTAATTGCCATGTAAAAGCATGGAAACCTAGCCTTGCTCACTCGGGTTAGAAGACTTAGCGCCTGGGAGATATAAAAATAAAACCCATTTAAAGCCGGGAGAGCTAAGTAGCAGGTTATACCTGTTGGTATGGCATTGCACTGTCTAGGTGGACCTCATGTAAGTCTCTGAAATATACCTTAGCTAGAAGTTTATTGGGTTCAGAAAGTGTAGAGTAAGTGGGAATGCTGCATAGTCTTGGGGGAGCCCAGGGGGGGCTTCGGCCTTCGATCACACTCCATGCAACGGACATTAACGAACTCCGGGCAACTGCCTCGCCTATTAATTAGGTTCTAACCACCTGGTAGATGAAAGGCTTTGGGACGTAGGTATCGCAGGGGTTACCGAAGGAGTGTTGGGGTAGCAGTTATTTATGTTAAACCTAGAACTGCGTTAATGTCATAAAAACAAATATAACACTTGCCACTATTTTAAAAAAGATGTGATACTTTTAAATAAAGATTTGCGATGGGGTAGCCAAATTAGAAAATTGATAATAATCATAAATCAAGAGTTGAATTTATAAAAGAATGTAATTAGGTTAAAGAGATAAAATAAAATATTAAAAGAATAAAAACAACTTTTTTAAACTGGAATTCTATTAAATTCATAAGTATTTTATAATAAAATTTTTCTTCAAAAAAAATAAATTTTGATTTTTTTTTCATAAAATGATATAAAAAAATTCTGAAATTCACATGCAATCTATATTTCATATATGCTTACAATGAATTTACTCCTTTATATTGCTAAAAATACAAACTTAAAACAATTCCCAAGAGTGGTATTCCTTGTCTATATTTTTTAATAAAATAATAATTTCAAACTTATTTTTTATTTTTCTCTTTTTTTAATATATATCATATACAGTAAACTTTTAAATTTATATATTTCCATGTTATTCGTTTTTCTACTTTATCTCATATAAATAAAAAATGTAATTTTCATACCTTCCTAAATAATAATTCATGTAATTCGTTTTTCTACTTTATCTCGTATGAATAAAAAATGTAACCTTCATACCTTCCTAAATAATAATTCATGTAATTCGTTTTTCTACTTTATCTCGTACAAATAAAAAATGTAACCTTCATACCTTCCTAAATAATAATTCATGTAATTCGTTTTTCTACTTTATCTCGTACAAATAAAAAATGTAACCTTCATACCTTCATGATAAAAATTTTCCAAAATCTTTAATAATTTTTCTTTTTATAAAAATAAAAAATTAAACCCTTGAAAATGATATATTTCTTATTTTTGCTTAACATTACAATGGCAGTAATTTTTCATTTTGAAAATAGAATGGATAATTTGACAATAAAAATTGATTTAATAGAAAATCAAATATGCCAAGGCCATTTTACACCATTAAACGTAATAGGAGAATCATTTGAAGTGATAATTTCAACAGAAGACGAGGGTAAGTATTATCTACACAATACTTCTCTTCCACCAAACAAAGAAACACATTTTTCATTCAATACATACGAAGCTCAAACCATATTGATTTATATGAAACGTAAACAAATTGATAATTCACATGTTCCTAATAATTATGTACCTCGTATTGAATTGAAATTTGATTCTCAATTTGATACTTTTAACAAAGAAGTTGCAAAAGGTGTTCGTGTTGAACCTGCTATTGCTGCACTTACCAATTTACAAAAACTTCTACATGATGCTACTATTGAGACTGAGGTGGTTACAAATACCTTAAATATGTGGATTGGTAATTTTAATAAGCTTGTAGCCAGTTCTCTTTATGTTTCTGTTTTAACACTTTTGCTTTTTATTTTCTTTAATGTAGTACACGTAAATCGTATGAAAAAGTTCTTTATGCGTAAAAAGTTGATATAAATAAAAAAATGGATTCTTCTTTTGTTTTATAATTTTTTAAATATTACTCCCTCTGTCCGGAAATATGGTATACATTTTAGCGATTTTTTTGTCCGGAAATATGGTATACATTTGCGAAAAAATAAAATAAATCAAAAAATGTACATGACAAGTTTATTTATTACCTTTATTTCGAACATTTTAATAAATATTAATGCAAATATTAAATAAAATTTAAAAAAATACATATTAAAATTAATAAGTTCACTCGGAATTTGATTTGGCTTTAACGTATGATTGTTTCGAACATACATATTTTTCTAGCAGTCGACCTTCGCGACGAAGTTTTCCTTTACTTATATGAGGTATTTTATAGCCATTTCCTCCATCTGCTAACATAATTGACTCCATACATGCTTGCAATGTTGTAAAAACGTTATCGAGAGTATTAGCTTCTAATTGATGAAATGCATCTTGAACACAATTTATTTATTCGTCAATTGTGTGTGGCGAAGCTTCATGTTGCAGCGATTGTATGGAGTTGAAAAAACCTAAATAAAGAACATTTAAATCGGGGCTATTTGCCGGTTGCGCCTTGAATTTAATATTCCAGTCATCAGCAGAACCAAGAGCGACAATATCTGCATCATTATCAGAAAAATGGGGTTTTGCATTGTCTTGTTGTACGTAAAGTATTTTCTTTTTGTCTGCTGGCGGAAATTTAGATTTAATTGCGGGAATTACATTATCAATGATCATGTTTTTGCAATGTACTGCTGCAACAGATTCCACATTTTTTGTTATCATTGTACCTTTAGCCCTATTCTTAGAATTTCTTCGAGGTGGTTCTTGATAAACAAATGGCCATATTCCAATTTTCCCATCAAAATAAAGCTTTCGATGTGCATCATAGCGTGGTCGAGCTACTGCAGCCATGAACATTTTTTCGTAATAAATCGCTTACTTTTGCAGTTTCTCTCCGGGTTTTCTTCGTTTAACATTAAGTAATAAGAGCGCTTAACTTTAGTTAGATAAAACCACTTTTCATCAATGTGAACGTAGTCGTACAAATCATCAAAAAGCAAATCTCCATTATTAGCAAGATTTACTTTAGACAAGCAAAATTTCAATCTGTCCATTTTATTTTTATCTGTTAAAGTTGGTTTAACTGTAGAAGATATTCTCTTGATATACTTTCCCGACTTGAATATATCAAACAAAGTTGATTTTTGAATATCAATTGCAAAGAAAAGACTGCGGGGCGTTCCTTGACGATTTAATGGCGTATTATTTATTTGCGCTAATTTGTTCGAATATTCTTTAGGTTTTCTTCCGCACCTTTTTTTTCTTTTTTGAAGAAACATCGGCACATATCTTGCCTTTTCTGTATTGAGTTTGTGCTGCATGCCAAATTCTGCTAACGGTTAGCCGGGAAACTTGAAAGGCATAAGAAACTTTGTTGATGGCACCGTGTTTTAACTTATTCTCCTTCATCTGCTGTAATAATTTTTCTAAAATACCTTGACGTTGTTCTTTAGTTAACTGTTTATATTTTGAATCTCTTTTTTCTGAATTTAACAAATTTTCTTCCACATTTTCCATATTCGTCTTGCAGCGGCACTATTTTTTTTTACCTTAAGAAACACTGATGTTTGAGCGGCAACTTTTTAACTAAGAATAATATTACTAAAGTCAAAAATTTTAGGTTATATTGTCATGAATATTTACTATGACAATGTCATGACGGTTGCCTATTTATTTTTTATATTCACGATAATCTACGGTTTTTTTTGAAATGTATACCATATTTCCGGACAGAGGGAGTATTAGTAAATTTAAAGAAATACTACGGGGATTTTAGACATGAAGATGAAAGACATGAACAAAGTTACCTTGTTACACGTATACTTAATAAATAAGAAAATTTAAGTAAAAATATAAATATAAATTTTAAGGCACCAAGATTTAGCAACCATGACCGAAATCGGAGCTTTTATTCCAAATATATAAATGAATTTAATATTTAGATGAAATTAAACTGGGTAGAAGAAAAAAAGTAGAGCAAAAATATAAAAAATGAAAAAATAAAGGCCGTAAAGCACCTGGAGAACAGTGCAGGAGAGATTTTAATGTGTGATGTAGATGTAGCAATGCTATACGAGAGACTACCACCTCCACCGACCTTCCATGACACCACCCACCAACCACCAAGCAGTAGTTGCCAGACTAGTCCAGTCTACTTGGTTGACACCATACCCTCGTTTTCCGGTACCGATGCCACTGTGTGTAGACCAGCCAACGGCGGGACAAACCTCAATACAGATGCCATTCTAGAAGGAAATCGACTGATAGTATTGCACTCAATACTTGACTCTGTCACTGTCGTAGAGCAAGAATAACATAAATCTGCTATTCTAGCATTTCAAAGAAAGTTTAAGAGAAGGCCCAGAAATGGCTGGCCCGCTACTCTGAGGTACTATAATGAGAAATTTGGCTGCACATTAGATATCGATGCGTTTAAAAAACTCGCACAAAATGAAGCAGAAATGGAAATAAGGCAAGAAGAGAATGGAGAGCGACGTAGAATCGCCACTTGTCTCACTGAGCCATGCACCCTGACTGACACCACGGAGTACATAAACTTGAGAGATAACTTTTTGCGTAAAATCAAACAAATCTCGGAGAAGGAAATCGAAAATGCGGTGGTTCTAACTCGAAAGCTTCCAAGTGAATTTGTTGACAAAAAAGTTTTGGACCTTATTAATCGAATTATCGGTGAGTATGCTGATTCTTATGTGCCGATGACGATAACTGCAGTGGCACGGATAATCCAGGCAGCCCAGGTATGCTATGACGAGGCAAAACGTAAAGAAAATCCTAGATCCGCTTGAAAGGAAAACATAGAAAGTAAAATTTCTAAGTTAGTACTTTCCAAAGATCTTCTCGAGAAGGCTCGTAAGCAGGAAAAGCTCTCCACTTTGGAAACGAAGAGCCTTAAGAAAATCATGCGAGAGTTTAATTTAAACTTGAGAAGTGTAACTGATCTTTCTGAGGCTTTAGTTAAGAAGAATGAGTCTTTGAATGTGTACGAGAAAAAAATTACGATGCATGAAAGTAGAAAGCAATTCCGAAAAGAGAATCGTATGTTTGAGCTTTTCCGAGGTCGATTTTATCGTGGGTTATCTGAGCGTGTGGAATCCGAGCATGTGGTCAGTCGTGATGAAATTGTAAGTTTTTGGTCTACAATGTGGAATAAAAATGATGATACAGTCATGTATGATGATTATTTGATTCCATTTGTATCAGATAATCCTCCGACCAAGTTTCCTTCACTTGATGACTTTGTAAATATCATTAATTGGCTCCCTAATTGGAAAGCTGCTGGAATTGATGTCATTTACAATTTTTTCATCAAGAAACTTACAACTCTACACAAATATCTTTATGATATTGTGAAATTTATATGTTTAGAAGGAACAACTCAAGCTGATTGGTTTTACTGCGGGCTTACGTATTTGATACCGAAAGGCAATCCACGAAGAGGCTCTGACTACAGGCCAATCACTTGTATGTCCAACCTCTATAAGTTAACGACAAAGTGTGTGACGAAAGTCGTTCAAATTGAAGTGGAAAGGCGATGTTTGCTCGCAGAGAACCAATTAGAGGCGATAAAAGGTGTGCAGGGAGTGAAAGAGCAAACTCTACTGAATATTGCCCTAAATAAAGAGTACGGCTACAATCTTGAGGCAACATGGATTGATGTTAAAAAAGCTTATGATTCAATAGATCATGCTTATTTAACTCAATGCATTGAAAACCTTAATTTACCTGATTGGATCCTGAAATTTATTAAGGTAATTATATCAAAATGGAAAATTGATATATCAGTAGGGCCTGAAAAAATCATGAGCAAGAAGATTGAGAGAGGGATTCTGCAAAGAGATAGTCTGTCACCTTTGTTATTTGTGTTGTGTATGGATCCATTAAGCCGAAAGCTTAATGAAAAATACACAAAAGTGACAGTACAAACAGATGCAGAATCCCATTCTACTAATCATCTCTTGTTTATTGATGATCTTAAGCTCCTTGCAAAAGACAGCTCCACATTGAGTGCTATGACAGGCGAGGCAAAGGAATTTTTAGAGGTGATTGGCTTAGAGATTAACAAAGAGAAGTCAGCCACAAATGATACGTGTTGTGAAGATACTGCTACTCTTCTAGAAGGTGTTAGTGTTTACAAATATCTAGGAATAATAGAAGATAGCAGAGGAATTCCAACACGTAGCTCATTTGAAGAAGTACAGAGCAAACTGATAGCAAGAGTAAAGACTTTTTCACACTAGATTAAATGCAAAAAATTTACTTTCTGCAATCAATCAACATGCGATATCCTTAATCAACTATCACATAGGAGTACTTCGACTTAAACCGGCTGACTTCTCTGAGTTAGATGATGCAGTGTGTGCGGTATTGGTGAAGAATAAAATACATCTCCGCCCAGGATGTAAAGAGCGTTTGTATCTTCCTAGAACAGAACTTGTGAGAGGCCTACATAGTGTTGAGTTGCGAAGCGAACATATGCTTCTGCAACTCTTGGATTGTCTGGAAAAAAGTAAAGAAATATCAACTAGACGCGCAGCAATCCTCAAGGTGGAGAATAATTATAAAACCCATCTGGCATAATAAAAGGCTTCTTAAAATTAAAGTACAGGTTGGTAGAAGAAGTCACTAAGAAAAGTTTATTAGAAGCTCAACTTGCAAAACTTTATAGCGACATAGAAGAACGAAAACTCTATTCAAAGTTATATAATGCAAGGAAAATGAGCTTTTGTGTGTTAGTGACTCTTCAAGATGGTTAAAGAGAAGGAATATTAGGCCACGAAATGAAGCTATGTTCTGCTATATCCAGTATAGAAATGTATTCTGGGGAGCAGATGGTGTGTGTCAACATTGCAGGAAGTCTGGTAAGACTGTAGAGCATCTAGCAACTCGATGTGAAAAAAAGCTAGGCCATGATTACACTAGACGGCATAATGAAGTGGTTAGATGCCTACACCTACTTCTTCTAAATAGATATAAGTTTAAGTCTTCAAAACGAATAAGGAGTCACTCAGTTCAAGAAATTCTTGATAATGAGTATGCAGAGATAAGAGTGGACACCAGAATTAAAACTGATGTTAAAATTCGGAATAACAGACCCGACATATTTTTTTTAAATAAGAAGAAGGATAAGATAACACTCATTGAAGTAGTAATCACTTCCAAATATTCACTTCAAATAGTTAAACTAAAAAACTTAGGAAGTATGACCTGCTATCCAATGAGTTAGGTCTTATTTATAAGTGTAGTGTTGAGATAATCCCTTATATGATGACCTGGGACGGTATTGTGACAAAATACTATAAATCTCATCTTAAAAGACTAGAAATACGTATGAATGTAGAGGTATACATTCAGTCTATAGTACTTAAGAAGACAGTCGAATCAATTTCCTTTGATCGACGAAGAGGACTTGAGTCAGGACTAAATGCCGAAGAGAGCTGGTAGAGAGCGTCATTGGTGTTATTATGAGAGCGGAGATGCACGAGGAACCAACACCCCCTTTAAAAGAAACGAGTAGAGAGGAAGATGATTTTAAAACAGAAAATTAGAAAAATCATATGCCTTTCATGTCAGAAGGAGGAACTGCTTTTGAGTAACCGACGATAAATATAAATGAAACATCGGATTTGGAAGAAGAAACAACTGTGGTAAAAGAAGTAGAAGTAAATGCATAACACAGTAACACTATTTTACCTCGGAATTTTATTAAATAGATTAAATTAAAAAAAATGAAAAAAATTTAAAGTAAAAAAGTGTTAAGGCTCAAATTTAAATAAAATTTTCATTACAGAATTTCGTCTCTATCAATATAATTTTATGGCTAGAAAATCACAGTCTTCTAAAAAAATTTAAAATAACTGCTTTGGTTCAAAAATTAATATATACATGATTAAATCACGCCTTTGTCGATTAACTATAAAAGTAATTGTAAAAATATTAACAAAAACATGAATTTATCTTATGCTAGGTTGTTTTTCTTTAAATTATTCTTTCTCTTTACTCATCTTATTTGAAATGTCCTTATATATGATTTAATTACATATTTCAAAATATTGGTTTCATTTAAAGTCCTATTTCGTACTTTTGATATCATTAATTTGGTATTCGTTCAATTAGCATCTTTTTTTGGTGTCTATGTTTAGTGAGGCTATGAAATGGTCGTTCCTCTCGACTTTTAATAACATAAAATGATGCCTCTATATTCTTATAGATGTTAAGTATCAACACAAAATATCTATATAGATTATTGATTGATTGAACTAGATTTTGGTACGATCGACTACTCATGCCTCTATTCTTCTCTCATTTGTGGTTTAATAAGGTTTTTTTATTTACTTTGATTACAATACCATCTCGAATCTTTACACATAGAATTATATCTACATGATGTATAAATAAATATATCACATTACATCAATAATGATTAATTTTTAGTTTTTTGTTTCGAAAATTTTAAGCAAATTCTGTAAAATTATTTAAGCTTTAACAATTGAATTCTATTTAATTTCTTATCCTAACCATATATGTACAATCTATAAGTTTTTATTTAACCTTGGATTTTTACCTCGTTCCACTCTTAAGTACTCATACTCATTTTCAGGTATTTCTACTACCCAAAACTCGTAATTCGTCTTGAAGCCTCGAACTCAAATTTATTAAGAAGCATGAGTATATACACAGATTCAATACACTATTGCGTCTAGTATACCCAATATTATCTTTTTTTAATATTTCGTTACCGAATTTTCAATAGATTTTAAAGTTTTTCTAATATTAAAGCTTTACTTCCACCCTAAAATACATTTATTAACTCAAAATTCATAAGATCGCTTCGACGGGTTGTTTGATGTTCTCTTTCTTAAGAGCCTTTGAGATATCACTAACACTTACTTATTCATCTTTTATAGCTTTAAATAATCTTAAATACAATTTTCAGTTTTCTATTTAGCTATATTATTTCTAGTTAGGTTTTTATAGGCTTTTCTATCGCGATTTATACTTTTAATGATTGAATCAAAGTGTATAATCTTTTAATGAAAATTAATATTTTAGAAAATACATATATATAATAATACAAAGCATTCAAACTTATGAATATATTGAAATGGACACTTATAATTATCTATATATCATAAATACGTTAGAAACAAGGTATTAAGATTCTTTGATGTGTACATTTTTGTTGATAATATCAACAAAAAATGGTTATTAAATTCAAAATGATTTCGAATATGTTTTTTCACTGGTATAGAAAAAGGCTAATGAACAACAACATTCGCCGGTGAGCCTGCTCTTTTATTTATAAATTATATTTTGATATAAACTCTTATGTTATAGCATAGAATTTTTTTTAATAAAATACAGTACGAGATATCTCAGGGTACCAACTACTTGTAAGGATAAATCTTACTTTCGACCATAGTATACGGTCAATAAGTCCAAATTGTTTATTTTGCTCGAAAAAAGGAATTGAATTCCAAATATGGTAGTAAAGAAATGTGAAGAGCATATTAAGTGCATTTCACATGGTGTGAAAATGTGCGAAAACGCATATGTTTATTACTTATACAAACCAACGAAGAAAACATTATTACACAAACAAACATTTAAGCCAATGAAGTTTAAACGCTGTATATAGTAACTGAAATGAAAAGCCGATCAAAAATATAGAAAAAGTGTCAAGTATAAAGAATATTCGAATTAAAAATGTAAGAAAAATTCTAAATATAGAATAGTGAAAACAAAATTTAAATAATCATGAACTAAATTAATATAGTATGTGCCTTATATTGACAAAATGTATAAAATAAGATATTAATTCTCGAGCTTAGAACTATATCACAATCTTGGACTTGAATCGTTGAAATGATGACTCTAATGAAGTAGGAATCTTTAGGCGCTGTTTTGTGCTTTATTCATATACTTACTACGGAGACAGTATTCTATCAGATAATCCGCGAGTTTAGAAAATAATCACCATAATAGTGCCATTAATTGTGGCAATGCCCTCTGATTCTTTTCTAAAAACTGGTCTGAATTTAAGTTGGTCCATATATTATCTTCAAATAATAGCTCTTTTCTTTAAAATGACAATTTAATAGTCAAATGAAACACAGAAACATTTAAATAAAAATAATGCTTTAATTCTCGTCTATTGGGTTATCATCGATGCCAAAAAGAAAAATCCAAACATTTAACCCCTCATGGAGTATACTAAGCAGCTTTTAAAATCTTTAAACACCGAAACATAAAGTCTTTTGATAATTCTACAAAAAAAAAATTAACATTCAAATCGACTAAAAGGATAAGATTCAATACTAAATACCAAAAACCCATGGTAAAACATCTTAAATTTGGTTGTTAGGAGAAAATAAACGATTCACTCTTTCCACTACGCATATTCACCGTAATAGAAGATATTAGATAAGCAAAATGGTAGCAAAAGATCTCAATATATAAATTTAATCACGGAAATTAAATGATTGATTTAAAATATAAATAAAGAGTCAAATATAAATGAGGTTTTAAATATGGGATAATTAGATATTAAAAGAAACTTAAAATTAAGAAAGAAAAACAGTCCGAATTTAAGCAAGTTCTGTTTAACTATAATTTTTTTTGGCACAATGGTATTTGAAGAAAACAATAAAACGGATATAAGCTTCGCCGATTTATTTGTAAGTAAAAATCATTCTAACGAACTAGAGATATCTCGGTAGTATTTTCATAAAAAATTAATACTTGAACCTTTCAATGGTGGAGAAGAAATAAAGACATAAAACACTATCCGTTTGGCTATGGGTATGTAAAATTGATATGAAGATCATTGTTTGGATTTTTGGTAGGAATAAAACCACACAACATTTTCAGTTGTTCCATATAAATTTCCATGGCGATGAAGAGGTCTACGAAATAGATGAAAGTTTCTACAAATTCATTCGTAGCCTTTTTCGCAACTAGATTTGAGACTGATGCAGAATATTTGGGTATTTGGTATTTAAAGTCCAGAAAATAGCCTCTCCAACTCGACTTAGAAGACTTATCGTCTAGTAGATATAAAAGATAAAAGTATTTAAAGCCGAGAAAGCTAAATAGCAGGTTATACTTGTTGTTATGACATTGCGCTTTCTAGGTTGACTCTATCTTGGTCGCTGATATATATTGTAGTCAGAAGTTTTTCGGGGTCATAAAGGGATGAGTATGGAATAATGCTGCATAGTCCCAAGAAGTATGGGATGGCGTAGACCTATACTGCAACTATACACACGAACATATACGAACTTCGACAACTTCATCACCGATTTCTTGGGTTCGAACATCTATTCGTTGAAATCTTTAGGGTTTGGGTATCGCAGGAGAGTTTTGGGGGAGTTTTAGGCTAAAATTTATTTATTTAAACCTAGAATTGCGTTTATGTCATGAAAACAACATAAAATTTGCACTCTTTAAAAACATGCGATATCTTAAATATAAAAACCTATCAATTCACTAAATTAAATAAATATTCATAATTCTATTTAAATAGTCTATTTACTAAGTTCGCGATTGATTTCGAAATTTAAAACTTCAGATATGACTTATTTGTAAGAAAATGTGTTTTAATTTCAGCATTAGTGTTAAATTTTTTCTAATATATCTAACTTCAATATTGAAAGGTTTTAGCCCAAAAATTCTAACACATCAATGCTGTGTTTTGCAATAAATATAGTGAACAAAAAACCAGAATTGTCTTTCAAAGGCAAATAAATTATAGTATCTAAATGTGGGATCTGCATTCAAGATCAAGAAATAAACTATTATAAAATTTTACTCATGAAACACAAAATATCAGAAAAAATTAGATTTTTTCAAATTTAAAATCCATCACTTTTTGTTTTATGCACCATGATAATGTTAAAAATCCTTCTAAATTACTTACTTATTCAGGACTTTTTTTACCTTTCAGTGTCGAGGATGAAATAATGAAAGTTTCCCATTTGGTTCTTTTGATTTGTTATAACTCGGTATTATAGAGGATATATCTATAGATCAAGTGTGGTTTATATCTTAACAAAATTCGGAAATTATTTATACACTATTTTAGTAAAATTATTGCCAAGAAGGTAAGTTTTGAATGTGATTATCCTCTCTTTACAATTTTTCCAAATAATCCATTTATAATTCAAAAAAAACGCTGCAATAAATAAGCAAGAATTAAAAGGTTATAATACTCAACACATATAAGCTATTTTTTAGATCAAGCAAATTTACAATTTTATATTTAAATGGATTTTTTTCAATTTTGTTAGATAAAAAATTAAATGGCCTTCTAAAATTAGAAATGCAATATTTATATCCTAATAAATTACCCATAATGATTCACTATATAATATATTTACATATTGTGCTCTGTTCAATCCAAGAAATAGATGAGGAAATAGTAAATAAGCCAATCGATATAGATTTAGATAGGATTTGCAATGAAGAAGAACCCAAGAATTTTATTAGAGATATTAATTGTGAAAAACCGATTGATGACACTATTCAGACATCTAATAGTACTTGTCTGGCTTCTAATGATATAAATCCAGACTTGTGTAGTATATGTGAAGGCATCTGTTCAAATTCACGAATATATCAGAAATGTCTTGATGAAGAAGAATGTATTGTGTGTAATAAAAAGGTAAAGCCGTGTTTAAAATATTTACAGAGCTATGTTTTATCTAGGAAAAGATCTCACTCGATATCAAAGACTCGAAACAAATCAAAAAAAGTATTAATCGATGTTATTGATCCTGATAAGATTGTTTGTAAAGAATCGTTGGATGCCATTTTTGGAAAATATCAGTTGATTTCCGGTTTTTTAAATGGAAGCCTAGAACTAAAAAAAATATTGAAAGAATACCCAAACATGCCAATTACATTCGAAGAAATAAAACTTTTAAATCCATCATTGTTAAATTCGCTTATTTAAATAATTAAATTTAGCCGAACAAAGAATTTTCAATTTGTGAATTATGAAGCTGAGATGGTTTATATACATTTTAACTTGGATGAAATATCAGGCGAAGATTTATTTACTGATATATTCCTAAAAATTTTAAATTTTAATATAATAGAAATTGAAATTTGCAAATTTAAAGAGATCTTAAATGAAATTTCACATTTTTTATATAATACGAAATTTCCATTAAAATTTTGGCCTGAAGATAAATCACAGATAAAAATAAAATTAGAGGAATTATTCAATTCTTATAACTTAAAATATTTCGATTTGGGCATTTTTAGAATAAGAAGTTTGATTTTTTCAATTTATATTAATAATTCATATTTAAATACAATACCTAAAAGAGACAGAGAGATGTATATGTTACTTATTTTGCTTGAAAAATGCGAAAACGAATACATACGACTCTTTCATAAAGATACACTTCTAAATACGCAAGATAATCGATTGAAGATTCAAAATATAAAACTCGATTTTAAAAAAAAAATAAATGAAATTATGTTTAGAATAGTATCTTGCATTCAATATAATACAAATTATTATGTTTCATTTGATTTATTAAAAGTTCTTTTTGAAGATATTACAAATATAATCCAGATAGAAAAAAACAATGAATTAAAATATGCCAATAGGATTTTCAATGATTTTCATCTAATATTGTTTCTTCTTCCTGATATCTTTATTGAGAAGCTAAATCAATTAACTGAAATAATACTTTATATGATAATTATTGGACATAGGGAGGATACAATCAAATTAGAGTTTATAAAAAATTTTGGAAATATATTTTTTGATATACTTTTTAAAGAAACCTGGGATAATTTTGTAATTCGCTATATATTTTTTCTTATAAAATGCGAACTATTAATTTCTTTAAATCACTGTGGACTCGAGCGCAATATATTTAAGTATCAAATAGGTCTGAAAATATTAAATAACAATATAGAACCAGAAAACTTCATATATTTTAATAATTCTAAATATATAGTAATTTTTAAAGATTATTCTGGAGAATGTTTTAAGAGTATATCTGAATACATCCACTCTAATTTAGCATGAGTTTACACTGAAATTAGTTTGGTTTAATAACTTATTACTTCAAAGGAAATATATTAAAATATCAATTTTTTATAACAAAAATTATAGATAAGTTTTTTTATATTACATTTTTTGTTTATTTTGTCTGATTCTTGATTTCGCTTGTAAAATGTCACACTAAAATATATTTTATAGATTTCTCGGTGTATTTGATTCGAAATATTTTATTTGATGAACCTTTACTCATTTTATATAGCGATTGAAGATCGAGGGAATTTTAAATTTAAAAATTATACATTGTGCTCTTTTCTAACATAACAGAATTTAATTAATTAGTAATTTATAATTGTTAATTTGTTCTTTCTTAGATTCCTTTATACATTTTCAGATTACTGCCCTTGTACGAGCCTTGGTTTCCCCTAGTAATACAGCTCACCGGTGTTTTTTATGTGGGTTTTTTACTTTTTCGGGTTTCGTTACAAGGTAATTTTAAAGGGTTGGTTATTAGCCCTACACCCAACTCTAACATAGAGGACTAATCCCTTCAAGTCGCCTCTTATGACAAGCAGAGAATACCCCAAGCCAATTCTGCCTCTGATAGGGTGAGAGATTCTTTCTTAGATATTTGAATATTTTTTTTTCGTTTATCTTATTGGGTAAGATATAATCAGAATAGATTTATTCTTTAATAAACCAAACATTTCAGATTTTTAGTCTATAACCCAAACATCCAAATATTTTTTATTAAAAGAATTAGCTTATTACCTGTTTTGAAACTGCCCCTCTAGTATAACATACATTTTTCTTTTGATTTAAATTGTTAATTTTACTTCATACTTTAAACCAATTGATACTGAAGTTTTTTTTAGAAGTAGTAGTTTAATATTTTTTATAAATGTTATCATTTAACGGTTTTTGTCATAAACCAAGGTCTTAGCTTTTGTTAGCTAATTTGCTGAAAATTTACACGCCCTAAGTTCTCAGTTTAAATGATTTTAATGTGTTTTTTAATCGCATTCTTTCTTCTATAAATATATTGATTGCCTTCATTGTTTATATTTTTCTCGAATCTGAAATACGAATTCAAACAAGTATTTATATTTCCATTTACAGTTATATTCATCAATGCATTTTGGATCTCTTGAATAAATCCTAATCCTAATTGTTCTTAAACACATATCAATATTTATTTTGAAAGGCTTTTTTTATTAAAATCCTGCCGATTAATTTAATAATTACATAAGGTAATTTGAAACAACATGCATATCGGGGTTTAAGAACGTTTGATAGATTCTAAATTTTTTTTTGTTTTTCATCTATAAAAATATTTTTCTTTGTTAACAGAACAAATATATAGCCTCGTTATTGCTTTTTATATTTTTTGTTGATGTATATTTACAAATCTCATTGAAGCTTTGTCCACTTGTTTAATATATAATTTAACATTTATTATCACGTTTTTTTATGACAATTTATTGAGGTACAACTGAACATTAAATAATTGTAACTCATTAATCGTCGCCTTACAATATTTTTTTTGGAAAAGTATGTATTAAGAAAGAGTTTTCTTTTCACATTCTTTAATTTTAGTTCTTTATATTTTTAAATATCTCTCGAAACTTCAAGCTGTAAATGCGTATCTGTCTTTCTTACTTCAAAAGTGTATAATTATATTTCGTGGTTATTATTAATAGTGCGGGAATCTCATTTATAGCCATATCGAAGCAGCACTCTTTTATAAATTATTGAACCACCAAAGATAAAAATATCGTTTACGCCCAAGCCAATGCATTTTTAAGCAGTTTTGACAAACAATATTGCACCTAAATTATCTCAGAGAAATGGAAACATTTCATTCGTTTGTATATGGTTAAGGTTTTTCTCATAAAATAGCGCTCTTGTCTGGCCTCTTTAGCTTTACTCTATTATTTTTACGCATTCTTAATATCAGAAGGTCTGAAAACTATAGATTTCTTCTTATGCGCTTTAGTTAGGTGTCATTCCTGGTTTTAAATCCATAAGCTAATTTTAAAATAAAGTGTAAAGGTATAAATTTGAATGAATTCTTATAAATAGATGAGCTGATAGACTAGATTTTCATGCCTTTTATTGTCAAATGTTTAAAAAAACACCGGTTTCCAGAATAACCTCCATATTTTATAATGAAAATTTAAATATCATTCGCAGAAAAACAAAAAATATGAGGAAAGTCAGATAAAGATAGTCCAGAATAAAACCAAATCAAATTTAAAAACCAAGAAATGAATAGAATAAGAAGAAGGGCCTTTGATCGAATAAATTTTAGAAACTACAACATATTCTATTGCTTATATCAAATGTTTGGCAGAGCCTGTGGCTTAAAATATTTTTCAAAATAAAATTCTTTTTTTCTCAAAATTTTCTTTCTTACACAATAAAAAAATTGATAGGTAGAAAACAAGGCTAAATAACCGAAAACCACAAAAAAAAATTTTTTTTTTAATTTTTTCTGATATTCATAAATTTCATCCAGTATTAATCTATGAAATGTAATTACAGTTTCTTATTTTTGATTTTATTTTCTTCTAAAGTACTTTTAGTTAATAGGTAAGAAGATGGTTCTTCACTGTATTAGTATGCGTATTTTTTGTATTTTGAAGCAAGCAGCTTCAAAACTTTCTGATTTTTGGAATAGATCACAAGAAAAGCTATATTTTTTTGAAATGAATTGATCATTCGAAAACTCTTGAAAATTTACACATTTTTTTCTAACTGCCTTCTTACACCCCAGATTTATCCATTTGAATATCCTTGACTTTAAAACAGGCAAGATTATATGTATCAGTTCTTGATTTCTAGTTATACTAGCATCATTTGGTCTCTAATATGGAATGTAAGCAAATTTGGTCCTTTAAATTATCTTTGATTAAATGTATAAGTACTCTTGTGTTATGTTGATTCAAGAATTTAATTATCTTATTGTTTGAAATAGTTAATTTGATAAACATACAATCTTAAATAAAAAAGACATATTCCATACTGTTTATACCGAAACAAAGTAGTTCTGGATTTAAATGATAACTACGATTCCAAAACTCATTCAGTATTCCTCAGGATACATAAATCTAGAATCATTTAATCTTAAAAAAAGTAGAACCCATTTAATTAGTAAATAAGTACCTCAAATTGTTAATTAATGTTGCTTGAGGTCTGATGCAGGTTGCACTTTCTCAATCACTTCCTCCCTCCCAAGATCCATGTGTTGTACCACTTACATCCTTGCCCTCCAAACTAAAACTACTCGTAGTTAAGATATATCTCGCAACTTGAATATGGTTCATATAAGTGTAACAATAACATACTAAAAAAATATAGGCTGCGCTTGACTTTATTGAATTTTTTATGTGTATGCTCTCTTTAACCTAGAAGATTCTAGAATATTGATCAAAGACAGAATACGTGGGTATTCCATCTGTTCATTCTTAACACCGAGAGTTACAAGATAACCGGAATAAGGAAGTATGTTTTCTGTATATTCCAGCGCCATGTATTCTAAACTAGTAAGCCACGCTAGATTTCAACACTTTAAAATAAAAAAAAATCACAATTTGAACTGTCTTTTACCCTCTAGTTACATAAAAAAGCACAGCCTTCCTGTTGAAAAGGTTTCATATTTTGCAAACATTCTTTTTTTATACATATTAATATCGAAAAAGCTAGAATTTAATGTTTCTCGCATCCTACAAAGAATTTAAAACAAGCGTTTATGACTAACTCTACTTAATAATTATATCGCAGAAAATTTTGAATTAGTTATCATCTCTTCATCATTTTCTACATTAAATAACATTTAGAAATAAGCGGAATGAATAAAATTGAAACCGCAAAACCGAAAAAATTAAACATTTAATGTGTTTAGAAATCATATTCGTCATCCTAGATTTTATTTCACAACATTGACGTATATACTCGTCGTTAAAAAAATATATTCACCTTTAATTATAAAAAAAGAATGATGGATTAGAATATTTATTTTATTTGTTAAACATCTCATTGAAAAATAAAAAATTATTTCCAATGTAATATTTCCTCAATAAATAAGAATTTCATTTTTTTATATATTGCTTAACTCTTTTTTTAACTATTTAGGCTCTAGCTGTTAATATAATCTTGAAAAAAGGCTATACTTCAATAAATAGCATGCAAACTCAGCTCAAATTTGTTTGTAAAGACTGGAACAAATAGAAGTAGATACTTTTATAAATCTATATTGAGATAGGATGAATTTTAACGTATAAATAAATACAAACGAATCCGGGTCAGTAAATTAATTTTCTTTGCAAAGCGAAAATCGTTATGGCACTTACTTTCTCTCGATTTTATCATGATACGAAAAAATAAACTACAAATTTATCTAGGCTTTGTTTTTAAGGAATGAGCGATTCGAATAGCAGTTGAAGTACCAAAACAATTTTTCATGTCATGGCGCTCAGACATTTCTCGCTGTTTTTGATGCATCCGATAAGAATAGCAGTGGTGTATTAAAAAGTCTACTCGGAGTGAGAGGGAATCCGAAAATTTTTACGTATCAGAGTAAGATAAGGAAAGATTAAGCGATAAAAATATTTCGGTAGAAACATTTTTTTTCCTGTGAAGATAGTTTTGACGAGAGAAAGAATAGAATTACAGGGGGGAAAACCAAAAAACTATAGTCTTACTATACCTTTTTGGAGAATGAGGAGTTCTAAAAATCTAATTTGATGTATAATGTTCATCATACGATAAAAATATTTTGTTTCGATCAATTCGACCCAGAAAAATATCTGTAACTTTGAGATAAAACGAATTTATTTCCAATAATTTATTTAGCTCCACCGTTCAAAACGAATCCAGGTCAAAAACTGACTGTCAACTAATTCGAACGATGGCTTTTGTATCGGAAAATTGAGGCGTCAATTATAATTAGGAACTCAAAAATAGAGATTCATTTTTTCAAAAAGAAAAAATAGTACAGTTTCATTGTTCCACAAAGCGATATCTTACCGGGGAACTTTATTGTTTGCAAATGTATATAATATAAAGATATTAACAGATTAGACAGGAAAGAAGTGGTGAAACTGCTAAAGTTACAAATTCTGTGAATATATCTTATCAAAGAGCAAATTTTTTACATGACAGAACAATTTTAGGTAAAGATGAATTTATAAGGTTGATTGATCGTTTTTCTTTGAAACAATTTATTCCATGACACGGGTGAATTTAAGTATATAGTTAAATATTCTTTTTGAGTGTTCATCTTAGCGTATAGATAACTATTTAAATATTCTAGGAAAATACCGATTACTGGGAACATTTCATTTACAAAAAATAACGATCCGGATCTTTTTATATTCTTCGCGATCTGTTAAAGTAGAGATCCCATATTTATCTTAATTATTAGATTAAAATTATCGATGCTCGCAAATTGATCATGTGCTCGCTACATTATTTTTAGTTTTATAATGCTACAACATCTTTTAATTTCTGTTGAATATAAAAAGAGCTACACTGAAAACGGTAGGCCTATATCAATGTTAAAGCCAGAATTATGCACGTGAGATGCTATTATTAAAGATATGCACTTTTTATATGTTTGTTTCTTTGTGCAACAGAATAAAAATCAATTGAAATAGTATTTAATTAGAACAGAAAAGTTTTCTGTTGATTATGCTAAAAATATTTAAGCTTAAATCCAAACCTTAGAATAATCTCATCTTATATAGCCATTCGAAAAAGAATGCAGAAAAATTTAAAATTTTTTTCTTTATCTTATAGTTATTTTTTTTGCCGAGGCACGTATAACTACATAAAAAACAGGATAGGCTAAATAGATTGGGCTTTTCTTAGAACTCATTAGGCTAAATCTCAAAATAAAAGTAGTGCAATTGATTCAAACCTATTAAGTCGGAAGACTATCATCCAGTCTAAACCTTACGGCTCTACAGTAAAAATTTCGCCGATTGCATGTTGGCGGTCTCAACTAAGGGCAAATTTTCAGATAAGATGTGTCAATTGTTCATAAAAAAGAGTACTTAAAGAATCGAAGTATATATTTAACTTATCTGATGCGAATTTTCGTAGTGTTATAGTGGAAAATATCATACTGAGAAGAAAGTAAATAATCAGTAACCTCTTTTATATTTAAAATTGATCATTTAATTATCAGGTTTACAATGTATAGCTTTTAAATCTGCTATTTTGATGCCACCATTTTAACATAAAGTTTTAAGAAGTAAATTACTTTGATATTTTGAATTTTATTTTAGTTATATCAACAATTTGATATTAATCCTAACACTATTATATAAACATCCAGCGCATTTTCCTAGACTTTCCGCCAGAGTATTCCTGCGAAATATGTATTCTATTCAAACAGCTTACCACAAGCACGTGCTCTATATTATATAAAAGAAAATTTATAATTTTATTTTAAAAGTATATCATTCTATTTTTTGAAATTTAATTTAAGTTCAATTGATATTTCCAAACCTAGTTTATTGGCTCTTATTATCCGATCAAATCCATTAGTTCCATGAAAAAAGAATATCAGCAGTAGCTTATAGATTTATATACAAAAACCTGATTTTGGAAATTTTTCTTATCTTTTTTTTGAATTTTGCTTTTACATCTCAAAAATTTACTCAACACACAAAAATGTTACATTAGTTTTCGAATTTTAAATATTTTTTTCCTAAAAGTTAAATTGCTGCTTCTAAACCCAACTGGCTTTATATTTTGCTTAATTCCATTGTGTATCCCAGCAATTTCCAATGTAATTATTATATTTTAATAAAAACCTTTTATCTTCAGCTTTTTTTACATTTTTATTGTTGAAAATCCGTGTATCAAATAATAATAAACATAATTATTTCTATAAATAGTGAAATCGACATAATTTTGCGAAGATGTTTTCATATTTGAGTTTCACAGTTGGTTTAACTTCAATATCAATCCATTTTCTTAAAAAAAATCTATTAATTATTTTTTTTCTACATTTCATCATTGAACTCATGTCTAATAAATATATGAATGAAGAAATTACCCTTTTGGAAAAATTTTTGAATTTCCATAAAAATATGTAAGATCTTGGTATATGTCTTGAAAAAATGCTATATCCTATTAATACCAACATAGATATTTGGATATTTCCATTTATATCATAAATTCCTAAAATAGTTAAATTCTAATATTTGTAATGGCAATATACATTTTCATAAAATTACAGATTCTATTTCAAGATATTTTTTGGTCAGATCTTGTATCTTCAAAATTACATACTCCATATTTATTATTTTTTAATTTGAAAAATATATTTTTTCAATCAATTTTTGTTTGTGAACGCTTCTTTAAAATTCCTTATTTTATCCATTAAGTATATATTTTACAGTTTTGCTGTATATTTTATTATATATATAGTTATATACTTCACACTGTGAATGGCGTATACACATTATTGGTGAATTTAAACACACAATTAGCAAAGGACTTTAAATAGGAATCGTGCAGTTAACAGGTTAATAATTTTAAGATATCTAAAATTTAATATAAGGTAATAATTCGTTCCAAAGATGTATCAGGTTGTTACTATACAATTATAAATTAGTTGAAAATTACCTATTAAAATACTTTTGTTTGTATTTCTTCATTATGGTTGATCTAGAAATACAATCTCTTATCAATAAAAATTAATTGGTTTAAATATAATACATAAAATATTATTTGTTATTTCTATCATAGTTGTACTATTAGTAATTGAAATATGGAACCAACAATCATTCTATGAATAATATTATTTGTTATTTCTATCATAGTCGTACTATTAGTAATTAAAGTATGGAACCAAAAATCATTCTAAACAATATTATTTGTTGTTTTTATCAAACATATTTTATAAAATATAAAAAATAGGAACCTTACAATGAAAGTAGGAATAAATGGTTTTGGTCGTATTGGGAAAATAATATTTAAAATACTAACAAAAAGAGGAATCGAAGTTCCTTTTATTAATGATCCTTTCGTAGATGCAGATTATGTAGAATATTGTTTAAAATACGATTCTACTTTTGGTAAATGTAATTGCAAAATACAAAAAAAAGAAAAATCCGTAATTGTTGATGGTAAAGAAACGTTTATTGGCGATTTTAGATCTCCCAGTGAAATACCTTGGAATAAATACAATGTTGATGGTGTCATTGAAGCATCGGGTGTGTTTATATCTTTAGAAGACTGTGAAGGACATTTAAAAAGCGGAGCAAAAAAAGTAATTATAACTGCGCCAAGTAAAGATGCACCTATGTATGTTTATGGTGTGAATGAAAAATAATATAAGAATGAGAAGATTATAAGTAATGCAAGTTGTACTACAAATTGTTTGGCACCATTAGCTAAGTTAATAAATGATAAATTTGGTATAATTGAAGGATTAATGACGACTGTACATGCTGCAACTGCAACTCAAAAAGTTGTAGATGGAGCCTCAAAAAAAGATTTTCGCAGTGGAAGAGGTGTGATGCAAAATATTATACCAGCAAGTACTGGTGCAGCTAAAGCAGTTGGTTCAGTTATACCTTCTTTAAATGGAAAATTAACTGGCATGGCAATAAGAGTTCCGGTCGCTAATGTAAGTATAGTCGATCTTACAGTCAAAACCGAAAAACCGACAAGTCTTGAAGAAATCAAAGAGTTAATAAAAAAAGAAAGTGAAGGCGAATTAAAAGGCATTATGGGAATTACTGAAGACGAAGTTGTAAGTAGTGATTTTAATGGTGATTCCAGGAGTTCTATATTTGACTATAAAGCAAGTATAGCTTTAACTCCAACTTTTTTCAAGCTTTTGTGCTGGTATGATAATGAATATGGATATTCTTATAGAGTAGTCGATATGCTGGAATACGTTCTTAAAAAATAAGTAAAAAAATTTAAGTTTAATTTATTTTTTAAAATTAAGTTAATTCTTTTTTCCGGATTTTATAATCAGGAATATTCTTATTCCAATTCAAAATATATACTTGTAATAAACACTATTAAAGCATCATTGCGATACTTTTCTACAAAAATAGGTTCTATATTTCTGTATTTAACGATTTTTAAATTCCATATTAGTACACCTCTACGGGCTGAAATTACGATAATAAATTTCAATCTGCAATTTGAGATAGCGTAAAATAAATTTGATATAAAAGCCCTATTTGTTCACCCGGAAAGATAGAAAGCCAAAAATTTATTCTGAATATCTTCAATATTAAGAATTATGACTAACTGTTTTAAGTGCATTGTTGAGTAATCACAATAATAAGATTAAAGAAAGTAAATGATTATACTTTCTAGATCAAAAAATAAAATGCTGTTAGATCCAGAAGCGAATATGGCGAGAGGGGTAAGTCTAGTATAAACTCAATGCATAGTGCAATCACTCTTAGTAAAAAAAAATCTTTAATATCCAATTAAGCCGCAATTCATGTCATTTTTTCGTGCGTTACTTGACGAAAATCTATAAAAAAAAGCACGGTAAATGTTACATGACTTTCTCTGTTTATCTTATTAGGTATTACCTATAAAATGAAAATATAATAAATATTGAGACTAAAATTAAAATTCAAATCAAATTAAAAACAAGAAAAACTACATTTTTGACTAAATTAAAGGAATAGAGAAGAATGAAATATATATTTCTAGAATTATCAAGACTTTATAACTTAAAATCTTTTGTAATTCCTTTTGAAAATTAAAAGTTTATCTAAAAGATTATTGTAAAATCATCTTTTTTAAAAATTTTAGATAAGATTTTTAGGGGAGAGTGTATATCTACAATAAAAACTTTCACTTGGCAATGACTATGGGAAATATTTTTGAAGATCATTGGTTAATTTCTTGCTGTGAATAAAGCCAAATTACATTTTCGGTTGTGTCATTGGAGTTTGTATGAGAAAAAAGGTCTGCCAAATTGTGAAACTTTTTCTTCGAATATATTTTGCCGTTCTTTAATGTAACCTGATTTCTGACTGCAGATTAATGCGTGGATAATCGCCATGTAAAAGCTTTGAAACCCAGCCTTTTGAATTAGGCTATAAAACAGGGCGCCTGGAAAATACAAAAATTACACCCTAAGCAGGAAAACTAGGTGTGGGTTTTATCTGCTAGTATGACATCGCATTTCTAGAAAGACCTCATATAAGTCGCCAAGATATTTATTATTTTGTAATTTATTAGGTCCGGGAAGCGAAGCGTGATTAGAGATGCTGCATAGTCATTAGGCAATACAGAATGGTTTTTGAACTACGATCAAAGTCTATGCAATAATATTAACGAACAAAGGCTAAATTTCCGCCCAATCTTTATGTGCTACTCACCGTATGGTGAAAGACTTGGGAAGTAGGTATCGAAGGCAGCACCCATGGGGCGTTGGAGGTTTAATTATTTATTTTAACCCTATAACTGTGTTAATGACATCAAAAAACACATAACACTTACCATTCTTTTAAATAGATGCAATCTTATTTTCAAACAAAAATTTTAGATAGTATTTCTATAAAACATTTGAGGTTAACTTTCAATGAAATCCAGAGGGGTACAAAAATTTTAAAGCGAAAAAATTTTTTATGTTTAGCGATTTTTTTAAAAATTCAAAATATAAAGATTAAAATTTTCAAAATATATACGAATTTAATATATATTGAAGTTTCGCAGTAGAAGATTTCACTTAAAAGCAGTTAATTTTCTATTCATATGTTTCTTGTTAACAGTGGAGAGCTATTTATCAAAATCACCAAATTGCAAAAAAGAAACGACAGTGACTTAGAAGCATTTTTTAATAGAACAACACGATTTGGTTAAAGCATGTTTGTTTGGACTAGAATTCTAAAAGTCTATTTTTCCATGAGGAAGGATTCGTTTCCGCTGTTCTTTTTGTGATGAGAAATATACGGAGCCTTGCTTCAGTGCAATTTAAAACTTACAAAATTGGAATCCATGATGTAATACATATATTTAAGGAATTTGAATTTGAATTTCCATATAATATTACCAGAGAAATGCACGGTTTTTTAAATGCAACTATAGCAGACCCTGTTAAGAATCTTGTATTTCTAATACAAAATGATTGCTCGTATTCCTTTTAAAGAATTGGGAAATACGGAGAACAGCTTGAAACGCTCCAAATATTCTTAGTATAGAGAAAGTATAATACAGATCGTCGGAATAGTCTAAAATGTGTATAAGGAGCTATTTGGAGAACAAAAAAAAATTCTATATGCAAATTCCCTTAATAAACCCTTGGGTGTTTTAAAAATGCTTTATTTAATTCTATCTCTTAAGGTGTGCAGTATATTCGAATAAAACCGTTTAAGCCTTTCAATATTTAGAGAGAATCAATATTTTTGTTAGGATTGTGTTAACCATTCAACAAATTTTGTATCATAATCGTGTATTCATAAAAACACAAGTGAAAATTTATGTTCGAGATATAAAAATTTAAACAAAACATACTTATAACGAAAGGCGTAAGTTGAATGATTACATTTACAAATATTTTTTAAAAGCAATTCTGTAAACTTCGAAGTATATTATTTTTGAAAATATTGTAACTTTTTTTAAATAAAGTGGATATTATTTTACATGGTTTATACAATTAAAAGTTTAATTGATAAAAAAAGTGTAAAAATAATAAATTTCCCTACAAAAAAATATTTTTTTCTCTCTGGCCTTCATCGAAAGCACAACCAATTTCAACGGACTGATAAAAATAATCGCTTATTATCCAGAAGAAGCCCAAATAATAATTGGTTTCATTTTAACATACTCATTACCAAGCAGTTGGTTTTTAATGTGGTTATCCTTTTACAAAAATACACACGATGATTTTAACTTCGGTTTCACATACTAATCCTTAAGCAGTTAGTTTTTAATATGGTTCTCTATCCTTCATCAAAGAATAATTTTTAAATGAATTTAAGCGTAAAAACCATTTTAACATCTTTATGAATTTTTTTCTAAAATTATAGCACCATCTTTTCTTCTACTAAATCCGACTCTTCATTTATGTTTATTGTCTGTTTTTCCATCTGAAATAAAGTTCGATTTTTTTAACAGTTGTATACTATCTTTCTCGGTATTTGTTTTTTTTTATAGAGGATGTTGGTTCCTCATACATCTTGGCTTATATTAACACTTAATACACTCTTTCACGGCTTTTTTCGGCATTTAAGCGAATCATGTCTTTTTCGTTAATCCAAGGAAATCGTTTTGAAGTCTTCTTAACTACTAGAGACTAAATTATTTCTCTATATTCATAAGTATTTACAGTCTGTTGAAAGGTAATTATGATATTAGGCCAAAACATGGTTCCAGGTTATCACCTAACGGATTATCTCAATACTACACTTATCTTCACCAAGATTAGATAAAGAAATATGTTTATAAAAAATTTTATTTCTATTGTCTATGAACACCACTAAGATTAAATAGGGTAACTTTTGAATATATTAACTGTCATTCATTTATTTTAAGATTCAGATTTTTGTTTCTAATATTTCTTGCTTTTTACAATTATCTACTAAAAAAATATAGCGAGACTTTTACTTATAAATTTGCTGTGAAGCTGTATCTATAAGCAATTACAAATTTAAAACCATAATGAACAACATATTGCGTTGTTAAGAATATTAATTTATGTTTAACATAGAATAGGAATAGATAGGACGAAAAAATTATAAAAAGCTCATCTAACAACTTTAGTTAAAAGACTAGAAAATTAAATTCAAATTTATATAAAAAGTAGAAAATTAAATTCAAATTTATTTGCATCTATATCTAATTAGAAGAACGATAGTGTTAGTGACTTCTTAGGAATTGGTAAGGTAGCTTAATAAAACGAATATCAAACTTTGACAACTCGATTCTCTTCGAGCCTCAAATGAATGCATTCCAAATATCAAAAGATATATTTCGCAACTGTGGAAATTCTGAATTTCTAAGAATATTTACCTACTTTATTCTTAAAAACTTCCGAAATTCAAATGCCTGTTTTGCAATAAAGTGTTTTATGTTTCTATCATTTTCTTTTAAATATTCAGACCTAATATATTCAACTTAAATTTGGAGTAAACTTTTTTTGAAATTATTTACAATATCAACACTTGAATAATATTAAACAAAATTTAAAATCCATCGCTCACTTCAAAACAATAATTCAGATATATTGTTTGTTTTAATAGATCACATAATAGAACACACACCGAATATCGATATTTACTTGGCAAAATTCGCTTCAAATTATTGAAACAAAATAATATGGAAATTAAACTTCATGTATAGTTTCGTAAGTCTCATTTAAAACGTAGTTTTAAGAATGTAGATTAGCATATTTTTAGGATAAATTATTAAAATATATAATATAATTAATAAAAATATCTAAACAATAGATCATAAAATGTTAAATAGTACTAAAACCATTTCATTTGATTGAAGAAAAGGAATATAAATAAGATAGAAATGAAATAATGGTCCGCAGAGACACATACGTCATTCATATACAAAAGGCATGGGATAAATTAAAATAGTACAATATTTTTTGATTCCACTCGAATTTATATAAAAATCTCAAAACCCAGTATTCAAATAATCTAATCTGTGCATTTTAGAAAAAAAATTCCTTCAAAATGTATATCGAATAGGAATTTAGAAGAATAATCAAATATAAACAGGTCAAACTATTAACTAGAAAATGTTAAATATAAGCAACAATTATATATAAAGTAATCCTTTTTCATCCATCCAGGGCACCAAAACCCTGCACGAGCTTTGGCCCTTTTCGGCAAAGCCGCCGGTGATCTTTTTCCAGTGGGTTCGTGTACTTTTTTTTTTTGGTTTCGTAACAAGGTGGTTTCAGAGGGTGGGTTTTTAGGCCTACACTAAACTCAAACCCGAAGGATTAGTCTCCGATAGTCGCCTCGTACCACAATCAGGGAATACTCTAAGCTAATTCTGCTTCCGGGAATGATGGGGAAACGATAGTCGCTTCGTACCATAATCAGGGAATACTCCAAGCCAATTCTGCTTCCGGGATGATAGGAAAGATAATCTTACATTAAATAAATGACGATTTATAAATTTATATTCAAACCACAAAAAATGTCTATAAATAGTGTGTTATAATCTACACTATAATATTTGTATTAAAAAATAAAATCTTTTTACTTTAAAAATATCACATTTTTTAAAACAATAGCAAGTGATATATTTGTTTTGATAAAATTAAAACAGTTCTAGTCTTAACATAAATAACTGCTTCCAGTACCCCATCAGTATTTCGTACGAAACCTACATCCCAAAACATTTTATCTAAAAGTTGTGTAAAACCCAATTAATGGACGAGACAGGTGCCTGTGGTTCGTTAATGTTAATTACATAGAGTTTTATTCTAAGTCGAAACTAACTCTGTGCTCCCCCAAGACTATAGACTACATCTCAAATTACTCTACACTTTCAGCACCTAATAAACATATTTCTAAGATATATTTCAGAAACTTACATGGGTTCTACCTAGACGTTGCAATGTCCTACCAACAGGTATACTCTGCAACTTAGCTTTCCTGGTTTTAAATGATTTAATTTCATTTTTACCCAAACGCTAAGCATTCTAACCCGTGTGAGCGACGCTAGATTTTAATGCTTTTACATGGCAATTACCCACTGGTTCAGATGTGTTATACGATCTAGTTATTTAAAAAAATACAAAATAAATTTTTAAAATTTTTTTCGCCATTTCATAGACCTCCTTCTCCTCATACAAACCCATTAAAAAACTGAAAATCTAGTGGTATTATACCCATAAAAAAGCCAATCAATGATCTTCACACCAATTTCACTTACTCATTGCCGAGCAGATAGTCTTTTTTGTGGTTATTTTCATTTCACCAATCAAATTAAAGAATCAAAAAATAAAAATTTCTACCTCATTTTTTCTTAAAATAAATACCCATTTTATTAAAAAAAATATAAAATTTTTCTTCCTTTTTTTTTCTAAAAAAATAAATTCCCTAAAAAATCAAACCCTTCAAATGACAAAGATTAGCAAAAAAGACAGAAAAAATTACATTTTTAATCGTACATATGATTTATTTACTACCTACAATAAATTTATAGTAGTTGATATGTCAAACGTAACTTCAAACCAATTACAGAAAACCAAAATGTTATGGCCCTCTGGCACACAATTTCTCATCGGTAAAAACACTACAATGAAAAAGAGTTTATCTGAACATTTAAAAGAAAATAAAGATTTAGAAAAAGTCATTGAATTAATCAAAGGAAATGTTGCTTTTGTATTTACAAATGCAGATTTCAAAGAAATTAAAAATGTTATTATGGATAATAAAAGATTTACTTATGCCAAGGTAGGATCTATTTCACAATGTGATGTATGGATAGAAGCATCTTTAACAGGAATGGGACCAGACAAAACATCATATTTCCAAGCACTTGGTATACCTACTAAGATTACTAAAGGAAAGGTAGAAATTATATCTAAATGTAAGGCACTTACTACTGGTGATAAAGTAGGACCTTCTCAAGCCAATTTACTTTATATTTTAGATGTCAAGCCATTTACATATTTCATGCAACTTAAATGTGTCTATGAAAATAATGAAATATATGATTCTTCTTTGTTAGATATAACGACTAGTGATATATTTAATTATATTTCTCAAGGTGTTTCTAGTATTTGTGCTTTGTCTTTAGGATTGGGTATTGTTACTAAAGCAAGTCTTCCTTATGAAATTATTAATGGGTATAAAAACTTACTTGGTATTTCTATGGCACTTGAATTTGATATTCCTGAAACTATTCCATTTAGGACTTAAATAAATTATTTGGTCTTTTATTTTATAGATTTCTATATTTTTTTAGATGATTAACTATTTTTTGTAGGATTTACTATTTTATATATTTTCTAGGTAGATATTTTTAATTTCTGAATACTTTTGTATTTTTTGGACTATTTTTTTAATTTTTGAATACTTTTGTATTTTTTAGGTAGATTTTTTTAATTTTTGGACTATTTTTGTATTTTTTGGACTATTTTTTTAATTTTTTATAGGTCTTTTGTATTTTTTAGGTAGGTCTTTTGTATTTTTTTAATTTTTGAATACTTTTGTATTTTCTAGGTAGATTTTTTTATTTTTTTATAGGTCTTTTGTATTTTTTAGGTAGAGGTTTAAAGGTGGAGGGAGGATAACCACATAAAAAACTTTCTGCTTGGCAATGAGTGTGTGAAACTGGTGTGAGGTCATTGTTTGGATTTTTGGTGGGAATAAAACCACACTACATCTTTGGTTGTTACAGGGAAGTTGTTATGAGGAGGAGAGGTCTAAGAAATAGCGAAAATTTTTCTACAAATTTATTTGTAGTTTTTTATGTAACCAGATTACAGACCGCAGTTGAACATGTAGGTAATTGCCATGTAAAAGCATGGAAACCTAGCCTTGCACTTCGGGTTAGAAGACTTAGCGCCTGGGAGATATAAAAATAAAACCCATTAAAAGCCAGGAGAGCTAAGTAGCAGGTTATACCTGTTGGTATGACATTGCACTGTCTAGGTGGACCCCATGTAAATCTCTGAAATATATCTTAGCTAGAAGTTTATTGGGTTCAGAAAGTGTAGGTAAGTGGGAATGCTGCATAGTCTTGGGGGAGCCTAGGGGGGGCTTCGGCCTTCGATCACACTCCATGCAGCGGACATTAAAGAACACTGGGCAACTGCCTCGCTTGTTAATTAGGTTCTACATACCTGGTAGATGAAAGGCTTTGGAACGTAGGTATCCAGGGGGTACTGATGGAGTTTTGGGGTAGCAGTCATTTATATTAAACCTAGAACTGCGTTAATGTCATGAAAACAAATATAACACTTGCCACTATTGTAAAAAGATGTGATATTTTTAAATAAATTAATTGTATTTTTTAGGTAGATTTTTTTAATTCTTGAATACTTTTATATTTTTTAGGTAGATTTTTTTAATTTTTGAATACTTTTGTTTTTGGTTATAGATTTAATTATTCTTCACATTATAGTTTTAAATCAAAATCTTTAATACATAACTAATATATAAATAATAAAATCTTTGTCTTTTTTTTAGATTTTATAAGTATTTATATTCTATGCAGCAAGAAAATACTGGTAAATTTTTTTAAGAGTAAAATTATTTAAAAATTAGAATTTTAAATAATTTTTTTGATTATTTTTAATTTTAAAATTTTTTTAAAAAAAGACGAATCGAAAAATAAAATTATCTATTGTGTGATAAACTGAGATGGAATGTAATTAAAATCGTCAAGATATATCTTAAAATACTTGGAATATCAATAAAAATAGACTATAAATGATTGAGAGACTTTTAATTTATTTGAAATTGTTATTTTTGATAGAAAAAAAAAGCTTGGGTTTTGAGTCAAATTTTGATAAGTCGAGATAGATATCATTAGAATCGTCTAGAAACCGAGAGATACATGTGACTCATATCTCATATCGCGTTAAAGATTTTTATTAGTGAGGTTGAAGTATAAAGTTTGAAAGTCATAAATATTGATTATCTAATTTTGAAGTATACAGTTGAATACTTAGATTCTATAGAAATTTGAAGTTCATATGAATTAATATAAGAGTCAAAATAGTTATATTGAGATTAACAGGTAATTAATATTTAATACAGTATTTTAATAAATTTTAAACCTAATTGTTGATCAAGTATAGATTTATACGTAAAAAATATTAAGTTTGTAAAACTAGAAGAAATTAAAATGATATATGAAGTATAAAGATTTTTAATTTTTTAAATTTTATAGTATATCAATACTGTAATTATTATATTGTATTATAATTTGTTCTTCCTACCTTATAAGCAGCAAATAACCCTATAATCTTAGATTTTATGTCTATTGAAAATTAAGAGTGTTTAAAATGAAAGTTAAATTTAATATTTAATATTATAATTTATAGTTTTTTGTAAATTTTTTTTCTTAAAAAAATAACGTTTTTTTTTTTTAATTTCTCTTGTATTTTGTTCTTCTTTGATTTAAATGCACAAAGCCTTGGAAAACATATAAGAGGTAAGTAAAATGTTTTTATTTTGTTTAAAAGTGTATTTTATCTGTGTTGCTCTAATGTTACGTAAAAATTTAAATTAAACACATTGTATTGTGTTATTTAAGTAAAAATAGCAGATTAAAAGCTGCAGGTATATTATATTTCAAAAGATATAATTTAAACAACTAGCTATTATTATGAGAAAAAAAACTTATGATGAGAAGAAAATGTACAATTTTGATCTTATAAATGACCATAATGTATGTGTAACTGTAATTAGATTGTTTTGGAAATAATATTTAATTTAATTAGAAATATACGAGTTATATTTTAAATGACTGTATCAGTACTTTTATATTTGAACTGAGTTTGCTTGAATTAATAAATTGAAAAATTTGATACTTCTAAGACTAAAGGTATTAAATGAGATGAATCATAATATTTGTGTTTTTAAATTTTGTTGTCTTAAAAACTCTTAAAAAGCTGAATCTGATAAAACTATAGGATATTATGATTTTTTTTCAAGAAAATTATAACTTTAAGAATATATTCTGATATAAATATTCTATTTAAAAAATTAAATAAAATCTAATCAAATTACAAAAGATTAGTAAGGTCTCCAGCTTAACTCTCTTTAAACTGAACCAGCTGTAAAATTCTTTTTTTTGTGAGATTTTAAATATGAATGATACGTTAATATAAAAATTTATGATTTAATAAAGTTAAAATAGCGAATTTCAACTGTAAAAAAGATAAAAAAAGTTTCATGAATCAGAATATATAAATTCTTTTCGAACTAAAAGATCAAAATAATTCTGCAGGTATATTTTAAAACAAATCTATCGAGGTGATCGTATTCAGATTATTTACGTAAGACCTAAAATACCATGAATAGGTATGTTGTAAAAGAGATAACTATATATTTGGCGCAGCTTAATATCTCACGTTTTTATTTCTAAGCAAATAAATTATAACGATGGTATATTGAATTTACGTAATCTCACTATCGATATCACCGCACAAATATCGTTTTTGCACGTTTTTTTTATCTAAATTAGTCCAAATATATCTGTTTTTGCGAGGTCAGAAAGTTAAGAAAAGATAGCATCATCTTTTATTGAAAGTGATATTGATGTATAGAATTAAGAAAGCGAAACCAAATTGAAAGTTCGAATATTAAAGGTAGGTTTCATAATGTTAAGGTTCGAATGAGTCTGAAAATTTTAATTATTAAACATTAAAGCAGAGACCACGGAAATATTCATAAGTATTTCCAACTTATTAAGTTTTTTCACATTTTTATATGTATGAAATTATTAAAGATGTAAATCCTATGAATCATAGTTACGTTTCGAAATTATGACATGATTATTAAAGAAATTATCTTGAAAACCTATCACGCAATACGCCAAAATACCCTTGAAACACTCATCGAGGTTTATTTTTTACTTTCATTCGGATGGCTAAGATAAAAGTATGATTAAAATAAACGAAGTAACGAATCAGATATAAGAAAAGATAAAAGAGAGAAACATTTCACATTAAAAATATTACCAGCAATTGTAAATTATATTTCTATTTTTTAATCTTTTTAGAGTTTCAGGTTTATAAAAAATTTCTGATTTTTACGATATTTTTACTTCGAACCGATTTATAGCCACTTATAAAATAAATTATATTTTCAGATTGTGATTTAACTATAAATTTAAACTTTGAAAACAGACATAGTAATGAAAAACGGAATGAAAAATATAATTTTATGATTTTTTATCAAGAAAATGTACTAAAAACGAGAATAAAAAATATGAGAGCCTGAGAAAAGTAGTCATATAAACTTTTAAAACATTAAAACCAAAATTCATACCAATGCGAAGAAATTAAGTACTTTACGGCATTCAACTTAGGTTTATCAGAATATAATAGGGAATTTATTAACAGAATCTTGTAGACTTATTTTTTAAAAATACAAAAAAAAATATTTCTGTATCTGAAATAAATGAATTATTATTTTTAAAGAGTAATATACGGAGAATAAGTTTAAATAAATAATTTATTATCTTAAAATTATATGTTGAACCTTAGGCCCCAGTCTTAGTATTCCAAGGATTGTCAATATACTCAAAAATTTATATTTAGTTCATTAATATCGTTGTATTTTATATTACATACAACTTTTATAGAATTAAGAAACTCATTACAAAATCTAAAACTATTTTTACGAAAAACAAATTTAGTTTAAATTCTAACGAAATACAAATTCATATTTCGTGCTTTTATTTTGAATCAAAAGTTTTTACATTTTAAAAATTAGAATTAAATTTTTTTAAACATATTAAATCTATTTGAAAAACGAAAACTCCATTCAAAGTTATATAATGCAAGAAAAAATGAGCTTGTGAGTGTTAGTGACTCTTCAAGATGGCTAAAGAGAGGAAATATTAGGCCACGAAATGAAGCTTTGTTCTGCTATATCCAGGATAGAAATGTATTCTGGGGAGCAGATGGTGTGTGTCAACATTGTGGGAAGTCTGGTATGACTGTAGATCATCTAGCAACTAGATGTGAAAAAATGCTAGGCCATGATTACACTAGACGGCATAATGAAGTGGTTAGATGCCTACACCTACTTCTTCTAAATAGATATAAGTTTAAGTCTTCAAAACGAATAAGGAGCCACTCAGTTCAAGAAATTCTTGATAATGAGTATGCAGAGATAAGAGTGGACACCAGAATAAAAACTGATGTTAAAATTCGGAATAACAGACCTGACATATTTATTTTAGATAAGAAGAAGAATAAGATAACACTCATTGAAGTAGGAATCACTTTTCAAGATTCACTTCAAATAGTTGAAACTGAAAAACTTAGGAAGTATGACCTGTTAGCCAATGAGTTGGGTCTTATTTATAGGTGTAGTGTTGAGATAATCCCTTATGTGATGACCTGGGACGGTATTGTGACAAAATACCATAAATCTCATCTTAAAAGACTAGAAATACCCATGAATGTAGAAGCATACATTCAGTCTATAGTACTTAAGAAGACAGTCGAAACAATTTCCTTTGATCGACAAAGAGGACTTGAGTCAGGACTAAATGCCGAAGAGAGCCGGGAGAGAGCGTCAATGGGTGTTATTATGAGATCAGAGGTGCATGAGGAATCAACACCCTCTTTAAAAGAAGAGAAGAGAGAGGAAGATGGTGAAAAAAATTTTAAACCAAAAAATAAAGCACCCCTTATTTCACAAGGAGGAACCACTTTAGAGGAACCGACCAATAACATAAATGAAGAGTCGGATTTGGAAGAAGAGACAATAGTGGTTAAAGAGGTAGAAGAAAACATATAAAAATGGTAAAAATGTTTTAACCCAGAATTTTATTAAATAATAGTTAAATCTATTTTATAACGTAATGTTTAATATAATTTTGTTTCCCAATAATTAATAATTTATAATAAAAAATGAATGTATGTGTATATCTCTGATATGCTTCTGCAACTCTTGGATTGTCTGGAAAAAAGTAAAGAAATATCAACTAGACGAGCAGCAATCCTCAAGGTGGAGAATAATAATAAAACCCATCTTGCACTAATAAAAGGCTTCTTAAAAGTAAAGTACAGGTTGGTAGAAGAAGTCACTAAGAAAAGTTTAGAAGAAGCTCAACTTGCAAAACTATATAACGAAATAGAAAAACGAAAACTCCATTCAAAGTTATATAATGCAAGAAAAAATGAGCTTGTGAGTGTTAGTGACTCTTCAAGGTGGCTAAAGAGAGGAAATATTAGGCCACGAAATGAAGCTGTGTTCTGCTATATCCAGGATAGAAATGTATTCTGGGGAGCAGATGGTGTGTGTCAACATTGCGGGAAGTCTGGTAAGACTGTGGATCATCTAGCAACTAGATGTGAAAAAATGCTAGGCCATGATTACACTAGACGGCATAATGAAGTGGTTAGATGCCTACACCTTCTTCTTCTAAATAGATATAAGTTTAAGTCTTCAAAACGAATAAGGAGCCACTCAGTTCAAGAAATTCTTGATAATGAGTATGCAGAGATAAGAGTGGACACCAGAATTAAAACTGATGTTAAAATTCGGAATAACAGACCGGACATATTTATTTTAGATAAGAAGAAGAATAAGATAACACTCATTGAAGTAGGAATCACTTCCCAAGATTCACTTCAAATAGTTGAAACTGAAAAACTTAGGAAGTATGACCTGCTAGCCAATGAGTTGGGTCTTATTTATAGGTGTAGTGTTGAGATAATCCCTTATGTGATGACCTGGGACGGTATTGTGACAAAATACCATAAATCTCATCTTAAAAGACTAGAAATACCCATGAATGTAGAGGCATACATTCAGTATATAGTACTTAAGAAAACAGTCGAAACAATTTCCTTTGATCGACGAAGAGGACTTGAGTCAGGACTAAATGCCGAAGAGAGCTGGGAGAGAGCGTCAATGGGTGTTATTATGAGATCAGAGATGCATGAGGAACCAATACCCCCTTTAAAAGAAGCGAAAAGAGAGGAAGATGGTGTTAAAATTTTAAAACCAAAAAATAATACACCCCTTATTTCACAAGGAGGAACCACTCTGGAGGAACCGACCAATAACATAAATGAAGAGTCGGATTTGGAAGAAGAAACAATAGTGGTTAAAGAGGTAGAAGAAAACATATAAAAATGTTAAAATATTTTAACCCAGAATTTTATTAAATAAATGTGTATATCTCTGTGTATGTGGTTGATGAGTGTAAATAAAGGGAGTTATTATTTATACAAACGAGTATTGTTTTCATTAATAAGGTTAGTTTAACTAAAGGGCAATTATGGGATTTATTTAAAAGGTGTAAATAAGAGTAGGCAAGTTTAAATGGTGTTGATATATAGGGTAGTGTATCTTGAAGGGTGTTAATGTGAAATAGAGGTTCAAAGGGTGTTAGTAAATTTAAATTTGGGTAACGGGTGTTAATATAGAGGGAAATAGAATGGGGTGTTATTTGAAAGCATAATGCAGTAAAGGTTGTTAATAATATACATGTAATATTAATGGGGGATTTACTTTTCTCACACATCACAACGGTTCTAACGAATAAGCCATCTAAAAGTGTAAATTTATTTACGACTCACCTTTTGAAAGACACCAAAACGCACAAGAGTAAATGCTGCAGTGTGTAAAATAGATCTGGGGAATGCGTGCATTTCACATGAAAACTTCATATAGCCACATAATTCGTGGAAATCTATTCCGATTTTTTCGTTTAGACACAAGAACAAAAAAAAGAATATTAATGTTCAAAAGCACTCAAAAAAATAAATAATTACTATTCAAATCAATAAACTGATATATGCTATTGTTTTTATTATACTTGAATCTTCTTTCTTTTTTTATCGTAGCAACGCGCGGCGGGTAAGCTAGTTTTGTAAATAAGTTTAAATCAAAAACTTACGATCAAATACAAAACAAGATATGTTTTTCGAGACAAAAAAGTATATTTCAAAGTATTTTTATTTATCTGATAAGTTAAAGAGTTATCAATACTGATACTTCAAAGATAAGAAAAATGCAAAAAAAAGATTGAAAGAATAAATTTTAATCTGATTAAACAAACATGATAATAAATTTTACTGTCGATAAAAAAATGGATTATAATAAATTTTCACTTAATTTATTTGTGCGTTATGATAAAATGATAAAATATTATCAGTTTTTAAAAAAGGATTACAGATAAAAAAAATATTTCCTTTTTTGTACCTACGATTTGTATATAAGTGAGAAAAATAGAGAGGGTATGTTTTTTCATATAATATTTTGCCTTTGTGGTTTACAGGAAAATCATTATATATTTATGACAGATCCAACAGTAGACGAGGGTATAAATATTGGTTTAAGTTGTAGAAAAACATGTTATACTTCAGTAGAAAATATTTTGAATAGACTGCACAACGGAATTGGTGTAGAAGAAAAACAAAAACTACAATCAATTATAAATTTTTATATGGATTTTGTTGAAGAAAACACAAATATAAATGATCACTCATTCCTGTTGAAGTTTGTATCATTTATTTGTTACATCATACATACATCGGATTCAAAAAATAATTATAAGTGTTATTCGGAACTTCTTTTTAACTTAATTGGATTTGGAAAATTATATTGTATTTTTAGAGATATTGGGAGTAAATCACCTTTGGAAAGTCTGACCACCGATTTATTTCTAGACCGATTAAATGCATATGAAATTGCACACAATAGAAATAGTGCAATCGATATCACTTCCCTGGAAGCAAATGCTCCTGTTTTATGTAAGAAAATAAAGCAAAGCTGTTTTGAAGGTGACGGAATGGATAGATGTATTTGGGAGAATATCACTATTCCGCCCGATATTAGCAAGTCAGTTGCAAGCAAACTTAGTAATTTTCTTCGAAATGCATCTTTTGACAGGATTTTTTTATTTTATCTAACAATCAAAACATATTTTTTATTGATAAATAAAGAGACTTTAAACAATCAAAATTTCGAATTTAAACAATTCAAAATAGTTTTAAATGAAACTTTTTATGAGCAACTTATTAACTTAGAGGAATGGTTTGTTAAAAAATATTCTGCAATACAAAGTTCGGAAAAACAGCAAAACATAATGAAGCACATTTCGAGAGGATTATTTGATGAAGTTTTAAACGATTCTATAACCTTTGATTCTATTCTCAAATTTAGCACACTAGATATTTCAAAAAAACCGACATCAGTTGATGAAAATTTTCCACAAGAATTTCTAGAACTGTTTACAGGAAAAGAAAACGCAACTGAGCTGGAAAATATTTATTCTATTTTAAAGGAATCGATAAGACACGCGTATCATAAATACATTCCGATTATAATTTGTTTAAAATGCCAGTGTTTAAAACATAGCATACCTAATAGCAATAAATTACTTCAGATTATTATAGAATTGATGTTTTTTACTAAAATTTTGATACTCAAAAATCGCGAATATGAAGAATCTGATTTAAAAGTTAGTTTGGAAAAAGAATATTTATCCTGCTTGAAGAATATAATTGTAAATAAAAAAATTGTATGCGAAAAAGATATTAATGGTGACCCTGTGCTGTCAAAGCTTGTTCCAAAAACATTGAATCTTGTCAATACAGTTGTTCATGTGCAATATTTTGCTAATAATGGTTTTTTGAGCAAGTTAAGAGATTCATTGGGAGGAAAACCTACTAAACAAAATATTGAAAAATCTGTATCATTGGAAGATATGCTAAAAAAATATTTCAGTGTTTTTATGGAAAATGAATTAAAAGATGTACCCATCGAAATATCACCTACAATTGTTAAAGAATCCGATATATTACAAAATAAACCAACGGCCACAAAAACCGATGTGAAATCGAGAAAAGAACAACCTGAACAGATAACAAAAACTTCTAAAAATAAAAAATCGGATATGAATTCGTCTGCTTCCCAAGACGAATCTGAATCACAACAAAAAAGTAAGAAAAAAAATGAATCTGATAAATGGAAGATCGTTTTGATATTATGCTCGGCCTTAACACTTTTAGTTGTAGGATGTTTGCTTGGATATTGGTATTTTGTCAGGAAGCATAGATAATTAAAAAAAATATCTTTTTTCTTTTATCTAAATTTTAAACCATATTCTACAATTATGAAATAATCATTAATTATTATATATGTTCCTTTGTGGTTTCCTTATTGACTTTTTAAGTTTACATTATGAATTTAAAACATTTATAATTTAAAGATATATTGCTCTGAGCTATTATTTTACGCGGCGCGAAAAAAATTAAGAGATAATAAATTAAAGACTGTAATTTTTTGGTAAAGAACTTTTCAGTCTAGTAAAAATATATTTTAACAATATTAGCTCAAGAATGAATAAAATATCGTACAATCTTTAAAATATTAAATGAGAAAACTATCTTAATGATTGAGCTATTTTAAACATTAATAAATGTATTTCAAGCTTAATCCGCGTAAATAAAATTCACAAATTTATTTTCTTCAAACAATATAGAAATAATTCGCCTTATATATATTCCATAGAATTATGGGATTTTATCGAATAATTTATCGTATTTATTGGGGCATAGCTGGGCAAAAATGGTGTAAAAAAGTACTTCCTAGATAATTATGTAATGCGCGCATATATAAAACTAAATTTGGATTTTTAACCGCTCTAATAATGTAGATTTGCATACTAAACAATTGCTTCGTCATCACTTGTGCTTATCAGTAAAAAAACAAAAAAAAATCTAACAGAAAAGCCTCGCTTCTAATGTTTAAAAAGGGCTATAAAACCAGTGAAACAACATAATTATTTCCCAATAGAATAGAATATGTAACGATTGATGTATAAAATAAAGCGAAGTATGCGAATTTATATAAACAAACAAAAAAATCGATTGAAAGCCACATTAAACTCGAAATAATGTGTAGTACTAGGATCCTTTCAGATAATTTAAATGGGGCTGTACGAATCAAATGACTTGAATAGGCATTTTATGTTATTTATAAGATAGAAAATATTTTGAAGGTTGGAAATAAGTATAGTGTCAATATTGTGAAACTCAGGAAAATTATTGCGGGAATTTGCAATAAGATTCGGAACCACCCGAGCATGGCTACATCCGACAGCAAAATGATGCAGAAATATGTTTGTATTGAATTTTTAGAAATATATATTTATTTAACTCTATAACTTGGATTATGTCAAACTCTGTTAAAAAAATTATTATCAATGATACGCTGAAGTACGAAATACATTTGAGCAAAAGCAGATTTCAAAATTCAAAATCTAGAGCTATCATATAGATTTTGATCAATAAATTAAATAGATTTCAACTTTTTAAATCATAATTATTCTAAAGTGTAAGACTTTTCCTGAGAACAAAACTGGGATCTAAATATATTTTTTTAAGAGCGGTTTCTTGTATGCCCACAGAGCAGACACTCCAACCAAATATCATAAAATTTGCCCTGTGAGCCTGGTTATACATGCACAAAGGGTAGCATATATTCAGCCGATGCTTTTTTAAAAAAATTTTGAAACATTGTTTTTTCATTTTCAGAAAAAAAAATAAAATTCGAGGCCCACGGGTCAATATGCCAAGAAACTGCTCTAGAATCATAAAAATTTTACTGATTTAAGTGTTGTTTATCTCCTCATTACTATATACGCAAATTTCAAGATGGTCTAGGCAAACATATATCAAAATTTAAAGATTCCAAAATATGACTTAAATAGTAAAATCAATATCTGGAAGCAAAATAGAAAAGAAAAACTAAATATAAATAAAGGCTAATGAAACAAATAAAAATGCAAGCTAGGGTAAAAACAAGATATAACAACCATATAATTAAAGAATATATTCGCTAAAAGGTTATATTCTAAAAATAACTTTAAGTTCGCAAGATCATCGATAGGAAATTTATGTTAGATGTTAAAGAAAACGATACAAATAATGCAATAATATAATGGGTTTTAGCAAAAAAAAAATAGTTTGAAATTTTATTTAAAATGAAAAAAATAACTAATTTAATGAGAAACCGACTAAGAAAAAAAATTAAACCTGTCAATAATATGTGAATATCTTTGGAATATAAAAAATATAAGGTTTTTGTTATACATATACAAATTAATGTGAAAAAATCAAGCCCAACGCCGAGAGTCGGGTTTGCAAATGCCGAAGGACTAGTAGTTTAAATTCTTTCAGAAAAACATGTTTCATTTTTAATCGAATATTTCTCGAGATTAAGGTAATTAAAATGTTTCCAAATGAATCTAGATTGATTAAGACATTCGCGTATTATTACCAAGATATTTTATTTTTTAGAATTCGAAATTCGTGATAATTTCTTAGTAAGTAGTTTAGATAAACTTTAAAACAAAAGGATAAATTTTTTATTTAATAATATATTTAGTTTGAAATTTTCGTTATATTACATTTACTCTAGGATTTTAGTTAAGACCTTCTTACTTCATATGTTCTTATATCGATATATTAAGTTTAATTTTTTCAGTTTGAAAAATAAATGATATATTTCTATCTCAGAAGTTTCGAATATTTTAAAATTTTAAGTTGATTTTCTGCCGATAAGAAGAATTATTTCAGTTGTCAAATTTTGGGTGTTACTCTTCAGTCGAATATTTGTTCATATAAAAGCGTCTCACACCTCGGATGTTGTAATATAATTAGAAAAGGTTGACATTTGTATTATTTTTCTTGGAATATTCAAATGGTATATATTATGAAAACAAATATATGTTATTTGTTGTTATATTATAAATTATATGGGTATAAGAAAAAGGTTGGTAGAAAAAACAAAAAAATAATAAAATAACGGCTACAAACGACGCCGATAAAGTGAAAAATAGTAAAACTGGCACAAATTAAAAGTCAAAAACCATCAGAGAATCATATACCATCCTTTCTATACGAAAAAACACATTCAAAACCAGGCGAAACATGCATTAACACACAAAATACGGGCTGAAACCCCTTACTTTCGCCTAATACACCATCCCCATCTTCGGTTACGGTCTAATTCTGCGATCTATCCTACAAAATGTGAAACCTGTACTTTACCTATTTCTTAAGTTAACTGGTTAATAGAACTCCCCAAATTACTCGATTTTGTAATACTTGGTCCGAAAGAATGGCCGGGAATTGTTTTTTTTCAGTACAGCCAAGGTTTGAAAGAATGCCAAGAAATGGCTGGACAGAGCTTCACGGGTACTATAATGAGAAATTCGGTTGCGCTGTAAAGCTCGACGTGTTGGAAAAATTAGCACAAAATAAGATGGAGGGAAAGTAAAATCATAAAAGGATATAGAGCGTCGTAGAATGCCTCTGTCCCATTGATTCATACTTCTGACCGACACCACTCTGTACATAAACCTGAGAGATAAATTTTTAAGATACATCAAAGACAATCAGAGAAGAAAATTTGAAAAAAGATAGAACTAACTGAAAAGATTCTGGTGAATGTGTTATTGTACCGTTCCAAACTTCATAAATCGAGTAGTCGGTGAATATGCTGGGCCATGTACCCGAGTCAATTACGGACGCCGCCTATATCATGCAACAAGCCCAGGTATGCTATGATGATGCAACACGAAATATAAGCCCAGATTCGCCTGGAATGAAAACTTAGAAAGTAAGGTTTGTAAATTATGTCTATCCAAAGATCTTCTCGAGGTGATTCATAGACACGAAAACTCTATACTATAGACACGAAAATCCTTAAAAAAAAATTGTTAGAGTTTTATTTAACTTGAGCAGTGTAACTAAATTTGCTGAGGGATTGGTGTAGAAGAATACGTTTTTGAATTCATGCGGGAAAAGGGTTACTAGCTATGAAATTTGGGAGCAATTCCGAAAAGAGAATATTATGTTCTCACTGTCTCGAGACTAATTATATCGTGGGTCATCTGAGCTTTTAACACCGAGCATATGTTTACTCGGGGTTAGAATTATGAGTTTTTGTGCTAAAATGTGGAACAAAATTACAAAACAGTCACGTATGATAATTACATGATCTCATTTGCATCATATAATCATCCGACCTAGTTTCATTCACTTGATGAATGTGTAAATATCATTAATCGGCAAACTAAAATCGAATGCTGCGCGAATCGATGTTATTTAACATTTCTTCATTAAGAATCTAACAAATTTTTATAGATATTCTTATGATATAGGCAACTTATTTATGTAGAAGGTTATTTTTAAGCTGATTGGTTTTTCTAAAGGCTCATGTATTTGATTCCAAAAGAAATTCATCAAAGAGGCTATGACTTCACGACAATTGCTTATATGTTCCACCTCTATAAGTAAAGGACGAAATATACAGCAAAAGTCGTTTAACATAGAGTCAAGCTTACGAGGATTGCTTGCAAAGAACCAATTATACTATAAGGTGTCGCAAGGAGCGAAAGAAACTGCTCTTCTGAATATTGCTCTTAAAAATGGTATAGAACAACATTAAAAAGACATGGATTGTTACATAGAGCAATCGAATAAGTCTATCCTGCATATTTAACTCAATATCAAACCTGATTTTACTAAATAAATCCTAAATTTTATTAAGGTAATAATATCAAAATTGTTTATTGATATATCAGTAGGGCTTAATAAAATTATAAGCAAGAAGATTGAGAAAAATATTTTTAAAAAAGAATGGTTTTTTACCTTTGCTTTTTGTTTTGTGTATGGATCCGTTAAGTCCCAAACTCAATTAGAAATATGCAAAATGGCAATACATAATGATGCAGATTAGCACATACAACCACTTTTTGTTTATTGAGCATCTTAAACCTCTTGAAACAGACTTTTTAACGCTATGATACATGAAATGTAAGATTAAAGACTTTTTAATCTGATTGGCTTAGAATTAAATAGAGCTAAGTTGGCTATAGAAGATACGTTTTCGAATATAATCTAATCTTCTAAAAGTTTTTCGTGTTTATAAATATTTGGGAATAATAGAGTATAGTAGAAGTAATCCGACATATAGCTCGTTAGAAATAGTACGAAGCAAACTCAAATCAAGAGTTGAAATAATTTTTCGCACTTGATGAAATGCAAAAAAAATATTTCCTGAAATTTTTCAACTTGCTATGATCTTTAATAAACAATCAATATGGAATGTCTTTGACTTTAAACTGCGGACTTTTTTTAAGCTGGATGATACAATGCGTGCCGTATTTTTTAAGAAATAATTACATATTCGCCAGAGGTAAAGAACGTCTCTACCGTCCCAGACAGAACTTGGAAGAGGCATACGAAGTGTTATATTAAAAGCGAACATATGCTTCTAAACTCTAGGATTCTCCAGAAAAAAAGTAAAGAAATATTAACTTGAAGAGCAGCAATCCTATAGATGCGATACTAATGAAACCAATCTTGCACTGATAAAGAACTTCTTAGAAGTTTGAATTATTTTGGAAGAAAATGACACTAAGAATAATTTAGAATAAGCTCAACTGGCAAAACTATATAAAGAATTTGAAAAACGCAAAATTTATTCAAAGTTATATAAGACAAGAAAAAATAAACTTGATGTGTTAAGGACTCTTCTACTGGCTAATGAAAGAAAACATCAGGTCACGAGATGAAGCAGTGTTCTGCTATATCCAGGATAGATAATATTCTAAGGAGCAAAAATTGTGTCAACATTTATTTAATTTTTTTATAAAAGTAGATATTTTAGCGGCTCAATGTGAGAAAATGCTCGGGCATAACTATACCAGACGGCATAATGAAGCGGTTAGATGACTGTGCCTTCTTTTTCTAAATATATATAAATTTAAGTATTTAAAACGAAATAGAAGCCACGGGCCTAAGAAATTCTTGAAAACGAATATGCAGAGAAATAAGTGAACCAAAATAAGACCAATGCCAAGATTCAGAATAATAGCCCCGACATATTTATTTTTAATAAGAGAGAAAATAGGATAACACTTATTGAAGTAAGAATTATTTCTTCTCATTCACTTCAAATAGTTGAAACTGAAAAACTTAGGAAGTATGGCATATTAGAAAATGATTTGGGTCTTATTTATAGGTATAGTGTTGAGATTATCCGCTATATGATGGTCTTAGACGGTAATGAACAAAATACCTTAAGACATATGTTAAAAGACTGCAAATACTCGTGATTCTAGAGGCATATATACGATCATTAGTACTCAAGAAGACGGTGAAACAATTCTTTTGATGGACGAAGAAGACTTGAGTCAGGACCAAATGCCGAAGAACGCTGAAAAAGAACGTCAATGGGTGTTATTAAGAGAGCTGAGATCTAAGAGGAACCAACACATTCTATAAAAGAAACGACTGTCCATGCAGGATAGTGTTAAACATGATAAAAAAATAATGGATCCCTTATTTCATACGGAAGAACATTAGAGGAACCAACAATAAACATTAGATGAACATTCGACTTTAAAAAAAATATGGTGATACATGAGGAGACAGAAATCAATAAAAGTTTGAAAATAATTCTTACCAGAAATTTTTTCTTTTTTTCTTGTTTTTCAGTAGAGTTAGAATAATCACAATAAAAACTTTCTAATTGACAATAAATATGTGAAGCTGTCTATGAAATCATTGTTTGGTTTATTAGCGGGAATAAAAATAACTAGATTTTCGGCTGTTCCATGGAAATTTTTATCAGCAAGGAAATTCTATGGAATGGCAAAAAAAATTCTACAAATATATTTTCAACTTTTTTTATAAAACCAGACTGATTGTAGACTTCGAGCGGAACTTGTAGGTAATTTCCATGCTCTTGCATGAAAATCTGGCTTTGCACACTCGAGTTAGAAGACCTAGCGCCTGGTGATTAAAAAAAAACCCTTTCAAAGCCGGAAAAGTTAAGCAGCGGCTTATACCTGTTGGTAGGAGATTTACTATCTAAGATGACCACATTTAAATTGCTGGTATATATATCAGCTGCAGGTTATTAAGTGCATAACTGAGAGTAAGTAAGAATGCTGCATTGTTTTTTAGGGAGCCCGGAAAGGGCTTCAGCCTTCGATAAAACTCCATGCGACAGAAATTCTAGAATTCCGGGCAACTGCCTCGCTTATTAAATAGGTTCTACATATCTTTTAGATGAAAAGCTTTGACATTTAGGTACCATAGGGAATACTGATGGAGTGTTGGGGAGCAATTAGATGTGACCCCTAGAACTGCGTTAATTTCATAAAAAAATGTACTATGCCACTGATTCAAAAAGATGGAATATTTTTAAATAAATTTTCTCGTTTTTTTCTTTGTTTTTTCTGGTTTTTTATTTTTTTCTTGTGAATATTTTCTTTGCATATTGTTATTTTAGTATAGGTGCGTATTTATGGAAATGACTCTCTATATAGTACAATATGAATTGATATATTGGCAAATTAGAACCTATAAATGAAAATAAATACTTATAATATATTTTTATTTAATCTTCAATAGTTCCGTTGCTACTTTTTCAGGTTCAATTTATTATAATTTAAGACTATTTTAAGGTTTTATAGGAAAATAAGAGAGATGTTACAATTGGTATAGCACGAGGTCGTATTACTTACCAAAAGAATATATTTGAGAATAGAAGATTAAAAATGAGCAAAATAGATCGAAAGCAATAATATGAAAACTTCACATATAAAAAAATAAAACAATTTTTCACATAATTTTTTGTAATTAATGTTCTTTTTATAGTGATTTGTTAATTACCTGGAACCGCAACTTAAGCTTTTTTTCTTTTTTTGTAATATATATTCTTACATATGGTAATTTATTCATGAAAAATACGGAAATTTTAAACACCTTAAATGAACATGTTAACCGACAATATATCCGTAATAGATACCGGGGCTGTAGATATTGAACTTAAAAATGAGCAAAATAAAAATAGACATATATATTCCGAAGAAAATCTTGATAATAATACAGAAAACGACAAGAACCGCTCTGTAAGCTGTATTTTATGCATTTCTGAAATTATTATTGGTTTAATACTAGTTTGTATGATGTTTTTAAGATTTAGGTATTCAATCAAACCAAATATTCTTATGGTATTTAATATATTACTTAAAATCCTATTCGGAATTTTTTTTATTCTAGAGAATACAAATGTAAAGAGATTCGTTTTGAAAGGAATATCTATATATAATCTGGTTCTATTTGGGTTGGTTTTGTTCGATGGTGGTATTTTGATTACTTTATGCTATTTAGATTATTATAGTATCTAATAAAATATCTTTTCTTTAATTTATGATATAAATTCATTCTGGTATGATAATTTTCAAAAATTTAAAATAGAGAACTGCTGATTTAATTGAAGCGGTAAAAATTGGATTCATTTAATTCATAATTTACTTCATCCGTTAAAAATATACAGTAACAAATTGCAAGATTTAAGCTTTGTATTTCTTTAATAAGTTTCTATTTTAGATATTATAATTACTTATCAAATATACTATGCAGAGATTCGAAGAGTCACCAAGATAAAATCTTATGTAAATATTGGGAAAAATATACTAGATAACATCTATTTTAGTAAAGAGTAAAGATGAAATCGCACTCATCGACGTAGGAATCACTTCGAATAGAAGAAATAGAGCAAATTAAAGAAATCTGACTCATAAGCAAATGAATTGGTTAATGTACAAATGGATATCGAGGTAATTACTTATCTAATAAATAGAAGCGTTATTGTAGAATCAACCAAGGAATGTTTTTAAAAGACTAAAATACCCATGAATACATATAAAAACATTCAGTCGATAGTATTCAAGAAAACAGCAAAAAATCTCCTACGATCGACGGAAATTACTCATTTCGAGACTACATACAGAAGAGAGCTGGAAAAAACGTCATATGGTGTTATTCAATAATTTTAATGGCATAAAAAACAAAACGCTCTTTAAAAGAAGTAGAACGAGTTTGATGCACTGTAAAAGTAAATACAGGATATATATTACTCGTTATTTAAGATGCCGCCCCCAGAAAATAAACGAACATAAATATAAAAAAAGAGTAAATGCAGAGGAAGATGATGAATTAGTTAAAATAATGAAAGAGAAAATTAAAAAAGAGAGAAAATTTGTTAAACGAGATTTCGTTTAAATAAATTAGCATTTGTAAATTTTTTATAAAAAATATTAAAGAAATGTAGATCAATATGAAAAAAAATAGAACATAAAATACATTTAATTGGTGTTATAATCTCTCGAAAATGCTATTCTCATTTTTAACCACATTATTTCCGAATCTTTTGCCTGGATATCAGAAATGTTTTTTTTTTTTGAATTTAAGGAAGATAGGAGAGAAGCTGTACCTATCTATATACATGAGGTTAAAATGTGTTTATTGTCATATTTTGTCACTCTAATCTCATAAAATGCCATATATTAACCCATAGTAAGGTATACATATGACGTTTATTAACTTTATGGAAAGAAAAAACAATCAAAGGATTAAAGAGACAAAAAGTAATGAAACAAAAATAATAATATAATATTTTTCCTTGAAGCTTTCATGCCCAGATTTAGCATTTCATTTATTCTTATAGTACATTTAGTTGCTTTCAAAGATATGTAATATCTAGATAACTCAACAAATTTTGCCATACATGTTCATAGTTTACAAACCTATTGTACAACCGACAGTAACTTAAAAGCAGCCTGTATGCTTCGAAAAGAAAATTGCTTTGTTCCTAAATATTTTAAAAGTGAAAAAATGGAGAAATTTTTGCGAATTGAACTAATTGAGCAAGATATTCTAAAAATAATATTTTTGGCTCGAAAACACATAAAAATGATTTGAATGAGCAACTTTAGGAAATATATCAAAGGATATGCGACAAATCAATTTTTATGCGTGTAATTGGCACAAATATCGTATTTAAAACGAGCCACATAAATCTTCAAAGGAGTGATTTAAATTGGTTTATAGCTATTTCTAAAATAATTAAGGCGATAACGGGTGAAATATGGCCTGTAATTCATATAATTAAAAAAAGCAAAAGAGCATCTTGAATATTGAAGACCATACCAACGAAAACACCTTACATAATAAAATTCAAGAAAGAAAAAATGCAAAAAAGAAATTTATCGTTCCAATTTACGCCAATATACTATATTTTTTTTGATTACGATTTCTTAAGCGCATGCAAAAAATTTACACAAAAATCTTAATTAAGTAGAGATTTTGTTTTTTTGCATATAATTTTAAAAAACGGCGGTATTATTTCTTTTAAATCATAAATAGCCATTGAGCCCGTAAAAACGGATTTAATTTTACATTCGCGAAAAAAATTAAAAATAATCAGTTATTTTTCTTATACTCATTTTCTGAGCTATAATTTCGTCTTAATTTTAATAGAGCTTGCACACCCCAACCTAATTTATTTACTAAAATATTTTTTTAGACTTTCATTTCCGAATTTATACCGCCTTTGTAACTCTTCAGATGAAACTCTGCGATCTTTTTAATCGTAGTACCTTTTATTTTATGTTTTATTTGATTCTAAACATTCAATGGCTTTATCTTTTTATTTCTTTTTAATAATCATTCAACTGAATCGTCTAACTATATCAAATTTCGCTTTTTTGTTAAGTTGCGATATGTGAAGCGTTTAATTTGGCGCACAAAAAAATTTTAGGCGTCATGATGTAATAATATTAAACATTTTTATAGATTCGCTATTTTTTTTAAAGAATGTTTTCAGTTCTTCAGGTATAAAATCTCATGAGATTATTCGAGCAATAATTATTTTATGCAATCTTTAATAAAAACATAATCAATTACTAAGAAAAAAAGCAAAAAAAATGATAATCTTATTATTAAGTATTTGTAGTTAAAAATGATTTTTGGAAAAATCTGAAAAATGATTAGATCGATTTTTATTTTGACCAGTAAAACCACAAAAAGTAAAAAAAATATTTGTAGTAATGTTTTAATAATTTCTAGTACGCTCTAGAATGTTTTCTGTACTATGATTAATGCAAATATTCTTTTGAACCAATCAAATCTTTCAATGTATTTTCTGCTCTACTTCTAGAATCATTGTAGGTTGTTTAAGATTTATAAACACATCATAATGTTCTTTTCTTAATTATAACAGTTTCATTGGTATGCTAATTAGAAAGCCCATTAAACATTTCGAGTTAGTCTTTGCCGTTGAATTCGTCGTGCTCATTCGATTAAATAATCGATTTTCCGATTATTTAAACGATGTTAGTTATCAAGGGTATTCTTGTCGGGATTAACAAAGTATGCAACTAAGATAGAAAACACGTTGCCTTCGTTTCAAGGAGTAGATATTACTCTAAATTTGATAAATTACCTTATATTGTTAATTAGAATTTATTATTCTTTTGATAGTAAAATTCAAATAAAATCTGAGCTGAAAGAGAATAATCCTCAAATATATTTTATAATTGAAAATATAATGAAAATAATTTATCATATAAAGTTTCAGATGAGAATTATGCTAACGAAAATACTTGGCACAAAAATCAAATGCAAAACAATAGGAATCCAGCACTAACTTTTTTATTTGCATTTTAAATGAAGCTTAATTATTTAATAATAGTTTGTTTAAAATTCCGAATTCAGATATTACTTATTTCATCTAATCTTTTGGCTCGAAAAGGTTATTCAAATATAATCATGAGGTCCCTAAAATTCTTTTTTTTTTCGATGCTTGAAATTATATCATGATTAATTATTACACTGAAATTAAATGTTTTTAAATTCTTATTTTTCTTTAAAAAATTGATATCTCTCTTTTTAATCTTCTAACATATATAGCAACATTTTCAATAATATCGATTAATTAAAACTAAAAAACAGTTTTTCACAATCAATGCACGCATTAGCATCGAAGATTACTATGAAAATAAATGTAAAATTTGAGGTTTGGCTGAACATGTGATCCTTTATTTCAACAATATCACGAACATGATAGAATATTTTACAAAGTTTGTGATATCGTTTATTTCGGAAAATTTCAAGAAAATTATTTTTTTTTCATAATTTTGAATGATTCAATTCCTACACAATTCAAATGCATTTTAATGTACAAAAAAAATGATTAAAGATCGTTTTTCAGCAATAATATGCGATCTTTATATATATTTGTAAATTTCAAACTTGAGACGTGTTTAAATCTACTTAAGTACCAAAGACGCTTATATCAACATCTGATATTGAATGAAATAGAAGAATGTCCTCTAATTTTCGATTGATTAGTGTATCATCAGAAATGTACTTAGAACTTTCTATAGAAAAACCTTGGTAAACCTTAAAATTTTATTGTATTTTATTCAAAAACTCATAAATAATTCATTAATCATAATAATATTTTCCAAAGAAAAACATCTGACGGTTCTAAAGTATCTTAGAAATTTTAATATTTAATCTCAATTCAATAAGGCGAGAAACCAAGTTAAAATTAAATTTGATGATGGATTTAACATGGAAAAATGCTAAAAACACACCTTTAATGAATATTCTTAAATTTTCTGTATGTCTATAATAATAAGAATTTTGAGAAATTCTATGCATTTCAAAAGAATTTCCTCATATTATGAGTTTCTATTCGCATTCTTACGATTAATAAAATGTATTAGGTAAATATTAGAAAACTCACAATTTATATCCGGCAACACATAAACGAAACCAAAATCTTCCAAGATGTATTACGATTCTGGATAGAAAATGACCAAATAACCCCTAACTTTCAAAATCAATATAATTAGCCTTGATTGTTAGCCTCTCATTTCTTGTGCAAAAACTCAAAAGTGATTTTAAATATTCTGCTGTAAAATTGCATTTTAATTTTAATATTTTTAAGTTTTTTGAAAAAAAAATCTTCGGTTCTTCTCAAAAAATGAATACACAATTTTTCTGCATGCAATGTAATTTTGAAAAAAAACATTGATTTCCTTGTTATTTGTTTCTTTATCTATGAAAATAGAAAAAATAAGATACATTTTCTTAATATTAAGTATAAAATCTATGTATTCATAAATATTCTAAATTCATATTCTTTTGTAAACTTCTGGTCGGTATTTTTTAATTCCAAATAAATTTTATGTTTTAACCTTTTCTCATGTAAACCTAATAAAGGAAAAAAAATTCTAGTGTTTTTAAAATTTTAAAGTAATTGTCTCGTGAAGCACCGTTTAAAGTTGTCCAAGTTTATAATTGAATGATATAAGATCCATAAGGATTATAAAAAACCTAGCCGGATACGATTGATTCTTCTCTGCGGGCTCCAAGCCCGTAATAAGAAGAAGGCTGGTGCATACAGCTAAAACTCTTATCTCATAAAAATATAATATTATTACTAAAAAGCAGTGGAGGGAGGATAACTACATAAAAAACTTTCTAATTGGCAAAGAGTGTGTGAAACTGGTGTGAGATCATTGTTTGGATTTTTGGTGGGAATAAAACCACACTACAACTTTGGTTGTTCCATGGGAGTTGTTATGAGGAGGGGAGGTCTAAGAGATGGAGAAACTTTTTCTACAAATTTATTTGTAGTTTTTTATGTAACCAGATTGCAGACCGCAGCTGAACATGTAGGTAATTGCCATGTAAAAGCATGGAAACCTAGCCTTGCTCACTCGGGTTAGAAGACTTAGCGCCTGGGAGATACAAAACAAAAAACCATATAAAGCCAGGAAAGCTAAGTAGCAGGTTATACCTGGTGGTATGACATTGCACTGTCTAGGTGGACCCCATGTAAATCTCTGAAATATATCTTAGCTAGAAGTTTATTGGGTTCAGAAAGTGTAGAGTAAGTGGGAATGCTGCATAGTCTTGGGGGGGAGCTCAGGGAGGGCTTCGGCCTTCGATCACACTCCATGCAACGGACATTAACGAACTCCGGGCAACTGCCTCGCCTATTAATTAGGTTCTACACATTTGGTAGATGAAAGGCTTTGGGACGTAGGTATCGCAGGGGTTACCGATGGAGTGTTGGGGTAGCAGTTATTTATGTTAAACCTAGAACTGCGTTAATGTCATGAAAACAAATATAACACTTGCCACTGTTTTAAAAAAGATGTGATACTTTTAAATAAAAATAATAGGTTTACTAAAAAGAAACAAATAATAAAAATTCATAAAACAAATCAAATAAAAAAATAAGAAGAAATGTTTAATTATATTGAACATCGAATGTCCGCAGATTTTTCTGACAAGGTGGATTATGACATCTATCCAGTGAACTATAGAAATATGAAATTGAAATTTGCAATATAAGAAATCAGACGGAAAGAAATAGCTGTGATTAAACAAAATTATGTACAATGTTCTACAGCGGTATCATGACTAACTACTGGCAACAACATTTTGGATAGGAAACAATCTAATGGGGAATGTTTTGGTATATAACCTATTGAAAACAGTCGTGTTGAAACGACGCAGAGAAAGCCTCTGTACACGATATTGGTATGTTTTCACGCCCTAAATAAAGATATTAACGAAGAAATAATAATTAAATTTTTTACCGACTCATATATACCTGTGAACATGCCTCACGAAATGATATGAATATGGTTACGAGTGATTTTAATACAAAGATAGAAAAGAAATGTAGTCCGTGTCACTAAAAGAAAAGAAAATACCTATAATGAATCCAATAATAACGGAATCAGATTAATCGATTTTGTAGTGCGTAAGAACATGACGTTTTATAGCAGTTATTTTATCCATAAAATAATACATAAATACACAAAGAGATCGTCAGATAATATGAATTTCAATCAAATCGTTCATGCGCTTATCTATTAGAGGCATGCATCGAATTTCATGGGTGTAAGAAGCCATAGAGGCGCTGATATAAATATAGATCACTTTTTGGTTAAGATTAAGTATTGAACGCGTATTAAACTTCAAAACTGTCCAGAAGATCTAATTAGAGACATATAATACTAATATGTTGAATGATATGGCTGTTATAAAAAAATATGCAAAGACTTTGATTAAATACTTAAACACCAAAAACCTTATATAACAGCTGAAATAGCTGCTAGAAAGACAAATATAAAGAAACGACAAAAAAAGGCCGAAGAAGTATTAGTTTTTAAATTGCATAAGAAATTTGATTCTTAACCTGATGAGGAATGTAGAGATGTAAGTAACCAACGAAAAAAAGGCACAATCAAAGGGTGCGGTTAATACCACGGGTATAAAAAAAGAGTTATGTCTGCAAAGAACCAATAAAAACCGTGTTTTTGGGAAAACAAGAGTAAGAGAGATACAGATGACAAAAAAATATAAATTATTGCAGCCAGTAAAAAAAATACGACGAATGTATGATTTAATAGAAAAATAGAAACAATCGAGGCTTTACACCCCAAGCTTGTATTTTAAATAGAAAGAAAATGAGATTTTTACAGATTTTAAAGAAATCTTATATATGTAGGCTAAGTATTTTTAAAGCCTTTTACACTGCACCGAGGGCAGTTTAAAGAACATGGAATAATGCTGTAATAATTCAGCGAAGTACTATTGAAACCATTTAGGGGGAAACCATCGAATATTCAACTTTTAAGAAGCAAGAACTGCGATTATGAGTCTATGAATTCATAGAGCACAAGAAAGAAAATAAAATTTCATTTGTTCGTAAAATATCGAGGTGATAATTATACGAGTATATACACGAACGGTAGAAAACACGACTAATGGTTGAAATTTAAGCCCAATAATACGTGTACATAAGACAAAAACGAAATGACATGATTATAAAAGAATATCGTTGTTGAATATTGGTTAGTGGGGGGGGGAGAATAACCACAAAAAACTTTCTGCTTGTAAATGAGTGGGGAAACTGGTGTTAGAATTATTGTTTGGATTTTTGGTGAGAATAAAACCACATTAAATTTTTGTTTGTTTCATGGATGATTATAGGCAAGAAAGAAGGTAGTGAAACGCAAAAAATTTTCTACAAATCTATTCTGTTTTTTTTTATGCAACTAGATCACATAAAGCGACAACTTTTGGTAATTTCCATTTGTAGCCATAAAATCCATCTTTTCTCGGTCAGGCTAGAAGGCTTAGTGCCTTAGAGGTATGAAAAATAAAACCATCTCTTTCGGAAAAGCTAAAGCGGCAGGTTATATCCTTTATTATGACAGTACACTATCTAGGTAGACACCAGGTAAGTCCCTGGAATATATCTTACCTAAAAGTTAATTATATCTGAAATGAGTAGAGTAAGTGCGAATGCTGCATAGTCTTAGGGTTCTCAGGGAAGGTTTTGGCCTTCGATACCAGCCCATGCAACGAACATTACGAACTTCGTGAAGTGTCTTGTCTATTAATTGGTTTCTACACACCTCGTAGGTGAAAGGCTATGGTATGTAGGTATCGTAAGGTTCCGATGAAATATTGGGATAGCAGTTATTTATGTTAAACCTAGAATTGCGTTAATGTCATAAAAAAAATATAACAATTGCCACTATTGTAAGAAATGTGATACTTTTTAAAGTTATTCCTCTTTAAATATTGCTTAAGAATTTCTAATCAAAATAGTCGCAAATAATTAGGGATATACAGAGGGAACAATCGGATATGATTAATATTATTTCGTAAAGGTATGTGGCAAAAAGTTAAATGTTAATAATAGAAATGTTTTTGGAAAAGGGCTACAAATATAATATTACTAGACAGCAACCTTTATAGATTTTGAACAAGCTTATTGTAGTATTTGTTGTAAATAAGTTTTAATGATCTTGGTGGTTTAGGAATTCTTACTAATGATATTAAATACAAACATAACACTCTCAATGTGAAAGGAAAGGTTTTGCAAGCAAACGATACTTGAAATGATTTTATAGTAACTAGAAGCTTCAAACAAGGTGATACGTTATTATGTATATTATTCATTCTCATAATGAAAGATATTATTCGAAAGACAAATCTGATGAAAGAGGAATTAATTTCCATAGAAAACTCTTATAAATATCATTTTTAGACAACCTAAGTATAATCAGCTTAAACATAGAAATATAAAATCTTCCTTTGGTGTCATGCCCACAGAATAAGCAAAATCAACAAATAGATTAATAAGAATAAAACTAAGTATATGGCAATAACAATTTCATAGTATCTATAAACAAATAACTGAGAAATTAACTCATTACGCTCGAAACAGTATCGAGTTTTGAAAGTCTAGAAACTCTATAAATGCAAAATAACAAAGCTTCCAGGGAATTAAAAACAGATAAAGTCTGTAAATGGGTCTCCTAGCGAGTAGGCTTGATTGAATCAAGATGTATAGAACTATCAAAAACATGCCGTAATTTATGAAGCCGAAGTCTGAGTTATTAAAAAGATAAATGAAATACTTTTTGACATGTTGCCAACGAAGATACTTCGCGGAATATATGGCTGAAAAATAATGATAAAAATAGCTAGAAATAGTATCTAGTCAAGCAATCTATGGCCGCTATCGAGAATGAAATTTGGTAACAGAAGTAAGAAGACTAAGGTCAGGATTCAAAAGACATGTAATACGAATGCCCCTTAATCAAGAAGTAAATCAAGTATTTATGTATTATCAAATGTAATAGGAAAAAAATGATAGCCCACAGAAAAAAAAATATATGGTATAAGAACGATCTAAAAAAACTAAAAGAATGCATCGGAAAGAAAACACGCAAGATAGGCATGAATTCGAAAATTTTTAGAGAGGCCTAGGCTATTGTAGAGCGGATACGCCACTCGGTATTAGTCGTACTAGTAGAATACATTCTAGAATTACTGGGTTCAAGCAAGCAATAAAATAAATAACATCTCAAAAACTGTTCAGTAAATTTAAACTTAGCATTTTATACCTTTTACGAACTGTAAAACTAAACGAAAATTGTTAACTCAAAAACGATCGGTAAATAGAACTATTATTTTTAAACAATTAACGACTTATTAAACTCAAGAAAAATGCAAAAGTGATATATTTAACTTATTTTTGCGTTATACTATGTCTTTTCGATCACATTATTTTTCATAAAGATAAAATTGAAAAAAATTCAGATTAAATAACTCATGAGGCATTGCATGTGTGTTACTCAACTTTTAACCGAATGAAAAATAAATTTTTATTGAATTAAATAATAATGTTTGTTGTGTTTAAATTATCGTTATAATATATTTGGGAATATCTTTTATGAATATACCGAAAGAAAAGATAATATTGCAATTTGATTTAATTCTGGGTCAACGAAATTTTGCCACACTCTTGATAAATTTAATTTACACCGTTACTTTTTTTAGCTTCTTATTTTAGATCAGACTAAGCTTATAATTAGCGTAGGTTCTCGGGTGGTTCTTAGATCCGAAATAGAGTTGCATCATATCGATTGTCATTACGTACTTAACACGATCTTCCTCGATACTAGGTGATCTTAAAGTGCATATAATTTCGTATTCCTTTTGCTTTTAAAACACTCATTGTGCTACTTCCCAATTCTCCTCGGAATTTGATCATGACTATTAGACCAATTCGATCAAGCAAAATTATTTTAAAGTCCGTTTTTAGCACATTCGACTAAATACATGCTTCAAAATTTATAGGCATTTGAAGTCTTTAAGGATATTTCTTATGATATTTTAACAAAATATCAAACCAAATTAAACATAAAAGATTATTTCGGCATATCACTTAGAAATAGCTTCGAAATCCTTTACTATGGTATTATAAATCTTAATATTTCAGTTTACACTTTTAAGTGAATCTTAAATCTAATTTTCACATCAATGAGAGTTATCATATTTTAACTCTTATCATACACACTTATATGACGTCTATTATTGCGGATTTTTACCTCGGTTTTTATCTAGGTTGGAGATCTTATTTCAGCGTACTTTATCAAGATTTTCTGATTTTATGACTTCTAATTCGTTTTAAAGATTTAAATTTGTATTTATTTAGACGTTGTGAGGAAAGTATCAAAAAACTTATTAAAATCGTCTGTGTAGTCATTTCAGTGTATTTTCTCATATCGTTTACCCATATATATATAGAATCTATGAGAAATACATCATAAAATTGAAATACTTATGGAAATTTCGGTTTTTGAATGTTCAAATATCTCATTGATGAGTTGCGGAACATTAAATGTAACATATATACAGATGATTTTTCTTCCAAAGGTATTTTTTATGTAATTTTCACACCCCAAAAAATATTCTTAGTTTTATGAATACCAAATAGGGCGTCAAAAAATATATTTTTAATAGATTGCGACCGTTAGAAAAACCACAATCTACTTATTAAAAAATAGCTTGAAATTTTTAAAAAAACAAACTAATATATAATATTTTATGTAGTGATAATTCATTTGCTCGATGTTTTCATACTGTGATATTGCTCTATTCTTAAACTTTTTTTATCGTTGCTTATTTAACGTAACAAATAAACTTTATGGTATACTTGCTTATTTATTTAAATTTTATTCTCCAGATGAATTATTTCAATTATGTTTTTTTATTCTTATAAACAATTTGCGTATATTCGGTTTGGTATTTTCATATTTTTTTGTTTCGCCTCAATATAACTGTCATTATTTTTGAGATTTTTTTTCTCAAAAATATAACTTTTAAAGTAAATTGTTCGAAATAAATTCAATATAAATAATATTATAAAATTAAACCCAGAGTTTCCCATGAAATTTTATACTATACTATGCATTCGAAATGTTTTTTGTAGCAATTTTTTGAATGAAACGAATACATCTGAGAGTTTTTCCGGAATTTTAGATTATCTAAATTCAAACATTGATGATATATGTACTTCGGGTCCTTCTGAATCTGATAAAAAAAAGGTGTTTTCATATAATAATGACTAATAGTCATCAAGATATAAAACATGATACGTCTCTCGCAATTTCTTTTGTCAAGGTATTTTTTAAAGCACATTTAGAAATGATTAAACCATTATTTAAACAGTGCATACTAAAGACTATTCAAAAACAAATAACACATATTGAATTATTAGGTGGTGAGAACTTTATAAATTATAAAAAATTTACAGATCGCTATTTCTGAATTTTATTGATATTTTTATAAACAGATATGCTATTTCATTTAGTAGACTTAAATTTTTAAACGATCATGAATTTACAATTTATAAAGATTTTTTATTAAATGAAACATTTTTTGATCCAGATATTATGAAAAGACTTGATGAAATAAAAAGCCGATCAATAAATGAAATCCCGTTAATTACAAAGGAAAAGAAAATAAAAATTATCCAAAGTATCATTAATGATGAAAAATTTATAAAATTTTTAATTGAAAAAGTATTTCTTATATTTATTGGGTTTAAAAATTTAAACAAAAAGTTTCTTGGATTATCAGTTTATGATTATAAAAAAATATCGAATGTTCAAATTCGGAAATCGAAAAAAAATCAATTTAGAAAGATTATAAAAAAAATCTACACTAAAAATAATTTGGAGTGTCCAAGCTACTACGATAATGCTATTTCTCAGACGGGCGACAAATTTAAAAGGGATTTTTTTGATTCTCTTATCTATGCAATAGCAGAAAATCATTTTAATGAAATTTTTTTTAAAATGCCAAACAGAAAAATGTTTACATGTATTATAGATTGTGAAAATATGCATTATACTTCTGTAATTAGAAATGATTCAAACTTTGTATTCCCTAAAGAACTGACGCCATCATTTATAAAGTTTTCCAATTCTTACTTACGTCGATTTTCGGACAGGATTTTATATTTGTCCTTATATTTAAAAATAGATGACTGGATAGTCGTTTTTATTGATCAAATTTTTTTTGAATTTAAAGGAAAAAGGATTTATTTACTTTTTAGAACAAGACCTTTCTGATATAGAAACCAATCGACAGAAACAGTTGGATGAAATTTTTAGAAAACAACGGATTTAAGCCCTTTTCTGTGATGAAATTAAGGAATTTTTAGAGACTTTAAAAAATAACATGGTGTCATCGGTTTACGCCGTATTCTATATATATATGATTGAAGATTCAATATTTTAGAGTATAATTGCTAAATTTTTAAAAAAGTATAAATTAGAAATTAAGCATCGGAAAGGGAATAACGAAAAAGTTTTTAAGAGAAAAATCCAAGAAAATATTTTGCATGGGTTTTCATATTTTTAGAATCTGCTCTAAACAGATATTTCTTGGGAGATAATGGGAAGGGAATAGTTTTAGTTAGGAATAATTAAATTAAGTTTACACTTTTCTTCATTAACTGTGTTTTTTATATTTTAAATATCTTTTTTTTTTGCTAAAATTTAGTTATATTTTGAATTTGAATCGTTTAATCATAGTATGATATATGATAGATTTAAATACTTAGGAATGAAAAAAATTCTCCTACTTTGAAATTCAATTATAATCTGCATAGTACTAAGTTTAATGCCAACCAAAGAATGAGAATCAAACCTTTAATTGTATTTAATGAAAAATTTAATTAATGATTTTTTTCATACCTACGGTTCATTAAAAACCAACATTTTTTACATTAAAAAAATTATAAGATAAAAAAATTGTTTTTCAAATCAACTGATCTTATAGATGATTCAAGTATATTAGGCTTCTGTTTTCTCAAGGATTTTTTTGCCCAAAATAGGCTTTTAATAATTTAAATGATATATTTTCGATTATATGCTACTTCGCAATAAAATATATTGTTTATTTACAATACATTATTCCGGTGGAGAGAGCATAACCACATTAAAAACTATCTGGTTAGCAATTAAGGCATATAATAGTTGAGAAACCTATTGTTGCAATTTTTGTGCAATATAAACCACCCTAGATCTATAAGCCAATCCCCTATAATGTTGAGTTACAACTAATTAAAAAAACAAATGGTAAACTTCATTTGTTTATCCTCGACACTGAAAGGTAAAAGAAGCATGGAATAAGTACGTACGCACAATACATTGCTTTTTTAAGCAAATCAATCAGCTTATCTAAACCTTTACACATACTTATAAACCAATCCTTAGAACTTAATTGACTTGAAAAAACGTAAATTATAATTTTGATCAAAAAAAGCAGATAATTTAAATTCAGAAATCAAATTCTTTTAGAAATGACTGTTAAAATATTTTGAATTGGGATATTAAATAGTAAAATGTGTTTAATCAAAAAATAGATACATTAGAATCAAGAGAAAGTTTTGAAAATTTTGATCAAATTTATTCGCGGTAATAAGCCTACCAGGCTCTATAGGTATCCGAGCAAAAAAAATCACCAGGAAATCGCAAAATATACACATATAAAAATCAGTCTAATTATTTTAAACTTGTTGAGCTTTTCTTGTCCAAACATGCTATGCTTTTTCGCTTTTTTGTTAGCGTCTCCTTTAACCAATAAATTTTTTTCTAAAAAAACTTACTTTATCCGTTATATTTGTTGTTTCTATTCGTGTTTATATGTTATTATATGTAAAAATGCTAGAGAGACAACAACGAAATAAGAAAACTCTACTTTCATTATTTGGAAAGGTTGGTGTGAAGATCTTTGTTTGGATTTTTAGTGGGATTAAGTCTAAATTGGATTTTCGATTGTTAAATTGTAATAAGAATAAGAAGGAGTGCTTCTAAAAAAGGGAAAAAATTGGCGAAAAGTTTGTCGTTTATTTGTAAATTTAATAAGAAACCACAATTTATTTCGTAGATAATTCACATGCAAAAGCGAAGAAACTTGGTCTTGCTCACACGGGTTAGGAAAACATATTCGGGTTTTCGGAAAACATCCCAATAAAAATTGACGACCATACTGTTGGCAGTTTATGTCTATTGGCATGGCCTTATAACGATATTTAGACTTCGTAAACCGCAGAAATATATGCTGGCATTTCTTAAAGGGTGCGCAAAGTAATTGTAAATCAGAATCTGCTGTCATGAGGGCAGAGGTTGTTTAAGACAGCTTACGAAATGTGATAATACCAAAGGCTACAGGCATTGAAACACCCTTCCTGTGTGCTTCGCTCATGAAATAGGGTTTAACGCATCCCTTTAGATGTAAATATTTCTAATATAACCATCATATATATAGAAGGAGTATTCTAAATGCGTTTATATGTGTAAAACGTAGTACTGCGTTAATGCTATGAAAAAAATGAACCCAGACCATTTTTCAAACAAAGATGGGATATTATATTATATTAATTATTTCGAAGGTTAAAATTTTATATTAAAAAACATAATTTTTAATTCATTAGATTTCCATTGGGTTTTTCAATGCTTTTCTTTCCTGAAAAATTTCTTTCAAACCTGTATTGTAATATAACAAATCAAGATATGAAACTATTAGAAGAACAATTAAGTTAGTTAAATCCAATGTTAATATTACAAATACCATACTAATTAGAAATAAACCTACCCTTTGAATATTTTGCAAAAGTAGCCTATTTTCAATACTGAAAACACGATCAAAAGTATAATAACAACGATACTTATTTTTTTATTCAGAAAATTTTCTTCATTTTCTCTTATTGTACTGAAAAAAAGTATGATTTCAAGACAGAATTTGATTGGCGCAAGGATTTTATTCGTTTTATAGAAACGTTTCATATTGATATATATAAAGAAAAACAATATAAAATGGTAGTAAATAATCAATCTCAAAGCTTTGCCTACCTTTCTAATCTAAAATCAGGTAATTTAACTTACTTTATATGCTTTTTCTAAATCTTCTCTTGCTCCAACAGTTCGGTAATAATTCCAAACCAGATTTTTAAAAACATTTTCTTTTTCTTGAATAATAAAAAATGTCTTTACTGACTCGATTAAAGACTGTAGTAAGATGATGATTCCAAATCCATAATAATTTTTTTGTACGAACTTCATAACTAAAATATAAAATTTAACGAGCACATAAATCACGAAATATTCCATCAATCCTAAGTAGATAATAGCAAGTAGACAATATACACATAATACATAAAATGATGAAACCCAAAAATTATTAAATAATATGTATATTCTGATGTGTTCATCTAAATTTTCACTTAATTCATATTTTGTATGAATAAGTAAGCCTTCTAGAAAAATACTTGTCATACCAAAGAAAATTATTTTCAAAAATGTACTAAGCTTGATATCCATATTCCAAACTTTGCCATACATTTGATTTATAAATGTTTTAATTATATTTCATTAAAAATTTAGAACATAGATTATATTCTAGTTATTCTTTGACATTTATTAAAACCTCCTATATATTTTTTCAATAATAATTTGAACTTTCAAAAGTTTAATTATTTGATTGCTTCTCTTTGCTATTTTATCCGTATAAATATTACACTCAAATTATGTTTTTGAAAACAAGTATTGCTTTTATATATATATTTTTAAAAATATAAATTGTCTACTTTATAAAGGATTTTTTTTAATTAAAGTGCTTTTTTTAATATGATTTCTAATTAAACATTAATCATTCTGTTATCTATAATTGAATTAAAAAAAGTTCATTCACTCAGATAACATGAAAAATAGAAAACAACAAAAAAAGAATATTTAAACTCACAGTAACAAAAACTCGTATTAATCGTAAATAGGATTGAATCTTTATTATTTTGATATATTCAAAGTATATTGTCGTTATTTTTTTAGATTTTATTAATTCTAAATTAGTTCAATACAAGTTTCATACTATAAATTGTGAAGAAAAGAATTTGAAAAAAAAATTGGGAAAGGTGCATTTATTTAAACCGCGACGATGCAAAAACCCAATATACCAAAATAGCTTCGTAATATAACTTAAAAAAAAAATTAAATTTATCTTTACTACTTTCAAAATATTCTGTAATAAAATAAAAGTATTGATAAAAAATTAATTCAATAACTAGAAAAACATGTGCAATTCTTTTTGAAATCTGTTAAAATATAAAATTCGAGTTATAAGAACTATTCAATAAAGTTTTATACTAATGTATTTTTTTATTAAATTAGTATCTTGATAAAGAAAAATTGCATCTCTTATCAAATTATTTCTAATGAGGCGTGTATTTGTCACATTTAAGTTTAAATGAATGTCATTTTGTTGACAAATACTAGCCAAGTAAACTATGGGTTTTAAAAAATAGCACATATAAAAGGTAAAGGTTGTGAAAATACATTAGATATATTAATTAGATAGAAATCTAGATATTTTGACGGGTAAATATATTGAATCTCTTTATAAATGTATAAACTGAGAAAATTTGCATCTTAAATAGAATTACATTGAATAAATACGGGTCTTATTTTCAGCTTCGATGTCGAAATATATATTTGTGATGACTTGAAATACATTTCAATCAGTTTACGATCAAAGAAAATTTCTAATACTTAATATCCGAAGAATATCAAATTTTTTCAATGATAATTTCTTTGGACAAGTTATAACTGTATCTTTTAAAAATAAAAAAACGTTCGGCGAATAAAAAACGAACAAATTCAAAGAATTCTGATAATATGGAATAAATACCGTGAGAATTTCTACTCCTACTAAGTATAAACATTTGTTAAGATGAAGAATTTATAAGCACATAAAAATACGAAACTATTCAACGTGATCGGCAATATAAATCATAAATAATATAATCTACTAGCTTATCTGGCGAACGTTGCTGGGATAATAAAAGAAAAAAAATTTAAGTATAATAAAAGAAAAAATAAATTATTTTATTAATTTGAATAGTATAAAATTATTTTTTCGAGTGTTTTTAAAAGTATATTCTTTGTTTTTGTTCTGTGTCTGAACGAAAAAATCGGAATTGATTTCCACAAATTATGTGGCTACATAGAGTTTTCATGTGAAAAGCAGCTTCCCCAAATCTATTCTACACATTGTAGCATTTACTCTTGTGCGTTTTATTGTCTTTCAAAAGGTGAGTAGTAAAGAAATTTACATTTTTACATGGCTTATCCGTTAGAACCGTTGAAATGTGTGGGTGTGTAAATAATCTTTTTTATAATACTTGTAAATTATTAAAAATCTTTAGTGTATTATACTTTCAAATAACACCCTATTACATAATTCTTCTTATTACTAAAATCCTTTAATGTGCAACAATCTATATAAACAATCCGTTTGCCATAAAAATTTATTAACATCTTTAACTTATTACCATAAATAAACATGCTTTTACATAGTACGACTATATTAAAACCTTAAATAAAAGCCCCATGTTTAACCTTTTGATTTTTCTACCTTCATAATGAAAACGATACCTCTTTTAAAAAAATTTACCCCGTTTAGAAAAATAATACCCTTTATTTTCAGTCTTTAAACACACAGACAGACAGACATACATTTTATATATAGACAAAAAATGAATTCTATTATATAATCGAATAATTTCACAAAGATGTACACATTATTCACTCACCTCGAAATGTTTAATTGGTTCGAAAAATATATTACACGAATAATAGTTTATCGATCAAGAAAATTTTTCGATAATTTGTTCACAAATCTTAAACTACCAATAATAGTCTGCAGATGTAAAACGCAAAGCATTTAAAAACGTTTGATTGTTCTAAAAAAATATTCGCACTAACTATAATTGAATATTTTTTTTAGGCTTAGTACACGTAAAGATATCCTTTAAAATATAGTTTGTTTACTTTTAAAAGGTATAATTTTTACAGTAAGATTAATTACAATAAATTTTTAACAATTCATTTTAATCCTCCTTTAACCGATGCATAAACAATTTCACCTTAATATAGATATTTTTTTGCCTTTTTTGTGCAATTTATTTCCTTAATAATAATTTCATATAATAATTATAGCATGAAATATTCCATGGAATTTTGGACCGGGTCAAATAAAAACTTTCATTAAATACCGAGAATAACATACAACTAATGAAATAATTCATATAGCTTAGGGTAAAAAAACGATTTACACGAATAGATTCCACTAGAATAAAGCGAAATGGAATAAAAATAGATAGTAAAATACAAACAAAACAAAAAATACCGAGCAGAAGTTCTAAAAAAAGTAAATTTATCCGAAGAAGAAAAAAATGCAGATTAAAAAAGTTACTAAATTTTCATGAAATAGCTTAAGAGCGGCTAAAATACAAATATAAAAGGCCAAAAAAATATAAGATGAACAGATAAAGGAGATAAAATTGAAATTGAAAAGATGAAAATCCATGATTCAGATAATTACACCTAAAAAAATAGGTTTGATTTATTTTCAATTTTTTTATTGAATTTCGGATTTTATATTGACCCCCTTACCATTCTGTCTCCCCTTTTGAATTTTACCCTAGCCAAAGGTAAAATCCAGCAGATCATCACACCTGCTAAGTCAGATGGGTAGGCACAAATATTCTATTTCTAGCTTTTTTGGAGGGGAAAAAATCATTTTGTGATAAATTAAGTAGTTCGAATAAAATAAAACTATTTTTAACCGAAAAAAAATTTAAATAAATTAAAAAAAAATGCTAAAACCAGTTTAAAATATGATTATGATTAAATTGTAAAAAAATTAAAAAAAAGAAATCAGAAACATCAAATTAAGAAAAATTATAAACATAGAAAAAAAAATAAATTTTAATGAGGTTTTCTTTTATTCCGTTTTTATATGCATGTCTTCTCACTGGTTTTTTTTACTTCTCCTTTATATATGACATACTTTTGTATTTTAATCTAAAACTGTAAAAAATTGGAAATATATAGAAAATAAGACCTAAGTTACTATAAAGTACACTTTAAATTAAAGCGCTGCAATGAAAATTTTTTTACCGTTTTTTTTAACATGTTTTAACTATAATTTAGAAATTTAATGAGCAATTACTTCTAAGAACAAGAGGGGGGACATAATATAATAGAGAGGGGGACAGAATAAAATAGAGGGGGGACAGAATAAAATAGAGGGGGGAACAGAATAAAATAGAGAGGGGAACAGAATAAAATAGAGAGGGGAACAGAATAATATAACAACAAAAAATTACGTGCATTTTACGTATAAAATTCTTCCAAAACCGAGTATATCGAATATTAAAATATAATTAAAACGGATGGTATTTTTAAATTTTAATTTTAAAAATGAAAGCATGTGTAAGTTTGAAATGTTTGCATTTCTTTATAGCTTTTGTATTTTTTGATAGGGGGGCATAATTAAATACGAGATTGAATGTAAAATTTGGTTTGCTTTAATACTGGTTTAACGGCTAGTATAACATAAGAAACTGGATATTTTTACGATTAATAAGAACCAAATTAAAAATGACACCATCAATTTCTAATGATTTGGTATTAAATAGATTTCTATTTTCGATAAATTATTTTTAGAATCAAATTCTAATCATACTATTGGAATATATTTATATTTAAAACCAACCCTTTCTAAAAACAGAAATGCAATATTTATATTATCTTATATCAATTAAGATTATATTTCACGTTATAAATTTATGCAATGTCTTCTGTTCGATACAGCAAATGAATGGTGATTCAAATTTTTTTAATGAATATAATAAGAATGTAGTTTTAAGTCACAATACAAAAAAAAACGATTATTCGAATATGACTTTCGATTCTTCTAGAACCAACGAAGGTATTAATCGAGAATTTGATGACATAAAACTTAAAATTTGTGGAGAATGTTGTGATATTTATCAAAATCCAAGAATATACAATAAATGTTTTGGAGAAGAAAAATGTATTGCATGTAACAAAACAGAAAGAGTGTGTTTAAAGCATTTACTGGTATTTCATTCACCGAAGACTGAATTACTGTTCAAACATGAAGCAGCAAAATCTTCAAAAAAAGAATCAAAGGCTTCCGATGATATGCCTTTTGTTTACAATATTACGTTTAGATCTGATTCTGAAATGTATCTTTTTATTTCATATTTTTTAAATAAAAGTCAAAAACTCAAAGATTTACTTAAAAAAAATCCAAACATGCCAATTACTTTCGAAGAACTGAAACTTCTAAATCCTTCTCTGTTAAATGCACTCATTGAAATAATTAGAATAATCCAAATAGAAAACTTTGATTTCGTTATATACGAAAAAGAATTGACTTTTAAACATATGACTGTCAATAAAACATTAAATAACAACTTATTATCTACAGAATTATATGTGAATATAATAGTTTCTTCTTTTGAGGAATTTGATCTAAACAAATTTAGAGAAATTTTAAATGAAATTTCGTATTTTATATATAAAATTCAAAGTGATTGAATGGATTGGGGCAAGGAAGAACGACTGATACGAAAAGAAATCGAAAATTTTTTAAATCATATAAATTCGAATATAGAAACCGATTTTTTTCTAAAAATCAGAACTTTTATTTATTCAATTTATTATGATATTTTTTTATCAAATCGAAAACCAGAAAGGTTAATTGAAAAGTACGTTTTGCTTAGTTCACTTATGGCTTGTGAATCCATTTACATAAGAAATCATTATAATTATGATTCGCTAACTAACCAAGATTGTCAATTGGACATTAAAAACAATAAACTTGATCTAGCAAAAAAATTAAATGAAATTATGTTTAGAATAATATCATGCGTAACCTATGATACAAGTTATTATATTTCATTTAACTTATTAGCATATATTTTAAATGATTTAACAGATATAATATATAAAGAACAAAACGAAGAATTGAGAAAGGCATGCAAAATAATCAAAGATTTTCATTTGATGTTTTTTTTTCTTCCAAGAATATTTATTAAGAAGTTTACCAATGTAACCGGAATAATTATTTATATGATTATCATCGCACACAGAGAAAATACATTCAAATTTGGTTTCAAAGATTATTTTAATGATAATTTTTGTAGTTTATCGCTAAAAGACTGCTATGATTTAGTTATCGCTGGCTATATTTCCTTTCTTACCAATTGTAAACTTTTAGTTCATATAAAACAAACTGATTCAGATAATATCAAATTTAAATATAAAATTGCTCTAAAGATATTAAATGACAAAATTAAAAACGCAAATATTATCATTTTAAAAAATACAAAATATATAAAAATTTATAAAGATACATCGCGCGAGGTATTTCGAAGTATAAAAGAATACATTAACTCTAATTTTCAGTGTATTCGTTCTAGAAATATTGGAATGTGACGAGTCAGGGCCACGTTGAAATAAATTATGAAAAGATTTTCTTAATAAAAATAATATTTAACGTCTAATTCTACTGGTAGAGCCTAAGCTGTTTGTATCTCCTAAGCTTGTCACATTTCTTAATAAAAATTATATTTTCACTCTATTTTAACGCCTAGTTCTACATGTAAAACATAAACAGCACGGATTTCCTAACCTTTTCAGATTTTTTAGCAATGCTTGCCACCTACTATTTTCAGATGGCTTGATTTTTTTAACATCTATTTTTCTTTAGGCTCATACATTCTATTTGTTTTAATATCCAAAATAAACTAAAAATAAATATAGTTATCATAAACTTAATGAATAAATATTTTTATTTTTGCTTGAATTGTATCTTGGGTGTAAACATTGTTAATTTGTTTTTCTATAGTAATTTCTTTTTTGTATTTTAAATCGATAACTGCCTTGCTTTTCTATCTCTTATCAATATATATATATGGCCTTTATATTTATTTACATGCTCGTTTCCACACAAAATTCCTAGTAGAAGAATTTTTAGTTTTAATAAATCACAGGTCGATCTATAATTTTTAAGAGGCGCAATCTAAAGTTTATTAAAGTAATCCTGACCTAGGGTTCTTTGTATAATGTAAAATAAGGTATCTCCTAAAATACCAATTTCTCTCCAATTTAAAGCTTAAGATTTCATTCGGAGTTTTAAATTTTTATTCATTCGATATTTTTTATAATTCGCTTTTGTTTTCATGCCTATATTCTATTCATTTCAAATTGTTTTTGCTATCTATCGATATCATTTTAGATTCTGTTATTCCAGTATTTACAACTCCTCTTAAAATTTTTTTAAGAAAAAAAGTAAACTACTTTAGACATAAATATAATTTAATTAAATTTTATTTTTTGTTAATTTCGCTATTTAGCCATTTTCTGTTTGTTGGAGTTGTTTTATGATTTTTTTAACAATAAGCTATAAAAAAACATACGATTTAAGCACTGAACTGCATAAAGAGGCTATAAACAATAAAAAAACCAATTTTTTTCCTTCAGAATCTTATGGTTAGGTTTATTAATTAATGTCACGGGCAGATACACCCCCGTATTTCCTATATACCCACCTCTTTTATTTTCTCATGATTTATAGAACCCCTGTAATTTCTAATGATTTATAGAACCCCCGTAATTTTCATAATTTTAGCTAAGGCCATATATTTGAAAAAAAGGACGTGATTTTTTCTCAGAATTTAACAGGGGTCTGTTTAAAAAATACTTATGTAGTTTTTAACTTACATTTCCCGCCAATAAAAAATATTTCAATTTTTACCAGAATAAAAATAAAAACTTTGATGATAATACTTAAATAATGAAAAATATTTATTATAATTGCAATGTAAACTAAATTAAGTTCGTTTTATTACGCCTCTAAAAACTTTACTTGTCACACCATCATTGTTTTTTACTTCAATCATGTTGTTCATCAAAATAGCTATAACTTTAAAAACAAAATCAACGTAAAAAGAGTCAAAAGGCGCGCTTTTAGTTTTAGTATTCATATCGAAGTCCCTTTTTTTTATCAAAACTTGATCTCCAATAGACAAATCTCACTTGAATTCATTCGAATTTTTGCTTTCTATAATTCTTTTTCTATGCGTTTTAAAATTCTTAGCCACATCCGAACGAATCTTACTATCGCTTCCGAGATCATCAGCTATTATATGTGGTAACGGTTTTAGTAAATTCATTTGTAGATAAAAAGCGATTTCTAGGTCCATTGTGTATCCCCTGCATTTTCTTCGACTAAAACTATGTCAGGATCTATATCAATATCAGGCACTATCGTACTGGCTTCGTTTTCAACTATAATGCTTTCAGAAAGTGAATTGTTAAAACCTGATTGTCCGAAAAAAGCATAAATTGAGATTTGTTTTTTGCACTATTTACATATCTTTTATATGCATAAACAACATTATTAAGATGTTCAATCCTTCTTCTTTCACCTGTTTCATGCAATTTCTTCGCTAGTCATCTTTTTATGGTCTGATTTACACTTGACCTTGCGCATTTGGCTGCGTGGTCTTCCATATATAATTTTGATGTTAAGATCTGTTAAAAAGCTTCGAGTAGGGCATTTTTAAACACTCGAAGGTTATTCGATTGTATTGCCCCCTGAGACCCAAAATTTGTCAAATAAAAATTTAATAAATCTCTTAATAATTCCGAAGTTTAATCAATCCTCTTAAAGCTCCAGGGATATTTCATGTGTATCGATTAATTAAGAATCCAGCTATATTGATAATTTAAGCACTAAATCTCATACAATCTACGCATTCCATTATGAAAAGAGCATGTATTTTGGTAATATGATTTATATATATTGGCTGAATTGTTTTTAGACAATTGAATCGAGTACATGCTTCACAGTCTTTTACATACTCTTTTATGTATGCCTTGGGAATCCCATAGTATTTTTCTACAAATAAAGCCATCATTTTATTTACTCTGATGTGTGCAAGCGCATGCTCTGTTTGAATGATTTGTTTAATTAAGACTGTTTTAAATCCAAAAACGGCTCTTATTAGATGATCGCGTCGTTTAAAACAAATATAATCTCCGAGCATTGTAAAATGTTCTGCCCTCTGCCTTAACAACCCCTTTTCTTCTTTGGAATACTCAGCTGGATACTGACCGGTTTTTAAATATGTTGTAAGAATTTCTTTTCTTGCCTATTTTTACAACTTACAATCTTTGGAATTTTGATTACATTATATTTTTATATATATATAAACTGAATACTTAGAAAAAAAACAAATAATATGAAAGCATTAAATAAATTTATATAAATGTTGTGTTTTTAAGTGTCTGTTTCGAATTATACAACGAAATTTTGCTTTACAAATACTAAAAAATGCAAAAAACTGAAAGAATCATAAAAAGAACTGAAAAGAAAAATATAAAGTTTTATTAAATATTTTATTCCCAATTAACACATCCTATTGTTTATACAAAAGAAATGTTAAGAAAGGATAGATAAGAAATATTGGAAACGAAACTAAAATATGAAGGTTTATAGAAATAAGGGGAATAAATGCGTTATAAGGATATAGAAATTTAAGTCCTATATGAAAAAAATAAAGGGTGTTATCAAGATTAAAAATGTATAGAAATAACGGTGGTTCTATTGAACATGGGGGGGTTTATTAGCCCGTGACATTTATTAATGTATATTTAAAACTAACATATTGGTAGCGATTATATGCATAATTGTGTATTTGAAAAACAAAAATTCCAAATTTGATTTGATAAGACTAGCTATCTAAAAAAACGTTTTAAGGCTTTTTATACAATCCAAACCTCGAACCAACTTCTACGAAAATCTATTTAACAATTAATTACTGCTTCCACAAATTAAAGTCAGAGATTAAATCTAGAACATGAAAATTTTTGCTAATACTAAAATTATTTAAATTACAGAAGAGTCCTTTTGCTAACAGCTACTCTAGGAGGTTGAAAAGAAAATTTTTAGTTTTATGTATTTTGCAAGCGATAAGAATTATGAATATGGATGGTTTACTAAAAATAAAGAAAAGTATTGTTCAAATAAGACATAAAACCGCAATTCTATAAAAAATTGAAATTATCCACTAACTCATTCTGTTTCTTCAGACCCGCATGTCTATTTTGGTTATTTTTAAAGAAAACCTTAGTATTTTGTAAAACTTTTGTAAACTTATAACCAACTGCCATTTAAACGAGCATGCATAGAGGTCAAGCCAAACTTTCTTTAGAATTAATGAACACTACTTTCAACTATGTTTTCAACCAAAACAAGCAAAGTTAAAAAGAACTTTTGAATCTGCATTTATTTTTTTCCTATTCAAATTTTAAACAAAGTAATTTTTTTCCTAATATAAAATTAAACCGACTTCTCTATCAGATTTAACAAAATACGCTTTTATTACACATGTCAGCTCGATATATTTCTATATTCTACATTTTTCACTATTTTTTTCGTTTTTAATATTTGATTTTTTTGGCTTAACAAGAATTTTTATATAAAATTTTTTTTAAAATTTCTACATACCTATGAACATATTCCTTTGCAAAAACAGATTTGTGAATATTTTTTACTACAAAAAATAAATCTTAATTTGGTATTTTTGTGTAACTGTGGTATAATAACTAAAAAAACCTCATCTATAAAAACATTAAGCGCTATTCCGAGCCATGAAAAATTTTTTTAAAAATTAGAACTTTATTTAAAAGTATCACATCTTTTTAAAATAGTGGCAAGTGTTATATTTGTTTTTATGACATTAACGCAGTTCTAGGTTTAACATAAATAACTGCTACCCCAACACTCCATCGGTAACCCCTGCGATACCTACATCCCAAAGCCTTTCATCTACCAGGTGTGTAGAACCTAATCAATTGGCGAGGCAGTTGCCCGGAGTTCGTTAATGTCCGTTGCATGGAGTGTGATCGAAGGCCGAAGCCCCCCCTGGGCTCCCCCAAGACTATGCAGCATTCCCACTTACTCTACACTTTCTGAACCCAATAAACTTCTAGCTAAGATATATTTCAGAGAATTACATGGGGTCCACCTAGACAGTGCAATGTCATACCAACAGGTATAACCTGCTACTTAGCTCTCCCGGCTTTTAATGGGTTTTATTTTTATATCTCCCAGGCGCTAAGTCTTCTAACCCGAGTGAGCAAGGCTAGGTTTCCATGCTTTTACATGGCAATTACCTACATGTTCAGCTGCGGTCTGCAATCTGGTTACATAAAAAACTACAAATATATTTGTAAAAAAAGTTTCGCCATTTCGTAGACCTCTCCTCCTCATAACAACTCTCATGGAACAACCGAAGATGTAGTGTGGTTTTATTCCCACCAAAAATCCAAACAATGATCTCACACCAGTTTCACACACTCATTGCCAAGCAGAAAGTTTTTTATGTGGTTATCCTCCCTCCACTATGTGGTTATCCTCCCTCCACTTCCGAGCCATGGAAAATAAAGAATATTTGATCCTATTTTTTATATACTTATTTAATATTAGGTTTCAACAAAAATAGGATATTTTTATCCTTTACGTTAGAGTTAAATCATGTTTTTATTCAGTAAAAATGTTAATATCTTTGTTAAACGAGTGAGAAGTAAAATATTAAGCAACCTGATTAAACGTGTTAAGATATTTCAGGATAGAAATCTTGATGAAAATTTACATAAAAGATCACCATATAATCAATCTTGTAATATGGTTGAGCATTTATCGACTAGATGCAAAAAATACTTAAATAACTATATCACATGACATAATGAAGTGCAAATCTACGAACACCTGTTACAACAGATATAAATCAAAATTTACAAAACGAATTAAAAGTATCTCAATCCAAGGAATTTTTAAAAATGTGTATACAGATATAAGTGTAAACGCCACAAAAAAACAGATGTCAAAATTCTATTTAATAGGCTAGAAATATTCATTTGGCGACAATATTCTGATACTTTTACCTTCAATGAATTAGGAATTATTTCCCAATATTCACTTCAAATAGTTGAAACTTAAAGGAGAATAATTTTATGATCTATTAACCAAACGAGATAGGTATCATTTATATATTTAGAATTAAAATAATTCATTATGTGATAATCTGGGATCTTATTGGAACAAAATACCATGAAATTAATCTTAAAAGAACTACAATATTCATGAGTGTAGAGACTCCATTCAGTCGATAATTCTCAAAAAGACAGTCGAAATAATTTTTTTTTCAAAAGTAGAAAAGAAATTTATCGAGACTAATACCAGAGAGAGTTTGAATATAGTGTAAAATGCGGTATTAAAGGTGCATAGGTGCATAGCCGACCAACACCTCTTGTAAAGCTAGGTGGAAAGGGGAATGATGGAGTTAGACTATTAAATACCAGAAATATTTTACCCCATAAATTCAATGGTGTAACTACAATGAAAAAGCCGACAATAAACCAAAATGAAGCATCGGATTTTGAGGAAGAGAATTAATCGGTAAAATAACTAGAATAATTATTTAAAAGCGAGGAATATGTTTTTAACTTATGTTTTGATCAAATAGCAGTTAAAAATATTTGCATTGCTCGGTTAAAATTATAAAGAATATAAATGAAAAATCTATAAGTTCATAAAGGCTAAATTTGAATATTTTGGACAACCGAATATATCTTCTACAATATTGGGTGGAATATTGAATTTTAAAAATGTTTTGAAACCGTTCAAATCTAAAAAGGGTGAAAATTATTAAAAATCAACTTCATTCTTTCTAGCATTTCTTGTACGGAATCTAAAATAAAAATATTTGGATTTTGATTATTTTCAATCGATAATTTATTAACTTAAATTCTGGGTTCAATTGTTTTGAATTCTATGAATTTTCTTCTAATTCTTTAATCATCATCCTTTCTTCTTCTATTCAAACCTATAAAATCATTAATTTTTTTATTTTTATTTTTTTTACTTTGGTTTTTAAAATATATTTTAAGAAATTTTAGGTTAACATTGAAATACCCCAACACAAAAAAATGTACTTTTGTGGTCAAATAATGAAAAAAATATTCGAAGAAAAGCCATTTTTACAAATAAAGGCAAACAACAAAACATTTTTAATAGAATTTCCGAAAAATCTAATCGATACTTTCAATCAAGCAATTGATGATGAATGGATACAGATTACCGGTATTTTTATTTTAGAAAAAGATAAAATTACAATTACTAACGATTCTAAAATTGAATATACAAAATATCAAATTAAAAAATATTCTAATCCTACTGATTATGTCGCCTTAAATAAAATGGAAATGAATAAATATTGTAACGTAATTGGTATTGTTGTAGGATATCTTGAACCAAAGCAATCCAAAGGAAGTGATTGGGTATCTACAATTATAATTACCGATGAAAGCATGGAAACCAACAAAATATTTGTAAAAATATTTTCTAAAACTCCATTATTTCCTTTTGGATTTAACAACGGTGATATAATAAAAATAAAAATATTAAATTAATTAAACCTAATATAGCAATAACAGGAAAACAAAATGAAGTAAAATTAATTTATAATTTTTTTACTAACAATCTTTATACGGAAAATATATATGAAGAAAATAGAATTACTTGTTTAAGAAATATTTATTTAGAAAATAATCAGAAATATGTGAGACAATTGAAAATATGTGATTTAAAAGAAACTTGCTATTTCGATTTTTGTGGATTACTAATTAATCGACAAATAGAAAAAAATAATTTGGTAATTTTAACTTTAATAGATTATACAGTGAATTGTAACATTAAAAATGTAATTTGTGATGAGGAATTTGCTAATAATATGATACTTTATGTTAAAGCATGGGACAAACATGCAGAAATGGCAAAATCATTAGAAATAAACGAAATATATCTTTTTAAAAACTTAAGATTATCAGATAAAGATTTTATCCTAATAGCTCATATGTCAGAACTTAGAAAGTGCACAATATTAAATGTAGACAATGGACATGTGTTAAGACAATCGATATACCAGGAACAAGAAAGATATAAAGAATCGTTTTTGACTTCTATTTTAAGCAACGATGAAATTGCATACGGCCTAAGCTCTTTACAAACTGTACCTATTTATAATATTAAGATATCCGGGTTACATCGAATCAAAGCAACAGTTAAATTCCATTTTCCATTTAGAATATTATGCTTATATTTTTGTAGAGCTTGTAAATTAACCGATATCAATAAAAACTCAATTGAAGAACATGTTTTTCAAAATTCTAATTGTAATATTGATAAAATTAACATTTGCAGATTTATTCTCAAAGATACATCGGGTTCTTGTGTCGCATTATGTCGAGGCAAAATTTTGGAATATTTTTTTAGGGATGAGAATTTTTCTATTCATAGTACAAAGCCTTTGGATATTTTAATTATGTCTGTTTCAAGTGATGAAGGATTTAAACATCATATTTTAGATGCCATTTTTGACATAAAAAATTCACTTTCGTTGTAAAAGCATTCAAAAAATAGCTAGGAATCAATATCTGTATCATTAATAATCATCATATAATTAATAAATTTTATTTTTATATTAAATACACTATTTAGATATTTCTGTTATCTAATTTAATCATTTAGATACGATATAAAGCAAAAATATTTAGATATGGTAATACAAAAATATTTAAAATGAAATAATTTTTAGATTTATTAAACGAATAAATGCTTGATTATAACTTATTAAGCTATAAAATGTTGTATGAGATTATTAATATATGTGCATTGTATTTTAACTTATTTATGAATACAGTTTTACCATAGCAAAATTCAAGTAATAATAATTGAAAGCACATTATATTTCCAGAATAAACTATAAAAAATTATATTTTTGTAATTATTAATTAATAGCAAATTAAAATCTTTTTAGAATTTTATTTCCTACTTGTACTTTAAATAAAATTTATTATTATGTAAATTTATCATAAACGGTAGACTTTTTTTACGGGTAAAAAATCTATAAATATTTTAAAACACGAAAAAAATACATTTACAGAATTATAAAGTTAATTTTGAAATATAGAAACCGCTCAATCTAATTTATAATTAGGAATATTTTTTGATAAAGATTCTCAGCTTCAGCAAATATTCAATTTTCATATTTTGTTAAATAATGTTCATTTTTTTGAAGAAAATTAATACCTTTAGAATATTATATGCCTTTTTGAGTATTTGTGTATAAAATTCTCATGAATTTGTATCTTATTGCATTACTGCAAGAAAATTTATAATTTTTTTAACAAAACTTGGCAATATAAAATATTTGGTACGGTTGTTTAATTGTTGAAAGTGAAGTAAGCCTAACACATTAAAAACCATCTACTTGCAATGCGTGTGTAAAAATAATGTGAAAATCATTGTTTGGGGTATTGTATGGGATATATACCACGGTCTAGTCAAGCAAAACACTTATAACCCCGAATTAAAACATATTAAAGGAAACAAATAGAAAAATAAATGATGAACTTTATATAAATGATCTGAGATAAAAAATTGAGGATGATATATATAGGAATAGAGTAGAGGTTTTTTTTTAGCGAAAATAGAAAAACATGTTAATTTTGAAATGGTTTAGGCTCTTAAAACCGGCTTTATGTGCAAAAGAACACCACCAGGAAATACTAGAGAATGATCAGCAACATAATATTTGGCCTTCTTTTCTTTCATGCTTAAACCTCGAGATGTAGAACATGACTCGAATAGGTGAGTAAATATTGAAACAGTTTTGTTTATAATTAATTGTAGAATAATATTTTATTTTTTAGTTTCGCGATGAAGAAATAATAAACAAACAAAAAAACCATCTGTTTGAAATTATTAAATTCAATACTGTAAAATTATCGTATATATGTTCGGAGAAATAAAAATCATTTTTATTTCAGGTTGCTCTTTGGAGATTTGTATAGAAGAAAGAAGATCATGGAAACCATAAAAATTTTTCTATGAACTTAGTTTGCAGCTCTTTGCGTGAATAGTGTGGAAAAAATGATTTGGCCTTGGATATTGATATTTCAAAGCCGTAAAACCAACTCCATCAATTCATTTCGGAATATAGGCCTTTGAATATAGCATAAAATACTTTTCAAATTATATAAGTTATGTAAAAGATCTGAGTAGTTGCTGTCGCATTTATGCGCCTCTAAATACTACATAAATGTCGCAAATTTATGTCTTAGCCGGATCTCTATTCAGTAGAAACTCGTGACTAATGAAGAAACTGTTGTTCGGGAAGTATATCTACCTATTTATCGGAAATTATGACAATTCTGGCAATTTCCTCGACGATAAATGGATATCACATACATTTTAGGCATAATTGTTGCGAATAACTGTCAAAAGCATTTTAAAGGAATGTTATTAAAGTATTCGTTGTATGAAATTGACAACATCTTATATGTAAAAGAAACTAAATGAAATAATCGACATTTATAAAAGTATATGATATTTATTAAATAAAAAACTTTATGTTTCAATGAAAAGGCATTGCAACTAAAAAAACCATTAGAGTACCTCAAACCAGAAATACAGTATGAATGAGACATATTCCAGTATTTAGAATTCGTACGAAACATTCAGTCCGTTTATTTTCACATATGGAAATAATTTCGATTGAGGCTGAATATCAATGAATACCAATATATGACATAGAATAAGCCCACAAGAGAGCTTTATGCAATAAAAATATGGATTTCTATGTCATTTAAAGATAAAAAGAACCAAAAATAAAAGTAACATCCAAAACATAATAATTTTTTAAAATAAACAGATCACAACACAGTCTTAACTTATTGCAAAAAAATCAAATATGAACCATGAGTTAACCAAATATCTGAAGCAATATAAACTAAACAAATATAACGAAGACATAAACCAACACTAAAATGGTTGTATTTAACGAAAGTGTTAAAAAAAGCAAAAATTCAAGATTACATAACGAAAATTAAACATAAGTGCAAATTTATGACGTACAAAGAACGAGTCACAGATTAATAGTTTAAAATTTATTAAAAAGCAAAATATATCGATTGAAGAAAACTGAATAAGGATCTTTTAAAATTTTCAGTATTGACAGTCGATTAAATATGGAAACTAAATATTTTTTTAAGATTTACTCGAAGGTTAGAATAAGTCTTCAAAAAACATGAAAAACATTATGTTCCAAAATCAGGTAAAATATACTTATTACCTTTTTTGCTACAATAAAAAATGGTTTAAAAATGTTTGCACATATTAAAAAGGCTTTAATATCTTTTTATTAAAAAGCAACATTCCTTCTTGAAACTCTTAATTGTTTTGTGTTTTAATCTAATCAACCAAAAATGAAATTCTAGAATAATAAAGATAATAAAAACATTAACTTTAACATAAGATTTAAATTTCTTTCTGATATACGAATTAATAAATTTAAATAAGCTATTACATAATAAAAACAGATTGTTCTTAAAATTAAACAAATTAATTTGATAAATTAAATTTAATCCTGAAATATATTTGAAAACTGATTTTAGGCATTGTAAAATGTAATATAGAGATACTTAAGACCCTTATTAGATTTTTTATGATAAATTGAAGAATTTACAAAACTATTTAATAAAATGAAATCTGATTATTATGAAAGTAAATTTTTTTTGGCTGGTATTTGGAAGTAAATGTCTTTGTGCGGAATTGACTGCTATGAAACAAGCATATTCTCAATCTATAAAAAGTGATAAGATTAAATTTGGTGAATGTATCAATGATATCGTACACAATAGTATAATAAAACAGAAAGAAGCATATATCTCATGTGAAAATAAAAAATACTTTGTTTTTTATGATATTAAACAAGAAAATTCGGAACTTCTGAAAGATATTATTACCGTTATAAATAATCAAAATACACCTTTCTATTGTTCATCGTTAAAATATAATCCAAAAGAAATTTTTGGACCAAGAAAAATTATAGAATCTCACTATAATTTTCTTAATTCGTCTAATTATTTTAAAGAGAAAACTGATATATCAAGTTGTGATGATAATGTCTGTCATATTTTCGACAAAAAAGGTATGTGTCTTTACAGACGTGTAAAGGACAGAATAGGTAAAACATTTAAAGTATTTGGTGAGTTTACATTGACAGGATCCAGGTTGAAATATATAGCTTCAAAAATTGAAAAATCTTTTTCGAAATCTGATCACATGGAGTATAGAAACGATGATTGTTACATTGCAACATTTTCTAACGAAAAATTATCCAATTTAGATATCTCGATAATATCGAATCTACTTCAAGAGATTTATGGACAAAATAACCAGGTTTTAAACAATGTAATTATATACATCCCAGATTTTCTCAAAACTGATATAAATCAATATGAAGAACACTTGACTAGCCAAGGTATAGAATTCAATACATTGTTATTCAAATACAAAATAAAAGGACATGTTTCAATGCTTTCAAGCGATAGTTTAAGAACTTTGAAGCATTTCAAGTCTTATAACATAAATTATAATTCAATGATTTCAATTTTATTAGAATCGTTCCAGCTTTTACCGATAAATCAAAGTAAAGATGGATGTGTGGATAGATTTTTTAGATATCTAAAAGGTAAAAGGGTGTATTTCGATGGCTATCAGACAAGAGATTTGGTGAATATGAAAGTTAAAAATGAGGAATTCGTTTCCTTAAATTCTTTATTTTATGAATTTAGGTATGAAAGATATTTCACCGATGACGAGATGGAACAAAATCTCTTAAGAACCTATGAAATATATAGATTATATTACAAAAACAAGCTTAACGATTGTACATTTGAATATTTTGTTGTATACGATGGAAGAGGACTTCTAAAATACGTGGCTTCAGATATATTTCAATTTTTAAAAGTTTACAAACGATGTGATACGCGTAATATTGATTTTTACATGATATTAAAAACGCTAGAGAAATATTTTTTGAATGAAAACTCAATGAATGATTATAACAATATTTATAGATTACATACTCTAGGAACCGAAGAACCAATATTTATATCTGAAGATCATATTTTTGAAACTTCAATCAATATTACGGAAAACACCATACCATTTAATGAAAAACTTAATTTATTGTTCGATAAATTGAAAACAGAAATAGTCAAATACTTTGAAGGTATTTCAAAATCGGCAATTAAATACTATAATTACAAAGAAACTACACATGATTTCGATGATACCATTCCACTTATATATTTCGATGGCAGAATTGATTCTTCTGAAATGTTCGATGACCTAGAAAATTATTATCGCGGTAAATATTCCAATGGTTCTACAATCCAATATGCACTCGAAAGAACATTCATTGAAGGGAAAAAACGTGTAAAATCTTTACAAGATATCGAATCTATGGAATATTCAATTAATAATGAAATATTTCTTATTATTGATATTGAAGAGGATTTATATATTGCTAAAAATGAAATTTCTTTAGTTCTACTCTTTGATGAATATAATTCATGCCTTCGAATATCCGTTGCTAATTCAAGTTTATATAATATAACTCATCTTTTAAATCTTACAAAGATTATTAAAAAAATAGCTAAGGAATCAAGAAAAATATATTAAAATTTATTATAGTAAATTCTATTTCTTATATATTTTTTTTAATATTGTTTTATCTGCAAAGTATGTATGTAATAAACAAATGTTTTTGTTCTTCTAATTGAGAATTTTATGAATTTACGTGTATAAGATATAATACATTTAAACTTATAAAATATTTGTAAAATTCAGTAAATTTTTAGGAAATGTACCATTGTGTTTTAAAAAAACAGTAATTAAAATTAAAATAAACAAAGCAAAATAAAATAAAATAAATATTTTATTTAATTGTGTAGTATATCAAAAGAACGGGCCCTTAGTATTTTTGATAAAAATCTCAGTGAATAAAACCTTTATCGTTTAGATAATTCTTTCCATTATTTTAACCACTTCGTTATATTACTCTAAATCCGACTCTTCGTTTATGTTTATTGTCGGTTCTTTCACGGTGGTTATGGTTTAAAATAAGAGGTAAAATATTTTTTCTATTTTCTGTTTTATCGCCATCCTCTCAGTTGTCTGCTTGCTTTAAAGAGGATGTTGGCTGTTTTGGCATCTCAGCTCCCAAAATAACACATAATGATGTTCTCTTCCGGCTCTTTCGGCATTTGGTCAAGACTCAAGTTCTCTTCGTCGATTGAAAGAAATTATTTCGACTGTCTTCTTGAGTACTATGAATTGTATATATGCTTCTACGTTTAAGGGTAGTTGTAAGGTTTTAGCATATGTCTTAATGTATTTTATCACAATGCTGTTTCTGGAGATCCCACAAATGATCATATTAACTCAACTACAAAAAAAAACATGCCTATAAGCTAGCAGGCCATACTTCCCAAGTTTTCTGGTTTCCAAATTTTCGATTACTCTTTGAAACCATTTCCATTTTCATTGGTATTATCCTTTCTGCCCCTTGTCTCAAATAAATATATCTGGTTAATATTCTAATCTTGACATCGGGTTTTATCCTGGTATTCGCTCTTATCATAGCATGCTCGTTTTCAAGAATTTCTTTAAGAGTGACTCCTAATCTGTTTCGTAGACTTAAACTTATATGTATAAGATGGGTATGCCAGACATCTAACGATTCATTATGACGTCTGGTATAGTCATGACCATGATTCTTCGAAAAGAATCCAAATGTGTTGCTTTTTAACAGCACTTAGTATAGTATATACACACCTTTTTTGTTCCTTTTATACTTTTCTATTTTAAGATATAAAAAAAAACTGCTTCATTTACCGAAATATATTTTCTTTCTTCAGAATCTGAAAAGTAAACAACACTCAACGATTTATTTTTCCTTGCCTTGTATAGTTTTGAAAGAAGTTTTCGTTTTTCTATTTTATTTGTATTAGGATAGTGTATTCGTTTAATTTTTTTTGTCGACTTCTTGTTTCCATTATTATTTTTACACTGAGGAAATCATCTATTTAAAAAAAATGGGTTTTTTATGAATTATTTAAATGGAGAATGGTTGCTTTTCATGTATTTAGTTAATTGTTTTTTTCCAGACAACCAAAAGTAACAGAAGCATATTTATACATCGCAATTCAAGACCGTGTAGACCTCTTCAAAGATATATTTTCGGAAAATATAACGCAGGGTAGATCTAAGCGCAAGTGCAGTTCTTTATGGCTGACATCACACACATAGTATCATCCAAACTAGAAAATTCCGCCCTTTTGTCTTTATAGTCATAAATCATATTTATTTGCTTAATGTTGTCATACAAATATAAAATGTCTACAAACGCATATTTAATTTTTTTATTCACATATGTGTTTCCTAATAGCCAATGGTCTAGTGGTGAAGAAATCAAACTTTACTTCGTTAAAGCCGGATTCGATCCCCGGTTATTGCACTTTTTTTTCGCTTGTAAAGTTTGCATAAGGCTGACAACCTAACCAATCAAAAAAAATTGTTTTCGGAACGCCTATAACTTGGCGAAGCTATGATTCATCCTTTGATTGTGTTCCATCTATAAGGAAGAGGCGAGCTATTAAATAAATAAATGTGTTTCTTATTTACTTTTAAATAAATCTCACAATAGTCCTGTTTACTCTGCAGATTGTACAAACAATAATTTAAGACTTAGAATCTAAATATATAGTAAGCTTATAAAAATATTCGAATTTACATATGTACCAAAAATTATTTTACTTACAGGTTTTTAGGTTTCCATATAAAAAATATTTAAATAATTTTAAAATCATATCATTACTAAAGTTTTAATGTATATTGACTAATTATATCTTTTGGGGTTTAGTATAAAAATTTTAAAGTCAGCCAAGTAAAATAGTTATTCATGTTTCTATCGATTCTTTATCACATTAGAAGTACGCTCAAAAACTTTGCTATCTTACAGGAGCTAAATTATTCTTGCAGGAAAAAAATCTCGTAAAATAAAAGGTATGTAAGTGAATCTTTTGCTTGGCTATGATTTACAATGTTTTAAGATTCCAATATGGAAACATGCTACATTATTTCTAAAATGAATATAATAGATAAATATTATAAACATAATATCATTTTACATCTTTTTTTCATATACACTAGTTTCTTTTAAATTTGTTTTAAAAATAATGATGTGATTAATTACAAACGAAATTTTATTAATGTTCAAAGAAATTTCTGAAAATAGTTAATTTCAGGCTTTAAACGGTAACTATCTATGTTTTAAATCATTTATTTAGTAATCTTATTCAGTAACTACATGGTTTATTTGCGTTTTTTCCATTATAACGAATAGGAAATGAGACTGTGTTAGAGAAAAAGAAAAACTTCTTTTTCGTAATTACAAATTGAAAATCTACAGTAGAAAAATGAATGTGCCTCGACTACATTAAGAAATTTTTACTAGAATTGCGTATAATAATTTGAATATCGTTATATTATATAATATTTCATAAACCACTATAATTTAAAAATTTACATAAATATGAAAATAATAAATAAAAGTTTTAGAATCAAATATATATCATTTATAGCATATTAGAATTTCTCCTTTCTAATAATTAGTTATTAAAAAAATTCAATCGTATATTTGATTTATCTTGTTATATTATGATAATAACATATTTGAAATCAAAAAATATTAGAAAAATTAAAACATATAATTCAATAAAATCTAATTGGATGTTTTGAAAAACTTTTTAGTTTAAAGGGAGAAATTTTATACGGAAAATGTAAATTATTATTTTAATTTATCACAAAAAAAAAATATTTTAAAGAAACATTGGTACAATATAATATAATGGTTTATATGGTAAATTGAATTCTATGATTTTTTATATAAAAATATTTTTATTCCTGGTCCACATGTATTTACAGAAGAAAAATGTTCTTGGGGTCGCAATCATAGTACTATATCAAATAATATTTCTTTACAGTGTGAATTGTACAAATATTAGTTTACCAAACCCTAGTAGATCTAGTATGTGAATGGGGTTTCCGATAAATATAAGCCTAATAAAGCTGTTGGGCGAGGGAGCGCAAGGGAAAGTTTATTTGGCAGAAAATATGCGAACCAAAGAAAAATATGCTCTTAAAATACAAAAAATTCAATTGTCTGCATTTTTTCACACAGTTAGCTTGTTTAAAAAATACTTAAAACATGAAAATATCGTTAAATTTTATGCATCGAATAAAGACAAAACCTATGAATATCTATTATTTGAATATCTACCTATCACACTATTTGCACACCTTAAAGAATGTAAAGAAACTGTAGGGAATTTTATGTTAATAATGAAGCAAATGTTGGATGTTCTAAATTTTCTACAAAACCAAAAAATAATATTTATGGATTTTAAATTTGATAATGTAATGTTAGAAGATGATTTAAAAGTTAAAGTAATTGACTTTGGCATGGCGGTGGTGACTTCGGAGGATACAGATTATAGCCATCTTCCGAAGATAGATCTAAAAAAAAACCCGGAAGCTGCATATTTAGCACCTGAAAGAAGAAATAGGGAAAAATATGGATGTAACTCTGATGTTTATAGTTTCGGATATTGTTCTAAGATGTATATGATTAATATTCTTTCTCAAAATGATTCTTTTAGCCGTGATGGAAATGATTTTTTTAAGAAGTGCTTAGAAGATGATCCAGAAAAACGTATAACAGCTGATTTGGCGCTTTTGCATCCATTTTTTAATGTTATTTATAATTTTATCTTCTGTTTCTCAAATTTTGAAAATTTTGAAGCTTTAAAAGATGGAAAAAAAATACGAATTAAAGATAAAATACTTTATTTTGAACACCCGGAATATAGTTTTGTATTGCATTGTTGTTGTTCAAAAAACAAAAAGGAATTTACTAAGTTGAAAGAAGTACCAAATGAAATATTCTCGCAGCAAGAATCAAGTAAACAATTGCCTCAAAAAATTCTATACTATAGAGCTATCATAGGTAACGATGTTTTGCCAATACAACATCTAACTTTTAGTTATTACAATCAACTAAAAGATGTTTTTTTAATACTAAAAAAAGAGCGAAGGCGAAAACTAATTATTTTAAGTTCAATTGTATTAGTTATATCTTTATTGGTTATAGGAGCATTCGCATTTGTTTACTACTTGCGCAAAAAAAAACATAGGAATTAAATTCTTGGCATTTTTTTAATAGATTTTTGTCTTTTGATGATTATATTAACTTTATTGTTTGAATAAAATATGTTACAACCACATTTTTTTCACTTTTAAACTCTAAAAATATTTTTTTAGATCAATTTGATACAATAAATTTATTTGTTCAGTTCATTTCTTCTAATAAACCATTTTCATAGTTTCATATATTTCTTATATTAAGAAATGCAAATTATTGCAAAAACAAAAAACAAAGAAAAAAACGATCATTAAGCGATAAATTGAAAAATAAAAGTAAAAACTTACCACTTTTACCAATAAAAGCGGTATAAAAAGAAACGAGCTTTTAATCATTCATTTTGTTGCCAATATGAAATAATTCATCATAATAATACTTCTTAATACAATTTTTGCGACCAATTTTTTGTTTACTTTCGCATTCTACTAAAAATATATTACTGCCACTTCTGAAAACAGTTTTCTAAGTTTTTACGCATAAAAGCTAACCATTCTACTTTTTTTCGCCTTTTGATTGCTATAAAATTCTCTTTAATAGTGCCACACCACTGGGATTAAATTTTAAACGAATGAAGTGTACATCCGCATCATTTTTCATACAAGCCACATATTTGTCTCGATATCCAAGTCAAACTGTTAAAAAAAATATTAATTTTATTGTCACACATTTTAAGCTAAAAATTTTTATTGATTTTAGAAAATGGTTTTCGGAAAATTTATCCGTTTTTAATTCTTCTAATACATATTTATCACATCAGTTTACTTTTGTCAAAATATTTAACTGTCACAATACAAGATATTTTTTTCCTTCAAAATATGAATATAACAGAAAAAATTTGAACTCCTATTATAAAAATGTTCACCGAAGAAAAATTGAATTACTAAAAATTTAATTTAGCTTTATTTTTTATTTAATGTAGTTGTGGAATCGGTAATGATTATGGAATAGGTGCGACAATCATCTCTAATAACTTAGGAACAAGTTTTAATAAGGATTTATTTAGGACTAAAAAATAAATTAAACTTCAATTTTTTTTACTTATTTTTTAAGAACGTATTCCAGCATATCGACTACTCTATAAGAATATCCATATTCATTATCATACCAGCACAAAAGCTTGAAAAAAGTTGGAGTTAAAGCTATACTTGCTTTATAGTCAAATATAGAACTCCTGGAATCACCATTAAAATCACTACTTACAACTTCGTCTTCAGTAATCCCCATAATGCCTTTTAATTCGCCTTCACTTTCTTTTTTTATTAACTCTTTGATTTCTTCAAGACTTGTCGGTTTTTCGGTTTTGACTGTAAGATCGACTATACTTACATTAGAGACCGGAACCCTTATTGCCATACCAGTTAATTTTCCATTTAAAGAAGGTATAACTGAACCAACTGCTTTAGCTGCACCAGTACTTGCTGGTATGATATTTTGCATTACACCTCTTCCACTGCGAAAATCTTTTTTGAGGCTCCATCTACAACTTTTTGAGTTGCAGTTGCAGCATGTACAGTCGTCATTAATCCTTCAATTATACCAAATTTATCATTTATTAACTTAGCTAATGGTGCCAAACAATTTGTAGTACAACTTGCATTACTTATAATCTTCTCATTCTTATATTCTTTTTCATTCACACCATAAACATACATAGGTGCATCTTTACTTGGCGCAGTTATAATTACTTTTTTTGCTCCAGCTTTTTAAATGTCCTTCACAGTCTTTTAAAGATATAAACACACCCGATGCTTCAATGACACCATCAACATTGTATTTATTCCAAGGTATTTCACTAGGAGATCTAAAGTCGCCAATAAACGTTTCTTTACCATCAACAATTACGGATTTTTCTTTTTTTTGTATTTTGCAATTACATTTACCAAAAGTAGAATCGTATTTTAAACAATATTCTACATAATCTGCATCTACGAAAGGATCATTAATAAAAGGAACTTCGATTCCTCTTTTTGTTAGTATTTTAAATATTATTTTCCCAATACGACCAAAACCATTTATTCCTACTTTCATTGTAAGGTTCCTATTTTTTTTATTTTATAAATATGTTTGATAAAAACAACAAATAATATTATTTAGAATGATTTTTGGTTCCATACTTCAATTACTAATAGTACGACTATGATAGAAATAACAAATAATATTATTCATAGAATGATTGTTGGTTCCATACTTTAATTACTAATAGTACGACTATGATAGAAATAGCAAATAATATTTTATGTATTATATTTAAACCAATTAATTTTTATTGATAAGAGATTGTATTTCTAGATCAACCATAATGAAGAAATACAAACAAAAGTATTTTAATAGGTAATTTTCAACTAATTTATAATTGTATAGTAACAACCTGATACATCTTTGGAACGAATTATTACCTTATATTAAATTTTAGATATCTTAAAATTATTAACTAAAAATAAATTTAAACTCATAAGTTAAAAATATATTTACAACGAGAGTATGTCAATGAAAAATAATTATTTAAAAAAGTCATTAAAAGAAAATAAATTTTAATAAATATAAAAGTTAAAACTATAAAAACTCTATAAATTATATTAACTTAAAAATTATGCTAGAAAAAATATATACTTTAAAATATTCAACATAAAATCAAAACTAGTCTATGTAAAACACAATAACTAATATATCTTTAATATTTAATAAAAAAATTTCCTTTTAAAGTCATTTTTAAATCAAAAATTTAATTTATAATGTAAGACCATATTCGTAAAAAATATTCCCTGTTTGGATTTTGATTATTTCAGAAGTTTTTATAATTATTCAATATAAATTATTTTTTGTGCCATAATTCTTAAAGAATCTAAAGGTTTTTAAAATTTTTAATATTCATCGTTTTAGTTCTTTTATATAATTTATTATTTAATCATAAAATGAAGTACATAATAATAATTTTATATTTCAAGATTTAATATGTATTATTATTTATAATAATTAATTAGAAAATCCAAAGATATATAACATAATAGAATACAAATATAATATATAATTAAAAATATGTGCTTTAATAAGTTAATAAATGGTTAAACTAAGTTTCTGTATTGAAACTAGTAGTTTTTTTTTATCTAATATCAAGTAATATATTTTAGATCTAAATATCATTTTTTATTTCAAAACAAATTTTAATTTGAACATTTTTGAAAAAAAATAAATTATTTTTCTTTATTAAAATACTTTTGGAATTTTATTTGGTGATTTTTTTCTAAGTATAATTTAGAGCAGAATAATTCAATTGCTTAATTTTTAAAGACATGTTTGAGGTCATTGTACCGAAACTGTTTTATTTTTACAAAATTCAATCTTATAAATAATTTTGAAAATTTTTTGTTTGCTAAAAATCTAAGTTAATAAATTATCTTAAGTGCCAATAAATTTCTTATCACATATAAAATAACTATTTAGATAAAAAGAAAATATATTTGATGTTTATTTTATTATAATTATCATTTTTTAATAGGATTAGAATTTTACAAACTTTTATACATTTTACTTTTTTTTGCTAAATTTGATGCTTAAAAATTAATAAATCTTCATAAAAGGATAAATTATTTCAGAGTTTATTTAGGTTTATTATTAAATTTCATAATTAATTGGCACACAGTTTTATATGAAATATAAAAATAATCAATTTATTTTTTAATTATAATATTACATTTTATTTATTTAGAAAAACTGATAATTAATTTACTTTGGAATAAATGAATTTGTTTGTTTACATAACATTAAAATTTTTGATGTTACGAGAAGGTTTTTGGCTCATAAAATATATTATATGGTATCTAGTAAATGATAATTATGGCAAATTATTTTCAAATATTCCTGGATTAGAAGAAATAGAAGTTACGGTAATTAATTGTGTGTTTTTTGGAAGTAACGGAGAAAAATGCCCGATAGTCTATCCAAAACCTAGAGATATGTATCTTTTGCACAATTGGAATATAAGAAACATGACATTGCCAGAAAAAGTAAATTTGGACTTTTTTAACACCTTTTATGTTCCAAAAGCTGTAATTATTGACTGTAAGTATTGGGATTTGGCATATGTAGAAAAATTATTGGAAAAATTCTATTGTATAAAATTTTTGGTAATACTTTCATATGCAAAAAAAGGCTATGGAGTAAAAGAAATTTTATTTGATGAGCAATATTCGTATCTTTCTGAGTCTAAACATAATATATTTTTTATAGACGATCATCAAAGTAATATATTTAGAAAATTTTATGGTTCACAATGTGCTATAAATAATGCATATTTGAAAGGCTATGAAATGCACTCCACTGTCTATAAAACAATAGAAAAATTTATTTTGTATTTATTTTATATCAGTCTAATATTCTTTGTGTGTATAAGTTTTATAATACTGGGAATGTGGCTAAGAATACGAGCAAAACGAGATCCCATAATTACTTCTTCAGGAATTAAATTCCTGTCCGGTAAGATTTTATAAAGACCTGGTCGATAAAAATATGTTCGATAGTTGTCTTATTTGTATAGATTTGTTTAACGACTTTTCTAAATGCAGAATATTACATTGTGGCCATTATTTTCATAAGGAATGTGTGGATCCATGGCTAAAATCTAAATCATGTAGATGTCCTTATTGTAGAAAAATTATTAAAAAGGAACCAATTGTATAGTAAACAAATACTTGATAATACTTTTTTGTTGATATATTTTTAAAGGGATTATCATTTAAATACTCTTCAACTTCTTAAATTCTAATACTTATTATTTCGTCAGTTCTTCACTCAGTGATTATAAATAGTTCGTTTGAAGTTTAGATATATTTCTTTATAGTATTATATATTCCTGATAAATAAATAAATAATATATATGAGAATGGCTGTTTTAACGTTTTTATTGGGTTTTTTAGTTTGTGTTTTTGAGATTAATCATTAAACTCTATAAATATATACCAATCTTTACAATTTTTTTCTTAAATTACCATAAAATATTTCAAAAGAGCTTTTCTAAATTAAATCTTGTTGCAATAAAATATATTTGAGGTTTTTTTATATGAAGTTTAATTCTACGATCTGATACAATAATGATCCTGATTATGTTATTATCTTATTAAAATAATCTAAATAACTGCTCAAATAGTAACGAAGAAATTTTTTTTAATAATAATAACTGTTGTTACATAGTATATATTTGTAATATATTCTAATTTGTTAAATCTGCGATTTTATCGTTATTGTTCTGAAAAAAAATATTATTTTACAAGACTTGAATTCGGATAGAAACCTGTTCTTGGTAAAAAAAAATAATGTTTTAGAATATTACATAGTAATTATAAAAGAAATAAAGTAAAATGAATTAAAATGCTTTGATAAAATCATTTTAGGTTAAATGTTTTTGTTATACTATTAACTGAACAGTATATTATTATTTTCAAAGAAAAATGAGTTAAATTTATTGTTTTTTTATACAGATGTAATATATTTTGATTTTGATATTTTAAAAAGAAATTTACTTCGTTTTTAAATGTTTTAAAAGCAATGTAAACCGATAAAATAAAATAAGAACCTTGATTTTCAATAATACGAATCTATTATATCGACATTTACGAATTTTTAAGTGATAAATAAAATAATCTAAAAATTATTATACTAATTATAGCAGATAGAGGATAGCCACATAAAAACTTTTCTGATTGGCAATGGGTGTGTGAAATTGGTTTGAGCATCATTGTTTGGATTATTGGTTGGATTACAATCACACTACATCTTCGGTTGTTCCATGGGAGGTTTTAAGAGAAGGTGACGTCTAAGAAATGGAGAAAAATTTTCTAAAAATTTATTTTATAGGTTTTATGTAATAAGATCTAAGACCGCAGCTGAACATGTAGGTAATTGCCATGTAAAAACAAGGAAACCTAGCCTTTCTCACCGGGGTTAGAAGACTTATCGCCTGGGAGATATAAAAATAAAAACCATTAAAAGCCGGGAGAACTAAGTAGCAGGTTATACCTGTTGGTATGGCATTGCACTGTCTAGGTGGATCCCATGTAAGTCTCGTAAATATATCTTAGCTAGAAGTGCCTTGGGTTCAGAAAGTGTAGAGTAAGTGGGAATGTTGCATAGTCTTGGGGAGCCCAGGGGGGGCTTCGGCCTTCGATCACACTCCATGCAGCGGACATTAAAGAACACTGGGCAACTGCCTCGCTTGTTAATTAGGTTCTGCATACCTGGTAGATGAAAGGCTTTGGAACGTAGGTATCCAGGGGGTACTGATGGAGTTTTGGGGTAGCAGTTATTTATGTTAAACCTAGAACTGCGTTAATATCATGAAAACAAATATAACACTCGCCACTATTTTAAAAAGATGTGATACTTTTAAATAAAGACTTTTTATTTTAAAAATTAGAAATCTATTTTAAAAAATGCAAAAATCTAAAATTCAATAATTAAATTGTCCATCGTTTTCAGATTTGTCTATATGCGTTATCATATTAGGGACTTATCTATATTTTGACTCTTTGATTTCAAATTCATCCGATCTCGAGTTGTCAAAAAATTTAATATGTGTAGTCCCGGATAAAGAAAGTATAAAATGAAATATAAGTATTAAGTATAAAATAATACTCGGAACCAAATCTGAAACTATTATGGTAAATTTTGGCGAAAGACTTAAGAAATTTTCTGAAAAGTGATTCTGGAATATATATTTTTAAAATTAAATATTAAAGAAATTTAAACTAAAAAAAAATCTGCTATTGAAGCTAGATTGGTAAATAACGTATATGGCAACAAATTATAGTTTTTTTTAAGGAAATGCGGAATATAAGAAAGAATAACGGGGAAAAACTAGCGAATTTTTATTACAAAATCGAAAGAGAAAAATAGCGATGAAAGTTAAATTATGCTATTGATAATTATTTAGTAGGGTTGTGGGTTTTTAGATATGATTTAGGAAAAAGAATCTAGTGCTGAATGGGTATGGCTTTGTTATTTTTGAATTAGAACAGTATTTTCTGCACAGGGGAAAAGGTTTAATCCATAGTAAGGATCAATAAAATCTTGGAAATTGTGAAAAAGGTATAAAAAAATCTTAGACGCAAGCATACTAAATCACAAAATGAGTCAATTTAGTAAACAGATTTGCCAATTTTAAACCAATATCCTAGGTATTCAAAACGATTGAGTGCCATTTTGTTTTCGAAGTTATAAATGTGTATCAAAAACATTTGGTGGAACCCAATTAAATAATGACATGTGTTAACAACCTACTTTATTTCTATAATTACCTTTATTGGTTTTTAATGGCCTTTGAATTTTCATTATGCATTTTTTCCATATCCTTTTCTATCTCATAATCAACGCCCTATTCATCTTTATTATTCCTATACATATTCAAATATAAAATTACTTTTGGATAATTCTTAAACATTTCATCCTAACATTTGTTTTGTATTAAAAAATACAGTGTTTTAAACAGGAGCATATATCAAATAGACTTTATTTTTTGCATTCTATCACCTTTTTTTGCAATTTTCTGTTTTTGCGGTTATTAATGTTTACAAAACAAAAATATTCTAGAATCATAAACACAACACTAAAAAAATACACCTATATAAACTATGCAAGGTATTAACTAATCTGAGTCTTTTTCTAGTTAAGATTGTCATTTTGTATGCTTAATTAAATGTATATTAGTTGGGTTATAATACCAAGTAATCGAAAATTTTCAGAACAGAAGATAAAGGAAGTAAGTAACTAACACATTTAAAAACCCGTTTGTATACGAAATTGTTTAGATCTCAGAAGATACACTGATCAAAAAGATCAATATTGCATAATTCTCGATGAAATGACGCACCACCTAGATACATTTAGTTTTAAGAATAACTAGAAAAGTTCATCTGTTTCCAAAAGATCTATTGAAAGTCAAATTATCAGATTATGTGCTACTTGAGCCATATAATTTTATAAATGCCAAGGGGATGAGAATATACTTCTAAAACTTTTTAATTAGTCTCGTTTTTAAGTTATAAATAGTACAACACAATTCAAAGGCGCAGCGTCAAGTAGAATATGTGAATTAGAATATAAAAAGATGACTAGCAAATAACATTACAAAGTGAAACGAAAACCCAGATTTAAGATCTTAAAAATGTTTTTAATCGATATAACAAAATTTTATAAAGTTCAAAAAACACATTTCTATGTATGCTTTTCTTGAAAACTTTGTTTTTATAATTCCGTTATGGAAACACTATAACGAAGCAGACCTAAAAGTGTTTTATTGAAGTCAAGGCCGTTGAATTATTTCCGATGAAAACGACAAGAAAACAACATTGAGCGTTCGGATTGCCTCCATTGTACATGAATAATCAGTTGAGATAAACACTGGTAGCTATCATAATATCTGAAATTATCGAGAACTGTAGAAAATTTAATGCGAATCCAGGATTGTATTTTCGAATTATAGAGAAAGAAACATATTTAACGAAATTCAGTAGTATCTCAAATGATTTGTTTTTTCTTAATATTTATTATTTAAAAAACTTTTAATAAATACAAAGACTAAAATAACTTATTTAAACTATTTTAAAATATTTATTTTAATATTTACATAAATTTTGATAAAGAGGATTGGTTAAAGAAAGAATATTGAAGTTTATAGATCTTTCCATCACATAATAAATGCACTTAAATTTAATGGTTTATGATAAATGGGTAGAAAGAAAAATGTTAGCAGCGAAATATCGAATAATACCAAAATAAAGGCTGCAAACGACGCTGATGAGGTGAAAAAGAGTGATAGTGAGATACAAAAATGTAAGCTACACCCACCGGCGATTCCCCTACCTTCCTCCTCCTACACAACAATAACACCTCCACCACCAAGCCAAACATGCAGTAAAATGCAAAATAGTGGGCTTGACACCTTACCTTCGCCTAATGCACCAGTTCCCTCTTCGGTTGAAGTCTCTGCGTGCGAGCCATCGTACGACATGACAAGCCCCTGTACTCTAGCTATTCCGGAAGGTAACAGGCTAATGGCATTGCGGACGATATTCGATTCCGTAACAGCCGACCCGAAGGAATGGCCTCGAATTGTTTTTTTTGCAGTACAGACAAGGTTTGAAAGAATGCCAAGAAATGGCTGGACAGAGCTTCACAGGTACTATAATGAGAAATTCGGCTGCACTGAAACTCTCAAGGTGTTAAAAAAATTGGCACAAAGTGAGATGGGAAAGGATGTAAAATCAGAAGAGAATGGAGAGCGACGTAGAATCGCCACTTGTCTCGCTGATACATGCACCTTGACCGACACCACGGAGTACATAAACCTGAGAGATAAATTCTTGAGTAAAATCAAAGAAATCTCTGAGAACGAAATTGGAAAAGTGGTGGTCCGAACTAGAAAACATCCAAATGAATTGGTTGATAGTAAAGTTCTGGATCTCATAAATCGAGTAGTCGGTGAATATGCAGGAGCTCATGTACCTGAGTCAATTACGGAAGCCGCGTATATCATGCAAGCTGCGCAGGTATGCTATGACGAGGCAACACGTAAAGAGGAGCCTAGATCCGCTTGGAAGGAAAACATAGAAAGTAAAATTTCTAAGTTAGTACTTTCCAAAGATCTCCTCGAGAAGGCTCGTAAGCAGGAAAAGCTCTCCACTTCGGAAACGAAGAGCCTTAAGAAAATCATGCGAGAGTTTAATTTAAACTTGAGCAGCGTAACTGATCTTTCTGAGGCTTTAGTTAAGAAGAATGAGTCTTTGAATGTTTACGAGAAAAAAATTACGATGCATGAAAGTAGGAAGCAATTCCGAAAAGAGAATCGTATGTTTGAGCTTTTCCGAGGTCGATTTTATCGTGGGTTATCTGAGCGTGTAGAATCCGAGCATGTGGTTAGCCGTGATGAAATTGTGAGTTTTTGGTCTACAATGTGGAACAAAAATGATGACACAGTCACGTACGATGATTATTTGATCCCATTTGTATCAGATAATCATCCGACCACGTTTCCTTCACTTGATGAATTTGTAAATATCATTAATTGGCTTCCCAATTGGAAATCTGCTGGAATTGATGGCATTTACAATTTTTTCATTAAGAAACTTACAACTCTACACAAATATCTTTATGATATTGTGAAAGTTATATGTTTAGAAGGAACAACTCAAGCTGATTGGTTTTATTGCGGGCTCTCGTATTTGATACAGAAATGAATTCTGCAAAGAGGCTCTGACTACAGGCCAATCATTGTATATCCAGCCTCTACAAGTTAACGACAAAGTGTGTAACGAAAGTCGTTGATCTTGAAGTGGAAAGGCGAAGGTTGCTTGCGGAGAACCAACTAGGGGTGGTAAGAGGTGTGCAGGGAGCGAAAGAGCAGGCTCTACTGAATATTGCCTTAAATAAAGAGTATGGAAATAATCTTAAGGCACCATGGATTGATGTTAAAAAAGCTTATGATTCAATAGATCATGCTTATTTAACTCAATGCATTGAAAACCTTAATTTACCTGATTGGATCTTGAAATTTATTAAGGTAATTATATCAAAATGGAAAATTGATATATCAGTAGGGCCTGAAAAAATCATGAGCAAGAAGATTGAGAGAGGGATTCTGCAAAGAGATAGTTTGTCACCATTGTTATTTGTGTTGTGTATGGATCCATTAAGCCGAAAGCTTAATGAAAAATACACAAAAGTGACAGTACAAACAGATGCAAAATCTCATTCTACTAATCATCTCTTGTTTTTTGATGATCTGAAGCTCCTTGCAAAATACAGCTCCACATTGAGTGCTATGACAGACGAGGCAAAGGAATTTTTAAAGGTGATTGGCTTAAAGATTAACGTAGAGAAGTCGGCCATAAATGATACGTGTTGTGAAGATACTGCTACTCTTCTAGAAGGTGTTAGTGTTTACAAATATTTAGGAATAATAGAAGATAGCAGAGGAATCCCAACACGTAGCTCATTTGAAGAAGTACAGAGCAAACTTATATCAAGAGTTGAAAGACTTTGTCACACTAGATTACATGCAAAAAATTTATTTTCTGCAAACGATCAACATGCGATATCGTTAATCAACTACCACATAGGAGTACTTCGACTTGAACCGGCTGACTTCTCTAAGTTAGATGAGGCAGTGCGTGCGGTGTTGGTTAAAAATAAGATACATCTCCGCCCAGGATGTAAAGAGCGGTTGTATCTTCCTAGAACAGAACTTGGAAGAGGCCTACATAGTGTTGAGTTGCGAAGCGAACATATGCTTCTGCAACTCTTGGATTGTCTGGAAAAAAGTAAAGAAATATCAACTAGACGAGCAGCAATCCTCAAGGTGGAGAATAATAATAAAACCCATCTTGCACTAATAAAAGGCTTCTTAAAAGTAAAGTACAGGTTGGTAGAAGAAGTCACTAAGAAAAGTTTAGAAGAAGCTCAACTTACAAAACTATATAACGAAATAGAAAAACGAAAACTCCATTCAAAGTTATATAATGCAAGGAAAAATGAGCTTGTGAGTGTTAGTGACTCTTCAAGATGGCTAAAGAGAGGAAATATTAGGCCACGAAATGAAGCTGTGTTCTACTATATCCAGGATAGAAATTAATTCTGGGGAGCAGATGGTGTGTGTCAACATTGCGGGAAGTCTGGTAAGACTGTGGATCATCTAGCAACTAGATGTGAAAAAATGCTAGGCCATGATTACACTAGACGGCATAATGAAGTGGTTAGATGCCTACACCTTCTCCTTCTAAATAGATATAAGTTTAAGTCTTCAAAACGAATAAGGAGCCACTCAGTTCAAGAAATTCTTGATAATGAGTATGCAGAGATAAGAGTGGACACCAGAATTAAAACTGATGTTAAAATTCGGAATAACAGACCGGACATATTTATTTTAGATAAGAAGAAGAATAAGATAACACTCATTGAAGTAGGAATCACTTCCCAAGATTCACTTCAAATAGTTGAAACTGAAAAACTTAGGAAGTATGACCTGCTAGCCAATGAGTTGGGCCTTATTTATAAGTGTAGTGTTGAGATAATCCCTTATGTGATGACCTGGGACGGTATTGTGACAAAATACCATAAATCTCATCTTAAAAGACTAGAAATACCCATGAATGTAGAGGCATACATTCAGTCTATAGTACTTAAGAAAACAGTCGAAACAATTTCCTTTGATCGACGAAGAGGACTTGAGTCAGGACTAAATGCCGAAGAGAGCTGGGAGAGAGCGTCAATGGGTGTTATTATGAGATCAGAGATGCATGAGGAACCAATACCCCCTTTAAAAGAAGCGAAAACAGAGGAAGATGGTGCCAAAAATTTTAAACCAAAATATAAAGCCCCCTTTATTTTACAAGGAGGAACCACTTTAGAGGAACCGACCAATAACATAAATGAAGAGTCGGATTTGGAAGAAGAGACAAAAGTGGTCAAAGAGGTAGAAGAAAACATGTAAAAATGGTAAAAAATATTTTAACCCAGAATTTTATTAAATAAAAATGGTTTATGATTAAATTTTTGCACATTTTTTTATTGTTGAAATATCGGTATAAAATTTTAGAGATGAATTCGAAAAAATTCGACTTATAATATATAAAAAGTTTTTAACTTCACAAAAAACTCGAAAAAAAGCCACTTCTTTAAATCCAATATCTGTGTTCTGCAAGAAAGAATAATTGACAATAAAAAGGCTCTATAAATATTTACAAAATGTCTATGGCGGTAAAATATATTGGCAATAACGAAATCTAAAATGTATTGAACCAACGAAAATCTAAAAATATATAATCAATAAAGAGAATGGATGTATAAGAGGTAAAGGTGTTCTTTCAACCCAGAGAAAATATAAATTGATAAAAAAAGTTGAATTTTCTTGACATACATCAAATTTCGGCTTTCAAAATTCCATATTAAGATAAATAAAAGAAAAAAATGACATATTGAGATATAAAAAATGTAAAGATAAAAATATGTAAAAAAATTTTTTATAAATATAAATATATATTGAAAGAACATTTAAAATTCCCATAAAAAGTTTTATCTCTTAAATTAATTATTTTAATGTATCACATTTAGAAAAATATATAACAAATCCAATTACCCACGTAATGAATCATTTCTATTTTATATTTTTGCTTTACAAAATTTTTACAACGACTCGAAATTATTCTGTTGGTTTCATTTACGAGATTTCTCAAAATAGAGATTTCTTTGTTAAAAAACCAATTAACGAATATTCAAAAAAATATTTATTAAACGAAAAATGCGTATATGAAACATTAAATCATCCGTATATTTTAGGAATGAGATCTAGTAATTTTGAAATGAATGAAGTTTCAGAGTTACAATTCGAAATTTATGATTTCGATTTGAAAGTTGGAATAGACTGCAAATGTTTTAATGATTTTGAAAAAATAGCAATATTAAGAATGTTACTAGATGTAGTAAATTACCTTCATGCTAATAAATTGGTTCATAATAATTTGGTACTGGAAAATATTTTGATAAAAGGAAAACAACTTAAATTGAGCAATTTTGCTTTTAGCGCCTTTACAGATCAAACCAAAGAAAGAATCTATGAAAATTTAGATACAATCGGTTTTTATCATAATGAAATAGTTTTTAATTCTAAACCTGAAATTTCTGATGATATTAGGAATTTGGGTTGTATAATTGAGGAACTCTTTCAACTAAATAACTACACATCTGAAGAGAAAGAAAAATCATTTACATTAAAAGAAGCGCAGAAATTGGTAAATAAAATGAAAAATTATGATTTATCAGAAATGATTAGTGTTGAAATGGCATTAAAAAGCAAAATATTTAGATTTCATTATGGTTTTATTAGATGTTTTTGTGGATTTCCAGATAAAAAAATAATCACACATACAGGTATTTATGAAAAATGCGGTAATAGCCTTTCTAAGATATTTTTAAATAAAAGAATAGATATAAAGTGCGACTGCATCTGCTCTTCTTCTGCAGAAAATAAAACCCAAAAATCAAATACAATTTTAAAGCAGCTAATGAGCGGTTTGTCACGAGGGTGTAGATGCTGTAGAGCAGAACCCAAAAACATTGTAGTGACGATCAACGGAATATCAAATTGTCTGTTAGATTTAATATATGACGATCTATCGATTGTTGAAGAAACTTATAATAAGTTCTTCCTTCTTTATTAGCTTTCAAAAAAAATTAAATTCATCTTTTAAAATTAGTATTAAAATATTTCAAACAAACAGAAAAATTTCCTTTTTAAACTTTTCTATTAATAATATCTTTCAAAATCTGTAAACTTTTAGTTAAAAACGTATAAATATACATAGAAAATCTGTACAGTAGTTATTTTCAAATATTTTAAATATATGGCGCTTTTAGAAATAGTCTTAATCATTAAAAAATTTAAAAGTAAATTAATCCGCCAATAAAGGCATATTGATCTAACATTTTTTCAATAAAAAACATTATGAAATTCAAATTTAGGTCATGTATGTATTTACAAATCATAATTTTGAATTTTTTGATTTAATTGAGACCGAATTTATCCGCTCGAAATTATCATATATTCGAGGTTTTTTATTATTTTAATATATTATATCTTTAAACATGTAAAACCTTGTAGTTCTCTTAAAGTTTTAATTTATATTTTGAATGTATAATCTTACACCTTGATTATCATTTTAATACCAATTTGAGTTTAAAAATTTTTAATTTAATATATTATTTATATGAATAATAGAATATATTCTAGATTTTAGATATTTTATGTGCTAGGGTAGATGGGATATACTATATTCGGTTCTGGTATTGCAATATTATATAATTGTTTGTTCCTTTCGAAAGTTGAAATTTAAATGCAGCACAAATATCTGAATAACTAAGAATAACATAAAAATAATTTGGAATATTTAGAAATCAAAATCTTTCACTTTTATAGTTTCGGATACTGAAAATAAGAATAATTTAAAATATTTGATTTTGTTAAATGATAGTTAAAAAAACAAACGTAATCAGAATATATCCATCTGTATTAATAAAAACATTCCAATAATGAGTTCAAATATATGAACGTTGTTTTTCTGTAAAAATCAGGTCATTTAAAACCCATCAAACTATAATTCATATAACAAGTTGAAATATTTTTTACTATCATGATTGTGCTTAATTGTTTCAAATCCTACAAAACAAAAATTTTTTCTTTCTGATCTAAGGTTTAATTAAACTTCGTTGTTCTATATAACTATATGTAACTAATTGGGTTAGGCTCTTATTTAGAAACATCATATTTAGCAATATTAGAAGTGATTTATTCTATAAAACACGCCAGACTTATAAAGCAATAGGCATCTATACTTTTATTCGCTTTTAATAAAAAAAAAACTTGTACAAAATTAGAATAAAAATATGAAGTTTAAATTTATTATTCTTTACTTTTATATCTAAGGTATATATTTACATTAATCATTCCTTCTATTAAATTATGAAGTTGATCCCAATTTTTTTTATTTGAATAGCAAATTAAAAATAATATTAAATTTTATTGAAATATTTTATTTAATACATATTATAGGTGAATCTTAAATCTCAGTAAATGATACAGTATATATCAGAAATCTACTAGTCTCTTTATTATGATTTCTCTCATTTATTGGTTCTAGCTTGTAATTTTTCCACTTTACCATTTTTTTTTCCAAAATTTAGAGAAGTGTAGTAAAAAATATTTTTTTATCTTATAAACTTCCATAGAATAAGATTTTATTAAAAAATTCTATAAAAGGTAATTTTATTTGCTTTCATAACATTTTAATCTTTTTTTTTAATATTGTGCATTTAATATATATTGAAGATAAAAAATTGAGTGACGATGAGACCCTTAATGAACAATATATTCTTGTGGTTTGCAGCAATATTTGGATCTGGAAGTAATATTAATCGAGAGGTAGGATCTGAAATAAATCAGCTTCCTAATGACGAATCCGAAAAAATAACTGATAAAGAAGATTCCTTGGAATCAGAATCTAGTGAAAGGCTTTCAACAGAAAATTCTACAGGTGGTGCACGAATTAATTATAAAAAATCAAATTATTTGTTTTTTTCTTCTGAACCATTTTGCCATGAATTAAACGAAGGATTTTCAAGGTTGAAGACGTCTGAGGAGAAATATATTAATCCTAACCGAAATTTCAGCTTTTCCTCTCAAAATCATTATTCAGAAACTAGCTGTGATGAATCAAATGCGCCATCCACGAGCCTTAAATCATCTCCGAAGCATGTTAGATATGATACAGATACAAAATCTTTATTCGACTCATCTACATATGAGTATTTTAGAATAAATCATTATTCTAAGAAAATGAGTAGATCATGCTCAAGATCGCTGTTTAATGAAAGAAATTATAGCAGCTCTCTGCATAAAGTTGTGTCGGGTAAGATTGGAAATTATCACTATGCAATACCAAAAAAATGCATTAGGGATTTGTTTGATAAAAATTTGACAAAATCTGAGATTTTACCTGAAAAAGAGCAAGACTGTGCCTCTAATAGTGAAAGCTTGAATTCAAAAGATGCTTCATCACCAAATAAAAAGCCGACACAGTCTATGCTTTTGGTAGATATATTCCGAAGAAAACATATCATGAAATCTTCTAAACTCAGTAAAGAAAAAGTTCTCTCTCAAAATCCCAAATTATCTGCTCTTTTATCGCAACCAATTCAGATAGACAGACATGTCCACTCTAAAGATTCGAAACAAAATACAGCTATAAGAGAATATCCGCTTCTTACCCAAATTTTATCGAGGAATGAGAGTGAATAGTCCATCCTCAAAAGTTAAAAGTAAAGTAATTTCTATTTATTATTTTTTCTGTTCCATTGTAGACTAAAGTTAAGATTTTTTCTTATTGTTATTTTCAGTTACAATTAGATTCTAAAAGAAGCAAAAAAATTCTAGTTAGATGTTTCTTAAAAAAAAAAGAAGAATAAACTCTTTAAAGACATTTCCTTATTAAAAACTATAAATATTCAAAAATTTAGAGAATATTTTTTCTTTGAAAATTAAATTATAAAACATAATTGCTTTTATTATTTGATCATCTATATCAGGACATCTCCAAACCACGGCTCACAGGCACATTAGTATAACGCGACATGGTTTTATATGGTGCCAATTATTTTCTAATGCGATAACGAATGATAATAAATTATACAAAGAATACTACAACTATACAGTATTTGTATTTTGAATTAAATATAAAAGAAATTTAATTAAGCCATCAATTATTTTTAACCACCAATCATGATTATTGTTATTTTATCTTAATAATTCGAAAATGGATTAATTGAAAATATTTACATAATATATTATTACTGAGGTTGATAGGGTTAAAATTTTTTAAAAATAATTTCCCGAAGGTAGTTAAATTTATTAGTAAAAATTATTAATAAGGACTTAAAGGGCTCAACTGTTAATAAAGATCTGTGAATGTTTTTTGCATATTTCATTTAAGAATATTTTTTCAGTCAAATAGGGAGTGCTAAAATTGAAAATATACGTTTCAGCAGAGTTATGTGAGTTATTGGATTGCGTGGCTGGAAAACTCTTATAAAATTCCAGTAATTATTTTGAATAATTTTTTAAAAAAATATTCAAAAAACACATTTTTCTATTTTAGCACAGCGTTATAAAACTTTTTTTTTCATAAAAAATATAAATAAAATACATTTTCTAAATACTTGTTCCGTATGCTGGCAACAGAAGCTACTGATTTATTGCCACTTGAGACTTTTCATAGAAGTTTATAAAGCTAACGAGCTCTAAATTTTGCAGACTATTGCTCTATATTATTTCCAATCGATACTAATACATAAAAATTGTTTAAAATATCTTTCTTACGGACGAGGTTGCAAATTATTCTTAAAAAGCTTGCTCGTTTTTTATTCCAAAGTAACTTAATAGTCGAAAATGAGGCTTAGACCTATATTTTATCTATTAAACATCTATTTTTAATACAAAGCTTGTTTAAGAAACAGAAATTAAACAATATTGTAAATTTCTTGTAGGATTATAGTTTTTTAATAATCATTGTGTTTGAATATTTCTTAATTCTATAGAACATCGACAGAAAAGCCTTAAAATAAATTTATTTGCCGAAATAAACAGGATATTTAATAGATTATATGTAGTAGTGAAACATCATGTTTAAGTTTAATCAATATTGTTGGCTTGAATTTATACTAGTACCTATTATTGTAGACCAATAATTATTTCTATTGTAAAAAAATTAATATTAGTCACTATACTCAGATAAAGTCTTGCGAATTAACCTTATTTTTATTCTAAATATAAAGAAAGCTGAATAATTTTATATTTACAAAATATGTTAGGATTGTGATACACAAATTATATTCCAATATGTATTTGTCTAGATAGCTATTTAGGTAATTATTTCTTTCAATTATAATGGAATACAAAAAGAATCATAATTAAACTTGTAATTACCAAAAATTTAGGTGTAGCTAAAAATATATTAAATACTTTCATTGGTTTTTCGCAGGAAAAATACAAAAAATTAAATTATATTTCATCTTAAGAATATTTTTCTCAGATTTAAAAAAATATGAGAATATAGTGAAGATTTCAGGGAAAACCTATACCAATATACTTTTCTGGCGGATCCTAATAATTATAATAGACTATATTTTTAAAAAATAAAATTCTTTTTATTAATATATATGATTTTTATACCTATAATGTATCATTTATAATTTTTGTTAAAATTTATCTCAAGCGCTTAAAAATTATACTATTTTCATCAAAAAAGAATTTATATAATATTTTTAGAATATATTTCACAATTATATTAAATTCAATAAAAGTATTTTATTCATAAAAAAATCTCTGTTTTGAATATTTGCCTAAATATTATATAAAACTAATTGGAATATTAGAGATACCGAGGTTCTACTAAAGAAAAATCTTTTAATTTGTCAGATCATATAATAAATATTTCTGTTATTTCATAGCATTCATTTGATAAAAATATTATCACCTCCATGGATTAGGTTGAAATTATCTGAATTTTATTTAAACCTTTAGAATATAATTTTTTTTTATTTAGAATAATTCACAAAGTTAAAAACCATAATTTTGGGTCTTTTGAATCATTATATCTAAATATTTAAGACTAAACGTTAAGCTCGTAGAAACGAACATTCTTTTACATTCATAAGAAAAAAATGACGAAAATAATCCTAAACCCTATTATCCAAGCTATATTTCTTGAAATTTTCAAAAACCATTTCTCAGTCTCACCTGCTCTTTTTCTATAACATTTTTTTGTCTTTCATTTGCAAATTATTACCCCTTTGACAATTTACCAAACAAAAATCAAGCTTCATTTACCTGCCTATTTCTCTTTTTTTTTATATTTACTTCCATTTTTCGAAATTTCAGCTCGTCTTTTGTGTTTAGCCTGTTCACTTTCCACCTATTTTTATTCTATTCTGTCTTTTTGCTCGTAGAAATTTATTCAGACGAAGAATTTTCTTTGTCTGAAAACACTGATCTTTTAACTATATGTTGTATCAGTTAATTTATTTATTGTATAAATTCTTAGTCATTTTTATTAAAATCTTTTAATTCAATCAAGTACAAGGTTCCATGAAGCTATTCAAGCAATATTTGTGTTATGCAATTATTATTGAGAATATAAATATATTGCACGGAAGAATGGCAAAAAAACATCATTTGTATCATAAAATTTTTTATGCAACTTTAAATTCTTAGAAAAGAAATCAGAACAAATCAATTTAAATTTTTTTTCAAAAATGGAAATTTATGAAAAATTAAAAAAACAAATTATCATGTGATTCTTAATATGTACTAAAGTCTGGCAACGATTTTAACAATGTATATTTCGAATATTTTTTTGATCTAATAGAATCTTTTTAATTGTGTTATGTTCACTTCTACTCACTATTATTGGTTGTATAAGATTTATGAACAAATAGAAAGCGACATATTTTAATTAGAGCACGCATATTGGTATCTTATATTCTTTTAATCAATTAAACATTTCGAGGTGAGTCGTCGTCGTCGGGACATTAATGAATAATATAAATAATGTCATAATGTGCTTAATTGTAAAAATAATTTCTGTAATATACATAGATTAACTAATATTTTACTAGACGAAATACGATTTGGTGTTATTAATAAACAAACAGGGTATAAAAATCGGTTTCAAATAATATTTTAATCAGAACATCGATTATTTTCAATATAATTCTTCTTCTTTGGTAAAAGACTGAAATATATTTTATTTTAAAAACAATTTAAAACATTATTTTGTATATTTATTCATCTAGCTTATTATCCAATATATATTTAGAGTTTTAGTAAAATAAACTCTTACGTGATAAACTTGGAATCTTATTATAACTAAATTTCATAAAAAGCACCATAAGAAGCTCTAATATTTATAGAATAGGAAAATAGACTCAACAGATAGTGCTAGAAAAAACCGTAAAACCCATTTATTTTGATCGAAGAAGATATTCATTGCACCAATGCCAATAATACCCAAAGGGTAGCTGATATTTAATACATAGAGTGCAAATACACCAAAAGAATGTAACTATATTACTATACAGACCAACGAATATGAATATATTTGGCAAAAACTGAAATTTATCGAAGCTAAAACTGTGGATAAGATGACCGAAATCATGCATTGACTAAAAATATAAAAAAAATTCACATATCAAACTAAAAGTACATAAAACACTAAAAGAGGTAAAATAAAGCAACCAAAAATAAGAAAAATAAATAAAATTGGTGTGTAAAAATTTATTTTAAACATGTAATTAAAATAATATAAAATATTTTTTTAATACTTTTTAAGAAATGAAAAGTAAAATTTTACAATCTTTTTTGATTTCTATTTAACTTGTTTTTTCATGAGGTAAAATCATATTTTTGTATTTTTAAGACACTATAGTTTCAAATTGCGTTTAATGGTTACGATGTGTGTATGTCAGATGTAGAGTATTTTACTTTATCTAAAGTGGTCTTTTTTATATCTACACATATTTTATGTTTAGATTGTTTTAAAAAGTATTTATAAAATGAACCGATTCCTACATCTCTATTCTAAATATGGAGAATGTAAATAAAATTTTTAAGAAATACTTGGTATTATAAACGATATTTTGTAAGTAGAGTGAAGCCCTTTATGGATCCATATAAAGTTTTAAGAATTGAAAAGGGCAGTGATATAACTGTAATAAAAAAGGCGTATAAAAAACTGGTATTGAAATATCATCCAGATAGACCAAATGGTGACGAAAATAAATATTTGGAAATACGGGAAGCTTTTGAGTATCTTTCGAAGGATACAGTGGAAAGTGAAACAATAAATGTAGAAAATATAATTAATTCGTATAAAAACGGACCAGAAGAAAAAGAAGAAATTAAGTATTTATATATGAAGTATAAAGGTGATATGTGTAAGATTATTGATAATATGATTCTTGGTGAAGATACAGATGAAACGAGAGTAAGAATAATCATCGATGAACTGATTAGTAATAAAGATATTGTTAAATATAAAAAATATTGTAAAAAAATAACGAGCAATAAACGAAGAATGAAGAAAAAAGAGAAAGAAGCTAAAGAAGCAGAAAATTGGGCCAAAGAACAAAATATTGATTTGAATGAATCTCTTGAAAGTTATTTTAATAGAAAAAATCAGGAAAGAAAGGCGTTTTTAGAAAATTTAGAAGAGAAATATTTAAAACGAAAATAAAGCATTTTTATTGTAATTATTATATCTGCAGAGACGATTGTCTTATTTCTCTTAAAGATGCTTTTTTACTTCTTAAAACAATTTTCTAACCTAAATTTTCATTCTAGAAAGAAACTTTTTTTATGAAATTTCCTTTTTTAAATATAAATAAATGATAATTTAATTAAATTAATTTGTCTATATTTTAAATAAAAATTTGAGCCTTATATGCAGTAATAACGATTATATTTAAAAAAAAACTATTTACTTCTCAAAACAAAAAAAAATCTTTATAAATAATAAATATTTCTAGAAACAATGTGTCGGTTTTAAATCGAATATTAGTATTTTTGTAATAAATTCAAAATTCAGTCGTTTTTTATTGGAATATCATTACAAAAACCAAAATTGAACAATAGTGATCTATGATTTATAATATAGGTGACAAGGAATCAAATTTATGACAATATGATTTTATATTTTTTAAAAGGTTTTCTTAAATTAGAAAAGTAGGAGCAAAATTTATAGATTTAAAGTAAAAAAAATTGGATGTTGAAATAAAATATCAAATACTAATTAAGATAATTCGAAACCACAAAATGTTTCACTTTTCGGTTTTACTAATATTTTGAAACATTAGTGATACAATGTCTCATGATAGTTATAAATATGCAGATTCTCTGTGGAATCATGTCAAACACGCCTGATGAGAAAATGCTGGAAGCGTTGAAATCTTTATCTTCAAAACTATCAGGTTTACAAAAGGAAAGTGCATTATACAAGATAAAAAATCTAGAACGAAGAATAGAAGAGAAAAAGAAAGGTTTAAGTGAAGAAAAAGACAAGAATATATATGCATCGTGTGATAGAAAGAATATTGAGGCTAAAATTAACAAAGAAAAAAATATAGTAAGGGCATTTGAGAAACTTATTTCGGTAGATGGAAGTCTTGTTGAAGATTTAACAGCTAAGATACAAACATCGGAGAAAAAAATCTTTTTTCTCAAAAAGCATTTAGATAAAGCGCCAGATATAGATGAACAAAGACAGAAATTCAGTAAAACAACTGGAAATGTAAAGATAAAGCCTGTTAGTATAGAATGTGATCCATTATATGAAGCAAAAATGTTAGATTTTTATATCGATAACGAATTAAAAGCCAGTGCTAATATAAATTCGAATGATGAAATAATAATAAACCTAGAAAACAATATCGAATTTGAAATCGTTTTGGTTGGTAAAGATAACGTTTTCTTGGGAATGGTATTTTTTGCATGCGAACGTCTTGTAATCCACGGAAAGGATGAGGATGTAACATTTAAGTTTGAAGAAGATGCTGAATTGAAAGTAAAATTATCTTTTGAAAGAGAAACAAAACTAATTAGAAAAAATGCAGAGATAGTATGCGTTTATAAGGATGGACATGCGTTAGAAAATTATTATAATATAGCACCTTTTTATTGTTGCGTATGTAACAATATAGCTTCACTTTTTTTCGAATCGTATAGATGTTACAAATGCAAGTTTACTTGTCATAAAAAATGTGCGAATTATATTTTATTCAAATGTCCTTGCGCAAAAAGTATAGAAACAGAAAAACACACAATACGATATGATATTCCACACGTTCTTCAAAAACAGTCACAATTAGGACTTAACTGGTGCAACCATTGTGGAAATAGAATATCATCGAGTGAGTCAGCATTTAAATGTACAAAATGCAACCAACATTTTCATGAATCCTGTTCTTCGTTTGTATTTAAGTCATGTGGTATGGAATATGATCTTCGAATAAAAATGGCCGATTTTAAACCACCTGTTTCCGAGGTACAAGAAAAAGATTCTAAAATAGAAATATCAGATTTTTTACTGATTAAAGTTTTAGGAAGAGGAAGTTTTGGAAAAGTTATGTTAGCAAAGTATAAACCAGAAAGTTCAATCATTGCGTTAAAAATACTTAAAAAAGAAAGTATCGTGAACGCTAATGATTTGGTTTATTTGGAATTAGAAAGAAAAATTCTTAAGTTGGTTTCGTTACCACCTCACCCGTTTCTCATGAAAATGGAATATTGTTTTCAAGATAGTAAAAATATATATTTTGGTACTGAATTTTTAGCGGGCGGTGATTTATTTCATCTGGTCTCTAAAGGCAAATTTTCTTATCAACAAATTAAGTTATATGCCTGTGAAATATTATTAGGTTTGGAATATTTGCACAGTAAGAATGTCATTTACCGGGACATGAAGTTAGATAATGTATTACTTTGTGAAGATGGACATGCGAAAATTGCAGATTTCGGATTATGCAAAGATAACATCGGTCCAATGACTATTACGCATACATATTGTGGTACACCAGATACGATTGCACCCGAAATAATATTAGAAGGTGGTTATACCAAAGATGTTGATTGGTGGTCATATGGTGTAGTGATATATGAAATGTTTGAAACCGAACCACCATTTAATGGTGCAACAAATGGTGAAATGTGTGCTGCCATCTTAGAAAAAGAAGTAGAATTTAATTCAGATATTCCTAGTGTTGCTAAGGACTTGATATTGAAATTGTTACAAAAAGATCCAAAAAAGAGATTGGGATCTGGTGAAAATGATGCAAATGAAATAAAATCTCACCCATTCTTTGAAAATGTTAATTGGGAAGATGTCTATAACAGAACAATTAAACCAGAATTCATACCAAAAAGTAATTTAACCGATAACTTCGACTCGTATTTTATCGAAGAACCTATTTTAATTACACCCACATCTTCTATTAGAAAATATGATGAATACTTTAAAAACTTCAATTAAATTTACTTTTTAATAAAATCTATTAGCAATTTAACTTCATTATTTTCTAAAATAATATTCTAACAACATAAATCAACACTAAAATTTTAACTTCGAATATGAAAGACTGATTAGAATATTTACAAAAAATTCAAAAAAAGTCGCAAATTAAGAAAAAAATCAAAATAACAGAATTGAAATTTAATATTTGAATAAAAACAAGATATGAACAACCAAGTATTAAATAAAAATTTAAATTATAAAATATAAAATCAGTAAATATATAAAAAAACGTTAATTAAGCTACTGTTCGAACTTTTTTATTTTGTAATTTTTATATTTAAAAAAAATCGTAAAAAAGTATTTTTACATTTATTATAGCTTTTGATATTTGAATTCTTAATCGATATTATAAAAACAGAAATATTTAAAAGAAATAGTATTATCAACAAGCCATTTTATAAATCCATTCTAAATAACATTAAAATTTGATGCAATTCCTCTTCACTGTATCTTTCTTCCATTTCTTCAATAATTAATTGTAAATCAAGTAAAGATTTAGGTGGCTGGTCAATCAACATATATATCTCAATTTCCATCAAATTTTTATTCTTAAGTTGTTCAACAATATATTCAATTCTATCCTTTGGCAAAGTATCAGAACAATATTCTAAAACATTATATCTTAGTGTTTCTGTTGTTTGATCTTTTGTTGGTACAGATTGGTTTAAAAAAATATAAACGTCACTTCTTGTAAGAAATTTAACTACACTTTTAATTATCTTCATTTTTTATGAGAAAAATATGGGTATTTTTTAAATAAAAAAACTATTAAAATAATACATTTGGTTCTTATATTTTGTATGACAAGTATTTAATCAGATAATAGATCAGTTTCTAGTCATAAATGAGCTGTAATGCCATTTAGTAAACAAAAATATATGGAAGTGCTCTTATTTAGCACTTGTTATTTAAAACAGCAATATAAAAAATAGAAAGATTTACCGCTTAAACTTAGTATTACCAGCATTTAGTAAATAGTTTTACTTCAACTATAAAACATTGGAATTAAAATAATTATAAATCTTTTAAATTTTAATAAATACAATTCAAATATATTTTCTTATATTAACTACTGATTATTGATCTAAAAACATGAAATAAATATTTCTTAAACTTTTTCTCCCTCTAAATGCCATTAAGTATTGAAATGATAATAGATGCAAATAATTTAGAAGAATTATATACACAATGCTTAAATGGATCTATTAAAGAAGTAAATACCGATAAATCAACCACAATACGATACATACGACAATTTGCACCCATAAAATATGAAATTGTAAGAGATTTTTTAACTGATAACGAAATAATTTCAGAATTAAAAAGATTTGGAAGAAATTCTATTTTAAAAAATATTTGTAAGAAATAATTTAAAAAATATTTAAAGATAAGAAAATTACAAACCTTTTTTTGTGTTTTAAATATTTTATAAGATTGTACTTTTCTATTTTCTAAATTAAATATTTACTAAAGAAAATATTTAAAGATAAGAAAATTACAAACCTTTTTTTGTGTTTTAAATATTTTATAAGATTGTACTTTTCTATTTTCTAAATTTAATATTTACTAAAGAAAATATTTAAAGATAAGAAAATTACAAACCTTTTTTTGTGTTTTAAATATTTTATAAGATTGTACTTTTCTATTTTCTAAATTTAATATTTACTAAGAAAAATATTTAAAGATAATTCTAAAGATATACGTTAGTAAATTATCATATAAACAATTTATAAAATATAAAATTCAATTTTTTGAATTTAAATAATATTTGTTTATTTCATTAAATCAATTGTAATAAAAAAACAATAAAATTTAAATACCTGTATTTCTAAGTATACAACACTATTTATAACAAAAATTCTAGGAAGATAAATAAATATTTAATTTTAAAAATATTCTAACAATTAAAAAGTAGTTATAAAATAAAATTTATATAAAATAGATTGGATTAATACATAGATCATTTATAATCTCTAAAATATTTTATAATAAAATTTGCTTCTTATATTTATTCTAAAAATTAATCTATTTGCTGCAAAAATCAATATATTCATTATTATATAATACTACATTCATTATTACATTTATATATAATTCATTATTACATTTATTATTACATTCATTATTTCATTCATTATTTCATTTATTATTTCATTTATTATTACATTCATTATTACATTTATATATGATTCATTATACAATTCATTATTTCATTCATTATTACATTTATTAAATATTGAATCCATATTTTTACCTTCTATGAAAATACGCTCTTATTTCATTATCTATCCTCATTAAACATAAAATTTTTGTAGATTCTCTTATTCTTCAATAACTTATCACTCTGAACATAAAATTCATCACAAATATATTCCATAATTTGTCCACTTAAACTAAGTCTCTCACTTCTAGTAATACTTTCTACATAACATATCTTGGTACCTCGTGTATACTTAAAAAAAATACCTACAATACAACATAGACCTGGTCCATTACATATAATCCATTCATATTCATTTTCAACTTTAAAAGATAATATTATACAATCTAATATTGAAATTAATAATCTTACTAAATATAGAAACCAATATAATAATTTCTTTATAAAGTAAATTTGATATAATATGAGTGGTAGAAGTATATTTGATATTAAATAAGTGTATATGTGTAATATACAGGATATTGGAACTATTAGAACAGATATAAATTTTCGTATCAAATATTTTACATTTAATTGAAAATTTATACCAAGTAAATGTGTAAAGAGAAAAATTGATAATAAAATAACAAAACATGATATAAACATAGAATAATATAAACTATTGTTAGCAACTATACTTCTATAAATATCAGATATTATATTTCTCAGAAGATAAAACACTTTAACATATACAGACAAAATGGAAGTAAAAATATTAATAATATCAGATATTATATTTCTCAGAAGATAAAACACTTTAACATATACAGACAAAATGGAAGTAAAAATATTAATAATATCAGATATTATATTTCTCAGAAGATAAAACACTTTAACAGATACAGACAAAATGGAAGTAAAAATATTAATAATATTCACGAATATAAAATCTCTCAGAAGATAAAACACAGAACAATAAATAGAATTATTGATATTTTCAAAAATATATTCTTCAACCAAAGTATATTGTTTATACTTATTAAAGATATAAAGAAATAGAAAAACAAAGATAGAAACAGATATACTCAAAATACAAACCAATACAGTTATAAAAACAAAATCAATCTTTTTTTCTTTAACAACTGTAGGTCTATAACATTGTAATATCTTAATACCTTCTCTACATTGCATATCTTTTATATTTTCTAAAGATATCCAATCATCTCTTCCTAATATAAAACAACATTTATTTATCTTATTCCATGACTTTTTAAGAATAAGTAACATTTCATATGTATGACCACCACTTCCTAAAACACATATAATGTTTCTCATTGTAGTAGGGTTACTTAAAATTTTGTATGTGAAGATATAAGAAGATATATTTAATATCAAAATATAATTAAGAATTGATTTATAAGAAAAACTTATTTAACATTCAAAAAGAAATTCCTTAATACTATGTGATTGATTATATAAAGAATATCTTTTACGAAAAAAATATTCAAAATACTTAAGGAAAAGAAATTCTATAATATTTTATATTTAATAAAGAATATCTTCTTTATACAATATTCAAAATAAAATTGAAAAGGAAATTCTTTAATACTGTGTGATTGTTATATAAAGAATATCTTCTTTATATAATATTCAAAATACTTAAGGAAAAGAAATTCTATAATATTTTATATTTAATAAAGATTATCTTCTTTATAAAATATTTATTTGTTATAGAAAAAATAGAAAATTTTTAAGGTGAGTAATTCCATGAACCAAAATTTTTTGATAAATTAAAAATTAGAAAAAAAATTACAAATTATTTTCTTTAAGAACAGAATTTTTATAAAATAAACAACATTTTAAAGAAAAAACAAGTTTATTTAATAAAATATAAAACCAATTGTTATTAAATACTTATCATAACCATTGAGATAAGAATATTTTATTTTGATGAATTAATTAATTTCTATATAAGAAGAATACCTCAACTAAAAACTATCTACTTAGGAATAATTATATAAAATTTGATGAATTAATTAATTTCTCTATAAGAAGAATACCTCAACTAAAAACTATCTACTTAGGAATAAGAATATGAAATTTGTATTAAAATAATTATTTAGATTTTAAGAAGAATAAAACATCATTATTTGTGGATTGTTCCATATATATTTGTAAAGAAGAAGATATAAATAAGTTGGAAAAAATGATTAAAAAAAATTACATAAATCTAGTTTTCAGTTATTTAAATATCTTAATTGTAAAAAAAATACCAAAATTTTAGATAATTTCATGTAAAAAATATTTCTATTCTTGGTCACCATAGTTAAGATGTTTAACACTAAAGAGATATAAAAAAAATACCAAAATTTTAGATGATTTCATGTAAAAAATATTTCTATTCTTGGTCACTATAGTTAGGATGTTTAACACTAAAGAGATATAAAAAAACATAGTTTTAAAAATTCAGAAAAGTTCTGAAACAGTTTGTACTTGCTTGTATGACATTGTATTATATAGACTTGTTTCATACAAATCTCTGAGATATATCTTAGCTAGAAGTTTATCAAGTTAAAAATGTGTAGACCAAGTAAAAATGCTAGATAGTCTTTGGAAAACCCAAGTAAAAGTTCTCTTATAATTATACTTTAGATATCAATATTTAATAAACTATATACCAACCCACTCATATAATAGTTCTACACTCTTTTTTTTTATATTAAAAGCTGTACTATTAAGCTATTCTAATAAATACCAATGAAGAGATAGAAAAGAATATTTATTTTAAATCTAGAACTGTGTAGAAATACCAATAAAAAAATATGCCACTTCTTTAAAAATATTTTATATTTCTTTCTTTAAAAATATTTTATATTTCCTTCTTATAATTAACAATACATCTTTCTTTCTTATAATTAACAATAATATACCCTCCCTCCACTTTAAATTACATTTACAAGGAATATACCCTTCTTATAATTAACACCCCCTCACTTTCTCCTCATAAATAACAACTCTTATCACTCCCTCCATATATTTTAAATCCCCAACTACATAGACCACATAATACCTTATAATTTAAACAACAGCCCTTCTTATAATTAACATCCTTCTAAATTAATAAAAAATTAAATTAGAAATAACACATTTCCTATCTTTTTAGTATTAACAATACATTTTCTTCTTATAATTTAAACTTCTCCCTCCAATTAATTAACACCTCTACTTCCCTTCTTATAATTAACACATGTACTTCCCTCCTTATAATTAACACCTCTACTTCACTTTTTATAATTAACACCTCTACCTCCCTCCCTCTTATAATTAACACCTCTACTTCCCTTCTTATAATTAACACCCACACAATAACAAATAACAAATTGCTTTATAATTAACACCTCTACTTCCCTTCCTTATAATTAACACCTACACAATAACAAATTACAAATAACAAATTGCTTTATAATTAACACCTCTACTTCCCTCCCTTATAATTAACATCCATCTACACAAATAACAAATTATCTTATAAATTACACCTCTACTTCACTCTTTATAAATAAAACTCACACAAATAACAAATTATCTTATAAATTACACCCCAAAATGATACTAAGAATACAAGGACCAACAAAATTTATAAGACTTGACATACCACTTACATCTAAATTAGACGAAATATTACCAGAAAAGTTTAACACATCCACCTACAAAGTATCTACTGATGAAGAATGTAAAAATGTTATTTTAACTGATGTACCTATACAGGAACTTAAATTACAACCCGGTCAATATTTATACATACATTATTCTATAGAAACTGATACATTACTTACAACTGAAAATAAACCAAAAGAAAGCAATAAAGTTGTACTTAAATATAAGAGTAAGGATAAGAATATGAGTGAGGATATGAGTAAGGATAAGAATATGAGTAAGGATAGGGATATGAATGAAGATAAGAATATGAAGGATAAGGATATGAAGGATACTAGTAATAAGGATATGAAGGATACTAGTAATAAGGATATAAAGGATACTAGTAATAAGGATATAAAGGATACTAGTAATAAGGACAATAGTAGTAATACCAAGTTACCTAAGAAATGCAACCACCCTTCAAATGCTATGTGTCCTTCCTGTGCACCAGATTATCCAACGCACCAACCAAAATACTTTTCATTTTTCAGTTACACAAACCATACATCAGTATCGCCTACTTCATTTCCAAAGAGATGTGAACATCCAAGTAATACTAAATGTTCATCATGTAACACATATTTTCATATAATTCCTCAGATATATCGTATGGTAGATCATATATTAATAACGGCTAATTGTTTACCACAAATAGAAAATCTAATAATTAATTATAAAAATACACAAAAACAGAGATTTGGACTTTTGATAGGAAAATATGAAAAGTATGGGTTTGTTGAGGAAGGAATTCAAGGAAGGGTTATGTGTGTGTATGAACCTGAACAACAGAACTTTCCTGATGGGTTCTGTTTGGATGAAGACGAGATTAAGATATTTTGTGAGGAACAGAGAAAAAAGCGAATGAGAGGTGTAGGAAGGACACTGGGTGGGGGTGTGAGTGGAGATGGAAAGAAAAGTGGAGATGGAAAGAAAAGTGGAGAAGGAAAGAAAAATGGAGATGGAAAGAAAAGTGGAGATGGAAAGAAAAGTGGAGATGGAAAGAAAAGTGGAGAAGAGATGGGAAATATATCCAATGGATCAAAACATAAATCGAATGGATCAAAGAACAAAACATCAAAGAATATATCTGATGTATCAAAGGACAAGGTAGAGGTTATAAAATATAAAAATGCTTTAAATCTGTGTAAGATTTTAGATACCTTTAAATTAGAAATAATTGGTATGATTTATACAGACATAACAAAAAACTCAAATATTTTTTTATCTTCTTTAGAATTAAACTTTATTTCGTATTTTCAACGGATTTTTCCTTTCAAATATAGAGATTGTAATTTTAATAGCAGATTCTTTACAATTGTACTTAAAAAAGATAAAGAAGAGATTGTACCGCATGAGTATATGGTAAGTGAACAGTGTATGTCACTGTTTGAACAGGATAAGGTGTTTTGTAGTACTGATCGAAATGTTTTAGGAGTTAAAGATTTAAGTGTTGTGTTTAAGAAGAAGGAAGGAGATAAGATTGTTAGTGAGAGAGATAGTAAATTCTTTCCGTGTGAATATATGATAGTAAAACTGACACATGGAATACCAGAGGCGAGTAGTAGTAATAATAGAGATGATAGTAACAAGAAGGATGATAGTAACAAGAGGGATGATAGTAACAAGAGGGATGATAGTAACAAGAGGGATGATAGTTACAAGAGAGATAATATAAGAGAGAATAATAACAAAGATACTCCTAATACAAATATCGATGACAATATTTTTATTTCTAAAGAATATTTTAATAGAAAATGGACTTGGAAAAAAGTTGGTAGATATTTCAATGGAGATTTTAGATTAGAAAAATTTTCAAATTTAAATGTTTTATTGAGAATGATGGAGGATAATTGTAATACAGAATATATTATTGAGGCAATTAAGGGAGATAAGAAACAGTTGAGGGTGTTTTTGGAAGGAGAAGAATTTAGAGTGTGGCGTGGTAATTTTAAGAAATATGAGTGTGTTGAGTGGGAGTGTAGTGTTTGTACTTTTCTTAATAAGGAAGGTATTGATGAGTGTGAGATGTGTGGGTGCAGATAAAAATAAATTTAGAAGTTTTTTCTTAATAAGGAAGGTATTGATGAGTGTGAGATGTGTGGGTGCAGATAAAAATAAATGTAGAAGTTTTTTCTTAATAAGGAAGGTATTGATGAGTGTGAGATGTGTGGGTGCAGATAAAAATAAATGTAGAAGTTTTTTCTTAATAAGGAAGGTATTGATGAGTGTGAGATGTGTGGGTGCAGATAAAAATAAATGTAGAGGTGTGTTGTATTTGTTGTATTTTTTATTTAAGTTTTATTTTTTATTTAAATAGTGTAGATTCTTTAAAAATTATAAAAGTCTAGGCTGGGTTTTATAGACTCTATTTTATACCTGGTGATTATCTGTTATTCATTTTATTTAATTTATAGCTGAATGTAAAGAAAACTTGAGAAAATGTTTTTTTTAATAAATATTTTGTTTTTTTATTATTTATTGATATGTAAATGTATATGTTTGTATGTTTAAAATTTAAAAGAATATGAGATTATTGATTAGATAAATTAAAATATATAAATAAAAAAATCTAATTATTCTATTATTTGGATGTTTAATATAATAATTGATATGGAATATTTAAAAGAATATGAGATTATTGATTAGATAAATTAAAATATATAAATAAAAAAATCTAATTATTCTATTATTTGGATGTTTAATATAATAATTGATATGGAATATTTAAAAGAATAGAGATTATTGATTAGATAAATTAAAAAATATAAATAAAAAAATCTAATTATTCTATTATTTGGATGTTTAATATAATAATTGATATGGAATAATATATGTGATAAGAGATTTAAATAGAAGGGTAATGATTGTATAATTCAGTAAGTATATTTATTATAGTTTATGAAAGAAAATATGTGATAAGAGATTTAAATAGAAGGGTAATGATTGTATAGTTCATTTTGTATATTTATTATAGTTTATGAAAGAAAATACAGTGATTAGGAAAATAAGAAATGAAAAATATAGATTGAATACAAAAATAGAAGTTTCGAATTAAAAATGAATTATAAATTAAAACAAAATAAAGTTAAAAAATTTATTGTTTTTTGATATAATTTTATAAAAATCTAGAATTTAAATGATTTTAAGAAACTAATCTCTATTTATTTGAAAATTAAATAAATCAACAACATATTTTTTATACTTCTTTATTAAATCTCAATATTATTAATTACTCTCTCTAATACCGACACATTACCATATAATCACATAATCTCAAGAATCTTATAATCGAAAACTATAATGATCTCGTTATATAAATATCAGAATAACACAATTATATTCCATTATCTATATATCTAGTTGATTTATCTAATTATCCAAGACAGTTTAAAGGGGATTGCCTAGCCCCAATACTTATACAACAAAGTCCTTATCATTTTCCAACAAATTATCTTCAATAAAATATTTTTTAGGATATTTCAATACTAAAATATTTACTTTGTTGTTTAAAATGAAATACCATTCCAGTATATTCATATAGAAATTCATTGCGACATTCTTTAAGGTATTTAGCGAGAATATATTTAATAGAATCTTGAACATTTTCGATTTTAATATTACCAATAGAGTCTTCTTTAATATTTCCCATTTAAATATCTCTAATAAAGTCATTAATATTTCTGATCTGCCTATCTCAAATAGAGTCTTCTTTAATATTTTCCATGATAATATCTCAAGTAGAATCTTCTTTACTATATTCAAATTGTATACCTCCAGTAGAGTCTTCTTCACTGTATTCAAATTGTATATCTCCGATAGTGTCTTTAATATTTTAGATTCGAAAATCTCAAACAATGTCTTCTTTAATATTTTCATTGAAATAATGATTAATAAATTATCCAAGATATTCTTCGATACTTTCAACAATAATTTCTCATATAATTCTTTTCTAAACACATTCTCCAATATAATCTCCAATATATTCTTCAATATTTCATTTGTATTAACAATTACATTTTTAAAGATCTTCTGTAATGACCTATAAGTATAATTAAAAGAAATTATAAAAAATACATTTGAAATAACCAATAAAGAATCATTAACGCAATCAATCACTAGATTATATGATAATCTCATTGTTCTTGTACCACCTAGAATTGTGTAATAATATATATTGAGTAGAATAGAATATGAAAAGATGAGAAGAAGTATGAATTGTAATGTTTTCATAACAAATAATATTATGTGTTCTTATATAATAGAAATTCAAAACATGTTTCATATTTCCTTATCAAATAAACAAATAAATAATTCAGTAAACTATTAATATTTATTGTTTGTATATTCGTGCATTTTTATTAGTGTTTGAATATTTCTTTTTATTTTTTAGCTTGATTTCTAGGTTACACCGTTCTGAATAATAATATTCTTTTTTGTCTAATGTATTTATATTAAAACTTCTTAGAATTATTGTTACTAATAAATATTTCTATATTGAAGGTTAAAAAATAAAACTATTCATTCTCTTATTCTCTTAGAATCATTTTAACCTATTATAGATTTTAATATATCTATTTTTATCAAATACTAAAATTCAAAAAGTTATTTTTAATTAATTTTTTAATTTATTTAATATCAATAAGCAATATCTAGGAATTATCTAGGAATATAAAAGAAATGATTAAAAATTAAAAATACATAAATAACTTAAAATCAAAGATATATAAGTATGAAAAAGTAAATTTTTAAAATAAAATGAAAATAATTTTTAAATTATAAAGATTTCCAATACAAATTAAAAAAACATATAATCTATAGTATTTATCATTCCTTAATCATTGATATTTCTTCCTATTTTTTCTCAATTATTTACTTTTATTTCTATATCTTCCCATATCTCTTCCATTCCTTACCAATTCTCTTTATCTTCACATTTCTCAATTATTTCTATATCTCCCCATATCTCTTCCATTCCTTACACATTCTCTTTATCTTCACATTTCTCAATTATCTTTAAATTATCCTTTAGATTTGATATTTCTACGTAATAATATCTTCTAACTATCAAAACACTAGAAATTAAAGATAGAAACAAACCGTCTGAAAAAATTATTCATTCAAAAAAACAAATAAGTTCAGAATATTAGTAGAATATTCAAAAACAACTATAAATTCAAATAAGATTGAATAATCAAATGTAAAGAACAAGGCAATTAAAATAATAATTTTTTCAAGATGAAAAAAACTATTATTTAAGTTATTTTACAAGTATAAATACGGTTGTATAAAAGAAATAATTATAATCTTTTATTCAGTTTTTTATTTTCTATATTGAATGAACCAGAAATAATTGTAGTGAAAACATAAGTGATGAATTTAAAGAAATAATAATGTAAATATAAAAGAACTTTGAAATATTTAATTATTAATTATGGATAAGTTACATTATTCTTAAATGTTGGTTTATAAATTCTATTTTTGGTTTTTATGCAAACCAATTTTATTTCATAAAATTCTGGGTTAAAACATTTTTACCATTTTCATATGTTTTCTTCTACCTCTTTAACCCCTTTTGTCTCTTCTTCCAAATCCGACTCTTCATTTATGTTATTGGTCGGTTCCTCTAAAGTGGTTCCTCCTTGTGAAATAAAGGTTTATGCAAACCATAAATTTATAATTATAAATTGTGATAGTTTTGAATCCGACGTAAAATAAATATTTAGTTAAGTTCTATAGTAATAACAACTGTAGAAAAAGTATTATAAATAAAAATGGATAGTTTTTAATTAACATACTAATTTAAACTAAAAATATTTTAGATTAGATTAGATACAAATCGAATTTAATTAATCAATAAATAAAATAAAATTTGATTTTTTGCGAGTAAATTTTATATAAAATAAAATAAATTTACGTTGATTTCAATAAATTTGAATTAAAATATAAATTTTGTTATTTTTTTATAGTAAATTCTAGCAAAGATATAAATGTTATTCCTGTTCAAGTAAATTCTAATAAAGTAAAAAATTTTGTTCTTTTTTTTTAGTAAATCTTTGTAAAGTAATAAATTTTGATATTTTTTATAGTGTAATAGTAAATGTACAGAGAATGAAAAATTTCATAAAAATTATTCCTTGAAGAGAAAGAGACTATTTTCTGTTAAAATAAATATTTTTTCATCTGAAAAATTTCATAAAAATTATTCCTTGAAGAGAAAGAGACTATTTTCTGTTAAAATAAATATTTTTTCATCTGAAAAATTTCATAAAAATTATTCCTTGAAGAGAAAGAGACTATTTTCTGTTAAAATAAAAATTTTTTCATATGAAAAATTTCATAAAAATTATTCCTTGAAGAGAAAGAGACTATTTTCTGTTAAAATAAATATTTTTTCATCTGAAAAATTTCATAAAAATTATTCCTTGAAGAGAAAGAGACTATTTTCTGTTAAAATAAATATTTTTTCATCTGAAACATTAAAATCAATAATTCTTTCATTAAATTTAAAAGAATCAACAACCATTTCTGACAAATAGTCATATATTATAACCTTGTTATACTTTTCATCTAAATAAATTATATAATTTTTAAATAATTTATCTCTGATTCTTCTATATTGTGTTATATCATTAGATAAATTAAAATTTTCAATTCCAATAATTTTATGAGTAGAATTAATAGAATTCATTCTAAATGTACACAAAATTAAATCATTTATTCCGTATAAGTTTGTACAAATACCTTGGTAAAAAGATTCGTCGTACTTTTTTTATTGTGAACAGTGTAGTAAGTTTTTCATCAAAAGTAACTAAAAAAATTCCATTTATTGATCCGCAATAAATAATATTTCCTGATTTGTAAATAGAATGTAAAGATTTTGTATTTACCATAATTTCTTGGACTAGACCTTTTGTCAAAGTCATATACAGTAACAAACCCACGTTCATCACCAGAATATAATATATTTCTATCTTTACTATCAAAACATAAACTGTACACTCTACTTTGTACACTAAAAATATTAATTATATGTCCTGTTATAGAATTAATTACTTTAATACTATTTTTATACGAACAAGCTACAATTCCATCTTTATACGGACTTACTTTGATATCAGAAATACAAAAATAATATTCATCACAACATCCAAACAAATTATAAACGTCTTTTATCAACAGATTTTCCAAATCATATTTTTTAATTCCAATACCTTCATTACTATAAAAAGTAATAAACAAATAAGAATTGAAATCGTCGCACAGTAAAATACTTCGTTCTGTTTTAAAATTTATTTTTATTCGTTTAAACTTTCTTTTAAGTCGGTACTCTTCTGATTTATTTTCATTCGAACTAGTTTTTTAACAAATTTATTTCTTTTTCTAATCTCTGCATTTCACATTGTATGTAATACAAATTTGAAGAAAGACGTGAGTTTTCTTCCTGTAATTCTGCTTTGATTTTCTTCTCTTCAAATAAATCTTTCAAAATAGAATCTTCTTTTTCTGAATCGTACGCAACTATTTTAGACGCAAAAACTGAACGGATGTCAGTTTTTCTGCTTGGTTTAAAACACAAAGGACACAATATTGTCTTCTTTCTTCCAAACATTACTTCTATACATTGTAATCCAAATAAATGCCCACATTTCAATACTACTATTCTATGACCACCGGTATTTGTATATTCAGAATAACATATAGGACATTCCTCACCAAAATCCATAATTAAAGGGTTTTATTACGTTTAAATTACATAAAATCTCATAAATACAAATTCTTATAAAAAATTTTGAAACACAAAAAATATGTCAGAGAATTATTTTAGTTGATTGAATAGTTGATAAAAGAATTTCTTAGTATTTGTTATTCTTAAAACTTACTTTTTATTTTTATCTTATCTTTTAAGAAGCATTTCCTTGGTTTATTTATTCTCTTCAAAATATTTTATCTTATCTTTTAAAGAAGCATTTCCTTGGTTTATTCATTCTCTTACAAAATATATTTTATTATCTTAAAATAAATCTTAAAATTATCTTATTTTTCTAAATATTCTTACATATCTTTAATATATATTTCTATTTTCGTTTCGTTTTGACACTAAAAATTTTTCCGTTTTTTTATTCAAATATAAACCAAAGTCAAATACAAATGAGAAATTAAAAAAATAATAGATTGCCAAACTAAAACTAAAATTAATGAAAGATTTATAATTCATCATAATACTTATCTATATAGAAAGTAAATACTAAAAATAAATTGTATTTTCTGCAATAAATGTAGATTGTTTAGAAAACTAGAGTTCTAATTATATATATATTTAAGGAAATATTATTAAAATATTCTTATAAAGATTTGTAATATAATATTGTATTAACTGTATTTGGGTTTAAGAGAGAATATAATTAGCTGGTTGGTAATTAGTCTGTAGAATTAATGTAACTAATGAGAAAATAAATTTTGCCATTTTGGTGGGATACAAACCACATCCGGTCTATAGGTAAATTCCCTATAATCACGAGTTACAAGAGATTAAAAAATGAATTTGAAACTTTCTTTTGTTCATCTTAGATCCTCAGATTTAAAGAGAATGAAATAGTTAAGTATTAATTGTACTTTTAAAAATGAATAAAAAACTGAAATACTCATATATTTTTCCTAACGATAAATCTACACTTAAAAATTAATAATTATTAGCATTTTTTAAAAGTTTTATACAATTTTATTAAAACTTTAAACTATTTTGAGACACAATCTTATGTTTTACATTTAAAATGATCTAAGAATATAAAATTTGTATTTTACTGGTTAAAAAGATAATTTGACTTGTTTGGGATAAATTTAAATTTTTTAATGGTAAAATATAAATATTTACAGTAAAGAAATATAAAATAAATCATAAATATTTCACAGTCTCCATTCTAATTATTCTTAGATAAATGCTTTTCATTTGTTCAAATTAGAATATTTATATCTAAAAATAAATAATTTATGTTATATTTAAAGTGTCTTACAGAGTAGAATCTAAGAGATGTTTGAATTTAATCATAAAAATATTGCATCATTTAATTGTAATTTATCTAAGATACTGGGATTTATGACTTTTTTAAGAACTATCGTTTTAAAGGTAAAATTTTTACAGATTTTACATTCATATACTGGTTTATTTACCTGAAAATATCAAATTTTAATATATTTGTTTTTTTTTTCGAATAAACGTAGGTTTTTGATGTGTTTTAGTAATTTCCTTGATATCCTAGATTTTCCAATGTTTTTTGATAATTAGTATCGATTGTAATACTTCGGTGGAATAACGTAAAACTATACTTAGATATGCCATCTTTAAAATAAATAACTTACTTCTAGTTTGTATTTTATTAGTTTTATTTATTTCTTCTTAATAGAGAAGTAATATAATTTTCAAATCACATACTAAATTATTCTAACAAAATATTTACTTTTTTAAAAGATGAAAGTTATATTTTTAAATGAAAATTTGTAGGTCTTTTCGAAGAATGTTTTTAAACTGATAAAAAGGTAAATAACTGATTAAATTATATACTTTTCTATTTTATCAAAAGAACAAAAAAAATTGATTTTTTTAATTTATATTTTGATGAATAGATAGAATATTAATTATATTAAAACAAAAGAAAGCTTAATCCCATGCATGAAGTCTTTACAAATACAATTTCATCTGCAATTATTTATGGAAAAAACTCTTCACTGTTTTTTATGGTTGTTTTGTTAATTGTTGGTTTAAAAGTAGAAAGTCGGATGGTTTTTCATTTATATGACGAAAATGAATGCAAAACTACTGATATAGATTGTTATAAAAGAGAAGACATAGAGCATTCCAGGTTCATTGAGAAAAAATTCAATTGCTACCAACACAATAACTGTTTCAGATGTAAAAAAATAATCATAGAAAAATCTAAAGATTTTCCTTTGAAATTCAAGAGTGTTGCAGGAGAAGAAACAGATGTCCATGCATTTATAAGAAGAGAAGTAGTAACATACGATGATTTTTCATATTTTATTAGAATTTTAATGAATACTTCTGAGCTGAATGAAAGTTTAAGAATCGAAAAATTTTTGATGATTGTAAACATAATTGATATTTTTGAATTTGAAAAAAATAAGAATTACGGTCGTTTCATTCGTAGAATTTTACTTCCAACAATTTTCTCCAACCAAATAAACGACACAAAAGACGGTTCATGTGTACAAAAAGATGTATCTATATCGTTTTTAAAGATATTATTTTGTGAATTTATTAAAATATATATTTTTGATAAGAAATTTTTTGATCAAAAGATTTCTGAAGATGAGATTACAAATATTTTGAAGCATAGTTTTGATATAAATTCTATGATAAAGATAAAATTTATATATTTTAGTTCGGATTTATTGGCTAAGATAGACAGGTGCTTGATATTCAATCCAGAATTTAAATATAGTTTAAAAACTATTTTCCAAAAGGTACGAATTCAAAAAATATTTGTAAAAAGTCACGATTCACTCAATCATGTTTCATATGATACACAATATCTGTTATTTTCAAATGCTCAAGTACTATATTTTCATTCCTGGCTGGATATGAATTTTTTCGAGTCATTAGCTAGAAATTTTATTCTTCAAAATATAGAGTCAATTTATTTTATTAGTTGCGATTTTTTGTCATTTTCGGAAAGTTTTTTTAATAATTTAAAATCTTTAAAAAATATATATTTAATTGATTCATATTCGAATGGTATCGAAAATCTCGATAAAATATATCCTTATATACAAAATATGATTTCACCACTATATTTTGAGATAAAAAGTAAGAAAAATATTGATAATTTTGTGACTATAAATACAAATGAACCATATATATTTGAAAATATAGATAAGAATTCATTATTGACTTCAAATGAGTCATTAATTACACCATTTGAGTTTAAAACCAAGCAATATCAGACATATTTTTTTAGCACGATACAGTTTGATTCATCTGTTTTTCGATTCTCGTTTTCGGTTTTAAATTCTTCACATATAGCCAAAGAAATTTCTATTATAATACAAAATATTTATATAAAAGGATTTATTATAGAAAATGCGTGTATATATAAAAATATTAGGAAGATATCTATCTGGGGTTCAATATTAACCAATAAATTTTTAGCCGATATTCTGATTTTTCCTAATTTGGAAGATATAAATATTTCCAGCTGTAAAGTTCTTTCTGGTCAAAAGATTTTATACAAAAGGCACGAGAATATGAAAATTTTATCCTTTTTATATACTTTCATTGATAATTCTAAAGAAATTATAGATTTTGTTAATTGTATGCCCAATCTAAAATCAATGGATCTTCGAAAAAATACCAACTTAAATATTTTCAATCATTATTCGCAAAACAATAAAATCACTTTAAATTATCTCGAAAACCTATATCTTTTCGATGAAAACAAATATAAGAATGATATACCAGATATTTCAAATTTAAAATCAGTTACTAGTTTACGTATAGGCAAAGAGTATAGTTATGGCTCTATTCATAAATTATTTTATGATAAAAACTTAAAATACATCCAAATACTATCAATAACCAAATTTAAAATAGGTAAAAGCGATATGTATTCACTACAAGAATGTAAAAACTTAATTTATTTGTATCTTTATAATTGTAAATTCACTGATATATCTTTTTCACAATTATTTGATAGTAATAAATCATACAAACTAGAAAAAATATTTCTTAAAAAGATGTTTTTGACCGCAACTGATATAAAATTTCTTTCAAAATGTATTTTTCTAAAACATTTAGAACTCCAAATATATAATGTTCCTAAAGAGCTTATAGAATGGTTAAAATTATTAAGATTAGATAAATCCAAATCAATTTTAGAATTAGTAATTCATATTTCATCAAAATTTTGGATTGAAATAGGTTTATTAAAAGAATATCTTCATCTTAATACTCAAAAATTATATATCATTTAAAACTCTTAATTAATAAACAGATTTTTTTTCTGTAAAATTTAAGATATTCTTTATCATTTAGAAACGTAGAAAATACCTTGTTAAAAAACATATTTGTTTTGGAGGGAGGATAACCACATAAAAAACTATCTGCTTGGCAATGAGTGTGTGGAACTGGTGTGAGGTCATTGATTGGATTTTTGGTGGGAATAAAACCAAACTACATCTTCGGTTGTTTCATGGGAATTATTATGAGGAGGAGAAGTCTAAGAAATGGCGAAACTTTTTCTACAAATTTATTTTTAGTTTTTTATGTAACCAGATTACAGACTGCAGCTGAACATGTAGGTAATGGCCATGTAAAAGCATGGAAACCTAGCCTTGCTCACTCGGCTTAGAAGACTTAAGGCCTTAGAGATATAAATTAAAAACCTTTATAACGCGGAAGCTAAATAGCATGTTATACCTGTTGGTATGAAATTTCCTATGTAAGTAAACTCACAATAGTCTCCGAGATATATTTTACCGGAAGCTTATAAGGTTCGATAAGTGTAGAGTAAGAAGGAATCCACATAGTCTTGATAGCCACAGAATGAATGAGCTTCGGCTTTCGATCACACTCCATGCAACGGACATTAACGAACTCCGGGCAACTGCCTCGCCTAGTAATTAAGCTCTACACACCTGGTAGATGAAAGGCTTTGAGCACGTAGGTATCGCAGGGGTTACTGATGAAGTTTTGGGGTAGCAGTTATTTATGTTAAACCTAGAACTGCGTTAATCTCATGAAAACAAATATAACACTTGCCACTGTTTTAAAAAGATGTGATACTTTTAAATAAAGATTTCTTATAAAATAGAAATATTTAAACTAAGTATTATTTCTAATAAACTAAGTATTATTTCTAATAAACTAAGGGGTTATTTCTTAATACACTAAGTATTATTTCTTATAAAATAGAAATAAAAATAATTCTTTTATTAAAAATTAAATAACCCTTACCAAGAATTTAAGAATATAATCTTATCTTAATACCTTTTATCTTAATATAAGTATTACCCTTTTATCCTTATTAATATTAATCTTATCTTAATTAATACCTTATTATTTTACTTATACCATCATTATTACTTATCTTACTACTTATCTTATTACTACTTATCTTACTACTACTTATCTTATTACTACTTATCTTATTACTACTTATCTTATTACTACTTATCTTATTACTACTTATCTTATCTTACTACTACTTATCTTACTACTTACCTCACTCCAATACCCCCCCTCACTCTAACACCCTCCCACTTCACTCCAATACACTCAAAAGAAACTAAAACCTCTAAATCCTACATTTTCATACTCCTCTTCTTCTTGTACAGGTACAGCCCCATACCTACCTTTAACACTTCCATTTACCTTACCAGGTCTACTAAGTGTAGGTGGTATAACACTCAACAACTTCTCTTTATCAAAATTTCTAGGAATTATATAATTAAGTTTTAAATATAAATTACCTCTTGAACCCTTCTCTCCCAAAAACCCTTCTCCCTGCAAAACAACACACTCTTCAAAATTACGTATTTTTTCAACAAAAATCTCCAAAACTTTTCCATCCAAATGTTCAAAATACAAAGAACCTCCAACTAAAACAGTAATTAAATCAACTTTAACTTCAGCCAAAATATCATCTCCTATTCTACTAAACAAAGATTTATTTTTATCTGAATCTTTAACACTTACAATAAAAATAATATCTCCTGTTTTACAATTAACCTTTTCATCTCCCATACCACTAAACACAATTTTTTCTCCTTCTTTAACTCCTGCACGTATTTTTACATTCTAAAATGTTTTCTGATTGTGTGTATTTCTTACCTTTACATGTAATACATGTATTACCTATTGGTATACTTCTTTCTCCTTTACATGTGTCACATTCTCTTTCTTCTATTGTTATAAAAATACCTCTTCGTATTTCTGATTGTATTTTACCTACACCATTACATCTGGTACATGTTTTTGTATCTTCTGCTCCTTTACCTTTACAAGTAATACAAATATTATTTTTTTTAATTTTAAATTTGGTTTCTTTACCAGTAAATGACTCTTTTAAAGATATACATACTTTAACAGTGGTATCTTCTGCTTTTTTAGGTTGTCTGGTACGAGAAGATCGACCACCAAATTGTGCAAATATATCAAAAATAGAAGATGTGTCGAAAGAAGAATGATCATCTGTAATACCAGAATCGTACATCTTTTTCTTTTCATCGTCAAATAATATAGATTTAGCTTCATTTAGTTTTACTGAAGTGTCATGTAATTCTTTAAGTTTTTGTGATCGTATTTTTTCATCTTTTATTTGGTTAGCTTCTTTAGATTTTGTACCAAAATCTGGGTGATATTCTTTTTGTTTACGGTTATATGCTTTCTTTACTTCTTCTTTTGATGAGTTTGGTTGTATACCAAGTAGATTGTAATATCCCTTTGGATCCATAAAAAAATATTTTTTTTCCATTTATTTATTCTTACGAAATTTCTAGAAAAAAATAAAAAAGTGAAAGAAATTTCTAGAAAAAAAAAATGGTATTTTATATTTTTATTTTAATGGTTCTTTTTCAGTAGGATGGAGTTTTAAAAAATAAAAATATATTTATTTGTTTTTCAGTACGATAAAATGTTAAAATAAAATATTTGTTTCAAAATTTTATTAGTAGGATAGAGTTTTAAAAAATAAAATAATTAATTGGTTTTTTATTAGTAGGATGGAGTTTTGAAAAATATATATTGGTTTTTTAGTAGAACAGTGTTATAGTGTTATAGTTCTAAAGTTTTTATTGTAATAGGAGAGGATATGTTTTAAAAAATAAAATAATTTCTTGGTTTTTTTATTGTAATATAAGTGAATAATATTTTAAAAAATAAAATTTATAATCATAGTTTTATAATTTGTAAGTCTTACAGAAGTGAATATTTTAAAATAAAATTTATAATTATTACAGTTAATAAAATTTTTATTTCTATTCTTTAATAAAGAACTTATATAAGACATAAGACATAAGAGTATAAGATATAAGAATATAAAAGTAATAATATAAAGTATTTGTACACTCTTATATTCTTATCCTCTTATACTCTTATGTTCTTATGTCTTATACTATTATCCTCTAATACCTATATACTTACATCTAACACCACCCACCTAATACCAATATACTAACACCACCCATCTAATACCAATATACTAACACCACCCACAAAATACTAATATTCCTTCATACAAATAACCCTTCTACAAATGACAGAAGAAATAGACAGTTTTAACAATCTTGAACACAAAATGATAAACGAAGAATACAAAACATGGAGAAAGAATGTACCATACTTATATGATATATTACTAACACATGCACTTAATTGGCCATCACTTAGTATACAATGGTTTCCAGATTCTATACGTAATGAATCTAATAATACAACTACACAACGGTTATTACTTAGTACACATACTAGTAATTCAGATACAGAATATATTAAGATTGTATCAGTAACCTTCCCTGATGAGATAATTGAAGGATATGAGGGATATGAGGGTAGTGGGTTTGATAGTATTGTTGGTAGTAAGTCTGGTAGTATTGTTGGTAGTAAGTCTGGTAATAACAGTAAAGATATAAATAAAGATATAAGTAATAACAGTAATAAAGATATAACTGACAATAACACTAATATAAATACTAACAATAACACTAATACTAACAATACTACCACTGATGGCTTCTTGTGTTATAATAAGATTAAGGTTGTACAACAGATACCTGTTATTTATGAGGTTAATCGTACTAGGTACTGTCCATTTGCTAGTAATATAATAGCTATACGTAGTGATCACCCAGAGATACACATATATGATTATACCAAGTACCTTAGTATGTGTGGTGAGAGTAGTGGTAGTTGGGTTGGTGGTAATAGTAGTAATAGTAATAATCCTTATACTAATAGTAATAGGGGTAGTAATAATCCTTATACTAACAGTAGTACTATTAATAACAGTAACCCTACAACTAATAGTAGTAGGGGTAGTAATAATCCTTATACTAACAGTAGTACTATTAATAACAGTAACCCTACAACTAATAGTAGTAGGGGTAGTAATAATCCTTATACTAACAGTAGTACTATTAATACTAATAACCCTACTACTAATACTACTAATACTACAACTAACACACATACTAATCCTACGCTTGAGCTTAAGGGACATACTGGGGGTGGTTATGGGTTGTGTTGGAATAAAATAAAAAATGGTGAGTTAATGAGTACTGGAGAAGATAAATTAGTATGTATATTTGATATAAACGAAGAAGGAAAAGAAGTAATTTCAAAATTAGAAAAACATACGTCTGTAGTGAATGACTGTACATTTAATTATTTTAATGGACATGTAGGATGTAGTGTAGGTGATGATAGAAGAGTAGTGATATGGGATACTCGTATGTATACGTGTTGTATGGTTGTAGAGAAAGCACATTCAAGTGATATTTTTTGTTGTGATTTTTCTTGTTCTGATGAGAATATGGTGGTTACTGGTGGTAAGGATGGAAGTGTTAAGGTGTGGGATATTAGGAATGGAAAGGAGTGTTTGTATACGTTGGTTGGGCATAAGAAAGAGGTTTTACAGGTACAGTGGTCTCCTCATTTTGGTAGTGTGTTAGCATCTTCAAGTGCAGACAGAAGGGTGTGCATATGGGATTTGAGTAGTGGTAGTGTAGGTGGTAGTGTGGATAGTAAGGATAAGGATAGTATATCAAAGGATAGTAAAGATGGTATATCAAAGGATAATGTATCTATGGATGGTCCCCCTGAGTTGTTGTTTATGCATGGTGGACATACGAATAGTGTTTGTGATTTTAGTTTTAATCCACTTGAACCTTGGGAGATTGCTAGTGTGGCTGAGGATAATATTTTACAGATTTGGCAGAAAGGACAGGGGGTAGGTCTAAGGGAGTAGAGGGTGTTAGGAGAGGGATAATATTTTACAAATTTGGCAGAAAGGACAGGGGGTAGGTATAAGGGAGTAGGGGGTTTTAGGAGAGGATAATATTTTACAGATTTGGCAGAAAGGACAGGGGGTAGGTATAAGGGAGTAGGGGGTTTTAGGAGAGGATAATATTTTACAAATTTGGCAGAAAGGACAGGGGGTAGGTATAAGGGAGTAGGGGGTGTTAGGAGAGGGGATATACGTTATTAAAGGTGTTTATTTGGTATTATATTTTAAGGTGTTATTTTGTAATTAGATATTATAGGGTGTTATTTAGTAATACTCTATTAAAGCCTTTTATTTACTATTTAGTATTATTAAACCCTTTATTTACTTATTAGTATATTAAAACCCTTTAATACTATTTAGTATTATTAAAACCCTTTATTTACTTATTAGTATATTAACCCCCTTTATTTACTATTTAGTATATTAAACCCTTTATTTACTATTTAGTATATTAAAACCTCTTATTTACTATTTAGTGTCTTAAAGCCTTTATTTACTATTTAGTATATTAAAACCTCTTATTTACTATTCAGTGTCTTAAAACCTCTTATTTACTTATTAATGTCTTAAAACCCTTTATTTACTATTTAGTGTCTTAAAACCCTTTAATACTATTTAGTATTATTAAACCCTTTATTTACTTAAATATTGTTTTTATACATCCCAAAATACTTTTTATATACTTTATAGTTCCTACAATGTATTTCTCATAACATTTTATTTCTTATAAGACTATTTCTTATAAATATAAGTGTTCAAATACCTTATAGTTCTTAAAATGTATTTCTCATAACATTTTATTTCTTATAAGACTATTTCTTATAAATATAAGTGTTTAAAGTAGTAATTCTTATGAGAATATATAATGTATTTCTTATAACATTTTATTTCTTATAAATTATAATTTTTTTGTATAAGACTTATATTGTTGGTTCATCTGTATTTTATTTTTAATATAAAAATAATGTTTTATTATACTAATCTTATATTTCTGTTTACTTTTAAAGAATGAGTTAGGTTTTATTTATAAATGTAGTAGTGGTTAGATAATCTGTTATATGTGATGATTTGGAAAATATTGGTATAAAATATTGTAAGTCATACTTTAAAAATATTATAAGTCATATTTTGAAAATATTATACGTCATATTTTGAAAATATTGTAAGTCATATTTTGAAAATATTGTAAGTCATATTTTGAAAATATTATAAGTCATATTTTGAAAATATTATAAGTCATATTTTGAAAATATTATAAGTCATATTTTGAAAATATTATAAGTCATATTTTGAAAATATTGTAAGTCATACTTTGAAAATATTGTAAGTCATATTTTGAAAATATTATAAGTCATATTTTGAAAATATTGTAAGTCATACTTTGAAAATATTGTAAGTCATATTTTGAAAATATTATAAGTCATATTTTGAAAATATTATACGTCATACTTTGAAAATATTGTAAGTCATACTTTGAAAATATTGTAAGTACTTAATAATGTAGAGCACATATTAAGAAGTTAGTAATTAAGAATACAGTGAAAATTATTTAGATTTATAGAAGAATATTACTTAAGTATGGACTAAATTCTGAAGCGAGATGTGAAAAGAGTGTAAATAGGTGATATTAAGATATCTGAGATAGATGAAAAACCAAAACCTATTTTAAAAAGAGAAAATAACTGAGAAGATGGTGTTTGATAAGTTTAAGAAATATCTTACATTCCATATTACAGAAGGAGGAACTAAATATGAGGACTCGAAGATTATTATAAATAAAGAGTTGGATGTAGAAGAATACATGGTAGGAGGTAAAGACATATAAGGAAATTGATAAAGTTTTTGAAGAAGTTTTAACTTGGAATTTATTTAATTATTTAATTTATTATTTACTTATTTTTTTAAATTTTAAATTCTATTGATTTATAAAAGTTTGCTGAATGCTTCAAATAATCTTTTCAGCCAAAAAACAAATAAATATTTTGTTTTGAATTACACTCATTTTACTTAGCATGAAGAAAATTTCTGCGTTGCTTTACCATTGGTTAATAGTAAGGCAAAATAATGAAGATAGAATGAAGGGGGATGTATTCTTTGAATACGAAATAAAATACCAGACTGGATGAAAAGGCTAATTGGTGGATTGATTTTACATTATATGAGTTTAACTAAAAAGTATAAAATATAATGTAAAAATATAAATTTATTTTTCTAAAAAACTGAAATGAAATTTTTAAGTATTCTCAACGAATATAATTGATTTAAAAACTGAAAAAATAAAATTATTGGTTATTTCCAACCGCTTTAATTTTAAAGGTTTAGAGTAAATTTAAGGATTTTTTTATAGTTTGTTAAAATTTATTAAAATTTCATTGTAATTGTTTATACAGTTTCGTAAATTTGTTGCTAAATCCATAATAGGAGGGTAAAAAATGATAAAATTTCAGATCGTAGATTTATTTAATACGGCTACTTTTCATGTAAGTTTAAGTTGATTTCATTCCCCTCTCTTTATACTTGACTTATTTCTATATTTTAAGTCTTTGTTTTTTTTTTGGCATTTTATCTACAGCCAGCGTTTTTTTCGAAATGGTATTTACATAAAAGCATCTTGATTTTATTACTTATATCTATGTAAGGTACATTATCTTCGTTTTCTCAATCCTTTGTACGTATATTAAGGTTTTTATCGGTTTTCATCAACAGTTTGTCCCGATTCTTAACACATTTTTAATTAAAAGAAATTTTCAATCATTTTTTGAGAAATATAGAAATAATATGCTTCTACGTTCATGGATATCCATAGTCTATTAAGATACATAATAGAAGCATTATTAAAAATTCACAGTCCTTTTTGGTGTGTCAAGTATTATGTTCTTTATGGCATAGCTTAGTTCTAAGTTCTAAGTTTTACATAGATAATTGTTTCATCGATTTTTCCTCATATTCCCTAAGATACTAAAATCTTGAATATTGTTCACGTAGAAGCCAGACAAAACCTATTTTATGAGCGTAAAACTTCCACTATTTTTGTCAATATAGATGTTTCAAGTATGATCTAAGATCAAAACTTATTTTGCAATTTCTCTTTCGAACCAGAAGCCTTTCTACTTGTTCTAAACTTACTAGACCTAATTGACTTATAGCAATGATATTTCTGCAATAAAAATAAATTCATTCAGGCTCGAAACTCTATAAAAACATATATAACCGAAAATTAACTTTCCGGATTTTTTATATTTATTTTTTATTGCATTCTGCAAGTGCCTAGTCTTCTAACCGAAAGGAGCAAAGCTAGATTTGTATATTTTCTTATAGCAATTATTTACGTGTTTAACCGCTATTTTAAATAAAGATACATAAAAGTTAAAAGATCATTGTGGAAAAGGTGTATTTGTATACAAATTTTCCTAGTTTTAGATATTTTTGCTACATACAGTCAAAAATGAAACTTTTTATTATACCTCAAAAACCAAACAAGAATTTTCACTACAATTTCTCGTATCCATTCCATACAAAGAGGTTATCTTCTCTTCACCATTCAAAAAAACATCGAATAATCTGTGTAAAAGGATACCCGATCTTTATTTTTTGGATTATTTTATTATAGTTGAAAATAGTAATACCATTGATAAAATAAAGCACTCGAATATAAATTATGAATTAGATATAACTCTAAAACATAGGCATTTAAATTAAACATACTAAATAAAAAAATTCTGCGTGGTTTATTTAGTTATATTCTTTACAGGTTTTTACTTATATTGGAATTCGGTAAATATATTACACGGAAAATTTTCAGTTATAGTTTTGATTTTTATATTTAATGGAAAAGAAATAAACTTGTATTTATAACAGTAATTACATTTATAGTACAAAAATTTAGATCTTTGATATGTTTAACCGTTTTTTAAAGCAGAAAAAATAAAGTTTTAATTGTTATTAATATCCGGTATAGTTTAAAAGAAGAACAAGTGATTTTAGATTGTTGAACAATCTTACATTTTATACAATTTCAAAGCTGCAAACAAAAAAAACTACTACTAAACATATAAATGAAATATTTACAACGGGCTTTTTTTGTTTTCCCATAGAATTTTTTTACTTTTTATATTTTGGTGAATAAAATTTTGTTTTCAAATTATAAATCAAAACCGATAAATTATCTTCAGGATATACTCGAAAACATGATAAAGCTGATTGAATTAGAATCGCATTCCAAGGCATACTTAAAATAGTTGGCACTGTAAATCTTACGAGTTACAGTCTGTTAGCAAATAGAACAGGTTATTTTTTAAATGTAGCGTGAGGATAATTCTTTACGTACAGTCCAGCTAAACATGATGCGAAACCCACGATGTTGGTTTCAAAGAACTTCAAATAGTCATGAATTTCATGAAAATGATTCCGTTGATAGTACTAAGAAGTATATTCAAAACAATTTTTTTGATCGACGGATAATGCTTGAGTCAAGACTAAATCCTGAAGGGGAGATGAAAATAGCCTTAAAGAGAATTATTGAATACCAAGATTCATGATAAGAAATTATATCTTTAAGACAAGCAAGACATATAGAACAATATGTTAAACATTTAAAAGAAGTAGCATTCTATATTTCAGAAAGAGAAATTGCATTTAGGGAAGCGACTATAAATATAAACGATAAGTCAGACTTATATGAGAAAAATATATTAGTTAAAGAAATAGAAGAGATACATGTAAGTGAAAACATCTAAATCCAATTTTATTATTTCAGAAAAATTATTTTAAGACTAAATAAGTTCATTGATTTTTTTTCTGAGATTTGTAGCCAAAAGGGATATATTATTACGGTTATTTGAATATATTAAACTTTTTTTCCCAAATATCATTATCCAATACAACTGCGAGGCATATAATTTTTTCAATTTTAAATCTTTTTTTGGTATATTTTGGCTTAAAGCGACTAAGCTTTTGAATACGTTCTCACATTTCTCATAAAATATACGCCTCAGGTATCTCTTTTGCCTTAAATTTATGTATTTTTTGATTAGCATTAGGTTAAAATTCACTAATTTATCAATTATTGGAGAATTTGTCTCAAAAAAATATTGTATCTTGTCATTATAGAATTCTTTCTGCCTGTAGATTATTTCTTTTTTTTTAATAAGCAATAGAATAAAAGCGAAAAATTCCTTGGTTTGTGTTTTATTAGATATAAACGATTCATCTAGAATCATTGCTATCAAACATGGTATTTGCAAAAAAAATAAAGTACTTCGACTTTTTCTAGAGATAACTAAATTCAAAATAAATCTACATGTGTTGAGCATTCCATACAAATTTGCTATTGTTTCGTAGTTTTCTAAATTTCTCAAGAGTTCTTCAAAAAGTTTTCCTCTATAGAAAATATCGGCATTAATTTTTACTTTTGATGTTTTATATAAATCTTCGTATGACTTACTTTGCGAATGAGTGTAGTTGATTTGTTGAAAATTTATGACCAAGGCATTTAAGAGAAAAACTGTCGAAACAACATGATTTTTTTTTATAATTTGTTCAAGATTTTTGCCATATCGCTCAATTAAGACCAATATTTCATAAAATAAATCTATCTTCATGCATTCATTAAGTTTAACCAATGTTTCTGTCATTTTTGGTAGGTTTAAAGCTTCTAATATCATATTTATGTCCATATCTTGGAAAAGTACTTTTTCATAATCTACAAAATACCAACATACCTTAATTACATTAGAAATATCAGTATCCTGAGATTTTAAATTTGCAATTTCGTAAGAAAATATATGTTCTAGCTCTTGAACAGTGTATGTTAAACGTTGTGCATTCGATTGTGTTTCCCAAATGCATGGTTTGTTTTTCAGGAATATGTTATCAAAAATATTTTTAATATTCGAAGAAATCAAATCTTTATATGAATGAGCGTGTAATTCACCTATAAAAATTTCATCTAAATTCATTTTAGCAATATTATTCAAAACAATGTCATTGGCATTTTTTTCTTTACTATTTATTACAAATTCTTCCAATTTAATAAAGGATTTGAGAATAGAATCGTATTCCTTTTGTATACTTTTCAATCGGCGGAATATGTGGATACCTATTTTTTTCCATCGGGTCATTGAATATTCTCTAGTATAATTATGATATTTGTTACAAATCATATTAAGTTTGTCTCCTTCTTCACATTTCGATAGCAAACTTTTATTATCAGCAGTCGCAACATATCTTTCTTGCCTTGAGAGCAATAAATTTAGTCTTTTTTTAGCACGTTTTAAATCATACTGTTCTTCATAGGATTTGGGTGTAGCATTGTGAAGTGTTATTTTTTTCAAAAATTCTAAATAAGATATTGTGCCTTTATAGTCAAATTCATCGTGAAAATTAATTAGTGAACTTAATGCGTTTGGGGTTTTCAAATCAGATACGCAGCTTTCGGATTCTTTAGTATTGCTTTTATCGCTATTCTCAGGTAATAATTGATATTGCTGCGCAAATAAGAATTGTTTTTCTTGATGTAGTAAAATATTGCTTTGTGCAGTCGATTCTAGATTCGGAACATCTTTATTTTGCAATGCACTTTGATTTGACTCTATTAAATGACAAAATGCCAAGTCAAATCGAGGTAAATTATCATCTGTAGATATATTCTGTGACGATATATAACTTGAATATAAACAACTGGGTAGTTTTTGTGGATTGAATTGATCATTGTGTGAAATATGTTTAGTTATGTCTATAGATTTTTCTTGGGATTTTCGAGGTAAATTATATGGGTGAAATCGATTTGATAAAGTTATAGATGGAAAATATCTCGAAGGATCACTGATGGGAATTGGTCGGGTATAAAGATCTAAAACCTTATCATAATTTTTACCGTTGCAATTATCGGCTGCAAAAGTGCAGTTATCTTGTTTAAAATAACAATTAGTATCTAAATTTGAAAGACATACAACTTTTAGATAACAAATAAAATAATTAAGAAATATATTTTTAAACGTTCTAATTATCATATTATAGGGGTTAATCTGACATTTTATATTAATTTAATTAATTAATAAAAATTTTTACATATATTTTAAAATTATGGTGGAGGGAGGATAACCACATAAAAAACTTTCTGCTTGGCAATGAGTGTGTGAAACTGGTGTGAGGTCATTGTTTGGATTTTTGGTGGGAATAAAACCACACTACATCTTCGGTTGTTCCATGAGAGTTGTTATGAGGAGAAGAGGTCTAAGAAATGGAGAAACTTTTTCTACAAATTTATTTGTAGTTTTTTATGTAACCAGATTGCAGACCGCGGCTGAACATGTAGGTAATTGCCATGTAAAAGCATGGAAACCTAGCCTTGCTCACTGGGGTTAGAAGACTTAGCGCCTGGGAGATACAAAACAAAAAACCATATAAAGCCAGGAAAGCTAAGTAGCAGGTTATACCTGTTGGTATGACATTGCACTGTCTAGGTGGATACCATGTAAATCTCTGAAATATATCTTAGCTAGAAGTTTATTGGGTTCAAAAAGTGTAGAGTAAGTGGGAATGCTGCATAGTCTTGGGGGAGCCCAGGGGGGGCTTCGGCCTTCGATCACACTCCATGCAACGGACATTAACGAACTCCGGGCAACTGCCTCGCCTAGTAATTAGGTTCTACACACCTGGTAGATGAAAGGCTTTGGGACGTAGGTATCGCAGGGGTTACTGATGGAGTTTTGGGGTAGCAGTTATTTATGTTAAACCTAGAACTGCGTTAATGTCATGAAAACAGATATAACACTTGTCACTGTTTTAAAAAAGATGTGATACTTTTAAATAAAGTTTACACTTATAAAAAACAATAGGTTTTCAGGTGTTTAAGAAATGGTTTAACCCAAAATTTACCTTTATTAAACTACCACAAAAATTATATATTTTATACTTAATTTAAAAAATAAACAATGGTTTTTATAGCAATTTTGGCCTCGATTATATCTTTAAATCGTATCTTAACAGGAAAAAAATAGAAGTATATACATTTAAACGATATAAGTTTCTAGATAGGACAGCGTCAACTAAATAATTTCAATCGATTTCGATTTCTTCGCCATGAGTATCAAGGTATCTAAAATGCTATTTTTCACGCGTAATTAACTTGTTTTTCTGTAAATATTCGTGGAAATATGTCAATATCAAATTTTTAATTTAATATTATAATTTAACAACTTGCCCAGTAGAAATATTATGTAAAGCGTCTTGTTTTATATTAATCTTGCTACTTATATGATTTTTAACAGAGTGAAACCATGTTTTAACATAAGATTGAAATGGTCTTAAGGTTGAGTTTTCAATGAAGACCAGAGTGGAAAAAAAATTTTATTTTTACCCGTGAATAACGAATAAAATTAATACTGAAACTTTTATTTAAAACTATCACATCTTTTTACAACAGCGCAAGTGTTATATTTTTTTTAAAGACATTAACGCAAATAAGCAATAAATAATGGATTTAAATTGAAATAAAATCATTTTAAATATATTTACTCCATTTAATGTAAGGATCAAATACTTTTAAAATAAGTGTGCTTCGAATCTATATCGATGATTTATCTTGTGAATAAACTCGTAAATATAATCATCTAACCCATCCCTATTGTTAAAATTATGTTTTTTTAATCTTTTAGATCTTATCATAAAGTTTTAATTGTGTTTGTATGAATATCTGATTTTGAAACAAAATTTTCTGAATTTTTCAATCAATCATAAGGAATCTTGATTTTTTCTAAATATTGGTAAATAAGAACAATATTTATCGGAGAAATTGTATTTATTAAAGAGATGAATTATAGCGTGTAGTTTTTTAAAAAATGCAACGTACTATTTTGAGCAATTTGCATAGATTACTATAATTTTGCGTTGAAATGGCTCTTTATACTCTATGTGAATCCGCAAGATAACCTCCATTATGGTTCCCCCTGCCTTTAATCGTTTTATCTATTTTATTTATTTCTCCGGATCCGCCAATTTTTTTCAAAAGGAATACAAGCGATCGTATTGAATTAGCAAGATTGCGTTTTTAATAGAGTCTGCTATAGTTGCACCTTCAAAATCACCTATTGCATTAAAGGCATCATATGGTAATTCAAATTTGAATCTCCAAATAATCTAAATTATGTCATGAATTCAAATTGTAGAGTTTATTTACACCGAAGAAGTATATGGTATATTTCTTATCACAAAACGTACAGAAGAAACAAATCCTTACTAGAGAAAGAATTTAGCCATTAGAGTTCCATTACAAACAAAACGTGATTTAGTTAAATCGGGTTGTTCCAAGAAAAAATGGTTCCTCTAAGTCACAGTCGTTGTTTTTTTGCATTTGAGAAATTTTACAAAATAGTTCTCCGCAATAAACACGTAACATTGAATAGACAATTTAATTACTCCTAAGTCAGAAAATTTTATGCAAATTTATATATTTTTTAATTCGAATATATTTTATAATATTTTTATTTTTCGCCCAGTAATTAAAGAGAGTCTGTAATTCCTAGAACCGAACTTCAAAGAGGCCTTCATAGTATTGTGTTGCGAAGCGAACATATGCTTCTGCAACTATTGGATTGTCTGGAAAAAATAAAGAAATTTCGACAAGACGAGTATTAATCTCAAAGGTAGAAAATACTACTACAACCCACCTTGTACTAAAAAAAAACTTCTTAAAAGTAAAGTATAGGTTGTTAGAAGAAGTTACTAAGAAGAATTTAAAAGAAGCTCAACTTGCAAAATTATATAGCGAGCTTTAAAGGGGAAACTTCACACAAAGTTATATAATGCAAGACAAAATTAGCTTAAAACTGTTGGTGATTCTTTTAGATGGCTAAAAAGGGGAATATTAGGCCCTGAGATGAAGCAATGCAGGCAGAATGGTGATGACTACATCAAAAACCATCTAGTTGGCAATAATTGTGTGTAATTTCTGTGAAAATTATTGTTGACATTTTGGTAGGATATAAACTACATTGAATCTATGGGCTTATCTCCATAATTCCGAGTTACAACCGATTAAAAATAGAGGTTGAAAATTTCTAGTTGTTCATTCTCGACACCGAGAGTTAAAAGAGGAATGCAATAATGTTTAAGATGAATCCGTGTTTTGTTATTTGAGGATAGGAGGGTATTCTGGGGAGCAGGTGATATGTGTCAACATATCGGCAAGTCTGGTAAACTGAATATCATGAAGCAACTTCATGTGAAAAAACACTAGAAATGACTTTACTTACGGCATAATGCCGTGGCTACAACTGCACTTTCTTTTCTTAAAATATATAAATTTAGTCTTCAAAACGAATAAAGAGTCACTAGTTCAAGAAATTCTAGAAAAATAGCATGCAGAGATAAAAGTAAACACCAGAACAAAAACTTATGTCAAGATTTGGAATATCAGATCCGATTTTTTTTTTAGATAAGAAAAAGAATAAGAATACAGATATTGAAGTAGGAAATATTTACCAAGATTTACTTAAAATAGTTGAAACCGAAAAACTTAGGAAGTATGATTCGAGGCCAATGAGATGTATCTTATTTGTAATTGAAGTGTGAAATAATTCCGTATGAATGACTTGGGACGGTATAGTTCAAAGAACATAAATCACGGGCTAAAAGACAGCAAATACCGCATAATATAGAGACATACATTCATTCGATAATACTTAAGAAGACAGTCAAAAAAATTTCTTTTGATCTACGAAGAGGACTTGAGTCTAAACAGGATGCTGAAGAAAGCTAAGAAAGAGCGTTAATATGTTTTATTAAAAAGACAAAATGCACAAGAACGAACACACCCTTTAAAACAAGCCAAAAACGACGAAAATGCTGTTAAAATAAATATAAGAAATAATACACCCGATATTTCAGGCGAAAGAACCACGTGTGACGAATTGACGATAAACATAAATAAAAAGTCGGATTTAGAATAAGAACAAATGCTGGTTAAGGAGGTAGAAAAAAATAAATAACTGCGAAAATGGCTTTAACTCATAATGTTACTAAACAAAAATGGTTAGGTAAATCTTATATGAAGATTATTGTTTGGATTTATGATGTGATGTAAAAAAATAAAGCTCTTTTCGTTGATATATGGTATTTGTATAAATAGAAGAGTGTCTGAGAAGGCTAAAACTCAATAAAGAGAGGCTTTATTTTTAATGAAGTCAAATTATAGATCAGGACTGGTGCTTTAGATCGTTGCTCTGTAAAATCATAGGAGCATAGCCTTTCCGATTCTTGTTGGAAAATTTATTGCTTTGAGATACAGAAAAATATACTTTTATAAAATTTAAAATGAATGAGCATTGCATTATATATGAGTATTGCAAAGCCTCGATATGTTCGATTTGAGCCTCTGGGATGTATTTTACGCAATAATATATTTGATTTCAAATAAAAAGTAAGAGCATTGCTGTTTGGTCTTGAGAATATATCCCACTTTTGGTCTGCGATTACACATCAGGCAACTGAGACAACTGCATCGAAAAAAACTTGTATAAAACGAATTCTAAACACATTTATATGAAGATATTCGGGATATGGGTATAGTATAGAATATTTATGGGGTATGTTGGGAGAGTGTATCTATATGGGATTGGAAAGACTGTAAGTTCCTTGAAAATATTATAAAATATTTTATTTTTAAAATAGGTTTGTTATTTCATAATAAATCTTTGTAAATTTTATAAATTTTCCAAAAGCATTTAAAATCAATTTCCCGAAGCTTGGCTTTTAGAAAACCTTTTATACGATGAAAAATTTCGAATTAATACTAATATGAATACCACGGAGCAGTAATACCTTCATAAGATTACAAAAAAAGTATATACATAGAAATGATCTTTTTGTGAATAACATGCCGCAATTACCTCTACGCTGTCATATGTCTTTCTGATTTCATTTTTTGTGAAATATTTGTAGAGTGCATGAAATTTTGTTTCAGCCTTACTTATGTTAAACTATAGCTCTTGAAAAATACATGTTTTGCATCGGTCATGTCATGTTTTTTGTTTGTAACTATTTTTACTTTATAAAAAACCGTATCTGATCTGTAGAATGGCTTATAAAATTCGTTACTTTTCAAAGTTCATAAAAAATAAATAGTACAAGTTTAGTCTTACCACTTTCCCCGATAAAACTTTCGATATAATCAAAGATAGAATTAAGGACAGAAGTGTAAAGGTTTTCAGATCATAATTTCTTTTATTCATACAATAAGTAAATTATAAAGCTAACCTGCAATATCTCTGTTATTCTAACTATAAACATATCAAATATTGTGCATTGAATACAAGTTCATAACGAATTAGATGCATGCAATGAGCCTTTAGGTTAAACTAATTATAGAAAAATACTACACTTAGTTTATGTCATAGCTATAAAATAAGTACCACTATCAAAGTTTTTGACCGAAAAATCCCCACGGTTTCTTTTTCTTCGATTTTGTGTATATTACTACGATATAATTCTGTCCGAGAGATTTCAGAAGATTCTTGTGATTTGTATTGCTTTTAATATAGTAGTCTCTTTCAATACTAGGATGAAGCTGAGGACTAACAGGAAAATACATTAAAAGATTACTAAAGTGGCATACAGCACCTTGGAAATATGTTCCGTTTAGGTAAGACAGTGCTACAAAAAAGCAATTACTTTTAAGGCATTTTTAAGAATTAAACCAAGATCAACGGTATGGAAGAATAAAGTGATTGTGATATATTTTCATGCATAATTATTCATTTAATAGCTCGCTCCTATTCTACAGGAAGAACAGAATCCAACGATGAATAAATGTTTCGCCAAGTTCTAGGCGTCCAAAGACAATATTATTTTGATTGGTGGTTAGGTTACCAGCCTCACACAAACTTCCGAATGAAAAAAAAAGAGTGCATCAACCTTATATCGAACCCGGCCTTTCAAAAGTAAATACCGACATTCTTACTACTAGACACTTGGCATATTTTCCTTAAAAATTTCAATAATTATAGTTTTGAAGCAGCCAATTTTTGTAATTCCAATAATTTTAGAGTTTTAAAGCACCTGAATATTTTTGTTACAAGAGCAGTGAATACAAAGCAATATAGTCAAAGTTACATTACGGCTGAAAGCAAACAGTTATATGATTTCTTTTTTCTTGAACAAATCAGAATGATAGGAAATCTGGCTTGTTAAGAGATCATAACAGCCATATCTTTAGATTATTAGAAAAAGCAGCCCACGTATATTACTTAAAATACTTGCTTTCAAAGCAAATCGGTTTATTGAATACAAGATATAGACATCATTGGTATATTAAATCGCTATATTAGGATATAAGTATAAAATATAGTGATTAATGTAGAGACTTATTGAAATTTCCTTACTAGTATTTATTAAAGTAAAAGTAAACTATTGAATCTTTAATGGAGTAGCTTGGTATTTTTCACTATTTATATCACTAGCCGATAAGAAAGGCAGAAAAATTTATTTTTGAGATTGGTTGAAAAATGTGAGAGAGAACGAGGTAGACCGAAAAAAAGATGGGTAAAAAATCATCCAAAAACTAATTGTATTGCAATAGAGAACCTGGCGTCTAATAGAAAATAACAAGGAGAATCGTAAAGGAAGCACGAGCTCTCCAAGGGCTGTGGCGCTGCGGTGTGAGCTAGATTGTTTGGGGATCTAAAAACCCTACTAGGAAATCACAGAAAGTCAAAACCAGATCCTTAAGTGAAACTAAATCAAATGCAAGAATGTAAAGCCTTTAAAGCGTATAGCTTCGGAGGATTTAAAATTTTTCCAATTTCAGACATTTAAATTAGATTAAAAATAATTTAAAATAAGGTCTTATGTGAGAATAAGACTAAAATATAGACAATGGTTTTAAAAATCGTATTGATGGCTTGTATTCATTTTATTCGTTTTTCTTATGCACTAATATGCAAGTAAAAATTGAAATCAGATAGTATTAGAAAATCGAATTGTGAATTTCCGTTACGATTTTAGAATTTTCTTGGAGCCAAAAAATCATAAATCAATTTTTTATGTTTTCATAAAGATAATCTTTGCAACGCTTTATTCAAAATTTACCATATAAGTAATCAGATATCCTGCGTGTTAAATCATAATTTCGAAAAAAACAGTAATCTAAATATGTAATTCGATTTTAAGGCATTTCATCGACTAACGAGTGTTTGAAAACCAATATATAAATTACGCGTCGTCACTCATTTAATAGATAATAAAAGTTTGTCGTAACTTCGAATAGACATAAATCTCTCCTTTGTTTTCGCCAAATCAAGGATTAAGTGTTTAATCAGGATAAAAAAGGCTTTTCAGACTCAAGAGCATCAAAAACATTAAGATTTTGTAGAAAGAAACGAATGTATTTTATATGGTACTAGTTTACCCGTCGCACCTTGCTGCGATAATATAAAAAACTGAATTCAACTATAATAAAACTAAAAAAATATATTACTCATAAAAATTCGAATAGTATTTATTCATCATTCGAGTACTTGACATGATACAATATCCACTGTCTTTGTTTTAGAGTTTAGGCTAAAATTTGAAATTGATTTCCACGCATGAAGTAGCAACATAGAGTTACTTATATAAAAGCCCTTTCAATCAACTCTCTTTTACACACTCGCAGCGTTTATACCTTGTGCATTGTTTATTTTCTGCAAACAGAGGTTGAAAGGAAACCGTAGACTTTTAAATGGCATATTCGTTGGAACTGGTAAAATGGGAAGGAAAAGTGAAAAAATTTCTTTTAAATTTGTATTTCGGAATATATTTTGAGGCATTACATGTTTAAATAACAACCTCTTCCTATTACCCCTTATATTGACACCCGTTAACGTACTAACAATCTATCTAAAAACCTGTCAAACCAAATAAAAATATTTACCACCCTTTAAACTACCACCACACATCATCATCTCTGAAAATACTACGATATATTAAAGCTATTAAATCCACACTCTTATTAGCTCGTTTTAATAAAAATCCAATATTAAACACTTTACTTGCTATACCTTTTTATATAAATATACTCCTTTATATAAATAATAAGCCCCAATTTTATTCTATCTAAACACATATAGATAGTTGCAAATAGATTTATTCTTCCTCTTATATTTTTCTTAGTGCAAATTTACTGTTACAGTAGTAATTAAGATATATAAATTGTGAATAGAGGTATCACAGTAAAAGGCTTTGTGTTTTACTTAACTTCCTTTGTTTGTTTATTTTATCCTTGCTTTGTGTTTAGGATGCTTATAAACATTCCATTGAGGTTAGTATTTCTGGCGGACCGATACTTTCAAAAAATAGGTATATCAAATAAAGATTAACAGTTATTTATTTCTGGTTCTTACTATTATTTGAACAGCTTAGCCAATTTTATATTGTCTTTTTGTTAATAGCACATTATTTTGGCAAGCTTTGCAATTACCAAGTTGTTTTCCTTCACATATATTCGATTTAGATGATTTGAAACTTATTAAATTGGTATATTACGTTCATAATTATTTTAAAGCAATTAAACGAAAGAAGGATAAATATTATTGTTATATCTAGTCAAACGAAGCGTATCAGAGCAATTTTGAATTGCTTTTTGTCAATAATTAAAAACCAGATATTTGCTCATCTGATTAAACCGAATAAAAAATATGGATAAGATTTGGTTTAAATACATGAATTTAAATATAGTGATTTCAAGTTTTAAATATCTGAATCGTCCAAATTTAATAAATTAAAAATTAATTTTTTAATTGAAAACCATTTTATCTTCTCGGTTCAGATTAAAGATTTTAAATACGAGAAATCAATTAAATTTGAGTCTAGTATCATCCATTTTAGAACTTACTTATCTAAGAATCTTTTTTGTATTAAAATAATTTTGGAATATCCTAGAAATGAAAAGTACTTTGAAGACGTGCAAGATTAATTTGAATTTATTCGCAAGATCATTCTATTTTTTTTATATGTTAAAATTAATATTAGCACAAGAGACAAGAGCAATACATTTTTATGAAAATTGTGAGAATATTTCCGAAAAAAATAGTTACACGTATTCTGATGTGCATTTGAGTATTTTCGTTGAAGATAAAAAACCACATAGTTTTAATTCTAAAAATAAAATCTCTACTACCTTTATGGTCGAGCTTGATTATTTTTTTTTAAAATTCCCAGACTTTGATGCAGAAAAAAGTGAAATCCCACAACAAGACATATTTATAGATAATTCTATATTGAGCTATGAAGATTTTAGCTACTTTTATAAAATTGTAATTGAATTTCCAGATTTTCTTAATGATATGAATCCAATTAAGCATCACTTGATTTTTAAAATTTTAAGTATTTTCATGTTTAAAAAAAGCAAATCCCTAGAAAAATTTATTAGCATTATTTGGACTTCGATATTGTTTAATCCGATTTCTTTCAAAAAATTGAGGCATTTTTTAGAAAATATTTATGAGCCTCATTTTCCAAGTTATATCTCTAAAATAGTTATTGTAGTAATTTTTAGACTATTCAGAATCTCTAAATATATTCGGGATAAAATAGGTTCCGTTTCTCGCGCAGAAGAGTGTACTAATTACATGCACTTAGAATTTATAGATATGAATGAAAATTATTTATATATTGATAATGAAATCGTTAATGTAATCCTGAGTGTTCATAAAAATACAAAAATTTTCCTTGAAGTTTTAAACACTATATTTGTTTTCCATAATTTCAAGCGATTGTTTCTTTGTCAAGTCACCTACGAATGTGGGCAAAAAATATTCTATAGTTTGTCACTATTTAAATGTATTAATGAATTGTCGCTATTTAGATGTTCAAAAATCGATTTATTGATAAGAGAAATTTACGAAACACTTGACCTTGAATGCATAAGTATGTTGAATATTATAGAAGGTAAATTTACCATAGAAAATGAAATTACATTTTTAAAAGACCTTAAATTTGAAAGCTTGAATTACGTTGCTCAAGACTTTGGATTCATTTCTTTAAACGGGCATGAAGACTATATATCGTTGGTTAAAGATATTTACTCAAGGTTTTTCGATGATATTTTTAATTGTGAAAATATATCAAATATACTTGTGTGTAAGACATTGAAACCCGTTTATGACACCGATAAATTATTATCACTTGATTTATATCAGCAGACATCTTGGTTAGAGAATTTACGAAGTGTAAAATTACCTCTTCGAACATATGTCAGGGGTGTAATGCGCAATCGTTATACAATGCTTGATTTTCATATTTTGAATTTATACAGATTACGAAGTATAAAACTACAATTTTATGATTTATATTTCAAAGATTTTTGCTCATATACTTCTGAAACATGCTGTAATATTAGAGAAATTGAAATTCAACATTCCACGATATTTTTTTTGTTTCTTTCTAAAATTTTGAAATTCCCTTCTTTGACATCGCTATCATTCTTTGAATGCAAATTTTTGGCTTCAACAGAAGAAATAATTTTTGATGAAAATATAACGATCAAAACCTTGACTTTAGGTGCATCTTCGATTCTGGAAAAACATTTATTTTATGATTTTTTTAACAAAATGAAGGCTATAAAAACGTTTAACTTTCATAGTAGATCAGCTGTTGAAATGATTTCAATTCTATCAGAATATGGGGATATCTTTATGGATTTACTCGGCTTAGATTGCCTGGAGTTTTTGTTATATAATTCTTTTTGTGACACTATGCATCTATTTCCATCATTACCGAACCTTCAAAAATTTTATTTTGGTTCTGATTCTTCTAGTGGAACACTCTATAAAGTATTTCATAACAATGATTTTTCCGGTCTCCGGGTATTAAGAATTATTAGAGCTAACATTGGTGCAGCAGATAAAAATTCATTGGAAAAATTTACACATCTACAGTCTCTGATCTTTTGTAATAATTCTTATATTTCAGAAATATCATTTTCGGAACTTTTTAATACAACTGATTTATATTCTTTAGAAGAATTAGGAATTCCAAAAATTGAATTTACACATCTCGAGTTTATATTCTTCTCAAAACTCAAATCCCTAAAAAAACTATATATTGAAGTTTTAACTAATAAAATCACTATTATGTGTTTGTTAAAGGTTTTTAATACAATTAAAATAATAGAAATCAAACAAGGTTTGTATAAGAGTCATCAGATTTTTGAAATATTATCTTCAAGATTAAAAGTCGAGAATATGTGTTTGTATCATTAAGATGTTTAATAAAAGTAAAAGGGTTATTTTTTATACAAATTCCCGGTGGGTTTGGTTTTTATTGTTATTTGCCTATCGTCTTTATTCATTATCGTTAAATAGATTCCCTATGACGATAAGCTAATTTTTTTTCATTAAAAACCATGTAATTGCACTCTTTATACTAGCGATTTTTTCCCATCTCTATTTAATTTTGACAAAATTTTGGTTGATACTCAGCAACAATAAACAATTAATGTTTATATTTAACGCTTATAATTCCAAGTAGAACTGTTAAATTTTCTTTATTATGTATTTTATTGTAGTATAGTTGTTAATTTAGGTCGGTGGTTCTTAACCGAGGGTGCGGAATGGTATTTCTTGAGGATGCGAGATAAGCCCCCGTCAAAAGCTTAAGCTTCTACATAATTCAAAGTTAAGCAGATTTTTCAGAAAAATTCAAATATGTTAAGGCTATGAATAAAGTAAAAAATATATGCGAAGAAATATTTCGTCACTATACTTGAGATCACTGTACACACCTCAACAATCATGATCATTGTTACTCGAAAATATACCACCAAAATAAGCTGGCCATTACTAAACACGAAGAATTCCTTTCTCTTTCTCTCTGTCCGAATTACTATTGTGCGTCTTAAGTAGATGTCGAGAAACTTCCTTGGGAAGAATACTTACACGTTTTTTAATTCCGATTTATACTTCTTACGAATTTGAAAAATATTATTTGCTAAGTGACATAAGCTGAAGAGATATTGTATTGATAATAAAAACGTAAGTAATTTTTTATGAATAGTAAATAAAATTTGTTACCTAAAATTCTGGGTTAACAAATTTTCTCTTTTAAATAATTCTTTCCACATTTTTAACCACTTCTATCTCTTCCTCCAACTCCAACTCTTCATTTGTATTAGTTGTTGGTTGTTCTGCTGTGGTTATGCCATCCAAAATAAGGGGTAAAATATTTTTTGTATTCTCCATTTTAACATCATCTTCCTCGTTGTCTGCCTGCTTTAAAGGGGGTGTTGATTGTTTATACATCCTAGCTTTTAAAATAACACTTAATGATGCTCTCTCCCAGCTCTCTTCGGCATTTGGTCCAGACTCAAGCCCTCTTCGTCGATCAAAAGAAATTGTTTCGACAGTCTTCTTGAGTACTATGGATTGTATATATTCCTCCACATTCATGCGTATTTGTAGTCTCTGAACATATTTCTTCTGGTATTTTGTCACAATACCGTCCCAGGTCATCACATATATGAAAAATCTTACACTTCATTTATAAACAAGACCCAACTCATTTGAAAATAGATCATACTTCCTAAACTTCTCAGTTTAAACTATTTGAAGAGGGTCTCGGGAGTAATTCCTACTTCAATAAATGTTACCTTATTTTTTCTCTTATTTAAAATAAATATATCGGGTCTATTACACCGAATCTCGTCATGAGTTTTTATTCTGGTGTCCACTCATATCTCTGCATACACATTATCAAGAATCTCTTAAACTGAGTGACTCCTTATTCGTTTGAAGACTTGAAATTATATCTATTTTAAAAGAGAAAGACCAGGCATCTAACCCTTAATTATGCCGTCTGGTGAAGCCACGACCAAGTATTTTTCTCATATTGAGTTGCTAAGTCATCTTTAGTTTTACTAAATTTATTACACTGTTGACACATACCAACCGCACCCTGGAAAACAATTCTATCCTGCATATAGCAAGACACTGCTAATCACGCGGCCTAATGTTCCCTTTCTTTAGCCATCTTGCGGAGTCACTAACACTTAAAATCTCATGTTTCCTTGTATTATATAACATTGAAAGATGTTTTCGTTTTTCTATTTCGATATATTCATTCATCATTGGCACTACAGCCCTGTGCAAGCCATGGCCTCCCTTACTAATACCGCCCACCGGTCTTTTTCTAGTGGGTTTGTTTACTTATTTGGTTTCGTAACAGGTAGTTTCAAAGGGTGGGTTGTTAGCCCTACGCCCAACCCCAACATAGAGGATCAGTTCTTTTTAGTCGCCTCTAACGACAAATAGGGAATACTCCAAGCTAATTCTGCTCTCGGCATGGTGGGGAACTATTTCGATATATAGTTTGCAAATTCAAATTCCTCTTAGTGACTTCTTCTACCAACCTAAACTTTATTTTTAAAAAGCCTTTTATTAGTGCAATATAGGTTTTATTATTACTCTCAACCTTTATAATAGCTCTCTTCTAATCGATGTATCTTTATGTTTTTTCAGAAAATCCAAGAGTTGCAGAAGCATATGGTCGCTTCGCAACTCAACACTATGCAAGCATTTTCTAAGTTCTGTTATAGGAAGGTAGAAACACTGTTTACATCCTGGGCGAAGATGTATCTGATTCTTTACCAGCACCGCATGCACTGCCCCATCTAACTTAGAGAAGTCAGCCGGTTCAAGTCAAAGTACTCCTATGTGATAGTTGATTAACGATATCGCATGTTGATTGATTCAGAAAATAAATTTCTTGCATTTAATCTAGTGTGACAAAGTCTTTCAACTCTTGATATAAGTTTGCTTTGTACTTCTTCAAATGAGCTACGTGTTGGGATTCCTCTGCTATATTCTATTATTCCTAAATATTTGTAAACACTAACACCTTCTAGAAGAGTAGAAGTATCTTAACAACACTTATCATTTGTGGCTGACTTCTCTTTGTTAATCTCTAACCCAATCACCTCTAAAAATTCCTTTGCCTCGTCTGTCATAGCACTCAATGTCGAACTGTCTTTTGCAAGGAGCTTTAGATCATCAATAATCAAGATATGATTAGTAGAATGGGATTCTGCATCTGTTTGTACTGTCACTTTTGTGTATTTTTCATTAAGATTTCGGCTTAATGGATCCATACACAACACAAATAACAAAGGTGACAAACTATCTCCTTGTAGAATCCCTCTATCAATCTTCTTGCTCATGATTTTTTCAAGCCCTACAGATATTTCAATTTTCCTTTTTGATATAATTACCTCAATAAATTTCAGGATCCAATCAGGTAAATTAAGGTTTTCAATGTATTGAGTTAAAAAAGCATGATCTATTGAATCATAAGCTTTTTTAACATCAATCCATGTTGCCTTAAGATTATTTCCATACTCTTTATTTAAGACAATATTCAGTAGAGCCTGCTCTTTCGCTCCCTGCACGCCTCTTACCGCCCCTAATTGGTTCTCTGCAAGCAACCCTCGCCTTTCCACTTCAAGTTGAACGACTTTCGTTACACACTTTGTCGTTAACTTATAGAGTTTGGACATACAAGTGATTGGCCTGTAGTCAGAGCCTCTTCGTGGAATTCCTTTCGGTATCAAATACGTAAGCCCGCAGTAAAACCAATCAGCTTGAGGTGTTCCTTTTAAACATATAACTTTCACAATATCATAAAGATATTTGTGAAGAGTTGTAAGTTTCTTAATGAAAAAATTTTAAACACCATCAATTCTAGCAGCTTTTCAATTGAGAAGCCGATTAATGATACTTTAAAATTCATCAAGTGAAGGAAACGTGATCAGATGATTATCTGATACAAAAGAAAATGAATAATCATCATACGTGATTGTGTCATCATTTTTGTTCCACATTATAGACCAAAAACTCAAGTTTCATCACGACTAACAACATGCTCAGATTTCACACGCTCAGATAACATTCAATAAAATCGACCTCGGAGAAGCTCAAACATACGATTCTCTTTTCGGAATTGCTTCTTACTTTCATGCATCGTAATTTTTTTCTCGTACACGTTCAAAGACTCATTCTTCTTAACTAAAGCTTCAGAAAGATCAGTTACACATCTCAAGTTTTAATTAAACTCTCGGTGATTTTCATAAGGCTTTTCATTTTCGTACTAAAGAGCTTTTCCTGCTTACGAGCCTTCTCGAGGAGATTTTTTGAAGTTTTAACATAGACAGATCACCTTCATGGTTTCTTTCTACATTGATCTTGGTTTCTCTTCGGTGTTTCCTCGTCATAGAATGCCTACGCCGCTTAGATAATTTGTGCCACGTCAGTTATCGTCATCGGCACATTAGATTCGGCATACTCACCGGTAATTCGATCAAGTGAGTTCAAAACTTTGAAATTAATTAACTCACCTAGATGCTTTCGAGTTCGGTCGACTACATCTCCAATTTCCTCCTCCAAATTTTTCTGGATTTAAAACAAATACTTCTCCTTCGGGTTAATATAGAGCGAAATGTCAGCCAAGGAACATGACTCGGTCAGAGAAAAGGGCGATTCTACGTCGCTGCCCATTCTCTTCTTGCTTAATTTTTCTTCCTGCCTCATTTTGTGTTGATTTTTTTAATACTTAGATATCTAATGTGCAGAAAAATTTCTAATTATAGTATCTCGAAATTGCATGTTAGTCTTTTCTGCGCATTCTCTCAAATCTCTTTGTACTGCTATAGAGCAGATCGGGCCATTGGTGCTCTCAACTATTACAGAATCTAGTATGGAATGTAATGCCATTAACCGGCTTTCTTTTAAGATAGCAGCAGTAATGAGATTTGTCATGCCATTGGCTGGTTCACAAGCAGTGGCATTCATACTGGAAGATTAAGGTACGGTATCAACCAAGCAAACCGAACTATTCTGGAAACCATTACTGGGTGTTATGAATGTCTGTTAAGGTGTATTTCACTAGGATATCGTTGCTGCATTCACATCACACAATTTAATCTCTATTGCACTATTCTAAGAGTTGTTTAAAGCCTTTATTTTTTCATTTTGTATATTTTCTTTTCCTTTTTTACCTTTCTATCCTATGTTAGAACGAAAACATTCATATTTTAGATTCAAATACTACCTTGAAGTATGGCATATATCGCAGTAAGTTTGGGTACCGATCAAGCGCGATAACGAAAGACAACAGTATAGGCCTTTATGTCTTTATTGAGTCCAGATTATTATATATTAATCTTGGTTTTGTGTAAGTTCTATATTAAGTCAGACACAAGCGCAATATTTAGTTTAACTGATATTTTTTTTATAAATTAGAAGCCCAAAATATAATATTCCAAGTTATTTAATCTTTTTTTTTATTTTCTATAAGTAGTTTAGATAATTATCATTATGTTTTTTTGAATCCTTGCCATTTATCTTGACTAAGTTTAATCGATATTCTTGTTTTTCTCCAATACTATTCGAACTAGACGATCTAAAGCTTTGTGAATTAGTTTGAAAATAGTAAACCTATGTCAGCCCATTCAAATGAAAAATGATAATATTACGGCCAGGTCTACTGAAACAAAGGGTATTTGAATTATTTCTTTATTCAATTGTGTTAATAAAAAAAATTTGATACATTTTTTAATCAATTTAAATTTAAGTTAAACCACATTTTTAATTCATTCAGAAATAAATAACAAATTTTAAAGAAACATTTATAAATTTTAAAATTTTGATTCGTTTTAATTTAATTAAGTAAAAATTAAAATCTTACATTTAAAAAGCATTTTAATCTTTTAATGTCTGATAAAAATATATGAAATGAAAAAAATCTGTCTTTAATTGAACATAGTTTCATACACTAAAGCAATTGTTTATTTATAAACCCTTTTTTCTTATATAAATATATTTTTTGACATTTCCATATATGAGAAGTATTTTAAGACGAGAAGAATAAATTTAAATTTATATGTAAGCCTTTTCTATTTTTTTAATAAGTTTAAATTAATATGAGTTAAAGAGACGATTGCAATAACATTTTTACGAAAATTGTTAGGATATGGTGCACACAAATGATTAAACATAGTCTGATTTTAATTCGAGCATTTCTGTTAAAATTAATAAACCGAATCGGTCTGATATAAAAAATTTAACTTTTAAAACAATTATAATCGAATCTGCTAATTTTTTATTGAAATTTTCGAGCTTTGATATATTTTAACGAGAAAGTCAACAACAAAACATATTATAATTAATTCTATGTTGAATTATAAAAACCCTGCTTACTTTTATAAACTTGTAATAAGTTTTCGATATTTTGTTGATGATATCAATGAAAGTAATTATCGCTTGATTTTCAAAATAATAAGTATTTTTATGCTTGAAATAAAGTCACTAGATAGCTTTATTGGCATGATTTGGAGTTCGATATTAATTAATCCGATTTCTTTAAAGCATTGATTTTTTCCCCAAAATATATGATTATATCTTTTTAATTTACATCTCTAAAATAATAATTGTATAGGTATTTAGAGTATTTATATTTACTTGATATATACGAAGCAAAATAGTAAGTATATTCCGTGCAAAATATTTTATCGAATATTTGCAATTAGAATCTATAGATTTAAATGAAGATCATCAATATGTTGATAAGGAAATTATCAATGTAATGTTGGATGTTTATGAATGATCAAATGATTTTCTTGGATTTTTAAACATTGAATTTACTTTTCATACCTTCAAACGATTTTTTCTTTATCAAGTCACTTACGAAGTGAACAGAAGCCTCTCTATGGTTTGTCACTATTTAGATGTATCAATGAATTATCTCCTTTCGGTGTTTTAAAACCGATTTATTGATCCAATGTGTGAACGAAGTATTCAACTTAAAATTTATAAAAGTGTTAAGTATTATTTATGGTGGTTTTCCAGCAAAAAATGAAATTAAATTTTTAGAATCTCTTGAATTTAAAAGCTTGAATTACATCACCACATATTATGGCTACATGTCTTTAAACGATTATAAAGATTTTATTTCATTTGTTAAAGATATTTACTCAAGACTCTCTGATGATGTTTTTAATTATGAAAATAAAGCTAATATGCTTGTTTGTGATACGCTAACACCCGTTTATGCTTCGGAAAAATTACTATCTCTAGATTTATACAGCAGACTTCATCAATAGAAAAGTTTCGCAATATAAAGTTACCTCTTCGAACATATGTTAGGTGCGTAATGCGTAGCAGATATAAAGCATTTGATTTTAATATTTTAAATCTTTACGAATTAAAAAATTTAAAAGTGCATTTCTACCAATTATATTTAAAGATTAAGGCGCCCTTGCTTAAAAAACATGCTACAATATAGTAAGACTGGAAATTGATAATTCCAGGATAGATTTTATGTTCCTCTCGAAAATTTTAAACTAAGTTTTTAAACAACCATATCATTTCATGGGTGTAAATTTGTGGCTTCAGCATATGAAATAATCTTTGATGAAATAGAATGATTAGAAATTCTGATTTGGCGCATTTTTGATCAATAATTAGACTATTTTATAAATTTTTTTAACAAAATGAAGGCTTTGAAAATATTTTAATTCTTTTTAAATCAAGTTCAGAATGGATTTTATTTCTATCAGAATCCGGTAAAATAATTATAAATCTACTTGTTTGGATGGCCTGAACTTTCTATTTTTTCATCCTTTTTACGATATAATGACTCTATTCTCATCATTGCTAAATCTTAAAAAATTTTGTTTTGGTTCTGATTTTTCAAGCGGAACACTCTATAAAGTATTTTATAAAATAGTTTTTGCGGTTTTGATGTCTTAAGAGTTGTTAAAGCTTACATTGGTGCAGCAGATAAAATTCACTGGCAAAATTTACACATCCTCAGTCTCTAATCCTTTGTAAAAATTCTAACATTTCAGAAATATCATTTTTCGAACTTTTTAATGATACAAATTCATATTCGTCAGGGGAATTAAGACTTCCAAGAATGGAATTTACTTATTTCGAGTTTCTATTTTTTTCAATATTTAAATCGATAAAAAAAATTATATGTTGATTTGTTTACCAATAAAATAATATTGAATGTTCTTTAAAGGTTTTTAATACGACTAAAGAGATTTAAATTGAACATGCTTTTTATTCAACGCATAAGATTTTTGAAACATTTGCATCAAGATCAAAAATAGCGAATATATTCGTTTACAATCAATAAATGTGTAGTAATGTAAAAAAAACGACTCGTAGTAAAATTGTGTTTATCTAGTTTTTAGGATTAATTTTGCATGGTATTTCAGAGAAATCACTTTAACTTAAAATAAATAGCTGATATATTACATGGCGGATATTAAACGATGCAATTGCACCCTTTATTTATCAATTTCTGTAATCTCTATTTTCATGTTCGAATTCTGCTTAAAATTCAGAAACAAAAAAAATGTTTCACAAGTATCTGATTTCGATAATTCCAATACGTATCGTGTACTTTTTCTTTATTTAGTATTTTACTGGCTAATAATATGTTATTATAGTGTGGTTGAACCTAGCTATTGTGATGTTAACCGATTATATTATTTTCTTCTTTAGCTGTTAATTGATAAGTGTTTTTCTAATCATATGCATATTTTCGACTATTTTTTTAAAAATATAAAAAGTTATTTATGTCGCTATGTGGATTGATGTATGGTTTTTTTAGTAGATTTTTCGAAAATTTTACAAAAATAAGATTATATTAATTAATATGGGATTAAAAGAATATAATTTATATAAATAAAACCTAACTTTTTTAAAAAAAATTTGTACAATGGTTTTTATTTTTTAATGCCTAATAGTTCTTAAAAAATAATCTCCACATATATCTTTATTCAAAAAAATGGCGAATATGATATTCTTTTCATTATATTATCACTTTCTAGACTTAACATAAAAAACTCTACTCAAGACACCATCAGTACTCTTACGATACCTAACTCCAAGAAAATTTCATCTAAAAGGTATCAAATCCGTAGTTAATGGGCGAGGTAGTTGGATGGATGTTCGTTTTCGTCAGTCAGACGAGGTGTGCACGTAGTTTGAAACCCATCCTAGGCTCCACTAAGACTATTCCGCATTCCCACTAAATGTACTCATTTATAATCAAACTAAACATCAGGCTAAGATACTATATCGGGGACTTATATTGTCTACCTAGATAGTACAATTGACATGCAACAAGTACAACCTTCTAGCTAGCTCTCTGTACTGTAGAATGGTTCTATTATTGTGTCTTTCAGGTGCAGAGTCTTAGATCCGAATTATCAAGGCTGGGTTTCCGTGCTATATATGGCGAGTACCTTCAAGTTCAGATACGTTCTGCAATCTGGTTACATAGAAAACTACAAATTAGATTCTAGAAAAAGTTACGTCATTTCTAGACCTAGCCCTAATAGAGCGCTCATGGAAAAACCGAAAACCTTAGTGTCAGTTTATTCTCACCAAAAATTACAACAAAATGCTTCACTCCAAGTTCACATACTCATTGTCAAGCAGAAAGTTTTTATTGTGGTTATACTTCCTTCACCAATCTTCATTTATATAAGAGTTTTGTTATTCAATTTCGTGTTTTAATAAATATATAAAATTTGTACTTTTAATTTTGCTCTGTTTTACGGGGCTGGCGCGATTTCGGTGTCTGCACACCCTTTCACATAAATATATCGAACATACAGACACTAAATACTTCCTAACAATAGAAGTTACACGTTTTTTAGTAAATTAATTATTAGTGCTGTATAATTTTTTATTTAGTCTTTTTTAACGAAGCGAAACTATTTCTAAGACAAAAAACTATTTAATTACTCGCCTTGAAAAATACTTTTACTGTGCGAATTTATTTCTCCAAAATATAATTTTCATGATAAAATAGTATGTTAAATTCTTCTAATTTCATAATTTTTACAAACTTTTTGTATTATTTTTATTGAGAAACTCTAATTGCAACAGTTACAGAATTATATGTATATTTACTGACAAAGTTTATTTGTAAAAGTATGGTTTTGACCTTTTTTTGATCATATAAACACCTTGATAAGTTATTATATTATATAAAAAAGCTCTTATATTTATATTTAGTATGTTTTTTTATTTTTACATTATTTTACACGAGTCAAATTTAAATAAAAATTTTAATTTATCGAAAAACCCTATAACCAGTATATTCTTGAACGTTAAAATATCAGGGATTTCTTTAATATAACATGAAAGTATATTTTTTAGTAGCTTACACTAGGAAATCAAAGAAAAAAGATAATAATTCCTTACTAATATAAATTCTTGCTAATTTATAGAGATTTAATATTTATAAGTTGGATTTTTAATAGAATAAATCACCTAATGTTTATATAAAGAAGTCCATATGCGATAAGAAAACATAGGATTAGAAATATTTTCGCTCCAGAATACCAAGCCATTTGTGTAATGTATACCTTTGCTTTTATTTGCTTTTATGTAGAGCTTTAACCAGATCAATAAGGCTTGGAAAATATTATATGGCTCAACTGAATCTTGATTTGAATATTTTATAAATAACCTAGTAATTTATCAAACAATATAGTCGATTTATTATAACATTAAATTGTTGTATTTTCAATCAAATAACAAAACTTATAAAGCGATGTATATGGATTTTTTATTTGAATATTTATCTACCTTAGCGTTTACAATATTTTATTATATATTATATAGCTCGCTCCTTCCTACCGATGGAACATAATCCAACGATGAATCATAGTTTCGCCGAGTTCTAAGCGTTCCAAAGACAATTTTCTTTTGATTAGTTAGTTTGTTAGTCCGCGCAAACTTTACGAACGAAAGATAAAGAGTTCATTAATTAGAGAACACAATCAGATTTTATGGCTTATATAATAATTTACAGTTCGTAGTTTTTAGGATATAGGAAGATATTTCTAATAAATATCATATTTGAACATTATAGTCTTTTCGTATTATGAAATCTACAATAAAAATTAGAAAAATTTCAGTAAATTTAGGATGAAAACAATATGATCCGCATTAAGATGAAATTAATATTCAGTAAGTAGTACACTATACAATATAATTTTTTATTATCTTTGGTTCTAGAGGTTTATCCATTTTATTAAGCCTTTTACTCAATATAACAGTATGTAAAATACATCAAAAAGATAGTTGCCCATTATACACAGGTTTTTTTCGTTTTTTTTTTTTATTTTATGATATTTGTGTGCTTTATTGAGCTTATTTTCCAATTAATCTGCTTTACCAATAATTTTATTGTGGTTTAAGCCAAGAGAGTATTAAATGACGAAGAATTTTAAATATGAAATTAAAATTATGTTTTTTTTGTGGCACGCATATGTCACAATAATGATTTGGTTCGATTTCTTAAAATTTAAAACAATACTAAATGTAATTAATAGAAAATTTAATCAAATGGTGTAAGGAAAAATTTTTCTGGTTTACATATTTCTTTTAGTTTTCGTGGAAATATCTTCGTTCATGTGATATATTATTAATTTAAATAGCCAATGGCAACTAATTAAGTTAGATTCAAAACACAGTAGTAATTTCAATAAAGTAACATATACGCGAATATGTTGAGCAAACAAGCTACAGCTCTATTAATGGCTTGTTTTCGATTGAAAGAAATGAATTCAACTAATAATAATTTGGAATCCAAAAACCCGCAATATTGATAAATTGGCTTGTATTTGTATGAAATTTCAATTATAGTGTTTAAGCGCTTAAATGGTATGGGAATCGCCTTTAAATCGAAACACTGACCAATTTATTATCTTTTGCACTATAGAAATAACTTTTTTGTGGAATATGAGAACCAAAAAATATATTTTCATATACTTTTTATTCCGAATACTTTAGTTTATCCCACAATAATCTAAATAAACGAATAACTCTTTTTCTAAACATTTTTTAGAATTATTTGCTGTAAAAAGCTATTGTGTTTCATAATATAAGCGCCGAAATACACCTTCCTTTCGATAAAATTTTTTTAGGATTGTAATAGCTTGTTTGAACCAAAGTGCCAAGAAATCTTTTTTATCTATCGCCTTCAAAACATCTATATTTATAAAAAAACTACATGAAAAATGTTTTCTGGATGTTTTGCATACAAAGAGGCTTTGTCGTAATTTTTTTCAAGCCGATTTAAGCATTTTGAAGCATTTATGATTTATAATTTATAATTTATTTAAAGATCGTAACGATGACTGATGTTATGTGGTCATTAAAATGCAAGTAATCAATACATTCTTTTATTGTTCGACAAAATTCTAAATATTAGATTTGAAACCTAAATTTGGGAGCTTATTGTCATACAATCTTTACATATCGTGCTTTACAAAAGAGAATCCCTGCTTAAAATAAAGACTCTTATATCAAACTAATGGTATGCGGGATTTTGGAAAGCTTTTGCAATTAAATAAAAAAGAGGTTTATTTATCTAATTCTAAACTTATTAAAGTCAAATATAAGTTTTCGTTCTTTATAGTGTAAAAATTTTATTTTTATAAATTTTGTTTATGTAACACTTGATAAATCATAAGATTAGGCATTTTTTTTATTGCATATCCTTAGGAATATTATTTTATAGATATTTTTCATTCTTGTTAATTATATTTGTTCAGCCGGGAAATAAATTAGCATATTATTTAGTATTTTTTAGAAATATATTCACTTTAATCATTCATTATTAAAAGAAATTTCAATTTTATATGTCAACGAAAAAATATGAAATCAGTAAGTAAATGTTTCGTAAGAACAACTTTATATAGCTCTACTTTAATTTTTAATAATAGTGAGTAAATAATATAAAATCAATGTAAAGATTTTTAATTTTTTTAATGCTAAAAAACTCTGTACAAAAATAATACCTGCAAAAGTCCTCCTGCTGTTCCACCAACAAACTCACCGACCCAATATGCCCAAGAGTTCACCCAGTTACCTGTAAATAGCACAGGCGCCCAAACAATACCTGGATTAAACACACCACCTGAACTACTGATTCCCAAAAAAGCTAAAAATCCAAGTGTAAGTCCTATCACAAGAGGGGCAAGTATAGATTTATCTGGTGTAGTATCAACTGGTTCAGGATTTATGAGAAATTCTCTATCTTCTTTAAATACTGGTTTCTTGTAAGCATTTATTGCCACAGAAAAGGCTACAAATACCAAAATACCAGTAAGAAACATTTCTGTGCAAATTAGTTCTCCCGTAGTAACATCCGAACTAACTTTTTTAGGTCGAATGATTTCTAAAAGATCTGATACGTTTCCTGGGAAACAACCTAAAACAACCGCTGCAGCTATCATAAATCCAAGTGCCTGTGCCAAAATATATCCAAATCCTTTAAGTATATGTATTTTACCAGCGACGATCGCAGCAAAAGTAATCGCCGGATTGAAATGCGCTATAGTTATATCAACAAAAGTGTAAATAAGCGCTACTGAAGACAGAGCCACTGTAAGCCCTACAATTACAGGTGTACTTGGTTGCTCAGTTAGTGTCGAACCTATTATAGCAGAATATACGGCAAATCCAAAACCAAATGAAATTGTCATTTCAGCCAAATATGACTGTAATTTTTTCCACTTAAATGTTAAACTCATTGGGTTGTTCTTTTTTTTAGTGTAAATAAAATTTTTTGTTGATTAAAAATTAATTTAGTCCTTAATTAAGGAATGTAAATTTTATCATAATTTTTATTTTTTTTTATAAATCAAAAAAATCTATCTTTTGATTTATTACAGCCTATTATAAGTTTTTTTCATATAAATTAGTTCTGTGATTTTATTTTTTGTTTCTATTATAGATTCATTTGAGTTACTATCTTTGTTTCTGTTTTAATTATCCCTTAAAGTTCTTTTAAATTCCAATATGTTATATTATTTCTTCTTTGTTGTATAATTATTTGGTTTTGTCAATCTGTCTTTTGTATTTATCATTAAATTTTATATTAAAAATTTTCATTTTTTGAGAAATTCAGGATTTAGTTTATTTTTACAAACCAAACTCGGAAAAATAATTATTTGATTTAAATAATAAAATATTTTTGTAATATTAATAGTTTTTAAATTGCTAAGAAAATAGTTCACATTTTTAATCCATGATAAAAAATATTTTAAATTTATTTTCTGCAATATTTTTTCTTATTTCAAATGTAAATAAAAGAATAGCCACTATTATATTCTTTGACTTGAAATAATTCGAATTTATCTTTCATCAAACAAAAGTTTAAATTAACTCATAGTTACTCTAATTGTTAAAATATAAAGAAAAGTTAAATCTTTTTTATTTCAATCGTTTGATGTAATTTGATACAAATATTTGCAATTTATTATCTAGATTTTGTAATATATAATTATATTTTGGTTTACATTTAATTTCCAGGTATATTTAGAAAATTTGCTTTTTCTATTCTCTTCAAAAAGGTTGGGTAAATCAAAATTCTAAACTTAGTATAGAAACTTTCTATCATTAAATTTCTTTAGAATATTTTTATACTAAATTTATAAGGTGGAGGGATGATAACCACATAAAAAACCTTCTGCTTGGCAATGAGTGTGTGAAACTGGTGTGAGGATCATTGTTTGGATTTTTAGTGGGAATAAAACCACACTACATCTTTGGTTGTTCCATGGGAGTTGTTAGGAGCGGGAGAGGTCTAAGAAACGGAGAAACTTTTTCTACGATTTATTTGTAGTTTTTTATGTAACCAGATTGCAGACTGCAGCTGAAAATGTAGGAAATTGCCATGTAAAAACATGGAAACCTAGCCTAGCTCACTCGGGTTAGAAGACTTGGCGCCTGGGAGATATAAAACAAAAACCATTGAAAGCCGGGAGAGCTAAGTAGCAGGTTATACCTGTTGGTATGACATTGCACTGTCTAGGTGGACCCCATGTAAGTCTCAGAAATATATCTTAGCTAGAAGTTTATTGGGTTCAGAAAGTTAGAGTAAGTGGGAATGCTGCAAAGTCTTGGGGGAGGCCGGGGGGGCTTCGACCAAACTCCATGCAACGGACATTAACGAATCCGGGCAAATTTCTCGACTAGAAATTAGGCTTCTACACACCTGGTAGATGAAAGGCTTTGGGACGTAGGTATCGCAGGGTTTCCGATGGAGTTTTGGGGTAGCAGTTATTTATGTTAAACCTAGAACTGCGTTAATGTCATGAAAACAGATATAATACTTGTCACTATTTTAAAAAGATGAGATATTTTAAATAAAGTACTAAATTTATAAATTAATATCACTTTTATACATAATTTCATAAAATTTGTAAGAATTTATATAAGATAATTTTTAACTTGCCCTTAATAAATCAAAATTGGTTTTTTTAAGATAAACAAAGTGATGCTATATTTTGAATATAAATATTCTTAGATGTGATAACTTGTTTTTTAATTCCTAATTTAATCATCAGTGTAATCTAATTCGCTTTTGGTAGAACCAAACCATGATTTGAACTTAATTTCCCAAATATTTATAAAATGTAAATGACAAGTAAAAACGTTTCTTTTTATTTTCAACTAAACTAACTGCTTATTGCATTTGTGTCCCGTATTTTTTAGCCTATTAGATGATCAGATTAAAATTAAATTAAATTAAATAAAATCTGACTTATTTTAATTTAAATCTTTATTGCATAGATTTTCATTAAATGTGAAAACACATAAAATGAATTGATTTTATTTTTTTCTGCTGAATTTTAGATAAATACACTAAGATTTAAGGTTGCTATGAAGTATTATTACTCATAGGAGTTCAGTCTATCCATGTAATATATTTTTAAGTTTAGATTAATGATAAAAATTCGTAATTTGACATAAATATGTATCACTTGTTTAAAAAACATGACATCTTTTTAAAAAAAGGCAAGAATTATATTTTTTTCAAAAAACTAAGTCAGTTTTAGATTTAACATAAGTAACTGCTTACCAAACTCAAAGGTACCCCTACGATGCCTATATACTAAAGACTTTTATTAAAAAGTGTTTAGAACCCAATTAATGAGCGATAAAGTTGCCCGAAGTTTCGATAATTACTGTTAATGCAGTGGATAGTAGGTCACCCTCATAAGGGTCTTTTTTTAAGACTATGCAGCCTTCCACTTTACTCTACAGTTTCCTCACTCAATAACTTCTAAACACGGTATATCTCGGTGACTTACATGGAATCCACCTAGATAGTAAAATGTCATACTAACAGGTATAACCTCGTTCTTAATTTTCTCGGATTAAGAGTAATTTGTTTTTCTATTTCACAGGTGCTATCTATTTTAACCTGGGTGAGCTAGGTCAGGTTCTTATTCTTTTAAATGGCGATTGGTAACAAGTTCGCTTCGGCATTCGATTTATATACATAATAAACTACAAAATAATTTCGTAGAAAAAGTTTTGGCATTTCCTAAACCTTCTCCTCTCTTAAAAATCTCATAGAAACCCGAAAATGTAGTGTGTTTTGCTTCCCAAAAAAAATCGAACTACTGATTTTCACACCACTTTCACTAAATACTTGCTAAGAAGAAGGTTTTTAATGTGTTTATTCTCCCTTCGCCATTGATTTTTAAAATTTTTAATAAAAAAAGTTATAGAAAAATACATTCACGATCTTCTGATGTGAGATAAATGTATTCAAATAATTTTTTTTATTACATAGAAAAATCTAAAAAATCTTTATAATACTAATTTGTATACTAAGATATATATAGCCCATATATCTTTATCCTTCGACTTTAGACTAATATATTAATTATTCTTGTTTTGGGATGGAAAACAGTAGGCCTTGTTTACCCTGATTAATTAGGTCTCGAGGTCAACTGCGAAAAATGGAACTGTGTTGAAGCATATAAAATAATCATCAAATTTTTTTAAAGCATTTTCGCCACGAAGAAAAACTGTTTTTCTCATTCTTTAATCCATATTACCAATTTTTTCTAAATTTTTACCAACATCAAACATCTTTGATTAACAATAATAATTTAAATTTATTAAAAACAAAATGCTCGGTAAAGACCATGTGACATGTACGGAAATCATTATTTGAATGTTTATTGTGATCTAAACTACCTTAAATTTTGAGTTGTTTGGCTGGATTTTGTATAACAAAAGAGAGGTCTAAAAAAATAGTGAAACACCGTCAAAAAATTTAGTTTTGTTTTTTTATGTGACTAGATTGGAAACCCTAGTTGAACTTGTAGGTAATTTTCATGTAAAAGAATGGGAAACTAGGCTCGCCGACTCAATTTGAAAACCGGGCTTTTGATGATTCTAAAAACGTACAATTTAAAAATCATAAAGTTGAATATTGGCTACATTAGGTGTATTACTCTGTTCCTACAAGAGTAGTTCCATTTAGGTTGCCGAAATATATTTTATCGGGCTTCTTTGGTTTCTCAAATCTATAATATGTAGGAATGCTGCCGGTCTTGTGATGAAGAACCCAAGATGGTTTCAACAGAGTTAACACGATGAACAAACATAACAAATAGAAGAAATCGCTCGCCGAACAAATGAAAGCTTCACAACTTCATATAAAAATATTTGAATTTGGGCATCTTAAATGATTTGATGATGGTTTTTGGTGCATATTCTATGTTAAACCTTAAACTGTATAAATATCATGAAACAATATAACACATGCTACTTTTTTAAAACTATGAATATATTAAAAAAAAATTTTCTGGATAGTATTATTTACCTTATATAACAAAATCCACAATCAAAAACTACATTCAAAGTTGGATTATGCTAGAAATAACGAGATTTTAAGTGTAAATTATACTGCATGATGGTCGAAGAAAGGGAGTGTAAGATCATGTGATAAAGCGGTTTCTCGCTGTATCTAGGATAGAAATGTATTATTGGTCTAAATCGGTGTGTTCCAACTCTTTAACTCCTCTAAAATATCAGTAGACTATTTAGAAACTAGATATTAAAAACGCTTAGTTACGATTTTGCTAGACGACATAATGAAGTAGTATGATGCCTACATTCACTCTTATTAAATTGGTAAATTTTAATTTCTAAACAAATCAGGACTCACCCAATTCAATAAATCATTGATAACGAGTATGCAGAGATTAGAGTTGACACTAGAATAAAAAAAGATGTCAAAATTCGGAACAATAGGCCAGATATATTCATTTGAGACAAGAGCCGGAATAATATAACCTTCATTTAAGTGGTAATTACTTCCAAAGACTACCTCAAATAGTTGAAACAAAGAACCGTAGGTTTTATGATTTATTAGCAAATGAGTAGGTCTTATTTATAAATTAATTTAGGCGATTTTCGTTATGTAATGGCTAGGAGCTTTTTATAACAAAATACCACAAGACATATCTTAAAAGATCCGAAATATATATGAATGCAGAGGCATACATTCGGTCGATTGTACTTAATAAGACAGTCGAAACAATTTATTTTGATCGAAGAAGAGGAATTCAGGTAGAAGCAAATGACGAAGAGAGCTAAAAAGAGCATCATTTATTGCTATTGCAGGAGGCAAGATGCATAAGCAGCCATACCCCCTTTAAAGCAAGTCAATAATGAAGAAAACATTTCAAACAAGTACATGCAAAAAATGATTTACCCCTTATTTCAGTTAGGTCAACCACAGTGGTAAAATCGACAATAAACATGAGTAAAGAGTCGGATTTAAAGAGAGGCAGTGAAATTGTGTAAAAGGTCAAAAATATCATTTAAAAGTTAAACTTTTTTTAAATGAGAATTTTATTAAATAAATATTTCTAAACATGGTATATTATGTATTCCACACATCACTATATATTATTTTTCGGGTATAATGTATCAAAATAATTATGGAATGCACTATAAAACTGGGTCTCTGTCTTTATCATTGAAGAAGCGGATTTAGGGCAGAGGGTTTTGGCAACCATTTAAGACCTTGTTATGCGACGTTTTCAGCTCTGCCTCCGGATTTAGGTATTACTTTAACAGAGTTCCTTTGGTAATCAAAGGCATTGCAAAACTTTAATACAGGAAAAATTTCAAAACCCAATTCCGAAATCCTGTTCTAAAATTCTTTGAATTTTTCTACGATACAATTAATAAGCTGTATTTCAAACCATCTTCCTTATTACGATTCTTAGAAACTGTCAATTGAACTTTTTTTATAACTTCACGATCAGAGTTATCTTGCTAAACCGGTCTAGATCTTCTTAAGCCTCTAAAATAACCATAAGAAATATGTCATCGCATCTTATATTTGAAAACTCTTTCCTTTAAGAATCTGAACTGTGAGGTCTCTTCACTAGCCCGAAATTTTTGATTTTTCCTAGGATAAATCCTTAACATTCTAAACATTTGGGGCAAAGTTTTCAATAAATCTTTCACAGCCTCTGCTTTTGTGCCATTCAAAGTGTTTCGGGTGTTATAAAAACCGATTACGATGATTTTTCTGGTATTCTTTGAATAAAAGGTTTTCTATATAATTATGCCTGCCACGAGGTGATAAAATGTTTTTTTATATAGAGAGCCATGAAACACAAATAAAGATTTCTTTAATACATCGAATACTTGATATTGTAAAGAGGGGTGACTCGATTTCAAAACTGTTGTATGATGGGTCTTGGCAGTATTCAAAATATTGTTCATAAGAAGAAGTATCCTTAATCCTGTCTTTTTTTCCCCTTGATTTGATACGCTTTTTATAAAATTCACTTGCAATCGTTCCAAAAAACTTGTGCTGTGTTCGAAGTCCTGCTATTGTAAATTTTTGTACTAACAGCCAATTCATAACACTTTTTTTTGTTCTAGAATATCTTTCTTTTCATGTTTGCGTTGGTTTTATAAAAAAGTTCCTTATACGTTCATAAATTGAAATTGCACGATTCTAAAAAAACTTTAGGCATAAACCTTGTTTTCGTATCTCAAATCAATTTGAAGTATTTAATTCCAAAACAGTGTTTTTATGTTTATATTGAACACTTGATATATATGAAAACTGCTCATAGAAATCTTCTGAAGAGTATTTCCTATTGTTCTCTGCTGCAGATTACCAATCAGAACCGCATTTTTTGTACGAATGGAACTTTTCAATTGGTACTCCCCGGATCATTTACATTCTTTTCTTGTCGTAAAGTTTACAAAAGTGCAACAAATAATTTCGGTCAAGTTCTGTTGTCATAAAACTATGATCACGCTGTATTGCTTCGCTGCTGATTATTATTGCACAATGAAATGTTTAACATGCGGCTGTTTAAGATATAAATGCCTAAAGCATATTGTAATCTTGCCTTCATTTTTTGTGATGTTTCATGATGCATCATTGCTTATTTTTTGAAGTTCATTAGCCAGGGTATATATGATCTTTTCTCGTTGTAGTTTAAGAAAACGGAATGCTCATTTAGGCCGAAATAGCGTGGAATACCTAAGATTTATTTGTCATTCTTTATTAAATCAGAAAGTTTTTTCTTCCATTATTTAAAGTATCTCCCTTTCGGGCTTAAATATATTTTCAGAAAACTGGGGAAAATAAGCACGTTTACTAGCCATCATAAGGCTTTGAAAACATTTCTTAAAAGCCGCAAACAGTTACAGAAGCAAAAATACATTTTATACTTTAACTTTAGGACATGAAAATATCGAAAAAAATGATTTTGAGGTGGTAAAAATAAGTAGCAGTGACAACAAAGCGCGCATTTGCGAAAAATATTGTTTAGCTAGAAGTGAAAGTAGCGAAGCTGTAGCGTAAATATATTTGCTTAAAATGCAATAACTTTCGAGCTAATATTATATTCTAAAAATGGTATGAAATATATTACCAAAGTTTTGACAATTTATTAAAAAATAAAATTTTTCGCCTAATAAACATTTTTTTAACCGATGATTTTATAATGAAGTATGTAAACTACTTGTACTTGTTAAAAACTTATAAAAAATTTTTTTGTTCTAAAATTTACTATTTAGTTTGATTTATAATAGAGATTTAGAACACGAATATCGAATTTAATCAGAATTAAAATTTTTTTATGTACAAAAAATGATGCGGTAATATAGAAACACTTTATGTTAAAAAGAAAAACGTCTATTTAAGATTTATAACTGCTATTTATTATGAAAATTTTGGAATTATATGATAAAAGGAATGTTTCTTTATAAATGCTATATATGAATATATAAAACTTTATTGTGTTATTTAATCATACTAATAAACATATATTTGATATATATATTAAAATGTGATTGATGTCTAATTTTAAAAATATTTTAAGATTAGTTGTGATCGAGATCTAATTCTAAAAAATAAAAAAAAAATATTGGAACGTTTTGATTTTCTATTTATAGTAAAATCCGTTCAAAATATTTTATAAATAAAAAAATTATCTACCTCATCATGAAAACAATTTAAAATCGTTTTTTGGTTCTACTTTTATCATTCCCCATAATTTTTCCTACTAAAAGACGCTTACATTCGGATCACGAGTGTATTGTAGATAATGATTCTCATTCTTTCACTTCAGACTCAAAAAAAATTTGCATATTGAAACAAAATACAAAATCCATTTCGAAAGCGAACCGCAGTTTAAGAACTCGTTTTCCCAAAATTATCAGCCTAAACTTAGACTGGAAAATGTAATGAATATCTTTCATATTTATCTGACTTAAAGATATCCCAAATAAATTTATTTCTTGACTTTTTAAGCAAAGATGAAATACTTTCACCTCGGAATGATTACAATTAACCTAAATATAATCAAATAAAAATTTCTGTTTTAAGTAAAATACAAGAGGAATTCAATGAAGGAGCGCATGATATTCCCGATTTAAAAATAAAATCAAATAATTTTAGAAATGAAGATATTGTTTACCAAAAAGCATCTAGTGACTCTTTCTTGTCGAAATTAAAAGAAAAAATATATCACGTAAAAAATTTTGCGATTAAAAATAAGAATGATTATACTCGAACTTTATATCTTCTGTCAAGAAATAATTGAATACGAAAAATACCTTTCTAAAAAAATGAAAGGAAAGGAAATACTTGAGCGCAGTAAAGTATTGGATATAAATCATAGCCTTTATTTAATCGAAACTGATTCTAGATATACTGTTTTATCAGAAGTTTTTTTCTTTTTTAATTTATATCGTGAGAAAATTTCTAATAAAATCAGAAAAAATACATTTAAATATGTTTCGTTTCTTTTAAGAATATTTGCGCTACAAATAATCAAGGTTCTACCAAAAGATCAGGATGATTTTGAAAGTAGATATAAATCCAAAAATAATTTAGACAATCACATTTTTTACTTTGAAATATTTAACTTAAGAAAAAATTTTTACAATATTCTTTTAGGGTTTAAAAATTTTTGCCGCAAAGCTTATTTTTATCAAATTTTAAATATTTTAAATTTTAGATAAAAATTATCTTTAGAAAACTACAAAGTTGAAGAATATTTATTATTTAAATCGCAATTGAATACGATGTTCTTTTTAAATTTAAGTCCCAGATTTCAGATTGAAGATGATGTTAGATATCGAAAAATCATCGTTCTTATAGGTATAGTTTGTTATGCAAAAGCACTAAATCTTAATGACTTGAATATTTACCTTTTGCGACTCACTTTTTCGAATTTAACAAACATATTTTCTATCTTGAAAAATTTATCTCATGTTTTTCTTGATAAGAAGCACAATATTTTTTATGCTTCTTTAAGGGAGTCTTGTGAACGTATATATATTATAACCCGTAAAGAAAAGATTGATAAATATTCTAAAGCAGGAGAATCTTTTCCAAATCCCGTTTCAATAGAAAAATATATTTGGGAATTTTTATTGAAATTAGAACAAGCGATTTTTAAGAATTATGAAACCAATGAACTAAATATGGAAATTACAGATGATTTAATCGAAAAAGTAAATACAAGAATATCTCTATTTTCTCTATAATGAATCTAAATATATAATAAATAGTTTCTATATAGGTATAATGGTATATTTAATTGATTTGGTTTCACAAATTTTTTTATATTTAATATTTATTGATAATTAATTTTTTTCATTCTTAAATCTACGTAAAAGAGATAAATTAATATCTTAAACATTGAGATTTACATATTATTTATAAATTTCAACTAATATTTTGTTTTAAAATATAGTCTTGCATAGTACTACAAAGGTAACCTAGTCTTACTGTTCATTTAAGGAAAGCTTTTTTAGGTTACTTATATGTTAATTAAGTAAAAAAATCCTTTTTTTAAATGTATTCTTAAATAATTTCTCGTTTACAAATATTTTTACTTTTTCTTTAGGATTCATCAGTATAATTTTGAATAGATTTAATTTATTTTTAGTAATTAGATACTTACAAATATAATTAAAGACGAAAGAAAAAAACTGTATGACAATTTTATTCAGTTAACGCTTACACCATAATATTTTATCAACCACTACAGTATTTGAGACATTTTTATGTTAAATAGTAATAAAATGGACTTTTTATGATTAAAGGTAATCTGACTAGAAAAAAAAATATAAAATTAGAAATTTTAGAAAAATCTATAAAAATACTTAATAAATAGTGAGATAAGAGAGGAAATTAAACGAAAACTATTAATTTTTATAATATTGAGGCAGAACCTAAAGGATATGATGTATTTTAAAACGATGAAGGTAAAATTATAAGCAAATTTCTAATTATTCATTGATTCAAGTGAGAAGTATTATTTTTTCTTAAATTTTTCTAAACTTATAAAACCTAGATGTTTATATATGAATATCGAGTTTTTTAATTTCAAAAATAGTAATTTTATTTGTATGAAAAAGACTTATTTATATTCGCTATTTCAAAGGCTATAAGTTTAATATTATTGGCTGACATTTTAAATTATTTTTTATGCTCAATATTAAATTATAAATAATTTGCAAAGCTATAAAGTTTACTAAAATGTATTAAGTAAAAAAATAAAAATTATTTTTATTTCTTATATTATCTTGAATATGTTTTGTATTATTAAACGTATAGAAAGGTAATCTAATCTATAAGGTTTATGATTTTGTTATTAAAAGAAACAAAAAATCATTTTTGACTAAAATTTCGTTGGTAAATAATAATATTTATTTGCTCAATTTAATTATATTCTTTATAGATCTTCTATGTAATAATATTTCTTGTGAAGATATATAAATATCAATGTTACAATAGGTATAAGCAAAAAAGGAAAATAAATTGAAATAAGTTTCTTTTCCACGATACTTTTTACAAAAAAACTATTATTTTGAAGAGATTTAAATAACAGTTGGCTTAAAATTAAAAAAACGCATTCGAAACTTATAATGTAATGAAAATCCATTTTCATTGCATGAGTTGTGATTAAAAAGTATGAAATCGCACCAAAAAAACAATGAAAAAGAATAGGTTACTATACAATTTGAGATAATTTCAAATTCCTGAATAAATTCTTTATGATTATATAAAACACTTATCAATGATAAAGTAAACATAGAAAAGGCACTTAAAACTGCGTAATTTCTATCAATAGAATAATGCTTCATTGTTCTACTACTAAAAAATCTCATTAATATTCCTAATACTAAAACTAAATTATACATTGGATATTCTTTTTTGATTAATCCAAACTCTATGTTTGCTAAATCAAAGCCAGTAGAAGTGATTTCAAATATTTCTAATCTTAGAATTAGTTGTAGAAAGCATAGATTAATAAAAATTATAGGCAATGACATTAATGATAATTTCATTGTTATGATCAACACACAAAATAAAATTACACTCAAAAATATAATATTATAAATATATGATTTGTATTTCAAATTATTACAAATCGATAGAATAATTAGATAATCTAAAATTCCATAAAATATTGAAAAAATTGATGGTATAAGCATAAACGTAGTCACTTTTCTATTTCTAGATATAAAATTCAAAATAAATGATACTAATGAGAAGAATAAAATATGTGTATATATCATCGAGTTGTAATTCATTTTAATAGGATATTGCAAAATGATTAAATAAATTGAAGAAGATAATCCAAATAAAAACGAATATATAACCGCTCGTTTATTCTCAATCATGGGTATTTTTTAAAACCTCTAAAAATATAAATATGGCATACTCAATCTAAATGGTACTGCACCCTCAAATATATTTTTTTTAATGATCAAAAACATTTATGAAATGTATCAATTACTCCTTAAATATGATTTTTTTGATATGATGATCATTTATAACAAGAAAATTATCTAATTATCAATGATGAGATTCAAAAGTTGACCCATTTAAAACGATCGTAGAAAAATATTCGACATATATTTTTTTTATCATAACATGATTATATTGAGTTTAAATTATATTTTTAATTTTATCATAATTCTTTAACATATGTTTTTTGTCACTTCGATCTATTATTTAAATTATTAACTGATTGAAGGTAACTCATAATTTATTTTTTTTAGATATTTTAATCAATTTTCTTTTAATGGTTAGTAAATGTGGCATTTTATATCGATTTTTTTAGTTCTGTGTTATGTATTATTTTTGAAATATATGAAATGAGGATGATTCATTCTTCGACTAAAAGTCAAATTGGTGATAGAATATTTAAAAAGGCTAGATTTTTTGTAGCTTCCGTATTTCTTTCTCCTTTAAATTTTCGAATAATTACGAGTTTTAAAAAAAAAAAACATCTGTGTAATAAATACCACATTCTACAAACATATTATATGACTAATAATTGCAAATAAGAATGCAAATAATTTTTGATGAATCGATTTAATTATAGTCTACAAAATAAATATCTACACCTATAAACTAAATTAACCAAGATCTGATATATAATTAAAAATTTGATAATTATCCTTAAAATTGATTTCGAAACGTAATTAAAAAATATTTCTAATTCATATATATTACAGGCTTCAAAATTTTTTGGATAAAATAATTTTGTCATAACTTAATATTATTTATTTATCCTCGGAACTACAGCCCTGGACGAGCCTCAAACTCCCTCAGAAATGCCACTTATTGGTCTGTTTTTAGTGGGTTTGTTTACTTTTCAGCTTTCATAACAAGGTGGTTTAAAAAAGGAATTTTTAGCTCTACGCTTAACCCAAACATGGAAGACCAAATCTTTTTAGTTGCCTCGTACAAATAACAGGGAAGGTCCAAGCCAATTCTGCTCCAGGCATGGTGTGGAAAATATCGTAATATTAGAATTAATAATATCTCAAAATCTAATTCCATTCAAATAAAAAAAGGATCTAGAAGTCAATGTGTTTTTAAAAATTAATTCAATATGAAAAAAAAATTAAATAAATTTTTGTTCTTGGAACCTGTCAAAATAAATCGGCCTAAAATTTTAAAATTTAGTGAATAATCAAATGTTTTGCCATCTAATATTCATAAATATTTTTTATCCAAAAGAATCATTTAGTCCCCAAAATATTAGCCACTTCTGTTTTATTTCTTAAATTTAAACCACTAGTATAAATACAATTGTATTAGAAATTTTTAAGTATGAATAATAAATTGTATTAAATTATTCTTATGTGAGTTAAACTTTCTGTAAAACCATATTTAAGCGAAATAAAGATGTTTTCTTTAATGATTTTAGATCTTTTAAAATAAAGTAAGTTTAAATATCGTATTAAAACATTTAAAATTTCGATTTTTCATAATATACTGAGATTTACAGTTTTAAGTAATTTTCTATTTCCATTTTATTCAAGTTAAATGCTTAAATTCTATTAAAGTAACTGGGTATAAAATAGTATAACCTTATTATCATTAACCTAAAAATATAAGATGGACATTAAATTTTTATATAGTGCGATAAATCATAAAGTATAATATTACTATTTGTTTATAATATGATCTAATAAATTATAATTTAGAACTAAGTTATTATTGATTTATAATTTAGTAATAATTTAAATTTAGTGTTTTTCTTTGAATTATAACAGAAAATCATAGTTTAAAAAACAGAATGTAACATTTCTTTATTTTCAGTCAAATTTTTTTTCTAACTAATATAAAATATTTTTAATGCTATTTTAATTTGAATATTTTTTCAAGAATCGTTTAAGCCTTTTAATATAAACTAAATACCCTATAATTATGGGAATTAATGGACTTCTTCCTTTATTAAAAAATCACCTTCAAAGAAAACACATTTCATGTTTCAAAAATAAAAGAATAGGAATCGATGGACATTGCTGGTTATATCAGATAATTCCTTATATTGCAGAAGATTTATTCTATAATGTTCCAAATAAAAGATATGTTAAAGCTTTTCTTTCAAAAATAAAATCCATATTGAGTCATAAAATAATACCAGTAGTAATATTTGACGGTGATAATTTACCAATGAAGGAACATACATTGAATATTAGACAAGAAAGAAAACAGAAAGCTAAACAAGAAGCTATGGATGCACTTAAAAGAAATGACATATCCAGAGCAAAAGAACTTATGAAACAATGTGTTAATGTTACAAGAGAAATGGTTAATGATGTAATCGAAGAATTAATAAAAGAGAATATTGAGTTCATAATCTCACCTTATGAAACAGATGCACAACTTACTTATTTACAAAATATAGGATTTGTAGATTGTATTCTAACAGAAGATAGTGATTTTATTGTTTATGGTTGTTCATCTATTTTATATAAATTTGATGGTGAATTTGTATCTTTATATGAAAGAGAAATTCTTAAGAAAGTGAAAGATTTATTTTTTTATGAAAATATTCAAAAAATTGCTATAATGAGTGGATGTGATTATATAGAAGGAATAAAAGGTTTGGGAGTAATTACTGCTTATAAAACACTCAAAAAGATAGGTTCGGAAGGATTATTAAGCTTTCTAAAACAAAAAAATTTAGATGAAAATTTTCTTAAAAAAATGGAAAATGCAATAAAAACTTTCAATCACCAAGTTGTATTTTGTCCAATTCAACAAAAAAGAATCAATTTAAATCCTTTGGAAACGAATTTATATTTCTTAGGGGATTTGATAGGTAATAATGTTTTTTCTAAAAATTTAAACACATTTGCTACTAAAAATCTTTTGAAGTATAAAAATACAGAATCTAAAAATGAAACTAAAAGAGTTTTGACTGATATTATGGATACACCAGAATCCGATGATGATTTAAATGATCCAAAACAAGATGTCAAGGAAAATTCAATTTTAAGAATAAGTCTTAAGAATAAAAAGAAAGAAACAAATTTTAAAAAAAAGAAAATAGTATTTGAAGAAAAAACATCAAAATATTTTAAAAATTTAGAATAAAAATGGGAATCAGAAATGTTTTTTCATCAAATTCAGACAGGGATAACTGAAAAAAACATTCATCATTTTCCAAGGGTAATTTTCATTTGAATTAAAAATATTTTATAAAAAAGCAAAAGACTTCTAAATTTATCTTTAATCGATTTTTAAAATTTTCTAATTTGTAAAAATAAAAAAAAATCTAGTAAATGTTTATCAAATCCAAGACACATTTCATAGAATATTCTCATCTGAAATTTATTGGTTTTTTAGATAAAATTTAATGATTATAAAATTATTTGTATTTGAAATGAAAGAATCTATAAATTTATAAACTGATTTTTTTAAATATTTTGATTGATTCGTAAACAAATACTTTTTAAATAAATAAAAATAAAAAAAGTTTTTATCCTTTCGAATGGGTTTTATATTATCTCGGTTTTATTACGGAAAAGAAAAGAAAATTTTAATATTAGGATTGGATAACACTGGTAAAACTTCTATTTTAAGAATTTTAGAAAAGATATCAATTTCAAAAGACGAAAAAGAAATTACTGACGACACATTAATTGTACCTACAATAGGATTTAATACAGAAACTATTTTGTATAATGATAAAACTTTTACAGTTTGGGATTTAAGTGGAAATGTAAATGTCAGAAACTTTTGGAGATGTTATTTTATGAATACCAAATACGTAATTTATGTTATTGATTCGAACGATATTGCGAGAAAAGAAATATATTTAAGTGTATTAATTCAACTTTCACAGGAAGTGGAACTAATTCGATGCTCATTTCTTATTTTACTTAACAAAAGTGAATTAAATATGCATATTTCGATTGATGAAATTGAAGAAATAATTAAAAAATCATATTCAAAGAGAAAAATAGCAGTTTTTTCGTGTACAACGAGAAAAAAAGAATCTATAATCGAAGCCTTTGATTGGTTAATAAAGGATGATATTTCATAATATTAATAGAATATAAATAAATAAATAAAACACAAATTTAAAAAATATTTTTACAATTCAAAAATTTTCTTTTGATTCTTATTTTTATAAAATGGTTTATTTGTAATACAAGTTTAACATACATTAGAATAAAATTTTAATTTATTTGTAATACAATTTGCATTTGATTGGTAAAAATTTTATTAAAGAAAAATTAAAATATTTTTATGAAGATTTTTAAAATAAGACTATTTTAAATTGTTAATTTTCATTACAGAATGTCTACATTTATTTCATTTATAAGATATTTAGGTTTAGGGAGGTTTTTCATTGCTTAATCTTATTTTTCGGCAAGTTTTTCCGAATAATTTATTAAAACATATTTATACACAAAAAGAAATTATTTTATTTTTAGAAAAGATCAACTTTTAAAGCTTATAAATTGAAATCTTCAAACTCAAGGTAACCTTAATATTTTACATATTTACACTTTAAATAGAAGTAAAAATAGTTAACCCTCCGTGAGATTAGGATTACTACTAAGATGCGCTACAGTTCTTGAAAATCTTGGTCATACTTTGCAATCCTTTCTCATTTCCTTTCTTATCTTATGCCTTTGTCTTCTATTGTCTTTCATTAAGCATTCTCAGGTACTGCCCACAGCATCTAACCATTTTTTTTTGAGGTCTACCTATTCTTATTTTCCCATTAGTTTTATACAAGTAGAATTGATCTACTCCTAGATCAGGCGGTAATCTTACCACATGTTCTAGTCATCTTAACATTACCTTTTTTATTTCAGTAACCAAATTTGATTCACGATAAAGATCATGAATTTCTTGATTCTTTCTTATTTTTCGCTCATTTTATATGTTTTATAGCCCTATATTCTATGAAGTATCTTTCTTTCATAAGTATTTAGAAGTCTTTCATCTCTTTTTGTCATTACCAAAGTCTCTGTTTCATACATTACAACTGTCTTATTATGGTTCTATATATAAGCTCTTTTGTATCTCTACTTATACATCTTGACTTAATTAAGTTATGCAGGGGACAGTAGGCCTTGTTTACCGCCTCAATTATTTCCTTTATTTCTTCATCACTTTTGATATTTTCATCTCTAAAGGTACCAAGAAATTTAAAACTCGATACTTTGTGAGGTAAGAATTACTTTCCAAAATTCACTTCAAATTGTTGAAACTGCAAAACCTATATAACTTTGATCTATTAGGAATTTATTCTATTTATATCGTAGTGTAAATATAATTTTAAATGATATAATCGAAGATAGTACCAACAAAAACCATAAAAGATATCTTTATAGACTTCGAATATCCCCAATATAGAACCTTCAACAAATGAGTTTAAAAGGTATAGTTAAACGATTACTTATGATCGATGAAAAAGACTTTAATCAGGATCAATGCCAGAGTGTTTAATAAATTGTTGAAGTGTGTTATATAAAAGGCAGACAGACATAAACAACCAATATTCATTATGGAATAAGCTAGTAGCCGAAAGTATAATGTAGAATGCTAAAAACTGAAAATAAAATATCTCTTATTTAGATAGATAATTACACTAAAGGAACCGATAATAACTATAAACAAAGATTCTGGCTTAGAAGACTAAGGTAACGATAAAAAAATGGTAAAACTTATATAATAGAGTCGAAAAAGATTTAAATTCGGAATTCCAGTAAAAATGTATCACGGTAAAAATATTTAAATACCGAACATTCTGGTTATACATTCTTGAACAATTTTTTTATAGAATACAAATATTCGATTTTTTCATAGAATATACGATTTATTAGGTAAATAAATCAGAAGGAATTTAAATGTCTTAGATTTATTTTTTAGTAATAATACTTGAATTATAAATAACTATTGAAACGAATTAGTTTACTGTTTTTAGGTTTTTTGTGTCGCCAAATACATATTATATCAATAAATAGCGATATTTACATCAATTATCCAATTATTTTAAATTTCTTTTGAATCCCAACCTGATATTTAGAATTATTTCGAGAGTATCATTAAAAAAATTAACATAGTTTTTTCTTTTCCTTGTATTTTTACAGAAATAAGTAATCACCACTAAAAAATATACATTCCATTTAAGAAAAATTCTTTTAAAATCTTTTTAAATCTCTTAAAATTTTATAAACAAATATCAAGTTTTAAAAAAGAAATAAAAGTTTGAGTAAATCATCAAATTAAAAATTATTTTATAGTAAAATTTAATTTATTTCATTTTTAGTTAATGAATCGTATTTTTAAAAAAATTTAAATAAGAATTGTTTTTAATTTTTCTTTTAAAGTTAAATTAGGGGTGTGGTTATCAGAATAAGAGATTGATCTCTACTGTATTTTATCATATTGACTTTCTTGTTTAAAATTTAGAAAAGAGAAGTCTACTTATATTCACGTAAAAATAAAGAAAATGATATTTTTACTGTTACACGAAGAAATTTTTAAAATATTTTATCACCCTGATGTTAACATTTCCTGGTGAAGATACAAATATTTTACTGAAAAATGGCCTTCCAATTTTCAATCTTCCAATGCCTTTTATAGGGGCAAATGTTACATGTAAAATTTACAAAGTTACACCTTTCCAAGCTTCTGCAAGGATTACGCATATAGAAGACCAAAAATGTTATATCACTTATCGAGGTGTATTTAGATCATTAGATATATTGGCTAATACGGCAGAAGATATTTATGTAACAGATGTTCTAAAATCGGGTCAAATTTTAAAAGCTTTAATTATTTCATACGGTGAAAATAATGGTTTGATTCTTTCAAAGAACTTTTAAAATATTTTTAGAAATAAATTTATGTGAAAGAAAAATTAAAATTTTACCAAATAAAAGTAAATTAAAGAAGCTTAGCAAATTTTTATTCTTAGATATTTTTCATTATCATTTTAAAATAGTTTTTATTAAAAATCAAAAACACAATTTTATTTCAAATTCAAAATTGATAAAGAAATATTTTCTACGATTTCTTCTATCGAAAGGTTTCCATCAATTATCATAAATTCTTTACTTTTAAGAACATTGATTTTCAAAACTTCGTATACTTTCTTTTGATATTCCGAACATTCATAGATTTCCTCACCGAATCCTTTTCTACAAACAACTTGTGTCGGCTTAATATCAATAAATATCGTTAGATCGGGTTTAGGTAATCCTTTATCTGAAAACTCGCACCACTCCTCATCCAACCCATTTACTATACTATAAGATAGACCAGAAAGATAATATCTATCACATAATATAATTTGATCTTTTCTTTTTTCTGAAATTTCTTTTGCAAATTCCCATCTATTTGCTGAGAATAATAAATGAACGGTTTCATTCGGAAGTTTTATCTTTTTAGATAAAAACTTATTTAATATTTTACCTATTTCAGTTGTTCGTTCCGGAAATGACATACAATGTATACTTTTCTTATATTTCTGTAAATATTCTTTTACTTTCAATGCAACTGTAGTCTTTCCAGATTTATCTATTCCTTCTACAACTATAAATTTACCAACCATAAAATGGGTCATTTGATTAGAAAAATATATATTTTATTTTAGGGAGACTATATAAGATATCACTTTAAAATATAAATTTTTTTACTTAGAATTCAACATTTGATTCATATTTAAGCATTTATTTGTAATTCATTAACTATTTATTTACTCAAATTTAAATAAAAATATTCGCTTTTATATTCCATATGATTTACTTTAAATTTATAATTAAAAAAAACTTTATAGTTTTAAAATATTGTGACCAGACCGTTTCATAAATTGTTCTGTTTGAAGAGGTAGCAATCGTTTTTTCCAAAAATATTTTTTGAAATATAGATAAAGGAATATTTACATTTATAAGATTTTTTATCTGTTTTACATATTTATATTGACCATTTACTTGTTTCTATTTTTTTTAGTTTTTTAAGTTTCTAGTTGTTGATAAATTTTATTCACCAAGAATATATATTCTTTTCAGCACATCTTATTAGATTCAAATTCGGTATTGAATTTTCAGAATTGAATTTCCAGTGAAAATTAAGCCCATCTGTTTTCAAAGGCAGTATCATTCAAATTATAACGAGTAAATTAAAAAATATCGAAAAAATATTTCATTATCTCATAAAATTTTCATTTATCGTGGTGTATATATCTTTCGGCCACACAAATGACCAAATTAAGTCAGCTTAGACTATTTTTACCAAAATAAAAGCTGAAAAAGATCAAGTAGATAGTGAATTACCATCCGGGTCAACCAAAAATTCTCGTTTTAAATGCTTTCTGCCTATTTTAACTCTTTCGTTATCTTCTATCAAATATAAAAACTCTTTATACGATAATCGGCATTTCTCTTCTGAGGTTACGTTATCTAAGACAAGAGATATGTTATTTTAAATATTTTCTCTTATAAAACATTCCTATCAGTATACACTTGCTTTAAAAATGTCTTGATGGCTAATGCATCATTTTCTGGCAAAAATTCTTAATTACGCTCTCTTGAGGCTCGCTACAAATTTGGTTCCTACTTCAGATCCTCTTTTTTGTTTAAAAGAAAATGCTGACTTCCTTCTTGTGTATTATCGACCACAATCTGTGGCATTTTATTCATGAATATTTGTTTTAGTTTGAGAAAAATTAAATAGTATTGTTTCCTATAGCCTTACCGGTTATCAAATAAGCCTTATCTCAACAAAACACTCAAATAAGGATCAATAAATTGGCTAGAAGACTATTCTTTTTAAGTTTTATTTATTTTATTTCAGAAAAGCTAGGAAGTAATTGGTTTTGATAATTTTATATAATATTCCTGCGCTTACCATACCGCAAATATATCTAATATATCTTTCTGAATCTTAAATAGTTGCTATTCATGTGTATAGACCTATCTCTGTATTTTGTTTCTAAGATTTATTAAATAGAGTGACCCTTAATTCGTCTTAAAGACTATGATCTATGTATTTTTCTTAGGAGTAAATTAATGCAGTTTTTATATTTCCGTATTGCCTAGTATAATCATTACCGGGCGTTTTTCACATCTCATGCTAAAATGTTCGCTATTTTCCAGGCAGATTCCATTATTGTTCCACAAATGCATCCAGAATACATTTATATTCTAGATATAGCAGAAAATTTCTGCATTACGCGGTCTTACTCGTCCTTTCTAACCATTCCAAGATTTTAATAACACTTACAGGATCGTCTATACCTGGATTTCTTAACATTGGTTTATGTTTTTGTCTCTCTATTTCGTTGTTTAAATTACCTGGTTGTGCTGTTTCTAATTCATTTTTTTAAATAGTTTTTGCAACCTAAATTTTGGTTTTGAAAACCTTTTTTTGCTGCAAGATGGTTCTATATTTATTTTCAAATTTACTGTGTTTTCTTTTATAGTTTGATTATTTACTTTCAAGCAGAAATCCAAGAGTTAACAAAATTAAAGTTTACTTCCCTACGCGAAACTATTTCGGCCTTTTCAAAGGCTTTATTAGAATGATAAAGGCGCTCTGCATATTTCAGACATTTTAAAGGTTTTTTTAGCCAAAAAGCACGTAATGCATCATATAACCTGAAGAAGGTGATTGGTTCCGCAAGAGTGCTTCCATATGCCCAATGATGCATGGAATTATTGTGAAATAATTGCAGAAACTACATCTTTTGTTTTTAATCTACCGCAAAAGTCTATTTTACCTGTTCTATTATTTTGTTTTGTCTCCCTAAACAACTTACGTGTAAGGATTTCCAAGATATCTTCTAATGCTTCCAGGTATTGGCGACACAATTTCGTCAAGAATAGATGCGGTATCTTCAAAAAATACCTCTGACGTAACTAACTTCTGCTTGTTTATTTATATTTACATTATTTAAAACGTTTTCCACTTCTCAGTAATTTTTCAACAATACTTACTTTGACCAAGAAACTTGAGATAACGAATATACAAGAGACTATTGGTAGTGTGTTTTTTATGTAGTTTTTATTGTAATACTGCGATATTTCTCATTGAACAAAAGTTTAACGAGTTTATATCAACAAAAACTAAACTAAAGATAATGAAATCTTTTCTAGAGCGCCTTCACAAATTTTCGGTTCATGTTTGGTTCAGGTCTTAATCAAATCTAATTTTTAATTTTAGATTTTCTACGTAATATTTCATAATTCAATCAGGTATATAAGTTTTCAAATGCATTTAGATAGTTGGGCATGTTTATTTGGACTTTAGCTTTTCTGAGGACAGTCATCGTTGTTTTAAGATTGTTTTTATATTCTTGATTAAAGACAAATCAAAAAAGTAGGCAGATCTGCCTTTTCTAACCTTTAAAAAACCTAATTGGTTGTCGAATTAATACTTTCGACTCTCTACTTCCAGCGAGGCGAACTTTCAGACAAAAATAGTCTTCAGATTGTAAAAATTTCTAAGAAGCTATTCGCATGTAAACAGAGTTTTATTGTTATACGCTTTCAGAATAAAGTAAGTTATCGCACAAAAGAACTAATCAGAACGATCTGTTCATTCTCAAATGATGATCTTTAGAACCTCATAAAGAGATCAGTGAAAAGTCTTAAGTTGCTTGATATAAACATTATAGATACCACTATATCCAATAAAGTCTAATTAAGGAAGAGAAAAAAGTATGCCACACAAATTTGTCAAACTATTGAAAAAGTCAGATGATACTCCGATACTTCTGGAATAAAATAATTATCATAAGTAACCAAATTATCTTCATAATTTTTTATCGTCTGCTGAACCCTTTCAATTCTGTCACGATCCACCGTATGAAAAAAATTACATATGTCGGGATAAGTATCTATAATTTCATCCTCGGAATAGCTCCAACACAAAGCTATATTTTCAAAATTTCCTCCTAAAGTTTTACTTCTGTGGCTCAATGCACAAAAACACCAATAATTATATTCTGTTTAACTAAAGCGTCTGAAATTTTATTTATACGACTTAAGTTTCAAATATACTCTCATTTATTCTTGAAATATTTTTCGAGAAGAAGAGAGTTTTGATGTTTGCGTGCTTTTTCGAGAATACAACTTTTACGTTTAGAATCGAAGTTATACTTTAAATGTTTTCTTCTCGGTATTATCTTGTTCCTATTAGCATTTTTTCTCGTCATAAAATACCTGGGCTGCCACGTAAATACAAGTGGCATCTTTTTTTATCATAAATACGGAATAATAGGGTATTTTCTAGGAATTCGATATAAAGGATTCAGGACTCTACTATCAAATATTTAAATCTGATGCTTTTAAAATCGAATACAATTTTTTTAATTTTATTCTTTGGAATTTGTTTGATTTTATTCAAATACTCTTTATTCGGGCCTACATACCGAGTTATATCTAAAACTATAAATCAGCGAGGCATGTGGCAATGTGACGCCGCGTTTCATTCATCTTCGTGCTTAATTCTCTCTTCTGTCTTATTTTTTTTCCAATATTTAACACATCGATGGGTTTGGCTTTATGAACTTTACTTTATAACACCTCCCTATCTCTTTCGGTCAATTTTTAAGTTCTTACAAAGTCTTTCTGTACTAAAAAAAGTCTTCAAAAAATTTTCGAATAGACGCCTCGACAGATCCGAGTACTAATCAAGTACATTGCACTTTTTATAAATATATGAAATACAGAAGATTGGCTCATTCGATATTCTATAAGGTCCAAAGACTTTGATGTTTGGTTTTGGATATGTAGAAGAAGATTGCATTAGGTTACACAAGTATATTGGCTGTTTGTGCATGCTATTCTGAAATGTGTGGAGGCTTCATAAATGGCGGTGATTGGTATCCTGAACTTTTTTTTATATAATTTCCTAATTGTTCTTTACACCTTAATAGATGTATTCTCTTCATATTTCTTATTTTTGACCTTTATGATTGTTTCCTTTTTCTTTTTACCACCTATATATTTCTTTATATTCGTACGACTCCTATAGAATAAATATTTGAAGTTGACATAACAAAACCATGGGTTTTAGATTACTTTTTGGAACAAGCCAACTTTTTATTTCTTTATATATATTCTATCTTCCTGCTCAAAGTAACATAAATTTAGCGAAAGCAGAAAAATATATAATATTGATTTTTTTTGAAGTGATCTAACACTATGTATGGCTGCCGGTTAAATCATATAGACATTCTTTAAATATTGTGCCAGTAAAGTTTGTTATGTCTCTTTCGACTACCCATTTCTATTGTCTAATAAGTTCTTATAATTTCTTTACTTTCAGTTTTTTTATTATTTTAGTTTCTATTCCTCTTTGTAAAATACAAAATTCAGAAAAAATTGAATTATTTTAAATATAATTAAAGTCAACTAAATATCACTTTATATTGTAACATCACTTAAAAAATTTTGTTAAAATTCTTAGAAAAAAATAAATTTAAATTCGACAGGCAAAAATTCAAATATATAGAAATAAATTTCTGATCGCGAAAAATATTCCATCGAGATATGTCTTGTTTCGTTTTTTTCACCCGCCCTCGTGCCATATTATCTACTTTCTACTTTTCACTTACTTCTTGCAAATTGATATAACTCCAAAATGAAGTTAAATAAAAAGAGTTGATATCCATCCAAAAGTTATCGTTTTCAGGCCAGGTTTCCTATAGCACTTTTTATATCAAATACACAAGTCTCTCGAGTAACTATTATACTTTTTGTTTACTAAAGTTTGTCTTAATGTCCTTTAAAAGGCTTCACGGCTTACGCTGCAATTTTTTTAAGCATTTTTGTGGTTATAAATCATGGTATAGTCAAGGAAATAATTCTTAGATTGATTTATTATGTCTCTTAAATGCAATCTTTATGTCACAGGTGTATTTCTAATGTTTTCTTACCTCGAAGAACAGATTCTAAGCCATTTCAATAGAAGGCTCTATATAAACAATTTTAAGTGTTATTAAGCCTTTAGAAAACGGATTATAAAAACTTGGTTGTATGGAAACGCATAAAAAAATATTATATTTTTAGTTAAATATTGCTCTCATATAAATATAAATTACATCTTAAGAGGGCTCTATACACCAAAATTCCTCAATATAATACAATTTTCGATACTATATTTTGCTAATTTGATTTAAATGTTCGATTTCCTCCCGCGCTTTCGGATTACCTGGTTTTCTTTGTATAACTTTAAGTTTGAAGCCAGAAAATTATGTTTAAAGAAGTGCTTTTTTACACCCATTGCTGTTATCAGATTGTTTCATCCATGAATTCGTTAAGATTTACGAGTTATACTAAATGTCGCATTTTATTATGTCCCATCTTGTCTAAAAATAAAAAAGGCTGAAATAAAACTACATTTGTTCAAACCAACACCAATATTTTCAACTTTAAAATTAAAATTTGACTATTTAAATTGTCAGATAGATTCTTATATTCTATATGCTCGGTTTTGGTAAAAAAATTTTACTAAAAATTCTGATAAATTTTGTTTTTATTTTATTATGTATCCATTCCATTTTATTTTGACCCCCCCTCAATTATTCGTTAATGCATTGCCCTGTTACAATGCATAAACTGGTGTAGAAGCCTGGTAAGCAAAACGGTTAAAAAAATATTTTGACAAAACCAATTATTTGCAGTATATTTATGTAACTTAGGTCTTATTTTCAGGATTTTTTTTAAACTTGTAAATTAAGTATTTTGATTTATTAAACCCTTTTCGGTTTTAAATGGTCTCAACCTATTGAAAATCTTACATTCTCACTGAATAATTAATTTTACGCTAAACAGTCGTTATCTGCTATAAAAGCGTAAATACGATTTTTTAGGCCTTTTGATTTGGAAAATGTAATTATCTGCTGTATTTCACCTTTTCTTCAAAGTAAAATTCAGCAGGGGGGGCTACTCGGAGGGGAATCGTTTTATAGGGATTTTAGATCAATATAATGATCTTTGCAACCAATACCATAAAGTTTCGATCAATATAATAATTGTTGCAATTAATATCATGATCCTTGCAATCAAAATCATGATCCTTGCGCTCAATATAAAATAAAATAAAACTTTATTTAAAAGTATCCCATCTTTTTAAAATAGTGGCAAGTTTTATATCTGTTTTCATGACATTAACGCAGTTCTAGGTTTAACATAAATAACTGCTACCCAAAACTCCATCGGTAGCCCCTGCGATACCTACGTCCCAAAGCATTTCATCTATCAAGTACGTAGAATCCTAATTTATAGGTGAGGCATTTGCCCGGAGTCGTTAATGTCTGTTGCATGGAGTGTGGTCGAAGGCCGAAGCCCCATCTGGGCTCCCCCAAGACTATGCAGCATTCCCACTTACTCTACACTTTCTGAACCCAATAAACTTCTAGCTAAGATATATTTCACAGACTTACATGGGATCCACTTAACAGTGCAATGTCATACCAACAAGTATATCCTGCTATTAGCTCTCACGGCTTTTAATGGGTTTTATTTTTATATCTCCCAGGCGCTAAGTCTTCTAACCCGAGTGAGCAAGGCTAGGTTTCCATGCTTTTACATGGCAATTACCTACATGTTCAGCCGCGGTCTGCAATCTGGTTACATAAAAAACTACAAATAAATTTGTAGAAAAAGTTTCTCCATTTCTAAGACCTCTCCTCTTCATAACAACTCCCATGGAACAACCGAAGATGTAGTGTGGTTGTATTACCACCAAAAATCCAAACAATGATCCTCACACCAGTTTCACACACTCATTGCCAAGCAGAAAGTTTTTATGTGGTTATCCTTCATCCACTACTTGCGATCAATATAATAATTATTTTTTTAAAAATTAACTTAAGGTAAAATTCCTTTTCGGGTAAAAATAGCCACAAAAACAAATATCATTTGTATGTCGGTACAACACTAGAATGTATAGAGTGTAAAAATGACAATGGTTTAGAGTGTCTTACGGAAACATTGAGATCACGCAATGAAAATCTCCCACTAATACCATTCCAACTCGGATGAAACAAATGGTTTCCAATAATAATCAGGAACGCATAATTGCAAGACATTGTAAAGCCATTCTAGGTCTTCAATTACCTCATGGTATAGAATAAAATACCAGATGGTTAATAGTATCATTAAACGATATTTAAAAACAGGCCTGGTATTTGCTGAGAAAAGAGTTTAGTATATGCGCTCAAAGTTAACTTTGGAAATCAAAGAGAGCTTACAAACATATGTTAGTTCAGAGTGTACAAAAACCTTGCATGAGTTGGCAGAATGAGTCCAAAGTACATTTAATGTTAATGTGTCAACTAGTACAATTGATCGCTCACCAAGAGAATTCTATAAAACTCTAAAGCGTGTAACATTAGTGCCTGGGCGTTGAAATTCATCTTCGACAATTGAGCTCAGAACCAATTACACATTTAGTTTTCGTGGGTTATAGGTTGATAACCATAACAAAAATTTTGTCGGGTTAGATGAAGTTGGGTTGCCAATAGAAACACGCTCCAGTATAAACCATAATAAGAGATATGGATCTGCATACCTTTTTGTGACTACAGCCAGAAATAGAAATATATCGGTAGTTGCCGCAATCAACAAATATGGTATGATATACCATAAGATTTATGTGAGAGCCGTAAATGGAAAGTACTCTAAATTGTATTTAAGGAGATTAATGGAAGTTGTTAATGGCAGGAATTTTGAATCGTATATTTGTAATAAACAAGCGAGAATTCATCACTATCGTGGATTGATGATTATGAGGAAAAAGCCTCGTATCGAATAAAATACCTTCGACCTTATTCTCTATTTCTTAATCCAATTGAGAATTTATTCTCAATCTGAAAAAATAAAGTAATTCAAAGTGGTGCCTGTACAGACCTCAAGTGAGAATATTAATTTGTAAAATTTAATAAGATCACGGGCGAACATTATAATTCTTTATATCGAAAAATCTCAGGGTATTGCAGAAGGCTAAAGATGGACAGGTGTTTCTTGAATAATAATTCCCATGTACTAATTATAGTTTTATTTATTAACTTTGTATTTTTGGAAAATAATTATTATAATGATTGCAATTATTATGATATTGTTCCAAAAATCTTTATATTGTCGCAAAGATTATAATATTTATCGTAAAATCATGATATTTATTGCAAGGATTATTATATTCATCGAAAATCTCTATAAATACGACAATAATGTATGCAAATTTTAAAGTATTTTATTTATGTGGAAGCTCAAGAAATATTTCGGGAATTTATCAATTTTGTTAAGAAAAAAACATATTGATCATTTCGATGAACTCATCCGACACATTTACAATTAACTTAAAAAAAGGGTTTTTTGCATATTTTAGATACATTTTGTCGCATTGTTTTAAAAAATAAATCTACTACAAGCCTAAAAGTCTTAGTATATATTTTTATCTATTTTTCAGAACCGATAAGAGTTATTTTCAATAAAAACTGTCATTTTAAGAACTCACATGTGTTTAAAAGTGTATTCTATTTTTATATACACATAATAGAGTATTTTTATATTCAAAAATATACTTTAATAAGACTTCACGTCCTCCCAATCGACAATCATCATCACAAAGTAAAGTATTGAATCCCCGATTCTGAAGCCTTTCTTTTCCACCGTTTTTAGATAAATAACATCATCATCGGCACTACAGCCTTGTATGAGCCTTGGCCGCTTTCAGTAATACTGCCCCCGGTTTTTTTCCAGTGGGTTTGTATACATTTTCGGGTTTCGAAACAAGGTGGTTTTAAAGGATGGGTTGTTAACCCTACGCCCGACTCCAAATTAGAGGACCTGTCACTTTTAATAGCCTCTTACGACAATCAAAGAATATCCAAGCCAATTCTGCTCCCGCCATAGTAGGCAAATTTAGATAAATAACTTTATGTTATAAATATGTTAATCAACTAGTTTCGTTTTTTTTGTATTTATATTTTAAAAAGCATTGGCATTGTAATAAATTATACCTCTATTTAAATATCAAAAGAAAGGAAAACCAAAAGTCTTAAATATATTTATTTATATGCCGTGTTATGTTTCTTCGGTAATAGTGTACACTGATTTAAATCACTCTTTTTTGCTTTGCAAACATATTAAAAATAGAAAGCAAAAAAACTAAAATAAAAAGCCCATCCATTAAAATAGCTTTGATTTGATATCATGTCTAGTTAGTAGATGTTTTAACTTTTTTGATACAAGAAAATATTAAGCAAGCATGTAATGAAAAGAAAAGCAGGAAAGGACATGCGGTAATGTATATATAGGATTAAGAGATAATGTCTAAACCATTGAAATATGAGAAATAAATGGAAGCAAAAATATAAAGGTTATTATAATACTAAAATTGGTCTAGTAGATAGCAGGGTTCTACCTGACATGGGAATTAATGAAATAGCGTCGGCATTTCTTTTGTTGATATACTAAAACATTAAAACAAATTTTTTTGAAAAAATACAAGAAAGGTTCTTTAAAGCTAAATCAAATTCCTTTGGCCCACAATTAATGATTATAGTAAAAACCAGAAAATCTTGCAATTATATAGTTAATCAGATTAAATAATTCTTTTATGAATCAAATCAAGGTTTTATCACTTTAAATCGACACATTTTTATAATAGAAGGGTAAAAAATTTTTAAATTATTGAATTCGAAATATATTTTTATACAAAATTATAACCCATATGGATATCAAAAAATTTGAAAAATATTTAAGAAAGCTTCCCACAGAAGAAAAAATACTAAACAATGAAAAAAGGGTATCTGTGCTGAAAGGACAAGATATATTCTTACATTTAAAAAAGCAAGATATTCAAGACAATGAAATACAAAGTATAATGGATTATCTTATATCCCAAAATACTTTAGTGCGTGTTGTCTTATCTGGCCAACAGAATTGTATGCTTCAGCTTTCAAAAACATTCAAAAAAACAGATTTCTACATATGGGTAACTGAAAGTACAAGTTCTACAAATTTAATCATCAGTTTGGCTTTGATTTTCTTATCATTAGCTCTTGTAATGTATCAAGTATGGCCATCAAAACTCAGAAGATGTACGGTTTATGTGGCATATCCTCTCATGGCATTTGTAGTATTTTTAATTGTTCTTGGTATTTTACGACTTATCATTTTTAGTATTACATTTTTTACAAATTCACCTGGTATTTGGTTGTTTCCAAATTTATTTGCAGATGTCGGATTCGTTGATAGTTTTATACCAGTTTGGTCTTACCATGGCGTCGATACAAAACCTAAAAAGAATAGTGAAGACTGACATTATTAAAAAATTCGATATAAATTATTATATTCATTTTCTAATAATTCTATTTTAATTAACTTTCAAATTCTAAAATTAACCGTTCTGTTGAAAGTTATATTAGTTTAATTTTGAAAGTTTTTCATTTAAGTTTTTATTTCAATAAACCTTTCTATCAATAGATTAGGCTAGCCTAGTCGGATGTAATTCTTTTCTTTATTTTATTTACAAATATATTTTTTAGTTAAGAAATCATTAATGCATTTAAAAAGGTAATATTTATTTAAATTAACTAAATTAAAATTTATATTTTTGTTTGCTGGCTCTAAAATTCTTGATATTTGCCGTTTTAATTTGAGCAGCTACTTTACATATTTAATATCGATTATTTGTTTTTTGTTTTTTTTTAAAAAAAAATTATAGGTTTAGTAAATTATTGATTTTTTGCTTTTTAATATTTTTTTATAGTTGGTAGATATGTATGGTAACGTATAGGTCGAAAATACATCTTTTTTACTCTAATATATCTCGATAAGCTTTCTGAATATCTCGATTGACTCTTTATATTTGGTTTTTTCGTCTTTATTTAAACTGAAAATGTTTTTAAGAATTTAAAATGAACATATGCTAATATTTAAATAAATATTCGGAATAACTTAAGATAGATTTTATTACTCTGTTATAATATATTACTTTAATTTTACAAATTAGGTGGCCTAACAGAATATCTATAAATAAAATAAATCTTTTAGCTAATAAATAGTATCCTTAGATTCCATGGTTTTCAATTAACATTCATAATAATTAAATTTATTTTTATTATGCTTTATAATTGAATTTCAGATCAAAGTAAATAAATATTTTGGGTCATTATACAAAGTTCGAAAATACGTTTTATTCAGGTAATACTTTCCAATTATGTATGAGGATTGAAAATTTTAAGCCTACAGAATGAATCTTTATTTTATACTTACTTACATATTCGATTCCTCTTTTTCTTCTCGGTCTCGAGAAAGGAAAAATTTTTGTTTTCCATCTGTTTCTTTAAATATTTTGCAATTCAGGATTATAGGAGATCAGCCTATAGATCCTCTGCCATTTATTTCCACCACAATGGAAGTTTTTTTTATTTTAATGACCTAAATATATATTTTTTAATTTACTCGTTATAATTTGAATGATACTGCCTTTGAAAACAGATGGGCTTAATTTTCACTGGAAATTCAATTCTGAAAATTCAATACCGAATTTGAATCTAATAAGATGTGCTGAAAAGAATATATATTCTTGGTGAATAAAATTTATCAACAACTAGAAACTTAAAAAACTAAAAAAAATAGAAACAAGTAAATGGTCAATATAAATATGTAAAACAGATAAAAAATCTTATAAATGTAAATATTCCTTTATCTATATTTCAAAAAATATTTTTGGAAAAAACGATTGCTACCTCTTCAAACAGAACAATTTATGAAACGGTCTGGTCACAATATTTTAAAACTATAAAGTTTTTTTTAATTATAAATTTAAAGTAAATCATATGGAATATAAAAGCGAATATTTTTATTTAAATTTGAGTAAATAAATAGTTAATGAATTACAAATAAATGCTTAAATATGAATCAAATGTTGAATTCTAAGTAAAAAAATTTATATTTTAAAGTGATATCTTATATAGTCTCCCTAAAATAAAATATATATTTTTCTAATCAAATGACCCATTTTATGGTTGGTAAATTTATAGTTGTAGAAGGAATAGATAAATCTGGAAAGACTACAGTTGCATTGAAAGTAAAAGAATATTTACAGAAATATAAGAAAAGTATACATTGTATGTCATTTCCGGAACGAACAACTGAAATAGGTAAAATATTAAATAAGTTTTTATCTAAAAAGATAAAACTTCCGAATGAAACCGTTCATTTATTATTCTCAGCAAATAGATGGGAATTTGCAAAAGAAATTTCAGAAAAAAGAAAAGATCAAATTATATTATGTGATAGATATTATCTTTCTGGTCTATCTTATAGTATAGTAAATGGGTTGGATGAGGAGTGGTGCGAGTTTTCAGATAAAGGATTACCTAAACCCGATCTAACGATATTTATTGATATTAAGCCGACACAAGTTGTTTGTAGAAAAGGATTCGGTGAGGAAATCTATGAATGTTCGGAATATCAAAAGAAAGTATACGAAGTTTTGAAAATCAATGTTCTTAAAAGTAAAGAATTTATGATAATTGATGGAAACCTTTCGATAGAAGAAATCGTAGAAAATATTTCTTTATCAATTTTGAATTTGAAATAAAATTGTGTTTTTGATTTTTAATAAAAACTATTTTAAAATGATAATGAAAAATATCTAAAAATAAAAATTTGCTAAGCTTCTTTAATTTACTTTTATTTGGTAAAATTTTAATTTTTCTTTCACAAAAATTTATTTCTAAAAATATTTTAAAAGTTCTTTGAAAGAATCAAACCATTATTTTCACCGTATGAAATAATTAAAGCTTTTAAAATTTGACCCGATTTTAGAACATCTGTTACATAAATATCTTCTACCGTATTAGCCAATATATCTAATGATCTAAATACACCTCGATAAGTGATATAACATTTTTGGTCTTCTATATGCGTAATCCTTGCAGAAGCTTGGAAAGGTGTAACTTTGTAAATTTTACATGTAACATTTGCCCCTATAAAAGGCATTGGAAGATTGAAAATTGGAAGGCCATTTTTCAGTAAAATATTTGTATCTTCACCAGGAAATGTTAACATCAGGGTGATAAAATATTTAAAAAATTTCTTCGTGTAACATAAAAATATCTTTTTCTTTATTTTTACGTGAATATAAGCAGACTTCTCTTTTCTAAATTTTAAACAAGAAAGTTTAATATGATAAAATACAGTAGAGATCAATCTCTTATTCTGATAACCACACCCCTAATTTAACTTTAAAAGAAAAATTAAAAACAATTCTTATTTAAATTTTTTTAAAAATACGATTCATTAACTAAAAATGAAAAAATTAAATTTTACTATAAAATAATTTTTAATTTGATGATTTACTCAAACTTTTATTTCTTTTTTAAAATTGATATTTGTTTATAAAATTTTAAGAGATTTTAAAAGATTTTAAAAGAATTGTTCTTAAATGGAATGTATATTTTTTAGTGGTGATTACTTATTTCTGTAAAAATACAACCAAAAAAAAAAAACTATGTTAATTTTTTTAATGATACTTTCAAAATAATTCTAAATATCAGGTTGGGATTCAAAAGCAATCTAAAATAATTGGATAATTGATGTAAATATCGCTATTTATTGATATAATATGTATTTGGCGACACAAAAAACCTAAAAACAGTAAACTAATTCGTTTCAATAGTTATTTATAATTCAAGTATTATTACTAAAAAATAAATCTAAGACATTTAAATTCCTTCTGATTTATTTACCTAATAAATCGTATATTCTATGAAAAAATCGAATATTTGTTATTGTATAAAAAAATTGTTCAAGAATGTATAACCAGAATGTTCGGTATTTAAATATTTTTACCGTGATACATTTTTACTGGAATTCCGAATTTAAATCTTTTTCGACTCTATTATATAAGTTTTACTATTTTTTTATCGTTACCTTAGTCTTCTAAACCAGAATCTTTGTTTATAGTTATTATCGGTTCCTTTAGTGTAATTATTCATCTAAATAAGAGATATTTTATTTTCAGTTTTTAGCATTCTACATTATACTTTCGGCTACTAGCTTATTCCATAATGAATATTGGTTGTTTATGTCTGTCTGCCTTTTATATAACACACTTCAACAATTTATTAAACTCTCTGACATTGATCCTGATTAAAGTCTTTTTCATCGATCATAAGTAATCGTTTAAACATACTTTTTAAACTCATTCGTTGAAGGTTCTATATTGGGGATATTTGAAGTCTTTAAAGATATCTTTTATGGTTTTTGTTGGTACTATCTTCGATTATATCATTTAAAATTATATTTACACTACGATATAAATAGAATAAATTCCTAATAGATCAAAGTTATATAGGTTTTGCAGTTTCAACAATTTGAAGTGAATTTTGGAAAGTAATTCTTACCTCACAAAGTATCGAGTTTTAAATTTCTTGGTACCTTTAGAGATGAAAATATCAAAAGTGATGAAGAAATAAAGGAAATAATTGAGGCGGAAAACAAGGCCTACTGTCCCCTGCATAACTTAATTAAGTCAAGATGTATAAGTAGAGATACAAAAGAGCTTATATATAGAACCATAATAAGACAGTTGTAATGTATGAAACAGAGACTTTGGTAATGACAAAAAGAGATGAAAGACTTCTAAATACTTATGAAAGAAAGATACTTCATAGAATATAGGGCTATAAAACATATAAAATGAGCGAAAAATAAGAACGCATCTAGAAATCCATGATCTTTATCGTGAATCAAATTTGGTTACTGAAATAAAAAAGGTAATGTTAAGATGACTAGAACATGTGGTAAGATTACCACCTGATCTAGGAGTAGATCAATTCTACTTGTATAAAACTAATGGGAAAATAAGAATAGGTAGACCTCAAAAAAAAATGGTTAGATGCTGTGGGCAGTACCTGAGAATGCTTAATGAAAGACAATAGAAGACAAAGGCATAAGATAAGAAAGAAATGAGAAGGATTGCAAAGTATGACCAAGATTTTCAAGAACTGTAGCGCATCTTAGTAGTAATCCTAATCTCACGGAGGGTTAACTATTTTTACTTCTATTTAAAGTTAAATATGTAAAATATTAAGATTACCATTGAGTTTGAAGATTTCAATTTAAAGCTTTAAAAGTTGATCTTTTCTAAAACTAAAATAATTTCTTTTTGTGTATAAATATGTTTTAATAAATTATTCGGAAAAACTTGCCGAAAAATAAGATTAAGCAATGAAAAACCTCCCTAAACCTAAATATCTTATAAATGAAATAAATGTAGACATTCTGTAATGAAAATTAACAATTTAAAATAGTCTTATTTTAAAAATCTTCATAAAAATATTTTAATTTTTCTTTAATAAAATTTTTACCAATCAAATGCAAATTGTATTACAAATAAATTAAAATTTTATTCTAATGTATGTTAAACTTGTATTACAAATAAACCATTTTATAAAAATAAGAATCAAAAGAAAATTTTTGAATTGTAAAAATATTTTTTAAATTTGTGTTTTATTTATTTATTTATATTCTATTAATATTATGAAATATCATCCTTTATTAACCAATCAAAGGCTTCGATTATAGATTCTTTTTTTCTCGTTGTACACGAAAAAACTGCTATTTTTCTCTTTGAATATGATTTTTTAATTATTTCTTCAATTTCATCAATCGAAATATGCATATTTAATTCACTTTTGTTAAGTAAAATAAGAAATGAGCATCGAATTAGTTCCACTTCCTGTGAAAGTTGAATTAATACACTTAAATATATTTCTTTTCTCGCAATATCGTTCGAATCAATAACATAAATTACGTATTTGGTATTCATAAAATAACATCTCCAAAAGTTTCTCACATTTACATTTCCACTTAAATCCCAAACTGTAAAAGTTTTATCATTATACATAATAGTTTCTGTATTAAATCCTATTGTAGGTACAATTAATGTGTCGTCAGTAATTTCTTTTTCGTCTTTTGAAATTGATATCTTTTCTAAAATTCTTAAAATAGAAGTTTTACCAGTGTTATCCAATCCTAATATTAAAATTTTCTTTTCTTTTCCATAATAAAACCGAGATAATATAAATCCCATTCGAAAGGATAAAAACTTTTTTTATTTTTATTTATTTAAAAAGTATTTGTTTACGAATCAATCAAAATATTTAAAAAAATCAGTTTATAAATTTATAGATTCTTTCATTTCAAATACAAATAATTTTATAATCATTAAATTTTATCTAAAAAACCAATAAATTTCAAATGAGAATATTCTATGAAATGAGTCTTGGATTTGATAAACATTTACTAGATTTTTTTTTATTTTTACAAATTAAAAAATTTTAAAAATCGATTAAAGATAAATTTAGAAGTCTTTTGCTTTTTTATAAAATATTTTTAATTCAAATGAAAATTACCCTTGGAAAATGATGAATGTTTTTTTCAGTTATCCCTGTCTGAATTTGATGAAAAAATATTTCTGATTCCCATTTTTTTTGTTAATTTTTAAAATATTTTGATGTTTTTTCTTCAAATACTATTTTCTTTTTTTTAAAATTTGTTTCTTTCTTTTTATTCTTAAGACTTATTCTTAAAATTGAATTTTCCTTGACATCTTGTTTTGGATCATTTAAATCATCATCGGATTCTGGTGTATCCATAATATCAGTCAAAACTCTTTTAGTTTCATTTTTAGATTCTGTATTTTTATACTTCAAAAGATTTTTAGTAGCAAATGTGTTTAAATTTTTAGAAAAAACATTATTACCTATCAAATCCCCTAAGAAATACAAATTCGTTTCCAAAGGATTTAAATTGATTCTTTTTTGTTGAATTGGACAAAATACAACTTGGTGATTGAAAGTTTTTATTGCATTTTCCATTTTTTTAAGAAAATTTTCATCTAAATTTTTTTGTTTTAGAAAGCTTAATAATCCTTCCGAACCTATCTTTTTGAGTGTTTTATAAGCAGTAATTACTCCCAAACCTTTTATTCCTTCTATATAATCACATCCACTCATTATAGCAATTTTTTGAATATTTTCATAAAAAAATAAATCTTTCACTTTCTTAAGAATTTCTCTTTCATATAAAGATACAAATTCACCATCAAATTTATATAAAATAGATGAACAACCATAAACAATAAAATCACTATCTTCTGTTAGAATACAATCTACAAATCCTATATTTTGTAAATAAGTAAGTTGTGCATCTGTTTCATAAGGTGAGATTATGAACTCAATATTCTCTTTTATTAATTCTTCGATTACATCATTAACCATTTCTCTTGTAACATTAACACATTGTTTCATAAGTTCTTTTGCTCTGGATATGTCATTTCTTTTAAGTGCATCCATAGCTTCTTGTTTAGCTTTCTGTTTTCTTTCTTGTCTAATATTCAATGTATGTTCCTTCATTGGTAAATGATCACCGTCAAATATTACTACTGGTATTATTTTATGACTCAATATGGATTTTATTTTTGAAAGAAAAGCTTTAACATATCTTTTATTTGGAACATTATAGAATAAATCTTCTGCAATATAAGGAATTATCTGATATAACCAGCAATGTCCATCGATTCCTATTCTTTTATTTTTGAAACATGAAATGTGTTTTCTTTGAAGGTGATTTTTTAATAAAGGAAGAAGTCCATTAATTCCCATAATTATAGGGTATTTAGTTTATATTAAAAGGCTTAAACGATTCTTGAAAAAATATTAAAATTAAAATTGCATTAAAAATATTTTATATTAGTTAGAAAAAAAATTTGACTGAAAATGAAGAAATGTTACATTCTGTTTTTTAAACTATGATTTTCTGTTATAATTCAAAGAAAAACACTAAATTTAAATTATTACTAAATTATAAATCAATAATAACTTAGTTCTAAATTATAATTTATTAGATCATATTATAAACAAATAGTAATATTATACTTTATGATTTATCGCACTATATAAAAATTTAATGTCCATCTTATATTTTCAGGTTAATGATAATAAGGTTATACTATTTTATACCCAGTTACTTTAATAAAATTTAAGCATTTAACTTGAATAAAATGAAACTAATAATTACTTAAAACTGTAAATCTCAGTATATTATGAAAAATCGAAAATTTAAATGTTTGAATACGATATTTAAACTTACTTTATTTTTAAGAATCTAAAATCATTAATGAAAACATCTGTATTTTACTTAAATATGGTTTTACAGAAAGTTTAACTCACATAAGAATAATTTAATACAATTTATTATTCATACTTAAAAATTTCTAATACAATTGTATAGATACTATTGGTTTTAATTTAAGAAATAAAACAGAGTGACTCATATTTTGCGGACTAAATGATTCTTTTGGATAAAAAATATTTATGAATATTAGATGGCAAAACATTTGATTATTCACTAAATTTTAAAATTTTAGGCCGATTTATTTTGACAGGTTCCAAGAACAAAAATTTATTTAATTTTTTTTTCATATTGAATTAATTTTTAAAAACACATTGACTTCTAGATCCTTTTTTTATTTGAATGGAATTAGATTTTGAGATATTATTAATTCTAATATTACGATATTTTCCACACCATGCCTGGAGCAGAATTGGCTTGGACCTTCCCTGTTATTTGTACGAGGCAACTAAAAAGATTTGGTCTTCCATGTTTGGGTTAAGCGTAGAGCTAAAAATTCCTTTTTTAAACCACCTTGTTATGAAAGCTGAAAAGTAAACAAACCCACTAAAAACAGACCAATAAGTGGCATTTCTCAGGGAGTTTGAGGATGGTGCAAGGCTGCAGTGCCTAGGATAAATAAATATCAAATATGACAAAATTATTTTAACCAAGAATTTTGAAGCCTGTAATATTTATGAATTAGAAATATCTTTTAATTACGTTTCTAAATAAATATTAAGAATAATTATCAAATAAGAAATTATACATTAGATGTTGTTGTATGTAGGTCATAGGTGTGGATATTTATTCTGATAGACTACAGTTAAATTGATTCATCAAAAAAATATGTTGCATTCTCACTAGGAATTATTAGTTGTATAATATGTTTAATAAATGTAGTATATATTACATAGATGTTTTTTTTTTAAAACTCGTAATTATTCGAAAAGTTAAAGGAGCAAGAAATATGGAAGCTACAAAAAATCTAGCATATTTTAAATATTCTATCACCGATTTGAATTTCATTCGAAGATTGAATCATGCTCATTTAATATATTTCAAAAATAATACATAAAACAAAACTAAAAAAATCGATATAAAATGCTACATTTACTAATGGTTTAAAAGGAAATTGATTAAAATATCTAAAAAAATAAATTACGAGTTACCATCAATTGGTTAATAATTTAAATAATAGATCGAAGTGACAAAAAACATATGTTAAAGATTATGATAAAATTAAAATATAATTTAAACTCAATATAATCATGTTATGAATAAAAAAAATATATGTCGAATATTTTTTTACGATCGTTTTAAATTGCTTAACTTTTGAATCTCATCATTGATAATTAGATAATTTTCTTGTTATAAATGATCATCATATCAAAAAAATCATATTTAAGGAGTAATTGATACATTTCATAAATGTTTTTGATAATTAAAAAAAAATATTTGAGGGTGCAGTACCATTTGGATTGATTATGCCATATTTATATTTTTAGAGGTTTTAAAAAATACCCATGATTGAGAATAAACGAGCGGTTATATATTCGTTTTTATTTGGATTATCTTCTTCAATTTATTTAATCATTTTGCAATATCCTATTAAAATGAATTACAACTCGATGATATATACACATATTTTATTCTTCTCATTAGTATCATTTATTTTGAATTTTATATCTAGAAATAGAAAAGTGACTACGTTTATGCTTATACCATCAATTTTTTCAATATTTTATGGAATTTTAGATTATCTAATTATTCTATCGATTTGTAATAATTTGAAATACAAATCATTTATTTAATTAAATTCTGGGTTAAAATATTTTTTACCATTTTTACATGTTTTCTTCTACCTCTTTGACCACTTTTGTCTCTTCTTCCAAATCCGACTCTTCATTTATGTTATTGGTCGGTTCCTCTAAAGTGGTTCCTCCTTGTAAAATAAAGGGGGCTTTATATTTTGGTTTAAAATTTTTGGCACCATCTTCCTCTGTTTTCGCTTCTTTTAAAGGGGGTATTGGTTCCTCATGCATCTCTGATCTCATAATAACACCCATTGACGCTCTCTCCCAGCTCTCTTCGGCATTTAGTCCTGACTCAAGTCCTCTTCGTCGATCAAAGGAAATAGTTTCGACTGTCTTCTTAAGTACTATAGACTGAATGTATGCCTCTACATACATGGGTATTTCTAGTCTTTTAAGATGAGCTTTATGGTATTTTGTCACAATACCGTCCCAGGTCATCACATAGGGGATTATCTCAACACTACACCTATAAATAAGACCCAACTCATTGGCTAGCAGGTCATACTTCCTAAGTTTTTCAGTTTCAACTATTTGAAGTGAATCTTGGGAAGTGATTCCTACTTCAATGAGTGTTATCTTATTCTTCTTCTTATCTAAAATAAATATGTCCGGTCTGTTATTCCGAATTTTAACATCAGTTTTAATTCTGGTGTCCACTCTTATCTCTGCATACTCATTATCAAGAATTTCTTGAACTGAGTGGCTCCTTATTCGTTTTGAAGACTTAAACTTATATCTATTTAGAAGAAGAAGGTGTAGGCATCTGACCACTTCATTATGCCGTCTAGTGTAATCATGGCCTAGCATTTTTTCGCATCTAGTAGCTAGATGATCCACAGTCTTACCAGACTTCCCGCAATGTTGACACACACCATCTGCTCCCCAGAATACATTTCTATCCTGGATATAGCAGAACACAGCTTCATTTCGTGGCCTAATATTTCCTCTCTTTAACCACCTTGAAGAGTCACTAACACTCACAAGCTCATTTTTTCTTGCATTATATAACTTTGAATGGAGTTTTCGTTTTTCTATTTCGTTATATAGTTTTGCAAGTTGAGCTTCTTCTAAACTTTTCTTAGTGACTTCTTCTACCAACCTGTACTTTACTTTTAAGAAGCCTTTTATTAGTGCAAGATGGGTTTTATTATTATTCTCCACCTTGAGGATTGCTGCTCGTCTAGTTGATATTTCTTTACTTTTTTCCAGACAATCCAAGAGTTGCAGAAGCATATGTTCGCTTCGCAACTCAACACTATGTAGGCCTCTTCCAAGTTCTGTTCTAGGAAGGTATAAACGCTCTTTACATCCTGGGCGGAGATGTATCTTATTCTTCACCAACACCGCACGCACTGCATCATCTAACTTAGAGAAGTCAGCCGGTTCAAGTCGAAGTACTCCTATGTGGTAGTTGATTAACGATATCGCATGTTGATTGATTGCAGAAAATAAATTTTTTGCATTTAATCTAGTGTGACAAAGTCTTTCAACTCTTGATATAAGTTTGCTCTGTACTTCTTCAAATGAGCTACGTGTTGGGATTCCTCTGCTATCTTCTATTATTCCTAAATATTTGTAAACACTAACACCTTCTAGAAGAGTAGCAGTATCTTCACAACACGTATCATTTGTGGCTGACTTCTCTTTGTTAATCTCTAAGCCAATCACCTCTAAAAATTCCTTTGCCTCGCCTGTCATAGCACTCAATGTGGAGCTGTCTTTTGCAAGGAGCTTAAGATCATCAATAAACAAGAGATGATTAGTAGAATGGGATTCTGCATCTGTTTGTACTGTCACTTTTGTGTATTTTTCATTAAGCTTTCGGCTTAATGGATCCATACACAACACAAATAACAAAGGTGACAGACTATCTCCTTGTAGAATCCCTCTATCAATCTTCTTGCTCATGATTTTTTCAGGCCCTACTGATATATCAATTTTCCATTTTGATATAATTACCTTAATAAATTTCAGGATCCAATCAGGTAAATTAAGGTTTTCAATGCATTGAGTTAAATAAGCATGATCTATTGAATCATAAGCTTTTTTAACATCAATCCATGTTGCCTTAAGATTATTTCCATACTCTTTATTTAAGGCAATATTCAGTAGAGCCTGCTCTTTCGCTCCCTGCACACCTCTTACCGCCCCTAATTGGTTCTCTGCAAGCAACCCTCGCCTTTCCACTTCAAGTTGAACGACTTTCGTTACACACTTTGTCGTTAACTTATAGAGGTTGGACATACAAGTGATTGGCCTGTAGTCAGAGCCTCTTTGTGGACTTCCTTTCGGTATCAAATACGTAAGCCCGCAGTAAAACCAATCAGCTTGAGGTGTTCCTTCTAAACATATAACTTTCACAATATCATAAAGATATTTGTGAAGAGTTGTAAGTTTCTTAATAAAAAAATTGTAAATACCATCAATTCCAGCAGCTTTCCAATTAGGAAGCCAATTAATGATATTCACAAATTCATCAAGTGAAGGAAACGTGGTCGGATGATTATCTGATACAAATGGAATCAAATAATCATCGTACGTGACTGTGTCATCATTTTTGTTCCACATTGTAGACCAAAAACTCACAATTTCATCACGGCTAACCACATGCTCGGATTCCACACGCTCAGATAACCCACGATAAAATCGACCTCGGAAAAGCTCAAACATACGATTCTCTTTTCGGAATTGCTTCCTACTTTCATGCATCGTAATTTTTTTCTCGTAAACATTCAAAGACTCATTCTTCTTAACTAAAGCCTCAGAAAGATCAGTTACGCTGCTCAAGTTTAAATTAAACTCTCGCATGATTTTCTTAAGGCTCTTCGTTTCCGAAGTGGAGAGCTTTTCCTGCTTACGAGCTTTCTCGAGGAGATCTTTGGAAAGTACTAACTTAGAAATTTTACTTTCTATGTTTTCCTTCCAAGCGGATCTAGGCTTTTCTTTACGTGTTGCCTCGTCATAGCATACCTGCGCAGCTTGCATGATATACGCGGCTTCCGTAATTGACTCAGGTACATGAGCTCCTGCATATTCACCGACTACTCGATTAATGAGATCCAGAACTTTACTATCAACCAATTCATTTGGATGTTTTCTAGTTCGGACCACCACTTTTCCAATTTCCTTCATTGAGATTTCTTTGATTTTACTCAAGAATTTATCTCTCAGGTTTATGTACTCCGTGGTGTCGGTCAAGGTGCATGTATCAGCGAGACAAGTGGCGATTCTACGTCGCTCTCCATTCTCTTCTGATTTTACATCCTTTCCCATCTCACTTTGTGCCAATTTTTTTAACACTTCGAGAGTTTCAGTGCAGCCGAATTTCTCATTATAGTACCTGTGAAGCTCTGTCCAGCCATTTCTTGGCATTCTTTCAAACCTTGTCTGTACTGCAAAAAAAACAATTCGAGGCCATTCCTTCGGGTCGGCTGTTACGGAATCGAATATCGTCCGCAATGTCATTAGCCTGTTACCTTCCGGAATAGCTAGAGTACAGGGGCTTGTCATGTCGTACGATGGCTCGCACGCAGAGACTTCAACCGAAGAGGGAACTGGTGCATTAGGCGAAGGTAAGGTGTCAAGCCCACTATTTTGCATTTTACTGCATGTTTGGCTTGGTGGTGGAGGTGTTATTGTTGTGTAGGAGGAGGAAGGTAGGGGAATCGCCGGTGGGTGTAGCTTACATTTTTGTATCTCACTATCACTCTTTTTCACCTCATCAGCGTCGTTTGCAGCCTTTATTTTGGTATTTTTCGATATTTCGCTGCTAACATTTTTCTTTCTACCCATAAGATTTGAAATACAAATCATATATTTATAATATTATATTTTTGAGTGTAATTTTATTTTGTGTGTTGATCATAACAATGAAATTATCATTAATGTCATTGCCTATAATTTTTATTAATCTATGCTTTCTACAACTAATTCTAAGATTAGAAATATTTGAAATCACTTCTACTGGCTTTGATTTAGCAAACATAGAGTTTGGATTAATCAAAAAAGAATATCCAATGTATAATTTAGTTTTAGTATTAGGAATATTAATGAGATTTTTTAGTAGTAGAACAATGAAGCATTATTCTATTGATAGAAATTACGCAGTTTTAAGTGCCTTTTCTATGTTTACTTTATCATTGATAAGTGTTTTATATAATCATAAAGAATTTATTCAGGAATTTGAAATTATCTCAAATTGTATAGTAACCTATTCTTTTTCATTGTTTTTTGGTGCGATTTCATACTTTTTAATCACAACTCATGCAATGAAAATGGATTTTCATTACATTATAAGTTTCGAATGCGTTTTTTTAATTTTAAGCCAACTGTTATTTAAATCTCTTCAAAATAATAGTTTTTTTGTAAAAAGTATCGTGGAAAAGAAACTTATTTCAATTTATTTTCCTTTTATGCTTATACCTATTGTAACATTGATATTTATATATCTTCACAAGAAATATTATTACATTGAAGATCAATAAACAATATAATTAATTGAGCAAATAAATATTATTATTTACCAACGAAATTTTAATTGAAAATAATTTTATGTTTCTTTTAATATCAAAACCATAAACCTTATTGATTAGATTATATTTTATACCTTTTTATAAGTATAATAATGTAAAACATATTTAAAAAGTATAAGAACTAAAAAGAATTTTTATTTTTTTACTTAATACATCTTAGTAAACTTTATAGCTTTTCAAATTATTTATAATTTAATATTGAGTATAAAAAATAATTTAAAATGTCAGCCAATAATATTTAACTTATAACCTTTGAAATAGCGAATATAAATAAGTCTTTTTCATACAAATAAAATTACTATTTTTGAAACGAAAAAACTTGATATTCATATATAAACATCTAGGTTTTATAAGTTTAGAAAAATTTAAGAAAACATAATACTTCTCACTTGAATCAATGAATAATTAGAAATTTGCTTATAATTTTACCTTCATCGTTTTAAAATACATCATATCCTTTAGATCCTACCTTAATATTCTAAAAATTATATACTTTTCGTTTAATTTTTTCTCTTATCTCACTATTTATTAAGAATTATTTATAGATTTTTCTAAAATTTCTAATTTTATATTTTTTTTCTAGTCAGATTACCTTTAATCATAAAAAGTCCATTTTATTACTATTTAACATAAAAATGTCTCAAATACTGTAGTAGTTAATAAAATATTATGGTGTAAGCGTTAACTGAATAAAATTGTCATACAGTTTTTTTCTTTCGTCTTTAATTATATTTGTAAGTATCTAATTACTAAAAATAAATTAAATCTATTCAAAATTATACTGATGAATCCTAAAGAAAAAGTAAAAATATTTGTAACCGAGAAATTATTTAAGAATACATTTAAAAAAAGGATTTTTTTTACTTAATTAACATATAAGTAACCTAAAAAAGCTTTCCTTAAATGAACAGTAAGACTAGGTTACCTTTGTAGTACTATGCAAGACTATATTTTAAAACAAAATATTAGTTGAAATTTATAAATAATATGTAAATCTCAATGTTTAAGATATTAATTTATCTCTTTTACGTAGATTTAAGAATGAAAAAAATTAATTATCAATAAATATTAAATATAAAAAAATTTGTGAAACCAAATCAATTAAATATACCATTATACTATATAGAAACTATTTATTATATATTTAGATTCATTATAGAGAAAATAGAGATATTCTTGTATTTACTTTTTCGATTAAATCATCTGTAATTTCCATATTTAGTTCATTGGTTTCATAATTCTTAAAAATCGCTTGTTCTAATTTCAATAAAAATTCCCAAATATATTTTTCTGTTGAAACGGGATTTGGAAAAGATTCTCCTGCTTTAGAATATTTTTCAATCTTTTCTTTACGAGTTACAATATATATACGTTCACAAGACTCCCTTAAAGAAGCATAAAAAATATTGTGCTTCTTATCAAGAAAAACATGAGATAAATTTTTCAAGATAGAAAATATGTTTGTTAAATTCGAAAAAGTGAGTCGCAAAAGGTAAATATTCAAGTCATTAAGATTTAGTGCTTTTGCATAACAAACTATACCTATAAGAACTATGATTTTTCGATATCTAACATCATCTTCAATCTGAAATCTGGGACTTAAATTTAAAAAGAAAATCGTATTCAATTGCGATTTAAATAATAAATATTCTTCAACTTCGTAGTTTTCTAAAGATAATTTTTGTCTAAAATCTAAAATATTTAGAAGTTGATAAAAATAAGCTTTACGATTAAAATTTTCAAACCCTAAAAGAATATTGTAAAAAATTTTTCTTAAGTTAAATATTTCACAGTAAAAAATGAGATTGTCTAAATTATTTTTGAATTTATATCTACTTTCAAAATCATCCTGATTTTTTGGTAGAACCTTGATTATTTGTAGCGCAAATATTCTTAAAAGAAACGAAACATATATAAAATTATTTTGTCTGATTATATTAGAAATTTTCTCAGGATATAAAGTAAAAAAGAAAAAAACTTCTGATAAAACAGCAAATCTAGAATTCTTTTTGATTAAACAAAGGCTATGATTTATATCCAATACTTTAGTGCGCTTAAGTATTTCTTTTCCTTTCGTTTTTTTAAAAAGATATTTTTCATATTCAATTATTTCTTGACAGAAGATATAAAGTTCAGTAAAATCAATCTTATTTTTAATCCCAAAATTTTTTACGTGATCTATTTTTTCTTTTAATTTCGACAAGAAAGAGTCACTAGATGCTTTTTGGTAAACAATATCTTCATTTCTAAAATTATTTGATTTTATTTTTAAATCGGGAATATCATGCGCTCCTTCATTGAATTCCTCTTGTATTTTACTTAAAACAGAAATTTTTATTTGATTATATTTAGGTTGATTGTAATCATTCCGAGGTGAAAGTATTTCATCTTTGCTTAAAAAGTCAAGAAATAAATTTATTTGGGATATATTTAAGTCAGATAAATATGAAAGATATTCATTACTTTTTTCATCTAAGTTTAAGCTGATCTTTTTGGGAAAACGAGTTCTTAAACTGCGGTTCCCTTTCAAAAATGATTTTGTATTTTGTTTCAATATGCCACTTTTTTTTGAGTCTGAAGTGAAAGAATAAGAATCATTATCTACAATACTCTCGCGATCCGACTGTAAGTGTCTTTTAGTAGGAAAAATCATGGTAATTATAAGAGTATCACTCCAAACTATTTTGGATTGTTTTCATGATGAGGTAGATATTTTTTTCGACTTATAAACTGATCTTTTATAAATAGTAAATTGAAGAGTTTGTATTTTTTTTAGAATATGGGATCGATCAGTTTTAACGCATATGTTAAAGCAATTTGTGATTTTAAAGAAAATCAAGAATAATTTACCTCACTACCAGATTACTATAATCGCAGCCTCGATTTTTTGTCATCTTAATATATTTACAGCAATAAGCATTCTGATTTATTTTTAATCTCGCCGGTAAAATAGACATCATTCTTGGTTGTTTATTTTACCATTTTGAATTTCAACAAATTAAAGATTGTTTTCAGGATTTTCATTATCTCGTATTAGCAATTTTTATAAAAAATAAAATTCTGGAACCGATGTAAATAGATACAAAATCTCCTATGACAACGGATAAATGAACGGGCTTATTAAAAAGTAAGAGCACATAAAACAACAACATTTTGAGTCAATACAAAATGATAAAGCCTCTAAAAGGAGGTAATTGGAAGAAAAGGCTCATGCATTATGAGAGTTTATTCAAATTTAACATGAGAACTAATGAAGAGAAAGAAAATTAAATGTTCATCAAGAGTAAAGTAAAAATTACATTTGATTTATACGCATCTGAAAAAGGAATTTTAGTTTTTATATTATACACAATTGAAATATAACAAAGTGCGCAAAATCATATGAGAAACGAAATAAATTCGAACTGTAAAACATCATAAGAGAAAACCCGAAGGGCTATTTCTTTAAAACAGTTCAAGAAAAGCCCAGTGCTGAAAATAAGATTGTTTTTTAGACCGATACTAATAGAAAACATAGATTCATGATATTAAGTCGAGTTGATTGACATTTTGTCAGAATCCGAGGATTTTTTTAAACTTATTTTTATATATCAAAATTAATTTACATATTTATTCTGCTTAGATATCTTAAAAGAAAAAATGAAGAAGAATTGGTCTAAATACATTCATATTTTTACCATTTTTGGTGCATCTACTACTATGAAACATGATAATAGCAGAGAATGTACAGACAAAACAGATATAGAACTATGTAGCATGTGAATTAAGTAAATGATGATACATGCGAAGCCTGGTTATTTTCAAAGTATAGGATACGCAGAACGTAAAAATATAAATGTAGAAATATACTTTCTCTTAGGCAGGAAGACAAAAATAGCAAAAGAAATCGAAATGCATCATTTTTGCTAAGATTAGGGATAGAAACGCTCATTATAGTGGCATAAACTGCTGTTTTTATGTAGACATGTCTGGAAAAAATTAAAACCTAGTCTAAAAGAATATCGCTTCACAAAGTGTATACCAACCTAAATTGTGAGAAGAACCAAGAAAGGTATTAAAGGAGCAATCCAATTTATAATTATTAATAAGTTACACTATTTTATGAATCAGTTAATATCAAAAATTTCAACATAACGAAAATGAAGTATCCTCGGTTTATAGCATTTTTTAATACCCAACCTAGTTATTTAACAAAGTTTCAAATTCATCTTCATCTTCGGAATGCTGCTCAACACGACTCTTGGTCGCCTTCTGTAATATCGATTACTGGTCTTTTTCTAGTGGGTATATTTAGTTTTTTCGGGTTTCGTACAAGGGTTTACGAGGTGGATTGTTAGCCGTACGGCTAACTCTAACCCGAAGGACAAGTTCCTTATATTCGCTTAATACAACAATCAGAAAATATTCAGCGCCAATTTTAATTTAACATGGTGAAAACAAATTTCTGAATTACATATCACAAATGGAAGTTGGATTTCTTAGTGCGATCTAATATTCAAGTCTTTTGTCATGAAAACGATATAATAAAGTAATGATTGCTCAAAAGATTCTGGTTTAGAAAAAAAAATCAAACATGCTAAAACATATGAGATTTCAGAGAACAATTTTTCTAACAAGTCGAACAAATGTCTCGAATCATCTATTAACAATCTTTAAAGCTGAGAAGGATGGCACAATAAGACAACTGAACTTATATATTGGAATAATTCTCACCGATGAAAGAAAGATTAGGCATTTCTACTTGAAATGACAAATGAATGTTTCTATAAATTTAGCACGAAACATGGAATTTAAAATCAACTCTATGCCCTGAGCAAATTTATACATACAATGAAAAGTTTATTTTTTAAATAAATTCCTTGATCTTTGATTTCACCAAGTTAAAATCCCAGAATGGTATTCAAGACTAAAGTTTTGGATTATATTTGATAAAGAATCAAATCAAAATGCAGATCGGACAAAATGAATGTCAAAACTGAAAAAATTACTACTTGAAATTTTAATAAGCAAAAAGCCGTTCAAATAAATCAAAAATCTTTGGTTTTTACAAGGGTTGCAAATGTATATTTTAACTTTTGCGCGGTTTAAGAGTTTTATAACCATTTATTTTAATATAGTAACATTTTTTTATGTAATAGAATTTAAAAAAACTTTTTTGAATCACCCGTAATTATACATATAGAAATATTTATCTATTTGCGACAAGAATTTCTGAATTTTTTAACAAAGCGAGTTTAAAAAACATCCAAAAAGCAGTTGTTTTATTTCATTAACGAATATTGTTCTAATATTTTGAAGTAATTTATAAGAATGAAATTATTCGGGTAAGACTTTTAGATTGCTTGACGAAACGTTAATAACAGTGCATAGACATAATTCTACAATGACACAGGGAAGTGAAGTTATATCAGCATTAACTTCGTCTAAACTAAACTAATTAAACCAAATAAATATTAGAAAATCAAACTCAAGAAATTTTTAAAAATAATTTTGCAAGAATAATATTTATCTAGAATTTATAAACTGGTGTCAAAATTCGAAATAAAAGAGGAATATTTATTTAGGATCGTATTTCAACATGATCTGATTTATCAAAGCCAGAGAAGTTTAGATTTGCAGTTCAGATTCTTAAAATAAAAACAGAAAAAAAGGTGAAGGCTATCATAACAACCAATGATTTTATATTTATAACCAATATTAGAACAATTTTCTAAATATATTTTATGATGATTTTGCTAAAATAAATTCTTATCGCATAAACCTTTGTTGTAACAATGATTAAATCTATGATAGTTTCTAAAAAACAAACGAACCTAAGTTAATTGATAGAAGAAGATAATTATAATAAAAAAATGATATTACTAAGCAATGATACTAATTAATACCAAACAAACACTCTATAGATACTACAAGAGAAATTTCTATTAAAACATTAAGAGTGAAAAATAAATTATAATATTATAGAAACTTAATTTGGTACATACATGCCGATTTTAAGGCGGACAAATCAAAAGCTCAATGTTTTAAATTTTAGCCTGATTTTGGAGCTGAGAAAACAATAAAATAGTAAAATTAATGCTAAAAATATAAATATAACTAAGAATTAAAACAAATCCCAACTTTTTATCGAATGTTTTTAATTAAAAACTTTGGGCATTAATAATCCTAAAATAAATCGAAACGAGATCATCATCTTAAATAATAACCTATAAGACTGAGAAGAAATAAAAAGCCTCACAGTTTCTTGTTAAAAAATATCATAGGGCAGTCACTCATTAAATCCGGAATTGCAAGGGTTAGAATCATGGTATTTTTTAGCCAATAATTCTTCAAGACCATTAAAACCCTCGGTTCCAAATTTTTCAATATCGAGAAATTTAAATATTTCGAATTCCAATTTAAACAGGAATTTAAATATATCCTCCTCCGCTTTCGATGGTTCCGAAATGAATCCATTTGTTTTTGAATAAAAATCAAGTATCTCTTTATATTCCAAATCAGATGTATCTGAATGTGATGAACTTGAAGGTGCATTTAAAAAACTCATATCTTTCTGTAAAAAAGTATGACATAGGCTTTTCAAAATTTTAGGAATATTCTTGCGGTCATTACATATTCGATGGAGTTTTGAATTTAGTCTTTTTAGATCAGGGGATCTTGAAAAACACGTTATACCCAAAATAGCTATCACTTTCCGAATAAAAATATTGTTTTGCACCTTGAATTCTGGACATAATATCAAAATGAACATTGAATTTAATTGTAATCTAAACAATAAATATTCTTCAAAAATGTGATTCCGGTAAATTATTTTTTGCTTAAAATCAAAAATATTTAGTAATTGATACAAGTTTGCTTTACTATTGAATTCTTTTATTCCCAAAAAAATATTATACATAATTTTTCTCAAATTAAATATTTTGTAAAAGTATTGACTTCTATAAAGATTTTCTTTTTTTATATATTTTCTTTTAAATTGTACTTTTCTATTTGGCAATATTTTGATAATATGTAAAGCAAATATTCTTAAAAGGAAAGAAACATGAACTAAATTTTGTTCTTTTATAAAATCTTTTATATCTTTATCATATAAAGAAAGAATATAAAAGGTTTCTGGTAGCATCATGTATCTGGAATTTTTTACAATTAATTCAAGACTGTGATTTATATCTAGAAAATTTATATGCCGTAAAATTTCATCTACTTGGATTTTCTTGTAAATATTTTTTTCATACCCCATTATTTCTTGAAATGTGGTAAACAATATATTCAAACTATTTGCATCTTTAAGGTCTAAAGATCCCAATTTATTCATTTCATTAAGTAGAAGATCAACAAATGAATCAATATTAGTCGTTTTATAAATAATATCGTCTATTTGGCGGTTTAGACGTGGTATTTTTTCCTCGGAAATATCTGTCACAATTTCCTCGCACTCATTTCTTATTTTATTTGAATAATATAATATTGGCTTTTTATTTTCAACACTATTTTTTATTTTTCTAGGATTGATATGAATGTTTTTTTTTAATAACGCAACAATTTTTTGTATTTCTGCTAGACTTAAATTTGATATATATTCGATATATTCATCATATTTTAAGGGATCCAAAGCAGATATGTTATACTTTTGATTTCCTAAATCGTCTGAGTGCATAATTGGTCTTTTGTTTGGTTCAAAACATTTTTTATCTAAACATTTTAACGTTATATTTTTTGAATTAGAACTTTTTTTTCTAATTTTTTTGGCAAATTTTTTAGGAATTATTTCTTTGAGCAGTTTTTTATTTATTATTTTAGAAGATAAATAGATTGGTAACGTATTATTTGACCTTTCATTGACATTTTTTTTACATAGATGAGATATTTTATTTGCAATAGTGTTTTTTCCACAAGATGTCTCTGTTTGTTTTTGTTTTTTCGGCTTATTCGAACACAAACAACTCCTATTTTCAGATATATTATAATTATTTGCATTGGGTGGTAGTTCCTGGGATATATCAAGTCTCATTCTTTTATTTGTACCTTTAAATTCCAAACCAAACTGTAATTTGTTTGAAATTTTGGAGCAAGAAGACTCCGTTTTATAAGAATTAGGTGAGAGATTCGTCTTTAATATATTGAGGTTAGGATCAGCCAGTGTATTTTTATCAGCAATAATATATTTCAGATTATCGCCTCTTAATGGGTGTGAATCAGGCATATACTTCGAAGATGATTTATTTTTGTGAAAAAGTTGAGTCGAATTTTCGCTTGATTCTGATATGGATAAAATAGAAGAATCCTCGCTTTTCCTGCTTTCAAATATTTTCAGTAGTCTAAAGGTTTTAGGCACATAGGTCGGTTTTTGATTTATTATTTTCGCTGTATTTCCAGATGACTGTAAAGAGTTTTTATTTTTTTTTCTTGTAAATAATTGTCTATTTCTTTTATCTTTATTAGTAGCCGTAAACGAATGGACATTTATTTGGCTTGATACTTCTACGGAATCAGATATTGCATCTTCCTTTGTTTTTTTATTTGCTCTATCGTCACATATTCCTAAAAGCGATGTATCTGCAACCGCAGCACCGAAAGTTTCAGAATGACTCAAACATTTAACTAATGGCTTTTCAAATGTTTTCTCTTCATCATGTTTTTCTATAATATCTGATCTACTACTGAATGCAATCTCGGTAGAATCTTTTTTACTACCATTCCTATATCTTTTGGAACATATAATAGATAACGAATAAAAAATTTCTGTATATAATATATTCATGGGTATTATTTTTCTGAAAAAAATTTATTCACATAAATTAACCTATTATAGAATATTATATTTTTTTTTAAATTAGCAATTTATTTAATTTTTTTTTTGATTTTATAAAATCGTAGGCTCAAAAAGGTTTAATAAATTAGAAATTCACGAAAATATCGTTTTTAGATTTTATTACAAAATAAAAGAAGTTCTGGCCTAATCTAAAACATTCAATTACATATTCAAAAAAATATATAATAAAATAAACTTCTTTTTCTATTTTTAAAAAATTTTTAAAAAATATTACAATAATTCAAATCTTTTAGTTATAAGTTTTAGATTTAGGCATCACATTTAAAATTTAATTTATTAGAATTACAAAATTAGCTTAATTATGTCTTAAACAATTATTTAATTTTAATATCCGATAAAAATATATATAATGAACATAAAAAAACTTTTTTTTTATTATCTTTAATTTACAGGTAATTCACGTATTTTATAATATTAGTATATCAATTACTTATCAAATTTTTTGTCAAATAAAATTGAGCGAGCTAAATAAATTTTAAACTGTTCTATATTAAAGACTACGATAAAAAAAAGCCAAACCTAAATATCGAAGGAATTATGGTCGCAGATATAAACTTATATATTTGTTTTTACTTCCGTTCCTTTTTTGCAATAAAATTATCAAATCAAAAATATATAATTTTGATTTTTTCTCTCAATAAGAATATTTTCAGCTTAAAAAAGATAATTTTTTTCAAATAAAATTGATAAATTGTTTGTAGTTCATTTAACTCTTTTTGGAAAATTGATATTGGTTTTATTTTATGAAATTTTTTAAACACTTAACATTTCTGATAAAAATAGTATCGGAACACCAAATACACTTAAAATTTCTCGAATGACTAAAAATTTTGTAATTCTATTTTACAACTATTAAGATATAATGGTTAACACGCTTCAAATATCAAAATCGTAACAATATAATTATTCGAAACAAAGGATGGACAAGGATAAGATTTCCAAAACAATTAAATTCGATGCCAGAAGGCTACATATCGCTATGGCGTTCAAAGAAGAGGTGGATAGATGAAATCGCCGCTGAATCGCAGAAGCTCGGCGTTTGATGCTAGAGAGCGAAGTATCTCATCGATAAGAATAGGGAACCGACGTTGTTGCGCTTGCCAAGATTCTACAGGAATCTAACGCTGATGATGATGATAATATTTCGAAAGAAATAAATTTTAATTTTTTTTTTAGTATTTCATTGTACATTGTAACGAAAAAAACTCGCTTCAGTATCAATTTCTCATTCTTTCGAATGTTTTATACTGCTAAAAGTCATAAAATGATCCAAATTATAATTCTTAAAATACAAATCTTTTTAGTGTTTAAATCCAATTCGCTATTTTCTTTTAATAATAAAATGTATCTAATAATAAATTCGTTCGTTTAAATTTTATTCCTTTGGTTTATTTTTTAGATCGAAAATAGTATATTATGGTTGATATATCGAGAGAATTTGGTGATTTGATGTAAGGAAATAGTAAATACAACCATTTTAGACAACTTAATGAGATGATTTGGTGTATATCTACACTTTTTAAAAAATATATGTTTAGGTATTAAAGATTAGAAAGAGTCATTCGATTAGGGAAATCCTTAAAATAGTGTGTATAATTAATAGCAGACACTTGTATAAAAAATAATATGTAAATTCGGAATAAAATGGTTCAGTTATTTTTATTTAAATAAAAAAAATCAAAAAGGATAACGCTTATTGGGATCAGAATTACTTTAAAAGATTTTTTTTTAGACCTAAAACCAAAATAAATTTATTGCCTAAATGAATAAAGATTTTTCATAATTTTCGTGGTAAGATAATTCCTTCTATAATAACCAGGGATATTATAGCCAAGAAAAAGATTACATGAACAATAAGAAGCCTCGAAAAAAACGATGGCAAGAAGATGGATTTGGTTGATTATATTCTATAAAAAATACACAGGCCCATATATTTTTATAGAAGAAGAGAACCTGGCCAAGACAAATGCCGATAATAGACGTGCAAAAATACATTTGCACGTTATTTCGAAGTACTTAAATCTCATCTCTGCCTACATATAGACACCAATGCAAAAGAAGGTAAATTTAAAACATATAATGAATGAATGAAATACAAATTATAGAAAAATAACTTAAACTCACGCCTTATCTCAATATATGGAAATTTAAAATTAAACAATTATATTACCTGGGCAAAACCAACAAAAATAGTCAGAAAAATAACCAAGTATTCAATAAATTTTGCTGTAGTAAAGAATAAAACTTATAAAAAAAATATTTCATACTAAACAACCCAAGTATTATTTTAGTATTATTTTAGTCATTTTTATTTTATTTTATTTGAAAAGTATAATAATCATGTTTCTCTTTTCAAAGTGTATAGAGTTAGTTACTTGAAAAAATATATGTTAAGTTAAATTTCTTTTTATAGTTTTTCCTAATATTAAATATCAAGTTAATCATGTAAAAACCATTTAAAAAGTTTATTTAATAAAATTCTGGGTTAAAATAATTTTAAGATTTTTTTATATTTTCTTCTACGTCTTTTACCATAGTTGTTTCTTCTTCCAACTGTAACTCTTCATTTATATTTTTTTATATTTTCTTCTACCTCTTTTACCACTTTTGTTTCTTCTTCCAACAGTGACTCTTCATTTATATTTTTAATATTTTCTTCTACCTCTTTTACCATAGTTGTTTCTTCTTCCAACAGTGACTCTTCATTTATATTTTTAATATTTTCTTCTACCTCTTTTACCACTGTTGTTTCTTCTTCCAACAGTGACTCTTCATTTATATTTTTAATATTTTCTTCTACCTCTTTTCACAGTTGTTTCTTCTTCCAACTGTGATTCTTCATTTATATTTTTATATATTTTCTTCTACCTCTTTTACCACAGTTGTTTCTTCTCCCAAATCCAAAACTAAAATAATAAATTTTATATTTGTGTATTAATTTTATAAATAAAAATATTTGTTATGTTTGCACAAAAGAAACTTTGCCTTTAAGAATGAACCCTTATTTTATCAAAAGAAAATTATAAATTTGAAATTAAGAATTTCATTTTTTTTTCCAAAAAAAAAAATTCTTTAAAATAAATTTTTTAAACATAAATTTTTTTATTTAAAAACTTGAAAATATTTTGAAACCCTTATGGAATATCCAATCATGGAAACAGAAGAAAATATGGCAGATACATCAGAAACAGTTCAAATTTCTTCATTAGCACTTCTTAAGATGCTCAAACATGGAAGAGCAGGTATTCCATTAGAAGTAATGGGACTAATGTTAGGTGAATTTGTAGATGATTATACTGTAAACGTGGTAGATGTATTTGCCATGCCACAAAGTGGTACAGGTGTCACTGTCGAAGCAGTTGATCCTGTATTTCAAACAAAAATGCTTGACCTTCTTGCTGCTACAGGCAGACACGAAACAGTAGTTGGCTGGTATCACAGCCATCCTGGATTTGGTTGTTGGTTGAGTAGTGTAGATATCAGTACTCAATCTAGTTTTGAACAACTCTGTAAACGAGCAGTTGCAGTAGTAATCGATCCAATACAAAGTGTAAAAGGAAAAGTAGTAATTGATGCATTTAGACTTATTAATACACAAATGAGTATGATGGGTATTGAACCTCGACAAATATCTTCTAATATAGGATACGAAGCAAAACCTACATTGGTTTCTATTCTTCACGGATTAAACAGACATTATTATTCTTTTAGAATTAATTACAGAAAAAATGAATTGGAACAAAGAATGTTAAAAAATTTACATAAAAAAACCTGGGCAGATACTTTAAAAATTGGAGATAAATTACAATGTAGAAATGATTTTAAAGATTTACTTATAAAATATTTTAAAGATATTGAAGAAAGAAAGAAATTATTAGAAAAAGGAAAGGAAATATCTAAAGTAGGTAAAGCAGATAATAGGAAATGTCTTTTAGATGCTGTAACTGATATAAGTGGTAAGAATTCTATATATGATATTTTATATTCTATTCATTATTCCATTTTTAAATAAATGCTGTATTGGTATAAATTTTTAATTTAATTTATTTTATTTTCTAATGAGTTTCTTTAAATTAACAATAGTTAAGTGAAATATTTTTTATTTTTAATTTGATTTATTTTCTAATGAGTTTCTTTAAATTAACAATGGTTGAGTGAAATATTTTTTATTTTTAATATTAATCTGATTAAATAAAAAAATATATTTTGAATATCAGAGATTAATAGATAATATTTTAGAAAAAAGATGATTAAATAAAAAAATATATTTTGAATATCAGAGATTAATAGAGAATAGAGAATATTTTAGAAAAAAGATGATTAAATAAAAAAATATATTTTGAATATCAGAGATTAATAGAGAATAGAGAATATTTTAGAAAAAAGATGATTAAATAAAAACATATATTTTGAATATCAGAGATTAATAGAGAATAGAGAATATTTTAGAAATTTTTATAGTTTAAGATATTTTATAAGTGTTTATGCAGAAATATAAATTATGTTTTAGAAAATAAATTGCATAATTATAATTATTTTTTTTATTATGAATTAGTTTTGATATGTGTAATGAAAAGTAAGAGATTATAGGAATTATGTTCAATTATATTTTTTAAATATAAAAGTTTGTATTTATTAGTCAGTTTATCACTGGTTTTTATATTTAAAAAAACGAGATTTTTACTTATAAGTATAAGGATAAATTCTTTATAATTGTTTTTTTAAAAAAGACATTTTTTTAAACTGAAAATTTGTTAAAAATTTAACAAAAAATAAAGAAATTAGAAAATAAATCTTAATGACTTATAAAAGAAAATATTTAGAATCAGGACATATATTCAGCTTATTGATTGAATGTTGAAATAAATCTTAATGACTTAAAAAAGAAAATATTTAGAATCAAGACAATATATCCAGCTTATTGATTGAATGTTGAAATAAATCTTAATGACTTAAAAAAGAAAATATTTAGAATCAGGACATATATTCAGCACTTTGATTGAATGTTGAAATAAATCTTAATGACTTAAAAAAGAAAATATTTAGAATTAGACATATATTCAGCTTATTGATTGAATGTTGAAATAAATGTTATTCATTTATTTGATTGAAGATTGTTTCTATGACAGAGATAAAAAATAAAAAAAAAGGAAATTGTTTATATGACAATGAGAGTTGTAATTAAATATCTGAAGAGCTTTATTTTCCAAATCAAAACGAAATAAAACCAAAATTTTGTAGATTCTTTGAATTCATTGAATTTTTGGTTAAGTATTGATACTTACTTTAAAAATGTAATATTTATGATGAGTTTATACGTAGAAATAGAAATAAATTAACCTTTTAATGAGACAAAAACAATTCAAACCAAATCATTTTTTTTTTAAATATTTGAAAAAATTATAGAATCTAAGCCTAAATTTAGAAATATTTTAAATCTTGAATCAATTAATTCTTAAAAATTATATGTGTGAATAAATAAGAAAAAATTATAGAATCTAAGTCTAAATTTAGAAATATTTTAAATCTTGAATCAATTAATTCTTAAAAATTATATGTGTGAATAAATAAGAAAAAATTATAGAATCTAAGTCTAAATTTAGAAATATTTTAAATCTTAATTCAATTAATTCTTAAAAATTATATGTGTGAATAAATAAGAAAAAATTATAGAATCTAAGCCTAAATTTAGAAATATTTTATATCTTAATTCAATTAATTCTATAAAATTATATGTGTGAATAAATAAGAAAAAATACTTTAATAAGTAATGGAATACTTTATCGACATTTTTATAAAATTTTAATTGAAATTTATAACCAAGAATCTATATGGTAATTAATCCAAAACTTAACATTGACTTTTGGAATATTTTTACATTCGAAGATATATAAGCTTGTGAAACATAAAAAAACCAAAAGAATTTGAAGATATAAAAATATTTATACAAGATTTTTAACTTTATAACACTTTTTATATCAGGAAGTCATTACCTTACACAATAAGATCAAATACTATAATAAAAAACATTACCGAACACTTTAAATGTTACAATATAAGTCATATGAAGTAAACGTAGATATTTCTTAATGTAGTATATTTAATAATCCTTTAAATGTTACAATATAAGTCATATGAGGTAAACGTAGATATTTCTTAATGTAGTATATTAAATAATCCTTTAAATGTTATAATATAAGTCATATGAGGTAAACGTAGATATTTCTTAATGTAGTATATTAAAAATACATTTCTTGAATTTACAAAAATAATGTGTATTTACAAATTTTTTTATATTATTTAAACTTATATTACAGATGTATATATAAATAAAGATTAAACAGAAGATTAAATTTACAAAAGACTTTTCTATTTGATATAACCTTCGAAAAATTAAAATAGTTAATAATAAATATTTGAGTTTCTGAAACACAAGAAATAACCTTTTGCAAAAAACATAAAAGAGATGTTGCTGTTCAAAAAAAAAACAAAAAATACTTTTTAAATATATTATAATTTATTTAAAGTAATTCGCATTTAATAAATACATTAAGAATACAAAATTGTAATTTTTTTGAGAAAATATTATATTATTGAGTGCTTTGTTGATCTTTTTTTACTTAAACTAAACAAAAAATAAATTTTGCAAACTTTTTCTACCGAAATATTGCAAAAATCCTAAAATTGGTCAAAATATTTTATAATTTTCTTTTAATACTTTTGTTTCTGTGTTATTTAAGATAAATTAGATCAAGAACACTTTCAGTATTTAGTATAAAATAAAATAAAATAAAAAAAAACTCATATGATTAAAAAAGAATTTTATTTCGATTTGATTCTCTATCTTGTATTATGATAATATTTCTGTTAAAGTGAATCATCAAAAATAATTACTTTTGATTTTTTGTCCTTAAATATTTCATAAAATTTTTTAAGATTCTACAAAAGAAAATAGCTGCGATGTGACTTTTTAAATGGTTTCGAAGTTTTTTATTTGTTCTTTTTCATTTTCTGTTTTTGTTTGAATCTTTAAAAAAGACTCATAATAAGTTATTGATAAATTGATCTATTATCTATATGGAATGAAAAATAAGAAAATTCTTTTAGAATAAGCTCTTGATAACAGAATAGATTATTTATATAGAATGGAATAAATTAGAAAATCTCTTTTAGAATAAGCAATGACAAAGAAATTGATCTGATTACAATTTTAAGATAAAAATAAAAACTCTTTTTATTTGTAACTTATCCCCCTTTTATGCACAAAAGAATAAAAACAGAAGTTATTTCGTCAGATATAGAAATTAAAAATGGTATTTTAGAAGAAACAAACAATTATATAGAAGAAATTACTAAAAAGTACAATAATTATGGAATAAAAATTATAAATGAATTTCCAGAACCAAAAAAAATATTTTTAAAAGAAATACGACCAAGAGGATATCAAAAGAAAAATATATCAGTTAGAAGAGGGGTGGTATCATCAGAAAATATAGAAGTCGGCTCGTTTATATGTGAACTTCCGTGCGAAATTTATTTAAAATATAATTTTTCTGATTTAAAAACAAACGATTCTTCTTTCTTTTATCATCCAAATTTAAATTTGGTATTAAAAGTTTTAGATAAAAATTTTTCTATTATAAGAAAAAGTTGTAGACCAAATGTAGAATTGAAAACATTAATAATAAAAAATTTAAATCAAAAAAAATTCTTAGCTGAAAGAGCAAACCGAAATATTGTAAGATTTGCTTTATATGCAATAAAAGAAATTTTACCGAGTGAAGAAATATTTATTGAAATGGATTATAAATATGGAAATACTAACAATATACAAAAATGCAATTGTGGAAATAAAAATTTGTGTTTAAATGGTAACTAAATATTGACGAAAATATTTTTTGAATGTGTAAATGTAAATAATAAAAATAAAGTTTTCATTTTAAATTGCCTACTCTATTAATTGTCCTACATAATTTATTATTAAAATTTTTCCTTCTATTATTGAATAAAATTCTGTGTTAAAATATTTATTAGCTTCTTTAATGTTACGCTTTCTTATACATACAAATGCTCATTTTTTTCATTTTTGTATCTGTTATTCCTATTTCTTTAACATTTTTTTTTTCGATAAATTATAACTTTTAGACATATCGTAACAACAATTGAATTTTTTTATAAATCTTTAGCTAACAATTAAATTCTTTTAGCTTTATGATGCGAATCTATAGCATGCTTTAGTAATAATTTTATATAGGTCTTTATATAATTAGTGTTAAAATACAGCCTACAAAACAATATATATTCAAGTTAATTCTCTAAATTAAATACTAAATGTTTTGTTTATAATATAGAAGACTGTTAATCGAAATGTACCTTTGATTATTGCCGAAGGTAAAAAATATATTATTTATACTGTTATATGAGTCGACTAGACGTAAGTTCGTAGAATCGAACTTTCTTTTACATTCCTAAGAAAAGAAATCCCGAAAATAATCCTAAACTTCACTATATGAGCCATAATTATTTAGAATTTTTCATAAAAATTTATACTCTCACCTAGTCTGTTCTTCATATATTTTTAGTTCTTCATTTTTATATTATTTGATGCTCTCAAGCAATTTCTCATAAAACATTTTAGGATCTTTTTTTAATAGCATATTCTCCTCTTTATATTTTTTTCTTTCAATTTTTCAGAACTTCAGCTCGGCATTTTATGTTTAGCTTGTTCACTTTCCACCTATTTTTATTCTATTCTGTCTTTTTACTCGAAGAAATTTATTCAGATGAAGAATTTTCTTTGTCTGAAAATACTGTTCTTTTAACTATATGCTGTATTATTTAATTTATTCATTCTATATATTCTTGGTCATTTTTATTAAAAATCTTTTGATTTAATCAAATATAAAGTTCTATAAAACCATTCAGGTAATATTTGTGTTATGCAATTATTATTGAGAATATAAATATATTGCACAGAAGAACGGCAAAAAAACATCATTTGTATCATAAAATTTTTTATGCAACTTTAAATTCTTAGAAAAGAAATCAGAACAAATCAAGTTAAATTTTTTTTCAAAAATAGAAATTTATGGAAAATTAAAAAAAACAAATTATCATGTGATTCTTAATATGTACTAAAGTCTGGCAACGATTTTAACAATGTATATTTCGATTATTTTTTTGATCTAATAGAATCTTTTTAATTGTGTTATTTTCACTTCTACTCACTATTATTGGTTGCATAAGATTTATGAACAAATAGAAAGCGACATATTTTAATTAGAGCACGCACATTGGTGTCTTATATTTTTTTAATCAATTAAACATTTCGAGGTGAGTCGTCGTCGTCGGGACATTACTGAATTATATAAATGATGATTTCGAGGCAGTGGTTTAGAGATCTCGGTGTAAATGATGATTGTACTGAGTTTCATTTTTTTATTACAAACAGATATTTTCAATAATAATAAATTTATCATTTAGTTTATTTAAAAGTATCACATCTTTTTAAAATAGTAGCAAGTGTTATATTTGTTTTCATGACATTAACACAGTTCTGGGTTTAACATAAATTACTGCTACCCCAATACTCCGTCGGTAACCCCTGCGATACCTACATCCCAACTCCTTTCATCTACAGGTGTGTAAACCCTAATTAATAGGCGAGGTAGTTGCCCGGAGTTCGTTAATTTCCGTTGCATGAAGTGTGATCGAAGCTCCTCCTTCTGGGCTCCTCCAAGACTATGCAGCATCCCCACCTACTCTAAACTTCTTGAACCCAATAAACTTCTAGCTATGATATATTTCAGAGATTTACATGAGGTCCACCTAGACAGTGCAATCTCATACCAAAGGTATAACCTTCTACTTAGCTTTTCCGGCTTTTGAGGTTTATATTTTAGATCTCCCAGACGCCAAATCTTCTAACCCGAGTGTGCAACGCTAGGTTCGCATGTTTTTACATAGCAATTACCTACATGTTTAGCCGTGGGCGGCAATCTATGCACATAAAAAAATACAAATAAATTTGTAGAAAATTCCTCATTTCATAGATCCTATCACCCCCACATCAATTCTTATGGAACAACCGAAGATCTAGTGTGGTTTTATTTCCACTAAAAATCCAAACAACAATCCTCACATCAGTTTAACATACTCTTTGTCAAGTAGAAAGTTTTTTAAGAGGTTATCTTCCCTCAACCAAAAATTATCTATAAGTTTAATTTTCTTAAATATATTTAATTAGTGTCACGGTCCTTTGTGCCCCCATGTCCTTCCACCCTTGGTTATTTCCGATACAATTTTATATATGAATAACACCCTTTATTTATAATAGATATATGTTATTTGTATTATATTTCTATTCTATAATTTCTGGGTTATTTCATATTTACTTCACTTTCTATTGCACCTATGATATTTCCATATTTATATAGTCAGATTATAGTCTTTGAAACTAAACGATTCACAGGAAATACATATAAAATAGTCTTACTGCAAAGTTTTACAGCTTGCTATTGTTTGATATTATAGACTGAATAAATGTTTTATAAAGCAATAACATGTTTTAAGGAAACAAATTCCGAGCAAATGACTCTACCAATGAATAAATTTGCAAAAAAAATATATTTATTTATGATTCATTGTGTAGATCTTAGAAGATACGCATATTAAAATGGTGGGATTAGCTGACTTGAAACATAATAGACACTTATACAACGCATTTCTGGTAGTTTAGGACAATTTACAAGACTTTACAGTCCGTAGAAGATTCATATAGATTTCTATTATAATTTTGGTATTATAGTAGCGATTATTTCCGATAATGATGAATAATTTCAAAATGAATGACTGAAATATACTTAACCGCTCTTAATATTAAAAAAATACATGTAAGACCACATAATCTATAGGCTCCGGGACAGATTGAACAGATGAATCAAACATTAAAAGATAGCAAGCAAAAAGAGTTATATTTCACTGATACAAAAAGATAGATCGGTTTTTGTGATGATGTTATTCGGCTTATAATAAGACAATACACAGTGGCACAAATAAATCATCATTTCAACCTTTTGATGGTCAACCTGAACTTATAATCTTCTTTTTGGTGGTATAGGAACAAAGAAACCAAAAGATTATTCAGTATTCGTCGACGCAATTAGTTCCAAGGTATTAAAGCAAGAAAAAATGATCCAGGATATACACAGTGGAATTTAGAAATTGCCTCTGAAATATATAATAAATTAAATGAGCCTAGATATCTTGTTTCACCTTCAACAACTACTCTTCTGAAATTGATAAGAATATAGAAAACAGTACAGAAGTATGTAAATATTTTGAAAAATAAAAAAAGAATCATAGAAATTAGAGCTTCAAATAAACCAAACAGAAATCATTTTTTTGATGATAAGGTTTGGATAAAATTTTGACATGAATACAAAGACTAAACTCACTCCGTTTGATTCTGCTTATGATGATTCTTCTCTACAGTAACAAATATTTTTAATAATAATATGGTAGAATTCAAAAACTTTAATGGTGAAAAAAGAACTATTTAAAGGGCGTAAAAAAGCGGATTTAATTTAATTTCCTTTTTTTTAAATATGTATTATTTTAAAACTAAAAAATGTTAAGATAAAGCGAAATGGTTTTTTTTTTAAAATTGATTACGATAAAAAAATTTGGAGGGAAAAATAAAATTAAAAGTATATAAACATTTATTTTCACTTAACACTGCTACTCTTCTAGAAGGTGTTAGTGTTTACAAATATTTAGGGATAATAGAAGATAGCAGAGGAATTCCAACACGTAGCTCATTTGAAGAAGTACAAAGCAAATTGATAGCAAGAGTTGAAAGACTTTGTCACACTAGATAGAATGCAAAAAAAATATTTTCTGCAATTGAACAACATGCGATATCAATAACGAACTATCACATAGGAGTACTTCGACTTGAGCTGGCGAACTTCTCAAAGTTAGATGATCCAGTGCGGTAGTGTTAGCAGAGAACAAAATTCATCTACGCCCAGGATGTAAAAAACGCCTATACTTTTAGGTAAAGAACTTGGAAAAGGTTTACATAGTGTTACGTTGCAAAGCGAACATATGCTTCTGCAACTCTTGGATTGTCTGGAAAAAGTAAAGAAATATCAACTAAATGAGCAGCAATCCTCGAGGTGGAGAATAATAATAAAACCCATCTTGCACTAATAAAAGGCTTCTTAAAAGTAAAGTACAGGTTGGTAGAAGAAGTCACTAAGAAAAGTTTAGAAGAAGCTCAACTTGCAAAACTATGCAATGAAATAGAAAAACGAAAACTTCCTTCAAAGTTATATTATGCAAGAAAAAATGAGCTTGTGAGTGTTAGTGACTCTTCAAGATGGCTAAAGAGAGGAAATATTAGGCCACGAAATGAAGCTGTGTTCTGCTATATCCAGGATAGAAATGTATTCTGGGGAGCAGATGGGGTATGTCAACATTGCGGGAAGTCTGGTCAGACTGTAGATCATCTAGCAACTCGATGTGAAAAAATGCTAGGCCATGACTACACCAGACGGCATAATGAGTGGTATGATGCCTACACTTACTTCTCCTAAATAGATATAAGTTTAAGTCCTCAAAACGAATTAGGAGTCACTCAGTTCAAGAAATTCTTGATAATGAGTATGCGGAGATAAGAGTGGACACCAGAATTAAAACTGATGTTACAATTCGGAATAACAGACCCGAAATATAAATTTTAGATAAGAAGAAGAATAAGATAACACTCATTGAAGTAGGAATCACTTCCCAAGATTCACTTCAAATAGTCAAAACTGAAAAACTTAGGAAGTATGACCTGCTAGCCAATGAGTTGGGTCTTGTTTATAAGTGTAGTGTTGAGATAATCCCTTATGTGATGACCTGGAACGGTATTGTGACAAAATACCATAAATCTCATCTTAAAAGGCTAGAAATACCCATGAACGTAGAGGCATACAGTCAGTCTATAGTACTTAAGAAGACAGTCGAAACAATTTCCTTTGATCGACGAAGAGGACTTGAGTCAGGACTAAATGCCGAAGAGAGCTGGGAGAGAGCGTCAATGGGTGTTATTATGAGATCAGAGATGCATGAGGAACCAATACCCCCTTTAAAAGAAGCGAAAAGAGAGGAAGATGGTGTTAAAATTTTAAAACCAAAAAATAATACACCCCTTATTTCACAAGAAGGAACCACTTTAGAGGAACCGAACAATAACATAAAGAAGAGTCGGATTTGGAAGAAGAGACAGCAGTGGTTAAAGAGGTAGAAGAAAACATATAAAAACGTGAAAAATATTTTAACCCAGAATTTTATTAAATAAAAAATATTAAGAATAAAATGAATTTTAAAGCCAGTATATTCGATAATATAGGTAGGAATATTTTCAAAATAGTTAAAATTGTTTTTTTCAGTTATTTTACCTGAATGCACATGCACTCCAAAATTTTATATTAAGTTAACTTTAAAAATTAAAGGATTAGATGTAATTGAAACAATTAAAGCTAAACTGATAAACAAAGAATTGGATTACAAAAACCTTTAAGAAAGACTCTTAATATGTATTTTGATTTATTTTTTTAATTATGAAATTTGTATTATCAAACAGAAAGAAAGTAAATTTTCATGGTTTCTCAAATTAAATTCTATAATTATTACTTTATGAAAATATTTTATATTCTTTAAAGATACTTTTCGTCGTAGATATATAAATCATTGGTTACAGTAACTTAAAGCTTGCCTAACCCCCCCCCCCTATTTCATTTGATCAACATATAATATAGAAAAAACAATTTTGATCTCAAATTTAATCTTTTTGAAAAATCAAATAATTTTATGAAGTTTACAAGGAAAATCAACTCAAAACAGTGAGAAAAAACAAATTTATATTTGATTTTAAGGCAGTAGATTTATCTGCATTTTTTAAAATATTAATACCAATATATAATGAATATCATTACTTCATTTCTTTTTTACTTATTAAGTAACATTAATAAATTTCGATATAGTTTATTTATCAAACAAATTCATTTAACATTTTTGAAAAAACCAAAATATATTTTAAAAGTAAATAAATAAATAACATTTTTTTTAACTAACAATGATATTAACAGAGTGAAATTAATATATTTTTACATTTATTCTTATAATAAAATTATCAATTTTAAATATATAGTAATCGATATATTGTTGGTCTGTTTCTTCGAAAATTGAAAAATTTTTCCGAAGCCCGAAGAAATAAAAATATGCTATTCATCTATGAAAACATATTTTTTACAACAAAGTTCGAATGAAAAAATTTCTTAAAACAAAAAAGTAAAGTCTAAAAAACAGATGTCTTAAATAATATAAGTACAACGAGTCTTTGACCATTTAAAGATATATTGAAAAATTCACTTTAGTCCAATAAATTCAACGATACTAAAATATGGTTTAGCATTCAATAACAAGAGAATCTTACAATTTTTTAATAGTCAGTGTCGAACAATTTATTCATATAGTATATCAATAGATGACACATTTACTTATTTTATATGTAATTTATATTTTATATTAGCAAACACGGAATATATATAGTATTTAGAATATATTTTGAAGTCTTTATACATACTTTGTTATTTCATTTCTCTTTTACTTCTTAGTGTCGAGGATGAACAAATGAAATTTTCAATTGCTTTTTTTTTATCTATTGTAACTCGGGATTATAGAAGATTGACCTAAAGATCCAGTCCGGTTTGTATCCCACAAAAAGAAGCAATTATCTTCGCACCAATCAAACATATCCATCGCCAAACAGATAGTTTTTTATAAGTTTATCCTCTCATCATCCAGTCTTAACAAATACCTATGGAAATTCTAAAATAGCTTTAGAAAAGCAAAAAAAATAGGATTATAAAGTTAGAATCATAAAGAATAAGAAATGTATAGAAAATCTTGTGCATATAAACGGTTTTTAGGCCCAGAAAGGGAACAAAAGAAATCTAAACAAAAAAGTGTAAAGAAGCACAATAAACGAATATTAATGATAAATCTAAAATCTAATATTCAGTTTTACAGAATGGGAACAAAGCCAGGTATTTACTATTAATAATATATCCAGCTAAATATAAGGAGCAATTGCTACATCCAAGATAACATATTGTTCAAAAATGAAAAAAAATCGTAAATTCTTCAGGTCATTGCCGAGATATATTAGAATCTAGCAATCCAACTGGAAAATATATAGCCGAACAAAACATACAAAAATAGTTGATTGAATAGGTTTTTCACTTTTATCAGAATAAATAAATCTAGATTTAAAAAATTTAATCCGATAACACATTTTAAGAAATCATATAAACTCAGTATGCTAAACAAGAGGGACAGCAAAAATAAAAATCGCTGAAAAACTTCAAATCGATCAATTTGATATAAAGATGGTTAAAAGGAAATTAAAGAGAATTATACTTGTAGTTGACAAAATTGGACCTAAAAATCTTCTTAAATTTTCGATACCAAAAAAATATAAAAACCAAGAAATTATTCTAAATAGCTGAATTCCAAGGCATTTTTTTATAAATAAATACCTGTAGATCCTCCTATATGTAGATATCAAGAGGTTTTATCACAAATTCCCCAGTAAGTATTATAAATAACTAAAATGCCAGTTCATCAATTAGTTTAAATGATTGATAACCCTATAAAAGTAGATATTTAGTATATATTTTACACGCAACCAAGATATTAGCTAATACAGAATGTCGCAGAATATCCAGAAAAAGCATCAATGCATTTTATAAAATCATTTAAATCTAAACAAAAAATGTAAAACATTGAATTATAAGTATCTGAGTTTAAAATGTCTAACACGAAAGTATCGATCTTAAAACCTTGATTTTTTGTAAAAACATAGAAGACCAAAGATCTATTTGGAATATCAAGAGGAAATAGATATTTAAGATGTAATAAAATTAAATTACTGAATAGAATAATAAAATTAAAAATTTGCAATAAATATTACGAGGTTTTAAAAGGAAAACATTGTTTCAATTCCTCAAGAATATTTCTTTAACTATGAATTTATTTGATATTCCCCAATTTCAATTTAATTGGTTTCATTAAATAAATTTATATCTAAATTAGAAATTTCAATTGAAATTCTTATTTTATGGCTTCAATCTAATAAAAAAATATGCTTCAACTACATTTAATTAATATGGAAATATCTTTTAAAGTTGATACATTTTTATATTATTACTTTGTATATTTAGAGCTGAATTATTCCATTTTAACTTGCTTTTTAAAATAAATATTCAAATGTAATTATTTAAAATTTATTGGGTTTTTATATAATACTTTAAATACATATAATCTTAATTACACAATACTATTTTACATGAATGTGTTTATTGTATACAAAAGAGATCAAATAATCAATAATGATGATTTTGTTTCAAGTTGTTTCATAAATCTGATTAAATCTATAAAAATAAATTTATGATTTTATTTGTTAATGTTAATGTTTAAATTTCATATTCTTTTGCAAGTACGAATTTTTAATTTTAGTATTTAATTCGTGAGGATAAAATGTTTAAAGCCAAATAAATCCATTCTATGTTGATTTTCATATTCTTTAAAGAAGATTTAAATTCAAATTTTTATTAATTAAACTTTAGATTAAAAACGATATTTGAGCATAAAATAACTTAAGCTGCATTTTATTACCAAATACCTTTCAAAAAATCAAAAAATATGAATTATTTATAAAAGAACATATAATTGTTCTTTTTTTGTTTTGTTATACTGATATCTGATCATCAAAAAGAAATTCCAAAAGTGTTCGAGAACAATATTAAAAGTATTTATGTTTGAAAAATACAAATAAACAATGAAAAGCGTAAAAGATCTAATTAAATTTTGGGAAAATATAGCAAATCCAAAAAATGATCAACCAAGTAATGTCAACACACTGAAGGTTGTTGATGATCATTGGAAGCTCAATGATACAAAACCTGCAAAAAATTCCAATAGTGAGCCTCGTTTTATTGTCAAAAATGAAGCTAGACAAAGAATTTGTCTAGGCTTACCTTTTAAAGAAGGTATGGATAATGATTTCCACAAAATAAAAGAAGCACCGGTTTACGTAGAAAAGGTGCAAGTTTATGTTTATGATAATTGTGGTGATGAAAAATGTGCAAATGATCCAAAAAAAATCTTTAAAAATGATACTAAAAACGATAGTGTGAGTTGTTTAAACAATTATTCTTCGATTCAAAACACCAAATTAATTAAAAGGCAAGTTAAGAACGAAAAAGGCAATGTACACAAGAATAAAAGGAAAAAAAGATGGGAAGGGATAAGTGATCCCAAGGAAAGATTGAGCCATTTATATATTTGATAAATACAATAAATCAATTTTTAAATTCTTTTTGTTTTTTTTTACTTTAATACAACAATTTTTTTAGAAAAAGTACATAAAAGAATATTTATAAAGGTAATCTGACAATTTTAATTTTTGAGACAATTTATTTTTTCATATATAGTTATTACCTAATTTTAATACCTAAAATCCGAAATATTTAATATCCTAGCTAAGTATGAAATAACTAGTTTATATATCCTAGCTCGCTGCTACTCGACGTATTTACTTATTTATCGGAAAGTTTTGCGGCTTGAATCAAATGCATAATCCTAATCTTAACAATTATAATTGCGAAAAACTGTTTGTTGTCTGCATCATCATGCAAAGTCTCTATGAATAGACTAATTAAGAAAACGTGTCCCCCTTACTTTAATAAAAGACAAGTCTTTAGAAAAATTAAGCGAAAAAAGCAGAATAGGCATTATGGTTAGAAATAGCTCATTCGTTACATTCCATATGCCATATATTTCAAAATTCAAGTTGAGGGTAAAACTAGATGACATTAAAGCTAAAACTTAAGTAAAGTTACAATTTTAAAGGTCGAAGTATGTTTATTGAATATCACATCACATAGTAAATATATATGCAGAAAACATATAAATAGACTCATAAAGTATGAAAAAAAAATATACCTTCTTTGTTAGAAAATTTTATTAAAACCTTGCAATTTCTTTATCGATTTTTCGATGAAATTACAAAATTCATAATTTTGGAGACCAGATAGATAGAACACATTATAAAACGCCACGGAAATTTTCTGAAGCGCTAATGTGTTTTAGAATGTTTGTATTTATCGAGACAATCAAACATAGAAATAAACAAACTGTTTAAACTTCTCAAGATTTAATGAGAAGGGTTTTAGAAATTAAAAGCAATTTATCATAATCTAACCATCAATGTAAAGCAAATGTATGTTAAACATAAACCAATTACTTATCAAAAGATTTCTTGAAAGGTAGTTTGGAAAATTTTTCATCTTGAATTTGAAGTTTTAAAGTTAATAAAGTATCAAAGTGAATCTAAATTTTTAAATACATTTTTAAAGGGTTTTAAGCCCTTAATATTTAAAATTATTCAAGAATGTTAGTTATGAGCGTATAAATTAACATAACAAAATGAAAGCTAATGAAATGCATTTAAAAAAAGGATTTTATTCAAAAATTTTGGTAGTTTCTACTAAAATTTAAAACAGTATTTTGTTTAATTGATAAATTTAGATATTATAGATTTTTTTTAGTTCGGTATTATGGAATATTGTGTCTATAATTTATTTAGAGACACGTACAACCCTTCATAGTGTTTTAAAATGTATTGAATCGTAGAACTATCACATAATGCAATAAACAGTTTTTTTCATGTAAATATACATATAATATTCATATTATGTTGAAAAGACATGCGGAAATAAACAAAACAACTATACGTTTCACATGTTAAATTCAATGATAAAAGGCAAAATAATTCTGTTCAAAAAAGAGAAACAAAAAGTGAGATTTTTGTCATTTATGCGACAGAGAGGACTAGATTGAAGGAAGCGCTATAAAGAACCTATAACAAGCTTATCCTAATACTAAATACCGTACAATCTAAAAAGAAGCACATATTAAATAAGACGGAGTTTTCGTTTTAAAAATCTTGTTTTTTCCATTATATATCTAAAATTCATATCAAAATGATTGGTTCTAAACTTTTTATAGCCAGAAACGCAAATTATAAAATTTCATATCAAGAGTACGGAAAATATCATGATCGAAAAAATTAAAACAAGTTATCGTGACTTTTATGCCATTCATAATTATTCTTTATATTTTTTTATTTATTTTTATAGCGAAAAGTAGAATTAGCATCGTTAAATATTACAATAAATTTTTAAAATCGTTTTTTTTTTTTGCATTAAATTATTATAAACCGTTTTAAGCGCTCATATAGTATAGATAGGAAACTTAGTTATGAAATACAAATAAAAAGGTACCAATTAGTTGAAAATTTATTAAATCTAAAGCATCTTATTCTAGCGACAAATATTTAATATCGAAGCCAATTCTTAGAAGAACACAACATAATATACTTAGTTTCAGAAAACTTTCATATTTTATTATAAATACTTTGCTATAAGATCGTACTTTGCACTAAAAAAAGTAAAATATAGAAAAAGGGTTTTCCTGCAACTATAAAACATGCTATATATGAATTTAATGAGCTCTGGAAATCATTTTATCTGAATACACCGATTCTATTCGGTACGATCATGTAATATGAGTCGTTTATAATACTTATCACGTCGCACTACAAGAGATAACAAGCCTATCTGTTCAGTTGATGCAATAGTTTTTGAAAAATTTACCAATTTGTCTAGAGAAAAAAATTATTATAGTGTTATTTACATAAAAAAGATAAATTTGTATCTGTAAGCTTGATATATCTTAAGAATTATTATTTGGCTTTTTTTGTAGTGAATCATCACTTTTTATAAGTAAAGTTTTAATCTAATATGGTATATAATGAACTTCGATAGCATCACATTTCATTTTTGGCACAACAAATTATATTCATTGCTGAAAAACCAGGAAAGTATTCATTTGGTGTGCTTTTTGCTAAATGACTCCGAAGAGGTATTTGATATCTAGAAGAAGAGTTCCTGTTTTAAAAAGAAATCATTATTATTAGAATCAAATCGTGACAGGCAAGGTTTTTATATGATAGTTTAAATATAGTATTTGTTATATAAATATGATGTCACGAAGCAAGGATTTCTTAATTTTTTATATAATTTTTAAAAGGTACATATAGTTTCTTTAAACAAATTGTATCACACTCATAATGAAAAAAATATACCGATTACTTAGCAAAACAATATTAGAATATGCAAAAATAAAGGTATTTAAGAAATCATATAACACACTATCAACATTTATTTATATACATATATAGGAAATATTTTTTCAAAGAATAGATTATTTATCATGATATACTCAAAAGAAGGCCCAAAAATTTAAGAAATATTACTTTAATAGTAACAAAATATTTTGTTGATCGTTATATACAAATTTGACTATTTATCAATATTATAATGGGCTAATTAATAATTTATTATAATTTCATCTAATACCAGGAAATATCTAATCGTTACATAAAAATCTATTGACATGGTTTGGTTATAATTTATTTTATTTTTGACGGCTATAAACCCAAACCAAGAATGATTTCCGATAAAAAAATGTTACCTTTTAATACCTTCCTTGTCAATATCACACATTTTAAAATTTTGATAATCATAAGCAATGAAGGCGTGCAAAAATGAGAATAAGGAAGCAAATTTTCCTTCTAAAAAGGTTAAAATAGGCCAAAAAGTTATAAATAAGTAATAAATCTAAAGATTCAAAATAGTATATAATCTCAGAGTAACTAATTCCTGAACTACAATTTTTTTGACTACGGGTTTTCGCTTCTATAAGAATTTAAAGAGATCTAAGATGATATAGTATATATTTTCTTGTAAAAAATATACGAGTTATGTGAACTTTATATGTTTTGAAAAAAATTGGGAGATATTCGCACAATAAATTTATTTATTTCATAATAATCCAATTGTTAGGACTATTTGTTTGTGTTAATCGCAAAAGAATTACAGTTGTATTTTTTTCTAGAAAGAACCAAATGGCTAAATTCTCAAAGTAAATGTCTTATTATGAACTTTAAATGATTCATTTAAATTCGAAAACTATTATTTCTTTTAATGTCTGAAAATTTTATATTAATCCTTAATTCTTGTAAATAATAAATTATTTTCTGTAAAGAGTAAGTTTATTTATTTATTTTGTATTTGCAGATTTTTAATGTGATTTAAGTGACTTACCCGCGAATAACAACCTTGTCAGTAAAATTTAATTCCAATATTTAGAATTGTTTTTTTGCTTTTAAGATTAAATCACAAATTTTTTTTTGGAAATCATACTGAATATAAATTATTCAATTATTAATGCGTTTTTAGATTCCATATTAGTAATTTTACACCGTGAATATTCTTTAAATAATTTATTTGACTTATTATCGAACCCAAAAGTAGGTATATATAGAAAAAATCAACTGGATAATAAAATATACGGCTTTTTTCAACGAAATAATTGTAAGACAAATAGTATTAATTGTTTTTTAGAATTATTAAATCTAGAAATAATATGTGCTATGCAATCAAAAAATTTACCGTTTTTTGAAATATATTAACCCAAATTAAATGAAATTTTAATTTAATTCATAATAAACAAATATAATAACAATCTTTTAATGACTAAAACCTTATGAAGACTATTTTTTAACAAAAAATATCTAGAAAATGAGCTTCACGAATACCTGGCCTGATATTATGCAAGTAATAATCAAGGTATATAAATCGAGTCATTATGAATTATATATTTAATTTAGAAATAATTTTGAATCTAAAAAGATCATAAAAATTGAATTAGTAAAAGTAATTTAATAAATAAAAACTTCTATACCGCGGATTTTCAAGTCATTGAAGGTATCTATATCTTCGGGATAATATTTAGAATCAATAAGAGTAATTTTTTGTAAAAAAGTAGGATAAGATATTACATAGTTTGTAAAAACATTTTTCTCGAAATGAAATCCTTGAAGTTCAAGATTTTTCAATGAAGACATTCTTGTTATACAATGATAAATTTTGCTTGTAAAAAATTAAGCAACCAAAATCAATGTTTCTAAATTTTTAAGTCTTAAGGCTCCATACTCTTTTAAGAAATTAGAATATATTTCACTTTGAAAACAAACAGTTAAATGATTAAGATTTAAAAATTTTTCAAGTGCAAATATATCTGATTTGCTTAGTATATTTCTAGATAAATTTATTTTTCTCGGAGATACCGCTGGGTGCATAACAAAAAGATATTCCATAAAACCTGATTCGAGATTACAATTTGATAGATTTATTCTTTCTAAGCAATCAAACTGATTAAGGCAACGAATGTAATTTTTTGAGAATTTGTTATTCGATAAATCAAGATCTTTCAAATGACTTTTAAATTGAAAATCAAAAACAAACCGATGTAACCTCATTATTTTTGTTCCAGAAAGTTTAAAACATTCAAGTTTTTTAAAATTCTCTAATAATAAAAATTATCGTTAAACGAAGAATTATTTGATAAAGATATGGTTCTTGTACTTGAATATAATGATTCAAGCCTCAACACTCGGATTAAATCGCCTAAATGTTTTAGATTTTCTAAAAACAATATTTCGGCTTTGATATTAACTGAAAATATACCTACGAGTTTCCTGTTGAACCTAATCCTCGAAAAATCTTAATAATAAAAAGATTTTTTTAAATTTCTGTAATATTCAAAAATATGAAATATTCTACACTTGGTTCTCTCCTGCTTAAGATTGCAAAGAACTTGTTGAAATTATTACTCTCATTACCTTATAATTTAGACTGGAATAATCTATCCTCAAACTTTTCAAAGCTTTCATTTGCATATTTGGAAAATTGGAAATTTTTCCTTTGGATTATCAACAAGAAAGATCTAAAATCTCTATGTAAGTGAAAAATAGATTATTTAGAAAGCCAGATCTTAAAAATGACCCATCAATTCGTAAGATCTTCAATTTTGGAAACATTAATGCTAATTTACGAAGGAAATCCACATAGTTTATGAAGTCGCATTTCACTATACTTAAAGATTCTAATTTTCAAAATTTACTGAAAAGATCAACATCTTCTGTTAATAGATCTAATCTTTCAATTTCTATAGATTTTAACGTATTTATTTTCATAGATTCGATGTTTCCAAAAAGAGAACAAAAGCTTGTTTGCATTTTATAGATGACAGGATTATTTAGAATAAATTTACACGCAAAATCCGTAGAGACACATTCGGCATAATACTTATCACCATTAGAAATTTTTATTCCAGTTATTTTATAAGAACTAACCAAAAGACAAAATAGTTCTATTTTCTCGTTAGAATCATCTTGTTGCATGTAATTAAGAGCTTCGGGTGTGATTCGAATTATTGTATCATCAGTAAAATTCATTTCATATTTAAAAGATTCTCTGTTTTGTTCTTTCGCAGTGAACGTTAATTCTTTTGTATTTGAATTAAACAATACATCGAACTCATCATAAAGTACAGTTAAGAATGGCAAGAACAATTTTACATGCCTCAAATATTCAGAATTCGTCATATTTAATAAATTAAAGCAAGTTTCATCTATTATGTATAAACATAAATACAGAAGTAAATTTTTATACAAAATATAGAGGGCATCAGTATTTGAGTAACAGTTAAGATCGTTGAGAAATTCAATTAGATCTATAAATTCATTGTTATTTAAACCATCAATTTGCGAATCAAACCCATAATATAAAATATCTATGCATTTTTTGACCCAAAAACAATCAATATTACTTTTTGTGATATCTTTAATATTAATATTAGTTTCATGAAGCTTTGATCTGTATAAAATATCAAAACAGCGTGACCTAATTATAAAAATATTCGAATAATCGATACTAATAGAATCCATTGTTCTTTGACATGGCCTACTTTGTTTGATTTTCAAATTGCCGTAATTTTTAATTCTTTCATTCATTACTTCAAAACCAGATTTTTCAACATTGATTTGATCTAAATCCCCTCCCAGATTACATTTAACATTGGTATGAAAATATTTTGGTGCAATATTTGTTGTATTTTCTGAATCTATATCCAATCTCGGTCTTTTACTTTTTTTACTATATTCTTTTGATTGATTGGGTTCAAGGTATCGAATTTATTTGGCCGAAACGAATGATTAACTGGTTCAATGAATGTTGTTTCGGTCTCACGTATTTTTTTTCTACCAATATGATTATGAAGATCATTGTAATCGTATAGATTTATCGAAGAATCAAATGATCGATCTATACAGTTGAAAAATATATTGATGCGAATGCAATTGTTTATTCCAAAAAATACAAAAAGAAAAAACGAACACAGTATGTTTTTCATCGCAGTGTAGTGATTAGATGACTTAACAAGCATGCTATAGAGTATTTGAAGATTTTTTTTACTGGGATAAATTCTAAATAACTTTCCCAACTGATACTGATACATTTGAACGGTATCTATATTAGTATATATATCTTTGATATCATTAATTAAGAAAGAAATAGAGATATCAAAGATTAAAGCTTTTTTTGATTAAAATAAATAAAATATTTTTGAATATAAACAATTTATGCCTGGAGAATCTTTATAATTTACTAATTCCCTAAGAAGGTAACTCTATGATTATCATCATCGAAAATAAAATAGAAAAAACGGCAATTTAAAGCTTTTCGAAATCTATTCAACATGTTATTTATACCCAAACTGCTGGAAACAGCAACTCTTCTTTTATTTATAACGATGTCATTTTTAGTTGAAAGAAAAGTAATTACTTTTATTCAAGAATCGGTAAAGGTACCTCTTGATATCATTTAACGGCGAGTCACTTTTTCAAAAATATCTTTGGCATGAGATGTTGCCAAATCCAGATAATAGAATTGTTTTTTTTGGCATGCATAAAGCGTATTTCTTTTTATATGTCGTAAAAATGTGATAAAAAATGTTATTTTTAACCTGCTATTTTTAATATTAAATACGCAATGAATGTAATCTTGGGAAGATAATGTATTAGTCCAAGCACTCTTACTCCTCATCTTAAGATTAGATACAGCGCTCAAAATGTAATAAAATGGTAAATATTAAATAAAAGATTTTATTTACATATTTGTGTTTTTATCGTCAATACAAGGGGTTCCAAACTTTTTGGCTCGCGGGCCGAAAACTTATTACTTTTTATGCTACCATACTGAAAAATATTTCAGAAATTTCCATTAATAAAATTTATAATCAAATTTTTAAAGTTTCATATAGAGGGTCTTAAAAATAAACATGTATATTAACGATATTTCTATATAAAAATAGATAAAAAATTACTGAAATTTATGAGAGTTTTCCTGTTACGCAATTCAACGGCGTTCATAAATTTGTTCGAGGTTTTATTTCCACATTCGGCTCTACCTATCTGTGCGAAGAAACATAATCGGAACCGAAATATTAAAAAATATTTACAGATCTAAATTAACAGATAAGCGCTTGAAGTCATTACTAGTAGTTTCTACTAGTAAATTTAACCCAAAATTTTAAAAAATTATCAGTGAAAAGCCCAACTACATCAAGCTCATTAGTAATAATTATGTGATTTATTTTTTTTGCTATTTCATTTTAAATTTTTTGAATAAAATATTAAAAAAAAATAAAGAAAACGCTATGAATATTCTTCGTACTACAAATCCAGGCCTAAATTATCTATAATTCCAATTCTTTTTGTATGATTTATCTATATTTTTTTGTTTTAATAAATAAATGGGTAGAAAGAAAAATGTTAGCAGCGAAATATCAAAAAAAACCAAAATAAAGGCTGCAAACGACGCTTATGAGGTGAAGAAAAGTGATAGTGGCAAACAAAAATGTGAGCTACACCCACCGGTGATTTCCCTACCTTCCTCCTCCTACACAACAATAACACATCCACTACCAAGCCAAACATGCAGTAATATGCAAAATAGTGGGCTTGACACCTTACCTTCGCTTAATACACCACTTCCTTCTTCGGTTGAAGTCTTTGAGTGCGAGCCATCGTACGACATGACAAACACCTGTACTCTAGATATTCCAGACAGTAACAGGCTAATGAGCGTTGCGGACGATATTCGATTCCGTAACAGCCGACCCGAAGGAATGGCCTAGAATTGTTTTTTTTGCAGTACAGACAAGGTTTGAAAGAATGCCAAGAAATGGCTGGACAGAGCTTCACAGGTACTATAATGAGAAATTCGGCTGCACTGACTCTCGAGGTGTTAAAAAAATTGGCACAAAGTGGGATGGGAAAGGAAGTAAAATCAGAAGAGGATAAAGAGCTACATAGAATCGCCAGTTTTCTCGCTGATACATGCACCCTGGCTGACACCACGGAGTACATAAACCTGATAGATAAATTTTTGAGTAAAATCAAAGAAATCTCGGAAAAGGAAATTAAAACAGTAGTGGTCCCAACTAGAAAAATTCCAAATGAATTGGTTGAAAGTAAAGTCCTATATTTCATTCATCAAGTAGTCGGTGAATAAGCCAAAGCTCGTGTACCTGAGTCAATTACGGAAGCCGCGTATATCATGAAAGCCGCAGAAGTATGCTATGACGAGGCAACACACAAAGAAAAGCCTAGATCCGCTTGGAAGGAAAACATAGAAAGTAAAATTTCTAAGTTAGTATTTTCCAAAGATCTTCTCGAGAAGGCTCGTAAGCAGAAAAAGCTCTCTACTTCGGAAACGAAGAGCCTTAAGAAAATTATGCGAGAGTTTAATTTAAACTTGAGCAGTGTAAATGATCTTTCTGAGGCTTTAGTTAAGAAGAATGAGTCTTTGAATGTGTACGAGAAAAAAATTACGATGCATGAAAGTAGGAAGCAATTCCGAAAAGAGAATCGTATGTTTGAGCTTTTCCGAGGTCGATTTTATCGTGGGTTATCTGAGCGTGTGGAATCCGAGCATGTGGTTAGTCGTGATGAAATTGTGAGTTTTTGGTCTACAATGTGGAACAAAAATGATGACACAGTCACGTATGATGATTATTTAATTCCATTTGTATCAGATAATCATCCGACCACGTTTCCTTCACTCGATGAATTTGTAAATATCATTAATTGGCTTCCCAATTGGAAAGCTGCTGGAATTGATGGTATTTACATTTTTTTCATTAAGAAACTTACAACTCTTCACAAATATATTTATGATATTGTGAAAGTTATATGTTTAGCAGGAAAGCCTAAAGCTGATTGTTTGTACTGCGGGCTCACGTATTTGATACCCAAAGGAATTTCACAAAGAGGCTCTGACTACAGGCCAATCACTTGTATGTCCAACCTCTATAAGTTAACGACAAAGTATGTAACGAAAGTCGTTCAACTTGAAGAGGAAAGGCGAGGGTTGCTTGCAGAAAATCAATTAGAGGCGTAATAGGTGTGCAAGGAGCGAAAGAACAGACCCTATTCAACATTTCCTTAAATAATGGGTACGGAAAAAATCTTAATGCAACATGGATGTATTTCAAAAAAGCCTATGATTCAATAGATCATGCTTATTTTACTCCATGCATTGAAAACCTCAATTTACCTAATTGTATCCCTAAATTTATCAAGGTAATTGTATCAAAATGGAAAATTGATATATCAGTAGGGCCTGAAAAAATCATGAGCAAGAAGATTGAGAGAGGGATTCTGCAAGGAGATAGTTTGTCACCATTGTTATTTGTGTTGTGTATGGATCCATTAAGCCGAAATCTTAATGAAAAATATACAAAAGTGACAGTACAAACAGATGCAGAATCCCATTCTACTAATCATCTCTTGTTCTTTGATGATCTAAAGCTCCTTGCAAAAGACAGTTCCACATTGAGTGCTAAGACAGGCGAGTATAAGGTATTTTTAGAGGTTATTGGCTTAGAGATTAACAAAGAGAAGTCGGGCACAAATGATACGTGTTGTGAAGATACTGCTACTCTTCCAGAAGGTGTTAGTGTGTACAAATATTTAGGAATAATAGAAGATAGCAGAGGAACTCCAACACGTAGCTCATTTGAAGAAGTAAAAGCAAACTGAGAGCAAGAGTTGAAAGACTTTGTCACACTAGATTAAATGCAAAAAATTTATTTTCTGCAATCAATCAACATGCGATATCGTTGCTTAACTACCACATAGGAGTACTTCGACTTGAACCGGATGACTTCTCTAAGTTAGATGATGCAGTGCGTGCGGTGTTGGTGAAGAATAAGATACATCTCCGCCCAGGATGTAAAGAGCGTTTGTATCTTCCTAGAACAGAACTTGGAAGAGGCCTACATAGTGTTGAGTTGCGAAGCGAACATATGCTTCTGCAACTGTTGGATTGTCTGGAAAAAAGTAAAGAAATATCAACTAGACGAGCAGCAATCCGCGAAGTGGAGAATAATAATAAAACACATCTTGAACTAATAAAAGGCTTCTTAAAAGTAAAGTACAGGTTGGTAGAAGAAGTCACTAAGAAAAGTTTAGAAGAAGCTCAACTTGCAAAACTATATTACGAAATAGAAAAACGAAAACTTCATTCAAAGTTATATTATGCAAGAAAAAATGAGCTTGTGAGTGTTAGTGACTCTTCAAGATGGCTAAAGAGAGGAAATATTAGGCCACGAAATGAAGCTGTGTTCTGCTATATCCAGGATAGAAATGTATTCTGGGGAGCAGATGGGGTGTGTCAACATTGCGGGAAGTCTGGTAAGACTGTAGATCATCTAGCAACTAGATGTGAAAAAATGCTAGGCCATGACTACACCAGACGGCATAATGAAGTGGTTAGATGCCTACACTTACTTCTCCTAAATAGATATAAGTTTAAGTCCTCAAAACGAATTAGGAGTCACTCAGTTCAAGAAATTCTTGATAATGAGTATGCGGAGATAAGAGTGGACACCAGAATTAAAACTGATGTTAAAATTCGGAATAACAGACCGGAAATATTTATTTTAGATAAGAAGAAGAATAAGATAACACTCATTGAAGTAGGAATCACTTCCCAAGATTCACTTCAAATAGTTGAAACTGAAAAACTTAGGAAGTATGACCTGCTAGCCAATGAGTTAGGTCTTATTTATAAGTGTAGTGTTGAGATAATCCCTTATGTGATGACCTGGAACGGTATTGTGACAAAATACCATAAATCTCATCTTAAAAGGCTAGAAATACCCACGAATGTAGAGGCATACATTCAGTCTATAGTACTTAAGAAAACAGTCGAAACAATTTCCTTTGATCGACGAAGAGGACTTGAGTCAGGACTAAATGCCGAAGAGAGCTGGGAGAGAGCGTCAATGGGTGTTATTATGAGATCAGAGATGCATGAGAAACCAATACCCCCTTTAAAAGAAGCGAAGAGAGAGGAAGATGGTGTTAAAATTTTAAAAACAAAAAATAATACACCCCTTTTTTCACAAGGAGGAACCATGTTAGAGGAACCGACCAATAACATAAATGAAGAGTCGGATTTGGAAGAAGAGACAGCAGTGGTTAGAGAGATAGAAGAAAACATGTAAAAAATAGTAAAAATACTTTAACCTAGAATTTTATTAAATAAAAAAAATTATACTTAGATCTATACTATTAAATGAGTAAAACAATTTATTATACTACACTTTCTTCTTTAAAAGTATTTTTATCTAATTTTATTTCCCTAACAATTAAAATCTTATATTCTATCCTAATTCAATTTCACATTAATTTAATTCATTCTAATAAATTTCTTATAAATCCAATCTTAATTTTATTGGATGATTTAATTTTAATCTTTTTTAATAAAATGATGCTTGTATGATCGCTTTGGCATCTAATTCGTATACTTTTGCCTCTAATTTTTATTTAGAAGTTCTAAATACTAACCAAGTAACTTAAAGATCAAAGTAATCAAATATGTTTCTGTATTAAGAAAATTTTTTTAAATAAATATGATAACACGTCTAATCTTGAATTATTCCTAGTTTAAGCTATATGTGAATGAATCTTAAACAAAAAAAATTCATAATTTTACTTATATTAAATTAAAATAATAATTTAAGTGTATAGAATGCTATTATGAGATATATTTCCGATATAATATTATTCTTAGCATCTAATTATGTTTTATTCCCCGTGTGTAACGCAAAAAATTTTGTTGCAAAGATAGAATGGTTTACTAGTATTTTACAATATATTATGCTATTAATTTTCTATGTATTTCTTTGTTGCCTGATAGAAATCAAACGATTGCATTTACATGCGTTTTTAATCTATCAAAGATCTTGGCATGTATTGGAGTATAAATATAGCAGATTAAAACAAAATTTCCGGTTTATAAATTATACTATGATCGCGACTTAGTATAACAGATGTGAAATAGTGAGAAATCCGAAAAAAAAGTTTTTAGATAAAATATTTAAAATTTAATTATAAAAGTCGGACTTATAATCTCATTCAGTAGCTAATAATTTTTAAAATATATAAATTCAAATAAAATGTAGGACTTAAATAATTGTGTTTATTAGTTTATAAGGGTAAAAAATATCTACATACTAAAATAAAATGTAAAATTCCTTTTTTTAATTCTCTTCTATCAGATATAAAGTACTATTAAGTTAATATTTTTATTAAATTCCGTCTAATTAGAGAAGATAAATAATTTCAGCTATTTACAATCACTCTGCCTGAATACACTTTTTAATTTAAAAAAATAATAGATAAAAGAATAAAAGATTTAAAAATAATTTAGACTAAATAAATCTCTTTTCTTACAAAACGAAAGAACATTTTCAATTGATGGTTTAAAATATTCAATTGTTTAGTATTTTATCTAAACTTAACAATATAAGGTACGATAATAAATGATAGATGAATTTTATTAAAATTAATTTAATATCTGATATAATATCATTAAGGAAATTAAAATAAGATTAAAAGATATATTAAAAACCTTTTTTCATTTTGATACACTTTGTTTAAGATAAAGAAAATCAATACAGATTATAAACAAACACTCGATTTCAAATCTATATAATAAAAAAAACAATAATAAACAAATGATTGGCAAAATAAAGAACAGCGGAAATATTAAAAAAATTAATATTTCAGAAGTAACAAAAAATCAGGGACTTGAATCGAGTGAACTGATTGGAATCTTAAATAAAATCGATGAATGCAAGCAAGATAGTAATGATATGGGAAATATACATAAAAGTATATTTAGAATCATTAAAAATTCGAAATTGAAGGAAAAAGAAGCAGAGAGTATAAAAACTATAGAAGATTTAGAAAAAGCAGATATATCCTTTCTTGAAAACCCAGCAGTAAAAATACATGAAAAAAACATTTGGAATCATGAAGATAAGAGATTCCGAATAATAAAATATCATATGGAATATAAATTTCCTATAATGATATACAAAAAAAATGAAATTTATTTTAAATCAAAGCTGGTAAATATACCATCTCGAGAGAAAAAACAAGAAATTCCTTTTAATAAATTAGAAAACAAGGAAACAAAAGCTAAAGATACTATAAAATATGATTTACTTAGTGATAAAGAAAAGATCAAATTGGCTTGTTTTTGCTTTAAGAAGCTTCGTAAATATAGATCCAGTTTTAAAGATAATATTTTAGAAAGAATTTCTCATATATTCAGATCTTCGTTTAAGAAAGATTCTTACTATATGAAAAAAGCAAATACATTTGTTTATACCGTTGGTGACCATATTTTGGATGAAGGGATCAAAAAAGAGGGATTGTTTAGAATTTCTGGTAAATATGCCTATTATAAATTTATGCCGGGTGTTTTAGCTGCAGGAAAGAGATATGATTATACTGAGTTATCTGTTCATGACAATGCTTCAATTTTCAAAGCATATATTCGGGAGATAATGAATGGAATAATTTCAGTTCAGATTGCAGAAAGGGTGATGAAAATAATAAAAAACCAGACGGATACTTCAATAATAGAATATATTGTACCTTTAATTATATTTTCGATTACAAATGAAAATAGAAAGATGCTTATCTATTTACAGAAAATCTTTCGAAAAGTTGATCAGTAATCAAAAGATAATAAAATGGGGTCAGATAATCTATTTAAAATTTTTACTCCCACTATTTTTCCAAATATTGAATGTTATGATTTGCAATCCATAAATTTGCAAATTGAGATTGTAAAAAGAATTTTTGAGTCAAATTTAACAGAAATCCCTTGTTTTTTATATGAAGAAGCACTTTCGGTACCTAAAAATCAATAAATCCTTTAATTTTCCAATTTTAATGTTTAATTTTATTTTTAAAATATATTAGAATATATTTTTGAAATTATTTAAAAAAGAAGATAACAGAGGAATTCCAACACGTAGCTCATTTGAAGAAGTACAGAGCAAACTCTTATAAAGAGTTGAAAGACTTTGTCACACTATTTTAAATGCAAAAAATTTATTTTCTGCAATCAAATACCATGCGATATCGTTAATCAACTATCACATAGGAGTACTTCGACTTGAACCGGCTGATTTCTCTGAGTTATATGATGCAGTGCGTGCGTTGTTGGTGAAGAATAAGATACATCCTCGCCCAGGATGTAAAGAGCGTTTGTACCTTCCTAGAACAGAACTTGGAAGAGGCCTACATAGTGTTGAGTTGCGAAGCGAACATATGCTTCTGCAACTGTTGGATTGTCTGGAAAAAAGTAAAGAAATATCAACTAGACGAGCAGCAATCCGCGAAGTGGAGAATAATAATAAAACACATCTTGAACTAATAAAAGGCTTCTTAAAAGTAAAGTACAGGTTGGTAGAAGAAGTCACTAAGAAAAGTTTAGAAGAAGCTCAACTTGCAAAACTATATTACGAAATAGAAAAACGAAAACTTCATTCAAAGTTATATTATGCAAGAAAAAATGAGCTTGTGAGTGTTAGTGACTCTTCAAGATGGCTAAAGAGAGGAAATATTAGGCCACGAAATGAAGCTGTGTTCTGCTATATCCAGGATAGAAATGTATTCTGGGGAGCAGATGGGGTGTGTCAACATTGCGGGAAGTCTGGTAAGACTGTAGATCATCTAGCAACTAGATGTGAAAAAATGCTAGGCCATGACTACACCAGACGGCATAATGAAGTGGTTAGATGCCTACACTTACTTCTCCTAAATAGATATAAGTTTAAGTCCTCAAAACGAATTAGGAGTCACTCAGTTCAAGAAATTCTTGATAATGAGTATGCGGAGATAAGAGTGGACACCAGAATTAAAACTGATGTTAAAATTCGGAATAACAGACCGGAAATATTTATTTTAGATAAGAAGAAGAATAAGATAACACTCATTGAAGTAGGAATCACTTCCCAAGATTCACTTCAAATAGTTGAAACTGAAAAACTTAGGAAGTATGACCTGCTAGCCAATGAGTTAGGTCTTATTTATAAGTGTAGTGTTGAGATAATCCTTTATGTGATGACCTGGGACGGTATTGTGACAAAATACCATAAATCTCATCTTAAAAGGCTAGAAATACCCACGAATGTAGAGGCATACATTCAGTCTATAGTACTTAAGAAAACAGTCGAAACAATTTCCTTTGATCGACGAAGAGGACTTGAGTCAGGACTAAATGCCGAAGAGAGCTGGGAGAGAGCGTCAATGGGTGTTATTATGAGATCAGAGATGCATGAGAAACCAATACCCCCTTTAAAAGAAGCGAAAAGAGAGGAAGATGGTGTTAAAACTTTAAAACCAAAAAATAATACACCCCTTATTTCACAAGAAGGAACCACTTTAGAGGAACCGAACAATAACATAAAGAAGAGTCGGATTTGGAAGAAGAGACAGCAGTGGTTAAAGAGGTAGAAGAAAACATAAAAAAATGGTAAAAATATTTTAACCCAGAATTTTATTACATAAATTTTTAAATAACATACTACCAATCTCTGTATCATTTATCTAATAATTTTTTAATATCTTTAGCTAATTAATTCCTTTTGTTTCGTTTTCGAATCTATTTCTATCTTCTTCAGTTTTATACTATTTAAATTTCTATAACATTTTCATTCATTAAAAAAAACAGTTTCCTTATATAATACCTATTATATCATACATATTTATTGTATCAAAATACATATATATCACAATATTATGTGGAGGTGGATAACCTTATAAAAAACTTTCTGCATGGCAATGAGTGTGAGAAACTAGTGTAAGATCATTGTTTGAATTTTTGGTGGAAATACAACCAACACTACATCTTCGGTTGTTCAATAGGTGTTATTATGAGGAGGAGAGGTCTAAGAAATGGAGAAACTTTTTCTACAAATTTATTTGTAGTTTTTTATGTAACCCGATTGCAGACCGCAGCTGAAATTGTAGGTAATTTCCATGTAAAAGCGTAGAAGCTTAGGCTTGCTCACTCAAATTAGAAAACATAGCACCCGGGAAATACAAAATAAACCCCTGAAAAAGACAAGGAATACTAAGTAGCAAGTTATACCTGTTGGTATAACACTGCACTGTCTAGTTGGACCCCATGTAAATCTCTGAAATATATCTTAGCTAGAAGTTTATTGGGTTAGGAAAGTGTAGAGTAAGTGGGAATGCTGCATAGTCTTGGGGGAGCCCAAGGGGGGCATCGACCTTCGATCAAACTCCATGCAACGCACATTAACAAACTTCGGGCAACTGCCTCGCCTAGTAATTAGGTTTTACTACCTGGTAGATGAAAGGCTTTGAGATGTAGGTATCGCAAGGGGTACTGATAGAGTGTTATTGTAGCAGTTATTTATTTTAAACCTTGAACTGCGTTAATGACATGAAAACAAATGTAACACTTGTAACTGTTTTAAAAAGATGTGATACTTATAAATAAAATGTTATTTAAATGCACTTTAAATAAAATGGTTTACAAACAAATATTTTATTAGCATTCTTTTACCCAGATTAATGCAATTGAACCGGAGAATGTAATAAGGAACAACGTAGAGGAGAGACATAATGAAATACCAAGAAGGCACATAATAAAATAAAAACAAAATTGTGTAAAATTTTAGAAGAAACGCCTAAAATCAACCATTTAGAATAAGAAAATTTGGTGGAGACAATACAAAGTATTAAATTTAAATTTTAAATACGAAAAGTTTGATAGGATTTAAGTCAATGCCATATTCTCGCAGCTTTTTTTATTTTTTGTCAGGGGCAACAAAATAAAATTGGGGGGGGGACAAATTTTAATCCAACAAAAAATAACACCCCCTATATTTCAGAGGAGGAGCCGACAATAAACATAAATGAAGGTTCAATTCTAGTTGAATAAAGATCATGCTTAATGAACTAGAAGGAAAATTTTAAAAGAACATAAATTTTTGTAACTCAGAATTTTATTAAATAAAAAAAATTCCTATAAATCGTAACGTGCTATGTTCAAATTTAATTGGCGAAAAGTTCTATTTTTGAACCAAATAATTATTTACACTCATAAATTTGAAACAACACATTAAAATAGAGTAATATGGGTATAATATAAAGACAATTGATGATTAAAACTGGATAAATACAATAATGTATAATAAAAAACATATATTAACGTTTGTCAAAGTATTCTATTTTGTATAATATTTGCTGTTCAAATGCAAATTTCTTTTCCAAAAATTTATAAGAAATTTACTTGTTTTCAATTTTATAAATCCTATATTAACAAAAGATTAGTTATTGGACTTTTAAATTCGAGGGATTTGCAGCCAAGATAGTAAAATTGGATGTCACTGGAATTTAAATGGTTTTTTATATTGAATATAATTCAATAAAATATCAAGTTTTTATGAAGGAAAATTTCTGGTCTTTTATTCTTTCGGCCAAATATAAAAAACTAAAATATAAATCTTGTATTTTTATATCGGATTTTTTAAAAAAAAATATCCCTCCAATGGCAAAAGTAATAGAAGAAAATGATGATAATAATAAAGAAGAGGAACAAGAATATGTAAATATCAAAGTATATGATAGTGAAAGAACCGAAATAGAATTCAAAGTCAGGAAAAGTATTCCTTTTGCAAAAATTCTTAAGAAATATTGTGAGGCCAGAAGCAAAAATCCAAAAGTTTTGAGAGTTGCTTATAACGGAATCTTTTTTGATTTGAACGAGTCACCAGAATCACTTGGAATGAAAAATGGAGATGAAGTTGAAATTATGGGTCAACAAACAGGAGGTTCTGATTTATTGATGTTTTAATAAACAAATATTTAGTTTCTATTTTTTACGAGTTATAATAATATTTAATTTGTTAAAAATACATTTTTATAAGTTACTTTTCTAGCCTCAGCCTCAAAAGGATTTATCTTTTTTATTTTTAAAAATATCGGAGAAACAAACATAACTTGATTATCTTTCTAATTTAAATAAGCCTTTGTTTATTTCTAAAGCAATACAAAATAATTCCTTATAAATATTTTTAAAAAAATATTTTGTACAAATGCGCTTAAAAATATTGGTTTTGGTTCGTCAATGTTTGTTTATAAGTTATATTGGATGAATATCTAATAATTAGCGAATAAAACACGATATAACATATAAAGATCGAGATTTTTTTACAAGTAGTGTAGTTTACCCCAAGCTACCTTGATATAATATAATTAAACGAATAAAACCAAATAGCCATATTTCAGATCAATGGCATCAGATTCTTCTCCAAAGAATCAATTTTATAGGCATAGGTTTAAGCACTATTGATTTGATCAGTTACTATAAATCAAAATTTAATTTCTATAGAATCTTATGTAAATATTGAGAAAAAAAATATAAAAAAGTTTAAGATCATTTTGCGTCTTAGCAAGTAGAAATTTTGAAGCGTTTCAAGACACACAATAGATTGAATCTAAAATATTGCTCAATACGTTCGTGAGCGCCGATTATTAGAGCCAGAAAAATATTTATAAGAAAAAATCAACCTAAATATCAGAAAAAAACATGATTAATACACACTCTGGTTAAATTTTATTTTTTTTAATAAGAAATAATATAAAAAAAAATTGGATTGATTAAGAAAAATAATTTTATACAGGCATGCCTAAAAATCAATTATCACAAATCTGAAGAATAAAAATCTAATATTGAAGCAAAATATTAGATGAAAAAAAAACAATAAAATTTACGAATCTATGATTTAGCTATTTAAGAATGTTTTTTTTATTTTTATACTTTTTAATATATTGTATAAAAATGGATTTCTTTCTATAATTCCAATCATAATCTTCAAAATATAAAGTTTCTTTAAAAAAATAAGTTTTTGGTATGAAATTATAACTTCTGTAAACAAAAATCTGACCAAGCTTGTAATAAATATTCATGATTAATTGATAGAGGAAGCTTAAAACAATGGCTTATTTTTTAAAATAAATGCCTTTACAAGAATCAAAAAAATAAAATACGAAATAGTGTTAAAATATTGTAAAAAAGTATGCAAGGTAATTTAATTTGTTTGAATGTCTATATAGAACAAAAATTATTTTTACTGGAGTTAAATTTTTTTTATAAAAATTTTAAAATTTTGATTTAGAAAATTGATGCAAGTTAATCATTTTAAGTCTTTTTATTTTTAAGTTTTCCTACCTTTATAATTCCTTATGGAAAAAACAATTAAATCTTCTATAAAGATTCAACTTACAAAATGTTAACAAATTGAGGTCTAATCTTTACGTAAGATTTTAATTTTCTAAATTTTAAACAAAGAAGAATGAATACGTGAGGAATTTTGGAGGAAAACCGATTTTTTTAGATTTTTTACTTTAAAATATTAATTTAAATTATTAATAAAATAATATTCTATTATAGTATGAAGTTTTCAGATAATTGCGCTTCAATCAAAATTAACATTATCTCTTATCAAAATATTTTTAATAGAGATAATATCATCTTAAAATTTATATTTCTTAGTTAAATATATGCCCTATATCAACCCAAAACGTAGACAGTGAATAAAAAATATTCTACAAATAAAGTCAATTTGGAATCAGAAATTTTTTAACTTGCTTATTTCTCTACGAGTCGAAAAATTCACAAATGAATTAGAACTTCGCCACTTCAGATGCTTTAATAGTCATTTCTCTTTGAATTCGTATGCTTTTCAAAACAAAGCATGCTTTTCTTATTCAAAAAATGAAAAATTTAACAAATCTGGCCTAATGAAACCAAATTCAAATACCCTGGCCCCTAGCTCATTGACAAGTAAATTAAATATAATTAATCTGAATTTTTTGATCTTATTTATTAGCTTCAAGCTCGCTAAAAAATTCTTCGAAAAGAATACGGATCTGCAGAGTTGTCTGGTAGTATAAGTTATAATAAAATATGTTTAGATGCTCATATTGAGCTTTTTTTAAGTTTTTTTTTCGGAAATATTATATTTAATCTGGATTGGTTATATTATATGAGAAATTTTACTCAAAAAATATAAACAAGTAAAACATATATAGATATAAATTTAATTTAAAAGCAATTTAAACATACGATTGAACTAAATCACACAAAGATCCGCAGATTTAGACTTTATATTACTATCTCATTAACTATTACATGAATATTAAAAAAATGGATCTTTAAATTATAATATAACCAAATTCTTAGGATATCCATATCTCTGTATATAATTATACAGGATTTAAGACAATATACATCCGATCTTTTAATTTTTTTTTAAATTAAGTTAAGAATCAATCTTTTACTGTTTTCAATGGCTTTATCAAGAGTCTCCAAACTTCGGTTTGCCGCCACATTTTTTTGACTTGCCAAGATTGTTTTTTACTAAGTATATTTTTTTTACTCAAGAAAATAGAATAAAAAAAGACAGATAAATCATATAAAAAGATTTGAAATTATAGAAATTTAGGTATGGGTTTGTAATATAAAGAATATTCACATTGTTTTCAGTTTTTTTTAAATCAGAAATTTTATTTTTATTATTTTTTACTAAAAACAATCAACTTCCCAAGATTCCCTTCAGGTAGTGTAAACTGGGAAACTTAGACAATATGACCTGCTAGAAGATGATTTGGGTCTTATTTATAAGTGAAGTGTTGGGATAATCCCGTATGTAACGACCTGGAACGGTATTGTGACCAAATACCATGAGTCACACCTAAAAAGACGGAAAATACTCTATAATGTAGAGGCATATATCCAGTCGATAGTACTAGAAAAGACAGTCGTAAAGATTTCTTTTGATCGATGAAGAGAACTTGCTTCGACTCCAATTCTGAAGAGCGCTGGGAGGGAGCGTCAACGGTTGTTATTATGAGAGCAGAGATGCAGGAGGAGCCAATGCTCCCTTTAAAAGAAGCAAAAAATATGGAAGATGATGTTAAAATTTTAAATACAAAAAATACTACACTCTTTATTTCAGAAGGAGAAACACGTTTGAGGAACCGACGATAAAAGACAAGGCAGAGTCGGATTTAGAAAAAGAAACGAAAGGGGTTGAACAGGTAGAAGAAAATATACAAAAAAGATAAAAAAAGTTTAAATTTAGAATTTTATTGAATAAAATATACCAAAAAATCAAAATGAAATAACAAAAACTATATAGCATAATTTTTTATTAATGAGATTGATATAGTTGAGATTTTTTAATGATGATTGTTGAAATCGTGGGTTAAATTGACTTGTAGAAATTATCAGTAATGAATTCAAGGGCTTATCTGTTAATTTAGTCTGTAAAGAAGGTTTGTGTATTATATTTAGAGAATGTTTCTTCCCCAAAATAGGTAGAGCCAAAAAGAGAAATAAAACCACGAGAAATTTAATTAACGTGATTGAATTATGTAGCTTGAAGACAGTTAGAAAATTTCAGTAATTTATTTGTCTATTTTTACATAGAAATTTCTTAATATACATGTATATTTTATGACCATCAGTATGAAATCTTAAATATCAGATGATTTAACAATATTAATAATAAAAATTGCAGAAATATTTTTAGTATTGCACCATAAATAGTAATGAGTTATTAGCACTTAGGACTTTTTTATTAGAAGTCAATGTAGCTCGCTAGCCAAAAATTTTGGAGACCCTTGGTTTATATCATTGGATGAATACAACTTAATATATTAAATAAAAGCAAAGAAGAAAACTCCTTGATTTTTTAATAGTATGAATCTTTTTTAATACCCCTCTAATAACTTTATTATGTTCTAAATACAACTACAAATGGTAAATTATTAGTTATATTTCTCGAAGTGTATAAAAAAACAGGATAATCAATTTATTTACCAAAAATTAGAAAATCCATAAGAAGAAATTTAAATCGAAGCATTTTTTTATAAAATTTTGAAATTTGAAAAGCTCATAAAAAATATTTTAATTGTTTATTGATATTTTAATGGAGGATTCAAGATGCTTCATATTTTTTCTCAATTTTCTATACTCCGAAAATTATTCTTTCAAAATATATTACACTAAATTTTGATTATAAAAAATGCGAGTAGATAAATTAGAGTACTATGAAAATATTATTAAATATTTATTAAAATTATAATTTTTGGAATACTATTGAAAGTTTTAGATGCGTTCTTGTTTTCGAGTTTGAAAATGTTTGTAAGTTTAGATGGTTTTAGAATATATCTCATTGCAATTGATATGTTATTGAATATATTGTTCTATTTTTCTAATAAGTTCTTCGAAGGATCTATTATAGGTCTGTTCTTTAAAATTTAAATGATGAAATATTATTCTTGTATGTAGTTTCTCAACCAAAAGATTTACGCGAAATATATCTAAGAGAATATCATTGTTTAAATCAGTCATATTGCTATCATTATTTGCATATTTCGGATAAATTAAACTTTCCATATATTTGTAAAATTTGAATTTTTTTAAGAGAAATGATTTTGTTTTGTAATATTCATAAACTTCAATAGTGTTTCTGATCGTATCTATGCCCATATATTTATGAGTGAATTCTCTGAATAGTTTATTTTGGTTGAGTGTATTACTTCCGTCTTCTGAATTCGCAAATAAACTAAATAAATCATATATTTTTGATATTACTTTGGATTTAGAGATAGAAATGTTAGAAAACGATGTATGCAAAATAATGTTTAAATGAAACGAAAAAACCAAATAATTAGAAAAGAATTTTTTTCTATAACAAATTTCGTTTTGACATATAAGATTACTCATGGCAAAATATAAATATTTTCTGATTACAAACCCTTCTAATCCATGTAATAACATGAATATAATGCATCTACATCTAAAAATATACTTAGTTAAATTATGATCATGGTGTTTGATGTTATTCCGCAGTTTAATAATCTGATTTATGTATTTTTTTAGCAAAGAAAAAATAAATCTAACGTATAAAACATGGTTTTGTCTTATTTCAATTTTTTTTTTATCATGATAATTTAACAAAAAAGCAAATTCACTTAAAATCAAATATTCTTCTTTGTTATAAAATATATCTAGAAGATCATCGAATTTAAAACGAGATAATATCTCATTTTTGTTTGTACTAGGGCTTTCTCTATCAGAATTTTTTTCATACTCAACAATATGATTTGAAAATTCTAATAATATGTATAACTCTTTATCTGATATATCTTCAGCTGATCTTATTTTTTCGATTTTTTCATTAAGTCTGGTTTCAAAGCTGCTAAAAGTATCTGTTTCAAGATTACTGTCCTCCCCGGGCTTTTCCTTATCTTTAAAAATATTTTGCACAAGTTCAGTATTTTCACCTTCTAAATGTGGCGATATAACTTCTAGTAAGCCAAGAACATTTTCATCTTCTGAAATATTTTTTAATTTTGAAACCAAAATTCTCAATGAGCGCATAACTAGACTTTTATTACTATTAGATTTTGACATATGTTCTACAGCTGCAAGCTTCTTGTTCTGAAATTGATTTTTAATGAGAATTTCGGAATCAGCACCTAAAGTTTTCAGGTTAAATCGTTTTGAATTTCGCCCTTTTGGTTTAAATTTAATATCATTTGTTTTTCTTTGAGGAGAAACAGAGATTTCATAACTGCAAGAAGGCATGGGATTTCCTTGAAAGGTATCAGTGTGTCTATCAGAAACATCGTGTTTATCTTTTTCTAAATAAGTTGTTTTTTTACAGCTTTTATCAAAAGACGTAGCTATAATATTGCGAGAGTATTTATTTTCATAATAGGAATAAATTTTGAATTTAGAAAGTTTGAATCTTCTATCTGGCATTGTCAGATCGCGAGATGATACCATTTTCAAAATTTCGGTCTGGTATTCTGTTTGTGTAAATATATTATGATCATCTGAAATTTTATTTTTTTTAGAAAAAAATTTATTCGTGTCTCCTATATTATCAATTTTACGTTTTGATTCACTATTCATTCTATTTGCTACATTGCCAACATATTGAAGAGGAAAGCTGTTTTCTGTTGCATTCATGTGTTTTTCTTCTCTGGTATATGAAGTTGTTTTTTGAGATGCAAAAATAAATCCGAAAATAAAAATAATCATTTGGAGTGTCATTTATTTTTTTTTTAATTATAGCTTTTTCCTTTTTGGCTAAAATAAGCAAAAAAATTTTGATGGAACAAAAATAATTGACTAAAATTAATTGATTCAGAAAGAAAGTATAAAAAGATCAATAAATTGGTCCGTTAAAAAATTTGGCCAAAGTTTTGAAAAATAATTATTTGTAGAATAAATTTTGCTATTATAGACTTTTAAAGCGGAAATGCATATTGATAGATGATTTTAACTGTGAGATTTTTATAAAAAAAGTCGTAGTATTATTTTCGGTTTGATACCAAACAAGTTTAATAAATGTAGTTCTATAAATTAAAAAAAAAATTAAAGGAATTACAAAATAAAAGGTAATAAATTGCAATAATATAATATCGTTTTCGGATATTTGTTGGTATATATTTGGTTTTTAACTTTAATAGAATTTTAAATATCTTAATTTTTTATTATGTAATAAGATTAACATTGTTGATTTCTAAATTAAAAATGAATTATTTTAAAAATAAGAAAATCAATCAAAATAGTAAAAAAAGTCGTCAATTTACGATTTTCTATATATTAGGAATTTTAAAAAAAATTCTTTTTAAATTATTTATTGATAAAACTACGTCAATTTAAAATAGTGTTCGCCAAACTAAATCAGTCTACTAAAAGAATAATATTTGTACGTAAAATGAATGGAAAATAATTGTTTTTATTATCTTAATAATTACTTACAGAGAAAAGCCAAGAAAAAACTCAAAGGTTTTATATAATGCATAGAAGTTTGCAAATTTTTAATTCCAACAACTATTATTTAGTTTCCATCAATTAGAATTTTTTTAAACTAAAGAATATAAACAAATTTTTAGGAAAAACATATATACTAACACAAATATCATAGTAAGTATATTTCGAAATTCATAATGAATTTTTTTTTAATTATCAATTTAAGTACATAAGTGAAACCAAAGCAAATTTTAGTTATTATAAGAAATATGTTAATTCATTTGATTTTCTGAAATCTATTTATTAAAAAAATGCTGTCTTTATTTCATTAGACATTGTTTTAATAGTGCAAACGAGATTCTTAACAATTTAATTAAATTATATTTAGATACATTGAGATTTTCATTTATAGATATTGAAATAAAAAGTTTTGATAATTTTCTATATTTAAATGGAATAGAAACTGATATGTAAATTTAAAATGTCAAAATTGAGTAAACCCCGTTCATTTAAACATTATTGATTAATTTAATAATTGTCGTACCCAAAGCTATAACTTACCTATAAATTATGGCACTAAGCAAAAATTTGTAAATTCTTTATAAAATCGACAGAGAGTGAAGCTATTTACAGGAATTTTTTCCATTTATTTTCTTCAAATTCTTAAAAAACAGAATATTTGGTGCTAAAGAAATATTATTATGTTTTGATAAGAATCTAGAACTCATTCAATAAAATTAACTTTGATAACTGAATTTAATCATTCATTCCTTGAAATTTATCTAAAATTTACCTTATTTTCACTGAGGAAAAATAATTTATTCGATAAAAGCTGAATTAATATATTTTCTCTTCCGTAAATAATTTTTCTAATATTTTAACCACTTTATTATATTCCTCTAAATTCGACTCTTTGTTTATAATTATTGTCGATTCCTTCATTGAGGTTACGCCATCCAAAATAAGGGGCACAATATTTTTTGAAATTTACTTGTTTAACACAATCTTCCTAATTTCGTGCTTCTTTTAAAGCGTGTTTTCCTTGCTTATGCAACTCAGCTTCTTCAATAACTTTTAATGGCCCCCTTTGCATTTGTTTACAAATTAAGTTCTTCTCGTCGATCAAAGAAAATATTCGACTTCTCCTTAAGTACTATCGACTAAATATATGCTCCTATATCGATGGAAATTTGCGGTCTTTTGAAGTATAAGTATTGGTATTTTGTCACAATACCGCCCCAGGTCACTACATAAAAGATTAACTTAACACTCGATTTATAAATAACACTTAATTTATTTGCTAGCAGATCATACTTTTTGAGTTTTTCCGTTTCAACTATTTAAAGTAAATTCTAGGAGTTTATTCCTACTTCAATGAGTCTAATCTTATTTTTTCTCTTATCTAAAATAAATATAACGGATCTATTACACCGAATCTTGACATCAGTTTTTATCCCGATGTCCATTCTTATCCCCATAGTGATTATTAAGAATTTCTTTGACTGAGTGGCTTCTAATTCGTTTTGACAACCTAAATTTGTATACATATAGAAAAAGAAGATGCAGGTATCCGATTACTTCATTTAACTGTCTGGTGTAGCTATGACCGAGAATTTTCTAACATCGAGTCGCCAAATGATCTATTTTTTACCGGATTTATTACAGTGTTAGCCCATAGTTTCCGCAATCCAGAATGCATATTATGCTAGATATAGCAGAACAATATTCCCTTTCTTTGTCCTCCTGAAGAGTCACTGCCACTTATTAACATGTTTTTTCCTGAATTATATAACTTTAAGTGAAGTCTTCGTTTTATATGTCGTTATATAGTTTTGCAGGTTGAGCTTAATCTAAATTCTCTTTCTTGACTTTTTCTTCCAAAGTATATTGCAATTTAAGGAAGCCTTTTATAAGTGCAAGATGTATTTTATTAGTGACATGTTGAAGTTGTAGAAGTATTTGAGGAAGATTGTTTATTTAATGTAGGTCGTCTGCTTTGGTTCATTTCCACTCCTTCGTGGGATTTAGAGAAATAATTGTTTAAATAACTATTTAGGGGTTTTAATGTCGTTACGAAGAACTGAGTTTATGATAATTAGTATTTTCCACCTTTAGTATTAGTGCTCTTTGAGTTGATATTTCTGTATTTAAAGCAGACAATCCAAGAGTTTCAAAAGAATGTGTTCGCTACTCAACTTGAAAAATGATTGATCTTTTCTAAGATTTGTTCTAGGTAGTTAGAGACTTTCTTGCACCCAGACGAAAATGTATCTTACTCTTTACCAATATCGTAAGCAAAACATCATCTAACATAGAGGTAGTTTATATGATCTGTGTACTCTTATATGATAGTTTTTTAAAGATATTGATTGTTGATCTATTGCAAAAGATATTTCTTTTGCATTAAATCTGGTGTTATAGTGTCTTTAAACTCTAGATATCAGTTTACTTTGTACTTTTTCGAATGTATAAAGTGTAGATAATATCTGCCAACTTCTATTATCCCAGAGATATTTAAAAACAATAAGGCCTTCTTGTGAAGTAGCAGTATCCCTATAAAACGTATAATTTGTGGCATAATTATCTTTTTTTATCTCAAATCTTATGTTATTTAAGACCATTTTCTCTTTCTCAGTCATCTGTTGCAATTTTTGTTCATATTTAGACAGAAACGATGATATCATTAATGAAGAAGAGATGCAAAGTAAAGTGTGATGTGTCTTCTGTTTGTATTGTTATTTTTGCTTATTTCTTATTAAGCTTTCGATTTCATGTATCTATATCTAACACGAAAAACAATACTCAAAGATTAGTACTCTGAAAAATACCTCTATATATCTTCTTTTAAATGATTTTTAAGGGTTTAATAAAATATAAATTGTCAATTTTAATTTTTTTACCATAAAAAATTTCCAAATCCAATCGGTTAAATTAAATTTCCTATGCATCCCGTCAAATAGGCATGATCTATGGAATAATAGAGCTTTTTTTAGCATCAATCGACGTACCTTAGATTTTTTTCAATGTTTTTTATTAATATTAACATTCAGCAGAGCCTGCTTCTTGCACATCTCTTACCGCTTTCAATTAAATAGCTCCAAGTAACTTCGTATTTTCACTTCGAGATTAACGAAATTTGTTACCCGCCTTGTGATTAACTTATAAAGGTTGAAACACATATGATGTGCCTGTAGTCATCACCTCATTGAAAATTTCTTTTGGGATCAAATACTTAATCTTGCAAAAAAAAACACATAGCTTGAGGTACAATTTCCAGACAAATTTCTTAACAATATTAATAAGATATTTGTGAAGAGTTGTTAGTTTCATTTTGAAGAAATTGTAGGTAACATCAATTACAGCAACCTTTTAATTTATAATCCAATCAATGATACTTACAAATTATTCAAATGAAGAAAAAATGATCAGATGATTATCACATAAATAATGAATCAAATAATCCTGATACGCTATTTTGTTATAATTTTTGTTTTAGACTTTACCCAAAACTCACAATTTCATAACAACTAACCTCATGTTCCCCGAACACGTTTATATTACCTGGGATAAAATCTAGCTCGGACAGGTCAAACATACAATTATTCTCCAGAATTACTTCATAATTTCAAAAATCGTGCGCCTTTTATCTTGACATAACAAGACTCATTTTTCTTAACTAAGGCCTCCGATGATCATTCATATATCTCAATTTTATACGAAATTTTCGCAAAATTTTCTTATAGCTTTTGTTCCGTAGCATAAATTTTCATTCTGTAGATGTTCTCCAAAGATCTTATATAACGCCTATATCTGAAAATTTTCTCTCAATTTATGCCTTAGAAGCGCATCCGGACTTTTCTTTCTGCCTTGCTTCTTCATAGCATAACATCACGGCTTGTAGTATATTCACAGCCTTATCAGCTGATCCATGTACACACACTTTGCCATATTCTCCGACCCTTCTGTCATTTGGTTTCCCCTTTTCTCTCGACTAATTCACTTGAGTGGTATCGGGTTCAGACCACACCTTCTTTGATTTTATTTTCTGGGATTTCTTTGAATATAGTTAAGAACTTGCCCTTGAAGTAAATATAAAGAGTGGGGTCAACAAGGGAACATTTATCAGTGGGAATAGGGTGCTTGATGCACCTTTTCATCCTATTATTATTTTATTAGTCTTTTGTCTCACATCATGCTAACCATATTAACACATCGAAAGCTACGGCGCGACCAAATTTCTCATTATAATACCTTTAAAATCCTGTTTAAATATTTCATGCATTCTTTCAGACCTTTTCTGCTGCAAAAAAAATCAATCGCATGTCATTACTGTGAGTTGGCGTTTACGGGTTCAAATATTATCTGCAGTACCATTAGCCTGTTACCTTCAGAAATGCTAGAGTACAGAGGTTCGTCATTTCATTCGATAACTCGCACAAAAAGCCAGCATCAAACAAGGAAGTAGTAAATTAGGCGAAGGTAAACTGTCAAGTAAACGGATCTCAAAGCCATCGCATGTTTGGCTTGATAGTAAATGTTTTGTTTTCTATAGAAAAATAGCTTGTGGTGAATTCGCCGATTGGTATTGTTTATAATTTCGAACTACCTTTGTGCTATTATTCCCCTCATCAGTGTCTAGTGCAGCTTTTATTTAACTATTTTTTTGTTTTTGCTACCAACATTATTCCTTATACCAATTAATTTATAAAAAAACGTTTATAATATATTTGAATTTATTTATTCGTTCTTTTATTTATATTTAAACGTTTGACGGAAAAAATTAAAAGTTTTATTAATGATTGCCTTTCTAAAATATGAATATCATTCATAAATCTAATCTATTTATCGCCAAAAATTTCTTTGAGATAATAAACACATGCGCCGGGAAGATTTTCTTGATTACATCGCAGAGTTAGTTTTGGCTTGAAAGAATTTACGCAAAAAAATCTAATAAAAGCAGTATTATCAGCAAATCGAGGATTAAGCGATAACCATCTTAACTGTTTAAGATTCGATAAAAAATAAACATCTTGTGATTTTAAAACAATATGATCTAAGGATATATTTCGAAATGCATATTCTTTTTTCACATCAAATAGTTCAAAAAATGAAATCTTATCAAATTCACATTTATACAGAGTAAAAAAATTCATATTTGTACAATTAACCATTGCTTTTTTGTCTTTTGTTCCTATCTTAAAATGGTAGATTACAAACCTTGTCACATTTCTCAACTTTTTTTCGAAAAATAATTCCTTAAGTGAGCCTATCTTAGAATTAACAACAAGTTGAAGAGTAGTAATTGAATCCTGTGCTTAAAAATTTTAAATAACTAGCACTAAATTTATTTTTCTCACCATAATGAAAATTTTCCTAGTGAATTTAATTCTATTCTACAATTTTTAAATATATCGATATAGAAAGATGCATTTTTAAAAGAGTGGAAATTAAATGTTTTTAGATTTGGCATAGAATTTATGAATTCAAATACACCATTTTGATTTTCAAAATCGCAGGCAGTAATAGACAAATTATCTATTGATAGATTTTTAGCATATTTTGATTTATGCTTTTGAAAAACCAATGTGCAATCTGAAATACAAATTAGTTTTTAATCTTGGAAGAGTACAGAATGTCACGTAGAAAATTATCTGTTAATTTAGAAGCATAAATATATAATTCTACAATGTTTTCACTTATATCTGTACTTTTAAAGTTTAAACCATTTATAAAAATATCTCTTAAACGTATACAAATTTTTCCAATTTTTTGAATATTTAGTTACTGAGAAATCAATTGTTAACGAAATTTTCGGAAATATAGAAAAAATCCTTAAAATATATATTATGATCCTTAAAATTAAAAGCTTCTTGGAAACCAACACTTCTATTCGTTTCAATATATTTATTAATATTGAATTTTTCTATTTTGTATGGTTTCCCTGTATTTTTTTCTAGAAAAATCGAAGTGTTCTTTTTGCTTCTTATTTCATTATACAGTTTCAAAACCAGCCTTTTTAGAAATTCAATCGATTCCTTGGAATATACAGGCTTTCGAAAATCTAACGTTGTTTCTAGAGAAGAATTTAATATATATATCCGTGAATCGGCTGTAAATTTTTTCAAAAGACTTTCTTTAAAAAACGAAAATTCACAATTCAAGAAAAACAATATCTTAAGATTTTTAAGAATCAAACTTTCAAAAATCTTTTCAATAAATTTCATATTTTTCCAATTCTCAAAGCAAAGTGCCTCGCATGATATAAGAAATGAAGGTGCTAAAATATTTGAAATATCATCATGCAATTCTCGATAATATAAAGAAACTCTTAACGGTTTAATAGATCCAAAGATAATTTTAAAAATGTGTTCGAATTTTTGACTACGACGTATAAGCTTGCTAATTTTGTTAAATATTTCCATATTAATCTCAAGAAATTTTTTATCTGAACAGATAACATCATCAAAATTTTCATTTATTTGTTTTTTAAAAGATGTTGTTGAAATTCCTCTAAAATCCGAATCTAAAACAAGAAAATGTATCGAGCAAAATTCATATAAAATAATTTTGAATACTGATGATGAAGTAGTGATAATTTTGATTAGGTCTTCTTCGTAATCATTTTGATTATTGTAAATAATCGAAAGCAAAAGAACTCGAATTAAGCTACTAAAATATTTATCTTTCTTAAATTTAAAAATATCAAGTATATGTATCAACATCGAGAAATCCGTAAACCTTAAATTTTCTTTTATATCCTGGATTTCATTTGATACTTTTAAAAAATATATAAAATCCTGGTATTTCAATACATTCGTACTTATAAAAATTGTAGCTCTCTTTTTTTCACTACTTTTCATATCAAAATTTAAATGTATTTTATTCCTGTCTTCAATTATGTATTTTACACATTCTTTGCACTCTGTATGTTCAAAACATTTATGTTTCTTTTTTATAAATTTAGAAAAGGATCTTATGTTTACTTTACCATGTTCAGAATTTTTTTCGTGTTCATTAGGTTCATTATAAAAATGTAAAATGATTGATGAATCAGCTTTTAAAGCTGAACATAGAATAATAAAGATAGTCATCTCAGTTATCTTGCTATTCAAAGCAATCCCTAAAAACAGTCTTGTGCTCCAAAGCTTCATTGATGTAACGGGTAAAATTTTTTTAATAATAAATTAATATTTTTTTTAATTTAACTATATTGTTTTTATCAGGATAAAATAATAGAAGGAAAAAAATATTAATAACTATATTGCGGAATAATCATTGAATGTATAGCTTAACAATTGAATTGAATCATAATTTCGACAGAAATTATCAACCTATAAATACAATTAAACCTTAATAGATATAACATATCTATACTTATTTTTTTAAAAAGATCTTATTGTCAGGCTTTGGTTTGATTTGGGATCCTTTTTAACGGTATTATTTATTTCTACATATCTCCTCATAAAGGAATTTTATTAAAAACGTAAATCAGTAGAATTAAACGGTCGTTTTACTAAATTAGAAGCTTAAACGAATATTCCCATGTTTTAACCTAAAAAAGACCTAAAAAGCGTCTTTAAGCAAAATGTAACTGATTAGGCTGAAGAATGTATTTCTATGCTAGAGATACGACAAGAAAAAAAAACAGAAATTAAATAAATTAATGATTTTTTGTAAAGAATAAAATTTATATGAAAAGAAAATTTATAATAAAAAAGTCTCTCAAATGTTTATAATTACTTTAGAAAGAAAATTTAATAATATATTGCTAATCTTTTTTATATCTCTACAAAATAATAGTCTATTATTAGAGCAGCTAGCGGGAAAAAAATTACTAAACTATAATTATAGTGTTTGAATAGATGATCGAAGCACCTAAAATCATATTATGTTAATTCACTTTGAATATTTCAACCTGCTGCTTTTGCAGCTTTTATAGTAAATGTGGTTTCAATGAATTCTTTAGTTCCAAAAATAATTAAAATTCTTTCAACATTCTATTGAATATCTTGAAAGCATAGTTCTCAAATTTTAGTTAAATACTGTGTTTAAGCACCTTATATTTCTAGGCTTGATATAACTATACTAATATGGGTTTCCAACACTCACATTCAATTCATATGCTGCAGTTTTATCAGTTTCCAAAATATTTACATTCTATATGCAAAAATAATCAATTCCACTTTTTGATATAGAAATCTTATTTTCAGCCTAGGCATATTGCGCCGCGCCTTTATTTTGTATTGGGTTGTTTAATTAAACATTATAAATATAAAATTATTTTATATTCAGTCATTTTTATTGAAATACCAAGATTTTCTAATCTTAACACATTGATTCGCATTCGAATTTTCTTTCTTACATGATTTTACATTATTATTATATCAATACAATGAATTCTTACACAATCTGTTTTTATTAAGTAATAATAGATATCAAATTTTAGTTTAATATGAAACTATGGATCATTAATTTATTTATACAGGTGTAATCTTAAAACTTAAACCCAATTGTGCTTCCGAATATGGTTTTTTTCAGGGAAATATTATTTGGCCTATACATGATTATTTAGGTTGAAAACCTTAGTATTCAAATTTCACATTATCAAGATTTTCAAAAGTAAAATTTAATCTTTTATAATAAAACTTTATGTAATACAATTCTTCATACATTACTTTTTTTCTAAATTAACTAAAAAGTTCGTATCAGCATATTTTTTCTTCTTTTTTCTAGCTTGCTTTGTGACCTGTCGCTTTTGAGAAGATAATAATGTATAAAATCATTCTTCTTTTCTTCTCTTTCCTTTGATTTCTCTATCGAATCAGATTTTGCGTGCATGTATCTTCTTTAATCAAACAAAATAATATTTTTTGTAATCTAGCATGCCTTACTAAACATGAAATCAGCTTTAATATTATACTGCATATTTTTCACATAGATATTCTTTCTAATATATAAGCTTCTAGTATTCTTTTTTAAATCACATTGACATAAAATTTTCTGATAGAACTTGTTAACTCAACTCAATCCAATTATTAACCAATAATTAGTAAACATTTGTAACATATCTTACCAGGTGTTTTCTATCATATTAGCATAACATTATTTGTCTTACACTTGTAATCAGATATATTTTGAAAGCCTATATAACTATTGGTTCAATATAGATTCGATATTTTCACGCTTATTTTTTCCGGCTTATCGGATTTTTATAAAATTGACATCATATAGCATGGATCACCGTCTTATTTCCCAGTTTTTCTTCTATATTTACGAGAATAATGTGTTGTATTAGTCGCCGAGAAATTTAGAATATCTAAAGCTTGTTACTTGTTCTATTTTAAATGTAGTTTAGAAATTATTTATAATATGTTGAAGAATAGAATATTTATATAATTTTTTAGTAATTAATTTAACCTATTAGTACATTTCTCTACTTTTAGCGAAATTATGCAAGATTTAGTTATACGCTCGGAATCGTTATCGATAATAACAAGTAATTTTGCTTGTTAAATTTATTGATTGATGCCATAAATGGTGTGTTATCGTCTTGCCTCTAACGTAAGGAATATTTTACCCATCATTTGTTAAAATACTATGCAAGAATGTTTATCTCTTTGCTCTTATTTTCTTTAAAGCTGCAACCACAGAAGAGATCTCTACCTAAATACATTGTATTTTACTTTTCCAAGCTAATTTTAACATAAAAAATACGTATAACGAAAACTGTTAGATCCTCAAATGCATTATATATATTTTTTGTTCGTTATTGTTACAGTTTTGGGTTTTTGCTAAGAAATTCAATTTTTTGCGGAATAATGGCTTCTAATTTTTTTATCGGCCTGATTCCTATCGAAAATATGAAATCTGAGTAGATCCGGTTCTTTGAAATTACGCTGAATGAAATCAAATATCTGTTAATTTGTTATTTTCACACCTTGAAATAAATATGCGTGAATTTATTATTTTAAATTTTTATTAAATGTTTCTGTACAATTTATATGTTTTATTTTGTGCACTTTAAATCAATAACAGAATATTTACTATGTACCTATTTCGGTCTATATCATCTCAAACAGTATCACTTTCATATTTTGATAATTTTACATTTTTGTATTTTTTACGGGTGTCATAAGAGTTGAAAAACATTTTGTGGCATTTATCTTCTCTATTATATTTGATTTGGAATAATGATTTTTTTTTAAATTGAATGACTTAATTAGAGCGTAATTTTTTTTACTTATTATTCTCATTCATAATTTATTTTATGATGTTTTTTTCATTTTTTTCTTTCTTTATAAAACGTTTTAGTTCAATTAGAAAATTTTCAGGTGACTCTTTTGTATTTATATCCACCACTTATAACATCTTAATTTAGGTGATATTATTTCGTGTATTATTTGGATCTCTTTACGATTTTGATCATCCTTTCTAATTTATTAGTTTCTCTAAAACTGTCCCATGCTCTATTTTCCTAAATATCCGCAACATTGTTATCTTTGCTACCTAACCTGATAGATGCCAAATCTAAGTTGATACCAAAGCCTCTTCTTTAGGACTTTGTTTTATTAGTTGTGTATATAAAAGCTTTGTATACCACTTATATTGTCATTTTTTTTCTCAAACTTATTTACTTTCACTTTGGGTTTAACTTTATATTTTATTCTATCATTGGAATTTTACAAGATATAATATCCTTTGTTTATACAAGTTATATATATTTTTTACAGTTCAAAATTGACATGTTACGCGCTCATATTTTATTCTTTTAAAATAAAAATAAAAAGTTTATTGCTATTCTTTGATATCGAAAAACATAATTTATAGTTTAAATGTGATATACAAGTTTAAAGATATATAAAATATATTTTTATAGAAAACAATTTTTTCTAAAAATGTGCAATGGTATTGTTATATACAATTAAATAACATAAAATATCACAGCTTGAAGTATAATGTAGGAATACTTCAGTAAAAGCAAACAGATTCTAATATATTCTACGATGTTAGTTTACTGCTATAACAAAAATGATACATATATAATAGCAAATAGAAAACAGAAAACCATGATAAATTATATTTTGAGTCAACGCACCTGTAAATTATATTTTAAAAGCCCTGCATTAGATTTAATATTTTAGATTGTTTAAATAGCTGATATTTACCATTTGCTATATTTATAGCAATCTTCATTTTAACAAAGAATAATCAAATATTAAAAAAATTTATACAAAGCTAAAAGCAATGACTTAATTTTTAAAATAATTTCATATCAATTGTAGGAAATAAGGATTTAACTTTTTTACAAACATTACTTTGATATAAAAATATGAATAGAAAGACAGCAACAAAGTTCTTGTCTTTTAAATACTGAAATATAAATAAATTATCGGTTATTTGTTGTAAAAAATTCATGCGAATATTTGAAATATATTAAATATTTAAATGATACTTTCATATATTGTTAGTTTGGAATAATTTTTATTCAACTACTTTAGTTCACCTAAGTAGGTGATTAGGAGTAGCTTATCGAAAAGCTTCAATTCAAAATTATAATCGTGATAAGAACTAATATTAATACCATTATAGCGAACATTTTATTATTTTAAAATTGTTTTCACTATAAAATCTATGGGATTTTAAATTATTTAACCATTAAGTAAGATAATAAAAGCAAAAAAATTCAACGAAATTCTTATGCTTGTAGAGAATCACTATAAAATTTAATTTTGTATTTATTTTATTTAATAAAATTCTGGGTTAAAATATTTTTTACCATTTTTACATGTTTTCTTCTACCTCTTTGACCACTTTTGTCTCTTCTTCCAAATCCGACTCTTCATTTATGTTATTGGTCGGTTCCTCTAAAGTGGTTCCTCCTTGTAAAATAAAGGGGGCTTTATATTTTGGTTTAAAATTTTTGGCACCATCTTCCTCTGTTTTCGCTTCTTTTAAAGGGGGTATTGGTTCCTCATGCATCTCTGATCTCATAATAACACCCATTGACGCTCTCTCCCAGCTCTCTTCGGCATTTAGTCCTGACTCAAGTCCTCTTCGTCGATCAAAGGAAATAGTTTCGACTGTCTTTTTAAGTACTATAGACTGAATGTATGCTTCTACATTCATGGGTATTTCTAGTCTTTTAAGATGAGATTTATGGTATTTTGTCACAATACCGTCCCAGGTCATCACATAAGGGATTATCTCAACACTACACTTATAAATAAGACCCAACTCATTGGCTAACAGGTCATACTTCCTAAGTTTTTCAGTTTCAACTATTTGAAGTGAATCTTGGGAAGTGATTCCTACTTCAATGAGTGTTATCTTATTCTTCTTCTTATCTAAAATAAATATGTCGGGTCTGTTATTCCTAATTTTTACATCAGTTTTTATTCTGGTGTCCACTCTTATCTCTGCATACTCATTATCAAGAATTTCTTGAACTGAGTGACTCCTAATTCGTTTTAAAGACCTTAACTTATATCTATTTAGGAGAAGTAGGTGTAGGCATCTAACCACTTCATTATGCCGTCTAGTGTAATCATGGCCTAGCATTTTTTCACATCTAGTTGCTAGATGATCCACAGTCTTACCAGACTTCCCGCAATGTTGACACACACCATCTGCTCCCCAGAATACATTTCTATCCTGGATATAGCAGAACACAGCTTCATTTCGTGGCCTAATATTTCCTCTCTTTAGCCATCTTGAAGAGTCACTAACACTCAAAAGCTCATTTTTCCTTGCATTATATAACTTTGAATGGAGTTTTCGTTTTTCTATTTCGTTATATAGTTTTGCAAGTTGAGCTTCTTCTAAACTTTTCTTAGTGACTTCTTCTACCAACCTGTACTTTACTTTTAAGAAGCCTTTTATTAGTGCAAGATGGGTTTTATTATTATTCTCCACCTTGAGGATTGCTGCTCGTCTAGTTGATATTTCTTTACTTTTTTCCAGACAATCCAAGAGTTGCAGAAGCATATGTTCGCTTCGCAACTCAACACTATGTAGACCTCTTCCAAGTTCTGTTCTAGAAAGATACAAGCGCTCTTTACATCCTGGGCGGAGATGTATCTTATTTTTAACCAACACCGCACGCACTGCCTCATCTAACTTAGAGAAGTCAGCCGGTTCAAGTCGAAGTACTCCTATGTGGTAGTTGATTAACGATATCGCATGTTGATTGATTGCAGAAAATAAATTTTTTGCGTTTAATCTAGTGTGACAAAGTCTTTCAACTCTTGATATAAGTTTGCTCTGTACTTCTTCAAATGAGCTACGTGTTGGGATTCCTCTGCTATCTTCTATTATTCCTAAATATTTGTAAACACTAACACCTTCTAGAAGAGTAGCAGTATCTTCACAACACGTATCATTTGTGGCTGACTTCTCTTTGTTAATCTCTAAGCCAATCACCTCTAAAAATTCCTTTGCCTCGCCTGTCATAGCACTCAATGTGGAGCTGTCTTTTGCAAGGAGCTTAAGATCATCAATAAACAAGAGATGATTAGTAGAATGGGATTCTGCATCTGTTTGTACTGTCACTTTTGTGTATTTTTCATTAAGCTTTCGGCTTAATGGATCCATACACAACACAAATAACAAAGGTGACAGACTATCTCCTTGTAGAATCCCTCTATCAATCTTCTTGCTCATGATTTTTTCAGGCCCTACTGATATATCAATTTTCCATTTTGATATAATTACCTTAATAAATTTCAGGATCCAATCAGGTAAATTAAGGTTTTCAATGCATTGAGTTAAATAAGCATGATCTATTGAATCATAAGCTTTTTTAACATCAATCCATGTTGCCTTAAGATTATTTCCATACTCTTTATTTAAGGCAATATTCAGTAGAGCCTGCTCTTTCGCTCCCTGCACACCTCTTACCGCCCCTAGTTGGTTCTCTGCAAGCAACCCTCGCCTTTCCACTTCAAGTTGAACGACTTTCGTTACACACTTTGTCGTTAACTTATAGAGGTTGGACATACAAGTGATTGGCCTGTAGTCAGAGCCTCTTCGTGGAATTCCTTTCGGTATCAAATACGTAAGCCCGCAGTAAAACCAATCAGCTTGAGGTGTTCCTTTTAAACATATAACTTTCACAATATCATAAAGATATTTGTGAAGAGTTGTAAGTTTCTTAATGAAAAAATTGTAAATACCATCAATTCCAGCAGCTTTCCAATTAGGGAGCCAATTAATGATATTCACAAATTCATCAAGTGAAGGAAACGTGGTCGGATGATTATCTGATACAAATGGAATCAAATAATCATCGTACGTGACTGTGTCATCATTTTTGTTCCACATTGTAGACCAAAAACTCACAATTTCATCACGGCTAACCACATGCTCGGATTCCACACGCTCGGATAACCCACGATAAAATCGACCTCGGAAAAGCTCAAACATACGATTCTCTTTTCGGAATTGCTTCCTACTTTCATGCATCGTAATTTTTTTCTCGTAAACATTCAAAGACTCATTCTTCTTAACTAAAGCCTCAGAAAGATCAGTTACGCTGCTCAAGTTTAAATTAAACTCTCGCATGATTTTCTTAAGGCTCTTCGTTTCCGAAGTGGAGAGCTTTTCCTGCTTACGAGCTTTCTCGAGGAGATCTTTGGAAAGTACTAACTTAGAAATTTTACTTTCTATGTTTTCCTTCCAAGCGGATCTAGGCTTCTCTTTACGTGTTGCCTCGTCATAGCATACCTGCGCAGCTTGCATGATATACGCGGCTTCCGTAATTGACTCAGGTACATGAGCTCCTGCATATTCACCGACTACTCGATTTATGAGATCCAGAACTTTACTATCAACCAATTCATTTGGATGTTTTCTAGTTCGGACCACCACTTTTCCAATTTCGTTCTCAGAGATTTCTTTGATTTTACTCAAGAATTTATCTCACAGGTTTATGTACTCCGTGGTGTCGGTCAAGGTGCATGTATCAGCGAGACAAGTGGCGATTCTACGTCGCTCTCCATTCTCTTCTGATTTTACATCCTTTCCCATCTCACTTTGTGCCAATTTTTTTAACACTTCGAGAGTTTCAGTGCAGCCAAATTTCTCATTATAGTACCTGTGAAGCTCTGTCCAGCCATTTCTTGGCATTCTTTCAAACCTTGTCTGTACTGCAAAAAAAACAATTCGAGGCCATTCCTTCGGGTCGGCTGTTACGGAATCGAATATCGTCCGCAATGCCATTAGCCTGTTACCTTCCGGAATAGCTAGAGTACAGGGGCTTGTCATGTCGTACGATGGCTCGCACGCAGAGACTTCAACCGAAGAGGGAACTGGTGCATTAGGCGAAGGTAAGGTGTCAAGCCCACTATTTTGCATTTTACTGCATGTTTGGCTTGGTGGTGGAGGTGTTATTGTTGTGTAGGAGGAGGAAGGTAGGGGAATCGCCGGTGGGTGTAGCTTACATTTTTGTATCTCACTATCACTCTTTTTCACCTCATCAGCGTCGTTTGCAGCCTTTATTTTGGTATTATTCGATATTTCGCTGCTAACATTTTTCTTTCTACCCATATTTTGTATTTAAATAAAGGTAGAATTTTATTTGATTTTCTATTCTAATAATTACATAAACTAAATTTATATAATACAAGAAGCGGACAAAAATAAAATCAAACATGCACTCACAACTATACATCTTTTGAGAAAAGCTGTAGCTTTAGCAATTAAGTGGGAATTTTATATTAATGAGAATATGTCAACATGATGGTAACGAAATTGAAAATATGCGACTACTGGTGTTATCCATTCAGATAAATAAAAATGAATGTAAAAGTAATGCTACTGCAACTATAAATAAATAATTAAAACCTAATTTTTAATGAGAGAATCGTTTAAAGCGTTTATATAGATAGTAAAAAAAGGGAATATAAAGTGACTAGAATTATAGAAAACTTTACAACGACTAAATTCATTGATATAGTTTCTAGAACGATATTTAATAAATGAACATCATAAACATATGCGCTATATCATAAAATCGAAACTATATATTCATTTAGAAATATTCACAGAAAAAGATCATTAGAAATTTATAAATGATTTATAAGTAAATTTATGATCCCGAAATTAAAATTTATAAAAAAATATTAAATAGCAATAAAAATAGAATCTTTTAAAAAACGTTGTTGTTTTATATCAAAAATATCGAAAATATCGAAAATTTTTGAAATAAAAAACGAATTCTCGATTAAAATCAATTTAACGCGAAAACTAATTATAAAAAAAAATAATTCTAGAATTGACAAATGTATATAATTATTCACAAATGATAATATAACCATTTTAAGAACATTTTATTATGTTTTTACATTCTTTTATTTACTTTGAATGAAACACATTTACAAATAGAATATTAAAGAATTGTCTTTGACTTGCTCTTTTTGGTTAATTATTGTCAAAAAAACTATATATAGAGTAACGAAATCAATTTTAATGAAAAATAATATTTTGAAAAGATATTTTGTATTGGGTATGCTTGTGATGTTTGAAAGTATGAAAACGGGGCAACTATTTTATTTTAACAAAGGTAAAAGCGATAAAAAAGTTTATACCGACTCCCAAAATAATTTCAGAAGTACAAGAAATGCATTGAAGTGAATGTAATATAAATGGAAATGGTAAAAAAAAATTTTCATTTTCTAATAGCAGCTTCGATTTAATTCAATTCGGAAGTTTACATATATCCGATTCAAACAACGGTAAGTCTTTCGGTAACTGTGCTGGTATTTCAAATGAAAAACAAACAATCTATCCGTGTGTAAGAAATAAAGATGGATCAGACATATCCAGGAATAATATAATGAAAGAAACGCCGAATGGCATGAAGAATGAAAACGAAAAAAGAAGTATTGTAAAAAATGATGAACATTCTAGAACACGAAGAGAAAGTACAAGCTATTTAGAAACAAATACACGGCAATATGATTCACAAGCCAGAATAGACACATCCTGCAGGAGAAAAGAGACGAAGAATAAATCGAAAACCACACAAGATTTATCAATTTTTTGCGATAAAGACATTAGAAGAAATGAAGAAGAAATGTACCAGGGGTCACAGCATACGGGCATTAAAAATCAATTATTTAGCCATGAGAAGGAAAAATCTAAGTCTGAAATTAATTGGAATAAAACTGTGACTAAAAAAGAAAATTTCAACTACAATGTAAAAACCGTTACTTCAGAAGATGAACCATTGAGAAATAGAGATCCTTCACCCGAATCTATTGCAAGCATCGAATGTTTGAATGAAGAGTTATATGGTTCCCTTCAAGAAGCTTTTTCTGAAAGTGATGAAGAAATCGGTAAATTAATGCCTAGTTTGAATTTAGACTCTTTCATTACAACAATATCAGATAATAAAAAAGCGCTTAATTTACGCAAAGAGAATTTTATACACACAATACATCCTAACAGTAAAGAACAATCAAAAACCAGATCTTATTCTACAGCAATACAACAAGATATAACACAAGAAAACCTTTTTGATAGAAATAATGGTAAGAGCAAAAAAGAACTCAAACCAGAATCTACTCTTTTAGTTAAATCAACCTCAAGGATGGAAAATAATGAGATAAACGATATTTTACAACCTGTTAAAAATAATAAAACAAGTGCAAGTCCTAATATAAAACCTATATTGACCCCTCATGAATCTGGCAAAGACAAAGGCTTCATATTCCCATCCTCAGATGATAAAACACAAACATGTTCTAAAGAAGAGAATATTGGAGATTTTCGATTTAAAAATAAAAACAAAAAGCAAATATCATGGGAAATATACAAGTGAGCGATGGGAAAAACTCTGAATCTAATCGAATACTAGAAGAGAGGCTAGAATCTGTCTATAATACACCAGCACCTATTTTTCTACAGAATGAAAGTGAAAATCTATTAAAAAGTTCTAAAAATTGTTTGGAATGCGGACATTCTTCGGGCAATGAAAACGGCAATCATATTTTTACTTCCATCAGGATATCATCGAATGATTACCCTAACCGAAAATATCTAAAAGCGAGTAGAAAAACAAATGGTAGACGTAAACCGGTATGTTTACAGACAATAAAATGTGTGAAAGGAAAAGCCAAAGAAAATGATATGGGAGGCCTACCGTTTGAAACGAATGAATCTATATCACAAACAAATGTGCATTTGACGCAACCTGGTTTCAACTTTCGAGCCTTTTTATAAACAGAGCATAGAAATGTCAAAGAAGAATTATAAAACTACTAAAGAAGAATTTCTAGGGATAAATGACAATAGAAGTGAAAAATTTGATGCAAAAAGTGAGACTTCTGTTGAAGTGACAGATATAAAGATGAATACACAGTTTGATGAATTAAATTTAGATCAAGAAAACCCAAAAAGGGTACTAACAACCCAAGAATTTCCCAATCCGAATCCTGTTCCTCCAAATTCGATAAAACATCAAAATGACGACACGATTTTGACTAGTGAGGAATGTAATTTAGCTGATTTAGGATTCGATCAAGTTTGTCCTTCAAAGAAACCCGAAAAAACACAAATTAAAAAAATAGAAGATGGTTTAAAGAAATGTACATCTTTATTTCGACAATTTAGTTTAAATGATCATCCATAACCAAGCAACCTAGATGAATTTAGAGGTGAGAATCTTTTTCTCTCAAAACCTATTTCTAGGTGCAAAGAAAGATTGAAAAATATTGGTTCTTATACAAAACTACTTGGTGGCAGAAAGGAAAGAAAAATTTGTGAAAAGAATTGAATCTCAGATTGATTATTGTGAATTACCAGTGACTATTGCTCGTAGCTTTCTAGACTTGGATATCTAAGAATGATATATAAAGGATAAAAGCTGTGTAATAAATTGAATAGTTGTTGGAAAACCATTTAATTAAAGTACAAGATTTGAAGTAAATTCTTAATTTTATAGATATTTAATTTTCCAAATTTTTTATTGAATTTTCAAAACGATAAATACATAATTGATATATATGAATTAAAAATAATATATTTGTGAATCTGTTTCACCTATTAAAGAAACAATAAAAATTTTATATTTGTTTTCAAACTTATTAGAAAATATTATTTGTGATGGTTTATAATCATTTTGTTTAGACACATTCAAAATATTAAAAATATAAAACGAAAAAAAACTTCTATAAAAAATATATTAAGCATTGTACTGATACCGTATACACAAGATAATATCGATTTAAATAAATCTCAGTAACTTTATATAATAAATTAAGTTTTTTTTCTTATTTCGTCTTACAAACTATACTATTAGATTCTAAAACATAACGTATTAAACATTACTTATAAAAATAAATTTCTCTAAAATCCAAGTAAAAATTAAGCTTTAAAATTTTATGTTTTCAAATTATCATATTCTTGAAGAATACAGTAAACAGTCTTCGATCAAAAAAATATTTAAATATTGCCCAAATAAAAAAATTGCCTTATTGCACCCATGCATCGATTAGATCAAAACTTTTAAGTCTCCACTTAAATTTCTTTTCATTTCGTAATATTTTTGTAGTTCGCGAATCGTACAAAACAAAATATTCTAATATTAATCGAAAAAGCAACATCTTAATACCGAAAGAATCTTTGAACTAATTTTTTATTATTGAATAATTTAATTTAAGTTCAATATATAATAATTTCGAAGTTGAAATTCAGACATATTTTTATGTATTGCTATGAAATTAGATAAAAATATCAAATAAATTTTCCGAAAATTCTTAAAAAAATATCTTCTTTACATTATGTTAGTTATTTTGTTGGAAATTTTAACAAACATCCAATTCATAGTTCTCTAAAAATTTAAAGTCAAAAATTATAATTACGTTTGCAAATTTTTTATAGACAGGAATTCTCTATATTCTTCATACGTAAGTACACTATTTATAACAAGCCGAATACGAAACTACATATTAGGAAAATCAGATGCCTATGTTTGATCTATTTTTAATATTCACATAGTTAAAATAGGTTTTAATTTTAAAGCCGTTTCTTGTCAAATAATTTCATGAAAATGAGCATTTGAAAAAAAATAAGAAAACTACTAGATAATATTTAAAAAATTAAAATTGCAGTCTTTTTGTTTTTTAGATGCTTAACTAAATGGGATAGCATTACAAATTTAGGAATTACATTCTGAGTTACATTTTGCATATTTAAACAAAGAAAATCACCAAATGAATTTTGTTCAAAATTGAAATCGAGCTGAAAAATATTTAAAATTAAAATAATTTATACTTGATTGCTTTTATATATTCAATATTTAAAAAAAAATCACAAAATAAGTTTCAATAAAATACTTTTATTCATCAAAATTATGATATAAAATTTGTGATGCGGAAATTTATAATCCAAGTAACATTTTAAGTTAGAAAATAATAAACTAGAATATGTGATTTCATTTTAATTATTATTAAGAAATAATCTAAATAATTCTATAAAAATTATAATAAACAGTAAATAATAAACTGCATTTAGGAAAAATTTCACAATGAACATGACATAATCTATCATTTCCACCTTTTCTTAAATCTGCTGATAACATAATCTAAATAAATGTCTTCTTTTAGTTACAAAAAAAGAATCTTTATAAGAGAAGCTGAGAATATTATAAATTTATGTTAATATAACAGACCACTAACTAATATATGACTATTAAATTCATCAAGAAATGTAAAATTTTATATTTTTTTAATAATCGAATACTTTATAAAAAAATAAGAAAAACTGAAATTGAAAATCAATTTATAAACTTATACATTTATTTAAATGTGTTTGTTTTTATTTTTTTTATTAAACTGGAATGTTTTCGGTCGATTAATACATTTTTTTTCAGTTGTAGTTTCAAAATTTTCACAAGTATTATTAATATTTAAATTATTTGTATCAATATTTGAACTTTTATAAGTTTCATTTAAATTGAATTCAAAGTCGTATTTGAGTGATCCAAGTTTTTTAAAAAGATTATTGTGTTTATCTAAACATGAAAAATCGTATTTTTTTCTTGATTTTATTTTTTTAATTTTGTTATTGTGTGGTCTGAAATCATTTAAATCAAATAAAGAACGATTTATAGAATATATCTGAATATTGTCCTTCTTTTCAAGCAATCTTAACTTTCCTTCCGGTTTTAAAACAAGATCATCATCATTTCTACTAAATTTAGTTGTTACTTCGGTATCAAAAACTTCAAATGATTCTGATGATTCAAGTGATAAATTTATATTGTTAGAAGTGGTCTCGTAGTTATCATTAAATGTTTCTGATGATGATTCATTGTTTGAAAGTAAATTGGCAAAGTTTTCTTCTATTTCGGCAGAACAAATTTTTTTACTTTTTTTTTTATTCTTCCCCATAATTTAGCGGTTATATAAAAATTTAATTTTTAAAGCTAAATTATGTTATTTATATTTGAGATTGACTTGAGAAAATTCTTTAAATATTAGAATTCAAAGCTATTTCCTATGAAAACTATGGAAGTAATTAAAAGACTCTAATTACCAGTAATAATACTGGCATACATATAAACAACTTATACTCTCAAAAAAACATTCAAAATGTTATTTTTGATTGTAAAGAAGAGTATAATCCGGATTAAAGGTTACCGAGGACAAGCAAAAAAAGATAAGGATTTTAGAGTAAAACTTATATTAATAAATCCTATCCCTTAATGTATATTCCCTAATGAGGAAGAAGAATTAAACAAACTAAACATAATATCTTGATCCCCTAAATTGCGAATATAAAGACTAAAAACGTTTAATATTAAATATTATTTAAATATTCGATATTCCTTTTGATTTATTAATAATAAGAATTTCTATTTCTGGAATACACTTTATCTACAAAAAGTTAATTTTGAGTTATTATTGACATACGGATTCATAAGTATAGAACCAACCGGTATTTATAATTGCTTATAAATTGTCCATGGTACAATATTTACTTAAATTTTATAATTATATTTAAACGAACATATATACGATTGGAATTCAAAAAAAATTGAATAGTCTAAGGATGTTATATGTAATTCGAAAATAAATCCGGATTTAAACTTATAATTTGTTATCTATAATTTTAAAAATATTTTTTGTATATAACATGTTTTATTAATTGCAAAATCAACCTAAATTGTTATAAAGACATAAAACCATGATGTTGTTTAGGATTTATAAATTACAATTTTAAATAAGTAAGTAGTCTTTAATTCTTGAAAATGATATTATTCTTTTAACTCACAAAATTAAATTAGAAAAAGACGAAACTATAGATATATCAAAATCCAACCTTAAATCCCAATTTTATTTTAGTATAGAGTTATTGACAGTTTTTTTCGAAAAGTTAATTTCAGATTGTAAATTTTTATATAGTTTACCATTAATTTTCATTGAACTAATTAAATAATCGGAATTTCGGCTTTTTCCATTTGTTTTAATTAATATTGGATATTTTCGAATATAATTAGTTTAAATGATAGTATAAAGATTCCGTAATATATTTATAGATCATATAATTTTTTGCAGTAGTCATTATATTTTAAATGATAAGTAGACTTAAAGTAATTTAAAATTATTTTTCTTGTTACTAATATTCAATTTACTCTATTCTTTATTTAGAAATTTAAAATATTCATTATAATTCAATGATATGCCTTGGGAAACTGCATTTCATATTTTTATTCAAGTACAGTGCTTTTATTATCTCTAAAAATTTAATTTTTATTTGATTTACTATTCTTAATATATTTAGGAAATTTCCAATAAAATTATATTAAGTAAATTAAAAACTAGGTTCATATAAGTAAATACTTTTACCAAAATTCTATCTAGAAAGAATAAACGTAGAAATTTGATTGAATTATTTTTTAGATGCAATAAAAAAGATCTAAGAAGATTAAATGTTTTACAACTTTTTAAATAAGAAAAAAAAAATATTTATTATTTCATCGTAAATATTTTTAAGCAGTAAATAAATATTAACATTAGGAGATCATATAAATTATAAAACTAATGAATAGTTTAATACTTAAGACCAAATAAAATGTAATTATATCGGATCAAACGTGTTTAATCAAATATATCAATGTTTTTCTTTGTATATTTTGTAAATAATCTATTAAACCAGCTATTTTTTGACTTAAAACAATACAATGGTAATATATGGACATACACAGTGTATATGTTTAACTAAGATGTATGAAAAATATTTTTTAACAAAAAATTAACTTTGCGAAATTAAACTATGGAAAAATTCGGAGTAACATGATGAATTCATTCTTAGAATTGCTGAAATAAAGTAAACTAAATATTTTGTGGTTAAAATTTCTTGAACTCTTCAAAAACAACCTTAGACTAATTAATGTATATCTTTATTTTGTAGAAGAATTATATTTGACATTAGTTGCAAAAAATTTATATTAGACATTTATTCCTTATATTACAGCAAATAAGTAATATTGAATTCACATTCAATGTTGCAAAAAAGTGATTAATTTTACTTAGTAATTATTAATAATTTAAAACGTTTGAAATAAAGATATATTATACTTAAAAAAGTAAGTTTTGAAATTTAAACATTAGAGAATTTGGAAATAGAAGCCTAGTAAAATATTAATGAGATTCTAAAGGGTAAGAATAAAATCAAGATTTTTAATGCACAAACATGTTTTAAATGACTTATTTTCGACTTCTTAAAAACAAATTTAACGTTTAAACGCAGATTTTATTTAGATATATTATATAAGTCGGCAATAAGTATGTAGAATTATAAGAAAATCATTGTTTACATGTTTGTGGAATATAAACTGCACATGATCTATAGGATAATCTCCTATAATACCGAGTCTGTTTAATTAAAAGCGGGCTCTAATATGCAAGTAACTAAGTATATTGTATAATCATACAAGAAATATGAAGCATGTTGCTCTAACAATTCCTAAAAATATATCTTCTGAAAAAAGAATTTAAAACAAAAGAAGTAAATATTTAGAAATGAGAAATAGCATACAAATATATCTATGTAACAAAACAAGTTAAAATTGAATTTATATAAACTAGAATCATTTCTTAATTTGACTTTTACGATAAAATTAAATCCCTTAATGTGATCCTATATCTTTGCTTGAGTCCAGAAAAATATATTCCTTGTAAACAAATGAATATAAATGTTATAATTAGCAAAATATTCTTGGATATTAACACCTTCAGACCAAAAAAATCTAATTTTCTTTTCAGGATAGGAAAACTATCAATTAACGGTGTAAAAAACAATAGGGATTTGTTTAAACTTTAATGAAGCACTTTTTATGATTTTTAATTTTTAAATTTGGATAATAAACTGTTTTGAAATACTTGTATTGACTAAACGCAATAAAGCCATCATCATAGAATGGTGAAAAATATCTAACAAGGATTATACAGACGAGCAAATAATAGTCAATACGAGTATTGATTTCCTTATAACATAGAGCTAGTTGAATATATAGAATCCAGGGTTTTTTTGGTAGTTTCAATCGATTCGAACTGTGATAATTGAGGCAACTTGACTGATTTCCAAACAGTGCAATCAAAAATATACATATAAAAATACAAAAATCAACGACTTACGAGTCGCAGAAAACGAGATGACTAGATGATGTAAAAATTATATTAGTAAATTCGATATAAAAGATTTGGGAAAACGAGCTCTTAATCATGATACATAGAAGGTAGTTGATATTTTGTAAAGCCAGATTCAGCACGTATCTGTATTGCCATTATGATGTAAGATAAGGCGCAAATATATATAAGAAAATAATTCATGATTGCATCTACAGTTATCATTAATTTAATTGCAGAAAAAATATATGAATAAACAATTCTGCCATAATGAAAAGGTTATATAACAGTTATTTTAAAAATATTAGATTTAAGAAGTCATCATTTCAATTTTGAAGTAGTGTCTACATATAATACATTTATAAAACCCAAATAAGGCTACTTATGAATCAAAATACTGCGCAACTATAAATAATGCTTACGAATAGATATTTTTATTAAATTTTATGTTTATAAGTAATTCAAAAAAACTATGAAAGTAAAATAAAATATTTTGAGAAATTTTAAAATTCAGACTATGAAACGATTAATTTGATATATATCGATTTATTAAACATTAAGATTAGTACAATGTGTTTAAAACACAAAAAAGTAAATATGAATCATATTATAAATAGTGAATATAAAATTTAATATATTGTATTTGATTGAAACTTTAATGAATTTAAGAGAAAATTCTTATTTAAAAAAATAGATTAAAATACTAATTTGAATTTCAAATAAGGAAAAAGATCTGAGAGTTTTAATTAAATATAAATTAAAATATAAATCATTTTCGAGACTAAAAGAATAAAAACATAGAAACTATAATTCTTTTCTTTATTTAATATAAAATAAATTTATAAAAAGATCATTAAAAATTTGTCTGTAATTTGCCATAAAAAGCTTATTTATATCATAAAAAAACTATAAATAAGAAAAAAAACTGATAATTTTATGGATATTCTTATTTCAAAAAAAAGATTTTTGTTATTTGTCTGCTTAGGTTATTCGAAAAAGCAAAAATGGCTTCGCAATCTAATTTAGAGGAAGGTGAAAATAACCAAAATAGTTTTAAAATTGACAAATTTAATACAGGTAAGTGGAAGAGTGTTTCACGAGAATGGCAAGAGACTATAGAGATTAAAAATACAAAGAAAAGTACAGAAAGCACCGAAACATTAGCCCATTCTGTATTTAGGGTTGAATCTGGCTCAAAAGACGGTGCCAAACCCGAACAAAGAAATGTTGATACTTCAGATCTAGAGACGATGATTGATAAGAAGTTAAAAAAACTTGGAATATATGATAGATTTGATAATGAAACACAAAGGAGAACAAACATATGTAAAAAAGAGCCTGAATGTAGTTGTACAAAACCAAATGTAAAATCCAAAACAACGGGTAATGATGGAATACGGGAATTAAAAAACCAGCAAAGCAATATGCCGTTGTTTTGAATCTATAAATCGTTTGGAAGAGAACACGAGAGAACAGCCACTAAGAAGACGGGTGATAATTTAAATGATAAAGTAAGTGCTTTAGAAAAAGTTGAAATAAATTCTGGAAGTAAAGAAGGCAGCGATAACAAAAAAGATGGAATATTTTTTACTAAAGAAAAAGAAAAGCTCATGAGTCAAGATTATGAAAAAATTAAAATTCATAAAAGAGATATAATTGGATCCAGAAAGGTAAATTCTTCTATAAATGATTTCGATTATGTTTTAAGTAAAGAAAATCCATATGATTCTGAACCTTCTATTCTATGTCTAGATAAAAACAAGGCTTATTCAACTCAACTTGATTCCTCTGAAAAGGACACTGATACCGATGAATTGAAGCCAGATCTTGAATAAGATAAAGTCATAAAAAAAGAGACTGACGAAACTTTTACATCACAAAACCCCGAGACTTTACATCCAAATACAGAAAAATCAATTGAAAAAAATGAATTACAGATTACAGATGTCTCAAAATCTAATATAGGAGGCTTAACATCACAAAGAAAGTCAACAAATGAAGCATCCCTGAGTAATTCTGAAAACGATAGGAGATATTCTCTGGTAGAACAGAAAAAAGATGACTTAAGTAGGTTTGGAGGGGGAATCAAAGAATAGGAAAATGAAAGCATTTTTGAAGCTGAAAAAGATGAAAAAATCCCATACAGAGGATCTGAAATTGAATCTAAAGCCGAACTAAAATTAAAAAACGATAATTTAAAAGGTTTTGAATTCTTAGTTCGAGAAAAACAAACTGATTATTTGGAAAAAAGAGATCAAATAGAAAAGGATCGATTTGATCATGCCAGAAACCAACAAAAATCATCTAAAAAAATAAATACCTGTTATGATACACAAGAACAATCTCCGCACGCGCCAGAACAAAGAAGTGAAGTTTTGAATATTAAGGCAATGGATTCAAATAAAAAAAATGAAAGGTATTTTACAAATGATCCTAGGCGACTACAAGAGACATACAAAGATTGGTTAAAGGAAATCTACGGTGATTATTATGTGCGAAAAAAAAGAACACCAGCCTTTCCACGATCAAGATTCCAGATACCTAAAATTTTAGAGCAAGAACCAAGAGGAAGTTATACAGAGAGTACAACAGAGGTAGAAGTCGTAGAAAAACATACCGTAAAAAGAATAATTGAATCCTCAGTATTCCCACCTCCAAATAATACCGAAGAGTGTCCAAATAAATCAAATTGAGATAAAAATTCTAGTATTTTTGATAACGATCTATTTTTCAGAGAAAGTAGGGAAATAATTGATAAAATCAGAAAATATGCATCGAAAATTCTAGGTGAAAATAAAGAAAAAAAAAGTGAAAACCCAATCATCAAATCTGAAACACCTCAAGAAGAAGTCTTTAAGATTTTAGAGAAATATCATTTAAAGCCGAAACTTGATCAAGATAATAAATCACCAAATGATGGTGAAAAACTTGAGGTAGATCTTGTTAGCAATCCTAAAAAATCTATTAACGAAATTTTAGAGCGGCAAAAGAGCGAACCGGTTTTGATAAAAGTCAAAGAAGAATGTATCGAATCTCAAACGCCAATTCTTGTTGCAGAAAAGCAAGAAAAAGAGCAAAAAGAAGAAATAAAAGGCGAAAAATGTATGAGAACCATCGAAGGCCAGGAGAATTATGGTAATACAGAACCATCCAATCCTAAATACGCTAGTGAAAATGATCTTAGTCGCCTCAAACCTATATTGGAATGCGATAAACAGTGTTCTTCGTCAATTATGTGCGGAGGTAGACATAGCATGGTAGAAAACACAGGAAAAGAGCAGAAAAGTGGTTTTAAGTTTGGGGAAAAGGCCATAAGCTCGCCTGATTTGAGCAAAAACAAGACAAAAGTCAAGGAAAAGGAGGATAAACAGAAGAAAAAATGTGTAATAAGCTGAAAATCCGATTAATTTTCTTTTATTTATATTAAAGTTTAAATTTTCCATTTTCCTTTTTCTAGCTTAGCATAAAAACCAAAAACATTTAACAAATAATTTTTACTTTTGGACCTATTTACAACACAATTTTTTTTAAGCACTATTAGTTTCAAATAAGCATAGATTCACACTAAAATGCCGAACTATAGCACTAAAATATTGCATATTATAAATAAAAATACTATCAAAGCACATTCAATAATAAAATAAATACAAATCAAACCCATAATATATCAACTTACTCAAAAATTTAAATAATAATCTATTGATATATCCTCTATATGAATAAAAAAATATAAAATGAACTTAAACAAATTTATACTTTAATTACCAAATTTTATATTCGCACTTGACTAAAGTATAAATTTCAAAAGAATTTAAGAAACTTTGAAAGAATTTTCATTTTCAATGAGGGCAAATAAGTATAAACAAAATAGAATCAAAGAAGGAACATAGTATTGTAATGATTAGGCAGTAATTGTTTTTTTGATTTGATTCTTTAGCAGTAAATTAATAATCTGAAAAAATTGGTGTACTATTCTAGACCTATATTTCTTGATCAATTAAAATTATAATAAACTTAATATATAATGTTATTTAAAAATTGTCTATCTATTTATATCTTTTTCCATTTGATAGAATATTTATGATAATGTTAAAATTAAAATTTATTTGATAAAATTCCGGGTTAACAAATTTTCTCTCGTTTAACTAATTTCTTCCATCACTTTAACCACTTTATTCGCTTTTTCTACATCCGACTTATCATTAATGTCTATCGTCGGTTCCTCTGGTCTAGTTACGTCATCTAAAATAAGGGGTAAAATATTTTTTGAATTTACTTGTTTAACACTATCTTCCTCGTTCTTCACTTCTTTTAAGGGAGGTGTTGGCTGTTTATGCATCTCAGCTCCTATAATAACACTTAATGACGCTCTCTCCCAGCTCTCTTCGGCACTTGGTCCTGACTCAATTCCTTTTCGTCGATCGAAGGAAATCATTTCGACTGTTTTCTTAAGTACTATGGACTGAATGTATGCCTCTACATTTATGGGTATTTGTAATCTTTTAAGATAAGTCTTATGGTATTTTGTCACAATACCGTCCCATGTTATCACATAAGGAATTATCTCTACACTACATTTGTAAATAAGGCCCAGCTCATTTGCTAATAGGTCATACTTCCTAAGTTTCTCTGTTTCAACTATTTGAAGTGAGTCTTGGGAGGTGATTCCTACTTCAATGAGGGTAATCTTATTTCGTCTCTTGTCTAAAACGAATATATCTGGCCTATTACTTCTAATTTTGACATCCGTTTTTATTCTGGTGTCCACTCTTATCTCTGCATACTCATTATCAAGAATTTCTTGAACTGAGTGGCTTCTGATTCGTTTTGAAGACTTGAATTTATATTTATTTAACAAAGCAAATGTATACATCGTACCACTTCATTGTGTCGTCTAGTATAGTCATGACCAAGCATTTTTTCACATCTCGTTGCTAAATGGTCTACTGTTTTTCTAGAAGTGTTGCAGTGTTGACACACACCTTCTGCTCCCCAAAATACGTTTCTATCTTGGATATAGCAGAACACTGCTTCATCACGCGGTCTTACACTTCCTTTCTTTAACCATCTTGAGGAGTCATTTACACTTACTAGCTCGTTGTTTCTAGCATTATATACCTTTGAATGTATTTTTCGTTTTTCTATTTCGTTATATAAGTTAGCTAGTTGAGCTTCATCTAATTTATTTTTAGTGACCTCCTCTGCCATCCCGTATTTTACTTGTAAAAAGTCTTTTATTAGTGCAAGATGGGTTTTATTATCATTCTCCACCTTAAGGATTGCTGCTCTTCTGGTCGATGTTTCTTTAGATTTTTCCAGACAATCCAAGAGTTGCAAAAGCATATGTTCGCTTTTGAACTCAACACTATGAAGACCTCTCCCAAGTTCTGTTCTGGGAAGGTATAGACGTTCTTTGCATCCTGGGCGTAGATGTATTTTGTTCTTTACTAACACTGCACGCACCGCATCATCTAACTTAGAGAAGTCAGCCGGTTCAAGTCGGAGTACACCTATATGATAGTTTAGTAAAGAAATCGCATGTTGATTAATGGCTTGAAATAAATTTCTTGCATTCAATCTCGTGCGGCAAAGTCTCTCTACCCTCGCTATCAGTTTGGTTTGTACTTCCTCAAACGACTTACGTGTTGGAATTCCTCTGCTATCTTCTATTATTCCGAGGTATTTGTAAACACCTATTCCTTCAAAAAGAGTAGCAGTATTCTCACAACACGAAACATTTGTGGCCGACTTCTCTCTGTTTATTTCAAATCCTATATTTTTCATAAACATTTTTACCTCCTCCGTCATCTTTTCAAGCGTTGTTCCATCTTTGGCAAGGAGCTTAAGATCATCAATGAACAAGAGATGATTGGTAGAGTGGGATGCATCCTCCGTTTGTATTGTCGCCTTTGCGTATTCTTCATTGAGTTTACGGCTCAATGGATCCATACACAGCACAAACAATAAGGGTGACAAATTATCTCCCTGTAGAATCCCTTTATCAATCTTCTTGTTCATAATTTTTTCAGACCCTACCGAAATATCAATTTTCCATTTTGATATTGTTACCTTAATAAATTTCAGGATCCAATCAGGTAAATTAAGGTTTTCGATGACTTGTGTCAAATAAGCATGATCTATTGAATCATGCGCTTTTTTGACATCAATCCACGTTGCCTTAAGATTGTTTCCATACTCTTTATTAATAGCAACATTTAGCAGGGCCTGCTCCTTCGCTCCTTGCACACCTCTCACTGCACCCAATTGATAATTAAAATTAAAATACAATTAATATCATTAATTTTATATTCTTTTTTAAATATATAAAAACTATTTTCAGAATAGATTTATTGCTGTTTTTAAATGATATAGACAATTCAAAGTTTTAGAAAATCATGATTTCGTCATTTGAGTATTTGGTTTTATAAGCTGTAACATTTTGATCGTAAAAATGAATGAAATGATTTTAAATTTGGAGAATTCACAATTGTGTTTTTTTATTATTTGATTTGGAACTTTAAGTTAGATTAAGAAATTTTATAGTTTTTTTTTGCGATAGTTTATTAAATAAATGTAGTATAATAATTTTGTTATAAATAAAACACCAAACTATTTAAAGCATATAAAAAAAGAATGAGTAAATAATGGCAAATAAAGATTTAAATAATTTTAGAGTCTAATTTGGGGTGAAAGAGATTCAATATTAAATTAAAAAAATTATCATTCATTCTGAAAAAGGTAACTTTTCAGGAATAGTAGGTCGAGGTAGGTTTATAAAATAAGGGTGTTTCAGAGCATTTAAACATGTTATTCTTTTTGAAGGATCATAAGTCAATAGTTTTGATAAAAGATCTAGTGCATCATCGCTTACAGCAGAAAACAAATTTTTTAACGGGTGTCTTTGATAAATTGGAAATTTGATAAAATTTGGAAGTAAAGTCAAAGATGGCCAATCTTTTTCTGATGGAGTCCCAAGTGCCTTAAATATTGTATCTAATTGTTTGATATCATCATCCCCTGGAAAATATGGGGTTCTGAGAAATAGTTCTGCAAAAACACATCCAAACGACCACATATCTACCCCAAAAGAATATAATTTTGAGCCAAGAAGTAATTCCGGCGGTCTATACCATCTTGTGATTGCCTGTGGTGTCATGCTCTGTGTAGATATTGATCTAGAGAGCCCAAAATCAGCTAACTTTACAATTCCTGTCACTGTAATTAAAATATTATTTGGTTTTATATCGCGATGAAGAATGAACTTAGAATGGCATGCAAATAGTCCTCTTAAAATCATATAAGACCAAGCTTTAATATCTTCCGGCATAATAATTATAGAACGATCTTTTATAATTATTTCTAAATTAGATTCTACATATTCTAACACAATATTTAAAGTTTTACTGAAATAAAAAACATTTAATATTTTTATAACGTATCGACTATCAATTTTTCTTAAGGATTTTATTTCGCGTATCGCACTCAAATCCAGTCCTTTAATCATATCAGATCTTTTGATTTTTTTTATTGCTACTTTTCTTATCGGTTTTATTGTACAGGTAGGTGAATAATATATTTTAGAAGAATCTTCTGTTTCAATTTCATCGGCTAGATATATAGTAGCATATGTACCTTCACCCAGCTTTTTTCTTTTTATATAACCAATTGCCATTTAATCTTATGGGTGCTGTTATATAAATAATTTTTTTATAAAAGGAATAATTTATTTCTAAGATTGAAATTTCTACTAAATTTATCAACAACTTTATATTTTTTAGATTTAAAGAAATTAAACTCGTTTTTTTTAATTAAAGATTTAATATTAAATAAATATATATATCTATAATCATTAAAAAAGCTCACCAAGCCAGGATGCAGAATTAGTTTGGAATATTCTCTGCTTGTCGTAAGAGGCGAGTAAAAGGGACTGGTCTTTATGTTGGGGTTGGCGTGGGCCAACAACCCACCCGTTTAAAACTACCTTGTTACGAAATCCGAAAAAGTAAACAAATCTACTGGAAAAAGACCAGTCGGCCGTATTACTGAGGGAGGCCAAGGCTCATACAGGGCTGTAGTGCCAAGCATAAATGAATGAATAATCCTAAAAATGACATGTTACTCTGGCTCAATTATAATCATTTTTCTTATAAAATATTCTTAATGATTCTGATTTAATTTTCAGATTTTAATCTTCAAAAATTTACTTTTGATATTTTACAGAATTAATCATGAAATTTAAAGTTTAAGATTTTTATATTTGGTTAATTTTATTCATTCTTTACTTTTTATCGTGTTATTTGAAATAATTAATAAAAGTATAAATACTTTTAGCTGTATTTATATGTCGAAATTCTGGAACATTTGTTTAATTTAAAAATGTGCTTTGCTTAATAGTTTTTCATAAGAACGTTCATATATAAGGTATAAATTTACTTTTTGGGTTTAATGATGGCTAAAGTATCATTTTATTTTATTTTCAAGACAGATAAATAAAAATCAAGAAATTAAAATTTTTGAAACTATGCATCCTTATGATCCCTAGGTATACTTGTAAGAAAATCACTTAAAAATTAAATCCTATAAAATATACTTGACTTATTTGAGATAAAATCTTGATTTCATTCTTTAAAATAATTCGAATGTAATATATAGCATGTAAATTTAAGTTTTTTTTAAATTAGTTAGATCCTAATCTCACAAAATTATTTATTCGCTTTACATATCTTTTATTATTAAAAATCTTTGAAGATAAATCCAATAAACAAGTTTATTTAAAACCATATTTAGTTAAATACTATTCCTTTAAAAATAACTTAAAACTTATGATTCATTTATATTTACTTTCATCTGTAATCGATTAAATCTTAAAAAAGAGAATAACAATCTTGAAAAAAAACTTGATAATTTCGTTCAATCCCATTTTAGAAGAACCACTGATTCTGTCAACAAACACGATTGGACATTCTTCAATAGAGAATTTATTTCTCTGAGCCCAGTATAAGACTTCCATTTGATATGAAAATCCATCTGATTCAACCTTATCAATTAAGGACTTTAATATGTTACGTTTATATAGTCTGTAGCTACCAGTTACATCTGAAACCTTTAAGTTTAAAAGAATTCTTGCCAAATTATTTGCACCTCTACTTATAAGCTTACGATAAAATGACCATCCAGAAACACCTGATCTTTCATTCTTCAAATATCTAGTCCCGATAACAATGTCACAGTCATTAATTTTTTGCTTTTCAATCATATCTTTCATATAAAAAGGATTGTGGGACATATCAGCATCCATTATAAAAATGAACTTTGCTTTTGTATATTTTAACGCATGTTTGTAAGCCGACCCGAGCCCTAATTTACCTTCTCTCTGTAATATTTCGACATTTACCATTTGTTTCATTTTAATTGCCTTTTCAAAGGTATTATCTTTACTATTATCATCCACCATTAATATTTTATAGTCCATATTTATTTCTTTGAAAGTTTCGTGTATCATATAAAGTACGCTTTGTATATTTTCTTCTTCATTATATGTTGGCAATATGATTTCATACATGGGTACTTAATTTATTGTTTATTTAATTTAATTATAAAATGCAAATTTACTTCTTTTTTTTATTGTTTTATTTTAGGTTTAAATATTTCTAATCTAAAATATGGTGATATTTATCTTATTTAAGAACAATAAAGACATCTTTTTGGTTAATCATCATCCGGAGCAATAAATATAAACTATAAATACGAACAAAACAAATATTTGTAAGATTTAATCTCAAATATATTTTTAAAATAATAAACAGGTATATATGTTTTACAATTCTAGGAATCAGAATAAGTTACACATTATAAAGAAAACAATGGTCAGATCGTAAAAGAAAATTCTTGAAAGCGAAGAAGTAAACAAACAAGCTTTATTTCATAGCTGGATATAAATCGGGTTCTTTAAACAACTAAAAAAAATTCACAATGTATTAAATTAAATCTTAAGATTAAAATCAGATCTAGATTTTTTATTCGCATGTGTAGATATTATTCTAGATGTAATATAATAGTACGATTATCAAGTTTAATTTCAAAACTTATTTTTTATTTTGTTATATCAAAAAACTTAGCAATATATTCTATTAGATAATATAGTATGTTTTTAAAGTTAAAATATATTTAAAAAAATATTTTTTTTGCCCGATCTACTACCAATATTTAACACAGATTACAGGAGCTTCCAAGATTCTTCTATCCGTCAATTTTTGCTGAGATGCTAATACGAGATTCTTTTTATAGTTTAATTTGCAAATTCAAAACCAATCTATTAAAATATTTAAAGTAGAGGTTATTAAACGCTAATCGAACCAGATTTTAGAATAATTCCACTATATTTTCAACTTAACCATGCATATGTTGTAATTATATAGTAAATGTTTGTTAGATATTATTTAATCATTTAACATTGCAAGTGTATTTAGTGATCGATAAGAATACACAAGGACAAAACGTTATTCTGTGGATAACTACAAAAATAAAGTGATATATTCTACTTTGATCGAAAAAGAAGTATAGATAAATTTGGGTGCTTAATATATACAGAGAGAGTATTTTGATGTTTCATAGAATGAAATGATAGGTACAAAACATAATAATTTTACCAATACTCGTAAATTCTAATAATATTCCTAGAATCCTAACTCTAGTTTACATTCTTTAAAACTCTAAATCAAGCCTCTGATTCATAGAATAAACAAATGTGTCTGACATAAATTAAAGTATATCGTAGCAGATACCCGAATCTACAGTAGAATTATAATAAGAAATAAAATAAATTACTAATCAAATATAATGTATAATGATATATTGTTTAAAATAACTTCGATATTTTTCATTGGAATATCTTATTGTTGCTTAAAATTTCTACATGGTCTCTAAATTTACAAAAATATAATTTTTTTTTTTAATATCAGCAAGTTGGTTGTTAATTGCTGTGGTATACACATTAAATTTTCAATTGGGTTTTTATACTATAATGATATAGTTCCATAATCAAAAAGACACAAACAAGCTTTAAAACATCTTACATAATTATTACATTCCTTTTTTACCTTTTGGTGTCGAGGATGAAAAATGATAGTTTTCCATTTGTTTCTTTTAATCTGTTATAACTCGAAATTATGGTGGATTGGCCTATAGATCCAACGAGCTTATTTCCTACCAAAATGGCAACATTGATCTTCAAACCATTTCAATAAACTTGTCCAAGCAGATGGTTTTATATGTGGTTAGCTTCCTTTCATCTGCTTATAAATATAACTAAATTTATATAAATAGATTCTAGCATTTTTAAATTTGAAAAGTGCTGTATTGATTGGTCAAGTGCATAAGTTTTATTTCTAAAAGATTTAAGTATCAAGAACATAATTTTTATTTTAATTTTGTCAATATTTTTCCAAAAAAGAAAGTTTACTCGTCTCAAACTGATTTTTAGTGATAGAAGCAAACATAAATCTTTACTGTGTCGCTAATTTCTTAATTGCATTTAAAATACTGCAAAAAAATGAAAATAACCCTATTATGTAGGTTTTCCAATGCTTCTCGAAGAATTATTCCGAATAGTTTTATGTTTTAAACTAAAAATACACATAATGTAAGTTTTTTTTTTTGAAAAAGCAAAATATATTAGTTTCTATCTTAATTTTTAAATTTTCTGGTCTAAATTTATTTTTCTAGATTTTTGCTCAAGTTTTTCGATCATCAAATTATAGGTATTTGTACGAATGAACACGATCGAGGACAAATGGCAAAAATTTGAATGTCATAGAATCATTTAAAGAAAAGCTTTTCTACTAAAATATTTTAAAAAATATTTTTAAAAAATAACCCATGAAATTTATAACAGATAATTTTAGTTTAATTTATTTCATTTCACTAAATATTTCAATTATATTTTTCCAATTCTTTTACAAAAAACCTCTCCTTCATGGTTATTTGATAGATACAGGAATTCCAAAAAATTACTTTTATATTTTCTATTTATCGGGAATATTTTTTTCAATTTTTCTAGGAAAATATGATTTATTTCTATTACATCTAATCAGAAGATTAATTGAATGTTTTTTTTACAGGTATAGTGCAAAAAACAAAATGACGGTTTTACAATTTGCGCATGGAATATTTTATTATCCTTTACTGGTACTTAATACTCCTAATATTCTTATATTTCAAAAATATTTTATAATTGTATCTCTTCTACAAATATTCGCTCATTTTTTAATTTTTAATAGGAAATCTTTCTTTTTTAGATATTTCCATTATTACATGGAAATAATTTTATATTTTATTGTCTTTTTATCCAACAAAAATATTCCCATGTTTTTAAATTTTACTTATGTAATTATTTTTGTTGTTACCACCATCCTTAATAGGAAATCCCATCTATTAAATAAAGTAAACTGATATTTTCTTTTATACTCCTATAATAATTCTTTTACTTTAAATATGATATATAATTTAGACTCGAATATTTTAATTTAGATATTTGGGCACATTTACGTACAATTTATAATACTTATATTTTTCCTTTGAATTTTTGCTCCAATTTCATAGCAAATTAAATTAATTTCTATTTTAAAAAAACTATATATTATTTTTTCTGTTTTTTGTATCATATTTATTTTTACAAAGGTTTTCTTTGGATTTGTTTTTATCTTCAACATTTAAATCATAATATATATTTTGTGTTATCATATCGTTATATTCTGATCTTATATTCCTTATTACTTCGTTTTATTTTATTGACTAGATTTAATTTGTTAAAATAACAAATCTTTTTGATAAATTTGTATTTGGATAGAAAGTAATCGATAGAAATATATTTTTGCGAATGTATATTTCAGTTCAAATATACTCTTTTGTAATTTTTTTTTAAACGTCTTAAATATTAAGTTAATCTTATTTATTACTTGGAAACTAAGAATATGAAATTTTGATCTATATTTTAGAAAAAAAACTTAGATGATATAAGTTGAAAACAATTTGAAATTTACAAATAAGCTTTTACAGAAAGCAATTTTTTTCAAATTTTCATAAACTATAAATTGAATTATTTTTCTATTGGGATTTATTTTTTTAAGCTTAGAATATACGTGCTAGTATAAAAAGATTTTGTTTTTGATTTTGATTGTAATTCATTATTTACTAGTTTTACATATCAATACATTTGATATTAATGATAGGCATTATACGAAATCAAAATATAAAGATTTAATATTTTTTATATTCTGTTGAATTGTATTTATATTGGTACATTAAATGAATGTTTACTTCTTAGATAAATCGCAAAATTTATATTTTTTTCAGTATTATAAAATCATATGTTCAGAAATAGAGCTAAAAATGGATTGTTTAATAAAGATTGGTTTACTTTGTTCCTCTGGATACAATTTCGATCAAGGGCCTTTAAATGATCAATCAATAGTATTATGAGTTTAACTAAATCGATGAGTATATTATAAGAAATATACAAAGTATTATATACCAGGTATTTTGCTATTTTTGATTGTGGATACATAGAAGTATAATTTACAGAATTTAAAAGTTCCAAAAAAACTTGATTTGTAACAAAAATATGAAAAAAATAAGGCTATATGAAATTTTCCTAAAGCACATAATACCCTAGATGTGAATGACTGATCAACATAGATTTTAATCCGAGCATTCAATTATACTCCGCGGTTTATTGAACTTTTTTTTTAAACTCAGAATAAATATTTTATAAAATTAGAGGAAATCACGAATAAAATGGTTGAAAATATCATTCTACAAATAAAATGGGTTAAAATATTTTTATGCTCAATAATCAAATATTCAAATAAAAGAGAACAAAAACATGACACAATTGTAATTTGGTTTCATATATTAATAATAAATTATCATGATCACGAGTTTTTTATAAGGTAAGATTCCACTTAGCTATTGATAAAAAGCATAATTTATTTTTGTAATTTTGAATATTCGACATAAAGAAGTTGTAGGCTAATAATGTTTCATAAGAAATGACTAGAATATTAGAAATACCCTATATTACATAATACTTAATAATTCTATGAGCTAGCGAAAGAAGTTTTAAAAACATGTGGTTAATTAAAAAACATGAAATTTATTCGAACCTTTAATATCATAGAACTACTAAATAACGATATTTTTTTTATTAAATGCTTCTATAAATAATTCCACTAATAATATTAATTGTTTTGCGCTTTAAATACATTGCAGAAGGCTCTTTATATATATTAGTATTGTATTTTAGACGAAGGCTTAGAGATACCACCGTTTTCACAATATAGACCAGAAAAGCAGTCAAATGATTGTTTTGGGAAGAAAAAATGTCTTCAACTACTTTCTATTTTTAAAATATAAGATTAGAACCAAAACCATTGCAATTTTATTATGAAATTGATCAAAAATCTTGGCTTAAATATAGAACCAGATTAAATAATTGGGCTATGTATTGAGGTACCTGAAACTAAGATATAAATTATGAAATAATGTACAATAAAAAGCGATAATAAAACAAAAAAATACACTAAAGTTTCTATAAAGCTAAAAAAAGAAGGAGACGGATTACTAGCACAGCAATTAAATTGAAATATGAAATAAGAGATGGAATGAAATTCTTCTATTTTTATGATCAAGATGGAATTATTTTATATGAGAATTATAAAGTTAGTTGTATTTTATATACTTTAAAACTTCTTCTGGAATTAGAAGGTCTCTATGAAAAGTCCAGATATATTTATTTTGAAAATATAAAAGCCGTAAGGGATATGGATGGAATATTTTCATACTTAAAAAGCCATATATAACCAAAGTATCATTTATTTTGACGATATTTTTAACATATTAAAATGTCTGTCATGGTGTTTATATTAATAATTTGTTTTTAGTAATTTTAGTGTTTATTAACGACTTGGTTTTGAACGAAAAGTTTTGGACTAAAAGCTTACCTCTAGTCAATTTTATATGTTGACTTATATCTAGTTGTTAGTGCTCTTGCTTATATTTAATAATTTCAAATACTTATTTTTGGGTATTTTAAGACAATTTAGTGTGAATCTGAACAGTAAATATAAAAATGATTGCACACGTTTAAAATTTACTTTGAAAAAAAAATTTTTGTTGGATTGGAAATTATAAATCTCACATAGGTTTTTTAAGCCTTGTTAAAATTTATAAGACCGAATGAATCTATTTCACGCTACTTGGACCTAGTGATGTGAGTTTTTTTCTTCAATTTGTGGTTAAATATTATGTTTATGCTATAATTGTGATGATTAACATCAGTTTCCACATGTTGTATTTCAAAATATTATAAAATCCAATTAAACTAAAAGCATAAATGGCGTCTATTATAGTCGAATAAACGATTTGAAACATGAACTTCTATCTCTGATAAAATCCGACTTGGGATAATCTAGATATGAAAGATGTTCTAATATACCTAGAAGAAACAAAAATACATTAGAAACTTATATTTTCATAATAAGTAAGAACCATAAAAAATTTGTATCTGAAGCTAAGGATAAAGATATTAAACACTTAATTGGAGGGAATAACCTAAAATACAGAAAGCATTTAAAAATCAAAGAGGAAATAAATAAAGTATATTACAGAAAGAATCAACAGTTAGTATCAAAATAACAAATGAATTTACATTTTAATAAATATAATTTTTCCTCTAAATTTCATAATTGTTTTTATTAATAGATTTTTCTTTGTATGGCATGGAAATTCACAAATACACTTAAAACACACTTTCCAACAAAATAAGGAAGAAGAGCATCATAACTCAACACTGTATAAGGTTTTGTAGTTTTTGTTAGAAAATAAAATCTAAATTATACATGAAGTCAAAATTTAAGAGAAGCCCGAATATAGATTACAGCCTATATTAACCAAAAATAATGTAAAAAGAAACAAATCAAAATATAAATTGAACCATGATGGCTTAAAATATTTCGAAATTGTTTTAATCTTTGTATTTACAACTTTTTTTGTATAAAAAAATTATTAATTTACTTTTTTTATAAAACTTAATAATTTATCCTGAAAATAAACAATGAGAAATTCGATAAAAATACTTCATCTAGGAAATAATAGGATGATTAAATTTATAAAAAAAATATTTTACACGGAATTAAATTTAAATAAAGCAATACTGTCGGAGTTAGAATTTGAAAACAGTGATTACATAAATATTGAATTTATTAGTACGAATATTTCAATTAAAGAAACTTCTTTTACAAATAAAATAGACATTTATTCTTTTTATAAAAACAAAACTGTAGTGTTTATTGAAGAACAAATTTCTATTATTTCTGATGAAGAATGCAGTTCAGAAGAATATAAGAAGACATTAATTATTTATTTAAATAAATATATCTCCAAATTAATAGCTGATATAAAGAAAGATAAATATAATGAAGAATTTTTTTATTTAAGATGTGCTGAAATTTATATAAAATTAAATTTGTTAAAAATGTGTGATGATGTTATACGAATTGGTTTTAAATTAGCAAAAAGGAAGGGTTTTGTAGATTTGAAATACAATTTGATTGAAATTTCTATTTTTAGTCAAATCTATAAATTGACAAAAATTGAATATTTAAATATTGAAAATATAAAAAATATTGTAAAAATAATTAAAAACTTTAGAAATATACAGAGAGAGATTCATTTGGTCACAGACTTGTTAGAATATATGATTTTTAGTGATATTTTATTCATATTGAAACATATTAATATAGAAATATACAGCTATAATGAAAGAATATATTTCTTTTATAAATTGGCATCTGCTTTAGATGAAAAAGGGTTTAAAAGACTTGCATCTATGTATTTTTTAAAAACATTTTTGTCTATTCAAGATTGTACAAACCTAGAATTTAAAAATTATATAAAATGTAAAATATTTGATATGATTACCGAGAAAAACTGGAAGAAAATATTTGAATCAATCCATAAATACGTAATTAGCGAAGATTATCAAAAAAGTGGAATTTGCTATAAATTTTATACAGATAAGCTATTCAGAAGTGTAGAATATTTAAAGTACGAAGAAAGTTCTTTTTTAATCAAAAACATTGAATTTTCTGGTGAAAAGAACGTGTTTTTAGACAGAAACGAAACGTTTTTATTTGAGGCAAAAAAAAATGATAATAAAAATGAAATTTATTTTTTGGAAAATGTAAAAATAGAAATAGAATTGTATTCTACAGGTGAAATAGAAATTTTGGCAATTTTGGGAAAGAAAATTGTTAAGAACAAATCGGTTGAACCGAATTTGGAAAATATATCAGAATCGATCATAAAAATAGATATTTTCAAAAAGCTTAAAACAAAAAATGTATTTAATATAAATATCCCTGTAAGCATAGATATACAAAATATTCTTTTTAAAAAAAATGATAAATTATTTTATACAAATATTAAAAATGTTAAACTAGAAAAAATTATACCCAAATTTAAACTTAAACTTTTAAATTATAAACAATTTATTTCATTATTTGTCGGTGAAACAGTAATTAACAAAATAAAATTTAAAACGGAAAAAGCAAATGATTTTATACCAAAAATGATTATTTCTGGTCTGGAAAAATACGATTCGGATTTTCACAAGAAAGAGATTTTTTATCTTTTTAAAAAAATTGAACCATTTAAAGGCAATGATATATCTGTTATTTACTGGATTAATGAAGATTTTTACGAAAAAATTCTAATAAATATGAATACTATTGTGGAAAAACTATTTGAACTAGAAATATTAGCCGAGAATCGAAGTAACAGTCAAATAAGAATATGTACTTGGATCACACCATTAATATCTTTTGAAGCAGAAAATTCTTTATTTAAATATAATTTTTATATTAAAAAGAAACAAAAAGTTGTTCTGATCGGTTCTGATAACTTAGTAATTCTAAAATGGAAAATTAAAGGTCGTGAGGGTTCTATTAACATACTTGAATATAAATAAATTGATTTCATATTTCTAAAACCCAATAAAAAACGCATTTGTTGTTTAAAATTTATTTGAAAAAGATTTGTTCGTGAGATATACAAGAAGTATCTTATTAATCTTTTTGAATATTAGTGTTTTAAGCTTTAATTAACTTTGAGTAATGCATTAAAAGCTGCAAATTTAGGCCTATTTACAAAAGCGAAATTTTAGATTAAGTATTATAAACTTATAAAAATAAATTCATTTTTTGCTGCTTAAACTACATATTTTATTATCTTCTTTAAAAAATTATTATTACATTAAAAACCGGTTATTAAAATTTTTCTCTCTTTAAATTATATTCTATAATGTTTTAGGCTCTTCCTTCTATTCCTATTGATCAAACCTTCAACTTAAGTTTATTGTTGGTTTATCCATCAATGTTACGTTATTTAATTTATGAGGCTCAATATATCTCGAATTTGGCTTATTTTACACCATATTCCTCGTTTTTATTTTTCTATAGAGTGGCTTTGGTTATTTTACATAACAAATCCTTCAATTGCATTAATGACGCACTCTTCCAGCTCTATTCGTTATTTGGTCCCGACTCAAGTACTCTTCATCGATAAAAAAAATTGTTTCGATAGTCTTCTTAAGTAGTATCGATTAAATATACCTACATTTATGGGTAATTGCCGTCTTTTGAGATATGACTTATGGTGTTTTGTTACAATACCCTCTCAAGTCATCACAAAAGGATTAGCTCAAAACCAACTTATAAAAACGACCTATTCCTTGGCCAATAAGTCATGCTTATACTTCTTTTGTTTTCAACTTTTTGCATTCAACATTTAGAGGTGATTTCGAATTAATAAGGGCTATCATATTTTTTTACTGTCTAAAATGAAATATCTGGTCTATTATTCAGAATTTTGATTTAGTGTTTTACTGAAGTTTAATCTCCGCAACTCATTTTCATAAATTTACTGAACTGAGTCACTTCTAATTCGTTTTGAAGATTTGAATTTATATCTATTTAGAAAGATTAAGTCTATGCTTCTACCTCTTCGTTGTGCCAACTAGTATAGTCATTACCATATATTTTCGAACAATTTGTCGCTACGCGATCTAAGGCCTTTATAGGTTGTTTTAATGTTGACACAACCTTCTGCTCACCAAAATACTTTCTATTCTGAACATAGCAGAACAATGTTCTTCGCCCGGTCTTATCCTTATATTCTTGAACCCTCTTAAGGAGTCATTAATATGTATTAGTTTGACATTTTTCAGAAGTATATAAATTTGATTGAAGTTTTCGTTTTCCATTTCACTACATAAGTTAGCTAGTTGAGTTTCTTCTAATTTCTTCTTTTTGACTTCCTCTGTTATCCGTATTTTAAATGTAAAATGTCTTTATAGGCCAAAATAGATGTTATGATTATTCTTTACGTTTAGGATGCTTGCTCTCTTAGTCGATAATTCTTTGTACCTTCTAGATAATATAAGAGTTGCATTTTCGTTTTTTAACTCGAACTATCCAAGGTTCTTCTAGGTTTTTACAAGAAAGGTATAAATGGTTTTTAAACCCGAACTTAGATATATTTTGTTTTTTACTAACATTGCTTTTACTGCATGCTAACTCAATGAATTCAGCCAGCCCAAGCCGAAGTACTACTATATAATATTTTATTAAGGCAATTGGCTGTTGATAGATAGCTTTAAAGTGAATAATCGAATAAATTTAATCTACATTGCCCAAATGACCTATGTGTTGTGAGATTAAACTGCTGCATTTTATTATTTCAAGGTATTTTCAATAACCTACAACCCCAAGAAGAGCAGGAGTAATTATTATATAAATTAAAATAAATTGGGCAATCGGATAACATCAAACTATAAACCATAATATACGATCTTTTTAAATAAAAGTATATTAATACTCAAATACTTTGATAAAATCTTAAAATATTAAAACCGTTAATTGAACTTAAGTAGATTAATAACCCCGAATTTCTCTTACTTCTGTTAAAACAAGAAATTATGATTTTTCATATTTAAATATTGTTTAGATCTATTAAAGCGAATAATTATTTGCTTGTAAAATCACTTTCATGAATAATTAAATTTCCACATACCATATTTACTTGTAAAATCCGTATCAGATTGTTTTCAAAACAATTTAAAATACTGAAATCCCTATTTATGCAGAATTTATACAAAGAAATTAAAATAAATATTTTAAAAAAAGATTATTCCTATGCATTACAGCAATGTGATATTGGACTATCAATCTCAGAAGAAGATGAACTTTACTTTTTAAAAGCATATATTTTGGCCGAAAGGAGTGATGATTTAAATGATATAGAGGAATCAATAGAATTATACAAAATATTACCTCTGCAAGAGAAATATTTACAAGGAATTGTAAAATCACTAAACAAAAAATTTTTATTGACTTCAGAAAAAGTAGAAGAAGAAAACTTGGTTTATTATAAATTTCTTTGTGATAAATATTTTGAAAATAATAAAATAGAAAAATATCAAGAATTAATAAAGAAAACATTAGAACAGCTTTCTGAAGGAGAAAAATATGTTGAATTTCTTTGTGATATCAAAATCGAGAAAGAGCGATATTTTGGAGAGTATTTTATTAAAATTAAAGAAATTTATACGAAATTTTGTTATGAAATTTATAAAAAAAGAGTTCTATTTTCGGAAAAGGAAATTAAAAATAAAATAAGATTAGAAAAGGAACGAATTAAGATTGATTTAGTAGCAGAGAACATTAATCAGGAAATCTTTTATTTTGATATATTAAAACTCCATATCGCCGATATTTATTTGGAATTTGATAAAACAAAAAAAGAAAAAATTGATAATTTTATCAAGTCCGGGAACAAAAATGTATCAATTGAAAACATTATAAATTTATACAGGATGGATTTCGGAGAAAATAGATCTTTTCAGCCTTTTTTTATAGATCTAAATACGGAATATTTAATTGAACAAAGCTTATTTTCCATGTGTTTAAAAATCAATTATACTATTCAACAAAAAGATTTAAAAAACATTTCTGTTATACAGCCTATAATAAAATATTATGAAAGCGTTGATTGTTTGAAATTTAAAACTTCTAGAATTTATGACTTTTTAGTAAAATTGTATTTTGATTATAAAATGTTTGATGAAATTAATGATGTTAAAAATAAAGTCAGTTTTGAAGATTTAGAAACATTGTATATGATTATTTTTGCTTTAAATGAATGTGTAGATTTCGAGAATTCTTTGGAATATATATTTCAAAACAATATTGATGAAATGATTATTTTTAATCTAGAAAACAACTATTTAGATTGTAATAAGAATTTTGCTGATAATGAAAATATTTCATTAAATGAAAAACTAATGAAAATTCGAATTAAAAACACGGATTCGATAAAAATTGAAATTATAGGATCAAATTTCAAATGTGCGACAGATTATGAGACAAAGAAAACAGAATTTAAAACTTACGTAAATGATAAATTTATAAAATTCTATGAAAGACTTGAAAAAAATAAGAGTAAATTAAAAATAATAGATGATAAAACAAAAGAAACTCTAAAAAAAATTATTGAAGAGATTTTCTATGTTTCTATTTGTTCAAAAATAGAATTTCAAAGGCAAAATTATTTTGAATTATATGATAGTGATATTTTTGATAAAGACAGCAATTTCTATTTTTTCAAAGCGATACTTTCAGATAATTTTGATGATAAGATTGTATTTTTAGAAACGAGTGTTCAAAAAAATAGATTAAATCATCGAGCAAATTATAAATTAGGAGAATTACAAGATAATTTAGATAAAAAGATATATTATTTTGAATTGGCGTTCAATGATTCAAAGAATTATGCAGTAGATTTGGCAATGTGTTATAATATAAAATATGGAACGAGAAAAGCTATATCCTTCTTAGAAAATAATTTTGTTTATAGAAAAAATCAATTTGCATATTTTTTTGAATTAGGAAAATTATATTTTAAGGAAAATGAATTTCTTAAAGCAGAAAATAGTTTTCAAAAAGCTATTTCAATAAAAGAAGACTTCGAATGTTATGTTTATTTAGCAGATTCTTTGGAAGGACTAAATAGATTTGAAAATTCTATTCTCATCTTAGAGAAATCGATGTTTAAATTTAAATCACACGTACTCATATTAAAAAAAATTAAATTATTAAATATTTTAGGAAATTCAGAAGAATCTTTGTTTGAAATCAATAGATTAAATTCCGAGATAAATAATTCAGAATTTAATTTTGATGAAAATGAAATACAAATCGTACGAGAATGCTTGAATTTTGAAAAATTAACTTCATATAACAATATTATGAGAAAAACACCGAATGAATTCAATAAATACAGTGAAGATTGCCAAAAACTACTTAAAGCTGAGTATAAGATTTTTAAAGATTTTATTCTTAAACTTAAAATTGATTTTTACATTTTTATGGATAAAAAAAATGAACTTGAAGATGAGTTTTATATCCAAAGTCAATTTATTTTGAATTCGATTAAATTTAAGGATAAATTTATTAGAAACGAAATAAATTCTGATTTTGAGGATATAATTGTTACCAAATTTATTAAAAATAGTTCCTTAATTCAAAGAAATGAGGACTTTTACAATTTTATTGGATTAATTCTTTTAAATACCGAAGAATCTTACAATTGGTTCTATAAAGCAATAGAATTCAAAAATAATTATAAATCTTGGGCGTATTTAGCATTGAAATACTTAGAAGAAAAGGATTATGAAAATAGCTTTGAGTTTATCGAACGGGCTATTACTTTGAATTATGAGAATTGTTTAGTGTGGTGTATTAAATTATTAATATGTGCATTAATGGAACCTAAAATATGCGAATCTATATTTATAAATTTTTTAAGATTCTTTGAACCGGAATATTCCGATTTCCTTTATTATTTCTTAGAAAAAGTATCGATGGTTTGAAGAAGTGGAATTAATTCAAAATTGCCTAAATATTTCAAGAAATTGTGAAACGAAGAATCAAATCCAAGAAATTCTTATTATATTAAAGAATAATATTGTGCAGAAAGAAATATAAAGTACAAAGTAATATAATTTGAAAAAATAATAAATTAATATTCAGAGATAACTTATTTAAAGCATCATCATGACCAAATATATCTTAATTATATCTAAAAATGTACAAGAACATGGTATATAATATTATTCTAGGAATAAATATTACAAGAAAATCTCAGATATTTTTTTGTGATTCAAGATATTTTTAGTATCTTTCAGAATATATTTATAAATATTTTTAAAATTTAACTCAGCATTTCTATATTTCTTTACCCTATATTTTTCTATACAATATTTCCCTTTTTTTCATCTGTAAACTGTGATCATTCTTTTAAAATAGCGAAGGCTAGGTTTAGAATATTATTAAAATTAAATTGATTTCTGTTAATATATTCATTGAATATAAATTAGATATAATTCCTATTTTAGAAAAATTATATTCAATCAATTACCCGTTGATTGTAATCATTTCGAATCAACTTTTTTGTTCTATTTGAAGATATATCCTGGAAAAAAATAGCCATATAATTTTCTCAAAAAATAGAAAAAAAATGTTTAAATTTCTATTTTCTTTTGGCCATAATTTTTTCAAACATAAAAGTTGCTTTTTTTATTAAAACTATTGGCACATCATTAAAATTAAAGTCGTTAAAATAATTTATCAATTTTATTTGGGTATTTATGTTGTGTTTGTTGAAGTATAAGCATTCTGGAAAATACATATCGAGATTAGCAAAAATCAAATCTGTTAATACAGTATGTTTCCATTCGCTTAAATGTATCCACATGCTTTTAAGCTCTCTAAAAAGTTTCCTTTCGGTTTCTGTAAATGCAAATCTCATATAATACTCAAAGTATCCAAAATCCTCATAGTCTGGTTCAATAAAAAGTGCATCATGTAATTGGTATGCTAGCTCTCTATGAAATAACCCTCCATATGATTTAACAAGACTTATAAGCAAGTTTGCAATTTGTTCTATTGACAATTCCTTTAAACCATATTTTTTTATTCTATTTAACTGCGCATTTTTCGTATGTGTATCAGGTAATTCACCACGATGAAGAAACATATTCACAATTGTTGGCTCACTTTTGATTATGTTTTCTATTAATTTGAATACTATAGGATCTAGGTATTTTTTTTGTTTAGGTCTGATTTTGGTTTTGAAGCAAAAACAAAGAAAATCGCCTAAAAAAAATATCGCTTTGTCATAATATTCTATTCTATGTAATCGAAGCATTTTCATAAAACAATAATGATGAAGACATTTTTTTTCTTGTTTATTTAGCTTCCAATATGATATTTTTCTCCTATCTTTTTTCTTCACGTTTAAAATATAGTCTATCATCTATTTTATGAGATTTATCTCTATTTATACTTTTTTCTAACACATGTTTTTTAAATTTTTTAAAATGCCTCAATTTTAATTATTCTATTTGAAAGCTTAGTTACTTTATATCGATTATGAGTTAAATTAGTTCAATGATATTATATTTTTCGTAACAATACGAAATGGTTTAATTTAACTGGTAATTTTTTCCTGTTAAACAAAATGTGTTTTATAAATGGCTTTTTTTACAGGTTTAACTGTTTTCACTTCTAAATTGTTTATAAATTCAATAAAAATTTAAATAAATCTTGGCTTTTTATTTTGGTAAAATTATTCTATTCCTAAAAAATCACGAAATCGTTTTTATGAATAAAAAATTATGAAAATATGTTTTGAAACTGAAAATTTCTTTTTCGACTAAAAAATAAACCCAGCCTATTAATTCTTATTCAGTTAGTATAATGTTTCATGAAATTTTTTATTCATCATTTCTTTTTACCACTATTATTCAACTAAAAATATAGTTTAAAATTTATAAATTATAGTAAGTAACGATAATTTAAAATGTGGTTGTTCATTTCATCAAAAATATAATAAATGCAAAGGAAAATATCGGATGTGTTTAAATACTTTAGGTAAATTAGAATTTTGTATTTTTTATTTAACTAGAAAAAGTAGCGGGAGGATAACCACAAAAAAACTTTCTGCTTGGCAATGAGCGTGTGAAACTGCTCTGAAAATCTTTTTTTTGGATTTTTGGTGGGAATACAACCATACTACATCTTCGGTTGTTCCATGGGAGTTGTTATGAAGAGGAGAGGTCTAAGAAATGGAGAAACTTTTTCTACAAATTTATTTGTAGTTTTTTATGCAACAAGATTAAGAGTAGCTGAACATGCAAGTAATTGCCATTGTAAAAGTATGGAAACCTAGCTTTGCTCACTCGGTTTAAAAGATTAGCGCTTGGGAGATATAAAACAAAAAACCATTTAAAGCCAGGAAAGCTAAGTAGCAGGTTATATCTGTTGGTATGACATTGCACTGTCTAAGTGGGCTCTATGTAAATCTCCGAAATATATCTTAGCAGAAGTTTTTTGGGTTCAGATTGTGTAGATTAAGTGGAAATGCTGCATAGTCTCGGGGTGCCTATGGAGGGGGCTTCAACCTTCGATCACACCCAATGCAACGGACATTAACGAACACCGGACAACCGCCTCGCCTATTTATTAGGTTTTACATGCCTTTTAGATGAAAGGCTCAGGGACTTAGGTATCGAAAGGGGTACTGTTAGAGTGTTGGATAGCAGATATTTATGTTAAATCCAGAACTGAGTTAATGTAATGAAAGCAAATATAGCACGTACCACTGGTTTAAAAAAGACGTGATATTTTTAAATAAAGTAATTTTATATTTCATATTTAACTAGAATTAACAATAAATTTAAAAAAATTCCCCATTTATTATGTAAAATAGAACTTTTTACAAAATTTCCTGAAAATTAAAAAAAAATTGTTACTAATACTTTAGATGTAGCAAACAAAATGTAAAGATTCGCCAAGAAAATATAATTCAATTTATTTTAATACTTGCTTTGCTATATTTAAAAAAAGCAAGATGATGGGAATACCTAAACCAATGAATAAACTATTATTAATAATTTCTAGTATTGACTTTCTTTGAATATGATTTTATATAACCTCATTTATAGTTTCGTTCTATTCTTTTAAAAATATTAGAGTAAAATCATTTTTAAATAAAGAACGTTATAATTTATAATATACTAGAATATTTAAAAAAAATAAATTCACATCAAATATGATTACAAAAATTTTCTTACAATGTTATAGAAAAAAATATCTTTAGGATTTAGGATTTATTAGATCAGAAACCGTATTTTATTTATTTGTTTAAATCTCTCAAAATGTGAAGATAAATTGTTCAATTAATTTAATTCACAATTTTCTAATATTACCAGTTTAAAATGTTTAGAAATTTCTGGATTTAAACAGATTTTTTCGGTCAAAGAAAATTCTATTTTCAAATATTTATGTTTCTTAAATCTTTAATTCTCATAAAAATTTATAATACAGAATATAAGTGTAAATACTTTTACTATTTTTATATAGATGGTATTTGATTTTCAGTTTAAGGCATATATATATTTTAGTTTTTATATACTTACTTCAAAACTATTTTAGGTTTTTTTAGATATAGCTTATATTATGTTATTCGTTTTATTGAAAAGTTTTTATTAAATATATTTTTGCTTTTCGTGTATAAATTTTTCTTCGATCGTCAACTTATTCAAAAATCATTCTATTTAGTTTTTTTAAAAAAGAATTGAATAAAGTAATTAAAATAATGTTGTATTCATAGAATTCAATATAAATTTTACATTTCTTTCATATAATTATTCGTTTTTAACTAGCAATTTAAAACCAAACATTATATTTTGTTTGCATTAGATACATTTTCAATAACATATTTATGTTTCAAAAACTGTTCCATAACGATTCTTTTAATTTAAATTAAAACGAACATTATTTTATGTAAGATATTGAATTTAATGTTTTGTTAACACATTAAATATCACGCTAGAGATATTTGAATATAAAAACAGCGAAGAAAATATTTAACTGGAAATTTAAAGATTTATAATTTAAATTTAGTTAATATTTAAGTTCAACTGATATTTTCGACATAAATACTATAAATTAATCATTATACAGAAATATTTTATGAATTAAAATTCAAATTTGTTTTTTGTCTGAAATCATAGTAGAAAACTAGTGATTATTTTTATGAAGTCTAGTTCTTTTTAAACTTTTCTATTGATTAGAAATGTAATCATCTCTGAAAATTTATACAGTAGATTAGGTGTATCATTTTATTATTATTTTCCAAATATATAAAAACTTGATATATCAACTTTAAACAAAGTAAATTATATATATTTTACGTTTAGATGTATTTATATTATGCTATTACTTAAATGTGCTTTTTTATTTTACAAATTAAAATATAATTTTGTGAAAATGATTTGATTCTCTTTTTGCTAACTAGGTTAACTGTTTTGCAAATAATAATTTAAGTGAAAAAAAATAAATCACGATACACTATCGAGCGAAGATAGTGATATTTTATTACTAAAGATTTTTTGAAGGTTGTTTCTATTATTAAAAAATTGAAATTTCTATTTTAAATCAATTCTATTCAATAAATTTTTGAATAAGACTTTATTTTATATTCTGAAACATTAATTTTTTTAAAAAAATATTTAAAGATTGTTCATTTTTCTACAAATAGAATTTTTAAAATTTTTTTGAATAGATAAATTTCTCCAACCACAATTCAAAAAATGAATTTAAGTTTTAATTTATATATTTTTTTGAGGGTAATCTTCGGTGCAAAACATTGTGAAACAGCCGTTGACGTGGTTGTATCACAACCCTTTTAATTATTTTACGACTTAAGTTAATAGATTTATAATGCAGAAATTTACGAAGTATTCGATTTGAACTATTTTTAAATAAATTTTGCAGATTTTTTCATATCTTGTTTTATTTTATATTTGATTTATTTCTAAAGGCTTAAGGTCATAGATTTAATTTCCCACATTTTTTTCATATCTTTAGGCAAATAATTTTGGTGGTTATTTCTTTTACACTGTTTTCATTGTTTAGTGTCATTAATAATTACATGTGTTTCCTGTAGGTTCCGCTCATTACATGTTTCCTATAATACCATTTCTTTAAATTCTTCGAAGATTTTATGATTTAAATAACTTTTTAGATCTTAAAAAAGGTTTCAACTGTATTATTGAACACCCTCGATTGTATATATATTTCTATTCTTATAAGTATATTGAGCTTCTTAAGATACGTTTTATAGTAATTTGTATCAATTACATCTCATATTATGACATATGTCATCTCAATAGCAAATTTTTGAAAATATAAAGTATTTTTCAACAAGTCATACTTTTTTTAAATTTTTCACTTTTAGTTATTTGAAGCAAACTTCTTGAAATTTTCTACATTCAACATGCTACTATTTCTCTTTTAATTTCTCATATAAAGGCGATATATTCGAACTATTGTTCCGGAAAATCCTTTAATTTTTTTATCAAGTGTTCCTTGATATAAACTTGTACAATATAATACTCAGATATAATCTTGCGAAGTAAAAAATCAAATTTTCAAAAGAATTGAAAAAACGAAATACCTAACCTATTTTTAAATATTGAGTGTCTATAAAATTCCTTAACTAACTTTACTAGACATATAATTTAAAATATCCAATCGTTCCTCACATGCATCCTTTAGTAGTTTTGATATTTTTATAGCTTCATTAAGCCTTGCAATTTCTAGTTTCATCAATATTAAAAGTTAAGAGACATGCCACAAATACAAATAATATGACTTTTCTGAAGAATAAAGATAAACTAAGTAAAAAATTATATTTATTTATAATATCAAATATGTACTACCTATACATATATTGTCTTTTCTGTATATAATTTGATATTTATTTCTTTAATTCTCGTTAATTTGCATAATATTTATTTTTATAGGTCTAATAGACTCTATTTCCCACCATGCCAGGAGCAGAATTAGGCTTGAAGTATTTTCTGCCTGTCGCAAAGAGGCGACTTAAAGAGACCGGTCCTCAAAGCTTGAGCATAGGTCTAATAAAACATTCTTTAAAACCATCTTATTGCGAAACCCAAAAATATAAACGAACCTTACTGGAAAGAGACCGGTAATGCAGCATCGCTGAGGGAGGCCAAGGCCCGTATAAGGTTATAGTGCCTATGATGAATAGACTCATAATTCAACAAGCCTTATATAAGACTGACATAGATGATACCCTGATCAAGATAAAGAAAACGATAAAAGAAACTGCCAGAAGATGTATTGAGGTTTAAAAAACATTAGAAACATGATTCATAGTGCGAACAAGAGTGTAATAATACCATAAACCAACGAAATAAAGCCTAGAATCAAAACCATAGAAGTCAATATCACATGCATAAAACAAGAGTTATGTACTGCGAGAACCAATACAAACCGTATTTAATGCTAAGAAAGGAGTGAGAGACATCCAGATACCAGAAGAAATAGAAAAATGGCATAAAGTAAAAAATAAAGCGAATTGATGGGTTAATAATAAATGAGAAACGGGGCTTTGTACCTAAAACCAATCTTCTAGAAGAAAAGAAAGGTAAAGTTTTTGCAGATCTAAAAGAAATTTTAGATACATGGGCTAAATATTTTAAAAGCCTTCTAAACTGCATCAGAAGAAGATAAATCGGACAGGGAAGAAGGTCATAATAATATAGAGAAAAAAAATATTGAAACCTATCGAAGATCCTAAGCTCCAATGAAGCAATACCTGCTACCATAGTTTAATAAATTATAGATCACCTGAGGAAGATAGAAGTTCAGCAGTGCTTTTAAAATATAGGAGGTGATAAATTAAGCAAAATATACACGAATCGGTAAAAATCATATGGAACAAGAATAATACCAGTTGAGTGAAATATAAGCTCAATAATATCTTTAATATAAGCAGGTACCGAGGGTAAATGCGCTAATTATAGAGGAATAGCTCTGTAAATATTGGCTATAAAGTTTTTAGCAAAATAGTTGCATTTGGTCAGAGAAAAAAACGAAGAAAATCGGGGACTATCAGTGTGAATTCCCTAAAGAAGGGTCGAAAACACTTCAAATATTTATTATGAGAATGATCTTGGGAAAATGCTACGAATATAATGTTTCTACCCATCAACCTTTTCTAGATTATTAACAAGTTAAAGATAGTATTGATCGTAAATAGATGTTTAATCCCCTTAGAGATTTAAATACCTACAAAACTGATGAGAATGATGACATTAACTTTATATAAAGCGAAAAAAAGAAGATTGATAGCAAACGATACTTTAAATGATTTTTGAACAAGCAAACGCTTGACAAGTATACACACTATCATTATGATATTAAATTTTACGATGTAAAACATTTTTCCTATGCTTAAACTGAATGAAGTGGAACCGTTTCCAATAGAAAAACCTTATACATGCCATATGCCGATGACATAAGTATAATCGGCAAAAAAGAAAAAGATATAAAATCTGCCGATGGAGCAATCACAACAGATCAGCAAAAGCTGGATTATAGATTAATCAGAACATACTAAGTATAGGGAAATGCTATTTTAGCGAAGTTAATAAATTCTCTATAACTTTACTCAAGAAAGTTAGAATGGGATTATGGATTAAATATCTAAAACTCTTTAAATAAAAATATCAATAGCGATGAGGAAATTAAGGCGCCGATAAAAGCATGAAGAAAAGTCTTTTTGCGATGCAAGGCCTGAATAAATCAAGATATATAGGTAAGACTTCAAAAAGGAATATATTTAGGAGTATTATACGACTTGTTACAATGTATATATCTGAGACTTTTTCAAAGAAAAAGAGATGAAATACTTTTAGACACGCGAGAAAGAAAGATACTCTGCCGAATACATGGTCAAAATATGTAAACAATGAGCGAAAAATGCAAACTAATAATAAATTTATGATTTCTATCGTTAATCAAATTTGGTAACTAGTATAAAAAAGAGGGAAGATTAAAATGGGTAGGGGATGTAATACGGATTCACCTGACTGAGAGGCAAATCAATTCTATAGTTATAAACCTAATGGATAAATAACAAAGAGTAGACTACCGAAACAATAGATAGATGCTATAGAAAATTATCTGAGAATTCTTAATGTGAGGCAGTGGAAGAAAAAGGCGCAAGATAAAGAAGAAAGAAGAAAATTTTTCGAGGCAGCCCGAGCTCTTTAAAGACTATGGCCCTAGTTAATAGTAGAATAAATATACTCTAAATATAATATATTTGATTTTTTAGAAAATATAAACACTTTATTTATAGACCTAATTATATCTTTTATATCCCTTTAATTACATACATCACATCTGATATCCTATCTTCTCGTAAAATTTGTTTTTGTATCATTAATATGAAGAATTTTCTATATTGACATATCAAAAGATATTTTTCGCTTCGAATTTAAATATTCGAAATTTAAAAAATATTCTAACTGATAAATAATAGCCTAAAGCCATATTTTAGGCAAAAATATTTTTAAAACCTCGAATTTTCATTTCTTTTCTTTTGATTTTTTGTTACACCATAAAAATATTAATATAATTCAGTAATGTCCCAACGAAGACTCACCTCGAAATGTTTTATTGCTTAAGACACTTAAAGACACAAATATGAGTGCTTAAATTAAGATAGATATCTCTTTCTATTTGTTCATAAATCTTACACAACCAATAATAGTTAGTAGAACTGAACATAAAACATTAAAAAATATTCTATTGGTTAAAAAAATAAGTGAAATAAAATTCGTAAATTGGCTTCTAATGTGTATTATTTATCAAAAATAACATAAGCAATTTGTTTCCTTAAATTTTCCAACGTTTTATTATAAAAAATTTATAAATCACTTTGTTAATATTTTTTTCTAAGAATTTACAGTTACATAAAAAATTGTATGATAAGATTGATGCCTTTCTATTATTCTTTTGTGTAATATATTTAAATTCTCGATAAAATTGCACAAAACAATTATTTCTTAAATATCTTGTGTAAATTTAAACTTGATTAAAGTAAAAAATTTCCACACAAATGACTAAGAATTTATACAATAAATAACCATACAATATATCAGTTAAAAACAGAGTGTAGACAAATAAAGCACTTCACAAGAATAAATTTCAAGAAAGTAGACGCGAAGGAGTAAGAACAGGAGGATGTGAATATATTAAACATAAAATACCGAGCGAAGTTCTAAAAAATTAAAAGTAAATATAAAATAAGCACGAAATATGCAGGGTAAAAAAGCCATAATTTTATTGGGAAATTGCTTAAAGTGAGAAATAATTTAGAAATGAATGACTAAAAAAATATACGAGAAACAAGCCAGATGAGAATAAGAAATTCTTATTGAAAAAAGTAAGAAACTATACCACAGATAAGGAAGTTTGGGATTGTTTTTGGCATTTTTTGCTTGTGAATGTAAATGAAAGTTCGTTGCCATGATCTTAACCACTAGTAATATATATTAGACAAAAATTATAGAAATAGGAATTTTTTAACCACAAAGAATAAAGAATATGTCGGAATCCCGGGTGAGACCCGTCGCTTGAAAAACAACAACAATATAATAATGGAAGTATGGCTTTTATTTATTTTTACCTGTTTTCTTTCATTTTCTTGGTGATACATATTTTTGAATCTTGCTTTGGATAGAATAGAAATTTATTCCATTGAATTATTTTATTTTTTTTTAAGAAATATCTATCCTAACAAAATGTTTTGTACACATTTAAGAATCAGTCATTACCCAGTATAGACACAAAAGAAGAAAAGAAAGTTTTAATGTAAAACCAAAAGGCTTCACCCTTGGTTGGCTTGTATCTACTTCAGGAATATAAACATGCATTACGGTTATTTTTAGCTTTGCAACCACTCGTAATTGACATATCATTACAAAAAAGAATGCGTTTGTAAATATTAACTTAAATAAAAGGATGGCATCGACTTTCGGAAATACTATGAAATATCCAAAGTATACCAAATTGCATATGTTTAAGTTGTTTCCATACAATAGATTTTGATTTAAAAACAACCTAGCCAGTATAATTGACAGTATTCCAAAAATAGATAATCATTATATGAATTTTGTATAGACCTTTTAAGATAAATAAATCAAAACGTCTAATATGGCTGATATACAACAAAATTCACACTAGTAAATATACTACAAATACTCAAAAATAGCTTACGAGATTTCCCAATCAGATAAAAGATTGATTAAAATTCCTGTTTGAAATATTTTTTGTTTTGTATGAAACAAGATAAAATAACCGTCGTATATTGCAAACCATTCTTTTAAGGTTCTTGGATGGCTTGTGAACCAAATTTATACATAAATATAACATAATCAAAAAAATCAAAATCACTTCGAACATGTAAACCATACTTTGAAAGGATAATTAGCAAAAAAAACTTCAAGAAATAGATAAAAAAAATGTATTAAAAATTTTGATATTATTATTTTTTTATGTAGCATAACAGTAAATTCGTAACAAACAAAATTTTTTTACCTTACTTGGAACAACTGTGTTCAATCATTTACCTTCGGTGCTCATAAATTGAGAGCAATATAATTACCATGATTCATTATTTTAAGGGGCTTTTCAAGGTTAATTTTGATGAGATGGGATTAAAGAATCACCATGAGCCTTGGTCTGCTTTATATGAGTCTAATTAATCAATCAAGCCGGTAACTTCTATAAATACCAAACCAAATTATTATACTGAAAATAATGTAATAATTGGTACTCAGAAGTTCGACAGTTTTCAAACTGGAAAGAAGAATCATTGAAATTAAACTTTTTATTGAGTTATAGTGATTTGTCTGTCAAGTAATGTCTTAATAAAAAAATTACACCAACAATATCGAGATATAAGAGATTATTTTGACACTTTTTACAGTATTTTTGTTTTCACGGAGACAGCTAGTTTTATGAACAACATTTTTTTGTAAAAATAAATAAAGCTTATAAAAATCAACACGGAAGTGGAATAAAGCACATACAAACCTAGATTTAATCTTCAGCAATTTAATTTAAAGTTTTTTTTTGTAGAAAATCAAAATATATAAGCGTGTTTCGATGCGAATTCTATTAATTCCGAAAAATGTTTGCGTTTTCTAAATATTCGAGGCCATTAAACGAAAATAGTTTATAATTTGGTCCAAAAATGTTTAGAAAATAAAGGATTTAATAGACGTATCGAGTTATTAGCTCGTAATATCTATTATCCAATTAAAAAATTTTTCAAAAAAGGAGAAGAAATGTCTCAAACTTGAGAAAGTTTAAAATATAATGAAATTTCATTGAAAAAAAATTCAAAAATTGTTTGTTTTATACTATCAGAAGATTTTATTAAGAACAATTCTAATCTTCAAATGTTAAATATATTGAAACGAAATAAAGATTCGTATGTTTATAGTAGAAAATTTAATTATTTGTCTTTACATGCATTACAATACCACTTTGATTTTGGTGCAGTTACTATACCAACACATTCGAAATGAAACCATTTAATTTTACATTCCAAAGAATCACAACATATCATATCACCATAAGATGGCATTTTACATGTACAATACTTCTTTTTTTTATTTTTATCAGAATTCTGAAACGTACCTGCTTTTATAACAGAAGAAATATTTTGTTGCAATGTTGGTAAATTATCATTTTCTACACCATTAGTGCTCATTTTATTCTCAATTATATTCAAGTATTTTTTTGTAATTTCACTAATTTCTTTCGTAATTTTAATACGTTTATCTATAAGTTTTACAATGCGTAATGTATATTTCTTTATTTTTTTCAGAAGTATTGGATTTGGTTTTTTTAATAGAATTTTTGTTTTTTTTGAAATTTTTAATTTTAATTTTGAACAAATTTTCTCTATTTCTATTATTTTTTTGGAATGGTGTTGAAAGTCTAAAGGAAATGATTGTATTTCTGTTAAAATACTATCATATGTTTCATACGGCGTCTTAGACATTTATGGGTGTAAAATTAAATAAAAATATTAAAAAATTGGAAAAAATATTTTTGGGTAAAGAAAATCAAAAGAATTCCAATTTCGTTAATATGATAAAGAAAATTTCAGATCATTTTATTATTCTATAGATATTATAAAAAATTTATACTCTCTCTAATTCAAATATAAATCTAAGATCTCCAAAATGGATTTTAACACCAGATTTTTTAAAGAAATCTATGATATAATTATAAAACTATAACCAGATACAGAATAAAACTAATGTAAAAATTTGAACTAAAAATAAGAAATAATTATTTCGGCTATAAAATTGTTTAATAATGAATTATTCTGACTCGATTTGTATTCTTTATTCTGCTTCTTTCGCGTTTTTTTAATCCGATCTTTGTATTTGAGTCGTGTTTTACACTTTAAGTCAATACAATGAAATTCATTTCTTATGTTGTTCATGGGCTAAATTATCTTTCTCAATAGATTATCTCAGTGGTAAAGGAATATTATATCATATATCTCTATTTCATGTATGACAAGTTTTACCCCCTTTTCTTGTCTAGTCAGCGTTAGATCTCGATACCAAACCTTTATTTTGCAAAATATTAATTTAATACGCAAATTATGGTAAACATAAATCTATCAAATCAACAATAGCTTCATTTTCAAATGCTGCCATAACTCTATCCTTATCATTTAATTGTTTATTTAATGCCAATTCATTAACATGTGTTTCGGCTGCTATGTAAACACGTATCCAATATTTCTCATCAACGAATTTCATAAGCTGCCTTTTTATGCTTAATCCAATCAAAGCAGCCATAGAACAATGTGGTATAGTTGGTACAAAACTTATATCAATATAATTGATCGGTAGTCCATAATCTGTGATGGAGACACCCTTTTTAAATAAAAACATTTCATTTTTATCATTGTTTGATAAAAAATCTTGCTTTTCTACCGAAGATTCTATTTCTCCTATATTTGAAGATTCTATTACTCCAATTTTTATACCGCTTTTATTTATTATTCCAAGATCTTCAAGTGTATTTGGATGTTCCGGGTCCTTTATATCTCTTAACAGTTCATAGATTGTAGCTACTGTAATATTTACTAGTTTATTGTTTTTGAGTTCCAGTTTTATTCTTGGTTCATTTATATCTTGTATGATTGGATTTTCGTTCATTTAAAGGGGTTCGGAAAAAATCTTTAATGTAAAAATGGTAAGAAATTTATTTAAAATTATCCAACGCATTAAAAACAGTTGAAACCTTTATATTGTTTTCATGCCATTGAAGCAGTTCTAGGTTTAACATAAATAACTGCTCCTCTAGCACACCATCGCTATTCCTACGATACCTAAATCCCCTAGCCTTTCATCTAAAAGAGGTGTAGAACCAAATCAATTGGACGAGGTGGTTTCCCGGTGTTCGTTAGTGTCTTTGCATCGAATGTGATAGTATATCGAAACCCGCAATAGGCCCAGGACCATGCTGCGTTCCCACTCACTCTACACTTTCCAAATTTGAAAACTTCCAGCTAAAATATATCTCAGTGACCTACATGTGATTAACCTGGTCAGTGAAATGTCCTACCAACAAGTATATCCGGCTACTTAACTTTCCTGGCTTTAAAGGGACTTGTATATATAGCTTTTGGATGCCAAGTCCTCTAAACCGAGTGAGAAAAGTTGAATTTCCATGCTTTACAGTGTGATCACATAAAAGTTGGGCAGCTATCTAGTTGCATAAAGAACTACAAAATTTATTTTTAGAAAAATGATTGCCATTTCGTAAACCTCTTTATACAAACTCCTATGATCAATGGAAAATAAGTGGAGTTTTAGTCCTACTAAAAATCAAAATATTGTCTTCACACTAATTTCATATAATCATTGCAAACCAGATAGTATTTTAAATGGCTGTCCTCCTTTCAACTAAAACGTTAAGCAAAAATTAAATTTTTATATTTTTTGGGAGAGCTATGTGAATAATATAAATATCTAAACAATTAATTGGCTCTAATCAGTTTCTATGTATATGCTTTAGTAATTATCTGGCATACAAGAATAGTTTAAGATTCTATACTATATGCCAGTAGCGATTCCATTTTTCCTTGGTAAACTTTGGATTACGCGAATAATCTAGTGGCGAGAATATCTGAATTTACTTCCAAAGGGATTGTTTCGATCTTCGGTCGGAGCACTCTTTGTCCTTAAAAATAAAGTTTGCTTTGAGCTGAAAACCTAACTAATCAAAAAAATGCCTTATAAACGCCTATAACTTGGCGAAGCTTTGATTCACTCGTGGGTTGTGTTTCGTTTGTAGGAAAAGGAACAAGCTAAAAAACCCAGAAGTAGTATGCAATCAGTATATTATAGGCTTTTTAATGTGATGTTGGCCTCCGCGCAGCGCTGCTAGAAGTGTACTTTTTATTTTTTTTCTTTCAGGCTTTAGTCGCGCTACATATAATTCTATGTAATTTTATTTGAAACAATTAATTTGGACCACATTCCGTAAATAGAAAACGATATTTCTATACAAAGCCTGAAGATGATATAGTGTATCAATTTTACACATCCAAATATCATTAATCACTCCTAATCTTTGCTTATAACTTTTATATTTTATTTTTCAACTTTCTATGTTTTCTTAATTTTCTAATTTTTATATTTGAGGAATTATATATGAAACAAATACTAGCTTTAATAGGCTACAATATAAAAAAAAATGAAAAATACTCTTAAGATATAAAAGCTGTATGTTGATAAATAACCTTTAATATTTCTTTTGTTGTCAAAACGAGAAAATTTATCATAACCATACTTTTTAATACGATTTTTGCAAACAATTATATGTTTGCTGTCGCATTCTATTAAAAAGCTATATCTACCACTTTGGGCACGACTTTCCAAAGATTTTTTTAGATAATAGTCAACATTTTCCCTTTTTTAGTTTTTATTGGTATCGAACACTCTCATAAGTGAACCCGCATCATCGGGATTTGATTTTAAACGAAGGAAATATACACTAGCATCCGTTTTCATACGAGCCAACTACATATCTCAGTACTTAAACACCCGGGGTTAGAACATCGATTTTACTAAATAATATATGCTCGATATCTAGATTATAATCATAATGACAACTCGATGTTTTGACCTGTGTTATTCGAATATTCTTTTTATTTCAGGGTTAATGAATATTTTTCATAATCTACATCTGCTTCGTATTGACGTATTTTGGGCTATACGACCTCAGAATATGTCTATCTATGCTTCAAAATTGTTCCATTTAATTTAATTGTAGTTAAAGCCGATATGCACGGGTAAATCGAGCTAGCTTCGGCTGCAAGGCATGCTCAGATCTATTGCAAGCTTGCATATAATTTTTTGGTAAGCCTCACATTTCTTTGATTATGTGAAGATGTTGGTCTTTATGTAATAAAAGAAATAACATAATCTTACAGATTTCTCGCTAATTCCTATACAAACACTTTTTCATCGTATATTTGTCTGATACCTAGCGCATGTTCAAAGAAAATTTGAATTCCAACCACGTTCACAGTTCTTTTGGTGGCTTGGTTTTTAACAGTACCTTAAATATAAACTTTCTGTTCATATCCAGAATGTGAAAGATTAATCTAAAGCAGTCATTATATCATGGTTATTTCCGCAATAACAAGATTTATCTGAATTTGTTTACATTAAATACTCATATCCATCGTCTGAATTGCGTAATTATGTTTAAAAGCCTCGTAATGTTGGTAATATTGGCTGGTTTTTACTAATTTTTGTTCTTTTTGCTTAAACCTTTAACATTTTTTAATTATTTGCTAGTGTAGTGTTTTCACGTCAATATGACCAAGAAAAATATATAAAAGCTAGATATTTGGCTTGTTTGACTTTACTGTAATCTGTTTTACTTCTTTAATTATGTTTTAATATATCTGTCTTATTATTCGCCGCTTTAAATGTATTTTTTTTATAAAATTTGATTATTATGAGTGCTATTTATAATTTTACCGATAAAATTATACAATTTAATGTGTAAAAAAACTAGGATATTGTTTTATTACCTGGTCAATAAATACTGGTACGATTTAGTTAATAACTTTAATTCATTGGTAGCGAATTGACAAATGCGCTTGTAAGATTTCCGCTGGCTATTTTTTTCGGATTTTCGCTTGTAATATACTGCGCTTCGACAAGTTTAGGATTTTATTCAGTTTTTTTATTGTGAGTATTGTTCAGTCAATATTGTTCTTAATTATTTGTTTATTACGTGTTATTTATCTTCGCAGGATATAAAACGTAAAATGTGATGTTAACCGTGGTAAGTTATATGAAGTATTTTTTTAAGGCACTGCTGAATCGATTGTGTTTTTCCAAAACTCATAATTAAGAAATTTTTGGAAATAACTGCGTCGTTCATATGACGGGGAAATTGAGATTTTCTATAACATTTATCATTTGTTGCTTCACATTATAATTTTAGATTATGCTCAATTAACTACATCGATCGTAACATTAAAGCATAATCTCTGGATTATGTAACAATAAAATATATTTTGGCAGATTTCTTACTAATTTATTCAAATTTAAGCAACCTTTGTGTGTTTCTGTAATTATTATATATGAACAGCGTGATGCGATACACAAACATGTGGCGATATTAGAATACAAAAGTAATTGTTCTAATAAAGAATCCATTAGTCCAATTAAGAAGCTCCTTAATAAAAATAACTCAAAAGAAAATATAAATTTCTTATTTAAATATTTTTGTAGACTATTGAGGTAAAAGGCTTCACATAGGAAAAAAAACATTAGTTCTTTGTATCAAAAACATATCTCAATATTTTTTTTAGCTTTTTTTAAAATAGTAATTCTAGTATTATATAAAAACACGATTGAAATTTAAACAAAATAATCCTGCTTAATTAACAAAATTGCGTATATATTATTAATAATGATCAATCTAAACATTATAGTTTAAGATGGAGAAAATTTTATATTTTTATTTTAAAATATGCTTAAAACAATTTTAAATTTTCAATTTAAAGAACTATAATGATAAAAAAAAAGATTTGCTATAATTTAGATTAAACTTGATAATTATTCTTTTTAAAAAAATTCATCTTTCTAATATATAAATCCGAGAAACTTATAATAAATTTAAATTTAAATTTTTAGAATTCGCCTTTATTTCGAACCGAAAGATCGATTTTTTAATGGTAAAATGTATTATGAAATTTTTTTAAAAAATCTAAAAAAAATAGCCATAGAATACAAAAAGAACAATGAAGAAAGATAATAGAAACACTAGGAATATATACAATCAAAAAACATATTTATTTTGCATAATGACGTTTGTTACATCAAAATATATTATTCTATTATATTTAAATCAAATATATCAGATAGACAGAAATTGGATTACAAAATGATTATTTTTAATAATTTTTTGCTTTATTTATTTAAATTTTATGGTTAGAAAGAAAAATGTTAGCAGCGAAATATCGAAAAATACCAAAAAAAGGCTGCAAACGACGCGGATGAGATGAAGAAGAGTGATAGTGAGGTACAAAAATGTAAGCTACATCCACCGGCGATTTCCCTACCTTCCTCCTCCTACACAACAATAAAACATCCACCACCAAGCCAAACATGCAGTAAAATGTTTCATAGTGGGCTTGACACCTTATCTTCGCCTAATGCAACAGTTACCTCTTTGGTTGAAGTCTCTGCGTGCGAGCCGTCATACGACATGACAAGCCCCGTACTCTAGCTATTCCGGAAAGTAACAGGCTAATGGCATTGCAGGCGATATTCGATTTCGTAACAGTCGAACCGAAGGAATGGCCTCAAATTGTTTTTTTTGCAGTACAGATAAGGTTTGAAACAATGCCAAGAAATGGCTGGACAGAGCTTCACAGGTACTATAATGAGAAATTCGGCTGCACTGAAACTCTCGAAGTGTTAAAAAAATTGGCACAAAGTGAGATGGGAAAGGAAGTAAAATCAGAAGAGAATGGAGAGCGACGTAGAATCGCCACTTGTCTCGCTGATACATGCACCTTGACCGACACCACGGAGTACATAAACCTGAGAGATAAATTCTTGAGTAAAATCAAAGAAATCTCGATGAAGGAAATTGGAAAAGTGGTGGTCCGAACAAGAAAACATCCAAATGAATTGGTTGATAGTAAAGTTCTGGATCTCATTAATCGAGTAGTCGGTGAATATGCAGGAGCTCATGTACCTGAGTCAATTACGGAAGCCGCGTATATCATGCAAGCTGCGCAGGTATGCTATGACGAGGCAACACGTAAAGAAAAGCCTAGATTCGCTTGGAAGGAAAACATAGAAAGTAAAATTTCTAAGTAAGTACTTTCCAAAGATCTTCTCGAGAAGGCTCGTAAGCAGGAAAAGCTCTTCACTTCGGAAACGAAGAGCCTTAAGAAAATCATGCGAGAGTTTAATTTAAACTTGAGCAGTGTAACTGATCTTTCTGAGGCTTTAGTTAAGAAGAATGAGTCTTTGAAAGTGTACGAGAAAAAAATTACGATGCACGAAAGTAGGAAGCAATTCCGAAAAGAGAATCGTATGTTTGAGCTTTTCCGAGGTCGATTTTATCCTGGGGTATCTGAGCGTGTAGAATACGAGCATGTGGTTAGTCGGCATGAAATTGTGAGTTTTTGGTCTACAATGTGGAATAAAAATGATGACACTGTCACGCATGATGATTATTTGATTCCATTTGTATCAGATAATCATCCGACTACGTTTCCTTCACTTTATGAATTTGTAAATATCATTAATTGGCTTCCCGATTGGAAAGCTGCTGGAATTGATGGTATTTACAATTTTTTCATTAAGAAACTTACATCTTTTCACAAATATATTTATGATATTGTGAAAGTTATATGTTTAGAAGGAAAACCACAAGCTGATTGGTTTTACAGCGGACTTACGTATTTGATACCGAAAGGAATTCCACGAAGAGGCTCTGACTACAGGCCAATCACTTGTATGTCAAACCTCTATAAGTTAACGACTAAGTGTGTAACGAAAGTCGTTCAACTTAAGTGGAAAAGCGAGGGTTGCTTGCGGAGAACCAACTAGGGGCGGTAAGAGGTGTGCAGGGAGCGAAAGAGCAGGCTCTACTGAATATTGCCGTAAATAAAGAGTATGGAAATAATCTTAAGGCAACATGGATTGATGTTAAAAAAGCTTATGATTCAATAGATCATGCTTATTTAACTCAATGCATTGAAAACCTTAATTTACCTGACTGGATCCTGAAATTTATTAAGGTAATTATATCAAAATGGAAAATTGATATATCAGTAGGGCCTGAAAAAATCATGAGCAAGAAGATTGATAGAGGGATTCTACAAGGAGATAGTCTGTCACCTTTGTTATTTGTGTTGTGTATGGATCCATTAAGCCGAAATCTTAATGAAAAATACACAAAAGTGACAGTACAAACAGATGCAGAATCCCATTCTACTAATCCTCTCTTGTTTATTGATGATCTTAAGCTCCTTGCTAAAGACAGTTCGACATTGAGTGCTATGACAGGCGAGGCAAAGGAATTTTTAGAGGTGATTGGTTTAGAGATTAACAAAGAGAAGTCAGCCACAAATGATACGTGTTGTGAAGATACTGCAACTCTTCTAGAAGGTGTTAGTGTTTACAAATATTTAGGAATAATAGAAGATAGCAGAGGAATCCCAACACGTAGCTCATTTGAAGAAGTACAGAGCAAACTTATATCAAGAGTTGAAAGACTTTGTCACACTAGATTAAATGCAAAAAATTTATTTCCTGCAATCAATCAACATGCGATATCATTAATCAACTACCACATAGGAGTACTTCGACTTGAACCGGCTGACTTCTCTAAGTTAGATGATGCAGTGCGTGCGGTGTTGGTGAAGAATAAGATACATCTCCGCCCAGGATGTAAAGAGCGTTTATACCTTCCTAGAACAGAACTTGGAAGAGGCTTACATAGTGTTGAGTTGCGAAGCGAACATATGCTTCTGCAACTCTTAGAATGTCTAAAAAAAAGTAAAGAAATATCAACTAGACGAGCAGAAATCCTTAAGGTGGAAAATAATAATAAAACCCATCTTGCACTAATAAAAGGCTTCTTAAAAGTAAAGTACAGGTTGGTAGAAGAAGTAACTAAGAAAAGTTTAGAAGAAGCTCAACTTGCAAAACTATATAACGAAATAGAAAAACGAAAACTACATTCAAAGTTATATAATGCAAGGAAAAATGAGCTTGTGAGTGTTAGTGACTCTTCAAGATGGCTAAAGAGAGGAAATATTAGGCCACGAAATGAAGCTGTGTTCTGCTATATCCAGGATAGAAATGTATTCTGGGGAGCAGATGGTGTGTGTCAACATTGCGGGAAGTCTGGTAAGACTGTAGATCATCTAGCAACTAGATGTGAAAAAATGCTAGGCCGTGACTATACCAGACGGCATAATGAAGTGGTTAGATGCCTACACTTACTTCTTCTAAATAGATATAAGTTTAAGTCTTCCAAACGAATAAAGAGTCACTCAGTTCAAGAAATTCTTGATAATGAGTACGCAGAGATAAGAGTGGACACCAGAATAAAAACTGATGTTAAAATTCGGAATAACAGACCGGACATATTTATTTTAGATAAGAAGAAGAATAAGATAACACTCATTGAAGTAGGAATCACTTCCCAAGATTCACTTCAAATAGTTGAAACCTAAAAACTTAGGAAGTATGACCTGTTAGCCAATGAGTTGGGTCTTATTTATAAGTGTAGTGTTGAGATAATCCCCTATGTGATGACCTGGGACGGTATTGTGACAAAATACCATAAATCTCATCTTAAAAGACTAAAATTCTTCACGAATGTAGAGGCATACATTCAGTCTATAGTACTTAAGAAAACAGTCGAAACAATTTCCTTTGATCGACGAAGAGGACTTGAGTCAGGACTAAATGCCGAAGAGAGCTGTGAGAGAGCGTCAATGGGTGTTATTATGAGAGCAGAGATGCATGAGGAATTAAAACCTTATTTAAAAGAAGAGAAGAGAGAGGAAGATGGTGTTAAAACTTTAAAACCAAAAAATAATACACCCCTTATTTCACAAGGAGGAACCACTTTAGAGGAACCGACCAATAACATAAATGAAGAGTCGGATTTGGAAGAAGAGACAATAGTGGTTAAAGAGGTAGAAGAAAACATATAAAAATGTTAAAATATTTTAACCCAGAATTTTATTAAATAAATATTGATGGCAAGGATAATTTTATTGATCGAAAAATTATTATATTGATTACAAGGATTATTATATTGATCGAAAACCCCTATAATAGATGACTTTATTTATCAATTTTCAAACGAATGGAATCATTCGTGTATATAAAGAATTTGCATTTATATTATTTCATAGCACACGTTCAGACATCATAAATTTATATGAAAATTGTAAAAACCTTAAAAATTTACTTTAAGAATATTCTCGGTTTATTTAAAAGATGCTTTTTTTTGCGTTTTGAGCACAAACAATACATTTGAAAGTTAAGAGCCTCAATTATGTATTTCGTTTGTTGAAATCTTTTTGAAAATTGATATTTAGATTAACGTACAATTTGATTTTTTACTTCGCAAGATTATATCTGAGTGTTATATTTTACAAGTTTATCTTAAGGAACACTTGATAAAAAAACTAAAGGATTCCGGAATGATATATCGCCTTTAATGACAAATTAAATAAGAGATAGTAACATATTGAATTCGGAAATATTTTACGAAGTTTGCTTCAAATAACTAAAAGTGAAAAATTTAAAAAAAGTATGAATTTTTGAAAAATACTTTATATTTTCAAAAATTTGCTATTGAGATGACACATGTCATAATATGAGATGAATTGATACAAATTACTATAAAACGTATCTTAAGAAGCTCAATATACTTATAAGAATAGAAATATATATACAATCGAGGGTGTTCAATAATACAGTTGAAACCTTTTTATAGACCGAAGAAGTTATTTTAATCATAAAATCTCCGAAGAATTTTAAGAAATGGTATTATAGGGAACATGTAATGAGCGGAATCTACAGGAAACACATGTAATTATTGCCGACACTAAACAATGAAAACAGTGTAAAAGAAATAACCACCAAAATTATTTGCCTAAAGATATGAAAAAAATGTGCGAAATTAACTCTATGACCTTTAAGCCTTTGAAAATATATCAAATATAAAATAAAAGAAGATATGAAAAAATCATCAAAATTTAATTCAAAATAGTTCCAATCGAATATTTCGTAATTTCTGCATTATAAATCTATTTAATTTAAGTGGTAAAATAATTAAAATGGTTGTGATACACACCATGTCTAACGGCTGTTTCACAATCTTTTACACCGAAAATTACCCTCAAAAAAATATATAAATTAAAACTTAAATTCATTTTTTGAATTGTGGTTGGAGAAATTTATCTATTCAAAAAAATTTTAAAAATTCTATTTGTAGAAAAATGAACAATCTTTAAATATTTTTTAAAAAAATTAATGTTTCAGAATATAAAATAAAGTCTTATTCAAAAATTTATTGAATAGAATTGATTTAAAATAGAAATTTCAATTTTTATAATAATAGAAACAACCTTCAAAAAATCTTTGAATATAAAATATCACTATCTTCGCTCGATAGTGTATCGTGATTTAGTTTTTTTTCACTTAAATTATTATTTGCAAAACAGTTAACCTAGTTAGCAAAAAGAGAATCAAATCATTTTCACAAAATTATATTTTAATTTGTAAAATAAAAAAGCACATTTAAGTAATAGCATAATATAAATACATCTAAACGTAAAATATATATAATTTACTTTGTTTAAAGTTGATATATCAAGTTTTTATATATTTGGAAAATAATAATAAAATGATACACCTAATCTACTGTATAAATTTTCAGAGATGATTACATTTCTAATTAATAGAAAAGTTTAAAAAGAACTAGACTTCATAAAAATAATCACTAGTTTTCTACTATGCTTTCAGATAAAAAACAAATTTGAATTTTAATTCATAAAATATTTCTGTATAATGATTAATTTATAGTATTTATGTCGAAAATATCAGTTGAACTTAAATATTAACTAAATTTAAATTATAAATCTTTAAATTTCCAGTTAAATATTTTCTTCGCTGTTTTTATATTCAAATATCTCTAGCGTGATATTTAATGTGTTAACAAAACATTAAATTCAATATCTTACATAAAATAATGTTCGTTTTAATTTAAATTAAAAGAATCGTTATGGAACAGTTTTTGAAACATAAATATGTTATTGAAAATGTATCTAATGCAAACAAAATATAATGTTTGGTTTTCAATTGCTAGTTAAAAACGGTTATTATATGAAAGAAATGTAAAATTTATATTGAATTCTATGAATACAACATTATTTTAATTACTTTATTCAATTCTTTTTTAAAAAAACTAAATAGAATGATTTTTGAATAAGTTGACGATCGAATAAAAATTTATACACGAAAAGCAAAAATATATTTAATAAAAACTTTTCAATAAAACGAATAACATAATATAAGCTATATCTAAAAAAACCTAAAATAGTTTTGAAGTAAGTATATAAAAACTAAAATATATATATGCCTTAAACTGAAAATCAAATACCATCTATATAAAAATAGTAAAAGTATTTACACTTATATTCTGTATTATAAATTTTTATGAGAATTAAAGATTTAAGAAACATAAATATTGGAAAATAGAATTTTCTTTGACCGAAAAAATCTGTTTAAATCAAGAAATTTTGAAACATTTTAAACTGTTAATATTAGAAAATTGTGAATTAAATTAATTGAAAAATTTATCTTCACATTTTGAGAGATTTAAACAAATAAATAAAATACGGTTTCTGATCTAATAAATCCTAAATCCTAAAGATATTTTTTCCTATAACATTTTAAGAAAATTTTTGTAATCATATTTGATGTGAATTTATTTTTTTTAAATATTCTAGTATATTATAAATTATAACGTTCTTTATTTAAAAATGATTTTACTCTAATATTTTTAAAAGAATAGAACGAAACTATAAATGAGGTTATATAAAATCATATTCAAAGAAAGTCAATACTAGAAATTATTAATAATAGTTTATTCATTGGTTTAGGTATTCCCATCATCTTGCTTTTTTTAAATATAGCAAAGCAAGTATTAAAATAAATTGAATTATATTTTCTTGGCGAATCTTTACATTTTGTTTGCTACATCTAAAGTATTAGTAACAATTTTTTTTTAATTTTCAGGAAATTTTGTAAAAAGTTCTATTTTACATAATAAATGGGGAAATTTTTTTAAATTTATTGTTAATTCTAGTTAAATATGAAATATAAAATTACTTTATTTAAAAATATCACGTCTTTTTTAAACCAGTGGTACGTGCTATATTTGCTTTCATTACATTAACTCAGTTCTGGATTTAACATAAATATCTGCTATCCAACACTCTAACAGTACCCCTTTCGATACCTAAGTCCCTGAGCCTTTCATCTAAAAGGCATGTAAAACCTAATAAATAGGCGAGGCGGTTGTCCGGTGTTCGTTAATGTCCGTTGCATTGGGTGTGATCGAAGGTTGAAGCCCCCTCCATAGGCACCCCGAGACTATGCAGCATTTCCACTTAATCTACACAATCTGAACCCAAAAAACTTCTGCTAAGATATATTTCGGAGATTTACATAGAGCCCACTTAGACAGTGCAATGTCATACCAACAGATATAACCTGCTACTTAGCTTTCCTGGCTTTAAATGGTTTTTTGTTTTATATCTCCCAAGCGCTAATCTTTTAAACCGAGTGAGCAAAGCTAGGTTTCCATACTTTTACAATGGCAATTACTTGCATGTTCAGCTACTCTTAATCTTGTTGCATAAAAAACTACAAATAAATTTGTAGAAAAAGTTTCTCCATTTCTTAGACCTCTCCTCTTCATAACAACTCCCATGGAACAACCGAAGATGTAGTATGGTTGTATTCCCACCAAAAATCCAAAAAAAAGATTTTCAGAGCAGTTTCACACGCTCATTGCCAAGCCGAAAGTTTTTTTTGTGGTTATCCTCCCGCTACTTTTTCTAGTTAAATAAAAAATACAAAATTCTAATTTACCTAAAGTATTTAAACACATCCGATATTTTCCTTTGCATTTATTATATTTTTGATGAAATGAACAACCACACTTTAAATTATCGTTTACTTACTATAATTTATAAATTTTAAACTATATTTTTAGTTGAATAATAGTTGTAAAAAGAAATGATGAATAAAAAATTTCATGAAACATTATACTAACTGAATAAGAATTAATAGGCTGGGTTTATTTTTTAGTCTAAAAATAAATTTTCAGTTTCAAAACATATCTTCAAAAGTTAGTATTCATAAAAACGATTTCGTAATTTTTTAGGAATAGAATAATTTTACCAAAATAAAAAGCCAAGATTTATTTAAATTTTTATTAAATTTATAAACAATTTAGAAGTGAAAACAGTTAAACCTGTAAAAAAAGCCATATATAAAACACATTTTGTTTAACAGGAAAAAATTACCAGTTAAATTAAACCATTTCGTATTGTTACGAAAAATATAATATCATTGAACTAATTTAACTCATAATCGATATAAAGTAACTAAGCTTTCAAATAGAATAATTAAAATTGAGGCATTTTAAAAAATTTAAAAAACATGTGTTAGAAAAAAGTATAAATAGAGATAAATCTCATAAAATAGATGATAGACTATATTTTAAACGTGAAGAAAAAAGATAGGAGAAAAATATCATATTGGAAGCTAAATAAACAAGAAAAAAAATGTCTTCATCATTATTGTTTTATGAAAATGCTTCGATTACATAGAATAGAATATTATGACAAAGCGATATTTTTTTTAGGCGATTTTCTTTGTTTTTGCTTCAAAACCAAAATCAGACCTAAACAAAAAAAATACCTAGATCCTATAGTATTCAAATTAATAGAAAACATAATCAAAAGTGAGCCAACAATTGTGAATATGTTTCTTCATCGTGGTGAATTACCTGATACACATACGAAAAATGCGCAGTTAAATAGAATAAAAAAATATGGTTTAAAGGAATTGTCAATAGAACAAATTGCAAACTTGCTTATAAGTCTTGTTAAATCATATGGAGGGTTATTTCATAGAGAGCTAGCATACCAATTACATGATGCACTTTTTATTGAACCAGACTATGAGGATTTTGGATACTTTGAGTATTATATGAGATTTGCATTTACAGAAACCGAAAGGAAACTTTTTAGAGAGCTTAAAAGCATGTGGATACATTTAAGCGAATGGAAACATACTGTATTAACAGATTTGATTTCTGCTAATCTCGATATGTATTTTCCAGAATGCTTATACTTCAACAAACACAACATAAATACCCAAATAAAATTGATAAATTATTTTAACGACTTTAATTTTAATGATGTGCCAATAGTTTTAATAAAAAAAGCAACTTTTATGTTTGAAAAAATTATGGCCAAAAGAAAATAGAAATTTAAACATTTTTTTTCTATTTTTTGAGAAAATTATATGGCTATTTTTTTCTAGGATATATCTTCAAATAGAACAAAAAAGTTGATTCGAAATGATTACAATCAACGGGTAATTGATTGAATATAATTTTGCTAAAATAGCAATTATATCTAATATATATTCAATGAATATATGAACAGAAATCAATTTAATTTTAATAATATTCTAAACCTAGCCTTCGCTATTTTAAAAGAATGATCACAGTTTACAGATGAAAAAAGGGAAATATTGTATAGAAAAATATAGGGTAAAGAAATATAGAAATGCTGAGTTAAATTTTAAAAATATTTATAAATATATTCTGAAAGATACTAAAAATATCTTGAATCTCAAAAAAATATCTGTGATTTTCTTGTAATATTTATTCCTAGAATAATATTATATACCTTGTTTTTTTACATTTTTAGATATAATGTAGATTATTTGGCTATGATGATGCTTTAAATAAGTTATCTCTAAATATTAATTTATTATTTTTTCAAATTATATTACTTTGTATTTTATATTTCTTTCTGCACAATATTATTCTCTAATATAATAAGAATTTCTTGGATTTGATTCTTCGTTTCACAATTTCTTGAAATATTTAGGCAATTTTGAATTAATTCAACTTCTTCAAACCATCGATACTTTTCTAAGAAATAATAAAGGAAATCGGAATATTCCGGTTCAAAGAATCTTAAAAAATTTATAAATATAGATTCGCATATTTTAGGTTCCATTAATGCACATATTAATAATTTAATACACCACACTAAACAATTCTCATAATTCAAAGTAATAGCACGTTCGATAAACTCAAAGCTATTTTCATAATCCTTTTCTTCTAAGTATTTCAATGCTAAATACGCCCAAGATTTATAATTATTTTTGAATTCTATTGCTTTATAGAACCAATTGTAAGATTCTTCGGTATTTAAAAGAATTAATCCAATAAAATTGTAAAAGTCCTCATTTCTTTGAATTAAGGAACTATTTTTAATAAATTTGGTAACAATTATATCCTCAAAATCAGAATTTATTTCGTTTCTAATAAATTTATCCTTAAATTTAATCGAATTCAAAATAAATTGACTTTGGATATAAAACTCATCTTCAAGTTCATTTTTTTTATCCATAAAAATGTAAAAATCAATTTTAAGTTTAAGAATAAAATCTTTAAAAATCTTATACTCAGCTTTAAGTAGTTTTTGGCAATCTTCAAAGTATTTATTGAATTCATTCGGTGTTTTTCTCATAATATTGTTATATGAAGTTAATTTTTCAAAATTCAAGCATTCTCGTACGATTTGTATTTCATTTTTATCAAAATTAAATTCTGAATTATTTATCTCGGAATTTAATCTATTGATTTCAAACAAAGATTCTTCTGAATTTCCTAAAATATTTAATAATTTAATTTTTTTTAATATGAGTACGTGTGATTTAAATTTAAACATCGATTTCTCTAAGATGAGAATAGAATTTTCAAATCTATTTAGTCCTTCCAAAGAATCTGCTAAATAAACATAACATTCGAAGTCTTCTTTTATTGAAATAGCTTTTTGAAAACTATTTTCTGCTTTAAGAAATTCATTTTCCTTAAAATATAATTTTCCTAATTCAAAAAAATATGCAAATTGATTTTTTCTATAAACAAAATTATTTTCTAAGAAGGATATAGCTTTTCTCGTTCCATATTTTATATTATAACACATTGCCAAATCTACTGCATAATTCTTTGAATCATTGAACGCCAATTCAAAATAATATATCTTTTTATCTAAATTATCTTGTGATTCTCCTAATTTATAATTTGCTCGATGATTTAATCTATTTTTTTGAACACTCATTTCTAAAAATACAATCTTATCATCAAAATTATCTGAAAGTATCGCTTTGAAAAAATAGAAATTGCTGTCTTTATCAAAAATATCACTATCATATAATTCAAAATAATTTTGCCTTTGAAATTCTATTTTTGAACAAATAGAAACATAGAAAATCTCTTCAATAATTTTTATTAGAGTTTCTTTTGTTTTATCATCTATTATTTGTAATTTACTCTTATTTTTTTCAAGTCTTTCATAGAATTTTATAAATTTATCATTTACGTAATTTTTAAATTCTGTTTTCTTTGTCTCATAATCTGTCGCACATTTGAGATCCGATCCTATAATTTCCATTTTTATCGAATCCGTGTTTTTAATTCGAATTTTCATTAGTTTTTCATTTAATGAAATATTTTCATTATCAGAAAAATTCTTATTACAATCTAAATAGTTGTTTTCTATATTAAAAATAATCATTTCATCAATATTGTTTTGAAATATATATTCCAAAGAATTCTCGAAATCTACACATTCATTTAAAGCAAAAATAATCATATACAATGTTTCTAAATCTTCAAAACTGACTTTATTTTTAACATCATTAATTTCATCAAACATTTTATAATCAAAATACAATTTTACTAAAAAGTCATAAATTCTAGAAGTTTTAAATTTCAAACAATCAACGCTTTCATAATATTTTATTATAGGCTGTATAATAGAAATGTTTTTTAAATCTTTTTGTTGAATAGTATAATTGATTTTTAAACACATGGAAAATAAGCTTTGTTCAATTAAATATTCCGTATTTAGATCTATAAAAAAAGGCTGAAAAGATCTATTTTCTCCGAAATCCATCCTGTATAAATTTATAAGTGTTTTCAATTGATACATTTTTGTTCCCGGACTTGATAAAATTATCAATTTTTTCTTTTTTTGTTTTATCAAATTCCAAATAAATATCTGCGATATGGAGTTTTAATATATCAAAATAAAAGATTTCCTGATTAATGTTCTCTGCTACTAAATCAATCTTAATTCGTTCTTTTTCTAATCTTATTTTATTTTTAATTTCCTTTTCCGAAAATAGAACTCTTTTTTTATAAATTTCACAACAAAATTTCGTATAAATTTCTTTTATTTTAATAAAATACTCTCCAAAATATCGTTCTTTCTCGATTTTGATATCACAAAGAAATTCAACATATTTTTCTCCTTCAGAAAGCTGTTCTAATGTTTTCTTTATTAATTCTTGATATTTTTCTATTTTATTATTTTCAAAATATTTATCACAAAGAAATTTATAATAAACCAAGTTTTCTTCTTCTACTTTTTCTGAAGTCAATAAAAATTTTTTGTTTAGTGATTTTACAATTCCTTGTAAGTATTTCTCTTGCAGAGGTAATTTTTTGTATAATTCTATTGATTCCTCTATATCATTTAAATCATCACTCCTTTCGGCCAAAATATATGCTTTTAAAAAGTAAAGTTCATCTTCTTCTGAGATTGATAGTCCAATATCACATTGCTGTAATGCATAGGAATAATCTTTTTTTAAAATATTTATTTTAATTTCTTTGTATAAATTCTGCATAAATAGGGATTTCAGTATTCTAAATTGTTTTGAAAACAATCTGATACGGATTTTACAAGTAAATATGGTATGTGGAAATTTAATTATTCATGAAAGTGATTTTACAAGCAAATAATTATTCGCTTTGTAGATCTAAAAAATATTTAAATATGAAAAATCATAATTTCTTGTTTTAACAGAAGTAAGAGAAATTCGGGGTTATTAATCTACTTAAGTTCAATTAACGGTTTTAATATTTTAAGATTTTATCAAAGTATTTGAGTATTAATATACTTTATTTAAAAAGATCGTATATTATGGTTTATAGTTTGATGTTATCCGATTGCCCCATTTATTTTAATTTATATAATAATTACTCCTGCTCTTCTTGGGGTTTAGGTTATTGAAAATACCTTGAAATAATAAAATGCAGCAGTTTAATCTCACAACACATAGGTCATTTGGGCAATGTAGATTAAATTTATTCGATTATTCACTTTAAAGCTATCAATCAACAGCCAATTGCCTTAATAAAATATTATATAGTAGTACTTCGGCTTGGGCTGGCTGAATTCATTGAGTTAGCATGCAGTAAAAGCAATGTTAGTAAAAAACAAAATATATCTGAGTACGGGTTTAAAAACCATTTATACCTTTCTTGTAAAAACCTAGAAGAACCTTGGATATTTCGAGTTAAAAAACGAAAATGCAACTCTTATATTATCTAGAAGGTACAAAGAATTATCGACTAAGAGAGCAAGCATCCTAAACGTAAAGAATAATCATAACATCTATTTTGGCCTATAAAGACATTTTACATTTAAAATACGGATAACAGAGGAAATCAAAAAGAAGAAATTAGAAGAAACTCAACTAGCTAACTTATGTAGTGAAATGGAAAACGAAAACTTCAATCAAATTTATATACTTCTGAAAAATGTCAAACTAATACATATTAATGACTCCTTAAGAGGGTTCAAGAATATAAGGATAAGACCGGGCGAAGAACATTGTTCTGCTATGTTCAGAATAGAAAGTATTTTGGTGAGCAGAAGGTTGTGTCAACATTAAAACAACCTATAAAGGCCTTAGATCGTGTAGCGACAAATTGTTCGAAAATACTTGGTAATGACTATACTAGATGACACAACAAAGAGGTAGGATGCATAGAGTTACTCTTTCTAAATAGATATAAATTTGAATATTCAAAACGAATTAGAAGTGACCCAGTTCAGGAAATTTATGAAAATGAGTTGCGGAGATAAGAGAAGACACCCGAATAAAATCCGATGTTCAAATTCAGAATAAAAATCTGATATATTTGTTTTGATAACAGAAGAATAAGGTAGCACGTATTGAAGTAGGAATTTCTCCCTCAGAATCCACTTCGGATAATTAAACAGACAACCCTAGGAAGGATGACCTATTAGCCGACTATTTAAGTCTTGTTTATAAATAGTGTGGATATAATTTCTTCTGTAATAACCTAGAAGATATTTTAGCAAAATATACATGAAGTATCTTAAAAGGCTGAAAATACTCATAAATGTAGAGATTTACATTGGGTCAGTAGACTTAAGCAACGATTAAATCAATTTATCATGATAGATGAAGCGGGCATTAGTCGAGAAAAAAATTTCGATATAGCCAGGGAGCGGTAAGTGGCGTTACTAAGGTACTGGGGTGCATAAACAACCAATACCCATTTAAAATAACGGAAACACGAAAAATGGGTCGTCATGCGTTAAACAACAAATACACCTTTTATTTCTGTGGGATGTACTACACACTAAAGCATTGGTTCTTAACCTTTTAAGTGGCCGAACTCCTTGAATTTGGAAGTTGGTCTCGGCACTCCCAATGAACAGGTATTTCAATTTTCGAAAATATGTTGAGAATTTAAAAGAAATGTAAATATCAGATTACAAATACGTAAAAGTATATTTTATTTTATAATTAGATTTTTTTTGCTTAATTATTATAACATTTGTGAACCGAGCCTTATTTTATAAAAGAGACACGCATAAGTCATCACTTGGAGTTAAAGTATTTCTCGCTTTGGTTTCGATGTCCAAAAGTGAGGAAAAAGCCTATTTCACACAAGTAAATAGTAGCAAATGTAAAAGTAATTTCAATGCCTCTTTTGCCAACTTGGAAAACCTTCTAACCCTGTACACAAGAATATCTGTAATTCTAGTAGTTCGAATGCCATTTTGAATATATCAACTTTCTCGTATTTTGATAAGATTTTCTATTTTTGTATCATTAGCCATCTATAGAATTTAGGTTATAAAGAAATGGATTCTGTATTCATTTTTGAGTTCTGGAAATTTTAGAGTAGAAAATGCTTCATCGTATGATTCACACAATGATATAAAAAACATGCAATGTCGGGTACAATTGTGTTTTTTTTCAGTTTCTACAACAATTGAATCAAGCAAGGAAAGTTTAAAAAATTTCCACCTTCAACTCAACTTGCCCAAATTTCTAGTTTTTCATTGTATAAAAATAATTTTTTTACTAGCTATTATATTTTTCTCCATCTCTAGATGGTATTTTCAATTCATTTGAGTGGCTGTATATATCTACTAGAGACTAGTTTGAGACAGGCGTCCTTACGATAAAAATTCTTTATTACTTCACTATTTCAAGGAGTCAGTAACTAAATAATTTCTTCCCATAATTACAAGAACTTAGCTAAACATGCGGCCTTTAGAAAGCTATCGTATTTCTGTATGGTATAGAAGATCGGCATGGCAGCACGAAAATTTTTACAGAGAAATACGTAAATCTAATGATTTGAACCTCATCCACGGATAAATCTTACTAAGTCTATTGCGGTAATCAGGTGATTTTTTAAAATTTATTACGAAGCTTTTAAGTCAAAAACAATAGCGATGTAATCCGCAAAGTGTTATTGCAACCTGAAGTAATTTCCTTTTCATATGTAAAAAATACAGAATTTTTTCTTAACATTCTGAAGGCCAATCAGGGAATATTGAGCCTATCCTTCTCAATTGTAATTTATATTAAAAAAAATTTATGCGATTAAAATTTTATCTTCTCCCGAAGTTCAACGCCAGTGACTCAAAAAATAGCATTCCTATATAATTTCTGTTTCTTTTAGGTATCGCACAGATACTAGCAGCCGGCTCTAATTTTCAACATTAGTTGACTAGTCTAATTATATACTTATCTTTAGTGGAACTACTTTTTGTATCTATTATTTCAGTAAAATATCTTTAACTAGACGCTAAGCTCGTAGAAACGAAATTTCTTTTACATTCATAGCCAAAAATCTATAAATAATCTTAAAATTCCCTATCTAAGCTATAGGTTCTTAACATTTCAAATAAAAATTTTATGTTTGCACCTAGTCTGCTTCTCGTATATTTTTTCGTCTTTTATATCACATTTTTAGTAGTCTTCAGACATTTTTCAATAAAATTTAGATATTTTTCAATTAGCATATTCTTCTGTTGTTTTTTTATTTAATTTCAATTTTTCAAAACTTCAGCTCAGCTTTTGATGCTTAGCCTGTTCAATTTCCCTTTATTTTTATCCAATTCTATCTTCTTTCGAAGAAATTTATTCAGATGAAGTATTTCCTTTGTCCGAAAACACTGTTCTTTTAACTATATACTTTATTATTATATTTATTTATTGCATAAATTCTTAATCGTTTCTATTAAAAATCTTTTGATTTAATCAAGTATAAATTTCCATGAAGCTATTCAAGCAAATTTGTATTATGCAATTATTATTATATATATAAATGAAGTTGCACGGAAGAACGGCAAAAAAGCATCATTTGCATCATAAAATTTTTTATGTAACTGTAAGTTCTTAGAAAAGAATTTTTTTCAAATAAATTTAAACTTTTTTTAAGCAGAATACTATAGAAACAGTGAAAAAACAAATATATCATGCTATTCTTTATAAATACTAAAATCTGGAAACCCTTTTACAATGTGTGATATTATTTATATCACAAAATAAAAATTTATTTAATAAAATTCTAAGTGGAGGGAGGATAACCACATAAAAAACTTTCTGCTTGGCAATGAGTGTGTGAAACTGGTGTGAGATCATTGTTTGGATTTTTGGTGGGAATAAAACCACACTACATCTTCGGTTGTTCCATGGGAGTTGTTATGAAGGAGAGGTCTAAGAAATGGAGAAACTTTTTCTACAAATTTATTTGTAGTTTTTTATGTAACCAGATTGCAGACCGCAGCTGAATATGTAGGTAATTGCCATGTAAAAGCATGGAAACCTAGCCTTGCTCACTCGGGTTAGAAGACTTAGCGCCTGGGAGATATAAAACAAAAAACGAATAAAGCCGGGAGAGCTAAGTAGCAGGTTATACCTGTTGGTATGACATTGCACTGTCTAGGTGGACCCCATGTAAATCTCTGAAATATATCTTAGCTAGAAGTTTATTGGGTTCAGAAAGTGTAGAGTAAGTGGGAATGCTGCATAGTCTTGGGGGAGCCCAGGGGGGGCTTCGGCCTTCGATCACACTCCATGCAACGGACATTAACGAACTCCGGGCAACTGCCTCGCCTATTAATTAGGTTCTACACACCTGGTAGATGAAAGGCTTTGGGGCGTAGGTATCGCAGGGGTTACCGATGGAGTGTTGGGGTAGCAGTTATTTATGTTAAACCTAGAACTGCGTTAATGTCATGAAAACAAATATAACACTTGCCACTGTTTTAAAAAAGATGTGATACTTTTAAATAAAGTTCTTTGTATATTTAATAAAATTCTGGGTTAAAATATTTTAACATTTTTATATGTTTTCTTCTACCTCTTTAACCACTATTGTCTCTTCTTCCAAATCCGACTCTTCATTTATGTTATTGGTCGGTTCCTCTAAAGTGGTTCCTCCTTGTGAAATAAGGGGTGTATTATTTTTTGGTTTTAAAGTTTTAACACCATCTTCCTCTCTTTTCGCTTCTTTTAAAGGGGGTATTGGTTTCTCATGCATCTCTGATCTCATAATAACACCCATTGACGCTCTCTCCCAGCTCTCTTCCGCATTTAGTCCTGACTCAAGTCCTCTTCGTCGATCAAAGGAAATTGTTTCGACTGTTTTCTTAAGTACTATAGACTGAATGTATGCCTCTACATTCGTGAGTATTTCTAGTCTTTTAAGATGAGATTTATGGTATTTTGTCACAATACCGTCCCAGGTCATCACATAGGGGATTATCTCAACACTACACTTATAAATAAGACCTAACTCATTGGATAGCAGGTCATACTTCCTAAGTTTTTCAGTTTCAACTATTTGAAGTGAATCTTGGGAAGTGATTCCTACTTCAATGAGTGTTATCTTATTCTTCTTCTTATCTAAAATAAATATGTCCGGTCTGTTATTCCGAATTTTAACATCAGTTTTAATTCTGGTGTCCACTCTTATCTCTGCATACTGATTATCAAGAATTTCTTGAACTGAGTGACTCTTTATTCGTTTGGAAGACTTAAACTTATATCTATTTAGAAGAAGTAAGTGTAGGCATCTAACCACTTCATTATGCCGTCTGGTATAGTCACGGCCTAGCATTTTTTCACATCTAGTTGCTAGATGATCTACAGTCTTACCAGACTTCCCGCAATGTTGACACACACCATCTGCTCCCCGGAATACATTTCTATCCTGGATATAGCAGAACACAGCTTCATTTCGTGGCCTAATATTTCCTCTCTTTAGCCATCTTGAAGAGTCACTAACACTCACAAGCTCATTTTTCCTTGCATTATATAACTTTGAATGTAGTTTTCGTTTTTCTATTTCGTTATATAGTTTTGCAAGTTGAGCTTCTTCTAAACTTTTCTTAGTGACTTCTTCTACCAACCTGTACTTTACTTTTAAGAAGCCTTTTATTAGTGCAAGATGGGTTTTATTATTATTCTCCACCTTGAGGATTGCTGCTCGTCTAGTTGATATTTCTTTACTTTTTTCCAGACAATCCAAGAGTTGCAGAAGCATATGTTCGCTTCGCAACTCAACACTATGTAGGCCTCTTCCAAGTTCTGTTCTGGAAAGGTATAAACGCTCTTTACATCCTGGGCGGAGATGTATTTTATTCTTCAGCAACACCGCACGCACTGCATCATCTAACTTAGAGAAGTCAGCCGGTTCAAGTCGAAGTACTCCTATGTGGTAGTTGATTAACGATATCGCATGTTGATTGATTGCAGAAAATAAATTTTTTGCATTTAATCTAGGGTGACAAAGTCTTTCAACTCTTGATATAAGTTTGCTCTGTACTTCTTCAAATGAGCTAAGTGTTGGGATTCCTCTGCTATCTTCTATTATTCCTAAATATTTGTAAACACTAACACCTTCTTATATCACAAAATATAATATTTTTATTCCATATTTTAAAATAAAAAGGAGAGGTATGCCATCATGAACAAAATTAATAAAGACAAATATTCTAAAAACAATTCTTTACTTTACAACAACAGAGGAATGGTGAGCAGGAAGACGATCTCCTTGTTGGATACATACTTCAATTTTATCTGCCTTCCCGAAAATCACGGCACAATGTTTATTTCAAATATTTTTTTGAACAAATAAAATCTTTCAATTGTTTTATGTTCCTTCTAAACAATATTATTGGTTGCATGAGATTTATGAACAAATAGAAAGAAAAATATCTTATTTGGAGCACTATTATTGATGTCTTAATTTCTTTTAACCAATTAAACATTTCGAGGTGAGTCGACGCCGTCGTTCGGGACTTATTTAATTATATAAATGATATGATCTTTAATTCGCGATTAAATTATACCATTCGATAAAAGAATCTGCTGGATTATATTATGTACTGAGGAATTTAATAATGTTTTAGCTATTATTAATCGCAAGCTTTTATAAATTTCTGGGCTTTCGTATGAAGTTTTTTTATTGCACACAAATATGCCTTTTGTTAGGAAGTCTCTAAACAGAACATTTGAATTTCTTACCTGTATAATTTTAAGAGTACCCCCGCAATCAATTTAAGTTTTTTTTTATTTCAATCAGTTCGTGCTATGCGTACCTTCACCGCCATGCTGATTGTTGAAATGCTCTTATGACTCTAAGTTTGTGATTGCTGTTTGAAAATATTTTGGGGCCGTAAAATACATTGAGCTCCTTAAGTATCATCTTTTTTTGGTATACAAATGAATCGATAAGCAGAAAACTTATTATTTCATTAGCGTTTTTTGACATAGATGGGTTCCCAGGGATCAGTTAATTTAATTATTTCGAAATTAATCTAACTGTCTAAAATTCCCATAAAAAAATTAACAAAATGTTATTTCTACTTATGAGAAAATTACTTACGTTTGTTATCCATATAATATTCCTTCTGCTTAAGTCACTGCGCAATTAAGAATGTCTAAATTGGTAAGAAACATTCCCTTTTAAAACTATAAATATGTTACACGTATCCGTTTCAAATGGGTTTTCGAATAATTGCCGAAGACGCTAATGGTAGACTCATAGAAAGAAAAGGGAATGTGATAAAAAGTCTAGGTTTTCAGAAAAGTTCAGATCCTTTCGCTGATACGCAAGAGCGACAATTTATACGACTATATATTTGTTTGATGGTGATCTTATGCATAGCGACGAACTATTCCTATACAATTTCTTTTATTTATTCTTAATCATAGCATATTTCTAGTTTGATCAAAAAAACTATAACTATTATCTCTAAATGTGCTTAAGCTTTTGGCAATGACTTTACCTGCATCCCTTAAAAATATCCTGCACCCCGATTAAGAACCACTGCACTAGAAAAACTAATTTATATATAAATAAAGTTTCGGATGCAGAAAAATAATATTTGATGGCTAAGAAGGTAGACGAAATTTTCAAACTAGATTTCTATTAAATAAATCTAGATTATTACATTAAAAAATGAAAGCAAACTGCATTCACACAAATTTACCTCAAATTATTTATTTGTTAATTATTATTTTTTTTAATAAGTTTTTTACGAGGTATGAAATTTTACAAAACTAGGCAATAAAATGAAGGTTATGTATTTTAATAAAAACGTAGTATGTGTCCTAAATATCAATTAGTTATTTACCGAAAATAGTATTTTACCAGAAGAGTATATTGTATTTCGTTCTATGCAATAGTAGTATAACGTGGTTTCTTATTGTATTTTTCCTAATATCAATTGAATCTGTTATAAATTGCTTATAAAAATGTATTTTACTTTTCTGTTTCTAAAGTAAATTGAATCAATTTTCTTGATCATCATTTTTTTTATGAGCACATAAAAATTAATTTAGAAAATTAAGGCCCATATTCCAACCACAATAAAATAATATAAATGGAAATTTTTTATATTTATTATTTGGGTCCTGAATTTTGCAAAAGTAATCAGTGATACAGCGTCGAGCGTGTATCACAGGTTCTTTTGACTAATTTACGAACAAAACCCATATTTATAATATCAAAAAATATATAGTTCCTGTATATTAAAAAAATTATACACAAAATTTAGATCGAATTTTTTAGCTGAAAGAACCAAAATAATTCGAATGCTTTTGTAAATCATAAAAAGATAATTAACACTGACTAGTGCTATAATTCATATATTCAGATGGTAATATTTTAAAAAATTATATTGAGAAATCATCAAAATCTATATTTTTTAAACTATTATTAGAGAAAGAGTTTTCTAACGGAAATTTTTGTACAAATTCTCAAATAATTAATGTATGATGCTTTTTACAAATTAGATTTCCCTTTAAATTAATATTCTCACTATGAATAAAAATTTGTATTTTGCACTAATTGAGTATTTCAATGTGTAGCATAGTTTGGAGAAAGCATATGCACATTCAAAATTATCTGCGTTGCAAATATAAAGAGAACTAACTGTGATAATAATTATTTGTATTTTTGGGCATGAAAACCACTCTATTTATGATGGAAACATTGGAAATTAGGCAAAGAGAATAAGGTTTATAAAAAACTGAAGTTTTTCCACTATAATGATAAGCAGGTTTTAAATTAATAAGACAGAAAATTATGGCTGAAATTGTAAATAAGTACTCTAGAAAATAGATGAAAACCCAGTCTTCTACATTCAGGTTCGAAGAATGAGGGCTCAAGAACCTGGAAGGTACGAAAATAAAAACATATTTACAATCAGAAAGCTGATAAAGGCAGGGTTATAATATGATTTGACATTGAAGCGTCTAGGTGAACGAATTTAAGAACCGATATTTATATAATCCGTTTTTATTTAGTTTGAAAAAGTTGATCAAGTGAAAAGGCCGCTAATATCGATGGTGCCTATAAGTGAGTTTATCTCTTCTATAAAATCCCAGGTAACGTACATTAACCAATCTCGTACAATTCATTTCATTAAAATAGCTTCCAAACATCTTTTAGATGGGAAGATTTGAATGTAGGTATTGTAGAAGTACCGATGTTGTATTGAAGAGCAGTCTTCGATTTTCAATTCAAACTGCGATAATTTCATGAAAGCAGTATTAAATATGCCATTGTTGTGAAAACATGTTATATCTTTCATCTAAAAACCTTTGTTCTATTTAAATAGAATTCATAATTAAACTTTGAAAATTATTTTTTTAAATCTTTATTTTGATTTTACAACCGAAAACAGTTCTTAGATTTTTAAAATTACGATTTAAAAATTCATATCAGCTATTAATTTGTTATTATAGTAGTTAAATATAATTCATTTAAATTTGTTTGTTTCATAAAATATAAATTTATTGGTTTCTTCATTTTAATACGAAAATTTATATAAATTTTTTTTTAATATTTACAAATTTACTTAAAAAAAGCTTTTGTAATGAATATATCGAATATGATTACCATTATTATGTTATAATTTATACTAAAATTTATACTAAAAATAAAATTCGAATTAATTATAAAAAATTTGATTACCCGTTTACAAACTATTAATATAAATTCTTATTGACTTTTCATAATATCTTTAATATATTTATTGATTTAACCATCTATATTATATATTCATAATCAACCCTTGAATGACTTCACCTGCTTCTAGAAGTATTAAAGAAGATAAAGATCATTTACATTTAATAGAATTTGTAGATAATCAAGAAATAAATTGGATGTTTGATGAGACAATAAATTTATTTGTGAAAGATGAAATTCGAGAAAATATAGATGAATAAGAAATTTATAAATTGTATTTTTAAATATAAAATTCCTATTATTTTATTTTTTAGTTCAAAGCTATTAAATAAATCTTTTCTTCTTTATAGGTAATTTTATTTTATTTTATTGTTTTTTAATTTTTGGAAATTTTAGGCAAAGTAAGAAAATTCTAAAGTCACAACAAGTAATCTTAAAGTTAATTACTCCTTAAGAGTGGGAATGCATTTATACTTCGATCATAAAATATTAAAAAACGTTTGATCTTACTATGTCATTGTAATTTAAACTTATGATATATTGTTGGTTTTCTTTAATGAACAAGAAAAATAACTTTACCATTTCATTATTAATTGATTTGTTTTGTAAAATTTTGAATCATAAAATATAAAAATGAGAAATAACTTTTAATTTAATTCTCTATTATATGAATTACTATGATGGATATAAAAATTTTAAAAATCTCTATTATACGAATTACTATGATGGATAAAAATATTTTAAAAATATATTTTGGTTGAATTTAATAGTAGAAATGGTTAGAAATTTTTGTAAAAAATCGCAAAATATTTTTTAAAAAAAAACTGTTTGAATAAAAAAAATGAACCAAAAAAACACCCATATGAGTACAGAGGATCTAAAAAGAATATCGACGCATAGTCATATAAAATCACTTGGTCTTAATTCTGTTGGAGAACCTATAGATATAGAATGTGGTGTGGTAGGCCAATATAATGCACGAGAAGCTTGTGGAATTGTTGTTGAATTAGTTAAAAATAAAAAAATGGCTGGTCGTTCAGTCCTTTTTGTAGGACCTATGGGTAGTGGAAAGACGGCTCTTGCCTTGGCATTAAGTAAAGATATAGGGAGTAAAACCCCTTTCTATACTATAAGTGGTTCAGAAGTATTTTCAACGGAAGTTAAAAAAACGGAAATTCTTCAAGAAGCTTTGAGAAAGTCAATTTTAATAAGATTTAAAGAAATAAAAGAAATTTACGAAGGAGAAGTTGTTGATTTAAATGTAATAGAATTTGAAGATTTAATAAAATTTTATAAAAAAACCATTAAAGAAATTATAATTACTTTAAAGACAAACAAAGGATCTAAAAAAATAAAACTTTCTCCATCTTTATATGAAACGATTGAAAAACAAAGAATTTCTTTAGGTGACATTGTTTATATAGAATCGAATAGCGGAATAATAAAAAGGCTTGGTAAATGCGAAACTCATAAGAGAAACTATGATATAGAAGCAGAATGTTTTATTCCATTACCGAAAGGAGAAGTTTTAAGAAGAAAGGAAATAATTCAAGAAGTTACTTTACATGATTTAGATATTTCTACTTCTAAACCAAACGGAAATGATGTTGTTTCGATTCTTTCACAAATTTTTAATCCTAAAAAAAGTGAAATAACAGAAAAATTACGTAACGAAGTAAATTTAAATGTTAATAGATATTTAGAATGTGGCAATGCAGATGTGATACCAGGAGTACTTTTTATAGATGAAGCACATATGATGGATTTAGAATGTTTTACATTTTTACACAAAGCGATTGAATCACCTTTTAGTCCACTTATAGTTTTTTCTAGCAACAAATTAAAATCCAAAATACGAGGATCTAAAAATATTGAAAATCATTTTGGAATGCCAAAAGAGTTGCTAGATAGACTTGTTATAATTCCATTGCAAAAGAATACAACAGAAATCAATAAGAAAATACTTCAGATTCGAATTAATGAGGAATGTATTAATGTATCTTCAGAAGCACTTACATTTCTATCTGATATTGCTGAATCGAAAGGATTAAGATATGTTTTATGTATTCTTCCAGTTTTAAAAGTTTTCAAAACTAAAATTGAAAGGAATCATGTTGAAGAAGTTACTTCACTTTTTATTGGTTTGAAATGAAATTTTAGGTAAATTTTGTTGTTTTTTTTCAATCTTAAAATTTAAATTAAATATTTACATACCAAATATGTTAAATCAAATTTAGGCCAATCTTTTGTTTTTTTAAATTTTAATTCGGGTCATTTAGTTTTTAAAATCGAGTATTATGGTTTTTTCATAATATTTTACTAACATATTTAAATCTAAATAGCTGTTATAAATAGTTTCGTCTCTTTTAACCTTAAAACAAATAGTTCTGGTTATGTTTATCAGATCAGATTAAACAATCTTTTTTCGGTTTAATTTGGTCATATTCTCCCATTTTTTTTATCGTTTTTAAAATTTTGAAGGTTCTATTAATTGCCAAGTGTATTTAGAAAGTAGCAAAGAAATTGTTGTATTCGTTTTTAAGCGCATGGTAAGTTTGGTTCGCTTATATTAAATATAAATATACATTCTAAATATTCATATTTTACAGATAGTAATTTTTTTTGTAAATCAATTCAAATGCGTGAAAATATATAAAAATTGGAGGGAGGATAACCACATTAAAAACTATATATTTGGCAACGAGTATGTACAATCCATGTGAAAACCATTGCTGCCATTGTGGTAGAACATAAACCACACCAGATCTATAGGCCGATCCCCTATAATCCAAGTTACAACAGATTAACGAATCAAATGGAAGAATTTCATTTGCTCATATTCGACACTGAGAAGTAAAAGATGAATTGAAATAGTAAATAGAAACATATAAGCTTTTCATTTTTTTATTAAATTATACTTTTTGTTTAAAAATATGTAAATGATTTATTTTTAAATTTTTACGAGTTTCTTAGGCTCAAATTATGTTTTCTTACATATATTTCATTGGGGAAGTGATTGTATTCAAACAACTTTAAATATAAATTTTAAATGGATGATTTTTCTTTATCATTGACTTTTTCAATCAAGAGAAGATTGTATTTCTGAATACATTTTTGAACTTCTTACAAGCAACTAACCAAGTTTTACCTGCTCAAAATTTTAAGAGTATACCGCATTAAAAACAGTCTTTTTAGCATTATTAGAAGATATCTGTACAAAACCATTGTTTAGTATATAGATGGAATGAAAAACACGTTAAATTTTTGGTTGTTCTGCCTCATTTTATATATTTAGAAAATGGTGAACCTTTTTATTTTCATATAATTATTTTAAAGTGTTTTCTGCTTCAAACTAGAAGGAAATAGCTGAAATTGTTAGGGATTGTTATATAATTACAGGGAAGCCTGGTCTTCCTCGCTCGGCTTAGAAGACTCGGCGCTTGTTTGTTACAAAATATATACCTTTACAGAATATCGAAAAACCAAGTAGCAGGGTATACCCGTGGTATGATTTTTACGCTAGATAGATCTTATTTAACCTGAAGAATATATCTACGTTTGAAATCTATTTGGTTTGAAAAGTGTTAAGTAAGTGGTGAGGCTGCTTTCTATCGAGAGTTCAAAGTGAATTTTGAACTTTAATCACATAACCGGTAACAGAAATTAACAAATTCCTGGGAACTTCTCCTTCTCACTAAACTGATTCTATATACCGTTAGGACAAAACTTACTTATATAGGTATTTTATGGGCTATTGATAGAGTAATGGAGAAACGTCTTTTATGTAAAACCCAGAACTGCGCTAATCTATTTAAACAATATACATACACCATTTTTTAAAAAAGATGCTAAGTTTTTTGAATGAAAATTTCACGATCAAGTTTTTTTTATTCAAATTTTATTAAATATATATTTTGTTTATTATTAATTTTTCAAGTTTATGAAATACTTAAAAATAAATTATCAATAAATTATTTTTATTTCATTGAGATTTAGATTTTCTCGTGAATTTCGTATTCAGAAATTTTATTAAAATATTTTCTATTAATTAAAATCATTTCCCATTAAACCCGTATGCCAGGTTTTAAGTTTTATAAAATGTTAGAATTCTTCAAGAGAGGAAATATATTTTGAGAAATTGATTTATTGAGTGTTTCGCAATCTCCTGTTGTTTTATAAGTCTGTTTTCTATCTAAAAACCTTTTCATATTTTTTTCGGTAATTTAAAAATTTCAATGCAATTTCATGTAAAAATATATGTTTTTAATAAAAAATACTTAATCATTGCCTTCTATTTTTGAGCTTTTAAATTATTGCCTCTATGATTAAAATGGTAAATTGTTTTTTTAAAAGCATTTTTTTGTTGTTTTTTCCTTTTTCTTTTTCAATTGAATCGTGAATAAAATCAATATTATTTATGTAAAAGAGCCATAGACTTTTGAATTATAAAGAGATTACTCTATAACTTAAATTATTGTAAGGAATAAAAATTACTGGAAATCTATAAATTAGTTTTGCCTAATGATTAATATTTTCCGTTTAATTATTTCAAACTACAAAGACTTCATGAAATTTTTTATTTTGCAGATTTTTTTGATTCTAAAGTTATAGAATAAAAAAACTAAAACCAAAGCTCAAAATTAAACGAAACAAAGATGTAAGTAAATTTATCGAAGAATACATTCAATGCCGATTATTTTGCTTATTATTGACTTTTTGATTTATTTTTTTAGTTCTTAGAACAATATTGAGAAAAGTGTTTTTAAAATATTTTTTTTAAAAAAAACAATGATATCGTTTTCCTTTTAAGGAAATTAATATTATAATTACATTTAAATCTAAATTTGCAAACCCTTTTATGATATCTTCAAAAAATATATCCGAAGAAAACACAAACGATAAAAACATTGAAGATTTATATGCAAAAGTTATACGCAGAAAAAAGCCTAAAAATACTTCTATACAAGAGACAATACTTATGGTTGAATGTAAACCAAACGAAATATTAAATGAAACCACGACTAGCGATCAATTAAGTACAATACACCAAGAGAACCAATCCAACGAAATAACCAATGTTGAGCCGTCGAATACAATATATCAAGAAATTTCATTAAATGAAATAACGAATATAGATAAGTTGAATAGAATGTATCAAGACAGTCAACCGAATGTAATTCCAACTGCTAATATTGTAACCAGGTTTACCGAAAGAAATAGTTGCCTGAAATTGATCCATAATTTAAGTTCCTCATATATAGTATTTTTTGTTTTTATGTATGCCCTTTTGGCCTTATATTTTGTTAATAGTCATTTGGTGTTTAAATCTTTTTACTTTTCTATTGTTTATATAGTATTGTTTTGTATTCTTTTTCTGATGAATATATTGTTTTTATTCAAAAAAGGCCGTACTTTTGATATATTACTATCTTCAATATTTATAACAATTTTTACCATTGTAAATGCAATATCTTTTATGTTTATATCCATTAAAGATATTTATAAGAACTAGATGAATTAAATTAATAGATTTCAAGTATTAATATTTTTGTAAAGTTATCCCTTTCCCAATTCAATAAAGTGTAGAATTTTGGTACTAAAATTCACAAATTTATGAAATGAACGTTTTTAAAAATTTTGAATAAGTAATAACCTTTTTCGACCAAATTATCTTGCTTAATACTAATTGATATTATTATGTAACAATTTGCAAAAAATTATTAAAAATATCATATATATCTGAACTTGAAGACAAAAAGTAAAATTTTATTAATAGATGTTTTGTTTCTTTAAGATATATCCATAGCAAAGGTTTTCAAATAGGAATATAATAATACAGGCATTTTAAATAATTGGAAATTATTCATAATCCGGATAAATCAGAAACTTAAGAAATTTACTAGAATAAATATTAATTTATTGCACTGCCGGAATTATCTAAATACTACTACATTTTCTAGTTATTTTAATAAATGATAGCAATTTAGCAATATACTTCATGTGTGTTATCGCAGTCAATCAAACATAATTTTAGCCTTCTGCTCTTAAAATCTTGTACTTATAGGATTTAAAGATTATTTTCTGTTTCTTGTTTTTCAGTGCTAATTGTTTTCAAAAAAATAAATTCTTGAACTCTTATTCATCATATTAAGCATCGTTTCGACGAAAAGCTAAATAAATCGTGCCTATTCAAGATTCAGAATATACAAATCCTTGTAAAACAACCATAAAAAGTTATAAAAAAAAGTTAAAGCATTTGAATAAAGTAACCGGGTATAAAACTCCAAGAATTATCAGCTTTTACGTAGGTTTGAAATGATAACTTCTAGTAAACAAAAAGTTAATTGTTCGTATGAGCAAAGTTTCCAAAATTTATAGCCCGAAGGTAAATTGACTCTTTTAAAAAGTATCAAGCAAAAAACCAATTAGCTTTTCATATCAACGTAGTTAAAATTATTTTATAAATATTTCATCAATAGTTTAAAATGAAATATCGATTTTTTCATTCAGACGTTTCAAAAATGTATCTTAAAATACTTTTGAATATAAATTAAAAAAAATAATATTTAAACAAAATTATATACTTCGAATAGAACCAGCTGACTTCTCAAAAATCGATGATGCAACACGTAGGGTGTTAATAAAGAACCCAATACATCTAAGCCCTAGAAGTAAAGAATTTTGAAGGGGTTTACATGTGTTGAATTCAAAAGGAAACATATACTTTTCCAACTCTTGAGTTCCTCTTGGAAAAATATTCAGATACATCGGCCATAATAGCAGCAATTCTAAAGATTAAGAACAATAACAAAACTCACTTTGCCTTGAATTGGTTTTTTTTAAATAAAATACGGATTGGTAGAAGAAGTATCAAAGATAAAATCAGAAGAGGCTTGGCTCTAAAAATCATATAACGAAATAGAAAAACGAAAACTTCATTCAAAGTTATATAATTCAAGAAAAAATGAGATTCTAAGTGTTGGTGACACTTCTGGATGGCCAAAGAAAAGTAACATTGGGTCCTATGATGAAACAGTGTTCTGTTATAACCAACATACAAATGTATTCAGAGAATTAGAAAATGTAGGGTCAACACTGCAATTAATCTAGAATAATAGGAGATCATTTAACAACTCGATGTGAGAAAATGCTCGGTCATGACTATACCAAACGACATAATGAAGTGGGAAGATGCATACACTTACTCCTACTAAATATATATAAATTCAAGTCTTCAAAACGAATTAGGTGTCATTTAATTCAAGAAATTTTTGATAATGAGTATGCAGAGATAAGAGTAGACACCAGGATAAAAACCGATGTCAAGATTCGGTTCTAAAGACACAATATTTGCATTTTAGACAATAGAAAAAACAAGATAACACTCATTGAAGTAGGAATTTCTTCCTAAATTAACTCAAACAGTTGAAGAGAAAAAAACTTAGAAAGTATGACCTATTAGCAAATGAGTTGGATTTATTTATAGTGTAGTGTTTTGATAATCTCTTCTATGGCGACCTGAGACGGTATTGTGACAAAATACAATAAGATTATCTTAAAAGATTATAGATACCCAAGAATGTAGAGGCATATATAAAATACATAGTTCTCAAGAAAGCAGTAGAAAACATTTCCTTTGATCAACGAAGAGGGCTTAATTCAGGACCGAAATCCGAAGAGAGCCGTTAGAGAGCGCCATTAAGTGTTATTTAGAAGCTGAAATGCATATTCAACCAACATCCCTCTAAAAGAAGCGAAGAACGAAGAAGATTGTGTTACACATGTAAATACAAATCTTATACCTCTCCCTTATTTTTAATTGTGCGGCCGCAGTGAAAGAACCGAGGATAAACACAAATGAAAAAACGGATTCAGAAGAAGAACAAATGATGGTTAGGATGCGAAGGAAATGTATAAAATCTCTGAAAAACATTTTATCCCAGAAATTTATTAAATAAATGTTTATTTCTCTGACTAAAACAAAATCTAGTCAACCAAAAAAAGTGTGGCGGGTTGAATAAAATCTGTTCGCAGATCTTAGTTGGGATAGCCCTACTATCGAGGAAAGAAAGAAGCAGATTGAGTTTGAGTCACATCGGGAAGAAATATTCTAATTTTTACATGATTTCCATGTTGAAATTGGACATGGTAATCGAAACATTGGAAAAGGAAATGATTTCAAAATATAAAAACATCATAAGAGAAATAATAGTAGAATTTCTAAACTTATATATAAAGTCAAAAAACATAGTTTATCCAAAAAAAATTGGCGGCGAGACCGATATAAAGTAAAAACATGAACTCAAAATTATAAAGTCGAATTTATAGATGCAGTCATAGTCTATAAGGAATGTAAACGTATATTGGTACATCAACATCGTGACACTAAATATATTCATCTTCAACTTCTTAAAAATCGAAAGCCAGAAGAAGTACCATCTTATTATTAAATATTTTATCATTTTCGGTGCGTCTACTATTCTGAGAAGTGAAGATTATATATAATCTGCTAAAAGTAGAATTAAATGTTTGGCTGGAATTAAAAATGGTACATGGAAAACCCAGGAATCTCTCAAAGTCCGGTTTATGCAGAGGTTATGAATTTAGATGTTGAAAATATGCTTTGTTCTTTGTTTGAAGACAATTTCAACCGAAAAAGAACATCAAGAGTAACATTTTGTTTGAAGTATGGAAAACAAAAACCCTTAAAGGTTCTTAAACTGTATTCCGTGTGAAGAAATGATTTGAGCAAAGGTTAAAGTATGCCTAAAAGATTTTTTTACCTAAAAAATTTCTGACTAATATAAATTTGAAGAGGCTTTAGAGGTAATATTTAAAGATTAAACCGATTTACAATCTGTCAAGAAGATTTACTTCAAAAAGAACTAGTAAGCTTAAAAACATCTCATCATAATGAGGAGGATGTATCTTCATTTGGTTTTTATGTTCAATATTGTCTTTTGTTATCAAACCAAGTTCTGATTTCTATTATAACAAAAAAAAATTAAATGCCTTAAAATGATCTGGTATTTGAGCTTCTGGTCGCCAACGCAGTGTGAATTAAGGTTATGATGACTTCTTAGAAGACGAAGATTAAAAAAAAGAAAATCCTGCATATTAAAAATTAGGGAGATTTCAGTAAGTGATTTAAAACACTAGCTTTAAAAATGTTGCGAATATCCGATTCAAAATAATTAGCCGTCAAGAAAGGTGGCACAGTAAGATTTTGACCCCCAAAAGTCGATGAAGGTTGTACCGATGGAAGAAATAATATCGGTTTTTTTTGAAGAGAAAGGTGCATATCTTTTTAAATTTGACAGAAAAAATGATGTTTTGGATCAATGTAAACGAAATTTGCAATATGCAGGAAAAGATTGTTTCTCATAAAAAAATCCTAAGCTAAGATATCAGCATAAAGAATCTGCTAAAATGGCATTGAAGACTGGCTGACCTAACTTATAGTCGATTTGGCTACTAAATTGGATGCATATCGAACAAATACAAGTAACGGTAAAGATAAAAAGCTGCGCTAGTCGCAATTCAACCAGAAAAATAACTGCATTAATAAATAAAAACCCTTAGATTGCAAATTTGTGTTGTAATGTTCAATGTTTAAATATCCGGACATCTATGTTTTTATAAAATTATTTATCTTAGAACGACGTAATTTAAAGTAGTATATCGAGTATAAGAAGTGTATATTTTAGGCATATAGCACAAGTATCTTATACATTATTATCGATAGAAAATAATGGATTGAATTTAGAAAAGTATGGGCAAAAAAAATCGAACACTTCAATCTAAAATTTAGTATACCTGCTATGAATACCTAAAACAATTAACACAGGTTTCTTTTACACATACTAGTTTCGCAGAAATCATTAAGAATTTCTTCCATTTTTTGTTCAATTTTTTCTTGGCCTCATTCTTATTTTAAAAAATAAAACCATACAACTGATTTTTCATGGAAAGCCAACGATGTTATATCGGGTTTAAATCAGGTGATTGGGATGATTAAGAGAGTATTTCAACTAAATTTCTTTCAAAATATTAGAGAACCACCTTTGATGTATGTTTAGGATGGTCATCTTCTTTAAAATATAATTGTCTAAACTCAAATTTTTAGCAGATAATTTTAAATTTTTGCAAGAATACATACATTTTGAAATCGGTTTTTAGTGGTATCAATAAATTTAAAATTGCTTAAAACTTGTTAGAAAATACTTCCTTAATATGATACTTGAGTCATTTTGTTTAACTATTGATGCCATGGGTGAAAGGTACCTTTACCGTACTAAATTCGTTTTAAAAACAAAAATTTGAAAAAATTACCTTTTTAAATGAGTTTTGATTTCAACAAATTTAGTGATTGACTAAACTGCATATATTAACTCTTTTGGCGACAAAATGTAGTGCTTATACTTCTTTAACAAGGTTCGTGTCAGAATCATCATTCTTCTTAATTTGTACATGGTCTCATGTAAAAGAAAGCTTCTGGTTTTAAAGAAACCTTGCTTGACAACTATAAAAAAAAGTCTTAAGATTTTTTATAACCACTTTGTGGTTTACTTAATGACACACAAATGAAAACAATATCTTCTGATCGGTATATTCTAAAAAGGTATTAAAGGCATTAGTTGAAAAAATGAAAGATAAAGCCAAGAGTAATTTTATTGCAACCAAGGAATATATTTGAGGCAATAAAATCATTGTAGAAGTTGAAAAGCCCAAATTTGGTAAACGAAAATACAATAAGTTTAGGTTTGCTTGAAAGAACAACAACTCGTAAAACAATGTTGATACCTATCTCTGATAGAACTAAAGAAACACTTACCTGTATAATATTAAAACTTTTAGAGCCAAGTAGTATAATCTATACAAAGTGTTGAAAAGATTATGGGGGTTTGAAAAAATATTTTGATCACAAAACAGTTAATCACTCGCGCAGATTTATTGATTGAATCACCGGTGTTCATACCAACACGATTAATGGGAATTGATCTCAACTCAAGAAGTTTATTCTAAATCTATAGTAATTCAAAGAAAAAATTTGGTTACCTTTATTATTTGCTGTTGTAAAAAGAGAAAATAGACTATTAGGCGTAATTTCAAGGCTGTTCAGTTCTTAAAAACGCTTTTTAAAAATCAATTTCTTAATTTTATTAATTTATTGTTAACTTTAGGAAATGTTAATAAGTTATGATTGTAAAACAATTAATATAGATTTAAGCAGTAATTTTTTTTTAATTTTTGATTGCAAAGCAAATTTAGTACGATAAAGGGGGTCTGGTCCTGATGCCATATATTAAAAATTTAGGAGTTCCACCCTGCTCCTCACATACATAAACATTACCACCTTTAAAAACAAGCTACACTTGCATTCATCACTAAATAATATACGTTTCTTATCTTTATCTGAAATTAATAAATATAATTTTGCAATTTCAAATCTAGAAACCTATTGTTTTTGTTGGTAAAAGAATTTTTGAGTAGACGAACAGACATAGATTCTATACTTATTTGATTGATTTCTTATATATGCAAATTACTATACCAATTTCATAACACATCAAATTTTATAGTGATTTACGAGAGAATAATTTTAGGATTTTTTCTATAAAAATCGAAAATTCTGCGCCAATAGTCTAGTGATTCAGGATATCCGAATTCATTTCCGAAGGTCAGATTCGATTTCTAGTAAGTGCACTATTTAGCATTCGTACAAGAAATTTTACGTTTGCTGACAACCTAACCAATCAAAAGCAATTTTTCTTTGGAACGCTTGTAATATGGTAAGCTATGATCTATTCTTGGATTGTGTTCCATTTGTAGGGAAAAGCGAGTTATTCAAAAAAATCGCAATTCTATTGGCCATAATGATTTATATAAACGGAGGTCGTCTAGGTCCATGTTACGATTCGAATCCCTATTATTTATATACTTCTGTAAAATGTCATGGATTGTAGACCTAGTTACAGGAAGCTATTCCGAAAAATTTTCTATTGAAAAACTCTTTAATTTATAATTCACACTAGCGCTTTTTTTCCAGCTAAATGGATAGCTATTGATGGGATATTTAAAAGATAAAAGATATATCATTTACTGATCTATGACGTAAAATATTTAATTTTTTTAAGGTGTTGGGATCTATTTTGACATATAAAAGGTTAAAATACAAATTTATAGCTACAGATTATAATAGTCTACCAAATAAATGTGTATATACAACATTATACTCATTGTTTACTACAAAAAAATTTGAAATTACTGTTATTAATATCTTGAAATTTAGAATTTTAGTGCCTCTTGTTTTTTTTGAAACTATTTTCATGTTTTTTAGTTAAGCATATATTTTTTCATACATATTACTGACAAAAATATCTCATATTTTTGTATGTGATAAAGTATGAATCTAAATATTCATAGATTTTCCATTTATTTAGATTGCTTATAACATATATTTTCACGCATTTGAATTGATTTACAAAAAAAATTACTATCTGTAAAATATGAATGTTTAGAATGAATATTTAGAATGTATATTTATACTTAACATAAGCTACCAAACTTACCATGTGCTTAAAAACGAATACAACGATTTCTTTGCTACTTCTAAATAGTTTGAAAATAAATTGAAACTATAAAATTTTAAAAACGATAAAAAAAATGGGAAATAAAAATAAATTAAACCGAAAAAAGATTGTTTAATCTGATCTGATAAACATAACCAGAACTATTTGTTTTAAGGTTAAAAGAGACGAAACTATTTATAACAGCTATTTAGATTTAAATATGTTAGTAAAATATTATGAAAAAACCATAATACTCGATTTTAAAAACTAAATGACCCGAATTAAAATTTAAAAAAACAAAAGATTGGCCTAAATTTGATTTAACATATTTGGTATGTAAATATTTAATTTAAATTTTAAGATTGAAAAAAAACAACAAAATTTACCTAAAATTTCATTTCAAACCAATAAAAAGTGAAGTAACTTCTTCAACATGATTCCTTTCAATTTTAGTTTTGAAAACTTTTAAAACTGGAAGAATACATAAAACATATCTTAATCCTTTCGATTCAGCAATATCAGATAGAAATGTAAGTGCTTCTGAAGATACATTAATACATTCCTCATTAATTCGAATCTGAAGTATTTTCTTATTGATTTCTGTTGTATTCTTTTGCAATGGAATTATAACAAGTCTATCTAGCAACTCTTTTGGCATTCCAAAATGATTTTCAATATTTTTAGATCCTCGTATTTTGGATTTTAATTTGTTGCTAGAAAAAACTATAAGTGGACTAAAAGGTGATTCAATCGCTTTGTGTAAAAATGTAAAACATTCTAAATCCATCATATGTGCTTCATCTATAAAAAGTACTCCTGGTATCACATCTGCATTGCCACATTCTAAATATCTATTAACATTTAAATTTACTTCGTTACGTAATTTTTCTGTTATTTCACTTTTTTTAGGATTAAAAATTTGTGAAAGAATCGAAACAACATCATTTCCGTTCGGTTTAGAAGTAGAAATATCTAAATCATGTAAAGTAACTTCTTGAATTATTTCCTTTCTTCTTAAAACTTCTCCTTTCGGTAATGGAATAAAACATTCTGCTTCTATATCATAGTTTCTCTTATGAGTTTCGCATTTACCAAGCCTTTTTATTATTCCGCTATTCGATTCTATATAAACAATGTCACCTAAAGAAATTCTTTGTTTTTCAATCGTTTCATATAAAGATGGAGAAAGTTTTATTTTTTTAGATCCTTTGTTTGTCTTTAAAGTAATTATAATTTCTTTAATGGTTTTTTTATAAAATTTTATTGGATCTTCAAATTCTATTACATTTAAATCAACAACTTCTCCTTCGTAAATTTCTTTTATTTCTTTAAATCTTATTAAAATTGACTTTCTTAAAGCTTCTTGAAGAATTTCCGTTTTTTTAACTTCCGTTGAAAATACTTCTGAACCACTTATAGTATAGAAAGGGGTTTTACTCCCTATATCTTTACTTAATGCCAAGGCAAGAGCCGTCTTTCCACTACCCATAGGTCCTACAAAAAGGACTGAACGACCAGCCATTTTTTTATTTTTAACTAATTCAACAACAATTCCACAAGCTTCTCGTGCATTATATTGGCCTACCACACCACATTCTATATCTATAGGTTCTCCAACAGAATTAAGACCAAGTGATTTTATATGACTATGCGTCGATATTCTTTTTAGATCCTCTGTACTCATATGGGTGTTTTTTTGGTTCATTTTTTTTATTCAAACAGTTTTTTTTAAAAAAATATTTTGCGATTTTTTACAAAAATTTCTAACCATTTCTACTATTAAATTCAACCAAAATATATTTTTAAAATATTTTTATCCACCATAATAATTCGTATAATAGAGATTTTTAACATATTTTTATCCATCATAGTAATTCAGTATAATAGAGAATTAAATTAAAAGTGATTTCTCATTTTTATATTTTATGATTCAAAATTTTCCAAACTAAATCAATTAATAATGAAATGGTTAAGTTATTTTCCTTGTTCATTCATTAAACCTAACAATATATCATAAGTTTAAATTAGAATGAAATATTAAGATCAAACGTTTTTTAATATTTTATGATCGAAGTATAAATGCATTCTCACTCTTAAGGAGTAATTAACTTTAAGATTACTTGTTGTGACTTTAGAATTTTCTTACTTTGCCTAAAATTTCCAAAAATTAAAAAACAATAAAATAAAATAAAATTACCTATAAATAAGAAAATATTTATTTAATAGCTTTGAACTAAAAAATAAAATAATAGGAATTTTATATTTAAAAATACAATTTATAAATTTCTTATTCATCTATATTTTCTCGAATTTCATCTTCTACAAATAAATTTATTATCTCATCAAACATCCAATTTATTTCTTGATTATCTACAAATTCTATTAAATGTAAATGATCTTTATCTTCTTTAATACTTCTAGAAGCAGGTGAAGTCATTCAAGGGTTGATTATGAATATACAATATAGATGGTTAAATCAATAAATATATTAAAGATATTATGAAAAGTCAATAAGAATTTATATTAATAGTTTGTAAACGGGTAATCAAATTTTTTATAATTAATTCGAATTTTATTTTTAGTATAAATTTTAGTATAAAATTATAACATAATAATGGTAATCATATTCGATATGTTCATTACAAAAGCTTTTTTTAAGTAAATTTGTAAATATTAAAAAAAAATTTATTAAAATTTTCGTATTAAAATGAAGAAACCAATAAATTTATATTTTATGAAACAAACAAATTTAAATGAATTATATTTAACTACTAAAATAACAAATTAATAGCTGAATGAATTTTTAAAACGTATATTTAATAAATCCAAGAACTGTTTTCGGTTGTAAAATCAAAATAAAGATTTAAAAAAATAATTTTCAAAGTTTAATTATGAATTCTATTTAAATAGAACAAAGGTTTTTATTTGAAAGATATAACATGTTTTTACAACAGTGGCATATTTAATACTGCTTTCATGAAATTATCGTAGTTTGAATTGAAAATCGAAAACTGCTCTTCAATAGAACATCGGTACTTCTACAATACCTACATTCAAATCTTCCCATCTAAAAGATGTTTGGAAGCTATTTTAATGAAATGAATTGTACGAGATTGGTTAATGTACGTTACCTGGGATTTTATAGAAGAGATAAACCCACTTATAGGCACGATCGATATTAGCGGCCTTTTCACTTGATCAACTGTTTTCAACTAAATTTAAAACGGATTATATAAATATTGGTTCTTAAATTCAAGCATTCAGACTTTAAATGCCTTTTTAGTAGGTATTTCTTTTATTTTAGTTATATTTGCAGTTTAAAAGACATGTTTTTTTGTATCACACAGGCGCCAAGTCTTCTACCAAAGGTGGCGAAGGTTGATTTTCATGATTTCAAATGGTAATTACCTAACATTCGGTCCAATATTTAAAATTGTTACATAAAAAACCAACTAACTAAATCTCTGGCGCCACAACCCTGTAGAGTTCAGGCCTTCTTAACGATTCTCCTCCATTCTTCTCTATTGTGCACCAAGTTTTCCTTCCCATTGCAATACATTAAGTTTCCTAACATATTTTTCTACCTCGTCTAGCCATCCTTTTTTCGGTCTATTTCGTCTTCTTTTGCCCTCAGGTGCAGATCTAAGAATTCGGCTAAAAGTTCTCTCCTTCGGAATTCTTTATACGTATCCTAACCATCCAAGTCTTCTCTGCTTCATAATACTGACCAAATTTGTTTTTCATAAAGCTCGTAGACTTCTAGATTGTTCTAATCCTCCACTTGTTATTTAAATATTTGACTGTATATTCTTCTAAGTATCTTTCTTTCCCGTATTTCAAGGAGTGCCTCATCTCTTTTTGTCCCCACCAGTGTTTCCGAGGCCACAGTACAACAGATCTAATAACTGTCCTATGTATTTCCTTTATGTATTTCGATTTAACATGTTTGACTTCAGAAAGCGTTGCAGAGAAATGTATGTAGGTCATGTTGCCTGCTTTTATTTTTTCCTTAATCTAAAGAGAATTTCTGTTATTCTCGTTTAAAAGGGATCCCGGGTATTTGAAGTTTGATCCTCTTTCAAATATATATGAATCAATTTTAAAGAGTTCCTCGAATATTCATTACTGGGAGCTGATCATATATTTTGTTTTACTTTCATTCATTTTCAGTCCTGATTTTCCTGATTTCGGTGCTAATATTCTTAAAGTGAATCCTATATCTTCTTGTTTTCTTCCCACGATGGCTAAATTATCTGCATATGCTATGTATTGTGTAATTCCATTAAATATTGTACTATCAGTCTGCTTCGCTAACTTTCTGATTATTCCCTCTAGTGTTAGATTAAACAGTCCGCAAGATAATATATCCCCTTATATTAGTCCCATATTTATGCTAAAATCACTGGACATCTTATCAGTTAAAAATATCTTTCCTTTTGTTTGTATCAGAGTCATTTTGATTAAACAAATAATTTTCATAGGAATTTGAAAATTTCTGAGTGTGCTAACAAAAATTCTCGACGAATGCTGTTAAATGCTTGCTTGTAGTCTACAAAAAGATGATGTGTTGTGATTTTGTATTCATAGCATTTTTCAAGCATCATTCTCATAGCAAAGATTTGATCGTTTGTTGATCGGTTTCTTCTGAATCCACAATGATAATTCCCAATACATAAAAAACACTAACTAAATTTATAAAAATTTTAACATTTTGTAGACCTTATTGGTATTCTAGCTATTCACAGGAAATAGCCAAAAACATAGTGTTGTTTTCATCTTTTCAAAATTCAAACAAGGATTTTCGCATCAGTTGTGCATTCCCATTGCCAAGCAAATTGTTTTCAATGTTTTTATCGTTCTTTTACCATGTAATGGTTTATTAGTATTATAAACATATTTTGTATTAATAATTGACAAATTTTGTGTAATACTATGCTGATTCATCTAATTTCCAAGTTTGAATTGATTGAAGTTTCCCAAAAACTAGTTTGACAGTTTTCATAAATATATATTGTGGTTCAAGTGAACAAAGATATAAACAAATATTTGCTAAACTAGTTACATAATTAGGATGATAATACCATAAAAAAGCAAAGATGGAATGCCATCATATTTTAGAGAAAAGCACTCATTTGTTTTTATCAAGGACTTTACAACAACCTTATATTTTCTTGTCTCTGAAAAATTCAAGAAATTTTCTAATTTTTGATTAAAATTTACTTTTCTTAATTTTATTTAATCCGCTAAACTGTTCAAAACATGAATTTTTACAAAATGTTTGGATTTAAACTATGTTTTACATAAATCAGAACATTTAAATTTACTAAAGAAAAGGGAATTAAAAATAATATAAACAAGCTATGATTAATAAAAAAATAGAATATTTAAATAAAAAAATAAAATAAGAGTAAATTTGTCTTTATTATTAAGTTTTATCAAGAAATGAATATTTGAAAAACAAATAAGAAAAAATATAAAAATATTAGCTCGAATATATAGTTTTCTATTCTTATCACTATATTTCATTAATATTACACTTACCAGTATAAACATTTCAACACAACATTGATAAAAAATACATATATATTTCAAATAAATATAATTAATTGTCATTAATGTTATTATAGTAATCAAAGAAAAAGCTTCAAGAAGGTAAAAAAAAGCATAAATTTGGGATTTTTTTATTGGAATTTAAAAAACAGTTTTCGTTGATATCTAGAAACTTTTTAGAATTATTTTTGTAAGATGTTGTTTGTGCCATATATTTCTGGTCAATTTTAGGAAACAAACCAGGTTTATTTGGTATTTTTCCGCTTTTAAGTATTTTAGTTGCTTTTTCTGAATTTCCAACCATAATTATACAACGGTTAAAATAATTAATTAATTTTTACAAGTTTTTTTAAAAAAATAAATATTAGAATTAGATAAAAGAAAAATTCGAAATCAAACTTTAATTTCCCAGGTAAAGTAATTTTCAAAAGAAATGAAGTTACGCATTAAAACCCAACGTACCATAATTTGTGCAACAAAGAATTATATATTAGATGAATAGACTATAGAAACGTATATAATGTCTGATTTATGGTTAAAATATATGCTTCGAAGATAGAAAAATAAAATAAATATGCCATCTTCATGGGTTTTGAATATTATGGAGGCTTAAAAATTGATCGGCTTTCATTCTCTAGCATGAAACACAAAATGTTGTAAGACATAAAAATTTTTACCCTAATCTTTATGTAAGCCTTACAATGGTTTCAAAATCAAACATTGATAAAAGCTTGTAAAAGGAAATTTCTTTTTCTTAGATATTTGCTGTATAAAAAAGCTCATGTAATAGGCCTTAAAAGGCTAGCAACGAATTTAAAATGTATAAAAAAACTATTATATTATATATGATCTGATGGTGCGTTTGAAACATAAGACTACGAAAATTGAATAGAATAATTAACTGCTACTTGAATTATATTTCTTGATTTATATTGCTTTTATGTAATCGTTAGAAATTTGTTTTTAAAAACTAAAGAGTTTCTGGTAAGAAGATTTGAAAAGAATGTATAGGGCATATAAAATTTTTATGTGAATAATAGGTTGAATAAATTTCTAGAACGGAATATCTGGTAACCTTAGAAATGTTGGTTTCTATTTAGTATACTGTTGAAAGAAAATCTCAAATCAAAATAAAGCATCAGATATCTTATTTTCAAGCAACAAGCAAAGATAAGTCGATTTCTAAGTTTAAGATTTTATTTAAAAAATATCACATCTTTTTATAACAGTAGCTAATGTTATATCGATTTCATGACATTAACTTGTTCTAGGTTTAACATAAATAACTGCAATCCTAATACTTTATTGTTGCTTCTCGCGATACCTAAGTTTCAAATACTTTCATCTAAAATTTGAGCAGAACCTATTTAATAGGCGAAGTAGTTGCCTGGATTTCCTTTATGTTCTTTGCATGGAGTGTGATCGAAGGCTAAAGCCCATCCTAGTTTCCCCGAAAACTATACAGTATTCCAACTTACTCTACACTTACCGACCCACATAAACTTCTAACTAAGATTTGTTTCAGTGACCTACATCAGTTTCAACCGGAAGTGAAATGTAATATTAACAGGTATAACCCGCTACTTAGCTCTCCTTGTTTTCATGTTTTTATTTTCTATATCTCTCAGGCGCAAAGTCTTCTAACCCGAGTGAGCAAGGCTAATTTCGATGCTTTTACATAGCAATCGGATACAATTTTAGCTGCTGTCTTCGATTTAGTTACACAAAAAGCTACAAAATATATTTTATATAAAGTTTTGCCATTTCCTAGATTTCCTCTTCCTTATAAAAACTCGCGTGGAACAACTGAAAAGGTAATGTGTTTTTATTTCAACGAAAAATTCAAACAATGATTTCATACATTATTATACCTATTCATTGACAAGCAGAAAGTTTTTTATCTGGTTATCTGGCTGCACCCTGATCTTAAGAAAAATAGGAATATTTAAATTTTTGTGCATATGGCTCATAATTTATTATTAAAGCTGTGCGTATGGAAATAATCATAAAAACCCACGTTTTTCATAAAATAAAAGGATATAAGTATTCTATTTTAAACAAAAGAAAACCCACCAACTAAGTTACGGCAAATCTTAAAAGAGTGATCTATTGAAGCATTTATAAATAACTTTTCGATATCAAAAGATGAAAAAAAATATTAAATGACTATGTTTTAGGTATTTCAAGTCGTACAAACAGAGAGGATAACTAACCACGATTATACAATAAGCTTATATTACCTATTATTAAATATATGGATTTATCAGTCATGTATTAAAATATTCGATGCTTTTTTTACATCATAAAACCATATGTACTTCCTTGGTACCTTTATTTAAACACAAAATACGAATTTTCAGCAAAAAAACAAATAAAGCTTTTTGTAGTATAAATGGATTACATTAAGAATATCTGGTTTTTAAAAGTATGGTTTTATATCCATTTTCCTAGGTGATTCACTATGCCAGGTGCAGAATCGGCTTGGAGTATTCTCTGCTTGTCGTAAGAGGTGACCAAAGGTGTCTGGTTCGTTAGGTATAGGCTGAGCCTAGGGCTAAACACCATTTCTTAAAAACCACCTCGTTACAAAACCCGAATAGGTAAACAAACCCAGTGGAAAAAGACCGGTAGGCGGAATTACTGAGTGCGGCCAAGATCCGTGCAGGGGTGTAGTGTCAAGGAGGATGATGATACCAAGTTCCCAAAATGAAATACTAATGATCATGATTAAAAATTTATATAGCATAGGATGATGTATTATACATTGAATTCAGAATATAGATAGTTCATCTGGTCATGCAATTTATAGAGATTGCGAAATATGCTTGATTATTGTTTTTGGAATAAATATGCTATTTAAAAGCTCTTACATAAAATTGAATTGGTAATTAGAGGTATACCCAGAGAAGTCATTCTTAAGCAGAGATGGAAAGCGCCTCTGCAAAAGCTTAATCTCAACTAGAAGCTATGATTGTGGGGTTTTTTTAACAAAATTCAAATGCGTTGCGACTAAGAATAAAGCACAAAAAGTAAACGAATAGGATTTTTCTTTGTTCCACCTTAGAACACCGACCACATATATTGTATATCGTATTTTTACTCAGGTGAGTATCAGTGAAACAAGCTGTTCATGTTCGCGACGAGAACAACCTTTTTCTTCCTCTCTGTCTGATTCTACTATTGCGCGCCTTCGGTTTTAGTCAGAAAATCTCATCGAGACGAATACGTGTACGCATTTAAACAAGTGATTGTGAACAATACCTATATCTTATACATGTTTAATTTGTCTAGGAATAATGCTAAGAAATATATTGACAGTTCAAAAGCAATTAATTTCCCCATTATTTGCAAATAATATTTTGATACCTATTTTTTATGTTATTTCTAAATATTTTTAAGTAGAGAGAAGATAACCAAATTAAAAACTTATCTGGTTGTCGATGAGTGTGTATAATTATTGTTGGCATTTTAATGGAAGATATCGCGCATTGCATTCATAGGATGATCCCCCTATGATGGCAAGTTACAGCAGATTAAAAGAAGTAATTGGAAATTTTTCGGCTGTTCATCCTTGAAACTGAAAGATAAAACAGGAATAAAATAAGATAGCAAGCAAATAATTGAAGTAATTATAGGGGACGTAGATATGTCAAAAAGACGCCAATGGAACTAAAAACATGCTGCAGATGGATTCCCACAAACTGAAAAAGGATAAGGAACGAACTCAAGGCATTTTAACATCTAAGAAATTTTCAAACTGCAATCAAAAACCATCAAAGTTAGAAGAGTATTTTAAAAATCTGCATGGCCGTTAAGGTAGCATAGAATCAACGGCTTAAAGTAGAAACTGTTCGATTCGAACCCGGTTTTACTTTTAATCGCTGTGTGGGTTTAATTTCGAAGTTCTTATTAGAAGTATTCTATCAACTGGTATATCTGTGTGCAAATGAAAAAAACACACTTAATCGCGTAAAAATTAATATGGTTCTGCGCATTGATAATTGCAAAAACAGTATGAAATTCCAAAACACTCAAAAAAACTCAGCAGAGTTCGTTATCGAAGGATTAATTCGCTCACGTATTAAAGATCTCAGTAAAGATATTTTACTGCGGATAATAGAAGGCATAAAAGCAAGTCTATTAAAGTATAAGTATAATTAGATGTGCCAGCTGATGCCGATAATTTGAGCCGGCTTTGGGTATCTGTGGATATTTAAATAAGAAGAAACTATAGATTGATTTTTATTTTGGAGACACTGAGGCTTACTTTCAAGAATTGTTCTTTTCAATCGATCAATTTTTTTAAGTATCACATACTATATAATGAAATTGAATCAATATTTTTGGATTTGGCTTTGGCGAGGATAGATTAAAATCTAGGTTTCTTTCACACATGAAACGAGAATTATTGAAAGTCAAAATAATACATTGTGTGTTGCATCGCTTTGTAATTGCTTCATATTTTTGCTAGAAACTTTATAGGATACCTAAATTACAGCAATGAACGTATTAAAATATATCTGTTAAGGTGTGTCTTATCATTTTCATTTTTCGTGTCTTTTATAACGTTTTTGGCGCTACCTATCGCTGCTTTTATATCATACCAGAATAAGATGGTGCTTCAAAAGACGCATACGTAGCTGGATTCGAATTATGTTAAAAAATTGTTTAGTTACTGACTAGTTGAAACTGTGATTGAGTAAAAGATTTTGAGACTAAGAAAATCATTTTAATACTAGCTCCTTAGGATATATATTTATTGCTTAAAAAACCGGCCATTTTTTGTACAATTTAAAGAACTTTATTTAAAAGTATCACATCTTTTTAAAATAGTGGCAAGTGTTATATTTGTTTTCATGACATTAACGCAGTTTTAGGTTTAACATAAATAACTGCTACCCCAAAACTCCATCAGTAACCCCTGCGATACCTACGTCCCAAAGCCTTTCATCTACCAGGTGTGTAGAACCTAATTACTAGGCGAGGGTTGCCCGGAGTTCTTAATGTCCGTTGCATGGAGTGTGATCGAAGGCCGAAGCCCCCCCTGGGCTCCCCCAAGACTATGCAGCATTCCCACTTACTCTACACTTTCTGAACCCAATAAACTTCTAGCTAAGATATATTTCAGAGAATTACATGGGGTCCACCTAGACAGTGCAATGTCATACCAACAGGTATAACCTGCTACTTAGCTCTCCCGGCTTTTAATGGTTTTTTGTTTTATATCTCCCAGGCGCTAAGTCTTCTAACCCGAGTGAGCAAGGCTAGGTTTCCATGCTTTTACATGGCAATTACCTACATGTTGAGCTGCGGTCTGCAATCTGGTTACATAAAAAACTACAAATAAATTTGTAGGAAAAGTTTCTCCATTTCTTAGACCTCTCCTCCTCATACAAACTCCCATGGAACAACCGAAGATGCAGTGTGGTTTTATTCCCACCAAAAATCCAAACAATGATCTCACACCAGTTTCATACACTCATTGCCAAGCAGAAAGTTTTTTATGTGGTTATCCTCCCTCCACAAATTCAGTACAAATATAATAGTTAAATAAAAATAAATTTTATTCATTCGAAAATTAGAAATTTATAATCTAGTTTGAATTAAAACCTCTTAAAGATTTGTTTTCTTGTTAAAATTTTAAAAAAATGAAGAAATACAATTATGCCGGTTATTACACAATCATTTTAAATCACTGAGCGACACACTCAACAGATATTTTTCTAATTAAAATATTACCAAAAGTAAAGATGGATACCAATCCATTTCCATACAACCTAAATTTGTATGATGATAGTGATTAAAAAAATCATCATTTAGAAACGTGAAGCACTGAACATATTCAAATGGAATTCGAGCAATTGAATTAAACCCATAATGGTATATACAATCAAAACATTATTTGGTTTTGGAAAACGAAGAATTGCAGTTACTTCTACCTTTTGTCACAAATTTTCTGTTTTTATGGATTTTTGACACTTTTGCACATAATATTTAAAACGAGAAATCGCTCACATGCAAGTGTTGACATACAAGTTTCTGTTTCATAAAAAGGCTCGCTTCACAAATATTATACTAAATAAGCAAGGACAGTCTAGATATTTATATATAAAATATTTCTATGTATGTGATATAAAAAATTGGATTTTTTTTAACTGAAGAACAAATTTGCAAAAAAATCGAAAGAGTTTTTCATTAACGTGCAGAAACATATTCTCAGGTTTAAAGAGGCGCCGTTCATTTAGAAGGATAAGAAACACAAGTATAGAAATTGCGTTTATTCAAACAGAAATTTAAATACAAGGAGAAGTTTTAGAAGGATCAATATCTTATCAACAAAGTTGTGTTTTATGGCTCTAAAAACGTTGTTTGGTATGTGTAATAACGACGATACGATTTTTTTCAAGAAGATCGATCAAAAGGTTAAAATAGGGACAATAATTCCGAAATATATTTTTTGAAGAAAAAATAGAACTAAATCGGAGCATTTAAGATTTAAAAACCAAATCATCATGATACCGATTTAATTGCAGTTTTCATAATCACCTTTTAACTTCGAAAAGATTCAAATACACTAGAAACAATCAAATGTGGAGTAATAATGTCTAAAAAGGAAAAAACAATTGGAAAATGGGGATGTAATACCGATCGAATTTTTTATACATTTAAATATCAAAATACTTTTAATATAAAACAACTTGATATACTATTTCTAAAGCTTCTAATGAATAAAGTGCATATCGGATTCATCCATTGATATTGAAGGCCTATCATGTTAAAGGTACACAAATGACTATGATAAAGTGACGGCACAAAATAGATAATTTACATCAATGTCTTAAGATATCCTTTAAAATCATAACTCAAGCTTTTTTGTTTAGTATTGACATAAGTTAAACGATTAATACTCCGCTTTGTCATCCAAACATTTTTTGAAAAAAATGAAGGTACAAATGGATGCAAATATTTATGCCTACGCCAATGTAATTGTTATACCTGTCTATGAAGCAGATTTTAGATATCGAATAGAATTTACACAAAGACTATATTTCAAAAATGATTGAAAACTTTATATAGCCAATCTAAATTTAGCATCCATCTTAAAAGAAAGTTAAAAAAAGCAACATAACTTTTTTGAAGCTCGAATTTCGTCGTTTGTAAATGATAGAAAAAAAATTTCGTTTCTTATCTACCCGTATTTGAATATTGAAAAGTTGAGTGAATTGAATTAGAGGAAATTTTATTGTCTTACATCTACAAGCTAATATTCACTATATATCACCGAATCGTCATAAATAACTTAAATAAACCAATAATATATTGCAGCAATACGCATTTAACAAATTTTAAAAATAATTACATTGCGCAAGATTTTGTAAGTTAAAATTTGAGCTACCTAGATCTTTAGATTGAAATTAGAATTTTGTTGAAGCTATAAAAGAATCAAAAATGGCATTTTTCACGGGTAAAATAGATAAGTCTGTAGATATTGGATATGAAACTAGCAAACCTAAAAAAAGATAGGCAGATTAAATTTTCAACAATCAAATCATGATTTGTTTTAAAATTACTAAAAATGAAGTTATAAAATATTGCAGAAAGTATTTTTTGTTTCTTAAGTTCTTTTTAATACTTTATTTAAAAGTAACACATCTTTTTTAAAACAGTGGCAAGTGTTATATTTGTTTTTATGACATTAACGCAGTTCTAGGTTTAACATAAATAACTGCTACCCCAACACTCCATCGGTAACCCCTGCGATACCTACGTCCCAAAGCCTTTCATCTACCAGGTGTGTAGAACCTAATTAATAGGCGAGGCAGTTGCCCGGAGTTCGTTAATGTCCGTTGCATGGAGTGTGATCGAAGGCCGAAGCCCCCCCTGGGCTCCCCCAAGACTATGCAGCATTCCCACTTACTCTACACTTTCGGAACCCAATAAACTTCTAGCTAAGATATATTTCAGAGTTGTTTCTTAAAATTACTTAAAAAAATTTAATTGTTTCATGTGTAAAAAAACTATCAATTATTAACATCGTTGTTAACATAGCCTTATAAAAGCTTTCAGAATTTATTTTTTCTTTAAATTAAACTGAAATTATAGTATTTTTTAGAAAGTTCCAAATATTTTGATCCATCTTGTCATTCTATAGATATTTTTGTACAAAATATATCTATATTGAATTAGTTCAACGTCGTTATAGCTAAAATATAAGAATATTTTGCTGCCTCACATACAATAATATTTTACATATTAATTTCTTCTTTATTCAAATTGAATTAAAATATTCAAAAAATGTATTCATATATTAAAATAGCACTAGTAAAAACCTTTCTAATTCCAAGTAAAATATTTCAAAAATAGTTTGCTTTCTATGAAAAGCCCAAAAGAGGTATTTCAATAAGATATTAGTTTAGTAAATCTCTATCTAATATCTGAATATTAATTTAAATAAAGAAGAATAAGACAACCAATTGTATATGATATGTCTATAGCATTGACAAATGTATTATTTTAAATAAATATAAAGTTAATCTATAATGATAATCTCTGGCAGAAAGATTTTACCAAAAAATATTCATTTTTTCTGATTTAAAATCAAAAAGATACAAAAAAGAAGAAAATATATGTGAAATCTTACTTTTACACTGGTTTAGAGATATTCCTATTTTTTTTAATTTTTAATTTACAAAATATTTAACAAAAAAACAAAAGAAATTTTTAAGAAATAAAAAAATGGAACAAAAAAAATCTTTTAATTGGTATTTTTTGATCCAAATTAATCCAAAAAGAGAAAATTGTTCCAAATTTTTGATTTTAATTGAAATATTTTATATATTTTTTAAATTGAATATTTAAATTTTACCTAAAAAGGTTAAATAAATTTTTGCGAAATTTGAATCTTAAAAGAATAAATTGTTCTAAAATTCTATTTTTAATTAAAATTTTATTTTATAAAATAATTTATAAATTTATACCTATGAAAATATTTTTGTCATTGTTTCTTTTATATGTGAAAAAAAGTTTTTTATCAAATCCAGATGTCAAATGTTTATTTACAGAGAGTGCCTATACATTAATTGATATGAAGAAAGTTGCAGAGGCATATTGTTCTTATTTAATTGAGAATTATGAAGATAGTAAAGAAAAAGTGTGTCTTAAGACCAAAATGAAAGTTAAGAATTTTGATGAGTCAATTAATAAAAAGGTATTTGCAATCGATATAGGAGGAACATACCTTAAGATATGTATTGTTCATTTTATTAATAACGAGAGTAATGTTTTAAATTATGAAAAATTTGAAATAAAAAGAGAATTAAAAACGAAGGAAGTAGATTTGTTTGAGTGGGTTGCTCAAATGTTAAATGAATATTTATCTGATAAAGGAGAAGAAACCACTGGAATAAAAGAAGGCGCAATGACATTTTCATATCCGATAAAACAGGATAATTGCCATAATGGAGAAATCTTAAGTTTTGGCAAAGATTTTCCATTTCGTCCAATCGATCTCAGTGAGCCAAAAGATCCAGTAAAGCTTTTGAATAATGCTTTGAAATGTCTAAAAATTGATTTGGAGATAAAAATTATCTTAAATGACGCAAATGCTACATTTCTTTCAGGATATCTTACAGATTCTTCAACAAAAATGGGAATAGTTCTTGGAACAGGATCAAACTGTGCATTTTACACTGGAGATATGGTAAACGATCAAATCGAACTAATTAATTCCGAATGGGGAAAATTCGATAACGTGTCATTTAAGAAAAGCAAATACGATGATATTATTAAAGAAACTGTTCTAAGTGAAAATGCTGTGTATCAAAACGTTGATTATATGATCGGTGGTGTGAAATTTATTGAAATAATAAATCTTATGTACAAAGATTTTACAAATACCAACAAAACGATTTCAAAAGAAGAAATTGCCCAGATAAGAAATCAGAGTGATGAAAATAATGGTAATATTGAGAATTTGGAATTAAAAAAAAAGATATATGAATACTTTAAATCAAGATCGATTTCAATTCTTGCCAGTCTAGTCATTGGAATTGTTGAAAAAAATAATTTTAAAGGTAAAATAGGCATTAATCTCAACGGTTCAGCATTTAATGGTTGTGGTGAATGGAAAAAATTAAAAGAAATGCTCGATGAACTTGCGAGATCTATGGAAATTACAGATGTAGAGTTTTCTATGTCTTTTAATGAACATGCTTCATTATTAGGATGTGCCTATGCATTGGTTTGTAATCCAAAGTCTATTGATTAAAATATTTTAAGTAAATATTTTTTATTGTTTGGTTTTTTAAACTAGAATTTTATTTAGTCTTATAAATATTATTTTCACTCCTGCCTTGTGCTGGCGTTGAAGAAGTATTAATGGAATCTTTTTTATTGATTGAAGGTCATTATTTTGATTTATTTTCACATCTTCGTAGGTGTAAAAGAAATAATTATTATATAACTATTTTGAGGTCTTAATGTTGTTGCTCACAACTGAATTTACGACAACTCTCGATATTAGTTACAAACTTGTACAACTTTGAATTTTTCGCAAAATATCGTATAAATTTTTCAAAAATTAGTACATCATTTAAAATTATTTAAAATAACACAAACTACAACTCAAATATGTTCGTTCATAATTTATCAGATCACAAAAGAAATTTTTTAAGTAAAGATTTCTTCAATAAAATATTTATTTTATCTTAACTTTCAACTTTTATTAATTTACTAAATTTAGAAAAGAAAAAAAATATTTCTCTCGCTAGAAATACACCATTCAAATCAATAGAAAAAAAATATTTGTATATAAATAGTCAATTAAAGTATATATAACAGTATATACACAGTGAAACATCTATGAAAGTGTTAGATTATATGATACACTGAATATATTACTAAGTTATAAAAAATATAGAAATATTTCCAAGAAAAATAAAAATTCAATCATAATTTATATTTTAAATAGTAGTTGAAGTAAACAATTTAGAAATTAATTTTAATAAAATTTTAAATTTATTTATTAGTAGAGTATAAGTCATATTATAAAACAGCAGAATATATTCTCACTCATTGAATTTTAATAAAAAAAATCATCAAATAGTTTAATTTTTATGTTCCATTACCAAATCAGCAGTAACTAAATTATTTTTTTTAAATAAAATACATTTTATAAATTTAATCGTATTTATAGTCGTCAATTAAATAATTCGAATATTTAAAATTCAGAGGAAGATAATGAGAATGAAATGATAAAAGATAAAAAAAATATTTAAAAGACAGAAAAATTGTTACCCGATTTTTATAATTAAATAATTCAAATATTTATAAATAATTACTTTATATTTATTTAGGAAGTTTTTAAGATTTTTTTATGAAATTTCTGATTCTTTATTTCGTTAAAAAACACTACGTATTTGCAATATACTTATAAATTATTTTTTCAGAAATGTAAATGATTTTCAACAAAATTTGTATTATTTTTATAAATTATTTTTTTAGAGATTTAAATGATTTTTAAGAAAATTTGTATTATGTATTTTTTAAGTAGTTTTGTTAAAACGATTCCCTACCAAAATTAATATTTTATAATATTTTTTTATGAATTATTCTTTATTTTCTTTCTTTTAAGATTTCATTTTGTAATAATAAATTGCTTTATAAATTTGTTATTTTCATTAAAATTGTATTTAATTTTCTTGATATTTTTATAACTTTACAACAAATATTTTGTTTTCCATTGGTTAGCGATAAATAAAAAATTGATTATAATTTCTAACGATATAATAATAAGTTAGAGGTTGAGGGGCCCTTGGTATGAAAATAAAAGAATGTGGATTCTGTAGATCAAAAAAATTAGTATTTTTATTAGAAAAAATATATTGTGAGGAGTGTGAGGTGTATTTCAAATTTAAAAATAATAATTATGAAGCGTGTCATCTTCCTACAACCGATATAAATAACTGTATTCCTATTAGAAGACAGATATGTGACAAATGTATTGAAACAGATTTGGAAAAATCTATACGATGTAGAAATTTTAACGAATATTTTTTAAAAGTTCATTTTTGTAATTTCTGTAAAGACAAGCTACGACTTTATATGAAAACACTGTTTTATAAACGAGTAATGCTTTACAAACAACAGAAAAGAGTGGTTGGTTTCAGATCTCTGCTATTTTATATTTTTATTGCCTTATTTTCTATTTTTTATCGAGTTTTCAGACCCTTTGTATTTCTGTACCATGAAAAATACGCATTTAAATTGAGTATTTCATTTATTTTTAAAAGATTGATATTTCTTTTGTTGTACTTTAGCATTGGAAAAGAGGTTTGTTATGTCTTTTTTCTCATCTATTCACTTTATTCGCTTACACTTTTAATTGAAACATACTTTTTGGTTCCTCTTATTCTTGATGAAAATCAAAATGACGATAATTTGTTGGTTGAACATATCGATAGGCTTAGAATTGAAGAAAAGGATACGAAACCAGATAAAAAGTAGTGAATATAAAATTTTAAAAATTAAATTATTTTTTAATTTAATTAATATTTTATGATATTGTTTATATAATCTTAAAAAGCTTCTAAAATAGTCTATAAAAAAATATAGAAATTAAATATTTATCTGATACGTTTAAAGTCTCGATTCCATGTTTCTTAGTTTAAAGAAGTTTACAGACCAATCAACTTTATATTTAAATTTATTTCTTTTGTTCATACAATTTTTATATTCAATTATATTTTTAGTTCTATTAATAGCTTGATTTCCATAATTTAAATTTTATTTCTTATTTAGAATTTGATTTGAGTATGTATTTATTAAAATTCAAGTGTGATTAATATTTAAATATGTTTTATATTTTATTTTATTTTTGGAGAATTAATTTTAAATGTTTATATTACAAACTAAGTATACTTTTAATCTATTTTTAGTATGCTTGTTTTATTTGAAGGCTCTTTAAAATTTTATATTTATACATTATTTCTTGAAAAGTATTTCTAATTTAATTTTATGAATACGGAGTTTAAACAAATTAAATTTAAACTTATTATTTCAATATTAATCCTTATGTAATATAAATTTCCTTTTAACATCTCTTTACTGGATAAAAATATATGTAATATAGATTTCCTTTTATCATCTCTTTACTTGATAAAAATATATTTAATAAAAATTTAGCATAAATCTTAAACCCTAGTGATTTCAGAAACCAAACTGAAGCAACTAACATATTGATTCTTGAATATAACAATCAAGATAGGTTTGGTCCGAAGAAAATAATTTAAAGACGAAAAACGTACCTTGAAATTTGATATCTTATTCGTAGATAGAAACCGAAAACTACATTCAAAGTTATATAAAACAGAAAAAGTGTAATAGTTAGTGTGAAAGTCTTAAATTGATTTGATTTAGAAATAATAAACTAGATTCAAATATGGGTTTCTATGTTTTAGAATTATTTTTAAAGGAACAGGTTATTTTCATCACCTTGAATTTTTAAAAATTAATCATGAATTTATAGATTTGCTGCTATTATAATTTTTAATATGAATCTATTAGAATTATAATTTTTAATATGAATCTATTGGAATTATAATTAAAAGATACTTTACAAATCTTGGTGATTATTAATGAATATTAAGTTTAAGTCTTCAAAACGAATTAGGTGTCATTCTGTTCGATAAATTCTTGAAAATGAGTATGCGGAAATAAGAATAAATGTTAGAATAAAAATTGATGTCAAAATTCGAATAAATAGATTGAACATATTTATTTTTGCAAATATAATTAATTCTATTACACTTTTTGAACGTGTTGAGCGAGAATAACCACATTAAAAACTTTCTTTCTTTCAATAAATGTCTAGAATTGTTTAAAAATCATTGTTTACATCAGTGGGACATAAACACACCGAATATTTTGTCGAATTCCTCATAATTCTACGTTATACCAGATTAAAAGAAACTAATGTGAAACTTCTATTTGTTTATCCTTGATACTAATAGGTAAAGAAGTACTGGAATATGTAACTAACCAATTGAAAATATAATCGTTTGTTCATTAGAAAATTTATAATTCTATTGTTTGGATTTAAAAACCAAGGAAGTATGATCTATTGACCAATATATTACCCTAATTTATAACATTGGTGTAGATATTATTCTTTATAATATTAAGTTCTCAAAGTAAAGAAAATTCTCTTAATATGTTCTAAGATATTCCTCATATATTTTTAATACAGACATTCTGGATCTATAATCTTCAGAAGTACTAATTTTATTTATCAATTTAAGAGATTAGAGTCGAGATTTACGTCTATTTAAAGTGATAAAAAGGGTTTTAAAACATATAATATCAAAAAAAATCATTCTAAACCCACTATAATATTACAGAAAAAAAGGAAGCCAATCTTAAATATTTCAGATGTGACTTATGTTTCAGAAATATAAAATCGTAAAGAAATAAGAAACCTTTGACTTGATATAAAATAAATACTTTACATCCAACAATTCCAAAAAATCATATATCTCACACAAGAAACATAAAAATGCTTTTTTAATATTTCTTAACGGTGAAGATATTTTTTATGGTAATATTGGCTTAAACCATTAATTAAAGTCAGATTGGATTTTAAAAATAAATTTAATATCGGTTATTGTTTATATTTTACTCAATATGAGAGGAAAAAAAATCTTTATGTAATTAAATTATTCATTAACGTTTTTCTTTTTTCATAATAATTATATTAAAACTAATTATTATAAACTGAATACACGGTTTGTGGTGTCTTAAGTATTTAATATCGCAAAATATTTTACTGAAAATTAGTTATTCTTGATTCTTATAATTCCATAATTAGTAAAATTAAACAAAACTAAACTGTAATTTAAAATTTTTAACACTGAATTGAATACCTCTTAACTATAACTTTATGAATTAATTTCATAATTTTTACTGTTTTTTAAAATTTATATTTTCTATTTCTACTTGTTTAGGTTTCAAACTTAATTATAACTTTATAAATTAATTTCATAATTTTTACTGTTTTTTAAAATTTATATTTTCTATTTCTACTTGTTTAGGTTTCAAACTTAATTATAACTTTATAAATTAATTTTATAATTTTTACTGTTTTTTAAAATTTATATTTTCTCTTTCTACTTGTTTAGGTTTCAAACTTAATAAAGCAATACATCTTTTATAAAAAAAAATAAATTCATACCCTTTATATGGCATCATTGACTTTGAAAGATATAAAAATACAAAAATCGCATCAACTTATTTCTGAACCGATAAAATTCGATTTAATATTTGACTGTCACCGGGAAATACAAGACGATGTGGAATTTACAGTAATATATAACGGAGATGCAGAAACAGAAGAATATGATCAAGTACTGTGTAACGAATTGGTTGGTCCTATTCCCAAGGGAAAAGTCGGTTTTTCTTTGGAAACTGTACCACCAGTAGTTGACAAAATACCTGTAGAACAGTTATTTGGAGTGACTTCTGTTATTATTATTGGTAAATATCATGAGCAGCAGTTTATTCGGATTGGATTTTTTGTAAATGTTGAGTATCCTGGTATACCAAATTCCGAACTTACTTTTTACGAAGAGAATGAAGAAGAAAGTGATTTGGAAGAATTAAGTGAAGAGAGTTCAGCAACAGAAGAAGAAGAGAATATTCCTGATTTGGTTGCAGATGAAAAGGAAAATAATTTTGAAGAAGAAAAAGAGAAAAATGAAGAAAATTTGGCGGAAATTATTGAAGAAATAAAAAATGCAAATGAAGAAACCAAAAATTCTAATTTACAAATCCAAAGTGAAATTTCTAATATGAACGAAGAGGTAATTGAAAAAATGAAAGAAGAAAAATTAGTCTCAGACGAAAAAAGCATCAACCCAGAGATTTCAGGTGAAGTAGAAGAAAGCAATTTAAAAGATATTTTAACAGAAAATCTTTCCCCAAAAGATGAAGCAAAGACAGAAGAAATACCCATTGAAAACCGTATATCCATAAACAATCATGTTTTAGATAAAACTCTCATAGAAATTGAACTTGTTGAACCTCCGTTGAAAACAGTATTTACTATAAAATGGTCTGAAAACGATGAAAGTCTCTGTGAGTCTAGTATTTACGATGAAAGTGTTCATACAGAAGAAAATGAATATCAAATCGATGAAAACAGCAGCAAAGAATCAGAAGAAAATATAAATGAAGAATCTCATCATTCTTCTGAAAAACAACCAGAAGAAAATATAAACGAAGATTCTGAAGAAAACCAAACAGAAGAAAGTAAAAATACGAATCAAGTATCAAAAGAAAATAAAAAATCTATCAAAACAGAAAAAAATAAAAGTAAAGATCAAAATCTTAAATCCACTAAAAGACCAAATAAAAACGAAACCAACAAAAAAAGTAAATTGAATTAATTTAAAGTTATTAAAGTTTTATCTCTCAATTCTATTCTTTTAATTATTTTAATAAATCTTTCTTTCCAATTAGAATCCTATGTAGTTCTATTCTTCTAAACATTTAACTAAATATTTCTTTCCAATTAGAATCCTATGTAGTTCTATTATAAACCACATATAAAAATATTTAATACATAGTTAGAATCCTATGTAATTCTTCTCATTTAATCAAAATATTAAATATCCATTCATACATAGAATTCTTCTAAAATTATTCTTTTAAATTATTTCTACTTTTTACAAAAACAATAAAATTACTTTTTATTATTTCCATAATTCTTAGAAAGAATTTTACTTGCAAAATATCACATCTTTCTATAAATTAACATATTTTTTTATATAACTTGTATAACCTTAACACTATTATAGGTTGTAAAATATCACATCTTTCTATAAATTAACATATTTTTTATATAACTTGTATAACCTTAACACTATTATAGGTTGTAAAATATCACATCTTTCTATAAATTAACATATTTTTTATATAATTTTTATAACCGTAACACTATTATAGGTTGTAAATAAATAACAGGCACTGATCCATATCAGTATTCCTCTAAAAATCTACATCTAAAAGATATTCATCTATACTGTTTTTAAAACATAATTACAAAGACAGAGAAGTTGCTTAAAGTTTGTTAATATATATATTTGTTTGAGGTATGTTAGTTGATATAAATAGACTTTATTTACCCAAGAACAATTAAATTTTCACATAGTCTATACCTCATGGATTAGATAAACTTCAATTAAAATGTATATCAATAGCTTAGAAAAAGTCCATCCAGACCTTTCTATGCCTTACATATTGCTATAATAAGCTATTTATCCTTCCTGTCATTTTTAAGAAATATTTTTGTATATCTCAAACGCCAAGTCTTCCAACAGAGTAAGTAAGACTAGGTTTCCATACTTTACACAGTAATTACCTACATGTTCAATATTTTTTTTGCAATTTAAATACATAAAAAACTTCCCTGTAAAATATGTTTCACTATTTTCTAAACAACCTCTCCTTCATATAGAAACTACATAGAACAAATGAAAGGATGGAGTAGTTATTTCCTATAAAATATAAACAACCTCTCCTTCATATAGAAACTACATAGAACAAATGAAAGGATAGAGTAGTTATTTCCTATAAAATCTGAACCATTTTTCCATACAAATTTCCTATTTCTCCTATTATTTCCAAACAGAAAGTTTATACTTCTGTTACTTTCTTTTAAACATCTATTCTATAATAATTACATTACAACTATCAATAATATAAAACTTATATTTTATATTTGTTACCTATCACTTTTATTAAAACATTATTCTAACGTATCAATACCACTAGAACATATGAATTATAATTAATAAAACTAAAACTAAGAACATATTGCTTACTTATCTTCAATACCAATAGAACATATGAATTATAATTAATAAAACCAAAACTAAGAACATATTGCTTACTTATCTTCAATACCAATAGAACATATGAATTATAATTAATAAAACCAAAACTAAGAACATATTGCTTACTTCTCTTCAATACCACTAGAACATATGAATTATAATTAATAAAACCAAAACTAAGAACATATCTTCAATACCAATAGAACATATGAATTATAATTAATAAAACTAAAACTAAGAACATTGTATTTCTATAAATAAACTCTCAATAAAAACAAATATTATAAAATATATTCAATCAACAAACAACAATAATATTTCTAATAATTTAAATTGAATTAACTCACTCTCTTAATTCTAATAAGCATTTTGATTTATAAATATATAAGAAATACCCATATATTCTTAAATTCTTATATTCTTATATTCTTATACCCATATATTCTTAAATTCTTATATTCTTATATTCTTATATTCTTATATCACCTTATATTACCTTATATTCTTATATTACCTAATACATCCTTATATATCCCCATAATTTCTCCTTATATTACCTTATATTACCTAATACATCCTTATATATCCCATATCCCCCTTATATCCCCATAATTTCTCCTAAATTACCTAATATAATCCCCCTTATACACTCTATCACAATCTTATATTCCCTTATAAATTTATCTTCCTCTTTATTTTCTTTATAAATATTTTTACTTTCTTTAAACCCCTTCTCAATTATCTTTTAAACAAATAGAATATAAAAGTGAATCAGACTTTCATTCTAATAAATGCTTAGACATGACTATACTAGACGACATAATGAAGTGGTACGATACATACATTTATTCCTACTAAATAGATATAAATATAAGTCTTAAATCCTTAAATCTATTAAATCCTTAGAAGTATGAAAGTTTTCAATACAAATTAATATTCTAGTAATTCTCCTTAAATCTATTAAATCTATTAAATCTAGTAAATCTCCTAAAATATATTAAATCCTTAAATCTATTAAATCCTTAAATCTAGTAAATCCCCTAAAATCTATTAAATCCTTAAAACTAGTAAATCTATTAAATCTAGTAAATCTCCTAAAATCCTTAAATCCTTAAATCTAGTAAATCTCCTTAAATCTAGTAAATCTATTAAATCTAGTAAATCTCCTTAAATATATTAAATCCTTAAATCTAGTAAATCCTTAAATCTAGTAAATCCCCTAAAATCTATTAAATCCTTAAATCTATTAAATCTATTAAATCTTAGAAATACATTTAAATACACATTATAGATAAGTTATACTTAATAATATATTCTTATAAATACAAGTATTATTCTAACAAATCTTTATAATTATAAATACACTTATTAAGTTATACTTAATAATATATTCTTATAGATACATTCCTTACTTAATATAAGATGTATCTTACCATACTTATGTTCTAAGAAGTAATTAGTATATTAGTATATTAGTATATTAGTATATTATTATATAAGAACCTAAGTATATTAGTATATTAGCATACTAAGATTCTAAGTATATTAATATAACATTATATTAGTATAATGAATACTCTTATATCTTTAAATACTTCAAATACCTATAAGAATAGTAAAAGAAATATTATGTGTAATACCTATTACTTATTACTTATTACCTATTACCTTATATTCTTATATATTACTTCTTACATATTACCTTATATTCTTATATATTACCTATTACCAATTACCTATTAACACTTACCTAATACCTATTACCTATTACCTTATATTCTTATATATTACATATTACCTTATATTCTTATATATTACTTCTTACATATTACCTTATATTCTTATATATTACTTCTTACCTATTACCTTATATTCTTATATATTACTTCTTATCTATTACATATTACATATTACATATTACCTTATACTTCTTATATATTACCTTATATTCTTATATATTACCTATTACTTATTACCTAATACTTATTACTTCTTATCCTTTATTAGATTAAAAGACTTTAGAATTATATTTCTTAATTACAATACTTGACTGTAATATCTAATAATATATTAACTGATATATAACAATTATTATAATAGAACCTATAACAACTGATATATAATTCTATAATAACCTATAACTATAATCTATAACTACTCTATAACTATAATCTATAAGATTATAAAGAATATAACAATAAAGGAACAAGAAGTAGAAAGATAGATACCAAGATAAATAACACCTATAAATATAATTCTCTTAATGTTAAAAGCTATTACAAATATAACAATAAATAACAGGAAGTAGAAAGATAATATTCTTGTTAGAGACGTACTTCAAACTTAACTACCTTCTATAACATTAAGACAGATATAACACTAACCATATAATATATACTATAACCTTGTTACTCTAATACCAACCCTTTAATTAGATATCCTCCTTGTATGTACTATAACACCTTGTTAATAACCCTTTAATTACTACTATTACTACTTGTATAACCTTGTTACTAACACCTCTATAATACTACTATTAATAACCCTTTAATTACTAACCATATAATATATACTATAACACCTTGTTACTAACACCTCTATAATACTACTATCAATAACCCTTTAATTACTAACCATATAATATATACTATAACCCTTGTTACTAACACCTCTATAATACTACTATTACTACTTGTATACCCTTGTTACTAACACCTCTATAATACTACTATTAATAACCCTTTAATTACTAACCATATAATATATACTATAACCTTGTTACTAACACCTCTATAATACTACTATTAATAACCCTTTAATTACTAACCATATAATATATACTATAACACCCTGTTACTAACACCTCTATAATACTACTATTAATAACCCTTTAATTACTAACCATATAATATATACTATAACACCTTGTTACTAACACCTCTATAATACTACTATCAATAACCCTTTAATTAAATACCCTCCCTGTATATTCTTTTACACTCCTTAATAATTGTATTTAACAGGGTGTTATTAGTATTATTATTACAATATATCTCTAAAGTATCTAAACACTCTTCTCTATTACCTTGTTCTAACACCTTATACATAAGACATTGTATATGTTCTAAAGTAAATGATAAAGGGGTGTTACTAGACTGTAAGATAACACCCTCATTACTAGTATCAGTGACACCCTCATTACTAGTATCTTTAACACCCTCATTACTAGTATCAGTGAACACCCTCATTACTAGTATTTTTAACACCCTCATTACTAGTATCTTTAACACCCTCATTACTAGACACTGAGATAACACCCTCATTACTAGTACCCTTGTTACTATCATTCTCTATATACTTTAATAACCCTTTATTGTTATACTTATTATATAACTCTTTACTAACACCCTTATAACACAATATATCCTTAACAAATAAATAATAGTAGTTATTATTGTTAAAGGGGTGTTGTTCATTAGTAGTAGTGATTAAAGGGGGTTGTTCATTAGTAGTAGTAATTAAAGGGTGTTAGTTCCATATTACTGTTACTAACACCCTTATAATTATCAGTACTGTTAATAAAACCCTGATGACTACCCTCTATACTAACACCCTTATAATCATCTATAGTATTACTAACACCCTTATAATTATCACTACTATCACTAACACCCTTATCACTACCCTCTATACTAACACCCTTATAACTATCACTACTATCAGTACTACCCTCTATACTATCACTTCCCACCATCTCACTGTATATCTTATATATTATCTCTAACACCCTTTCTTTACACTCCTTTATATTATATAACCCTTTAATAAGAGTAATATTCGTACTCTTTAAACAATACCCTGTTATTTCATATACCTTTCTATTTCTCTTTAATAACACCCCTATAATCATAATAAGTAAGTCACAAGACAAATGAGCATTAAGAGGGTGTTGTTTAATAGTATTTATGTTAACACCCTGTTGTTCTTTAGTAAGGTTGGTAACACCCTGTTGTTTAATAGTATTTATGTTAACACCCTTATATTTACTAGTAGTACAATTAACACCCTTATATTTACTAGTAGTACAATTAACACCCTCTAACATATCCTTACTATCCTTATCTCTATAACCCCATACTCCCTCCTCACTACTACTTATTATATCCCATATGATATCCTCATACTTATCTACTACCTCACTAACACACCCTTCTACACACTCACCTTTACAATCTAACAGTTCTAAACACTTAAAGACATATAACATGTTATTCTTAATAAATGTATTTATATTATCTAAACATGTAAATAACACCTCGTTAACTCTCTTACGTACACGTAAGTGTGTATCATTTCTTAAGACATACAAAGCAGAGAGAAAGAGGGTGTTAATACTAATGGATATGGTAGTATTGTTAGAGGTGTTAATAACATTAGATATTGTATTAGTGTTAGATATAGTATTACCAGTGGATATAGTATCAGACATGGTATTACTGTTAGATATAACCCTATTACTACCCCCATTACTACTAATGTATCTATATAACACCTCTATAGCTTCTCTTTTTATTTCACTATCACTTCTAAGAGTAACACCAACTAACCATATAATAACACCCTGTTGATTATATAGTGGTGTATTAACAGGGTGTAAGGTATTAGTATTGTTATTAAAGGGTTGTAAGGTATTAGTACTATCACAAAGACCCTGTTGTTCATTAGTACTATCATTAAGACCCTGTTGTTTATTAGTACTGTTACTAACACCCTCTGATCTAACACTACTGTTACTAACACCCTCTGATCTAACACTACTGTTGCTAACACCCTTTAATCTAACACTTCTATCACTAGCACCCTCTAATATAACACTACTGTTACTAACACCCTCTAATCTAACACTACTGTTACTAACACCCTCTGATCTAACACTAACACTATTATCACCCACCAATATATCTCTACTAACACCCTCTAACATATTACCCCTTGCTATAACACCCTCTATACCTTTCCATCCTATACTTCTTAACCTCCTATCACTGCTAACACACCACTTATATAGAACACTTATATTACTTATAATAACACTATAACACTCTTCTATTGTTATACTATTAGAAGATAGTATTAACATACTGTTAAGTGGTATGTTATTTAAAAGGTTATATTTACATCTTTTACATAATATAGTAAGTATAGGTGTTAGTAGTAAAGAAGTATTATAACCATTATGTATATCTAACAGGGGTGTTAATTTATAGGAAAGTGTAAGTAAAGGGGTATTAGTATTAACATTAGATAGATTAGTTGTATTGTTGTTAGATAGATTGTTAGTGTTATTGTTAGATAGATTGTTAGTATTAACATTAAATAGATTGTTAGGTAGGTTATTAGGAGGCTGTTGTTCATTAGTAGGCTTGTTAACACCCTGTTGTTCGTGAGTACTTATGTTAACACCCTCTTGTATATTAGATAGATTATTAACACCCTCTTCTTTACTACTCTTATTATTAACACCCTTTATCTCACTACTATTATCATTAACACTCTCTAACATACTTGTATTAACACCCTTCTCTAACATACTCTTATCATTAACACCCTCTAACATACTTCTATTATCACTAACACCTCCCACCACACTTTCATTGCATTTTAAATCCTTTATAATACTCTCTAATAATAACACCTCTTCCTTACCTATCCTTGTTATTCTACTTACTAACATATCAATAACACCCTCTACTACACTAATATATACATCATAACCACATAAATACTTAAGACCCTTTAATATATCATAAACTCTTTTATCTTCATAAGTACATAACACATGTAACAGACAAGTAACAGAAACAGAATCCCAGTAGTGGTTATATGTTATATTAAACAGAGTATGAATTAGAGTGTTAATATTGTTGTTGTTAGTATTAAGAGGGTGTTGTTTGTCACTAGTAGTGTTAAGAGGGTGTTGTTTATAGGTACTGGTATTAACACCCTGTTGTTTATTACTACTTATGTTAACACCCTCTAATCTACTACCTTTATTACTAACACCCCCTAATCCTCCATTACTACTAACACCCCCTAACCCTCCACTACTATACATACTCTTAACTACCAAATACCATATACTTCTTATCTCAGGTGTCATTATATTAACACCCTTTAATATATCCTTACTAATAACACTTATTCTATAAGAAGTATCATTAAGTAATATTATAACCCTTTTAATATACCTATATATATATTCTATAGGAATAACACTACTATTTATATTCTTTAATATATAATAACGTATTACTTCTTTCTTATTTTTTAAAAGGTAAAGTACTTTATCTATAACAGTAAAGAGTGTTAATTCATTAGAGAAGTGTATCATAAGAATAGAGCTTATAAAAGTATTAGTAGTATAAGGGGTGTTATTAAGAGTACTGGTGTGTAAAGGGGTGTTACTCATAGTATTATTATTATAAGGGGTGTTATTAACAGTACTGTTATTTAATGAGGTGTTACTAATAGTACTGTTGTCTGAAGGGGTGTTATTAACAATACTGTTTTCTAATGGGGTGTTACTAATAGTACTGTTTTCTAAAGGGGTGTTACTATTATTACTACTACCTAAAATACTACCAGTAATTATAGAAGTGTTACTGTTATTATCTGTCTCTTCTAAACTACTTACTAAGTAATTAAGAATATCACTTATATATATTGATATATCAGAGGGTCTTATTTTACTTATAATATATATATTATAAATAGAGGGTGTTAATATAAGAGTAGAGATATTATCCTTATTGTTATCCATGTTATTCTTATTAATATTCTTACTATCCTTAATGTTATCCATGTTATTCTTATTGTCATCCTTATTATCCTTATTGCTATCCTTATTATCCTTATTGTAATCCTTACTATCCTTAATATTAACACCCTCTCTACTACAAGTCTCATTACTACCTTCTACACTACTACCCTTATCACCCACCTTATTACTCATATCTAACTTTATATACTTTGTTGTACATATTTGGTGTATAAGATTACCTTTAATAGAAGGAGTGGTGTTAATACTTTTATATATATTATATAGAATAACACCTTCTTCTATAGTAGGGTTAGTAAAGGTGTTAAGTATAAGAAGCTTATAATTATAAATAGTATCAGTAGTGTTAGAGGGGTGTAATGTATTAGTACTATTACTAAGACCCTGTTGTTGAATAGTACTTTTATTAAGACCCTGTTGACCAATATCCCTATTACTAAGACCCTGTTGATTACCATCCCTATTACTAAGACCCTGTTGATTACCATCCTTATTACTAAGACCCTGTTGACTACTATCCCTATTACTAAGACCCTGTTGTTCACTATCCTTATTACCTAGACCCTGTTGTTCGCTATCCCTATTACTAAGACCCTGTTGTTTACCATCCCTATTATTAAGACCCTGTTGACTACTATCCCTATTACTAAGACCCTGTTGTTCAATATCCCTATTATTAAGACCCTGTTGTTCACTATCCTTATTACTAAGACCCTGTTGTTCACTATCCTTATTACTAAGACCCTGTTGTTCACTATCCTTATTATTAAGACCCTGTTGACTACTATCCCTATTACTAAGACCCTGTTGTTCAATATCCCTATTACTAACATACTCTCCCACTAACACACCCTCTCCCTCTAAACCTCTATCCCTGTAGTATATTTCCCTTTGTCTTATAAATATATCCAATAACTCTATATTTCCAATACTTAACAGGTATTTAAATATTTCTAATTCATTAAAAGGTATATAAAAAGAATTTATAAGTAAATTATTATTATTAGTAATAACACTTACATTGTTAATAACATACTTAATTATTTCTAGGTTATTCTTGGGGAAATACTTTAAGTGTTGTATAAGTACTGTGTGTAAATAAGAGGGTGTTAGTAATAGTATTGAAGATAAAGGGTAATGTTTAGATATATAAGAAATAAAAGAATCACTAAAGGGACTATCAAGGTATTCCTTAAGTGTTTCTACAGGAATAACACCTTCTATGGGGGTGTTTGTAAGGGGATGTGTGTTATTGTCAAGAAAGTTAGGTGTATTAGTAGTGTTGTTAACACCCTCTAATATATCCTTATCATTAACAGATTCCAATATATCCTTATTATTAACACTCTCTAACACACTCTTATCATTAACACATACCAATATATCCTTATCATTAACAGATTCCAATATACCCTTATTATTAACACCCTCTAACACACTCTTATTATTAACACCCCTTAGACACTCACATACCTTTTCATGTTCTATAACATGTCTTAAAACCTTATCTACATCACATGATAAAACCACTATACATTCACTCATAACATCTATATTCTCAATTCCTATACAATAACACATAGAATGTATAAAAGAAGAAGAAGTATTTTCTAAGAAGAAACGTAAGTAAGAATAACACCTGTTATCTACAATAAGTGGTATAACACGTATTAGAATTAAAGGTAATAAAAAGTGTTCTATTAATAACCTGTTAGTTGTATAATAAAATAAAGGGGTGCTACTTTTAAGACTGTTAATAAGACATTCTAACCTTTCTATAACACTGTGTAATAAAAGGGTGTTATTATTAAGTAAATTGTTAATACTATCAATAAGAGGTATTATATTCCTTATAAGCATAATGTTGTCTTTATCTCTGTTGTTAAAGGGGTGATATTTATCGGTACTGTAGTTAACACCTCGTTGTTTATTAGTACTGTAGTTAACATCCTGTTGTTTATTAGTACTGTAGTTAACATCCTGTTGTTTATTAGTACTGTAGTTAACATCCTGTTGTTTATTAGTACTGTAGTTAACACCTCGTTGTTTATTAGTACTGTAGTTAACATCCTGTTGTTTATTAGTACTGTAGTTAAAATCCTGTTGTTTATTAGTACTGTAGTTAACATCCCTTTGTTTATCAGTATTTAAATTAACATCCCTTTGTTTATTAGTACTATAGTTAACATCCCTTTGTTTATCAGTATTTAAATTAACATCCCTTTGTTTATTAGTACTATAGTTAACATCCCTTTGTTTATGAGAATTTAAATTAACACCCTGTAATTTGGTAGTTACATACTCTATACCCTTTAACATATCTTTGTCTCTATAACCCTCTAATATTTCCTTATTAATAACACCCCATAACATACTCATATCATTAACACCCATATAACTACATACACACTTACATCCTTCATAACATACAGTGTCATGTTCAAAATACATTTTATCACACAAATGTTCTTTACACTTATAATTACACCCTTTAATAATACACATATATTCTTTACATTTAATATTCTGTAAATAACCTAATAAAGGTAATTTATAAGTAAAATAAAGGTATCTTATTTCCGTAAAAGGTAATACTAATATAAAAGTACTGTTATTTATATACTTATTGAAATAAGAGTGTGTTAACATAAGGTGTATAAATAAAGGGTGATGTATCAAAGAAGAGATTAAGGGGATATTAATAAAGCTATTGTTAGGTAGAGAAGAGGTGTTATTGTTATTACTAACACCCTGTTGTTTACTAGTATTGTTATTAAGACCCTGTTGTTTATTAGTATTGTTACTAACACCCTGTTGTTTGCTCGTATTGTTATTACTAAGACCCTGTTGTTTACTAGTATTGTTACTAACACCCTGTTGTTTATTGAATGTATTACTAACACCTCTATCATCAATACCACTATTATTAACACCCCTATAACTATTACCACTTTCATCTAGATTTATAAAAGGTAAATACTGACTAATATTCTCATTACCAAATAAAATGTCATTCATATCAATTACATTCATTTTATTAAAAACTTTATAAAATAATTTATAAGAATTATTAAAAGTAGAGGAAAAGAAGAGAATAGGAAATTCTGGTGGTAGAAATGAAGAGATACGCTGTATGAAAGGTACAACTTCTTCTAATATGAGAAGGTTTTCATTTATAAATGAATGTATACTTTGTAGAGAGAAGTGTTTAAATCTGTAAAATAAATCTTTGTTCTTCTCAATTTTTATGCATTTTTTATTTTTTTCTATATTTATAGTTTTTCTGTTTATGCAATCCTTATGATTATTATAATTGTTTAACACCCCTTTATCAATACTACTGTTGTCTAACACCCCTTTATTTTCAATATAACCACAACCACTGTTATTTAACACCCCTTTATCAATACTACTGGTATTTAACACCCCTTTATCAATACTACTGTTATTTAATACCCCCTTATCTACATTACTGTTGTTTAACACCCCTTTACCTTCATACATTACCCTACCCCTATATTTACCAAGCAACACTACAAACTCTTCATATAATTCTTCCTTTTTAAAAATATAAGAAAGTAAGTTATTTTCATTATAAGTAGAAATTCTTAAAGAAGAATATATAAGTATATTAATAGGTAATTTAAAACCCCTGTTATTTATAGTAAAAGGGTTATTATAAATAAAAGACTTATATAAGTCGATAACAGGTGTATTGGTGTTAGTATTAACACCCTGTTGTTTATTAGTACTTATGTTAACACTCTGTTGTTTATTAGTACTTATATTAACACCCTGTTGTTTATTAGTAGTTATGTTAACACCCTGCTGTCTATTAGTAGTTATGTTAACACCCTGTTGTTTATTAGTACTTATGTTAACACCCTTATAATTATCTATCCTATCACTAATACCCTTATAATTATCTATACTATCACTAACACCCTCTAACATCTCTCTATCACTAACACCCTCTACCATCTCTCTATCACTAACACCCTTTACCATATTAGATACTTCTATCTTATTTCTAATAATCTTATTACTTATTACATTTAACACCTCTTCATTAGTACTTAGTGTTAATAACATATCAATACTAGCAAGCCAATATATAAGTGGATAAATCGAGGTGTTATTATATAGTAATTTAAAAAGGTTATTATCTTCTATATTATGAGAAATAAGAGTATAAAGATGATAATAAAGGGTTTTGTTGTTAAGAGGATGTTGTGTAGTAAGATTGTAGTTAAAGGGTTCTTGTATATCTTTGTTATTAACACCCTGTTGATTGTTACTACTGTTACTAACACCCTCTAATTTACTATCCCTATTACTAACACCCTCTAATTTACTAACCCTATTACTAACACCCTTTATATAACAATACCTATCATTAACACCCTCTAATATATCCCTACTGTTACTAACACTCTCTAATTTACTAACCCTATTACTAACACCCTTATAATCATACTCCATATTATTAACACCCTCTAATATATCCCTACTATCACTAACACCCTCTAATATATCCCTACTGTTACTAACACCCTTTATATAACAATACCTATCATTAACACCCTCTAATATATCCCTACTGTTACTAACACTCTCTAATTTACTAACCCTATTACTAACACCCTTATAATCATACTCCATATTATTAACACCCTCTAATATATCCCTACTATCACTAACACCCTCTAATATATCCCTACTGTTACTAACACCCTTTATATAACTATAAATTATATTTTTAATTTCTAAAAGTATTTCATTTTCAAGATTAAAATTATGTAAACCGATTGTAGAAAACTTAAAATACAAATCTATAAGAATATTCCTACAATAACACTTATAATTAATAGAGGAGTATTTTAAAATATAAGGACATATATTTCTAATATCTATGTATTTAGAAACATACGTACATGTGTTTTTAAAGTAGTAGGGATGTGTATGTATTATGTTATGTATCTTTATAGGTGATATTGTGTTGAATATATATAATAATAAGGTATTGGTTGGTATGTTTATGCGTTTATTTAGGGTTAGGTTAAGGTTAGGGTTATATGATGGGGTGTTATTACACTGGAAAATATCACCAGTAGTATAAGAGGTGTTATTACAGTGAATTATATCTCTATCAGTACAAGAGGTGTTATTACAGTGAATTATATCTCTATCAGTACAAGAGGTGTTATTACAATGAATTATATCTCTATCAGTACAAGAGGTGTTATTACAATGAATTATATCTCTATCAGTACAAGAGGTGTTATTACAATGAATTATATCTCTATTAGTACAAGAGGTGTTATTACAGTGAATTATATCATTCTCATGACATGGATTTATATATTCTCTATACTTACTGTTTAAATCGTTATTATGTGTATTATTTTCTAAGATAAAATATGACAATGTGTGTTGTATATGTGTTGGTTGTGTAGAAATAGAAGATATCAAAGTATTAAGATGTGTCTTAGATAATTTTGAGTAATATTTATATTTCTTAAGAAGAAGCGATATATCTATATTTGACATTTAATGGGGTATTAAATTATAGAATAATAAGAGTAAGTTTTAGGGTGTTAATGATAATAGTATGCTAGAGGGTGTTAATAATAATAAGAGTATGTTTGAGGGTGTTAATAAATATAGTAGTGATATTAAGGGTGTTAATAATAAAATAGTATGTTAGAAGGTGTTATTAATAATAGTATGCTAGAGGGTGTTAGTGATAATAGTATGCTAGAGGGTGTTAATAATAATAGTATGTTAGAGGGTGTTAATGATAATAGTATGTTAGAAGGTTTTAATAATAATAGTAGTGATATAGGAGGGTGTTGATAATAATAGTATAACTAGGTTATTAATGATAATAGTAGTGATATAGGAGGGTGTTATTTATAAGTCATTTGTTAAAGGGGTGTTGTTTGTATAGATACATATTAAGAGGTGTTAAATAAGTATCTTTTATTAAAGTGTGTTATAAACTAACATATATTATATTTTTCTAAAGAAATAGTAAATCTAAGAATAAATGTTTTTTTAAAAAAAAGTATAAAATTATTTATATTGTTTTTATTAGTTATATTAATTATATTAATTATATTAATTATATTAGTTATATTTGTTATATTAATTATATTAGTTATATTTGTTATATTAGTTATATTAGTTATAATTGTTATATTAGTTGGTGGAGGGAGGATAACCACATAAAAAACTTTCTGCTTGGCAATGAGTGTGTGAAACTGGTGTGAGGTCATTGTTTGGATTTTGGGTGGGAATAAAACCACACTACATCTTCGGTTGTTCCATGGGAGTTGTTATGAGGAGGAGAGGTCTAAGAAACGGAGAAACTTTTTCTACAAATTTATTTGTAGTTTTTTATGTAACCAGATTGCAGACCGCAGCTGAATATGTAGGTAATTGCCATGTAAAAGCATGGAAACCTAGCCTTGCTCACTCGGGTTAGAAGACTTAGCGCCTGGGAGATATAAAAATAAAACCCATTAAAAGCCAGGAGAGCTAAGTAGCAGGTTATACCTGTTGGTATGACATTGCACTGTCTAGGTGGACCCCATGTAAATCTCTGAAATATATCTTAGCTAGAAGTTTATTGGGTTCAGAAAGTGTAGAGTAAGTGGTAATGCTGCATAGTCTTGGGGGGAGCCCAGGGGGGGCTTCGGCCTTCGATCACACTCCATGCAACGGACATTAACGAACTCCGGGCAACTGCCTCGCCTATTAATTAGGTTCTACACACCTGATAGATGAACGGCTTTGGGACGTAGGTATCGCAGGGGTTACCGATGGGGTGTTGGGTAGCAGTCATTTATGTTAAACCTAGAACTGCGTTAATGTCATGAAAAAAATATAACACTTGCCACTATTGTAAAAAGATGTGATATTTTTAAATAAAGTTTATTAGTTATATTAATTATATTAATTATATTAATTATATTAGTTATATTAGTTATATTAATTATATTAGTTATATTTGTTATATTAGTTATATTTGTTATATTAGTTATATTAGTTATTTAAAATGTAAAAAGATAAATTATAAACTATTAAGAAGATAAATATAATAAAATATATAGTAGAAGATATAAGGTAGAGGATATAGAGTATGTTATAGAGAAAGAACTTAAATATATGATATCTATAAAGCTATTCATTAAAAAATGAAATATTAGGTTTTTTTTAAAAAATTAATATTTTTTAAATAGATTAAAGATTTTCTTTAAGATTTATAATTATTCATGTATTTTTATTTATACTAATTTATATTTTTAATATTTGAAGATAAATTAAATTGAAAATTAAATAAATTAAATATCTTAAAGGGTTTAGATATTAGTTAAAGATTAATTAAATCAATATATAAATTAAAAACTAAATGAATTGATAGTAGATTAAAGATTAAATGAATTAAATATTAAATGAATTAAATATTAAAGATTGAAAATGAAATAAATTAAAAACTAAATGAATTGATAGTAGATTAAAGATTAAATGAATTAAATATGAAATTAAGGAATATTAAATGAATTAAATATTAAAGATTGAAAATGAAATAAATTAAACAAAAAAGAATTAAATTACTCAAAACACTAAACCAAAAATACCAAAAAATCCAAACAATAAAAATAAATATCTAAAATAGATATCCAAAGAAGTATTCGAACAATATATCAAAACAATAAATATTAATAGTTTACTGAATTATTATTTGTTTATTTGATAAGGAAATATGAAACATGTTTTGAATTTTTATTATATAAGAACACATAATATTATTTGTTATGAAAACATTACAATTCATACTTCTTCTCATCTTTTCATATTCTATTCTACTCAATATATATTATTACACAATTCTAGGTGGTACAAGAACAATGAGATTATCATATAATCTAGTGATTGATTTCCTTAATGATTCTTTATTGATTATTTCAAATGTATTTTTTATAATTTCTTTTAATTATACTTATAGGTCATTACAGAAGATCTTTAAAAATGGAATTGTTAATACAAATGAAATATTGAAGAATATATTGGAGATTATATATAAGAATATATTGAAGAATATATTGGAGAATGTGTTTAGAAAAGAATTATATGAGAAATTATTGTTGAAAGTATCGAAGAATATCTTGGATAATTTATTAATCATTATTTCAATGAAAATATTAAAGAAGACATTGTTTGAGATATTCGAATCTAAAATATTAAAGACACTATCAGAGATATACAATTTGAATACAGTGAAGAAGACTCTACTAGAGATATACAATTTAAATATAGTAAAAAAGATTATACTAGAGATATTAGCATGGAAAATAATAAAGAAGACTCTATTTGAGATATGCAGATCAGAAATATTAATGACTTTATTAGAGATATTTAAATGGGAAATATTAAAGAAGATTCTATTCGTGATATTAAAATCGAAAATATTAAAGATTCTATCAAATATATTCTCGCTAAATACCTTAAAGAATGTCGCAATAAATTTTTATATGAATATACTGGAATGGTATTACATTTTAAACAACAAAGTAAATATTTTAGTATTGAAATATCCTAAAAAATATTTTATTGAAGATAATTTGTTGGAAAATGATAAGGACTTTGTTGTCTAAGTATTGGGGCTAGGCAATCCCCTTTAAACTGTCTTGGATAATAAGATAAATCAACTAGATATATAGATAATGGAATATAATTGTGTTATTCTGATATTTATATAACGAGATCATTATAGTTTTCGATTATAAGATTCTTGAGATTGTGTGATTATATGGTAATGTGTCGGTATTAGAGAGAGTAATGAATAATATTGAGATTAAATAAAGAAGTATAAAAAATATGTTGTTGAATTATTTAGGGTTTGTTAAGTTGTGTTTTTCTAAAATTAATGTAATTTTTGTCCTAATGTGTTAAGAAATATGTGAATGACATTTTTTTTCTCAGGTTAGATTTAAAAAATATATTTATTGTTTGATATGAATTTGTTTAATGTGTTTATTCTTTAAATTATGATAATTGCTTCAGGAAAATTTGTACTTAGTCTCGCTATTCATAAAGAACTTGCTCTTCCTATGTCATTTAGTTCTCATTTGTTGCTTCTTATACAATATTTCATATATTTCTTGAATTTTAGAGATTTCTACCGCTCTTGTTATATTATATGCTATTTCATATATTCTACCGTAAAATCCCGAACATTCGAAAAAGATGTGATTTTTTTTCTGAATTTAATACGGTATCAAATTAAAAACAGTCTCTATGGCTTAAATGAGAAATTAATTGCAAAAAAATACAGCAGTAATCTAAACATTAAAAGAACAAATTTATATTTATTACCCTTCATTTTGAAAGTGTAGGGTAAACATAGGACCCCATGATCTCATGAAAACAATGTAACACTTGCCTCTGATTTAAAAACATCTAATACTTTTAAATAAAGTATGCAGATGTAGGAGGTGAAAATGTTTATGTAAAAATGTAATTAGAAATATATATAGAGAAATGGCCAAGAATGATTCGTGATGTAAATATACTTCTACTCTTCTTAAAGAAATTAAGGAACTAATACCTTGGAATGATAGACCATCACAAAGAAATAGCAAAGCCTAAGTCATTTGAGGACATATAGACTTCACTTGGCACGAGTAGAAAGACTTTGTCGCACGAGATTCAATGCAAGAAATATATTTATATCAATCAATAAAGATACAATATTCTAAAAAAATCATCATCTAGGAGTACTTTGAATTAGAGTTAGCAACTGCTCAATGTTACCTAATAAATGCATGCACTGTTGTAAAGAACAACAACTACGCATATGATGTAAACAACTTTTATATGATTCTTTAAGGAATTATGGAGTGAGTTGCATAGTGTTGAGGCCAAAAGCGTATGTATTATTCCGCAACTCTTGGATTCTGGAAACATCTACAAAAACATTAATCAGGAAAGCATGAATCTTAAAACTTTATACTAATAATTAAGCTTATTATGTACTATTAAACAAGTTCCTAAAATCTTTATACGAAGTAGCAGAGAAACTTAATAATAATAAACTAGAGAAATATCATTCAGCTAAACGTTATAACAAAGCAGAACAATAAAATTACATTATAAGTTATATAATACAAGAAAAAATGTGGTCGTGTGTCAACGGCTATTCTGGAATAGCTAAATATAAGAAATACAAGGCCCTTCGTAAGAAAGTGGTTTTACAAGAATATAGGATATACATTTATTCTGGTACGAAGACATAGTGTGTCACCTTAGCATTGGTCTGGAAATACGGTAGATATTTTCGTCAATTCGATGTTAGAAATACCTTTTCATGAATATACTAGACAAAATAATCAAGTGATACGATGCATACACTTACCCCTACTAAATAGATATAGAGTAAGCATTACAACCAAATGAGGAGCAACTCATTTTAAAAAATAATTACCAAGAGTATGCAGAGATAAGAGTGAACACCTTACTAAACACTGATGCCAAGATTCAGAATAGTAGACCCGATATATTTATTTTATACAAAAGAAAATTATAATTATCATTGAAGCAAGAATCACCTCACAGAATCACTTAAATAATTGAAACTTAAAATTAGAAACTATGACTAATTGGCTAATGAGTTGGGTCTTATTTTAATAGAAATCTTGAGGTAATCGTTTATTGGATACTTGAGGTGAATTTGGGACAAATCACTACAAGAAATATATCAGAATACTTTAAATACCCATAAAAACAGAGGAAATACATATATTTTTAATACTTAAGGAGAATATCCTTGACTTTATTGTGTATCAATAAAGAGGAGCTGGTTTATACTAAACGCGGAAGAGTGATAAGGAGAGACCCTATTAAATGTTATTGAGACTGAGATGCAGTACAAATGAAGCTTCTTTACAGCATTTGAATCACGAGGAACATAGTTTTATACAATTTAATACAAAAAAATACTAAGTTTAATTTTAGATGGCGTAGCCACAGTATAGAAATCAACAATAAATTTAATTAAAGAGTCGAAATACAAGAAGAAATAAAATTGGTTTAAGATATATTAAAAAATATGTAAAACAGTCCAACAGCATGTTAAAACAAATTTTTTTCGAATAAATTACAAAAATTCATAGTATTTAGTGTACATTATCCGAAATACTATAAACTAAATAAGAAAATTACAATAAATTCTTACATTAAATGTATTTTCATATTGATATTTTTACATGCGATTGTATCCATTTCATTTCATTATACTTTTAATACCATGTTTTATTTTTGACTTAAATTTGAAGCAATTTTATAAAAATTTATATAAGAAGCATTGAAACATTCTTGCTTTAATTTTATAATTTTTCGGTATCACATAATTTAAATTAAATAAAGATTTACTCTGATAATAAGCAAAATTTAAGCTTCGAGTTTCATATGTTTTTTTAATAATTAAAGAGAATAATTCCAATGAATTTATCCGGAAATTGTTTAAAATAACAACGTAAATGAACTATGAGAATTTAATATTTTTTTGTAAAAATATTTTGGTTTTTCAATAACTAAAACCGAAAAAACTTCGTCTATTTTAGGCCTTAGAATATAGATTGATTAAAATTTTGCGTAAAAATTATTATATGCTTAAATTGAAGGGAAATTCGGAAGGTGGACATAATAAAGAAATTAATATTTAAGCTACACATATCAAACGAAAATTGGTTTAAATATAGTGCGATTAGACAGAATAAAATTTGAAATAAATATAAAATTGGCAATTGCTTTTATTTAGATAATATCATTTTACCTTGGAAAAATTATATAACCATTTTTATAGGATATATTTTTATACTCAATAGAACATGTATTCTTTAAAAATAAAATATCGTTATCAGTAAAATGTCGGAATGGCATCTTACAACCAAATAATCTAATATATTTCAATCTTTTAAACGATTTTTGAGCTAGAAAATCACTATAGGACAATTCATTTTCGTCGAAATCAAAATGTTCGAGTGTATTCGATACCAAAGAATTTATTAAAATGGATATTCCACAATTTTTTAACCTAGTGTTAGATAAATTAAGGTTATTCAATATTTGAAATTTTCCAAGTAAATTCAAATCCGTTAACGACAAGGTATTTTTCGCTACTGATAGCTTTTCTAGCTTTTCAAATAAAAAAAGGATTTTTTTCAAAAATTCTAAAGAATTTAAATTGCATAATGATATATTCAACACCTTGAGACATTTCAAATTTTGAAAATTGAATAATTTTCCATCTTTCAAATCGTTTTCTTCTAACTCTAAAACTTCCAAATTATCAGGTAAATCAAGGTTTTCATACATTTCATTTTTACAGTTATGATATATTGTACGTTTCAAATTTAATTTTTTCAAATTTTTCAGTTGTGATATTTTTTGAATGTCGGATAATGTCAGATATTTTTGACCAAAATCTAATTCTATTAAGGTTTGAGCAATTAAAGAAGTATTTACTTCATCAAAAATCACACCATTATAAACCACCAAATACATACTTAAAATTTCAAGTGATAGGAAATAATTTAGCGTTTTCAAAATATTTTTGTTGAGGTTTACATAAGTCATATAAAAAACCTTTAAATTTCGACAATCTATAATATATGGTTTAATCCTGAGAATTTGTTAATCTACAACCCGTAATGTCTAAATGATATAAGTTTGGAAATGAAAAAATAACTGAAATATCTTCGCCATTCTAAATATTATTAGCCAAATTAAGATACCTAAGGGATGATTTAAAGTTACAATCTCTTAACAAACTTATTATTCCTTGGTTTATATTTGATCCACACATTTCGATTCTTTCAACTGAGTGTAAATAAAATATTTGCCTTATTTCTTTTTCTGTGATATTTGTACGTGAAAAATCAAGACGTTTTAAACAAAGTGAATTCTGATTTTCAATCCTCATTATTGAACTCAAACATATTTCAGTACATGAAATTAAAAAAAACACCGTAATTTTTTGAGCTTGCTAATATTCAAAGATATACATTCTGTTATTCTTGATCCACATAAAAAAAACGTGGATAAAGTATTTTTACACAGTCCATTTAACAAGTATGAAGCAAATATATATGAATAGTATCCTTCTATATGCAATTCTTTAACTTTAAATAAATCAGAAAACAATTTTAATTTTGATATTTTATAAAGATGAAAATCCATTATATAAATTTTTATCTGTACAGATAATAGCTGACAGATAAATTGTCTAAATATATTTCTATACCAAATATTTTCCACGTTTTTCATGATAGAAACTATATCATGATCTTTTAAAACAATTGTTTTGTTCTTAGTGCTTTGATTTTCTTAAATCTTTATACTATTCAATTTAAAGTTTTCGCAATCGATATCATTTATTGGATTATAGGCATTGATCGAACTGATTAGATAAGAAAATAATATCAAAAAATTTTGTATGAGAAAATTATTAGGAAGTGAAAGAAAAAGATTTTCAATTTCTCTCGTATCAAAATTTATTTTGCTTGCAACAAGAGACCGTATTAAATTAACATAGAAATATGAATTTTTCAATGTCTCATGTATCTGCAAATAATCTAAACATATAAATATTTCATGAAATATATTTTGAGTAAGAATATAAACCTCTAAAGAATGACACTGAATAAAAAATATAAATGCGTCAAATCCTTTTAGTGATATAACATTTGTGAGATAGATAGGTTTTTTATTGAGAGGAGAGTCGAGATACGCACCAAAAAAACCGGATGATAGAATTATATATCTTGGAATATCAACTTTCGAAATATAAATCTTTTCAAAGAATTTTCATCTATATACGAAAAATTAGTTTTAATCTCAGTATTCAGAATATCTTTAAAATTTTGCAATCCATCAAATAAACCGATCGACTCTTCTATTTTCAAACACTTTATGTTGTTCAATTTTCTTTTTGCAAACACAAATGTAAATTCTTGAGAAAATGTAAATGTAAGTTTTATTAAGAATAATAATCGCATCTGTTGAATAAATTATAGGAGTATCTCCTTATGTTTGACAAATAAGAAATAGAAAAATCTCAGAAGACAATCTAGAATAAACAAGATCATTTTTTGAATCTTATATAATTTTAGAATATATAGATAAAATGAAAGATTTTTAGATTCGATTCTTGAAATTCTCTTTGTTAATTACTTTTCTTCGTATGTGGAGGGAGATAACCACATTAAAAACCTTCTGCATGGCAATGAATGTCTATAATTGTTTGAAAATCATTGTTGAAATGTTGGTGGAATTTAAACCAAGCTGGATCTATAGGACCAATCCTCTATAATCTTGAGTTATAACCAATTAAAAGAAACAAATAGAAAATATTCATTTGTACAGATTCACACCGAGAGGCAAAAGAGAACAGGAATATGTAAGTCGGTATGTAAGCTTTGCTTCGTATGTGTGGTGTATTAAAAAACCGCAGAACAATTTTTTGAAAAGCCTGTTATTTTTAAATCTGCGTTTTTAATACCATTATTTAATCATTTAATCATTTAAAACATTACACCATATGTTATTTGATTTTTTGGCTTGTAATGGAGCTGAAAGCTGATTGAAAAAACGATAAGCAACGCCAAAAAAAACATGAAAAACGATTAAATAGAAACCTTTCATTTCATTTCTTCGTGAAATCTAGAAGTCTTTTCTCTATTCAAGTGTGAATATCCACTTTTTCATTCTAAATCTCGATTATTTTTATTTTACCTAGTCTTTGTTATTAATTTAAATGCAACTAATCGTGTTTTTCTAATACACGCAAAAAATACTTTTTTTAGTTTGAATCAAACGAACTTAACATCCAATATAGAAAATGTGGTTTCTTCTAACAAATATTCATTAATGTACATTTTATGCCGATGACACAAGATTAATTGCTATTATATTTACAAAAATATATTTATATATTGTTTTCAGAACGGCAAAATCTACAGAGAAAAAATATTCTACAGCTTCATAAATTTATAATGCATATATCGTCTCTAAGTACCTGATTCTGTAAGAAAAGAATATTATTTTTGCTTACACATTCACATTCTTAAATACAAGTATTAAAGATAATCTATTATTGCATTTAATATTATCTAATCAATGTTGTATCAACAATCAAGAAAAAACCTGTTTATATTTTATTAGTCTCATACCTTTACTTTTTACTTTCCATTTGTTAATAAAATCTAAAAATATAATCTTAATATGAACCATTTCCTTATTGGTTAGACGGTGCCTTATTAATTCGTATTATCTCATAAAAATTCAGTTGATTTTTAAATATAATATTTAGAATTTTTTTGCAACCTAAATTTTATTCTATAAATGTCACTTTCAATAATAGGAAAGGCGGAAAGTGTTGTTATAAATTTAAATGATGCCCAAAATCTATATTTCGTCATCTTTAATACATATAAAAGCACAGAATTTATATTAGTAAATTATTCCTTATTTCAGATATTTTTTATAAAAAGATCTATAAAATTGCGTATAATTTCTCTTATTTCTATGTAGTGAAGCATTTATATTGTTACAATATGAAATATATCAGTTTAATTTGGTTATTAATAATAAATCAAAATTCTTAAATTATTTATACGTTAAATATTGATTTTTTTTATTCTAAAAGTTTTCGTTCGTATGACATAACAAGTAAATTTACAAATAATATAATGCTTTTATTTAAATTGAAGTGATAATACAAAGCAATCACTCTTTATGGCAAAATATTTAATGTTTACATAAATATTCCTACTCTATTTTTAGGAAAAATATATATTAAGGACAAGAGTAAATAAGTTCAGTTACTCTTTTAATAAAATAATATTTTCACCCATTTTCACACGTTTTCCTAACTGATCAAGAGTATTGAGAACAGTTTATTTCTTGTTATAATATATAACTTTGCGTTCTATTTTAAAAGAAAATTTAGATTATTTCTTAATGTTTTACAAAAATAAATAAAACACATTTCTTTGGGTGACAGTTATATATTTAAGGTTATTTTATGAATTATTTTTAACTTTTTACGAGAATAATCGACTTGCAAATGTTTTAAATTCGGAATATTTTTGAAATCTAGAAAAATCTCCTTTAAAAATATTTTTGGTAGGTAAAAAGGCTGTATGTGGAAACTAGAAATGTGTTTTGTGTTTTATTTATAAGGCAATTTAGCATAAAATTTTTGGTTTTTTAACCTACACCAAGAGATTTTTCTCAGCTTAATTCTCATTAGAAACATAAAGCCGATTTTTACTAATTGCAATTTCACTTCTTCATTTTTTTCTATAAAATTTTTTACTTTAAAGAATATATTAGAAATTAATATTGTATCAGAAGCATTAGAAAAATTCAATAATTGTTCGATTTATTAAGTCCGAGCCATATTTACTCATTCGTTTCAACCTTTTTATTGGCTTTCTTTATTTTTTTGTAATTTTTAATTATTGTGATTGGCTTTAGATTATTGAAATGATTGTCCATTTATCATGATGTAGGAATCTTATATTCCAGATCGTTCCCGGGAATAGAAATGTCCATTGCAGGAAGTAACAATCGAGCTTTTGATTTGAAGCCGTTCACGGATCTTTCCTTCTGTTATGAGCCTTGATGTGTATTTTTCTATTGGTCAGGTTAAAATTTTTTCCTTTTATAGATTATCTTTTTTAATATTTCTACTTCAAAATTTGTAATTTGTGTTCGCTCATTAAGAATATCATCTCTATTGTCTTTTCTTGTATTACTAAGTAGAACACATATTCGTTATTTTCATCAACATAATGTATTACACTATCTTGCTAAACCAGAATTCTTAATCTTTCAAAGCACTCGAGCTCTGTGATATTTTGTACACTGGTTTTTTCTCTTCTTCGGCTTGTGGAGATTTTGAATATGTGAACCATGTATCGAATTTTTTTTGCAATAATACAGAAGATTTGCTATTATAATTATACGGCTTATATTCTTGATTGTTTAGCTTCAATGTGTTTAAGAATACTTTCGAATGTATTTTAAGCTTGATTTCTACAGCTAAGTGGCGCTAAAGTTTTCATTGAGCTTGTACTCCTTAATAATTTCTCTCCGTTCTTCCTATCTTGCGCATTTTTTTTCCAATCATGACATTAAGCATTCTAAGATCGTTTTACAGCATAAACTCAGCATTTCTGTGATCTTGCTTTTGTTGTTTTCCATATTGGGTTTATATATACAAAATTGCCTTGTCTCTCGATTACCAGACACTCGTATCACATTTCTTAGACATCTTAATTTTCTTCTTTGTATTTCAGTTACCAAATGTTAGTCAAGATATTGCTTATAAAATTCTTGATTAAGTCGCATTTTTGCTCATAGTTTGCGAGCCATTTATTTTGTAGTCTATACTTCATTCCATATGTCTAAAATTATTTTATCTTTTTTTTCAAAACACAAATCTCAGATCCATACATTACAACCAGTCGTATGTTCTATATGTATTCAGCTTAGAATCCTTACATATTTCGTTTAATTTAATAAAGCAAAGCATCGCAAAAAAGACTTTATTTACTGCTTTCATCCGTCCATAATTTCTATATTGACTTTTGCTATTTTAAGATATAATAATTCTTAGATATTAGAAGTTCAATATCTTTTCGAACCTGAATGAGTCATTTTTAAGGTATTAGATATTTTTAATTTAGATATGGTTTTGAAAAGACTATAAAGTAATTTTAACTTTACTTTGCACATTTACAGGTAAAATAAATACTTTAAACATTTTTAATCACTTTTTTTCAAGATATACGCTTTGATAATTAAAAATGTGAACTTAGAAAGCAAGAAAAAAACTAAGTTTAGTTATGGAATAGCTTTAATTTTTTATTTTGCATTTATTTCGATTAAATTATAGAATAAAATCGTTTTAAGTTCAATTCTGCTTTTTATCTTAAATTATAAAATATGACCTAATCTACTATCATTTTTCTAATAAAAAAATCACATTTGTTCTTGATTTTTTGCTTTAACTTTTTCTCAAGATTCAAAGTAACTTACATAAATCGTAAAAGATGTCAAGAAAATGATATGAAGAGAATATTTGCAGAAAAACCATCAATATACCTTTCTAGTAAATATAGAAATTCTGATATAACCTAATAAGATTTACAATCAGTTTTCTGAATTATTAATATACGCCTATAACAAAATATGAATTAAAAACCGAAGTAAAATTTTAATTATTAATTTTAGAATATATTTTGCTTTGATTTATAATTTTAAACGATATGAATAACAATTAAAGAATCTTTATTTGAAAATGTATTTTCTTCAAAAAATCATACTAAAAATTATAAAAAAAACAATATTGATTTTTTTTCAGAAAAATCATCTTTGAATTGTACTCTCAATAAAAAGTAACTAAATTTAGATAAAATTTGGTGACGGTTATAAAATACTTGATATATTGATAAGAAAAAATACACAGACATCTTATAATGATATATTACCAAGAAATTATAAATATAGATTTTGAGATTTTTCGCCTATTTTTTTGAGGTTTCTTATATTTCACTGCCTTTTTTATTTAATTCGACTAATATACCAAACTTATAATTCCTTCATTTTTATCCATGACTTTTGATAAAATAGAAGTGAAAATTCTGTTGTAAAATTATATGAGGATCTTCTACAAGATAAATATGTATTCTTAGAAATGTGTAGATCGGTATAAGTTTCTGAACGTTGTACTTAATTCTCTCAAAGCATAGTTTGATCTTTAAAATTAATCTCTTTGGCTGCAAACAGAGAAATACAATGTACTTAAAATAAAATTAATACTTTATACTATTTTATACTGATTAAGGAGTTCTTTTATGGTATATATTATTTATATTTTTACATTACAATCATAAACTATGGCAAATAGATTATTTACAAAAATAAACATGAAACATGGAATATAAGCACGAGTAATATTCAATAAATCGTTTACCATGAAAACAAAAGGGCATATTATATTAATATTTCCTCAAATAGTATTAAATAATTAAAATTCATATTTTAAAATATTAGATCAAGTGTAAATTTTGAATTAATATTCTTTTTAAAATATAATTTGAATGCGCTACTTTCAATTATTTCTGTTTTTGGAAAAATCATATGTCGGTAATACTTTGAACCGGATAAATTAAAACTATAATGATGGCTTGAACGGCATTTTATTAAATCTTATCTTTCCGTGTATTTTTTCGTTTTTTAGAAGTGTCGTTTTGTTGTATTTTATATTATGCACTAAGATTTTTACTTTATTTTGTCTTTAAATGAGGCAAGCTCCTTCTCGTAGAATGCCCGGGCCCTTCTAGAGAATCTTAAAATGAAAATTGAATAAAATCTCATTATTTTGGCTTTATACAACCCCAATTATAACTTTACGGTTTCTGCTTTAATTATAAATGCACTATCTAAACCTTTTTAGGAGATTTTATGTGCCTCTGTTGATTTGTAATAGTTCTACCAGAACAGGGTACTTAATCGGGGCCAGATTAGTCTTGTACTATCTTTCTTTCTATGATAAACTCATTTTTATTAATTTTATCAAAGTTTCTTTCCAAAATTTTTAACTAATGTGTCCGTATTTCGATTTATATCATATATATCTCATATACTATTCCATCATTATGTGCAAGCTCTTTCGTATTTCAGTCACAGATTGTTTAGTTTTTTAAAAACGGACCCGGATCGAATCTTAAAACTTAAAAAAATCGCCGGATAGAACGAGGTTCTCATAATTCAATATTAATAACAACATCGAATGTTCATTCATAAAAAATTTCCTAGCATTTTATTCACCAAGTTTTTCAAATCTTAATAGAAACTTAGTTTAATCTCTTCAAATATACTTGTTTATAATTTTTTTTCGATATTTTCATTTATTCTCACACATTGTAATCATATAAGCCTAAAAAAATTGCGGTTTTTTTTAAAAAATTTATAAGCCTTAGCAGTCTCCTAGTATTAGTACAAATGCTATTTAAGCAAAAAAAACAAGTTACTTCGTTTTTTAGGATGACCAGTGTTCTTCTCACTAATTTAAAGTATTTAGAATTATACAAGCATCAATAAAAAAGAATTAATATTTGAAATAAATTTCTTCCCTCACTTACCTCTCAACACTTTAATATTCCTTTGAAACTGTAGTTTCGAATTAATAATATATAAATGAAAAATAAAAAGAATTCCTTAGTATAATTCTAACTTTGAATACTTAAGATTTTTTCAGACCTTACTGATATATAAATTTTACATTTTGATACCTTTTTTTGAAAAATTTAAATTCGACTATAAAAATTCCTGTCCATTAGTTTATTTATAATTAATGATTATTTCATTCTATTCTTCCATCAACACATACCTCTCAATAACTTACCTTAGTTTTTATTTGCATAAATATGTAGTAATTGTTTTTCTACGCCATATACATGACTCTATTTGTTAACTGATTTAATATTTAACTTTATACTTTATTAGTTTTATTTTTCAAAATTTTTTAACTTTAAATAAATGTAAATTTTTAAAGATTTTTTTATTATTTTAGATAATTTATTTAAATTAAAATACCGAATATTTATGATTTAATTTACTAAATAAAGTAAAAATTTAAATAAAAAATAGAAAATTTTTTAAAGAAATATAAATCAAGATTTTTAAATCAGTTGTAAAAATTTAAATAAAAAAACAGAAAATTTTAAAGAAATATAAATTAAGATTTTTAAATCAGTTGTAAATATTTATTTAAGAAAAGAAATAAGTAAACCACAGGTATAACTCTTTTAAACATAAAATTATTTTTTTAAATTCCACGGATATTTTATTTTTTAAGACAATAATTCCTTTTAAATTTTAAAATTTATTTCCCTCTTCAAATTCCCAGATTTATTATTTTTAAAGACAATAAATCCCTTGAAACATTTTTATATTTCCCTCTCCAAATTACTAAGTAAATTATTTCTTAAGACAATAATTTTTTTAAAATTTTAAAATTTATTTCCCTCTCCAAATTCCCAGATGATTATTTCTTAATACACAACACACTATTCCTTTTAAATTTTAAAATTTATTATTTCTTAACACACTACACACTATTCCTTTAAAATTCCCAGATTTATTATTTCTTAACACACTACACACTATTCATTTTAAATATTAAAATTTATTTTCCTTTGAAATTCCCCAGTTTTTTTCATCTTTTTTAAAACATCCAATCCCCCAATAAACTCCTCTTTAACATAAATCTGTGGAAAAGTTGGCCACTTATTAACAACCTTCAATCTTTCCCTAACCCGATTATCACTAAATATATTAAAATAAACATAATCCTTACCACAAATAAAATTAAACTCATCAAATATTTCAATAAGTTGTCTCGTAAAACCACACTCCGGTCTAAGCGGAGTCCCTTTAATAAATATCGTAATTTTGTCAGTCTCAATAATATTTTTAATTTTATTTTCTAAAAATTTATCTTCGTTTTCCAACGATTTTTTCACATTTTCCTCAAAATCATCATCATCATAAATTCTCACTCCATACGAAATATAACACGGTAGTTCTCTTACATCGTAAAAAGATAAAAATTTATTTTTTAACATCTCAGACACACGTAAATCTACCAATATATATTCTCCATTTACTAATGTACTAAGCTTTTCCATATGAACATCCTCAGAGTCATAAGCTAAAATGTTATCATATTTTTGTAATTGTTTAAATGTATTATCTATTAATTCATTGTGTTCTTTTGTCATCTGAAGGGATATTAGAATATTATAAGATATTTTTAAGTTTATAAGAAATAATTCTATAATAATTTCTGAATAAAAATGGGTAGAAAGAAAAATGTTAGCAGCGAAATATCGAATAATACCAAAATAAAGGCTGCAAACGACGCTGATGAGGTGAAGAAGAGTGATAGTGAGGTACAAAAATGTAAGCTACACCCACCGGCGATTTTCCTACCTTCCTCCTCCTACACAACAATAACACCTCCACCACCAAGCCAAACATGCAGTAAAATGCAAAATAGTGGGCTTGACACCTTACCTTCGCCTAATGCACCAGTTCCCTCTTCGGTTGAAGTCTCTGCGTGCGAGCCATCGTACGACATGACAAGCCCCTGTACTCTAGCTATTCCGGAAGGTAACCGGCTAATGGCATTGCGGACGATATTCGATTCCGTAACAGCCGACCCGAAGGAATGGCCTCGAATTGTTTTTTTTGCAGTACAGACAAGGTTTGAAAGAATGCCAAGAAATGGCTGGACAGAGCTTCACAGGTACTATAATGAGAAATTCGGCTGCACTGAAACTCTCGAAGTGTTAAAAAAATTGGCACAAAGTGAGATGGGAAAGGATGTAAAATCAAAAGAGAATGGAGAGCGACGTAGAATCGCCACTTGTCTCGCTGATACATGCACCTTGACCGACACCACGGAGTACATAAACCTGAGAGATAAATTCTTGAGTAAAATCAAAGAAATCTCGGAGAACGAAATTGGAAAAGTGGTGGTCCGAACTAGAAAACATCCAAATGAATTGGTTGATAGTAAAGTTCTGGATCTCATTAATCGAGTAGTCGGTGAATATGCAGGAGCTCATGTACCTGAGTCAATTACGGAAGCCGCGTATATCATACAAGCTGCGCAGGTATGCTATGACGAGGCAACACGTAAAGAGAAGCCTAGATCCGCTTGGAAGGAAAACATAGAAAGTAAAATTTCTAAGTTAGTACTTTCCAAAGATCTTCTCGAGAAGGCTCGTAAGCAGGAAATGCTCTCCACTTCGGAAACGAAGAGCCTTAAGAAAATCATGCGAGAGTTTAATTTAAACTTGAGCAGCGTAACTGATCTTTCTGAGGCTTTAGTTAAGAAGAATGAGTCTTTGAATGTTTACGAGAAAAAAATTACGATGCATGAAAGTAGGAAGCAATTCCGAAAAGAGAATCGTATGTTTGAGCTTTTCCGAGGTCGATTTTATCGTGGGTTATCTGAGCGTGTGGAATCCGAGCATGTGGTTAGTCGTGATGAAATTGTTAGTTTTTGGTCTACAATGTGGAACAAAAATGATGACACAGTCACGTATGATGATTATTTGATTCCATTTGTATCAGATAATCATCCGACCACGTTTCCTTCACTTGATGAATTTGTAAATATCATTAATTGGCTTCCCAATTGGAAAGCTGCTGGAATTGATGGTATTTACAATTTTTTCATTAAGAAACTTACAACTCTTCACAAATATATTTATGATATTGTGAAAGTTATATGTTTAGAAGTAACAACTCAAGCTGATTGGTTTTACTGCGGGCTTACGTATTTGATACCGAAAGGAATTCCACGAAGAGGCTCTGACTACAGGCCAATCACTTGTATGTCCAACCTCTATAAGTTAACGACAAAGTGTGTAACGAAAGTCGTTCAAATTGAAGTGGAAAGGCGAGGGTTGCTTGCAGAGAACCAATTAGGGGCGGTAAGAGGTGTGCAGGGAGCGAAAGAGCAGGCTCTACTGAATATTGCCTTAAATAAAGAGTATGGAAATAATCTTAAGGCAACATGGATTGATGTTAAAAAAGCTTATGATTCAATAGATCATGCTTATTTAACTCAATGCATTGAAAACCTTAGTTTACCTGATTGGATCCTGAAATTTATTAAGGTAATTATATCAAAATGGAAAATTGATATATCAGTAGGGCCTGAAAAAATCATGAGCAGAAGATTGATAGAGGGATTCTACAAGGAGATAGTTTGTCACCATTGTTATTTGTGTTGTGTATGGATCCACTAAGCCGAAAGCTTAATGAAAAATACACAAAAGTGACCGTACAAACAGATGCAGAATCCCATTCTACTAATCATCTCTTGTTTATTGATGATCTTAAGCTCCTTGCAAAAGACAGCTCCACATTGAGTGCTATGACAGACGAGGCAAAGGAATTTTTAGATGTGATTGGCTTAGAGATTAACAAAGAGAAGTCAGCCACAAATGATACGTGTTGTAAAGATACTGCTACTGTTCTAGAAGGTGTTAGTGTTTACAAATATTTAGGAATAATAGAAGATAGCAGAGGAATTCCAACACGTAAATCATTTGAAGAAGTACAAAGCAACTGATAGTAAGAGTTGAAAGACTTTGTCACACTAGATTAAACGCAAAAAAATTATTTTCTGCAATCAATCAACATGCGATATCGTTAATCAACTACCACATAGGAGTACTTCGACTTGAACCGGCTGACTTCTCTAAGTTAGATGATGCAGTGCGTGCGGTGTTGGTGAAGAATAAGATACATCTCCGCCCAGGATGTAAAGAGCGTTTATACCTTCCTAGAGCAGAACTTGGAAGAGGCCTACATAGTGTTGAGTTGCGAAGCGAACATATGCTTCTACAACTCTTGGATTGCCTGGAAAAAAGTAAAGAAATATCAACTAGACGAGCAGCAATCCTCAAGGTGGAGAATAATAATAAATCCCATCTTGCACTAATAAAAGGCTTCTTAAAAGTAAAGTACAGGTTGGTAGAAGAAGTCACTAAGAAAAGTTTAGAAGAAGCTCAACTTGCAAAACTATATAACGAAATAGAAAAACGAAAACTACATTCAAAGTTATATAATGCAAGGAAAAATGAGCTTGTGAGTGTTAGTGACTCTTCAAGATGGCTAAAGAGAGGAAATATTAGGCCACGAAATGAAGCTGTGTTCTGCTATATCCAGGATAGAAATGTATTCTGGGGAGCAGATGGTGTGTGTCAACATTGTAGGAAGTCTGGTAAGACTGTAGATCATCTAGCAACTAGATGTGAAAAAATGCTAGGCCATGATTACACTAGAAGGCATAATGAAGTGGTTAGATGCCTACACCTACTTCTTCTAAATAGATATAAGTTTAAGTCTTCCAAACGAATAAAGAGTCACTCAGTTCAAGAAATTCTTGATAATGAGTACGCAGAGATAAGAGTGGACACCAGAATAAAAACTGATGTTAAAATTCGGAATAACAGACCGGACATATTTATTTTAGATAAGAAGAAGAATAAGATAACACTCATTGAAGTAGGAATCACTTCCCAAGATTCACTTCAAATAGTTGAAACTGAAAAACTTAGGAAGTATGACCTGTTAGCCAATGAGTTGGGTCTTATTTATAAGTGTAGTGTTGAGATAATCCCTTATGTGATGACCTGGGACGGTATTGTGACAAAATACCATAAATCTCATCTTAAAAGACTAGAAATACCCATGAATGTAGAGGCATACATTCAGTCTATAGTACTTAAGAAAACAGTCGAAACAATTTCCTTTGATCGACGAAGAGGACTTGAATCAGGACTAAATGCCGAAGAGAGCTGGGAGAGAGCGTCAATGAGTGTTATTATGAGATCAGAGGTGCATGAGGAACCAATACCTCCTTTAAAAGAAGTGAAGAGAGAGGAAGATGGTGAAAAAAATTTTAAACCAAAAAATAAAGCACCCCTTATTTCACAAGGAGGAACCACTTTAGAGGAACCGACCAATAACATAAATGAAGCGTCGGATTTGGAAGAAGAGACAATAGTGGTTAAAGAGGTAGAAGAAAACATATAAAAATGGTAAAAATGTTTTAACCCAGAATTTTATTAAATAATAATTTCTTATAAGTTATTTAACAATTATTTTTGTAAATTATAAGTTAGTAATTATATTTTGTAAACATATATTTTTTAATTATATCTTATTCAACCATTATATCTGTAAATTATATCGGTAAACATATATTAAAATATTTATTAAAATATTTCTAGTCATTACCATTGCAATCTAATATGTCTTAATATTAAATGTCTTTATTAAAATCTAATATTTCTAAGTAATGACCATCGCAATCTAATATTTATTGTCACTGGCCAGTAAACCCCCCTCCCATGCCCAATAGAACCACCGTTATTTCCTATACATTTTTAATCTTGATAACACCCTTTATTTTTTGATATAGCCTTTTAATTTCTATATCCTTATAACTCATTTATTCCCCTTATTTTAAACATCCTCTTATTTTAGTTTCCTTTCCAATATTTCTTATCCATCCTTTTTTAACATTTCTTTTCTATAAACAATAGGATGTGTTAATTATGAATAAAATATCCAATAAAATTTATATTTTGCTTTTCCGTTCCTTGTTTGCTTTTTTTCACTTATTTGCATTTGTTGGTATTTATAAGGCGAAATTTCGTTGTAGAATTCGATACAGGCACTAAACAACATAAAATTGTACAAACATTTATTTAAAGCTTTCATATAATTTTTTATTTTCTAAGTATTCATTCTAAATATATAAAAATATAATGTAACCAAAATGCCAAAGATTGTAAGTTGTAAAAATAGGCAAGAAAAAAAAATTCTTACTGCATATTTAAAAACCTGTCAGTATCCAGCTATGTATTCCAAAGAAGAAAAGAGGTTGTTGAGGCAGAAGGTAGAATATTTTACTTTGTTCAGAGATGAGATTTGTTTTAAAAGACGCGATCATCTAATAAGAGCCTTTTTTGGATTTGAAACTGCCTTGATTCAACAAATTACTCAAATAGAGCATTCTGTTGCACATATCTGCGTAAATAAAAGGATTGCTTTGATTATAAAAAAATACTATGGAATTCTCAAGGCATACATAAAAGAGTATGTAAAAGACTGTGAAGCATGTAGTCGATTAAATTCTCTAAAAACAATTCAGCCAATATATATAAATCATATTATCAAAAAATATGATCATTTTATGATGGATTGTGTAGATTTTAGGGATACAGCGATCAAAATGATCAATGTAGCTAGATTCTTAATGTAATCGACACATACACAAAACATCTCTAGCTTTAAGCTGATTTATAAAACTTCGGAATTAGTAAGAGATTCATTATAATTTTTATTTGACAACTTCGGTGTCCTGGTGGCAATACAATCTGATAATGGTCGAGAGTTTAAAAATGCACTACTTGAAGCCTTTTTAACAGATCTTAACGTCAAAATTATACTTGTAAGACCACGCAATCTAAAGGCGCAAGGTCAAGTGGAACCTGTAAATCAGACCTTAAACAGATGGCTAGCGAATAAATTGCATGAAACAGGTGGAAAAGGGTGGATTGAACATCTTAATAATGTTGTTTGTGCATATAACAGAACAATACACAAGGCAACAAACAAATCACCATTTATGCTTTTCTTTGAACAACCAGGTTTAAACAATCTACTTTCTAGAAGCATAATAGTTGAAAACGAAGCCGGTAAGATAGTGCCTGCTATTGATATAGATCCTGATATAGTTTCAGCAGAAGAAAATGCAGCGACACAATGGATCCTGGAAATCGCCTCGGATCTACATGAAGAAGTTACTGAAACGGTAATCACAACAACCACTATAATAGCTTATGATCACGAAAGTGATGGTAAGATTGGTTCGGATGTTGCTAAGCCCTTTAAAAATTATAGAGAAAAAATTATAAGAAGCAACAATTTAAATAGACTAAACATGGATTTATCTATTTGAGATCAAGTTTTGATGAAAAAAAACTTCGATATGAATACTAAAAGTAAAAGAGCGCTCTTTGACCCTTTTTACGATAATTCGGTTTTTAAGTTACCGCTACTTCGATGACCAACATGATTGAAGTAAAAAACAATAAAGGTGAGACAAGAACAGTTTTTAGCGGCGTAATAAAATGTATTTAATTTTATTTAGTTTACAATTGTTATAGGCATTTTTTTATTATTTAAGTATTATCATTATAGTTTTTATTTTTATTCTGGCAAAACTTGAAATATTTTTTTTGACGGGAATTTCAAGTTATAAATTATATAAGCATTTTTTAAACAGCCCGCCCCATTAAATTTAGGGAAAAAATCACTTCCTTTTTCAAATATATGGCTCTTGGGTAAAATATATGAAAATAACATGTGTTTTATAAATCATTAGAAAACAACGGGGGTTATATTGGACATGGGGGGGGGAGTTTATTGGCCCGTAGCATTTCTTAATCTAAATATCCTTATTAAAATCCAATATTTCTTAATATTAAATAAATTAAATTTAAGATTTCTAAATTCTAGACAAAAAATATATTTTTACCAATTTAAATTTTATTTTTTAAAATAATATGTTATAATTATTTAGTGTCTCTCTTTTTACTTTAGTTATACCTCACTCTCTTTATATTTCTAATATAATCAAATAACAAATTATATATCTCATTTTAAAGTATAAAAAACAGTAGTCAATAAATCTATATTTAATCATTTAGATATCAAATTATATATCTAATTTTAAAAAAAAGTTATTTTAAAACATTAAAGAAATAAAGAAAGATATTAAAGGAAGATATAAAGAATAAGATAACGAAGAAGACAAAGAAAAAGATAAAGAATAAGATAAAAACAAATAAGAAGAGATAAAGAATAAGATAAAGAACAAACTATATTAAGAGGAAGAGATAAAAACTATAGAAAAAATAGAGAACAAATTATAGAAAAGAAAAGTATCTTTTATTTCATAAAAATACCCAAATCCTTAATTTTTTCAACCATATGCATAACAGCAACAGCTCGATGACTAATTTCATTCTTTTCCTCAACTGTCATCTCACCATACGACTTTTGATACCCCTTGGGTTGAAATATTCCATCAAATCCAAATTCATTTGTACCCAAGTCATCAGAAACAATTATGTTTCCTTCTGTTCTACCTTCAGATGTAATTACACACACATTACCACCACATTTATATACCAAACCAAGTGAACATATAGCTGTACACTCGGTTCCATAAAAAAATGCAATTTTTTGTATTTTTTCGAGACCAATACCAAGGAAGTATTTAACATACGGACCAGGAAAATCATTTAGTCCTTTCATTTCCAAAGACACGTCATCAACCAAAACAGCAAAATCTTCCTCACCATCTCTATTATCCACATTTTTTATACTAGTTGTAGTATTTATATTACCTATATCTATATCCTTAGCTCTAATATTCTTATCTTTATTATTCTCAGTATCTCTATTACCATCCTCATTATCTCTATTACTATTCCCCACATTCTTACTACTTTTATTACCTAATATGCTATTATATGCTCTAATAGCTTTATCTCTTACTATCTCTTCCATACTACCTTGTATCTCAATAATATCCATTTTCTTATGAAATATTTCAAACGGAAAAAGTTTACAAATTTCTTTGTATTTTTTTATGTCTGAACTTATAAAATATATTTTCATTATCTTTTAATTATCTAAGGGTTAATAAATAACGGTATAATCAGTATTTTCTTTCCTATTTTTTTTCCTAAATTCATTTCTTTTCTTTAATTTTTTTTAATTTTTTTTTAATTTTTTTTTATTTATTTCGTTAACCTTTGTTGAAGAGTCGGATTTGGAAGAAGAGACAATAGTGGTTAAAGAGGTAGAAGAAAACATATAAAAATGGTAAAAATGTTTTAACCCAGAATTTTATTAAACCTTTGTTTCTTTTTTATTTATTTCGTTAAACTTTGTTTCTTATTTATTTATTTCGTTAACCTTTGTTTCTTTAAAATCAGTTTTTAAATATTTTTTTATTTCAATTCCTTTTTCTTTAAATATTTTTCCGAATTTTTTTCTCCCAAATTTTTCTTTCAATTTCCTTTCTTTAAAATATTTTTCTTCACTAATTTTTTTATTTAATTTATATCTTAAATTCATGATATTTTTTTCTCTATTTTCCTATATTCCCCATCTTCATATCTAAAACCCTTTTCTAAATATTCTCACTTTTTTATTTTATAAAAAATATTATTTAAACCCATATGGAGTACATTGCCGCTTATGCCATTCTTTCAGTTGCTGGTAAACCTGTCACAGAAGATTCTATATCAAAACTATTTACAGTAGTTCCTGGTAAAGAGTGTGATAAAGAACAAGTACAATTACTTATTAACAATATCAAAGGTAGAGATTATAATTCTATTAAAGAAGAAGGTTCTAAAAAAATGTCTTCTTTTTCTTCTGTTTCTGTACAACCTTCTGCTGTTAAAGTTGCTGATGAAAGTGAAAAGAAAGAGGAAGCAGAAGCACCTAAGGAAGAAGAAATGGATTTGGATTTGTTTGCTGATTTTTAAATAAAGGAATTTATTTATAATTTTTTAGATTAGTAGTTTTTATTTTTTCGAAGTAATTATTTAAGTAAATTTATTTATAATTTTATAATTTTTTAGATTAGTAGTTTGTATTTTTTGGAAGTAATTATTTAAAGGAATTTATTTATAATTTTATAATTTTTTAGATTAGTAGTTTGTATTTTTTCGAAGTAATTATTTAAGTAAATTTATTTTTATTATTTATATTTTTTAGATTAGTAGTGGAGGGAGGATAACCACATAAAAAACTTTCTGCTTGGCAATGAGTGTGTGAAACTGGTGTGAGATTATTGTTTGGATTTTTAGTGGGAATAAAACCACACTACATCTTCGGTTGTTCAATGAGAGTTGTTATGTGGAGAAGAGGTCTAAGAACTGGCGAAACTTTTTCTACAAATTTATTTGTAGTTTTTTATGTAACCAGATTGCAGACCGCAGCTGAACATGTAGGTAATCGCCATGTAAAAGCATGGAAACCTAGCCTTGCTCACTCGGGTTAGAAGACTTAGCGCCTGGGAGATATAAAACAAAAAACCATTAAAAGCCGGGAGAGCTAAGTAGCAGGTTATACCTGTTGGTATGACATTGCACTATCTAGGTGGACCCCATGTAATCCTCTGAAATATATCTTAGCTAGAAGTTTATTGGGTTCAGAAAGTGTAGAGTAAGTGGGAATGCTGCATAGTCTTGGGGGAGCCCAGGGGGGGCTTCGGCCTTCGATCACACTCCATGCAACGGACATTAACGAACTCCGGGCAACTGCCTCGCCTATTAATTAGGTTCTACACACCTGGTAGATGAAAGGCTTTGGGACGTAGGTATCGCAGGGGTTACTGATGGAGTTTTGGGGTAGCAGTTATTTATGTTAAACCTAGAACTGCGTTAATGTCATGAAAACAAATATAACACTTGCCACTGTTTTAAAAAAGATGTGATACTTTTAAATAAAGTACTTCTTTCTTTTTTAGATTAGTAGTTTTTATTTTTTGGAAGTATTTTTTTAAAGGAATTTATTTTTATTTTTATTATTTATATTTTATATCTTAGATAAGTTATTTTTTATTTTTTGGAGCATTTTTTTTAAGAAATTTATTTTTATTATTTATATTTTTTAGATAAGTTATTTTTTATTTTTTAAGAGCATTTTTTTAAGTAAATGAATTGAATAAAATATCATAGATAAGTTATTTTCTATTTTGTAGAGAATTTTTAAAGAAATTTATTTTTATTTATTTGCTATTGGTTTTCTACATACAAATAATAATTCTTTAATACCACCTTCATTCTAACTCTAAAACTCTTTAATTCTAAAATTTCCTTCTTTCACTTCTTTCTTTCCATTTTTTTATTTCTTCTAAATCTTCTAAATTATCACTTTCTTCTTCACTTTCACATTCATAAAAATGCTTTCTGGATTCTAAATAATAATTTTTTAGATTCATTTGTGGGGAAATAAAAATAGAAAATTGGTAATTTTAAAAATTTAGAGGAAATAAAAATAGAAAATTGGTAATTTTAAAAATTTAGAGGAAATAAAAGAATATGGAGAAATTAAAATGAGAGTGATTTTAAAAAAAAGGTAAAATAAAGGATAGGGGGTGTTTAATAAACGAAATCTATTTAAAAACAATGGTGAGAATATTTAAAAAAACTGGGAGGAATATTTAAAAAAAACAATGGGTAGAATATTTATAAAAACAATGGGTAGAATATTTATAAAAACTGGGAGGAATATTTACAAAAACAGGGAGGAATATTTACAAAAACAGGGAGGAATATTTAAAAAAACAATGGGAGGAATATTTAAAAAAATGGCGGAGAATATTTAAAAAAATAGAAATAATTCTTTAAAAAATGAGACATAATTCATAAATAAAAGAATCGTTTATAAAATAGAAATAATTGTGTAAAAAACGAGAATTAATTCTTAAAAAAAAAGAATCGTTTTTACTAAGAAATAATTCTTTAAAAAATGAGAAATAATTCTTTAAAAAAAGAGAAATTTTAATATGTAAACCAATCTTATATGACAACCCTATAAAAATATGAAAAAAGAAAAACAAAAAAGTTTTATATATTCTTCAGTAGATTTAGAATTAACTAAACCGTTACAATCATACGATATTGATTTATGTTTGTGTAATTATGAAAAGATAAGAAATGGTATTTTTACTGAGTTGAGAATTAATGAGACACAGAAACGAATTAAAAATAAGTTATTGAGTATCGATAATGATGAGATAGAGTTGTTGTTTTATAAGAGTAAATGTGTCGGTGATAGTAGTATTGAAGATAGTATTGATAGTTTGTTGAGTGATGTAGGAGATAATAATATTGTAGAGGATATTAGGGAAGTAGAAGGTAATGATGAAGTAGGAGATAATAATATTGTAGAGAATAATAGTTGTGTAGAGAATATTAGGGAAATTGATAATAATATTGGTGTAGAAAATGGGTTGAATAGAGATATATTTGATGGTAATATTGATAATGAAAATAAATTAAATACTGGAAAATTTGAAGATATTAAAGATGACTCAGTTAGTAGTGATACACTAAACGAAGATGACTTTTTGGAACAGAATGAAGTAAATCTAGATTATATAGAAGATGAAGCAGAGCTTTCTGGGTCTGGATCGAGTGATTCGGTGGTGGATGAGAAAGAAATATTTGAAGATCTGAAAAAGTCAAAATTTATTTCAACAAAGAAAGTTAAAGACGATTATTTTGAAGGGCTTTCTAAACATGGCGAGGAGATGGAAGTAATGGATGTTGAGAAATTAAATAAACTTAAAGAAAAATATGGGTCGAAAAAGATAGATTTTAAATATAAAAAGATATTTAGTAAACGGGAATTTAAAGATGAAGATGAAAGTGGTATTGATGTGTCTTCAAGTGAGGATGGGTTTCTTTACAGCGCAATTAATGAATTCGAGAGTGAAATTAGTCATGAAAAAGTGTGTGATATCGAAGAAACAGAGTTTGCTAAAAGTTTGGATGAAAATAATTTTATGGAAAAATCGCTTGTTTTTAGTAATAAACAAGATGTGTTGGAAGAGATGGTTAAGGATAAAGGAAAGAAGAATAATTATGCGTTTCAACGGTCTAAAAAATAAAATTTGTTTTAATGTCAATATTATACATAATTTATATTTTTGAATTGTTTTTAAGAATGTGTTTCTTGCTAAAATCATATTTTATATCTTTTACTTTGATTTCTCATTATGAGTGATAGTTATTTTTTAATCTTTCATATTTTATATTTTATACGGGAATTCTCTAATTTTTACTGTTTTGTTATCAATGATGTTTTGTTTTTCAGTATTTTATTATGTGTGATTTTTTTACGTAGTTTTCTTGGTTCAATAAGTTCTATAAATCTAATGATTCTTCCATATTAGGAAATTATATAATTGATATTCTATTTCTAATAATTATAAGGTAATTAATCTAGAAGAAATAGGTAAGCTCAGAAGATATATTATAATGATACTTTAGATTACGTTTATTCTGTTCATGATACAATTTTCGATGTACAAATGAGAAATTTTAAGGTATTTGAGTACTTTTTATAATAATATTTCTTTACGGAAAAGAGATTCTTAAAGTTAGATTTTTATAATCATGTGAAAAAACCCAAGTGTTTTTGAATATTCCTAGATAGGATCTTAATACTTTGTGTACTATAGACATTAGCTTTTATACTTTTTATTAGATCGATTTTGAGTTTTTTTATCAACAATGAATTATTTATTTTATATTCATTTTTATTTGATATAATTCATCAAGATAGATATGATATTTATAATCTAAGCATTGATACTTTTAATTTATATTGGAGATTGTTTTAATCTGATTTAATACTATATATCCCATCTTAAATCACCCCATGCCCTTAAAAATTACATTGAACCAATTTAAAAGGGCTACCGTGCTTGTATTTCTCAAACGAATTTTGGTAACATGTGCGTGCGTCTTTATAATAAATAAATATGAAATAGATTTGCTCGTTCAGTAGTTAATTTTACCTAATACCGTGAATACTACTGATTAAAATATATAGAAATATTTCTAGCATCATATAGCAAATTATTTTTGTAATCTTGTTCTTTGATAAGATGATGCCTATTTTAGAGATATAACGGATTATATACAGTATTTACTCGTGTTTGGTGTAGTTCTTTATTGTATAAGACTTAAAAATTATGGATAAGTGCTGCACTTTTTGTGTCGTTAACTTTATTAAATGAATTATTATAAACTTTATACTTTCATGTTATCTGATTATTAAATACATGTATTCAAGTAAAATAGAACTATTAGATAACTCCGCATAATATCAAACTTGTCTAAACAAACAAAATGAATGAGAAAACTATGGCAAACATAAAATAATTTGTTTAATCTATTATTTTTATACTTTCAAAGATTAGCAAAAAAATAAATATCTAAAACGCAATGAAATATTTCGTTGTATTATATTTTCGGAGAAGTTTCTCGCCAACTAAAAATTAAGATTTCTTAATTTTTAGTCATAAATATTATTCTCTATATAATTTATATCATTCAAAGTATTTGTAGACATTAAAAGTTTTGAAAAAAAAGGTATTTACCTTGCTAGTGACTAACTGACTTTTATCAAATTCGTTTTTATACTTTTGATAAAAACATTTCTATATATTGAATTTCATATCTTTTCATAAAAGTGACGCGTTTTTTATTGTTTTCATCATTTTGGGTTTAACATCGATAACATTTTCTTCAACACTACATCGGTATCCCTTCAGATACCTACATCCCAAAGCCTTTCATCTAAAATTATGTAGAAGCTAATCGATAGATGGCATTAATTTGAGTTCGTTTATATCCGCTGTTTGAAGTGTGATCGCTCGCCAAAATCGACATTTAGCTACCCAGGACCACTGTATTTATATTTCTTTACAATTTCTGAACCAAATGAACACCAAGCCAAGGTATATCTCTATGCCTTAAATATGGTCCACCTAGATGCCGAAACGACACACCAATAAATATCCTGCTACTTTGCTTTCCTAGCTTTAAAGAGTTTTATTCTTAAATGCCCGGGCTCCAAGTCTCCAACTAAATTGAGAAAAGCCAGGACTTCCTAGGTTTTAATGTCAATCATTTATCATTACGGCAGGTAGGCTTTAATCTAGTTACATAAAAATTATAAACATTCTTTCTAGAAAAAGTTTCATCATTTTGTATACCTTTCCTAATTATATTATCATCCCAGAAAAGCACCGAAAATATACTGTAGTTTTCTTTATACCAAACATGCAAAAAATGATTTTCACACCTATTTCACATACACATTAATAAGCAAAAGGCTTTAATGCGGGTATTCTTTTACAGGGTGAAGAGAGGATATCCACATTAAAAACTATCTGGTTGGAAATGAGTGCGTAGAATTGGTGTGAAATTAATTATTGCCATTTTTGTGGGATATAAAACCCACTGAATTATAGGCCGATCTTCTATAATTCCGAGTTATAACAGATTAAAAGAAACAAATAGGAAATTTTTATTCGGTCATCCTCGACACCGTAAGATAGAAGAAGAACATAATATGTAAGTAAGTATCTTTTTCCACATTTGAAAGTTTATATAAAATATTCTTTTAATTTAGCAATAATATATATCAAACTAAATTCTATATTTTATAAAAACGTTTGAAGTTAGATCTAATGAAAAAAAACTTTATAATTTATTATCAAAGAAAACCCAAATAATTATATGAATACCGAATATTTTGGTATCTAAAATAGTGCGAAAATACCAAATAATGTATTTCGATATATATTTCCACAGTTATGCAATTATTATATGTCTTTGAAGATATGAATGTATATAGAAGTTCTTTTCTTCAAATACTAAACACCGAATAAGACATATATAAGAATATTCATCACGAATATTTTAGATTAAATTATAAAATAAGCATTTGATCAAGAAAATATTTCTTAAAAAGAGTGAAGAATTTTCATTGATCTTTTAAATTTTAAATTTTATAGGATTAAATTTATGAGAAAAACTCAAAAATGAATTCAATTTGAAATGAAAAAAATCAAACAATTGCAAATGAGTACTTAATCCTAGTTTGTGACGCAAAAATATCTTGTGAATCAATTTATTGAAATTGTATAATTAATACGAAAATTCGTGTAAAAAAAAGCTAATTTAGGTAACGAAATATTTTCTAAAGCTTGCTGTTTTCTGTCCAAGGTTTATAAATTAAAAAATTATATACAAAGAAAGAAAAAAATTTATAAAATTGTGGTTTTGATTTTCCTTTGTAGGGATAACTTTAATATAATATTAGATTAATTTTTTTTTCACACTTTTATATATTTTCTTCTAACTTTTTAGCCACTTTGCTTTTCTTTTTCGCAACCTGAAGCTTCTTTTATCTATTATCAGATCATATGGTGGGGTTTCGCTAACTGAAGTAAAGAGTGTATTGTTTTTGTTTTAGCATGTTTAACACTATCTTCCTGGTAATTTGCTTGTTTTGAAAGAATGGTTGGTTCTATATCCAACTCGGCTTTTTATTAACACCCGTTGACGTTCTTTCCAGCTTTCTTGGCAGTTGGTACCAACTCAAGCTAACCTGTTGATCAATTTTTTTTTCCAAATGTCTTTTTGAGTACTATACACTGAATGTAGGCCACTATATTCATGCGTGTTTGCAATTTTTTAACGGTACCATTATAATTTTGTCACATCATTGTGCCAATTTATCACATAAGAAATTATATCAACACTACAATTAAAATAAGACTAAACACATTGGATAGGAAGTCATAATTCACACCTTTTCAGTTTAAACTATTTGAAGGGAATCATAGGAAGTAATTCCTACTTTAATAAGTGTTATCAGCTTTAATTCTTATCTAAAGAAAAATATCTGGTCTATCATTCCGAATTTAGATGAGTTCTTATTCTGGTATGCACTCTTATCTACACATACTTTTTTTGAAGAATTTCTTGAACTGAGTTACACCTAATTCAGTTTGTAGACTTAAACGTATATGGGTTAAGAAGGAAAAATTAGACATCTAACCATATCATTATGCTGTCGGTATAGTCATGTCGGAGCATTTTCTCATATCAAGTTACTTCTGCCTTATTGTTTTATCAGACTTATTGCAACGTGGTCAAATTTTTTTTGCTCAAAGCAATTTCTATACTGGATATAGCAGAACACTGTTCCTCGCTTGACCTTGTATTTTCTCCTTTTAACCATCTCAAAAGCCATTAACAGACACAAGATAATTTTTTCTGACATTATATAATTTAAACGTGAAAAAAATAATTTTTCAAATGAAATCGTTTTTAAATTTATATTTTGTTGTTATTGCGTAAGGTTCATGGGTTATATGCTCTAAACGATAAATCTAAACCACCAATTAAATTGAAAAGTACAAATAAAATACCTGACCGTAATAAAGTCTTAATATATTTCAATAAGATATTTTCTCGATTCTAATGCATATATTTAATTATTAAACAAAGCATGGTGTTCATTTAATTATAGGTAAGCATTATTTAGAAGAAAAAAAATCGAAAGAAGTAAATTGAATAGAAGGAAAGGTTGGAAATCTTTAAACCTTCGATATCTGAAATTTTTTCGTTTGTTTTTTTGTAAAAGTTCGTGCTTTGTATTAAAGCCACTGATAGGCCCGGCCACCCCTGTTTTTCTCATATTTGCCTTTTTGCATCTAAAAATAAAGAATTGCATTTAAAGTAATTGATTTCGATTTTTAAGAATGCGTATACAAGTCTTATAATGGTATTTATCGATATTCTTTTTCTAATCCTTAAAGTAATAAAATTTTGACTGAAATATGTAAACGAAAAAGTGAAGAAGAGACATAATAGCAGTTAAGGGTAGCGAGGATATCTTTTCAAGAGTTTTTATCCTCCTGAATTCCTCTGTCGAATTATAAAACAAGGATATGGATTTGGAACAAAATTAAACAAAGGAGACCAGAAAAGAATTGCGCATTACTGTTTCAGAATATCTTCAATAATGCAATATGACCTACGAAAACCTCTTTAGAAAATTAAAAGATTCTTCGGGGAACTACCGAGTATAATTTCTTACACGAGTAACCTAAAAACCTCGCTTTAATTCGCTCATTATGAATAAAACTCTGTAGATTAACTCCTTAGTTTATTACTCAAGATTTACATCAATTTTTAGAATTTTACAAGGCATGTATAGTAATATGTTAAATATAACATTACCATGTGAAATTACTAAAATAAAAATAATATATGAAGATTACGCTTTAAATTTTACTTTCTTTATTTTATTATAAATCAGGTAATACAATACGCAAGAAATAGAGACCAAAATTTTTTTCATGTCCAAGGAAGTCTAAAAAGATATTTAGAAGGATCTAAGTAAATTTTATACAGCCACACTAAGAATAAATTTAATTATAAAAAAAGAGTTTTCCTTCGCTAATTCATTCATTACGGTCGATAGGAAACTAATTAACAGTAATAAACGATAGTTAACTGTATAAAAACTCAATAATCCCTTTATAGCCAATAGTTTATTATAAAATGCCCATGAATGCTGACTACAAATCACAACTCTTCGAAAATAATTTTGCAGATGCTCAGAAAGATCATTTACCTCCGAATCATAATCACTAATAATTTGTCACTCTTATTTTACTTTCTTCAAAATCAGAAGCAGTGAAGAGCAACATATCATCACTGAATACAGCAATCGTCAAATGTAATTTGCTTTATGTTTTTTCAGGGAAAGTAAACACTCTAGAATCGATCCTATTGATATAAAAATCTATACAAACTATATTTTCAGGTATAATTTCCTTTTTAATGTTGAAAAATCCAAAACACTCTGAAAAAAACTTATTGAGTGATTCTTACAACCAAAGATTTGAAATTTTTTAGATTTTCAATCAATAATTTTTCTGTAGATTCTTTTTTCAAACTAACTACTCGCGTTTCTCTAGCGACTTACAAGAATCGCTAGAAATAATCCTGTTTGGAAAAGCAAAATCAACGGTTGAAAAAATCAACAATTCCCTAACTTCATCCGTCGATGCTTCTAAGACATATTCCGCCATTAAAATTTTTACCGAAATTATTAAATATTTTCATAAAATCATTTTTAAAAATATGGTTTTCTATTTCCTCTATGAACGCCGTATCAATCTTAAAATTTATCAATATATTTGTATTACTCGAAAGAATATCTAAAATATTTAAAAACATCCCATTGTTCTCAAGTTTATTATCAGTTTAATCAATATATGTTACCGCAGTTTCTCTGATGTTTTTCAAGAGCCCACCATTAAATTGCAAACAATTATATTTCAAGTTTAATGTTTTAAGATATGGCAATTGTAGGCAACAATCAAGAATTTTCTCGGAAACTATTGACCGATGTATTTCTAAACATACAATTTTAAGACTTTTAGGAATGAAAATAGCTATATTCTCTTCTTTTACATTCACAAAATCAATACTTATCTCGATATTCTTAAATAAATTTTCTAAAGAATTAACAATGTGATCGGCTAAAACATATTTTTCAAGACAACAGATTTTTAAATTTATAATATCGGTTTGAAACTCCGAAAAATAAGGATGTAAATGCTTACCGCCATTTTGAAAATTCCTAGCGAAATTTAGAATTTTTGGCGATAAATACCCGCTATATTTCATATTGGAAGCTTTAATTTGTAGTTGAGAATATATTTTCCACCTATCAAAACCAACAAAAGCTTGAATGAAGTATAAATTCTTAAAAGAATATTCCATATTGCTTGCAAAAACAAACTCTTCTCCTCTTTGTAAACTACAATCAAACAAAAATATTTTTTTTTAGATTTGGAAATTGATCTCGATTTCTAAAAGAGTAAGTTGATGTAGATTATAGCCAGCATTTATAGAAGTAATTTCTTCAATAGAATGACTTATGAATTCAAAGAACGGAATCTCGGTGAAATTCTGTAAAATATAAGTATGTATGATAACTTTTCGTATTTTTAGTATTCGAAAAAATACTCGAGAGATATTTTCCAAGAAAGTATTACCAACTATTCGTAGTATTTTATTAATTGGATCCGAACATGAAATATATAGAGATTCGGTAATACTTTCTTGGAAAATCTTTCGATGTTTTTGCAAAGTATCATCATAACTTATATCTTGTGAAAAAAGTCTTCTGTATATTCCTCTGCATTATATATTTTTAAAAAAACCTTGATAATATACTTCTTTAGATTTTGACTAATCTGATTTATTTTTTGGTTCGAACTAAAACCAAAGTTTAAATATATATCAATCAGGTCTTCCTTACATATTGAATTAATTAAGAACGTTTGTACCAATTTATAAAAATTTAAGTTGTAAATTGGTTCAAGGAAATCAATTATATATAAAATGTCAATGAAATTTTCCAATGTTAGTCCTACCTCATTAAAACTATGTTTACCTTGCAAAAAACCATAAAAATTTTCCATTTGGCATATTTAATATCTCTCTTGTTTAGAAATCTCTGATTCTCCGATAATTCTATTGATTTCTCGATTTTTCGAAAAGTTGAAACCAAATTCAAAGTATTTTTATTTATATAACCTATATCGGAAAATTCAGAACTGTGATACCGAGATATATATGTTGGACTATTAAAATATTCTCTGGATAGTGCAAAGCCTGATAGGTCAAGTTGAAACAAATCATTCATATTCTCGGAAGTAGACATTTCATCCTTTTTAAAACAAAGATAAATATTGGAAGTTGGTGGTACCATAGAACCATAGATTAGTTTGGATCTATATATCTTATAAAATAGATATAGAATAGCGAAAAGATTGCTTGGTATTCTCATTATTATTAGATTCATTTTTAAGGGATTTTGGAAAATTGTTAATGAGTATATTAATTAAATTTTTACTCTATTACAAAGTATCACATCTTTTTAAAACAGTGGCAAGATGTTATATTCGTTTTTATGACATTAACGTAGTTCTAGGTTTAACATAAATAACTGATACCCCAACACTCCATCGGTAATCCCTGCGATACCTACGTTCCAAAGCCTTTCATCTACCAGGTGTGTAGAACCTAATTAATAGGCGAGGCAGTTGCCCGGAGTTCGTTTATGTCCGTTGCATGGAGTGTGATCGAAGGCCGAAGCCCCCCCCCCTGGGCTCCCCCAAGACTATGCAGCATTCCCACTTACTCTACACTTTCTGAACCCCATAAACTTCTAGCTAAGATTTATTTCAGAGATTTACATGGGGTCTACCTAAACAGTGCAATGTCATACCAACAGGTATAACCTGCTACTTAGCTCTCCCGGCTTTTAATGGTTTTGATTTTTATATCTCCCAGGGGCTAAGTCTTCTATTCCCGGTGAGAAAGGCTAGGTTTCTATGATTTACCTGGCAATTATCTACATGTTCAGCTGCGGTCTGCACTCTGGTTACATAAAAAACTACAAATAAATTTGTAGAAAAAGTTTCTCCATTTCTTAGACCTCTCCTCTTCATAACAACTCCCATGGAACAACCGAAAATCTAGTATGGTTTTATTCCCACCAAAAATCCAAAAAATGATCTTCACACCAGTTTCACACACTCATTGCCAAGCAGAAAGTTTTTTATGTGGTTATCCTTCCTCCACTACGTTTCTAAATTAATTATAAAAAAATATATTTTCTATAATTTGCAACTTTTATGGACAAAATTTCTTAAAAACAATACAAAGTATGATTTTTAAGATATTTATGAGATAATAACTACAACAAATATATTTAATCGCAGCAAAAAGTCTATATGAATTCATTACAAATAAATATTGAATCACTTTGCCATTTATAAAAATAACATGAGGAAAATTATTCGCAATTTAGATTTAATAGTTTTAACGATTCAAATAAACAAACAGTGTTTTTTTTAATATGTAAAGGATAATATCTAACAATTTCTTGTATCACTTATAATTTTCCTGTATGCCCGAAACAACATATTAAGTATTAGTGGTTGAGCGTTTGAATATTTAATCATCAGATGTTCCATTTCTTTAAAAATTATTTTTTTCTAACAAATATCTTTGAACGACGTAGATCACTTTAGGATTCAATTTCTATCGGTATCGTATTTCAGAATAATAAGTAATTTACTTAACTTAAGGAAATTAATAATCCCAGTGTTTAGGATATAATACCATGTATTTAGGGATAATGATTTTAAGAATCTATAAAATATTTTAGTATTCATAATTACGGTTAAAAAAATCAAAGAAATTAAATCAGCTACAAAATATTTCATAAATCCTCTAAAATCGTCGCCCTATTCTTTTTAACGTGTTTGGTAATAATTCAAATATATTGCAGAATGTAATTATTCCCTGACATATAAACAATTTTTTTCCTTATCTGTAAAAAAGATATACTTTTCTCAAAATTCTTATTATTGATACCTGAGAAGAAAAATATAATATGCTAATTCTATTATCGGAAAAACCAATTAAATTTAAGGGCGCATATTTAATTTTGAATGAAGGCGAGTACATATAGACTCCAAAATGGCAGGCAAGTTCATTATTTAAATGTAACTCTATATTCAAAATTTCAATTATATATAAGAAAAATTATTTTAAAAAGTATCTCGTGAAATGGCAAATACGTCTAAGAATTGGCGCGAATTAAAAATATGTTTGTGAAGGTTATTTTTCTATTTATTGAACTCGTAATTTAAAAAGCCATTCGGTTCATTATAATTTAGTATTGCATACAAAAATCTGCTAATCCTTGGTGAAAATATCTTAAATCGATAATATATATGTGGTAAGAACGTTTGTTTTAAAGTAAACATTATCACACATATTTTGAAGACATATGGTTTAAATGGTCTTGAAAAGGTAATCTCGTTACCGAATATATTTTTTTTCTTATGCCACAATGAGATAAATTAAATCTAAGTATAATATTCACATTATGGAGATTCAATTTAATCTTATATAGGTTGCTGTTGAAATCGTATTGAATAAATTTTAAGTGAAACAAGTAAATTTCCTTTTCAAAATACTAAATATATTTTTATTCGAGAAGGAATCGGTCATAAATATAGAGTTTATAAAAGAATCCGCTGACGAAACGGTTAATGAAAATCGAAAAATTTGAATATCGTTCTTAAAAAGAGAACTGTGAAAATAAAGCGAGGATTAAGGACGTTATCACGTATATAATAAGACTCATTGTAGAACGGAAGTGATAAATTAATTGTATCAAGATTAATATTTAAATTTTAATGAAAGAATTTTTTTGATATGATATCAGGTATAATTGAACACAAATATCTTCCATACCAATGCGAGCCATTAAAATATTATTGCTCTGCTTATTACATATTCATGCTAAAATCTATTTCGATGCACTTTAGGAATAAAACGACATTTAAATCAGCTTGAGAACGAAATCAACTAGAATTTCTAAATAGAAAACAAAATTTCATAGTTTAACTGTTTTAAGAACAAATAGACTTGGAATTTCTTAGGAATGACTCTATTTTTTTAGGTATTTTTAAAAATTATACTTAAAACTTTATTCCAGCTTTTTTTTGAATTTTATAATATAAAATTGCTAGAAAGTGGTTATTAAATAATGTTTTTTTATTATTCCAAATTCTCAGAAGTTCATTTGTATAAACTCTTTCAGAGGTTCTACAAAATTTTAAAAATTTTAGAATTAGTTGATATAGAACAATTATGGGTTACACAGTTGTTAAATTTTTACAGTTTCATTCTGGTAATTAAAAATGTTATAGTTGTCTGCATTTGTTACATAAGGATCTAAATTATTACTAAAAAACAATTAGATTCCTATATAGGTATAGTTGGATTTGCGTTCCCTACCAATTATTTCTTTCATAGTAAATAACACATTATCATAAAAAGACATATTTATTTAAAACTTAAGTATATTTATATTTATACGTGACCAATAATATAACTTATAATAATTATCATAAATCATCAATGTAAGATAATTTGATGTAGATAATCTCATGAAGCAATTGTGTTATTTTTGAACCAATTATATAGCTTCTTGATGCTTATTTACAAAGGTATAGTCTTTATTTAAAGAGAATTATATGCATATTAGGTTTTTTAATAAAAAAACTAAGAAAAAACCTATTTAAATTGTATAATCTTGCAAGTAATGGTAAAAATACCGTCTGATAAAGAAAAACTTTTATTCCTTAGAATTATCCAAAGGATTTTTTTTAAGAAAAATTTTTAACAACACAGAAAAGCGTCGATATTAGATTTCCACTGTTAATAAATGTCAAGGACTAATAAACCTCCCTCATGTCCAATAGAACCGATGAAATTTCCTATATACCCCCCTTAGTTTCTAATGATTTATAGAACCTGTTATTTTCATATATTTGACCCAAGGGCCTTGTATTTGAAAAAGGAAGTGATTTTTTCCTTAAATTTAATATGGGGTCTGTTTAAAAAATACTTATATAATTTTCAACTTGAAATTCCCGTCAAAAAAAATATTTCAAGTTTTGCCAGAATAAAAATAAAAGATTTAATGGTAATACTTAAATAATAAAAAATGCCTATAAAAATTGTAAACTAAATTAAATTAAATACATTTTATTACGCCTCTAAAAACTGTTCTTGTCTCATCTTTATTGTTTTTTTACTTCAATCATGTTGGTCATCGAAGTAGCGGTAACTTAAAAACCGAATTATCGTAAAAAGGGTCAAAGAGCGCTCTTTTAGTTTTATTATTCATATCGAAGTTTTTTTTCATCAAAACTTGATCTCAAATAGATAAATCCATGTTTAGTCTATTTAAATTGTTGCTTCTTATATTTTCTTCTCTATAATTTTTAAAGTGCTTAGCAAAATCCGAACGTATATTACCATCACTTTCATGATCATCAGCTATTATAGTGGTTATTGTGGTTACCGTTTCAGCAACTTCTTCATGTAGATCCGAGGCGATTTCCAGGATCCATTGTGTATCCGCTGCATTTTCTTCTGCTGAAACTATATCAGGATCTATATCAATAGCAGGCACTATCTTACCGGCTTCGTTTTCAACTATTATGCTTCTAGAAAGTAGATTGTTTAAACCTGGTTGTTCAAAGAAAAGCATAAATGGTGATTTGTTTGTTGCCTTGTGTATTGTTCTGTTATATGCACAAACAACATTACAAGATGTTCAATCCACCCTTTCCCACCTGTTTCATGCAATTTAGTCGCTAGCCATCTTTTTAAGGTCTGATTTACACGTTCCACTTGACCCTGCGCCTTTAGATTGCGTGGTCTTACAAGTATAATTTTGATGTTAAGATCTGTTAAAAAGGCTTCAAGTAGTGCATTTTAAACTCTCGACCATTATCAGATTGTATTGCCACCGGGATACCGAAGTTGTCAAATAAAAATTCTAATCAATCTCTTACTAATTCCGAAGTTTTATTAATCAGCTTAAAGCTAGAGATGTTTTATGTATGTGTCGATTACATTAAGAATCTAGCTACATTGATCATTTTGATCGCTGTATCTCCTAAAATCTACACAATCCATCATAAAAAGATCATATTTTTTGATAATATGATTTATATATATTGGCTGAATTGTTTTTAGAGAATTTAATCGACTACATGCTTCACAGTCTTTTACATACTCTTTTATGTATGCCTTGAGAATTCCATAGTATTTTTTTATAATCAAAGCAATCCTTTTATTTACGCAGATATGTGCAACAGAATGCTCTATTTGAGTAATTTGTTGAATCAAGGCAGTTTCAAATCCAAAAAAGGCTCTTATTAGATGATCGCGTCTTTTAAAACAAATCTCATCTCTGAACAAAGTAAAATATTCTACCTTCTGCCTCAACAACCTCTTTTCTTCTTTGGAATACATAGCTGGATACTGACAGGTTTTTAAATATGCAGTAAGAATTTTTTTTTCTTGCCTATTTTTACAACTTACAATCTTTGGCATTTTGGTTACATTATATTTTTATATATTTAGAATGAATACTTAGAAAATAAAAAATTATATGAAAGCTTTAAATAAATGTTTGTACAATTTTATGTTGTTTAGTGCCTGTATCGAATTCTACAACGAAATTTCGCCTTATAAATACCAACAAATGCAAATAAGTGAAAAAAAGCAAACAAGGAACGGAAAAGCAAAATATAAATTTTATTGGATATTTTATTTATAATTAACACATCCTATTGTTTATACAAAAGAAATGTTAAAAAAGTATGGATAAGAAATATTGGAAAGGAAATTAAAATAAGAAGATGTTTAAAATAAGGGGAATAAATGAGTTATAAGGATATAGAAATTAAAAGGCTATATCAAAAAATAAAGGGTGTTATCAAGATTAAAAATGTATAGGAAATAACGGGGGTTCTATTGGGCATGGGGGGGTTTATTGGCCCGTGACAAATATTATTACTTTATCTTCTAACACTCTTTTCGATTTTGCTACTCGTTGAAATTAAGATTATGACTTTCTTTTTAATTTAAAATTACATTCAAATTGCAACCAAAATAAAAAAATATTTATCTAAAAATTTTCGATACCAATATAAATTCTAATCCAACTCAAATTTCCATCTCTTTTCTATGAACATTTGTTATTTCACAAAAATCACAATATTCGGTAAATTTTTAAAATGGATTGGAGAATATAGTTGACGTGGATAAAGCTTTGTAGAAGAATCAAAATGAAGCAATATACGAAGAATAAAATATATTGAAAAAAATATCTGAGATTTAATTAAAAAGAAAAAACAATTGCGAAATTATTTATCACATAAATTGTTCTTTTTCTGTTATTCTTCATTCAATTTTAATATAATTTAATAAATCGTTCTCAAATATTTGTTATACCTTCAGCTAATATATAAAATTGTTTATTTTATAAAATATCAGTATATTATTGTGAATTCATAATTCATTTATGATTTTTATTGGATATATAATGTTTTTTTAAGCCTCTTCTTAAGGTTGGTACGATAAAAACTTTGCTGATTAGGTGACTGTTATAATATACCTTGTTTAGCTGGAAGATTACAAGATCTAAATAGGCAAGCTGTATCCCTACCATTTTCTTTGACACCATTGTCATTTCCTTTAATTACCAAGGTTTTTGGTTATAGAGACACTGATTTTTTATATTATCATCAGACTATGGATTTTTAAGGATGAGTAATTGTTACCAGCTTTGTTTAACCTTTTGTTTTAATGTTTCATTTGTCTTGAAAACGTAATCAATAACATTTAATTAGTTTAGAAAGGCTCTTTAATAACTTCGGTTGTAATTTTGGATATTCATTTTGGTAATTATAGCTGTTTTTAAAGTTAATAAAAATTTTCTAAGCAGGTAACTAATTTTAATTTTACAGTATAAGCTTTTTATTCGCCTTTAAACAGAGGATATTTTAGAAAATTTGGAATTTATTTTGACAGAATAAACTAAACAATGTCTTAACTTAAAAAAATATAAAAAATAGATCTAAGTAGTAAAACCGCACCTTCGTGCGCAAAGATAAAAAATATAATCTTGTGTTTAAAATTTATTAAATAATATAAAGTTCTATTATTAGAAAAGTTCCTTTTGTTTTCGGGTACTTCTTATTCTTTTTATTATTTTATTAGAGTTTTTTGTATTTGTTTCTTCTACGGTTTTAATCAATGTTTTTTATTTGCTCTTTTTTCCAAAAGTAGACTGTGATGGTTTTGACGCTTTTCGTTTAAAACCCTCATTTTCGTTGATACATACGAGGAATAAGAATATGCTTCCGGTTTGAAGTTTTTGTTAGATTATTAAGACTTTTTACTTCTATTTTCACTTCCATTCCACACTGGCAGAAATAGCTTTGAAAGTATTTTTAAAGAACAATAAAATTAAGGATCACTCTATTCTTGGTGCGGAAAGGTTAATATTTGTACTCATATGGTATTTTCTATGGTATAATAACGGTTATTAGATCACAATTAACAAAACACTAAATTTCAAATTGTACTTAATATATATACTGAGTGTTTTATCTAATCATATTTTTGGCTTCAATAATTTATTGAAAGCTTTTACATTATTCTGATTTTAAAAACAGTATCTAATTTAATTTTATTTAAAACAAATTATCTGTTGTTTAGAATTTTTCGCTTTACTTTATAATCGCGTTTTTCTTGTAGCATACTTGTATTGACAATTTTTTATACTTTTGAATTGATTCATTTTTTAGAGTCAAAGTTATATTTATTAATGGAAATAAACAAGCACAGTAAAACCATTTTATAAATGAGTATGCTATTTTCTAAATATAATATCGATATCTTATCGCAAATACTATGCTAGTGCCTAAAATAATTACTTATCAAAATATTCTAATGGGAATCAGAATACACTTCTTTTCTGATATACCAATATACTTTATAATCTGATTTGTTAGTTTCTTATATTTATTCCAATGAGGTAATAGCACCGGTGAGTTAAAAATTTATTACGTCTTATAAGTTTTCTTGTATTTCTATTCTGCTTTTAAAACTTGCAGGTTGTATTTGTCTTATTTGATATTAATTTCAGTTTCTACTTAATATTTGGCCTACGAAAATCCTACACTGGCTTATATAAGTTTATAAAATTACGTAGTATTTAAGATTGCTGGTTTTCCGATGGATATTTCTTTATTTTTTATCAGGATACAAGGAATGTCAAAATTTAATACATTCAAGTAATTTACAACGCCTTGTATTCTTCAAAAATTTGATCTATACAGACAAAACATAATAAAAAAAATTTTGTTTCGATTTATTTTAAAACAAAGAATAATCTTGAAGTAGTTTAAAATTCTATGAAATGGTTTTATTTAATAAATACGTATTTTTGGTTTCGAAAATCTTTCCTAAGTAAATATATTTTACTTCTAACATTTTAATCAATTAATTATAAGCCTAGTGTTTATTTAATTCGGTATGAGATGACTTGGGACGGTATTTTGACAAAATACCACAAGTCACATCTTAAAAGACAGCAAATACCTCCTAATATAGAGACATAGATTCATTCAATGGTGATCAAGAAGACAATCAAAACAATTTCTTTTGATCGACAAAAGGACTTGAATCAGGGCCTGATCTGGTGCCGAAGAGAGCTGCGAAATAACATCAATGGGTGTTATTAAGAGAGCTGAGGTGCATAGAGAATCAACATATCCTTTAAAACAGGTATTAGAGATGAAGATGGGGTGGAACATTTAAAGACAAAAAATATTACACTCCCTATTTCAATAGGAGGAACCACGATTAAGGAACTGACGATAAACATAAATAAAGAATCAAATTTAGAAGAAGAAACGATAACGGTCAAAGAGATAGAAGGAAATTTATAAAAGTCATAAAAAATTTTTAACCAGAATTTTATTAAATAAAAGTTTTAATAAATTAATAATCTAAGATCGAATAAATCTTAAAAAAATTAAATTCCAATTATTACATTGACATTTCTAATGGTACGTTTTTAAGATATAAAGCTCTATAATATAAAAACATGCACATTGGTTGTCCAATGATACAAAATGAACACCAAAAAAGATAATTTCCCAAATTTGGAAAACAACACGTATAATCTGATATCTTGATAAGAAATATCTGAGAAAAAATGCTAAGAAAAATCCAACCTTTGAACATTTTTGTAGAAGCGCCAATTACATATTCATGTAAAATGGCAGATAAAAAAAATATAAAACACGAAGCATGCGACTTCGAATAGTTATTCTGTACCAAAGGAATATATACTACTTCCTTGAACCATTCATGCACAGGAATATTCCAACATGACCAAAACTGGCGTATAGAACTGACATTCCACCATTTTTTATAAAATTTATCATTTTTATATTTTGTTATACGTGCCAATATATTAAGAAAGCAATAAAAACAACTATAAAAAAATATTAACCATAAAAATGTTGTACTGATAGATAAGTCCAATACATTTTCTATCAAAGAAATAATATCTCGTGAGTTTTCTATATTGTAAATACAAGGTACTGCATACTGATCCATTATAAACATAATTAGAAGTATACTTATTAAAAATTTCAAAAATAAATTTAAAATCGAAATCCAATTTCTATTTTTACGAATTTTATATTTTTTTCTGAAACACAAAGTTGGTATACAAATGAAATATAAATAATAGGAAAAGCTTAGCTTTGTATATCTTGATGCAAAGTGTTTTGTCTTAGTATTTTCTATGCTACATGTTTTATGAGTTACTTTTTTAGATGCATCATTAAATTTTTCATTACCTCCGCCAAAAGTTAAAATTCTATAAAAATATATATGAAAAGATATCGTTTTCATTAGAAATGAGACACTAAGAATGAGTAAAGACAGTGAAAAATATACATTCTGAATATATTTAACATTTAAATATCCAATAAAAATCTCAAAAGAAAGAAGAAATATAAGTTTGAAAATCAAATTATTAAGATAATATTCGTTACAAAATGCAAATAAACATTTAAAAAAATTCATGATTAAAATGTAAAATAATCCTTGTATATCTTTGAATAGAAGTGACTGTAGAGGTAATGTAATGAGTATTCCATGTTTCTTATAATTAGCAAACATAAATCTAATACAAGCTATGAATGAAATTATTATTGATAAGTTTTTCAAGCCATCTATTTTTCTTTTTTTAATATTTTTATTTACTAAAATCTTGCTTCCTTCCATATCTTTTTTTACCCCTTTTAAGAATTTGTACTTATTATTTGAAATTGGTGTATTTCTTAAGAATAGTTATTTATATTGGTTTTTAAGAAACTATATTCAAAAAATAAAAATACTTATTTTATAATCTAGTACCGGCAAAGATTTTTAGTTATTCTTTGCATTTCCCTTTGCTGCACAAATTTGATTTTTTAACTTGAATTTTTTTATTGTCGATGTATAAATTAGTACAAAATCGATATTAAAGTAATCTTTTATTTATGATATTTTTAAATTCATTTGAATTAATTGTAAAAAAATCCCTAAAATATTTTACTTAATTTAATAAAATTCTCGGTTAAAATTTTTTTTTTCGTTTTTTATACCACTTTACACCCTTCATCTAAATCCAACTCTTTAATCATATTTATGGTAGCTTATAGGTTCTTAATCTGTAATTACGCCATCTAAAATAAGCTATAAATTGTATTTGTATGTACTGTTTGAACAACATCTGCCTCATTATCTACTTGCTTATAAAGATTTTTGGTTTTTTATGCAACTCACCTCTTTAACTACAGATAATAAAGTTCTTTCCTAGCAGCTTTCTTTAACATTTGATCTCGAATCGAGATTTTTTTTTCATCAAATACAATTGATTTGACATTTTCTTAAATACTATCGACTGAGTGTATGGCTCTACATTCATGAGTATTTGAAATCTTTTAAGATAAGTATTTTGTTATGTCACAATATCGTTCAGGTTATCACATAAGGAATTATCCACACACCATATCTATAAATAACACCTGGCTGATTTGATAATACGTCATAGTTCTAAAGCTTCTCTGGTTACACTACTTAAAGAGGGCTTTGGAGTGTGATTCCTACTTCAATGAGGGTTATTTCATTCTTGTCTTTTGACTTAAATGAATGTATCCAGCTTATTATTCCAAATTTTGACAGTAGTTTTAGCCTAATATCTATTGATATCATTTTTTACTTTTTATAATGAATTTATTGAACTAAGTGGTTTCTACTTCGTCTTGAAGACTTAAATTCATATCTATTTAGTAAGTGTAAATGCTGCATCGTACTACTTCATTATGTCTTCTCGTATAGTCATGACCAAGCCTTTTTTACAAATCTAATTGCGGAATAGCCACTGTTTTTCTAGACGTGTTGCAGTATTGACATATACCTTATGATTCCAGGAATACATTTCAATCTTGGTAATAGCAGAACACTACTTCATCACATTGTCTTAGACTTTTTTTTTCTAACCGTCGTGAGGAGTTGTTTACACAACAGTTAGTTAGTTATAACATTAAATAACTTTAAATGTAGTTTTTGTTTTTCCATTTTATATAAAAGTAGCTAGGGGAATTCTTCGTATTTCTTCTTAGTAGACCAATCTTTTAACCCTATTTACTTGTTAAAATCTTTTATCAATGCGAGATGGGTAGCATTGTCATTTTTCTTTTAAAAGATTGGTGCTCTTTTTGTTGATGGAACTTTTGTCTTTTCTAGAAACTTAAAGAGTGGCACAAGCAAATGTTCGCATTATAACTCGGCACTATGTAAACATTTTTTAAGTTTTTTACGAAAAAGATATCGAAGTTCTTTACATCCTTGAGGTATATGTATTTTTTTCTTTACTAAAACAGCAGACCTTGTATCATACAACTTATAGAAGTCAGCTGGTTAAATTAAGACTACACCTATGGGATGGTTAATAGGAATGGGCATGTTAAGCATGACTTGAAATAAGATTCTTGCATTTAATCTCATTCAGCAAAGTCTTTCTACTCGTGCTACCAAAAGAATCTATACCTCCTTAAATGCCTTATGTATTGGAATTCCTCTGCTATTTTCTATACTGCTAAGGCATTTATAACGCTTATGCCTTCATTAAAAGTTCCTTTACTTAACAACACATATAATTTGTCGCCGATTTTCTTTGTTGATCTTATATTAATATTGTTCATAAAATTTTTACTTTCTCAGTCATCTATTCTAGTATTTGTTCATCTTTAGCCAGAAGCTCGATATCATCAATAACCAAGATATTATTGGTATAGTGTGATAATTCTGTCTTTTTTGTTACTTTTGCGTATTTCTTATTCAGCTTTCGGCTTTATAAATCCATACACAACACAAACAATAATATCGAAAGACAATCCTTCTGCAAAGTATCTTTATCAACCTTCTCGTTCATGTTTTTTGGAGGTCTTACCGAAATATCATTTTTCCGTTTTGATATTTTCACTTAATAAATTACATAAACCAATGAGGTAAACTCAGATTTTCGATGCATTAAGTTAAATAAGCTTCATATATTTAGGAATATGCCCTTAAGACATCGTAGATCGATGTCTTAAGATTGTTTCTTTAGCCATATAATGAACAAAATTTGTTAGAGTTTAGATTTCGCTTTAGTTCATATTTATAAACGCTCCTAACTGATTATCTGAAAATAAACCTCGTCTTTTAACCTCAATCTGTACACCTTATAACACATTTTGTTGTTAGCTTATACAAGTTTAGGATAAAGCCTATTGACTTGTAATTAAAATCGGTTTGGCGTGTTTATTGAGGTATCAGATAACTAAGTCGATAATAATACCAATTGAATTGAGGCTTTATTTTTGAACATATGGCTTTTACAAATTCGTAAAGATATTCATGAAGACTCGTAAGGTTCTTAATGTAAAAATTGTTAATACTTTCAATCCTAGCAGCTTTCCTGTTTAGTACCCAAGTTATGATACTATAAACTCATCAAGTTAAGAAAGCATGGTCTGATAAGTATCTGACACGATATTTATTTAATAATTATTGTGCAAAACCATTTTATCATTTTGGTCCTACATTGTAGACCAAGTAAAAAAATTTCGCCACGATTTACTACATGTTCAAACTCAATGCGCTTGAATAACGCAGAATAAAATCGACTGAGGCATAACTCAAACATAAAATTCTCTTTTCGTAATCGCTTTTTACTTTCATACACCAATTTTCTTGTAGACATTCTAAGTTTCATTTTTATAAACTAAAGCCTCCGAAAAACCAGTTATCGCTAATGTTTTATTTTAAGAATCGCATGATTTCTGAAGGCCTTTCACTGTTGAAGAGAAGAGCTTTTTTTGCGTATTAATTTTTTCGAAAAATATTTGAAAATTATGCCTAAGAAATTATAGTTTCCATATTCGCCTTCTATGCGTATCTAGGTTTAATAAACCGTGCTACTTTTTCATAGCATGTCCGAGCCTCCTTGATTATGTGAGCTGCATCATTAGCAGTATTTGTTATAGAAGAGTCATAAAATTACAACGCGATTTGATTGATGGGGTTTAAAATTGTATCGTAACTAACTTACTTTGAAATTTTTTAGTTCGAACCACATCATCCCCAAATTCCTTCTCCAACGTTTTTTGGGATTAGAAAAAAGCTCTCTCTCAGACTAATATAGAGTAATAATCTGTCAAAGAACATGAGCCAGCAAAAAAAATTGCGATACTACATTGGTCTTCACTTTTTATTGCGCCATTTGCCTGTCTGCCTCATTTTTTGTCAATTTTTTTAACACATCGATATTAACAGTACAGCCAACTTTCCCATTGTAGTACATAAGAATTGCAGACCAGTGATTTATAGGCATCCATCTCAAATTTGGTTTGCACTGTTAGAATAGCAGATCTAGGCTATTGCTTTTTCACTGTTCTGACAGAATAAAGTATTGAATGTAATACTATCAGTAGGTTTCTTCCTAAAATAGCAGCTGTGTTGAGGTTTTAATGGTGTTTGCTAGTCTAAATGCAGATGAATTGGGACAAAGAGACGAGGTATGGTTACGAGCGAGAAGAATGAGTAGTCTGGCGAGCATTGTTTGACGGTAAGTGGGTTTGGTGATGGATTGTCGGTTGTAGTAGAAGTCTTTCGTATATTTTTATTACGTCTATATCACATAATTTTATCTCTCTTAAACTATTTTCCATGTCGTTTACAGCCTTTGGGTTTTCATTTTGTATATTTTAGCTGCTAACTATTTCTTTCCACCCATTAAATCTCCACAAGATTTTAAAGAAAAATATTAAAGCTAATTTGTAGAATTTATTAAAAGTTTTCCAGCCTCAGAATTCTAAAACTTCATAAATTTACAGGAGGGTTAATTTGCTTCAGCTTTATCTTGTGAGACGAAGAAAAATTTTTAAAATGAAATACACAAAAATGTTTACAGATTAAAATTAACAGATAAGTACTTGAAGTCTTTATTGTTAGTCTCTATCTGTAAACATAACCCAGGTTTTAAACACATTAAAATTAAAAATTTTAAATACATCAATCGGATTACTAATAAATTCTGACACTAATTTTTTGCTATTCTTTTTAGTTTTTTAGTATAAAAAAATATGAGTAATGGTTGAAAAAAATGTTATAAGACAAATAAAATTTTTTGATATTGCAAATTCACAATAAAAATTATTTATAATTGTATTTTTTTGTATAATTTATTAGCTTATTTAAAAACACCTACTCTACAAAAAAAATTTCAGCGGCCGAGTTTGGAGATACATTAGTTAGATGAAAACCCATCGAATATGGGTATATATAGAATATAAATAAAATGGGAAGAGTATTCTCTTATCCAAAACATAAAACCCCATTCATGTCATAGTAACAATACAACACACAGTGCTTTAATAAAAAAAAAACTTATATTATTGAAAACAAAATGTGGAGGGAGGATAACCACACAAAAAACTTTCTGCTTGGCAATGAGTGTGTGAAACTGGTGTGAGGTCATTGTTTGGATTTTTGGTGGGAATAAAACCACACTACATCTTTGGTTGTTCCATGGGAGTTGTTATGAAGGGGAGAGGTCTAAGAAATGGAGAAACTTTTTCTACAAATTTATTTATAGTTTTTTATGTTACCAGATTGCAGACCGCAGCTGAACATGTAGGTAATTGCCATGTAAAAGCATGGAAACCTAGCCTTGCTCACTCGGGTTAGAAGACTTAGCGCCTGCGATATATAAAAATCAAAACCATTAAAAGCCGGGAGAGCTAAGTAGCAGGTTATACCTGTTGGTATGACATTGCACTGTCTAGGTAGACCCCATGTAAGTCTCTGAAATATATCTTAGCTAGAAGTTTATTGGGTTCAGAAAGTGTAGAGTAAGTGGGAATGCTGCATAGTCTTGGGGGAGCCCAGGGGGGGCTTCGGCCTTCGATCACACTCCATGCAACGGACATTAACGAACTCCGGGCAACTGCCTCGCCTATTAATTAGGTTCTACACACCTGGTAGATGAAAGGCTTTGGGACGTAGGTATCGCAGGGGTTACCGATGGGGTGTTGGGTAGCAGTCATTTATGTTAAACCTAGAACTGCGTTAATGTCATGAAAAAAATATAACACTTGCCACTTTTTAAAAAAGATGTGATACTTTTAAATAAAAATTGAAAACAAAAATTTTTTATTCAAAAATATTGAAACCTAGAGATTTTAAGTTAGAAAATATTCAACAGAACTTATTTAAATCAAAGACTTTTTTATTTGAAAATGACGCTCCTTAGAATTTCCAAATTTGGTAAAATAAGTTTAAATGCAAAATCTTCAATGAAATCAATAGTATGAACTGCATCTGAGTAAACGTGTAATATCAAGCCAAATATTTTGACAAAAAACTTAAGAGCCCTCATATTTTGTTTTTCAGATGTTAAAAATCCATCTAATAATGTTTTTCTAAGGAAAGAAACTGCCACTTCAATATTCGTTTCTCTTGTAATTGCAGACATATTTTCTCTTTCTTTATAATCTTTTAATGCGGTTTTTAAAGTTTTGTCTACATATTTTAATATGTCCTCGTATTCTTCTATAAGCTTTTTTACTTTCATCATGAGTTCTGCACTGGGTCCATATAAATTATCTTCGTTTTCACAGCGAGGAAACTCCCCATAATATTTATTTCGAATCCACTCGAAAAATGCGTTCGAATTATTTAAATGAATTGAGACATCATTTTCATCATTAAGAAAAGATTCCCATAAGATTTCAATTGCAAAGTCCGAAATCAATTTATCCAAGCCTATACAAACATTTAAAGTTTTTAGATTGGTTGTATTCCTTTACAATTCTAACACAATCATTTTCCGTTTTATCTTTTAATTTTGAAATAAAATCTTCGATTTCTGGATTTGACACTTCTTTTACTGTAAAGAAGTATACCAGTCTAACTATATTTCCAGAGAACCAAGATAGAACATTCTCTCCTAGTAAATTTAAAATTTCTTCGAAAATTTCCTCTGGATTATTTTTATATGATTTATACATAAAAAATAACAGCCAGTCTAGTTTTCTATCACTTCTAAAATCAATATCAGTTCCTGCTGACATATCTTGAGAAGAAGACCCAGGACAAGGAAAAGTACCTTCAATAGATTTTATTTTGAATTTCACTGTTTTTTCAAAGATATATTGTTCCAAAGACCCAAAACTTATTGGTTTTTTTTGAAAAGCTTGATCAAAGCTTTCTACATACTTTGGTATAAATAGAAGTAAATTTTTATTTTTTAAAAAGAAAAGTCCGATCCGTTGAAATAAATTCGGGTTATATTTTTTACAGAATTCTTTTAATGATTCCATTTCAAAAACCCATGGTATAAAAATTAAACTGGTATCGGCACTCAATTTTCTAACGTTATTTTCTTCTTCTTTTGTTAAACATTTATAGAGTTTTTCAAATAATATTCGAATTGTTTCATTAACTGCCTTATAATTTTTAAAACAAACACCCAGAGGAAATAATATTTTTTTAGAATTCTCTAATACAGCAAAACCAAGAGAAATCTTATCACTTCCTTGACATGTTTTCAAAACTTGAGCACCTACTTCTGAGTTTTCAAATTCTATAAATTCTTTTTGTAGATTTTTACACAAGCGATTCGCGTTCAGAATAGCCATAACAAGACCCAGTATAAGAAATATCAGAATACTACCACCAATAACGAATATCACCTGTTTTTTTTTCTTGTTCATACTAAAAGGAGAAAAAAAAACGTATTTATAGTTTTATAATTTAACTTAAATAGTAATTTTTTCGATTTATTTGAAAGTAAAAAAAATGCAATCTAAATTTAGATGTAAAATTTTCTTTAATAGGAGCGAAATCTAGCTGAAAATAGCAAAAATGATATTTTGACGTCTTTGATTGACTTTTGACATATAAAATTATATTTTTGGGTAAATTGCACTTCAAAAAAATGTAAAATCAAAAAGACAGCCTTTTTTTTATAAAATAGAAAATACTTTTTATTGTTTTAAGAACTTAAAGGAATCCATAAAAATTGATGAAAATGAAAAGTCAAAATGAAATACGTTTAAAAAATCTAGAAAAATATAGGTAACAGCTCGGAAAAAGGCAAAATAAATATAAAACTCATGAAATTAAACTTTTCTGTGCAAAACCCAGCGGCTTATTGTGTTAAAACCTTAGATGCTGATATACTAGAAGAGAACTGATATAAACATAGAATGTTTTTCACTTATATACCGAGTTTTTATCTTTTACATCGAGGTTACATATTAATGTTTAGTTTAAGTATGGAGCGTATAGCCGTTAAAAGGGAATTAGATACAATAAACTCCTTCTCGAAAGACACTACCCAATAGCGAATATTTATACCATGTAGTTTTATGGAAGCTCCAGCAAGAATAGCCTAGACTATTTTAAAGTATAATACAGTTTTGAAAAAATCCTCAAAAAGTTGAGAAAAGTTACAAGAAAAACTTGATCGAGAACTTCCCATATGTTCTTACATTTATTTACCGCTTCAAAACCATTCAATGACGTGAAAATGATCTACATAAAAATATAGAGAACGGCCTTAGGCACATAATCACGCCTCAAAAAAGATATATTTTGTCTGATACCATCCAATGTAGTAAATCTAAAAGTAATAATGTACGACTTTTAAAAAATCAATTCTCAAGACTTTTCTAATTATGTCAAAACACTATCAGAATTTCTTGATATTTTTAAAGCTTTTGATAATTTTAATAAATATCAAACAGTGAAACATTTTTTTTAGGAAGAAGGTTTTTTTGCTTTCATATCATCGATCTTTAATTTTTTTATTTCTTGGTAAAATTAAAAACTTACTTACTTACTCCTGTTCTCTTTTACTTCTCGTATCGAGGATGAACAAATGAAAATTCCCATTTGCTTCTTTTAATCGGTATAACTCAGGATTATAGGAGATCTTCTGCCTATAGATCCAGCGTGGTTTATATCCTACCAAAAATCTTTACAATGATTTTCCACTAATTCTAGGCACACATTGCCAAGCAGATAGTTTTTAATGTGGTTATCCTCTCTCCACCCAAAATTAAAAAACCAATTAAAATATTTGTGATTTTAACTATAACATAGATTCATGGAAAAAAATTATTTTTGTGAATTAAGAAAAAAGTCTGCATTCTAAAATAGATAACTAAAGAGCTATATATACGACACCGATAAATTAAATAAAGATAAATGTAGTGGAATAGGATGTGTAAAAGCACCGAATAGGATGTGTAAAAGCACAAACCAGTGGATTTCTTGCAATATTCTACCCGAAGAACTTGAGTCACGACGAAATGCAAAATACAGCTGGAAAAGAGTGCAAATAGTTGTTACTAAAAGAGCTGAGAGGCGTAATGAACAAAAAAACTTTAAAACAAACGAGTACAGGTAAGCAGATGTGGAACAAGTAAATATAAAAAAATATTTTGTCTCTTTTTTTTTAAATCGGAGAACCAAAATTAACCATACATGAAGTGTCTGAGTAAGAAGAAAAGGTTTAAAGAGTAGAATTAAATATTTAAAAAGGAAAAAGATTTTAATCTAGAATTTATTAAAACTAAACTTGCTTTTTAGAAATATATTTTTTGAAAAATAAAAACGAAGAAAAAATATATTATTAATATTAAAAGATAATCCTCTAAAAGTTTCGTTATACGTTAAAAATTGGCATATAATCATTAATACCTTGAAGACGACCCACCTCGAAATACTTAATTAGTTAAAAAAATACAAGACACCGATATGAGTGCTCCAATTAAGATATGTTTCTTTCTATTTGTTCATAAACTTTACCCAACCAATAATAGTAAGAAGAAGTGAGTAGGAAACACTTAGAAAGATTTTATTGTTTAAAAATATATTTAAATATCTGTTATAAAAATCTTTTTTTTGTGGCAAGAATGACACAATAAATAGATTTTTTTCTATTTTCCTATCGTGTTCATTTTGTAAAAAATAATTTAAATTGCTTTTGCCGAGGGTTTTTTTTTGGTTTTTGACTAATACATAACAGATTGTACAATATGATTGATGTTTTTTTGCTATTCCTCTGTGTAATTAATTTATTTAAACCTTCAATAATATCGGTATAAAACAATTTCCGCTTGGATTATTCATGAAATTTTATACCTCATCAAATTAAAAGATTTTTAATAAAAATGACTATGAGTTAGAACAAAAAATAAATTAATCTCTTCAGCATAGTTAAAAAGCACGGTTTTTTCAGACAAAAAAACTCTTCATACTAAAAATATTACATCGGGAAAAAAACAAGATGGAATATAAATAGATGTTAAACTGAAAAGACAAAAATTAATATACTTAGCTTAGGCTCCGAAAAATTCCAAGTAGATAAAACAAAGAGAAAGAAATATACAGGTAAAAAAAACTTAAATTTTATATTAAGAAATTGCTCAGAAGCTGCTGATAATTCGAAAATGAAAGACTATAAAAATATACGAAAAACAAACTAGCAAGAATATACATTCTTATTAGAAATATTGAGAAACTGTTGCTCGGATTAAGTTTAAGATTAACCATAAATCTTTTTTATTTAGTTTTGTTACATGTAAAATAAAGTTCGTTTCAACGAGCTCGAGAACAGTAAATTATAAACAAAAAAATAAAATTTGAAAAATGTAAAAAAAAAATTCAATTAAATTTTTTTTAGATTGCTCTTTAATAACTTCATCTTAAATCTTGATTCTGTTGACTAAAAATCATAATTCGTAATTTATTTGATTTAGAAAAAGTGTAAATTCGTTTTATAATGGAAATATTTTTAATATAAATCAATATGGTTTTAAATTTAGGCATTTTTCGAAGTATAATTTTCTAAAACTCAACACATTTCAATATAAACGTAGGAATTTAATTAATTCGGATTCTCTTTGATCTTATAATAAATGATGAGGGTGATTTTATAAAGATTTTATCGATAATGCACAGTGCCTTCACACCTTTATTATACCGGGATTTGTAAAATTTTAAATCCTTTATACATGTATTATAATGTTTTCTTTGCGTGAAGTTCACAGGGGCGCCTTCATATAAATTATTCACAGCATTCCGTGGAAATATTTTTGTTTCCGGGCTTTCAATTATCGTTATATCACCATTTAAAATATAGAGAAAGTTACTTCTGCTATGAAATATTTCTCATTACTAAATTTTTATCTTTAAAATACTGTATTAAGATCTAAAACCATCATTTTATGAAGTTTTATAGTTATAAAAGAAAAAACGTTGAAAATGTTTTCGAACTAAAGAAAAAATTCTAAGATGACATGTACCAAAATATACATTAAAAATATATGTTTTTAGAATATAAATCTCTAGTTTTAATCTATAAATGTACAAAAATGCATTTATAAATTTTTAAAGATTTAAACAAGTGTTTTAAAAGTTGTATTTTTTTCTATTAATAATTTAAAAACGTTATAATCTAATAAAATTGGTTTTCCAAAAAGAACACGTATTCACTTTAATAACCTTATCAAATTTCTAAAAAAGGATCTTAGAACCACAATTTTACATATTTATTTTTTTTTCAAAATATTTAATGTTTCATAGCATGTCAATTGGTGAAAAGAATACTAAATTTGGTCAAATATTCAAAGGCTCAACTTTGGTGCTTTTTTAAAAAAATCTATTCTGCTTAAACTCACTATTTAACATAAATTAAATCATAAGGAATAATCAAGCAATTAGTATAAAATATGTGTTCGATTGCATTCATATAATTTAATAAATTTCGTAGTTGAATTTTTTTTAAAATCTTGATCAAAATTTAAATGTATAAAATATAAATCTAAAAAAAAGCCTTATATAATCTTCGCTATTTACTGGAAAATAATGTTCTAATAAAAATATGGATCTTTTTATATACGATTTAAGTTTCTTAAACGAAATTTTTATAAATTTGTATGACTAATATTGCGAATCTCATAAAATTTCGATCATACGTTAAATAACTTGAAGTTTTTAATTGAAATTGAATCAGAATCGAGTTCAATTTGCATTTCATTACATTCATAAACTATTTTAATAAATAAAAGACTCTCTAGAAGATGCTATTCATCTATCAGTTTTTCTTTTTTTTTAACTCTAATATTAATCCAGATTTATTCTTTCTATAATTCAATGTTAAAAAAACGTTCGATCCAAAAACTTAATCATTTTTTCTATTTTTATGTTGTTTGGGTATAAAATTCACACACTATTAATTCAAATTAACATGATTTGTGAAATTTAACTTTTTCCTTTATAGAAAAACATCATATATTTTACATTCATTGCGCTAAAAATAGTATTTATTGTATAGATCAGAAGCAGAGAACTACTAGACAACCATCTTTATCAATTCATAATTACATATTAAGCCGTAGAATTCAAGATTATACAAGGTAATAGTTTAAATGTCTTGGTGGAAGTGCGCTTGCGATTTTAGATATACAAAAGAAGTATAATTCATTAACTTACAAATAGGATATTGTATTAATAATAAGCTTAATAAATCAAAATTAAAATTTGTCTGAAATCTAATTAATAATTTAGAATCGAGAGGAGAAAAACTTAAAATAGATTTTATTATTTAAATTGTTTATAGAATCCTTAAAATAACCAAAAACTTCTATAATTAACAGTTTTGTAATTGAATTTGAGTTGAATATATCATACAGACTATAAAATAATTTATTAAAATCTCATCTTTTTTAAAGTATGTGATATATCGTTTAGCTAGCATAAAGGCAATTCGAAGTATACATAGATAAGTGCCTCCTTTTCTTCACATAGAATTCATGCTCCAGGATACCTAAATATGAAAGTTTTTCATTTAAAAGTTGAGAAGAACTCATTAAATTTTGCGGAACAAATACATCGAGGGCCTTACTGTTCGTTTCAATCAGTTTAATTGCAAGTTTAAGTTTGCCTAGAGAAACCCCACATACAGCAGCACTCCCACTTTCTCTGAACTTAAAGCTCCGAGTATATTCTCTCTAAAATATAGACTCGCATTTTTATGAGATTTGCCTAAACATTACAATGTCACACCAACAAATATAAGCTGCTCCTTAGCTTTCTGGGTTTCTAAATAATAGTTGTTTTATCTTCCAAACGCAAGGTCTTCAAACCGAGGTGAGTAAGCACTGGTCTCGATGCTTTTGCATGGCAATACCTAACATTTTCGGCAACGATCAGAATCTAATTACATTAAAAACCATTATCTAAGTCTGTGAAAAAAGGTTATACTACTTGTTCACATTCTTTTTCATATCAAAATCCTAGGAATATGCGAAAATGTGGTGAGCTTTTTTGTCCACCTAAAACCGAAAAAAATATTTACCACCAATTTGACACATTTATTTCTAAGCAGAAAGTTTTAGCATTGAAATCCTTGTGATATATTTATATCACAAAGATATAATATTTTTATTTTATATTTTAAAATAAAGAAAAGGTGTGCCAAGATGAATAAAACCAATAAAGACAATTATTTATTTTATGAAAACAATCCATTTTATAATAACAAAGGAACGGTGAGCAGCAAGACGATCTCCTTGTTAGAGACGTACTTCAAACTTAGCTGATTTCCAGAAAATCTAGGCAATCCTCTCTTTATATTTAAATAGGATTTTATTAAATATAAATGTTGATTTCCATATGTATAATTGACTTCCTTCCTTTTATATTCCTATATTATTTCTCTTCATTAAAAACTAACGAATAAAAAATACATTTTTTATTCCTCTATTTTTCCCTTTTTAGTTGTAAAAAAACTTTAAAAATAAATTTTACTTTTTTCGTTTCAAATTATTATATTTCTTATAAACCAACAGAAAAAAATACGATTTAATTTCCCACTTTTTAATTTTTATATTTCCTTATAAGGTAGTTAAGCAATTTATATAAAATTTACTCTTTTTAAATCATTACAGAACATAAAAATTGAACACCATTTTGATAAAACGCTGTATTTTTCCTTTGTAATTATGTAATTTGAAAGAATTCATCACTTCAGATATTTATAAACAAATATTTTGTATTTTATTCTTAAGTAGTTATATAGTAGATAATTAAATATATTAAATATTCTGTAAAAATTAAATTTAAATATAACTTTCATAATAAAAAATTATTTGAATAGCCATTTCTTGTTAACAAATTGTTTAACATATTCATTACACATTAAAAAATAGTTCCTACATTTCTATTTCCTAGTTTTCTATATTTTTTTATATTTCCCGCCAAATATTCTGTTTTTACCATTAAAAATATTTTAAATAACCAATATAACCATTTTTAACAATTATAGAGCATCTTCAATCAAATCTTAAAACAGCTTTTAAAATATATTCCTTTATATCGATCAATTCTACCGCTTTTAAAACACTGTATTTTTAATCCTTCAAATGAAAGACACAAAACACACTTCTTTATTTCCGAAATCAATATCACAAAAAATACAACACAAATTAACTACTTCACCCACTAAGTACTCTTTTCCTACACTAAATTCTTTATTACAATACTCTTCTACACTTACATCTATAGGTTCCTTTATATACGATGATGTGCATCCGTTTCTTATTTGTCTTTACTTTTTACACAGATTTAAACCATCAAAAGAAACAATTTTGTGTCTTTTAAAGATCAAACAAATGATGGAAAGTAAAGAGTGTGGGGAATTATAGCAGTAATAATAAAGATAAAGATGATAATGGTGATAAAGGTATTATTGATAGATCTAATATTAACGTATATAACACATATACATCTAACACATCCCTCGATACACCCAAAACATCACCCTATATATCTCCTGTTAATAAGTACACGTTAATATTATTACTCTTCTATATAAAACTATCTAATCAACCAATAAATATAAATATTTTTTTAAATGATTATCGTAAAATAACAGTAATTAATTGTAGTAATAAAAAAGATGTTAAATATTTGGATGAAATTGTTTATGAATTACTTACAGAAGACTGGGTCCTAGACATACCTGTAGGTGGGTGTTAAATATAAGAGTATGATAAAGGTTTTTACTTACAGACGACTAAGTGTTATAGGTATCAGTAAGTGGGTGTTAAACAAATAGAGTATGATAAAGGGAGGTTAGATAAAGGGGTGTTAAATATAAGTAGTATGATAAAGGGGTGTTATATATAATAGTAGTAAATAATGGGTGTTAATTATAAAATAATACTAAGTACTAAGTAAGAGGTGTTAGTATTGTGCTTTTATAACAAACATAACAGTTATATTTATAAAATAAAATATCCATTAATTTAACATCCATCCCTTATCCTATAATTTAAAATATTTATTACTTCTACTGGTTATCTTATAAGTTGGATCAATCTTTTCTATCGTAACCTGACCATTTCTATCCATTCCCAATATACATATACAATAGTATACATACACATAACTTTCAATACTTAAGTCTTTTAATTTATTATTTTACTTCTTTCTGTTATATTGATCGATTATATTAATTTATCAGCTCTTTTAAATTAAATTTTCATAAACGTCAAATTATATTTCCTTAAATAGCAAAATATGGCGATTTTATAGATCAAATAATTTATAAAAAAATATAAATATAAAAAAAAATGAGAGACCTTTATGGTGGAACAGAACAAGATAAAGAGAAGTAAGGAGTATAGTGAAGGTGAGTATGATGTAGGTGAGTATAGTGAGAAGTGTTATGATGTAGGTGAATATGGTGAGAAGGAAAATGGAGGAGGATTGGATATAGAAAAGAATATTAGAGGGAACAAAGAAAAGAATACTCAATACGATGTTAAAGAATATAATGAGGGTGGAAAGAGATTGCTTAAGAATGTTATTTTACCCTGATGAAATGCCATTAGATTTTAAAAGTAAATATATAATGAGTATAAGAAATACAGATGATTTTTTTTGACTTATCAGCTACAAAATATTTGACATTTGATAAGAAATATGACAGTGTTTACAACAAAGATGGATGGTTTGTGGGTGGTAAAATAAATGCATGTTATAATTGTGTGGATAGACACTGTTTAAAATATGGAGATAAGAAGGCATTGGTATATGTAAGCAATGAGGGTGCAAATACTTAAGCTATACATATAATTCACTTAAAAAGGAAATCAATAAATACTGTGAATATATTATGTCGGTGGTAGATATTACGAAGATGGATGCGATAACTATTTATATGCCCAATATGCCCGAGACGGTATTTGCGATGCTAGGATGTGCTAGATTAGGAATACCTCATAATGTGGTGTTTGGTGGATTTAGTGTAGATAGTTTGGCGATGAGAATTAGAAGAAACGAAGAGTAAAATTGTTGTTACTGTGATGAGGGGAAGAAGAGGGAAGAATTCTATTAATTATTTTGAAAATGTAAAAAATGCAGTAAAATTGGTAAGAAATATAAAAGTTGAACGCATTCTGATTTATGATCAGTGCGAAGATATCGTGGAATCGTGTGTGGGTGAAACGAAGGTGGATAAATTTTATGATATAGATCTTGCAGGTGATAATGTGCCGTGCGTTTCTGTGGATTCGACGCATCCGTTGTTTTACTTGTATACAAGTGGTTCTACAGGTAAACCGAAAGGTATAGCACATTCAACTGCGGGATACTTGTTGGGATCTGCGTTGTCGGTTTCTGACGTGTTTTGTTTTGGAAGAAGCGATGTATTTTTCTGTACGGCTGATTTGGGATGGGCAGCTGCTCATTCTCTTACTTTGTATGGACCCTTATTGGTAGGTGGATGCACTGTTATATTCGGAGGGATGCCTTTATTTCCAGATAATTTCATTATGCTTAAAATTATTGATAAATGTAAAGTTACTCATTATTCTACTGCACCTACTGTTGTTCGAATGCTACAAAAAGTCGTGAAAAAAGAAGATTTGGTGGGTAAAAATGCCTATAATATGAGTAGATTGAAAGGTATAGCATGTATGGGAGAACCTTTAAATAAAGAAGCGTATGCATTGGTTCAAGAATATATTTGGCAGCGATAAATTGCCTATTATTGATACATATTGGCAGACAGAAACAGGGTTCTGTCATACTTGCACCTGAAAATGGCGTAGATTGTGGACCAGAATGTGTTGGTGTTCCCTTTTACGGTGTGGAACCTTTTATAGCAAAAAAAGTTGAAGAAAATGAAAATTTTAATGAATTCGAAATTAGAGACGAAAAAAGAATTTTTTCTGAAATTGAAAGACAGGAATCTGAAAAACAAGAAAGTAAAACTCTCAACCAAAATCTCAACGAAGACAAAGAAATTTTCGTTAGAGCTGGTGTTGGTGAAATAGGTTTATTATTACTTAAAGGTAGATTTCCTTCTATGGCTTTTACAATATTAAATGACCATTCTAGATATTTAAAATATTATACAAAATATCCTGGTTATTATTATACTGGTGATGAGTGTTATATGGATTCCAAAGGATATTATCATATAGTGGGGCGAGCAGATGATGTGATGAATGTGAGTGGACATAGACTAAGTACGATGCAGATTGAAAGTGTTGTATGTAGTAGTGAAGGTGTAGTAGAAGCAGCAGTAGTACCTATGAACGATGAACTTACAGGACAGTGCATAGTAGCATTTGTAGTGAAATATGATTATAGTATTTGTGAGAAGATAAAAGAATGTGTGAAGAAGACTGTTAGAAATACGATCGGTACACTGTGTAATGTAAGACATGTAATTATTTGTAATGAACTTCCTAAAACAAGAACGGGTAAAATTATGCGAAGAGTTTTGAAATGTCTTTTGAATGGTGAGTGCTTAGGTGATATTACTGCGTGCGGTAATCTGGACTCTATTGAGGATATAAAAATGGTTATTAAGAATATTAAAGAGGTTTAGTTTTTTTAAAAAAATGTAATTTATTGTTGTTTTAGGTCTATAAAAAATCTTAATATATTTTTATGATTAGTTTAGGAAATGCTCGTTTTTAAGGCTTTTTTTAGTTCATTAAATGTTTTATGATTTTTTTTCATTAGATTTTGCGATTTTTTCATTTCTTATGAGTTTTCTGGCTTTTTTTCAATTGTTAGCCTTTGAATTTTATGTAAAATGAATTATTAGAGACACACAGTAGAAAAATGAAAATAGACCAGATAAAAATAGTATTAACCTTTTGTACAGGAAAGTACAAAAAACCACATTTAATTCCAATTTTTTAAGTTCAAAACACTCTAGATGTATAACTAAAACGATATATTTATTATGAACTTAAAATCATATTTTTAATGAAATATATCATTCTTCTACAAATATATATACATTAAAATCTTAAAACCAATCCTAGTTTCTTTTATTTACTTTAGCCTTATAAAACTAAATTGATAGTGATACTATCAAATCTTAATATTTGTAGAGTAAAGTTATAGGCACGTTCTTGCTACGTTTTATTACCGAAAAGAGTTGGAAGAATAAAATAATCTAGAAATTCTGTTTCTAATATACATAAAAGTTTAATGAGTAAGTGGTGATACAAAAGATGTAGCATTCTGACTTAGGAATAAAAATTTTGAAAACAAAAATCTTAATGCGTAATATTGCCTTTGAAATCAAATTTATTGGATAGATTTTTTTTGTAAATCGGCCTTTTTATGAGAAATATGGAAGATTTAATCTAGGAAATTCATAAAAAGTGTTTTATATGACTAAAATTCGTTAATATCAGTAACTTTAGTTGATAAATGAGTTGGTTCCTTAAATTACCACGAAATGGGAAATTTTTTTCTTTAAGCATATTAAGCTATTTACAAATTTTAAATACATTTTTATTATTTTTGTACTTTCTTAAACTCAAAAAACCACATGGCTACCATTCCACCCATATTCTATATTTCTAGGTAAAATAAAGAAAATGAACCATATTGGAAGTTATAATTATCATTTGTTGGTTAAATATTATCTGATTTACAGTGTCTATAACAATTTAAACATTAAAATCTTTTTTTTGGCATTAAAAATTTATGAAATGACTTAAAAATGTACCGCGGTAGTATTTCGCTGGCTTTAGCTTGAAAGGTCGGATTTAACAGAATTTCTAAGGGCACGTATTAGATACGTTGTGTTTTAGTGTTTGCCGGCTGCATTCTTGCATGTGATGATGAAAGTCATTTGAAACTGACTGCTTAAACAGAGGAATTCGAAAACTGTAGTACCTGTTCTATCGAAGATGGCATGCTAAATCTTATCTAGATTTACTTAGTCTTTTAAATTTTTAGAAAAGCTAATAAGAAACCTATCTAATATTATTCCCATGAACCATTGTGAGTTTTTTTTCTTCTCTGGATATTCAGACTTGGTTTGTTCATCAAATTCGCATATCATCAGAATCTGAAGTCTCGAAATTTTCCAATATGTCATAAAGTTTATATCCTATTTTTTTTTTGATATTATAGTAGTCTTGGGTTTTATCCTTCGCAGAGTTTCTGACCTTTTTTTGAGATCATTCTTTTGATTTGAGGAATTCTGCACTAACAGCTTATTTAAGTTGTATTTATCTTGATCTGTGAATATTTCTTGTAAATCAGTCTTGATGTGTTTCGGACAGATTTTGATAAAATAATTATGTCAGAATTGCATCTTAAAAAGGGTTTTTGCTGATTTTGGTTTTGACTGGCTATTAAAGTTCTTTGCAAATACGTCATTTTAAAGCCCGATGAGATCTTGATTGCGTTGAATTATGAATTTAATATTCTGAATAAAAAAGTTGTTCCCTTTGTTATCGAATGCTAAATATTCCGTATGATATATTATAGTTAAGCAACAAAAATATGCCAAATTTTTGTCCATACTTCTTGGAATCAAACTTGACTATAAAATAAAGTACTCTGTAACTCAAAAAAAGCCAGAATCTCAACTATTGACATTTTTTTGTACATTAAGTCTAAAAGCAGCAACTTTGTTTATTTTCTTAAGAACTCTCAGATCCCAAATTAGTAAAAAGAAAAGCTTTATTGAGCGAAAAATCTTTCGCGCTATAGAAAATTTTTAAAACAACGATGTTTGATCGCCTATTAAGACAGAAGCCTAGTTTCATCTTTACGAATAACTGTCGTAAAAGACATTCATTTCGAAAAAATTCCCTTTTTGTTTAAATTAAACACCGGCATAATACGTAAATACTTCGAAGAAACTTATAGAAAGTATTTTACAGAATTTTACCATGGTAAGATAATACGTTTCGTTTGAATAGAAGGAAACTTAATGGTCTATATCTCATTGCGAAGTTCTTGAAAAAAACTCTGCTCGCAATGAAATTTACTCAAATGTAGAAGAAAATTTTAGTAGGAGTTGATATTTGATGTAACCATATAGAGCTGTTTCGCTGTTTTCAGGATCTATCAAACTCAATGAAATGTTTTTCTAGGTTATTTTTTTAAAGAAAAGCAAAAAACTCTGTTTTATGAATCTATTTAAATTTTCAAGTTTCGCATTTCCCTTTTCTTAAACCTGACAATAGCTGTTACAAGGATGTTTTTTTTCAATTTAGAGATAGAGCGAAAATATGAAATTTCGAATCGGAAAGGCATGGGAAAGCTAAGTTGTTCTACATTATTACTTTACATACAAAAAATTGCCTTATTTCTGTGTTAAGACGCCTGCACCTACTCAAATTTTGAATAAAAAAATTAAATCAAAAAGCATATTTTTTACTCATCATAGAATTTAGAGTAGTTTTTTGATAATTGCAAATATTTCCCAACGAAAAAAGGAAATTCCTTACTTTACAATACAGAAAAGAACTATATACGAGAACAACATACATGAGAAGGAGCCAAATACTCACAAGATAACTTATATCAGAGTGTACTGAATAATAATGTCCGGGAAAAAGACCAGCCGCGAGATAGTATAGAATTTGCACTGCCGAAAAAAATACAACTCATGGTCCATATTCTTAGTACCTTTGCTCTGTTCTAAACGCTATATATGATACTTTCTTTATAGAAAAGTGCTGAATATATTGTAATGTTCACTATTTTAATTATAATATTAAAGATTTTGACTTTTGACTAAGCTTAAGTATTAACTTAAAATTGAACAAAAAATATTTATACCAGCTAAAATTTTATTTCAGGAAATTAAAGAAAAATATAAATGCTTGCGATTTAAACCTAATCTTTACTATTATATACGCTGGCATATTTTTATACTTGACTTGTATTTTTTGTAAACTAATATAATTACATATCTCTATTTTGATCGATAGTTATTCTAATCGCTCTTTCTAACGATTATTTAGAGGTTTGATTTAAAAATCTAACATCTATTTGAAATAGTTGCGAGTTTTTATTTTTTTTGTAATATTAAAGCTGTTCAAGTTTTACAAAAAATACTTCTCCCCAACATCCCATAGGTGCCTTTTACGACGCAGCCTAGATCTCTAATAATTTCATCTAAAAGGTGGATATAACTCAATTAATAAGCGAAGATATTTCCCGAAGTTCGTTTATACCAGTTGCATAGCGTGTTATCGTAGGTCGAATCCATCTTGGACACCTGCAAAACTATGCATCATACCTGCTTATTCAACACTTTCTGATCTTAATAAACTTCTACATAAGATTTATTTTGGCATCTTACATGAATAAACCGGAATTTGCAAAGCCATACCAAAAGGTAATATTTTTCAACCTAGGTTTTCCAGCATTGATGGTTTATATTTTTCTATCTTGGACGCTATGTTGTCTAAATGGATGAGAAAGACCAGGTTTCTGTGCTTTTACATGGCGATTTCCAAATTTCACCTGCAAACTGCGATCTAGTTAAAAAAAACATCAAAATATATTTAGAAAAGATTTCGTCATTTCGTTGAACTCGTTCTTCTTCTACAAACTTTCATGGAACAGCCGAAAATCTAGTGTATTTTCATTCCCACTAAAAATGCAAACAATAATCTTCCACACCAATTTCACTTATTCCGTCCCAAGCAAATGTTTTTTTATGTTGTTATTCTCCCTACACCCTAACGCGTTTATATAGAATTATTTGTTTTTTTCTAATTGAATATATAAGATTTGCTATATCTAATATAAATATCGGTTCGCTAATTAGATATTGTTTAATATTTTCTTATATTAAGCCTAGGGCAAGTGCCGAATCTTATGAAGTATTCATATCATTTATCTTTGGAATAATCAGCGCCCGCTTTGCATCCCGACCGAATATATTTTTTCGCTTGGGTGCATGAAAATTTGAATGAATGTCTTTTGTAATCCACCTAATACAGTTTTCTTCATTTCAAAGGCTTTTTGCATTTATTAGGTTTATGAATTCATATGATTTACTTTTTATCTTGGTATTTCGTCATCTGTTAATTTTTAATAAATTTAGGTCTATGAATCTTTGAATATGTTGAGATAATCCTTTATATGAAGATCCGGAGCAGTTATATGACAAAATAGCATAAGTAATACATCAAAAGACTGCAAATACCTATAAATGTTAGGACCTATCTTCAGTCGTTTGTACTTAAAAAGACTGTAAAAACGATTTCCTTTGATCGACGAAGACGACTTGATTCGAGACCAAATTCCGAAAAGAGCTCCTGCGAGAGATCTTCATTGAGTTTTATTAGTTAGCCAAGGTTCATAAAAAACAACCCCTTCAAGCAAGTAGACAACAAGGAAGATGGTGCCTAATAAGAAATAGAAAAACATTTTTTATTGCTTATTTTAGATAGCTTAATCACAATAAAGAACCGAAAATATACATGAATAAAGAATCGGATTTAGACGTAGGAAGTGTAATGGCTAAGATTGCAAGAAAAACTTATTTAAAAGCGAGAGAATCTGTTACCCAAGAATTTTATTAAATAAAATATTCCTAGCATTTAAAAAATATCTAAAATAAACTTGGTTATGATAGGCATTCTAAGATGTTTCATTCTGTATAATTACGTAAATATGGGGGGAGGGAATAACAGCCATTTTCTCTTACCATAGATATCAAATCCATTTTTTTAGGAAAATATAATCTGTTTTCAAAATTAAATTTATGGGAATTTTTTTTGATAGTGTATATGTTTTCTTTTCATAGTTTTCGTTGTATTACAAAGTAAGCCAATATAATCGTATCAATGTAATATCTACCATGTTTATTCAAAGAATAATACAAAGAGACTTGTGAGTAAAAGAATTTGGTTTTTTTCATAAATCTAATGCATCATTTTTCGAAATACAATATATCAGTATTTAATGAAATTGAAACAAATAATTTATATTAGTTTAAAAAACTTTGTCGAATACTGATTACTCTAGTGGTTCGAATACCTGGTTTTAGATGATTTTGACATGTGATTCAAACATTTGTCAATAATTATTTACTTCTTAATGTAAATAATTGCAACACCATGCCTATTCAATAAAATTGTTAATTCGAGCACTTATTTACATAATAATGCTATTAGTGATCCGAATTGCAATATAATTCCTAAAACTAGTCAATATAATACATACTAAAAATTAAAATTAATATACCGTTAAGCACTGAATGTAAATATTAGCATCATATTATAATTTATATATACATAATTATAATAAAACATAGTAAGTTAATTTATGTAGTGAATCAGAAATTATTCGTTTATTGTGTAGAATTTATTTTACTAAAATTTTGTATGTTTTTGATAAAGTAAACCTTTGATTTTTTTGACATTTATATTTTTTTTCATCTATTTGATCAAAGTTTTACGTGATTTTGATCCATTTAATCTTGTCACAATTGATATTTTTTCTTTAAATTAAAAAAATTAACTATTTTAGATTTAATTTATCTACTCATTAACATTTTCCCCAAATCTCTTAAAAATGAATCTAATAATAATGAGAATACCAAGCAATCTTTTCGCTATTCTATATATATTTTATAAGATATATAGATCTACACTAATCTATGGTTCTATGGTACCACCAACTTCCGATCTTTATCTTTGTTTTAAAAAGGATGAAATGTCTACTTCCGAGAATATGAATGATTTTTTTCAACTTGACCTATCAGGCTTTGCACTATCCAGAGAATATTTTAATAGTACAACATATATATCTCGGTATCACAGTTCTGAATTTTCCGATATAGGTTATATAAATAAAAATACTTTGAATTTGGTTTCAACTTTTCGAAAAATCGAGAAATCAATAGAATTATCGGAGAATCAGAGATTTCTAGACATGGGAGATATTAAATATGCCGAATGGAAAATTTTTTATGGTTTTTTGCAAGGTAAACATGGTTTTAATTAGGTAGGACTAACACTTGAAAATTTCATTGACATTTTATGAATAATTGATTTTGTTGAACCAATTTACAACTTAAATTTTTATAAATTGGTAAAAACGTTCTTAATTTATTCAATATGTAAGGAAGACCTGATTGATATATATTTAAATTTTGATTTTATTTCGAACCAAAAAATAAATCAGATTAGTCAAAATCTAAAGAAGTATAATATCAAGGTTTTTTTAAAAATATATAATGCAGAGGAAATATACAGAAGACTTTTTTTACAAGATATAAGTTATGATGATACTTTGCAAAAACATCGAAAGATTTTCCAAGAAAGTATTACCGAATCTCTATATATTTCATGTTCGGATCCAATTAGTAAAATACTACGAATAGTTGGTAATACTTTCTTGGAAAATATCTCTGGAGTATTTTTTCGAATACTAAAAATACGAAAAGTTATCATACATACTTATATTTTACAGAATTTCACCGAGATTCCGTTCTTTGAATTCATAAGTCATTCTATTGAAGAAATTACTTCTATAAATGCTGGCTATAATCTAGATCAACTTACTCTTTTAGAAGATCGAGATCAATTTCCAAATCTAAAAAAAATTACTTTTGTTGAATGTAGTTTACAAAGAGGATAAGAGTTCGTTTTTACGAGTAATATGGAATATTGTTTCATTAATTATCTGTCAATTTGTCAACTTATTCATTTATATTGCAAAAAGTGGGATACTAAAATACGAATTCAAGCATCGAAGCTGAAAGTAAATAAAATTATTTCATCGGAAGTGATAAATTTTAACAATAATTTTTATGATTATAGTGATTGCGCGCATCCTTACTTTTTAAGGTTTCAAAATGATATTGAAAGTTTAAAAATCTGTTGTCTTGAGAAATATGTTTTAGCCGATGACATTGTTAATTCTTTAGAAAATTTATTTAAGAATATCGAGATAAGTATTAATTTTGTGAATGTAAAAGAAGAGAATTAGTTATATTCATTCCTAAAAGTCTTAAAATTGTATGTTTAGAAATACATCGGTCAATAGTTTCCGAGAAAATTCTTGATTGTTGCCATTAATTGCCATATCTTAAAACCTTAAACGAGAAATATAATTGTTTGCAATTTAATGGTGAGCTCTTGAAAAACATCAGAGAAACTGCTATAACATATATTGATTTAACTGATAATAAATTTGAGCACAATGGGATGTTTTTAAATATTTTAGATATTCTTTCGTGTAATACAAATATATTGATAAATTTTAAGATTTATACGGCGTTCATAGAGGAAATAGAAAACCATATTTTTAAAAATGATTTTATGAAAATATTTAATAATTTCGATAAAAATTTTAATGGCGAAATATGTCTTAGAAGCATCGACGGAGAACTGAGGAATTGTTGATTTTTTCAACCGTTGATTTTGCTTTTGCAAACAGGATTGTTTCTAGTGATTCTTGTAAGTCACAGAGAAACTCGTATTAATTGATTTGACAAAAGAATCCACAGAAAAATTTTAGATTGAAAATCTAAAAAATTTCAAATCTTTGGTTGTTAAGAATCACTCAATAAGTTTTTTTCCGAGTGTTTTGGATTTTTCAAACTTTAAAAATGAAATTATACCTGAAAATATAGTTTGTAAAGATTTTTTATCAATAGGATCGATTTCGAGTGTTTACTTTCCTTAAAAACATAAAGCAAATTACATTTGACGATTGTGTTTTCGGTGATGATATGTTGTGCTTCACTGCTTCGGATTTTGAAGAAAGTAAAATAAGAGTGAAAATTACTAATAATTATGAATCGGAGGTAAATGATCTTTCTGAGAATTTGCAAAAGTATTTTTTTGAATTGGGATTTGTGCTTGAAAATTATATTCGTGGTATAAGAAGGTATTATTGGATATAAACTTCTATATTTCATCTAAAATTTATTTTTATTTTTTAATTTTTTATTTAAATACATAACATATTAACTTCATTAACAATGTTATAACTGGGTCAGTTCATATGTATTTAAACATATATTCAATAATTCTTGAAAATAATTCAATTACTCGAATTAAGTAAATATTTATTCACAAAATAACATTTCGGTAATAAATAAAGTATCTGCAGCTAATATGGTAAAATCCCGACTCTAATATAATATTTCTAGAAAAATTTTAAATGATTCGGTTTGTTTATTCGCAGAATAATATTGGAATCTAGGTTTTCAAATCTAGAAATTAAACAGTACCTTTATTTTTTAAAGCAATGATGAATAATTTTGCTAATAAATTTTGAACAATTTATTTTAATTGTATTTTACTGTGAAAGGCTATTTCTTATCTTATTTAAAAATTCATTTAAATGATAAGTCTGAGGTAACATTTTTATTCTTTTAAAATCATATAATTAATCCTTAGAAAACCTAAAAATGAAGTGAGGATAGCCATATTAAAACATAACTGCTTGGCAATGGAAAGGCAATTCGTATAAAAATCATTGCGGTCATTTTGGTGGAATATAAACCACACGGGATCTATAGGTCGATCTCCTTTATTACAAATTACAACAAATTAAAAGAAAACAGATGGAAAACTTTCATTTATGTATTCTCCTCATTGAAAGTTAAAAGAGAAATGAAATAATGAGAAATTAAGAAAAACCAAGATAACCCAAAAATTGTAAATAACCTGTTTATTAGAAATATATTTTTAATAATCAAAATTTTATCGATATTGAAGTTATATATATTTATAACTTCCATCGACGAATTATTTCAAAATAAATTGTGTCGTATTTATACGTTTGGAATGGATATAATCTCATAAATAATGAACCGGGATGATATATATCTAAATAATATACGATATTTATAATAGATTGTAAATCTGCTAATAATAAAGGAATCCATATAGTCTATAATAAACAATAAAATAATCAGAACTTTTTTTTACAATTAAAGAATTCGTTTAGAGTCCTGAAAAAAATACCAATGGGAATTTGTGAAAGTCAACGATTTAAATAAAAAAGCCGCAAAATACATTCTTTCACAGCAAAAACTGCGCTCTGAGGTGTGAAATGGCAAGGATGCAAATAACAAAAATAATGAACCCTAAAGTATATACAAAAAGATCGAAATCAATGCATTGACTCAAAATATAAAAAATAAAATAAATGGTCAAATAAACAAAAGAAAAAGGCATTAAAAATAAATCAAGAATCAGAAAGATTCAATAAGATGTATTAAATGATTTCATTTTCATATTTCTAACTTACGATTTTTTTGATTAAAAAATAATTATCATAAAGACAAAATAAATTTAAATGATGTAAAGGAATCAAAATTAATAGTAAAATATAAAAGATAATTCTTATAATCATGATTACAGTTTGCTAGCCAGGCAACCTGTTTAAAGCCTAAGTCGTTGTATATTAGCAGAACATATTCTTAGTGCCAATAAATTTGAGCGTAGAAATAACTTTTATAACACATCAAACGTTCTTTTTCGCAATAGTATGACTGCTGTTGCATTTTTTAAAGTTTTTTAGGTCTTAATAACGATTATACATTTTTTTTAAAAAAATAAACTCTTTAAAGCTTTGTATATTCCTTTGCAGATTTTAGTTGACTATAGACAAGCATATGATAGTGTTAATCGAAACCTTCTTAATGAAACATTATCAGAATTGCAGATTCTCAAGAAAATTGTAAACTTCATCTGAATATCTGAAGAAAGACAAAGAGTAGAATTTGTGAGCAAGAAAATTTTCGGGGGGGGGGGGTTCAAAATGTGTCGTGTTTGTGACAAAGAGGTGCGGTTTCTTGTATGTTTTTTTGTATTCGCTCGAAAAGGCTTTAATAAAAGTACATAATGTTCCGCAAGAATATCTGTACAACAGAGGAGTAGACTTTTTAGGCTATGCCGATGACATGATATCATAATAAAAAAAGTAGACGACCTTCGAGATCATGCCAGGAAGATCAAACAGGAAACGAGAAAAACATGTTTTTATATTAATGAAAATAAAACAAAGTATATGATGGCCTTGAGGAAGCAGGAAAATATTCCACTTTGTTTTCAAGTAAAGGATACGGCTATGCGAGTATAGCCTCTTTTCCTCATCTAGGATTGCTTCTGATGAATAATAATGACAATAATGCGGAAATATAAAGAGAGAATTAAAGCTGGAAATAATGGCCGATTTGACTAGCAAGAGATCCTAAAATCCCTACTTTGACCAAGATGAGCAAGAAAACAACATATAGAACCATTCTTAGACCTATGGGGAGGTATAGCTGAAAATACTGGTATTTGCAAAAGAAATGAAGCGATACTGGACACATAGGAACGAAGAATTCTACGGAGAATATACAAATTAACTAGAAACTAGCAATGAGAATGAAAAATTTTACCATCTTCGAGCTCTAAAATTTATATCGATATGCAAGATTTCTCAACGATAATAAAGAAATAGGCTCAGATAGCTAATCATTTTTAACGAATGCATGAAAGCGAAGCATTGAAAAGAGTATATGTATGATCTAGAAGGTCAAATGCTTCATAGTCGCCCAAAACTATTGGCTTAACGGTAATAAAAAAAGATTACAGTAACTTGGTATAAACGAATAGAGAATATAGGCGCTTGATCGTGACAGATGGGAGTTATTATTAATAAAATTAGAAATATTAATGAGCCGCAATGCATTAAGTAAGTATGTAACCAGCATTCTGTATAAGCTTAATAATCAACTCGGCCAAAACGTTTTAAAAAGTAGATTTCCAAGCATCTACCGCTATCAGAAGGCATTACCGCTGTGAACTCAATTTTTCACCAGAATTTGCAAAGGTTCGACAGACTATTTAATCTTTTCAGTAATTCAAAAATCTAAAGATGTTTGGGTATGTCTAGATTATACTGAGAATTAAGCAATTCTAATCATTTTTATCTCTAATCCAAAATCTATGCAACCAGGGGATAGTTTCCGGTTTTTATCTTTTCTGTTTTAGAATTTACATTCTTTGGCCCTGTAGATACTATAGATTGATTTATATATGAAAGGAATATTTAAAAAGCAAAGAAAGAAATGAAATCTGAAATCTATAAAAATATTTATAGATTGTGTATTATCTGCAGTTCTGGTATCCAGAGGAACAATATATTTTAATTTTGCAAATTTAGCAATGCAAAAACACAAAACTGCAAAGAATAGAGGTAGAAAGATTATTGGTAAATTTATCAGACTAATTTCATTTTACACATCCTAATTTATCGTACAGAAAGAAATCATTAAGATGGTATTTATAGTCAAATATTAGAATAGAATGTGATTTTAAGAAGTTTATTGGATTAAAATGTAATAAATAGAACATAAATGCATGGCAATAATAGAAATGTATAAAAATAAAGAGTGTTACTGAAATTAAAAAGTATATTGAAATAATGAGGCGTATTAGACAGAGGGAACATTTTGGACTGGAATTTCATTTCAATAAGAATTCAAAACATTCAATTAAAAAAAACTATGAATAACAGTAATACATTGAAATCGAAGCTATTCAAAGGAAAATGATTGATTAATTGTTAACCCAAAACCAAAGTTCAAATTTTTATTATTTGTTTAGATTTGTTTTTTTATATGTCTATATATAACAAATATAAATATGTATGTGGGAATATTGCATGAATGGGAATATTGGAGTCTATTTTTGATTATCAATGTATATTAACTAAAGGCGTTTATTAAGTTATTGTTACTAAAAAGTGTTGAAATCAGTGTGGTGATTTAAAAAGGTTTTAAGATAGAAAGGCGTACGTTAAAGGCCGTTAAATATAGCGTAGTCGTTAAAGACAGCAAATAGGAATAGTCTTCTATAGAATGTTATTAAATTAATATACTAGATTAGGGGATATAAGTAAATGAATAAATAGGAATGGGGTATTACTTCTGAGGAAGTAATCGTTTAAATGGGTGTTAGAAACATATAGGTAATATTAAAGGAACGATGATTTATTTTTAATCTTTAATCTATCTCCTTTCTTTCTTTTTCAAGGAAAGCGGAAAAATTTTATATAGAGGGTAAGGAGAAAAATTTTGCCTTAAAATAAGATGGGATTTTCAAGTCATTAGGGCGCCAACCCACAAGATCACTAAAATTTTTCTTTGCCTTAAATGTTTCCTAAATATATAACTTAATATATGAAATAAAAACACAATATAACAAAAAAAACATTGGATGCGTTTGATCATACAATGCAAGATTGAGAGTAAATTTGCACCTTTTTCATGGGCAATAAATTTTAGAGTAGTGTGATTTTTCCATTTTCTGCCAGTAATTCGCATTTTATACATGTTTATAAACTTAAGGCATGTCAAAAATAATCGTTTTATGAAGTAATGTAAGGAATGGACTTTAATCACTAAAATGCGACTGAGAGTAAAAAAATAACGCATTAACCAACGTTTCACAAAGCACTGCTAGATGTCACAAGCATAAAGATAGATTATTCGTTCGCACATATTATCACATTTCCAGAAACTTTTGATATGATATCTTTATTTAAGACAAATTTATTTCAAACCTCTTGCAAATTATAACTGTAAAATACGATAATAAGCAGAAACACATAGCAGGTCTTATACATGCTTCTGCTAAAGATAATTTAGCAGTATAAAATTTAAAATACGAATTCGAATACCAGCGAAGCGAAAACAGATAGGTCATCGATACCATAATCAAATAAGAAAAGTTGTTGCTTACAAAACCCTTTCCTTAGTTTCATCCGATTTCCCAGGTATTCCTGCGAATTAGATTTTTTAAAATGACGTGCCATTATTTTTTCTACGACATAAATTCACTACAAATCTGTATCATGCGAGACTTTCAGTAAAAATAATTTCAAAAATCTCATTGAGGCCTCAATGTTGAATGGAATTTCAAAGAAGAAGTGTTCAGTTACTGCGCAATCTAATGGTTTCAACATATTTCACATACATATTTACACGTTTACTATTTCCCTTGGTATAGCTTTTGTAATGAAAATTATCAAATCAACATTCAATCGTTGAATTATTTGGATAGATTTGATAAATATGTAAGTCAAGCGTAGAAAACTATTTGTATCACTTCATGCGTAGACTAACTTGCCGATTTATTCGTTTACAGACCAGAAAAACCCCCTAAAAAATATTGTATATTCAAGTCCTTGAATGAACTGATAAAAAATATTAAAGGAAAAATTCACCTACTTTCTTAATTTTCTGATCCTTGGAGTTTCTTTCTTTTAAAAACGCGCAGCTCGAGCTAATAGTATATAAATATACTTTAGCAATGAAAACCTGTTATAAAGAATTATAGTTTGATAGTTTATTGTATAATATTAAATATTTTTGAAATTGGCATAGGTTATAATTTTTATGACATTTACGAAATTCTGATTTTACATTAAGAAATAGGTTCAGAGAACTTCATCTGAGCCTTAAGATACCTATTTTTCTGATAATTTCAAATAAAAAGCCGGCATAATCTATTTAATAGCGTACATAATTGCCCTAAAATAGACAACATTGGATACCATGTGTGGAATTGCAGGTCGACTTTCACCCTGTGACCAAAGATTTAGCAACATTAACTCCCTAATCCGAACGCTTAGCACTGAATATACTTATAGGAACAAAAAAAACAAATTATTTGCATAGGTTTAACCTTGGGGCGCAATGTCATACAACATAAGTCCGCTACTTATCCCTCCTGGCTTTCTAAGAATATAATTTAATATTAACCCCTGGCGCTAGGTTATCTAGCCAAGAAAACACGGCTAGGGCTTCATTTTTGCATGTTATTTCTCGGTTTAAAACACAATCTTTAATATAGTTACATACAAAGCAAATAAATTAAGAGAAATTTTTTTTAAACTTTACGTAGTTTTCTGCTTTATACAGCTTCGAACGGCATACCCAAACATGTGGGAGTTCAATCCCAAAAGATGCAAACTCAAATGTTACATTTATGAACTAATTTGTTCCCAAAAAAACGTTTTTGTATGTTTATACACACCCTCACTTATCTTTAATTGGCTTTATAAATAGATATAATTAGAATAGAAAAGTTTTGAAACAAATTCCTGGCATTGAAATATAGTAGAAAATGGTGCCATGTTTTGTTTTAAACATTTAATGGAATATATATGAATGTAAAATTGCTTGCTTTTTAATAATAAAATTGAAAACTTTTAAAAATAGTAAATACGAAAAGATGCTAAATGCAACCTTTAAAATATATATCAGGGATATACTTCGAATTATTTAAAAATTAAATTATAATCATTGTATGTATAGAATAGCGACATAGTTGCGTGAACTAGGCGTTGTTTACATAAGTTAAAAGGTTTTTTATATAGAATAAATATCTATAGCAAAAAAAAATATTTTGCAAAAATAACAGATTTTACATTTAAATTTTGAATTCGAAACATATACCGTTTTTTTGATAGAATATTAATTTATGACCAGGAAATTACATCAATGAAAAACCATAATGTTAAGGATTAGATAAAAGTGAATTTTAAATAAAAATGCAATATCGAAAAGTAATATAAAAAATAAATAATAAGATAGCATCGAATTTTAAAAATAAACGCTTTTAATATTTCAAAGATACGCCAATACCATTCCTTCTGAAATATTCTAAAGTTTTCATGTCCGTCGAAGAAACATTTGTTTCAAATAAAGTAACAGAATTTAGTAGCCTGAGCTCTTTTCGAAGTTCTCTTGGAAAAGAATTTACTTTAATCTTACAATTCACAAACTTTAGATTAACTATATTTGAATGAAGCATAATTAGCTTGAAAATAATCTCGTCAACATAGACAGAAGCAAGTGTTAGAACTTTTAGATTGACACAAAAAGGTGAGACGTTTACTTCTAAATAGTCAGAAGCAACTTTAGAGTTTAATGTAATAGCAATACTTTCGAGATTCTCAAACACTCTTAGCCCAATAATGTCAAATATGTCAACTCTATTCCCGGTAATATCAATCTTTTTTAAGGATTTGTTCAAGGGTTTAACTGACTCCAGATAACTCATAAAACCCGAATCGAAATTGCAATCAGCTGCTATAAATTCTTCTAGATTTTTAAAACGATTCAAAAAGCATAAAAAGCTTTTTTTGAGACGGTTACAGGAAATATTTAAAGTTTTCAAGCAGTCCTCAAATGTATAAAAATCATTTGCATCATCTAATAAATCAGTAAGAGATCCAGAAAGATTTAAATTATTCACAGAACAAAACTTTTTAATCGGAGCTAACATATCTGGTGTCAATATGTTCCCTCTTAAATCTAATGTTTCAACTGATTGATATAATGTTTTAGATGATAATATTCTATACTCTGCTTCATCATCTTTTGCATTCTGCATAATCAAGGTTCTGACTCTTAAGTTCGTAGAAAAAAAATTCAAATATGATTCAGAAAAATTGCAGCCTGAAATGTCAAGAAAATCAAATATACGTTGAAATCCATCAAAATTTTCTAAATCTTTGAATTCTCTAAAATTGACATTTCTCGCACTTAAAATCTTTAAGTATTTACTTTTTAAAAAGAACGAAAATATTTGATCATTTAGCTTTGAAGAATCCAACTTAAGTTCTTTTAAGTTACATAATGGACCTTTTAAATCAAACCATTCGTCAATATCAACATATTCACAACAAGACAAATCCAAAGCTTCGATTAAAGAATTTTTTATTCCTCGAAAGAAGTTATCAGACAGAGGAAAGTAAACAATCTTCAACTGCTTTAATCTAAAGAAGAATTTTGTAATTCCATCTAATAACCTTGAAGAAGATGGCAAAATACATTTTACCAAACTTAAAGATTGCAAATTGACAAATTCTTTTAAATAATCAACATCCATAACCGACAGCGATACCTTATCAAGTTCAAGATTCTTTACGTACAAATGCAAAGAATTCATTATAAAAATATTAAACAATACATTGGTTTGATGTTCAAAATCTGGTTGTAAATTGTTTCTAAGCAAGCTTTCGCATGCTTTATCGGAATCCTTTATTTCGTCAAAATATATGTTATCAGCAGATATTTTAATCCCTTTGATTCTATACATACGAATTAGCCAAAAGAAAGTTTCGGTTCTGTATTTAAAATCATTATCATTTAAAATACATAGCGCTTCAATAGAAATTCGAAATTTAATTTCTTTTTGATACGAAAAATCAAGCGATTTCGATTTATTAGGCGTGTTTGTTTTCAAAAGAATCAACTCTTCAGTTAAAGAATCAAAGGATATATCAATTGTTTCAAAAATTGTATTTAAAAAGGGTATAAAGAGTTTATTATACCTAATTATATCCGTATCTGACATTCCAATTGTAGAAGATTTTGTGATTGCATTCTTTTGTTCGAGCAAAAAAGGAAGCAAATATAAATATAATTTATTCAGAGCACTTGAACTTGAATAGCAACGAAAATCTTGAATAAGTCCAACAAAATTCAACACGTTTTCTTTCTTTAATCCCATTATTTTTGGATCTAAACCGTTAAAACATGTTCTGAGAAATAAACAGAACATGTTTCTATCTACTATTTCCTTTGTTATGTCTTCAATATCCAGACTAATCTCAGTTTCTCCGGAATCGATGAGCTGATCAAAAAAACCTAGTCTGATCATAGAAACAGAAGAATATTCAAAGGATATTGCTGGAATTTTATGCCTAACTACATTACGGCCCATTCTTACCACTACTGTGTTCTGACTATCGTAATCTGCTGTGTATCTGTTTTCACCGGGATTGTAACCTCGAAAATCAATAGAAGAGCTCGTTAAGGGGTTTCTTTGAGAATTCCTTGATGATTCTTCTCCAAATGGAACAATGGCCTGTGCGTCTGCAGGGAATGTTCTTCGCAATCTATTTCCAAGATTCTGCTCATCGAACCCTTCGCTTGAAACATCTTCAAATTCCCCGAGATTTCTCATCTCTCCTCTAAGAAATCGTTCAAAATCTCGCTCTGACATGGTATGTTCGTGATAACGCATTTGTTCATAGCTTCGTCTATTCCAGGATTCTCTACCTAGCGAATAAGACGCATGTGGCTGTGGTTGTAACATCGGGACAATCTCATTAGATGGTTCATTTGTTATACCTGGAATGTGCCCACATTCAAAGTCTACATATTCGGTAAAGGTATCAACATCAGATTCATTTTTAAATTGCACAGTTACTTTAATACATTTGTTGCATTTTACCACAAAGGTAAGCAAAAAAGCAATTCTAATATATATAGATAACAACTTTGGCCTAAAATACTCATTGTTTGCAATCTTCAATTCCATAGATCTTTTAGCTTCATTTGGTATTCTGCAATAATTTATTTTACTCATGCGGGTTAACTTTTCTTTTCTTTATATAGTTTCAAAGTTGTAAAATTGATCATAAAAATGATTAGAATGTTCATTTTTTGCGAATAAATCATTATATACTAATATTTCTGATTAAAAACTTTTTTATTTATTTAATAAATTCAAGATTTTTGAGTAATGTTTTGCAACTAAAATGTTTAGTTTAGTGTGAATAGAAATTTTTATTTGTTTAAAATTCTTAGGATAGTCCTACCCAAAATATATGCAAATATAGACTCTTTTAATGTTTTAAATCAATTTATTTAATTACTCCTTTCGATCAATATTAAAGTATTTTTTTTAAAAAATTTCATTTAAATTTGTTTTAATCTTTAATTGGTTTTTAATCTATATTACATTTATATTTTGTTTCATCGAAATTTAATACTGTTTCGCTTCTATTAAAATTTTATGTATTATAATAGTCTTAGAAATTATATTTTATTTAAGCATGTCTATAATTCTTATTTCTATTATATTATGTTCCATTCCAGTTCTTTACGGCTTTTTAATTTACTCAGTATATGTTTTAAATGAAAATAGATTTTAAATTGGTAAAAATAAAATATAAAAATTCAATTGAATGCGTTTTTTAATTTCTTGGCTTGGTTTGATTATCTTTTTAGATATATTCGGATTTAAAATTTATGAAAGACTGGTTCAAAACATTCAAATCTTTATAAAAAGAGTAAACTGGTGTTAATTTCATTTTAACTTCATTTTAATTTGCTTCGAAGTAATTTTTAATAGGTCTTCTAGGCTTAAGTTGTATTTAGTGCTCTTAGCAATAATTTGTATATTTGCTAATAGTGTTCATTTTAATCGTCTTGTTTTAATTGATTTGGAATGCATTAAAACACAGTTGGTTTTGTTATCTGTATTATTTCTATTACCAAATATAATTATTCCTTGGTCATAGATTCTCTATTAAATTAAAAATTATTGTTTTCTATGTTTTTATTGCTTTCTCTACTATTTCAGTTTCTTGATTTTAATAGGCTTTGACTTGCTTGAGATACATCCAATAAAGAATGTTTTTGGTTTGGATTCTAATTATATAAATCATTGGAGTTTAAATTAGTTCATGGCGATATTTTATATAAAAAGAAAGGTAGTTTATTTCTTGGATTTTTTAAACATTGCTAAAATTATTTCAGAATAATGTAAACGATTTTTGAAAATCTATTAAATTTTGAATTATTACAAAAAATATTATCGATAATCACGTATTTAAAATGCCGAGGTTATTTTTTATTTCTAAAATTCTTAAAAATATAATTGTTTGAATACTATTACTGTTATTAAATGTAAGATTTTGTGGATTCTTAATTGTAATTTATATGTTATATATCTAAACTCCTTATTAAAAATTACAAAAATCATCCTAGAAACTCAAAGCTAAGAACATAAAATAAGCCTTCTACACCCTTCTGTAACAAAAATAGCCGTTAAGCCTGTATATAAAAATTGGGTTTACAAGCAACAAAAATAAAGGAAGAAGCAGAATTTTCTTTCATACACACATATATTGGGCATCATTTCTAAATATTTTTTCCTGGCTCTATATAGCGTACCGGATATGTTCATTCTTATATTTTTTTAGTCTTCCAAATCTATATTTCTCGCATTTTTTCAGAAATTTGCTAATAAAATTTCAGGATATTTTTAATCGCATAATGTAGAGAAAGAATAACCAAAAATAAAAACGATCTGCTACCGATGTGTGTACGATTCAGGTAAAAATAAGTGCTGCGATTGCGGTGAAAGATAAACCACATGAGATCTATATGCTGATCTTCCGATATTCCGAGTTGCAACAATTTAAAAGAAGTAAAATTAAAACTTTCATTTGTTAATTCTCAAAACCGAAAGGTAGAAGAGAACGGAAAAGTAAGTAATTGTTATTATTTGATATAATTTGCGGGTGTTATAACAAATATCATAATATATAACTCAGCATGCATTCATTTCCAGAAATTGGAGAGCAGAATATTAACTCGAAATTGCTCGAAAAATAGTAAGAAACCTTTTACCTTGATCTATGAAAGCAATTATTTGTAAGAAAGATGGCTAGAAGAGGCAAGAAAAATATTATGAATTTTTATAGCTTAGGTGAAAATACAAGTGTACTTTATTTATATAATTCAACTTTTTCTCCTAGCGTGAACATGCTAATCAAAGCAAATAAACTATCTAACCCTGATTGCACATAAAAAACAAAAAAATGATTCATAGGCTCGGAATATAAAAAGGCTTAAGCTTAAACTATAAGCAAAATAATGAGAAATAAAAAAAATGAACAATCGAAAATATAAGAAGGGCACCACAATGTTGATCATCTTTTTTTATAAGATTTTTATATGATTTTTATATTTATATTGCCTCAAAAACAAAAAAAACTGGCATTTCAGATATAATATAGTTTACAAAATATGGTTTAGACTTTTTTTTGCAAAGAATTTACAACAAGTTCCTTCTACACACACATTATATTATAGGGGAAATTAAAAATATATCACATAAGTTATTTTTATTTTAAGAGTAACTGAGTATCTTATATAGTCTATTTCTAAAGTATCGAACTAAACTCTTCATTTAAAATTGCGAGGTTAGAATTTAATTTTTTATCACAACTTAAAGAAATATTGAATAATTTAAGAGCTAAAAAATTATTTCTTTTGAATCTTAAAATACTACTATTTTTTAAATAAAATCCATATATATTGAAAAACGTTAAACTTTTCAATTCAAAAATAAAAATTATATCTATATCAGTTAAACTGCAGTCTATCGGAGAAATAGACTTTATATTATATTCTTTCACTCTGTAAAATAGTTGATTGAATTCAATATCTTTAAATTTACATTTTTCAAATTATATGTTTTCTAAATGCATAAAATTAAAGCAAAATCTATCAGTTTCATAAAAATCAAGCTCTTAAAAATCAAAGTAGCTAGTCGTAAAAGTTCATGATTTAAAAAAAGACCCGAAAAGAAACTTTCACGTTTTATTTCTCGGAATTCTATTTTTTTTTGTATTCTTGAAATAAGATAGCTCAGTTATAGCCATAATTGTAACCTTAGTACATACAAAGGTTAGAAGATTTAGATCCTTAGCACTTCTAAATAAAACAGTAGAACATTTTTCTTATCCAATTAAATCTTCATCTAAATATAAATTCAAACTTTCTAACTTATTGAAACAATGTATAAAATCATAGATTTTAGTTTTCATGGAAATTTTTGGTGCAATTATTTTTAAATTTAGTAGAGACTGGTTGTTTTTATCTTATTTCAAAGTTTTCAATTATCTGAATAATTTCTACCTCATTTAACTCCAGTTCTTTTATACACGGAAAATCTACTATATTTATCAAATCTTCAAAAGTTACCTCAGATTGGAATATTTTTAATGATTTTAATTCATAATGACATGATTTTTTAAGGTACATAAGTTTTCGATTTTTGCATTCTATATTCGATAGATAAATATTTAACTTCATTTTTATCTGTTAAAAATCCGAAGCAGCTGCAGTAAGAATATTTAAAATCAAATCTTGCTAGTACTTTAATTTTTGACATTTTATCTTTTTGTAGCAAAACATGCTTATTTTGATTAAAATTTTCAATGAGATAATATTCTGGGGATTTTAACTCGGAATCCTCGGAAAAATTCTTTTCGATAATTCAAATATTCAATGATTTTTCATTTATTAAAAGCTTTAGCTTGTCTATAGATTCTGATGATTCGGAAGAAAGGTATTGTAAGTTTTGATTCTCCAACCAATCAACCAAAAAAACCTTTTTTATACCAAGCGATTTATTTAAAACATCAGTTATTTCAGTGAAACTATAGCAATAAAAGTATAGATTGGTTATCTTTTTAAAAATATTATTGCTATTTATGAAGCTAATAACACTATCTTCTATAGAAATATCATAAAATACGATCGTGTTAACACTATTAGTAATCATAAATAAGCATTTATCTAAAGCCTTTGTATCCAATAAATTATAATTCTCTATAAATATTACTTCAGCATTAAATAATGCAAGGAAAACTGTAATAAAAAAATTGTCGATCTCCCTAGCTAATATTATATTTAAAAATGTCTCGTCGATTTTTAATATTCGATATTTTTTATTTGTCAAAAGAAAATCGTATGTTTCGAACGATAAATAACTTTCAAAATTTATATAATCATTTAAAATATAAGCATTATTGATACCGAAATAAGCGAGATAAATGTCAAAAACCATATTAAAAAAATCCAAAGAATCTTCGTTTGAAACCAAAAAATCAATCCAAAACTTCATTTGAATATTCATTTCATTTTTACAAAATATATTTAAATTGTAAAAGAGACAATTGATTATTTTCGTAAAATTGATATTGAATACAACCTTTAATGATTCTAAAAAATATAAAATCAAACCAAAATGATTTATCGAAAACGTTTCTTGAGGCAAATAGCAAGTTTTCAGAAAATTGTCAAAAATTTTAAACTCGGAATATTTTGTATTTTTTAACACAATAACTATATCTGATTGTGTTTTGTCTATCTTTTCTGTGATTCTTTTAAATATTATTGGATATTTTTCTATGTTCTCAACAACAAATATATTATAACTCTCTTTTGGGTTAAATTTTTTGTTTTGCTTTTCTTCCATAGAATCTTTTTCATGTTTTTTTACCAACGGAACAGTTTTCATTAGTCCATGAATTCACTTTTAACGAATCAAAATCATGATCTTCTTCTGTGAATAAAAATATGACATTCGTTACCGCGATCATACTTGGAAATACTATTAATATTCGAAGTAAACTATATTTATGTTTCCAACTTGAATTTGTACAAAGAATTAAATTTAGTAAGCGCATCAGGGGCATCTAATATACATTCCATCAAATAATTTATTCGCTTCAAAAATTAGAATTTTCTAGAATCGCTTTTTTTAAATTCTTAGAAAATTCCGCATTCTTTCATTTCTTTTCAAATTTCTCAATAATCATTCTGTTATTTTTATAAAGATATAAGTTCGTATTACAACTATTTTTACTCAGTATTACGATAATCTTGACTATAAAATACAAATTGGTCACAAAAATAACTTATAAATAATAAAATTTCAATGAGGAATGTAGACATTTATACGTCTTCTATGTCTCTTCCAAGCTTATTAAATAAGATGTTATAATAAAATTACTTTTATTTTTTTACAATTGTTTGAAAAGTTAGCCTAAGCTTATTCTTTATATGTGATCATGTTCTGAGTTATCAAATTTACATTTTAAATCATTGTTTCCTTAAAATTTTTCTATTAAGCAATACTAATAAAATCAATACATTCGAATATTTACGTATGATATAAAAATACTAGAATGGCTATTACAGAGAAAACTTTATTAAACTTTTTTAACTAACATGCGTTCTTACAAGATCAACTTCATAATTTATATTCTTACTATTGTACGCATCTCAAGAAAATAAAACTAAACTCTTACAATGTTATTGAAAAAAAAATATTCCAGATAAATCGAAATCAACAAATGAGAACAATAAATTTATAATTTATAGTTTTAATTCAAAAGATATAATATATGATTATTTTACGGCAAAAATATTCTGGATTTCGAAAAACTATAATGACCAATATAAATACTTTTGTCTTAAAAGCAAAACAAATAGAATTCAAATTTTATTTGTTAAATTTAAATCATTTATAAATATATCTTCAATATTTTTGTATGAAATTAACACACTTATTGGTTAAACATAGAAAACTACCACATTATACTGTTTGTATCTTTAAATGCCTCCTTCTCCTAGGTTTTTCTCTAAAAAGTATGTAATGATCATTTAATTGGCGAAATATTTCTAGATTAAGGTTTATTTGTCAACGAAGGTGTGTCGTAGATCTTAAAATATTACAGGATTTACTAGACAAAAAGCCCTTTTGATTTCTCAGTAATTTTCCTTAAATAATAGACCTCAGGCTAAGAAAAGCCCTGTGACTCAGATAGGATCTAGCTAGACATTGTGAAGTCACACCAATAGGTATAAAGTGTTAGTTAACATTCCTGGTTTTTTTAAAGCTTTGTTTTTTTCTTATCTCTTAGGCTATATCTTCTACCAAAGAGCAAGACTAGGTTTCAGTGATTTTACATGACAATTACACACATATTCATAGGTGTTTGTAATCTAGTTACATAAAAATTAACAAGCTAAGTTGTAGAAAAAGTTTTCTATTTTGTAGGACTATCTTCTCCTTTTATAAATCCCAATAGAAGAGCCAAAAATGTAATATGGTTTATAGTTTATAAAAATTACAAATAATGATTTTAACATAGTTATTACCAGCAGAAAGCATTTGATGTTGTTATGTTCCGCCCTGGATTATAACCTATAAAATAATATCTTTTTGTGGTTTATATTATAATTTTTCATTTATGGCCATGAATTCTATGATATTTTAACCCGTTAGAATTTTTATACTTCTTATTACAATCTGGAAAACCACACTTATATTTTTTGGCAATTTGAAAAAGTGGATGGCCATATTTGAGATGATAAACCAGACCATTTTGATTTTTATAACTTTTATTACAATTTAGATGATTCATTCAAACTTTTTTCGATTTTCTTTAAATCCTAGTTCATTGTTTAAATCATTGGATTCTTTTGATATTTGTGCATCGTTTTTATCTAAACAGAAAAATGAAATTATAAAGGCATTATTTTCTACTGTATTTCCTTGTTTTATTATCTCGTGTGTAAAATAATTGTTTTGAATACTTGAATTATAGGATTCCAGGGAAAATTTAGGTTTTTCAGAAAGTATACTTAATTTTCTTACGGGATTTCTATCATTAAAATATACATATCTTTCTATTCTTAATAAAATATATTCTGTTTTTCATTGGCTTTCTGTCATAATTGCATGTGTTTTTAAATATCTTGCTCTGTTCTTCAAAAATTGATGTCGCTTTGTTCTAAAAAATCTATAATCTCCTACCGTTACTTTCGCCTTTTTCCCAATCTATTGATAAAAAAGGATTCATACCAAAACTCATAAAAATAAAAGGATTCATATATTTATAAATACAAATTTTGGAATCAAAAAAATTCATTTGACATTCAATTTAGTTATATAAATTATTTTCCATAAAAATATAAATCTCAGCATGGTTTAAAATAGTAAAAAATACAAAATATTTTTATTGTTTAAATTATTTTTCTAATTTTGGAGTTTTTAATTTGAAATTTATAAAAAGTTTAAAGTTGAACTGATTAAATTCAAACGAAACATTAAAAAAGTAACTATTATAGATTTAAAAATTTTTCGAAACCAACAATTTGTATTTAAAATAAAGTATTGTGCTTTATTGTAGGTTAAATTTAAATTATTAAATATTGAATAAAAATAACCTGATATCTTTATTTTTAATAGTTCTTTTTCTAAAAATCTTAATTACATAGAGATTCTTAACTTATGTTAATTTGAAAATTCATTTTTTCTAAATTTCTTACAGAATATTTTTTACGAATTTATTATTGCTTGAATAGACTTGTTAATTCAATTTATACGTGTTTTTAAAAAAAGATTTATTATGTTTTTGCTCTAAATCTTAATTAATTTTCATATAATTTTGTAACTTTTATCCCAAATATTCGATAGTTAATTAATTTCGATTAAACATATTTAATTATACTATAGAGAAATTTTTAGTTCGGATGATTTAATCAACCTTTTAAGTGTTTCCAAATTATTTAGTCTTTGATTCAAATAAAAATTTTTCTTGAAAATATTTATAAAAAGATTTTTTAAGAAAATCATTTCTATTTTGATAAGCTTAGCCATAAGAAAATGCTGTGGTACTAAAAATTATAAATTTACTTTTTACTCAATTATTTATTAAATATATTAATCCTAAAAGTAATATTTTAAATATACAAGATTGTAATTCATATATTTTATAACTTTGATTAAAAAGTCTGAAAAAAAAAAGTTTTGTTATAAATATTAATAGATTGGAAATAAAAATCCGTTCGTTATAAAATTGTACTTTTAATATTCTTGTTATATCAATTATATATTCAAATAATTTAATACATTTTAAATTTTAAATTACTACTACTAATTGGCGCTACGGCTCCTATAGAGCCCGAGCTTCTTTAGTGATTTTTCTAATTTATATTATTTCGTTTTGGTTTGTAACAATGTGGTTTTGTGAGATAGAAATGCTTGCCTTAGGCTCAACTCTCCTTCTTTATCCGGGCTTAGGAACTGCAGATTAGCACTCTTCGTATCTCAAGCGGAGCTTTTAAATTTTAAACGGTAAATTTAATGGATTTAAACCGAATGATTCGTTCAGATTCTTAATTCATATTTGAATACATTTTTGAATTTGTTAAACATTGGTTATTTGATATTTTATATTTGCAAATATATGTTTCAATCTTTTTTTCATTTAAGAAAAATAAATTTAAATTTGATATTTATAGGCAATCATATCTTATATAATCAAACCTAATGAGATATTTATATTTTACTTCGTTTTTTAAGCAAAATTTAAAGTTTTGAAATCTATAGATTTATTGTGTCCAATGAAATATATTGCTTGATATATGATATTATCAATATAATAACCAATTGAATTTATAGGTTATTAATTTATCATATAGTTTCATATTTACTATTTTAATTTCTAAGAAAGTAAATTTCAGTTAAGGTTTTTGGCAACTGTAAATCTCACAGATTAACTTCTAATTTAATTTATACATGAATTTTTTATACTTAAGTCAAAGGGTATAAATCTATAAACGAATCCGAAAAAAGACAATATTATTTTAAAGGCAAAGCTTACTTGTGTTATTATATGTATCGTCCATAATGCCCCCCATGTCGTTAGTGTCCCTCGTTATTTCTAATATACCCCCTTTATTTTCAAATTGTTTATAACCTCCCATATTTTCTATTCATTCATCTTTAACGTCTCTGAATTAAAATATGAGGTATTTTGTTTTAAAATTTAATAGGGCTAAAGTGAAAATAAATGTTTATATACTTTTAATTTTAGTTTTCGAAAATTTTTATCGTAATAAATTTTAAAAATAAAACATTTCCTTCTATCTTAACATTTATTATTTTAAAATAATACATATTTAAAAAAAAAAAAGAAGAATAACAAAGAAAAATTCAATCCGCTTTATTACGTCTCTCCAAACAATTATTTTTTCACCATTAATGTTTTCTAATTCTACCATATTAATACTAAAAATATTTGTTACTGTAAAGACAGAATCATCATAAAAAAATAACGGTGAGCGTTTCGTCTTTGTATTCATGTCAAAATACTTTTTTAAAAAACCTTATAACCAACTAGAAGATTTCTTATTGGTTTATTTGAATCTTAAATTTCTATGATTCTTTTTTATTATTTTTCAGAAATTTTACTTATGTCTATATCATTTTCTATATTCTTATCAATTTCAGAAGCAGTAGTTGTTGAAGAGTAAGCAAGATATAGAGCCTCATTTAATTCATTATTATTTCAAAGGAAATATCTAAATTTGACTGTGTATATTCTGGATCATGTTTTCTTGATGTTAATGCCTCGGAACTAATTGTGTCGACAAATACTGAATAATCTTTTAATTCCTCTGTCACTATATTACCAAAAAGAAGATTATAAATTCAAGTTGACCATTAAAATGTTGAAATGACGATTTATTTGTGGTATTATGTATTGTTCTGTTATAAAACCATATAACATCATTATAAAAACCGATCAATCTTTTTTTACCAGTAACATATAACTTTTTTTCGCTAACTATCTTTTAATTTTGATTCATCCGTTCAATTTTTCCCCGGGCCTTTTATTATGTGATCTTCCACATATAATTTGAATGTTAAGTGTAGTTAAGTATATTTATAGAAATTGATTTTAAAGTGCGTTACCATTATCGAATTGAATCGCAGCTGAGTTACAAAAATTATAATAGAAATTTATATAAATCTTATACGTACTATGAAGTCTTTTTTATCGTCTTACATCACCAGAAATCGTTGTATAAGTGTCGATTACATTTTTAGTCCAATAATCCTATGATTTTGATCAGCGTATCTTGTAAGATCTACACAATTAATCATGACTAAATTATACTCCCTCTGTCCGGAAATATGGTATACATTTTAGCGATTTTTTTGTCCGGAAATATGGTATACATTTGCGAAAAAAATAAAATAAAATAAAAAAGGTAAGGACAAGTTTATTATATTACCTTTATTTCGAACATTAAATAAATATTAATGTAAATATTAAATAACGATTTAAAAAAATATATATTAAAATTAATAATTCACTCAAAATTTGATTTGGCTTTAACGTATTCTTCTTTGGAACATACATATTTTTCTAGCAGTCGACCTTCGCGACGAAGTTTTACTTTACTTAAATGAGGTATTTTATAACCATTTCCACCATCTGCTAGCATAATTGACTCCATACATGCTTGCAATGTTGTAAAAACGTTATCGAGAGTATTCGCTTCTAATTGATGAAATGTATCTTGAACAAGATTTATTAATTCGTCAATTGTGTGTGGCGATGCTTGATATTGCAGCGATTGTATGGAGTTGAAAAAGCCTAAACCAAGAACATTTAAATTCGGGCTATTTGCCAGTTGCACCTTAAATTTAATATTCCAGTCATCAGCAGAACCAAGAGCGACAACATCTGTATCATTATGAGAAAAATGGGGTTTTGCATTGTTTTGTTGTACGTAAATTGTTTTCTTTTTGTATGCTTGCGGAAATTTAGATTTAATTACGGAAATACACTATCAATGATCATGTTTTTGCAATGACTGCTGTAACAGATTCCACATTTTTTTTATCATTGTTCTTTAGCCCTATTCTTAGAATTTTTTTGAGCTGGTTCTTGATAAACAAATAGCCATATTCCAATTTTCCCATCAAAAAAAAGCTTTCGATGTGCATCATAGCGTGGTCGAGCTACTGCAGCCATGAACATTATTTTCGTAATAAATGGCTTACTTTTGCAGTTTCTCTCCGGTTTTTCTTCGTTTAACATTAAGTAATAAGAGCGCTTAACTTTAGTTAGATAAAACCACTTTTCATCAATGTGAACGTAGTCGTACAAATCATCAAAAAGCAAATCTCCATTATTAGCAAGATTTACTTTATACAAGCAAAATTTCAATCTGTCCATTTTATTTTTATCTGTTAAAGTTGGTTTAACTGTAGAAGATATTTTCTTCATATACTTTCCCGACTTGAATATATCAAACAAAGTTTATTTTGGAATATCAATTGCAAAGGAAAGACTTGTGAGCGTTCCTCGACGATTTAATAGTGTTTTCTTATTTGCGCTAAATTGTTCGAATATTCTTTAGGTTTTCTTCCGCATCTTTTTTTCTTTTTTGAAGAAACATCGGCACATATCTTGCCTTTTTTGTATTGAGTTTATGCTGCATGCCAAATTCTGCTAACAGTTAGCCGGGAAACTTGAAAGGCAGAAGAAACTTAGTTGATCGCACCGTGTTTTAACTATTATACTTCATCTGCTGTAATAATTTTTTTAAAATACCTTGACGTTGTTCTTTAGTTAACTGTTTATATTTTGAATCTCTTCTTTCTAAATTTAACAAATTTCCTTCCAAATTTTCCATATTCGTTTTGCAGCGGTACTAATTTTTTTTACCTTAAGAAACACTGATGTTTGAGCGGTAACTTTTTAACTAAGAATGATATTAATAATGTCAAAAATTTTAGGTTATATTGTTATGAATATTTACTATGACAATCTCATGACGGTTGCCTATTTATTTTTTATATTCACAATAATCTACGGTTTTTTTTAAAATGTATACCATATTTCCGGACAGAGGGAGTATTATTTTTGTAACTTTATTCATTGGTAAAGTCATTTACTCTGAAATTCGTTTACTTATAACATGTCATTGCATTTTAAAACATTTATTCAGTCTATAATATCAAACAACAGCAAGATGAAAAACTTTGCATTGAGATTATTTGAATGTGTATTGCCTGTTAATCGTTTATGTTCAAAGACTATAATCCGGCCATATAAATAAACAAATATTATAGGAGCAAAAGAAGCTGGAGGAAATACGAAATAACTCGGAAATTATAGGATAGAAATATAATGAAAAAAAAGATATATCTATTATAAATAAAGGGTGTTATTAATATTTAAAATTGCATTAGAAATAACGGGGCACTAAGGATCGTGACATTTTATCTACTATTAATGAAAAAATATTTCGTAAATTTTAATTAAACAAAACCTAAGCATAGAAATGATTTAAAATGTAAAATTAATATTAAAAAAAATATCGAAGTTATCTATTGATATTTCCAATGTACAATCAAAAAATTATTTCGAAAGTCATAAATATACAATTAAAGAAATATTTTGTCCCAAATAAATATTCTGTCAATTTTAAGATAATTCAATGATAAATTGTTAAACCCATTTCAGAACCAACTTAATTAGAAAACAAAAGTGAATTTTTAATAGATGAATTTTTTTATCACTGAACTTTTTTATATTAGGGGTTTAATTTTTTTTTGTTTATATTCATATTTTGGATGGAAAAACTATATTGTGTTTTGAAATGTAAAAATTTTGTCGAAAGCAAACCGATGTGATAAATATGTATTAAAAAAATTAAGAAAGGTAAATGTTCCCAAATTTATCTTTCAAACTTAATTATAAATTTAGCTTAAAATATGTGCTTATAAAATTAATATTTTTTTACCAGTCTCACCTGGATTTCGAGGCAAATATGGCTTGTATGAAAAATGATGCGTATGTACACTTTATTTGTTTAAAATTTAATCCCGATGGTGTGGTCTAATTTAAGCGCGTTTTACAGCAATCAAAAGGTGAAAAAAAGTAAAATGGTTTGCTTTTATAAGGAAAACTTTGGAAAGTTATTTATAGATGTGGAAAAGATATATTTTTACTAAAATTCGAGACAACCAGAAATTTTTTTGCAAAAATCGTTTAAGAAGTATCATTATGATAAATAATTTTATATTGGCTACAAAATGAATTATTAACAGCTCATTTCTATTTTTACACCGTTTTATCTCCTGAAGTGGTATTTTAAATGCTTTTATTTTTCATTTTATAGCTTAATGATCGTTTTTTCACTTTTTTTTGTTTTTGCAATAATGTGCATTTCTTAATATAAGAAAAAAAATTAGAAATTACAAGAAAATGGTTTAAAAGAAGAAATGGTCGAACAAAAGAATTTAGATGTATTAAATTGAGTTAATATATCATTTTTAGAGTTTCAAAGTCAAAAAAAATGTGGTTGTGGATTGGGTAATTTTGTGGCAGTGTTTGACATAAATTTAAAGCAACATTTAAATGGTTATCGAAATTGTTTTGCTATTACGGTATTGCTTAGAAATAGGCTACTCTCTGTGTTTTAATAATGTCTTGATTTTTTACATTAAAATTTAAATAATAAAAACCGCCTTATATTTAAATTAATACGAATTTTATTGTAATTTAAAGATCCAAAAGATAAAATCTATGGTTTCTTTATCCATACAAATGAAGCATTTTAAAGTTTTTTTTTATTGTTCCATATTTTGAAGTAGGTGTAAACAAAAAATACTAGAATATAACTAAATATTCAAAATTAATTAATAAATTCATATTCAAAAGTGATTTTTTATACTTTTATAAAAAGAAGTACCAATAAAACAATTAGAATATAATTTATTATCGTATTTTAAGTCAGATTTGAAAACATTGTTAAACAATTTTATGATTTTTTTTCCAATTTATAAATATTTTTTATTTTTTTAATCTTCTAAAAAAGCTGAATATTTCTAACGGTTTTAAAAAATCATAAATGTAACTTAGCCCTTTGCTACCATGGGTCAAGCTGTTTTTGTAATGGGACCAGCTGGTTCCGGTAAAACAACATTTTGCAAGAAACTATACGAACATGGTATTGCGATACATAGAAGTCTCCATTTAATAAATCTTGATCCTGCTCAAATACAAGAAAATACAGTATATTCTGTTGATTTAAGAGATTTTGTGACTGTAGAAGATATAATGGAAAATTATGACTTCGGACCAAATGGTGGTCTGATTGTTGCACTTGAAGAATTATATGATAACATAGATGAGTTAGATTTAGAGTCATTATCAAGTGACTTTTTGATTGTGGACTGTCCTGGTCAGATTGAACTCTTTACACATTCAGATACATTTAAGAATATCGTAGAACATTTTAAAAAATATTTTACTTGTTGTATTGTATATTTAATTGAGGCTCAGTTTGTATCAGATCCTACAAAATTTATAAGTGGATGTTTTGTAGCTTTACTATCAATGTGTAGATTTTCATTACCACATTTGAATATAATAAGTAAGTTAGACCAACTAGAAATTTCAAGAGAAATATTAGAAGAATTTTGTCAACTTAGTGAGAGTATCAAAGATCATATTCAGAAAAAAAAAGGAGAATATAACCAGTTGTGTCTTAAAATGTATGATTTTATTGTAGAAAATAATTTGGTTTCTTTTTTAGAATTAAATTACGATGATGAAAATACATTTGATACAATTTTATATTCCATAGATGAGGCTGTTCAATATTTTGATGATGCTGAACCAAAGGATCATTCTTATAATTAAGGTATTTATTTCTTTTCTCAAATTTTATTTTTCCAATAATAATATTATTTGTTTCGAATTATTTTCTAGTAAAAATATTCCATATCTATTTTAATTTTTCCCATTTGAACATATTTCATATCTATTTTAATTTTTCTCTTTTTTTATTCAAAGATATATTCTAATGTATCATAAATATTGTTCTTCGTTCACAATATATTTAATGTTAATTATTTAATTATTTCTGTAAAAAATCGAATCACTTTTCTATCTTAACTAAAATACTTATTGAGGGTTTTTAAACAATAATAATGTTTTTTTATTGTTTCCAGACTAGGAGTTTATGTATTTGATATAAGAAGATATCACATATAAAATATCATTTGTTTATTTACTTTATTTTAGCACAATTATAGTTCTTTTATATTTTTTAAGTGTAAAAATATTTTATTTACAAATATTTTGTAATTCTTTTATCATTTTAGTATTTTAAAGATTTAATATATTCTTCTTTAAGATTACTTACAAAGTTTTTAGTTGAAAATTAATATTTTAAAAGACTGAGAGGTACATCAAGTATTTATATTATTTTAATTAAATAAAATATATTTTAGATAAAACCAAAAATAAAGTTTTATAGCTTGTTATGTCTGTTGAAAATATATACTTAAAGTATTTTTTTTCAAATAATGGGGTTTTAAATTCAGAGTATTAATCTTTAGAATTTAGTAAAACACTAGAAATATCATTTAAATTAAAAAATTAAAAAAACGGTTTATAATTTAAAAAAACGGTTTATAATTAAAAAAACGGTTTATAATTAAAAAGAACGTAATTCAAATTCTGGGTATTTGTCAAGCTTGAATTATTTTTTTATTTTGCGAAATTTTTGATAAAATTTTACTTTTTTGTTTTTTAGATTAAACATTTAAACACTAATCTGATAAAAGAGAATAAAAGCTCAATCTTTAAGTCATGCCTATAAAATTTGCCGAACTTTTTCCTTTTTTTTAGATAACTGATAAATATAAATCAACAAAATATTTTTACAGCTCACAGATGAATTCATAAAGTATAATTCAAAATTACAAATGTTAGAGACAGAGTATAAATATCATTAAATATATCTGTAAATTTAATATGCAATACATCTTTCATATAGAGATTTATTAAAACTCGTAAAAGTATTTAACCACGAATTATATATACAATACCTCCTATGTGTATAGATTTATTAATTCGCAATAGTATTTAACCACGAATTATATATAAAATACCTCTTATGTGTATAGATTTATTAAAACTTGTAAAAGTATTTAGAAAAAAATCAAATTTTTAATTTATTTTCTATATATTGTTTCATTGTTTTGATCAGTCTTTATTTATCAGAAAAACTATCAAAATTAAGAAATTTTTGCTAATAAATAAATTTTAATGTCAGAATCAAAGATTAATAATCATCTGATCTAGTAATAAGACTTTAGACTGTAAATATGATACATGGTAACATATTGATACTACTAATATTAAAATATAAAATATATCCATAAATATAAAAATCAAAATATATATGAGATGTCAGATCTTAGTATATAAACCTATCATATCATTCTAAAGTAAAACATACAAATATTTGTAAATCTCTATATATTTGTAAATCTCTAAGTATTTCTAAATCTCTAAACATTTGTAAATCTTTGAATCTTTGAATCTTTGAATATTTCTAAATCTCTAAGTATTTGTAAATCTCTAAATATTTATAAATCTCTATGTATTTGTAATATTTTCTAATCACAGAAACTTATTATTTCAACATAAAATATTACAAAAAAAATATTCCTATAACCTATAGAATACTAAAAATAACTTGAATTAATTAAATTAATTAAATTAAATTTAAACCAAGATATTTGTAAAATTCTGTATTGCAAATATTTTTTAGTCAAATTTAATTTATCTTTATATAGATTCAAAGAAAAAAGATAGCATGTTTGTGCTTTCTAAGTGCTATGATAGTATAAACGCTAAGAGTATAACAGAAAGAACGGATTTAATCCAGCTTTAAATCCATAAAAATTTTTGATTTCTTTTAGTATATTCAAGCAACTATAAATGTAATTTAAAGAATCTAAATTCTTAAAATAAATTCTTTGAAAAAGATTAATAAATAATTTAATAGTTTTATTATGAGTTTGGTATTGAAAAGAGTTTAACTTTTTTCTAAAGTTAATAAATTAATTATCAGAATTCTAATATTTCAAAGAAATCTCTATGAAAAGTATGATTTTTTAAATTTTATTTTTTATTGATATAAGATATTAAATAGATTATTATGATATTTGAAAAATCTGTTATATCACCGGTCTATATTATATTATTAAGATATCTGAGAGATAAATATAAACTAATAAATTTCCTTATTTCTTATTCACCTAATAAAATACCATATTTATTTTAAAAATGTAAAATTATAAAAAGAAATATAATTCCAACACAAAATCACTAGTATACTAGTAATATAGGAAAACTCAAAATAAAACTTATTACTGTTTTATATAAGAAATATTTAAAGAATTTAAGGTGTTATAATTATAAATAAAAAATATATTAAATATCTAAACATATTGCATTTTAATATAATTAATTAAAACATTTATAGTTTAAATGAAATAATCTCAAATAAAATAATCTCAAATAAAATAATCTCAAATAAAATAATATTCTTATTGTAGATTATTTCTTAAAAATAAAAAATGAAATAAATAGAAGTATTTATAAAGAATGCGTATTATTTACAACTGATTTTTATTTCTAAGATTTAATTGTAAGGAAAATCTAAATAAATATTTGAAGAAAGTAAAAATATAAAAGTTTATCTCCTTTTACATATTATTAAATCCTCAGTTATTCATATTTCTTATGAAAAAGAATGAATTGATTCAAATGTAAAGAAACGTGGTTTATCAGTTAAGATAATTTATGATTATCTATATTAAAAAGTCTAAAATACAATTTAAATTCAAATACTTTTCTAAATATTTAAACATCGTAGTTACAATAATAAGAACATATCGAGTAAAACGAAAAAAAGACAATATATTATCCTGTATTAAAGAAATTACATTAAATATTTTTATTCTAGCAAATAATATTTGAATATTATATGAGTGATTCAATATAAATGATGAAACATGATAATGTAATACATTTTTTTAATAAAACTCATATTATAAGAAAAAAATTAATCTTTAAAAAGATTGATTGTTTAGATTATATCAATAATTTTCTCCTGTTATAATTCTAACACAATGTAAATAGAAAATCTTTATTGAAAAGTATTTTTATTTAGCTTCATTTTCGAAAAAATGTTTATACTTTGATGAACTGTTGAGGAAATATATTGATTTGTTAATCTTTGACTTTCTTAATAAAGATAAGAAAATATTGCTAAAATAACTGAAGAATTATAAGGAAAGAAAAATTTCTTTAATAAAAATTATAAGAAGCTTTAAAAAAAACGTTGTAGTGTAAATCTGAGACTTGATATAGTTCTAATTAGAGTGAACTTGTAAAAACAGACCTTTATCTTTATATAACGAACAACAGGCAAAATTAGACATTTGTGGAATACAAAATCTTGTATCCACGAGTTTTTTTTAGCTTAATAATTCATTTGAATATAGTAATAATGTAATGCTGCTGTAACCAAAGGTTTACAGTTCAAAGTTTATATCAGCCGGTAATTTTAAAAGCAGAAATACAGATTGAACCGTAAAATCACAGAAATATAAATCTAAAAATTGATATTAGATACAAAAAACATTGGTATATGACAATAACAGGAGTAAAGATGATTTATAAGATTAATATTCAGGTTTTTATAAATAAAACCTTTTTTTTTCAAATGAATCAATTTTTTTTTCAAATGAATCAACATTAAATAGTAAAATATTTAGACATTAGAACAAAAAAGATGTGATAATTAGCAATAGTAATCTCCTATATCTTTATCCTTAATTAATAAAATGTGGAATTATAGCGAATATTTAACTCAGAATTACATTCTAAGATTCTTCTACTTTTTTTAAAGATAAAAGCTGTAATTACTACTTTTCAAAATAATTGTATCTTACTGATAAATATACTACTAAAATCATTTTTATATTTAAAGCTGTAATTACTACTTTTCAAAATAATTGTATCTTCCCGATAAATATACTACTAAAATCATTTTTATATTTAAAGAAAACGATTCACAATGACAAAATAATTTATCATTTACCTTATCAAGAACAGAATACAATCAAAAATAAAGATATATTCAGTCGATAGTCTCTGTAAATCCAATCTAAATAATTTTCTTTGATTAAAGAAAGTAAATTAAGAATAAGAGAAAATACATTATTGTCGAGATAACTCAAAATATTATGTCACACGAAAAGGAAGTAATAAAACACTAATTCTTAACTATAAATAACTCATATCACACCATAAAGATATAAACCAAAAGTCTTATAATTCTACATATCACACCATAAAGATATAAACCAAAAGTCTTATAATTCTTAGTATAAATAACTCATAGAAACCATAAAGATATAAACTAAAAGTATTATAATTCTTATTCTTATTATAATTCTACATATCAGACCATAAAGATATAAACCAAAAGTATTATAATTCTTATTATAATTCTAAAATTCTCAAAAATAATACAAAATTACAAATCCACCTTCAATATACAAATTAATATAAAGTACATTTAATATAATTTAAGAAATATATTTATCTAAAAACAATGAAATAAAACATAAGTAAAATTACTTTTTTATAGATTTTTTTATATTAAATAAATTAAAAATATATTTTAAATTAAATATAAAAATAAAGTCTTTTTTAAAAAAACCAATAAAGAAACTTATTAAAGAAATATAAAAGTGTATAAAAGAAATAAATGAAAGAAAAGATACATGAAATACAAAGTAAGAAGTAAGAAGTAAGAAGTAAGAAGTAATAAGTAATAAGTAAGAAGTAATAAGTAATAAGTAATAAGTAAGAAGTAAGAAGTAAGAAGTAATAAGTAATAAGTAATAAGTAAGAAGAAAGAAGAAATATAAATGAAATACAAAGTAAGAAGTAATAAGTAAGAAGTAAGATAATAAAATATAAAGTAAGAAGAAAGAAGTAAGAAGTAAGATGTAAGATATCTCTATCAAACCCATAATCTAAATTTCTAAAAAAAACCAGTATTTTTTAAAAAAAAACACAATTTTTAAAAAAACATTTCCCCATTTAAATACAAACAAAAACCCTTCCCACCATGAAAAAAACATTATCTTCATACAACACAACCTCAACAAAAATAAAAGAAATTAAATTTAAAATATTTTCCACCGACCAAATAAACCGTCTTTCAGTTCTCAAACTCACAAAAAAAGAAATGTACGACTCAACCACAAAACAACCAATGCCCAACGGTGTATTAGACACACGTTTAGGTATAAGCAACAAAACCGGTACGTGTTCTACATGCAACCAATCAATAAAAGACTGTGCTGGTCATTTCGGTTCTTACGAATTAATACTTCCAGTATTCCATATAGGATTCTTTAAACACACATGTCATATATTACAATGTATATGTAAAAACTGTGGTAATATACTTCTTTCTCCATTAAAAAAACATTTTTACACTCAAAAAGTACAATCACTTAGAAATAATATTATTTTTTATAAAAATATTCTTAAAAAAATTATGGAAGAATGTAAAAAATTCCATAAATGTTATATCTGTGAATATATTAACTGGTAATATTAAGAAAGGAACAGGGTTTAAATTATATCACGAAAAAAATGTAATATTTAAAGATTTAGAAGGAAATAATTCATATAGGGATGTAAATAATAAGTTATCTACGAGGGATAATTCATATGGGAATAGTTCATATGGAAATAATTTATTATCTATGAGTAGAAATAATTCTGATAAGATTGTAAATAATTTATTATCTACTGAGGGATAATTCATATGTAAATAATTCATATGGGAATAATTCATTAGAAAATAATATTTTAGAAACTAATTCTTTACAAAAAAATAAAACTTTAAAAACCACAAATACAAAAGAAAATACAAAAGAAAAAATAAAAGAAGAATTAAACCCACAAACAGTATTAAATCTTTTTAAAAAAATACCACTTTCTGACACAAACCTTCTTGGTATTTCATTTCCACCCAAAGACTTACTTATACAAACCATACTTATACCACCAGCATGTATTAGACCATCAGTTGCTACAGAAACAGAAAACGGTTCAAATGAAGATGATTTAACAGTAAAATTAAGTGAAATAATACATACCAACCAGGTACTTATAAAAGGTTTACAAAAAGGTAACCAACTCTCTATTATAAGTGAAGACTGGGATTTCTTACAACTACAAGTCTCTCTTCTTATAAATTCTGATTTACCTGGAATTTCAAACAATACTCAGATTAAACCGATACGTGGTTTAATACAACGACTTAAAGGAAAACATGGAAGATTTAGAGGTAATTTATCAGGTAAACGTGTAGATTTCACAGGTAGAACTGTTATATCTCCAGATCCTAATCTTTCCATAGAACAAGTAGGTATTCCAATACAAATGGCAAAAACACTCACTATTCCTGAAACAGTAACCAAATACAACATACAACACCTCAAATCACTAATAATAAAAGGTCCACACACACATCCCGGTGCAAATTATATTTACAATAAAAAAACAGAATTTAAAAGGTTTTTACAGTATGGAGACAGAAAAAAAATATCAGAAAATATTTTTCCAGGAGATATTGTAGAAAGACACTTACAAAACGGAGACATAGTACTTTTCAACCGCCAACCATCATTACATAGACTCTCTATAATGGCACATCATGTTAAAGTTATGCCGTATAAGACACTTAGATTTAATGAATGTGTCTGTACACCTTATAATGCAGACTTCGATGGAGATGAAATGAACATACATGTCCCACAAACACTACAAGCACAATCAGAAGCACATACACTTATGCGAGTAAGAAATAATATTGTTACACCACGTAATGGAGAACCTCTTGTTGCAGCTACACAAGATTTTATTACTGCTTCTTATTTACTTACAAGTAAAGATAGATTCTTTACAAAACAAAGATTTTCTCAATTAATCTGTTACTTCCTCGGGTCCCCAAACACCGAGGGGGACAGTGATATGTTAGAGGGGGATATAGGTAGTAGTAGGGATATAGGTAGTAGAGATAGTAGTAGTAATAAGGGTAATACTAGGGATATAAGTAATACTAGGGATATAGGTAGTAGAGATAGTAGTAGTAATAAGGGTAATACTAGTAAACGGGATAGTAGTAAAGACATAAGTAATACTAAGAACCCTTATACTACTAACAACAATACTACTAACAACAACACTACTAACACTACTACTACTAACACTACTACTAACAATACTACTTATACTACTTTCTCTACCTCTCGTTATACTCTTCCCCCTACAATACTACGTCCTATTCCTCTTTACACAGGTAAACAAGTAATACAAATACTAATAGAAGACTCACTAGCACCTTATACTAACAACAGTAGATATAGTAATGGGGGTGATAGTGAGGGTGATAGTAGTAAGAGGGATAAGAGTAGTAAGAGGGATAGTAATAGTATATATAGGGGTAATAGTATATATAAGGGTGATAATAGTAGTATGTATAAGGGTGATAGTAATAACAGTAGATCTAACAATACTATATCTAATAACAGTATATCTAACAATACTATATCTAATAACAGTATATCTAATAACAGTATATCTAATAACAGTATATCTACTAACAGTATATCTACTAACACTACCCACCCACATACCAATAACAATACCATACATACTAACAATACTACTAACACCATACATACTAATACCATACATACTAATACCATACATACTAATACCATACATACTAACACCATACATACTACCCTTCTAAATATTTATGCTAGGAATAAAGAATGTATTAAAGAAGAATATACTTATAACACTTATAATGAATGTATAGTAATATTTAAAAATAATTATTATTTATATGGACAATTAGATAAATCAATAATAGGAAATGAAAATAAGAAAAATAGTATTTTGTATAAATTAATGTGTATAAGTAATATATGTAGTGTAAGAGCTATGAATAGTATATCTAGGTTATGTAGTAGATATATTGGGGAGATAGGGTTTTCTATTGGTATTGATGATGTGTATCCTAGTGTTATTTTACAGAAGAAGAAGAATGAAATAGTAAAGAAAGGGTATGAAGAGTGTAGAAGGATAATAGAGGGTGGTGTATTGGAGGGGGGTATAGAGGGTGAGGGGGTGTTAGGTGAGGGGGTGTTAGGTGAGGGGGTGTTAGAGGGGGGTGAAGGTGAGACTAGTAGTAATTATAAGGGTGATAGTAAGACTAGTAGTTATTATAAGGGTGATAGTAAGACTAGTAGTAAACAACAGGGTGATAACTATAAGGATAAGGAGCAACAGAGTGTTAATAACAGTACTAATGAACAACAGGGTGATAACATAAGTACTAATACTTTACACCCTATTAATGACAGTACTAATAATTATAAGGGTGATAATAACAGTACTAATACTTTACACCCTATTAATGACAGTACTAATAATTATAAGGGTGATAACATAAGTACTAATAATTATAAGGGTGATAACATAAGTACTAATAATTATAAGGGTGATAACATAAGTACTAATAATTATAAGGGTGATAACATAAGTACTAATAATTATAAGGGTGATAACATAAGTACTAATACTTTACACCCTATTAATGACAGTACTAATAATTATAAGGGTGATAGTAATAAGAGTAATAAACAACAGGGTGATAACTATAAGGATAAGGAACAACAGGGTGATAACAATAGTGGTAATTATAAGGGTGATAATAACAGTACTAACAATACAACCAACACACCCTCTATCACACCCACTAATAACAATACAACCATTACAAATAACAATACATTCATTGAAAATAACATATCTGGCATTTTAAGTAAAATAAGAGAAAAATGTGGTAACATTTGTATAAAAGAACTTAACAAGAAGAATTCACCTCTTATAATGCAAGCATGTGGTTCAAAAGGTTCAAAAATAAACGTATCTCAGATGATAGCATGTGTAGGACAACAAATAATAAGTGGTAATCGTATACCTAACGGTTTCTATAAAAGAAGTTTACCACATTTCACTCCAATGACTCTTATACCACAAAGTAAAGGATTTGTTAGTTCTTCTTTCTTTACAGGTTTAAATCCTATAGAATTCTTTTTTCATGCTGTTTCTGGAAGAGAAGGTCTTGTAGATACAGCTGTTAAAACTGCAGAAACAGGATATATGCAAAGAAGACTTATGAAAGCTTTAGAAGATTTATCTGTACAGTATGATTATAGTGTTAGAAATTCTTGTAATGAAGTAGTACAGTTTGTTTATGGAGATGATTGTATAGATCCTTGTTTGGTAGAAGAAGAGAGTAGTGTTGTTGACTTAGAAAAGGTATACAGGGAAGTAAAGGGGGAGATTATAAGGGAGTATAGTATGTTAGGAGTAGAGGGTAGTGTATTAGAGAGTAGTGTGTTAGAGGGTGGTGTATTAGAGGGTGGTGTATTAGAGGGTGGTGTATTAGAGGGTGGTGTATTAGGAGTAGAGGGTGGTGTATTAGAGAGTAGTATGTTAGGAGTAAAGGGTGGTGTGTTAGAGAGTAGTGTGTTAGGAGTAAAGGGTGATGTATTAGAGGGTGGTGTGTTAGAGAGTAGTATGTTAGGAGTAAAGGGTGATGTATTAGAGAGTAGTGTGTTAGAGAGTAATAGGTTATATGATATTAGGTTATATAGTAACAATAACAACATACATAATACTAATACTAATACTAACAACATACATAATACTAATATTATTACTAACACTACTATTCTTAGTAAAATAAATACCTTTTTAAAGGGTAAAGAAGGAGATACTATATTTATAAAGGGTAAGCATATAAAGCTAGTTGAGAGTAACAGTGATAGTAAGGGTAATAGGTTGGATAGAGGTAGTAAGGGTAGGGGTGATAGTGATAAGGGTAATGATTATAAGGGTGATAGTAACGGTTACATAAACACTAACAACACTACTAATACTAACAACAATAACAATACTAACAACAATAACACTATTACTACTACCTTTGCTGCTTTGTTTACTTCTAGGGTACTTAATAGATATTATGATTGTATAATACAACCTGGTACTGCTGTAGGTGCATTAGCAGGTCAAAGTATAGGAGAACCTGGTACACAGATGACACTTAAAACTTTTCATTTTGCAGGTGTTGCTAGTATGAATATAACACTTGGTGTTCCTAGACTTAAAGAGATTATTAATGCTACTGTTAATATAAGTACACCTATTATTAATACAAGGATAAAGGGGGTGGTAGAGAGTAAAGGGGGTGTTAGTAAACAAGAGAGTGGGGAAGAGGGTAAGAATATGTTAGAGGGTGTTAGTAATAAGAGTAGTATGGTAGAGGGTGTTAGTAACAGAGGTAGTATGGTAGAGGGTGTTAGTTATAAGAGTAGTAAACAGGAGGGTGTTAGTTATAAGAGTAGTAAACAGGAGGGTGTTAGTAATAGAGGTAGTATGGTAGAGGGTGTTAGTTATAAGAGTAGTAAACAGGAGGGTGATAATGATAAGGATAGTAATATAAAGGGTGTTAGTTATAAGAGTAGTAAACAGGAGGGTGATAATGATAAAAGTAATAACTTACACCCTGTTAATAATACCAATAATACTCATCACCCTGTTAACACTAATCATAATAATAACCCTGAACTTCTTGCTAGGTGTGTTAAAGGTAGGTTAGAAAGAGTATGTCTTAAAGATGTATGTACCTATATAAAAGAAATATATGGTAAATATGAAATAAGTATAGAAATAGGTGTTAATTTAAATACTATTAAATTATTATGTTTAGATATTGATATGGTTAGTATTAAGAATAGAATATGTGAGGAGTTAAAGGTAGGAAAGGAGTATGTGTATATAAAGGGGGGCGTTATTGTGATGAGTATAAGAAGGGGTATTAGTAGAAGGTATAATAGTGTTAAAGTAGGAGGGGGTGTTAATGACAGTAGTGGTAATTATGGGGGTGTTAACTATAGTACTAATAAACAACAGGGTGTTAACTATACTACCAATAAACAACAGGGTCTTAGTAACAGTACTACTAATTATCACCCTGTTAGTAGCACACCATATAAACAACACCCTCTTACTAACACACCATATAATAATAATATCTCTGATTATTACTTTATGAAGGATATTAAGAGATCTGTTCGTAATGTAGTGATATGTGGGTTAAAGAGTGTTCAAAGAGTGGTGTTACATAAAGGAGAAAATATAAATTATACGTTACTAGTAGAAGGTAATGGATTATTAGGTGTATTAGGTAGTATAGGTGTAGACAGTACAAAAACAAGTAGTAACAATATAATGGAGATACAGAGTGTGTTAGGTATAGAAGGAGCAAGACAGTCAATAATAAATGAAGTTGAGTATACGATGAGTAAACATGGTATGAAAATAGATTGTAGACATGTTATGTTATTAGCAGATACTATGACATATAGAGGTGAAGTTCTAGGTATTACTAGGTTTGGTATTAGTAAGATGAAGTGTTCTACACTTATGTTGGCTTCTTTTGAACAAACGGGTGATCATTTGTTTGAGGCTGCTTTGTATGGAAATGTAGATTCTGTTTTAGGTGTTAGTGAGTCTATTATTATGGGGAGGGGTATTAGTATAGGGACAGGGGCAACAGAACTGTACTATGAGGATAGGGGTAGTGATAGAGAGGGTATGGGGTTAGTATAGGGACAGGAGCAACCGAACTGTACTATGAGGATAGGGGTAGTGATAGAGAGGTAATGGGGTAGTGATAGAGAGGGTATGGGTATAGTATAGGGACAGGGGCAACAAAACTGTCTTATGAGGATAGAGGGTAGTGATAGAGAGGGTATGGGGTTAGTATAGGGTAAGTATAACGTTAGTAATAGGACAGAGGAACTCTACTATGAGAACAGATATTAGTAGTTAGGTTAGTATAGGGAGAGGGAGTGAGTATTATTATTAATGCTTTTTTTTTAGATTTACTATATAAATAATTTAATTTAGTTAATTTATTAAGGTTTGAACTTTTAAATATTAATTTATCAAGTTTAAGGTTCTAAATTATAAAAATTTAATTTAGTTAATTTATAAAGATTTATACGTTTAATTACTAAGTTAACTAAGTATATTTATTAAGGTCTATACTTTTAATTAGTTATTTTAATTTAATTAATTTATCAAGGTTTTGACTTATAATTTGCTAATTTATTAAGTTTATACTCTTAATTATTTATTTTAATTTAGTATTGCTTGTGAAAAACAAATATTTACTTTTAAGTGTTAAATTAGTATAAAATAATATTTTGTAATAAGTCTTGTTAAAATACCTTTTAATATATCATAGTATATAATAAGAATAGAAATATTTTTTTTACTTTTTAAGTTTTTTAAACTTTATTTAAAAGTATCACATCTTTTTAAAATAGTGGCAAGTGTTATATTTGTTTTTATGACATTAACGCAGTTCTAGGTTTAACATAAATAACTGCTACCCCAACACTCCATCGGTAACCCCTGCGATACCTACGTCCCAAAGCCTTTCATCTATCAGGTGTGTAGAACCTAATTAATAGGCGAGGCAGTTGCCCGGAGTTCGTTAATGTCCGTTGCATGGAGTGTGATCGAAGGCCGAAGCCCTCCCTGGGCTCCCCCAAGACTATGCAGCATTCCCACTTACTCTACACTTTCTGAACCCAATAAACTTCTAGCTAAGATATATTTCAGAGACTTACATGGGGTCCACCTAGACAGTGCAATGTCATACCAACAGGTATAACCTGCTACTTAGCTCTCCCGGCTTTTAATGGGTTTTATTTTTATATCTCCCAGGCGCTAAGTCTTCTAACCCGAGTGAGCAAGGCTAGGTTTCCATGCTTTTACATGGCGATTACCTACATGTTCAGCTGCGGTCTGCAATCTGGTTACATAAAAAACTACAAATAAATTTGTAGAAAAAGTTTCTCCGTTTCTTAGACCTCTCCTCCTCATAACAACTCTCATTGAACAACCGAAGATGTAGTGTGGTTTTATTCCCACCAAAAATCCAAACAATGACCTCACACCAGTTTCACACACTCATTGCCAAGCAGAAAGTTTTTTATGTGGTTATCCTCCCTCCACTAAGTTTTTTAAATAAAATTAAATTATTTAGATTTCTATTGCATACTATGATCTAGTAAATAATAGGAAATAATGGAAAATAAGAGTTTAAATTACTTTTTTTATAATTTATCATAATCTTTTGTAAATATATAAATTATAATTATGTTTTGGATAATATAATGGAATTATTTAGATTGGGGAAGTAAAAACTTTTTTTCTTAATAAAGAGAAGTTCAATTTATATAAGTATTGAAATAACTAATACATTATGATGTATTATGATACAATAGATATTGTGATAAAAGAACTTTATTTAAAGTATCCCATCTTTTTAAAATACTGGCAAGTGTTATATTTGTTTTTATGACATTAACGCAATTCTAGGTTTAACATAAATAACTGCTATCTCAACACTCTATCGGTAACCCCTGCGATACCTACGTCCCAAAGCATTTCATCGACCAGGTGTGTAGAACCTAATTACTAGGCGAGGCAGTTGCCCGGAGTTCGTTAATGTCCGTTGCATGGAGTGTGATCGAAGGCCGAAGCCCCCCCCCTGGGCTCCCCCAAGACTTTGCAGCATTCCCACTTACTCTACACTTTCTGAACCCAATAAACTTCTAGCTAAGATATATTTCAGAGATTTACATGGGGTCCACCTAGACAGTGCAATTCATACCAACAGGTATAACATGCTACTTAGTATTCCTTGTCTTTTTAAGGGGTTTGTTTATTTTATATTTCCCGGGTGCTATGTTTTCTAATTTGAGTGAGCAAGGCTAGGTTTCTATGCTTTTACATGGCAATTACCTACATGTTCAGCTGCGGTCTGCAATCTGGTTACATAAAAAACTACAAATAAATTTGTAGAAAAAGTTTCTCCATCTCTTAGACCTCTCCTCTTCATAACAACTCCCATGGAACAACCGAAGATGTAGTGTGGTTGTATTCCCACCAAAAATTCAAACAATGACCTTACACCAGTTTCTCACACTCATTGCCAAGCAGAAAGTTTTTTATGTGGTTATCCACTCCACATGATATTGTGATATAAATGTATTTTGATACAATAGATATGTATGATATAATAGGTATTATATAAGGAAACTGTTTTTTTTAGAGAATGAAAATGTTATAGAAGTTTAAATAGAATAAAAGCGAAGAAGATAGAAATAGATTCGAAAACGAAACAAAAGGAATTAATTAGATAAAGATATTAAAAAATTATTGAATAAATGATACAGAGATTGGTAGTATGTTATTTACATATAATATTTAATTTATTTAATAAAATTCTGGGTTAACAAATTTTCTCTCGTTTAACTAATTTCTTCCATCACTTTAACCACTTTATTCTCTTTTTCTACATCCGACTTATCATTAATGTCTATCGTCGGTTCCTCTGGTCTGGTTACGTCATCTAAAATAAGGGGTAAAATATTTTTTGAATTTACTTGTTTAACACTATCTTCCTCGTTCTTCACTTCTTTTAAGGGGGGTGTTGGCTGTTTATGCATCTCAGCTCCTATAATAACACTTAATGACGCTCTCTCCCAGCTCTCTTCGGCACTTGGTCCTGACTCAATTCCTCTTCGTCGATCGAAGGAAATCATTTCGACTGTTTTCTTAAGTACTATGGACTGAATGTATGCCTCTACATTTATGGGTATTTGTAATCTTTTAAGATAAGTCTTATGGTATTTTGTCACAATACCGTCCCATGTTATCACATAAGGAATTATCTCTACACTACATTTGTAAATAAGGCCCAGCTCATTTGCTAATAGGTCATACTTCCTAAGTTTCTCTGTTTCAACTATTTGAAGTGAGTCTTGGGAGGTGATTCCTACTTCAATGAGGGTAATCTTATTTCGTCTCTTGTCTAAAACGAATATATCTGGCCTATTATTTCGAATTTTGACATCAGTTTTTATTCTGGTGTCCACTCTTATCTCTGCATACTCATTATCAAGAATTTCTTGAACTGAGTGGCTTCTGATTCGTTTTGAAGACTTGAATTTATATTTATTCAACAAGAGCAAATGTATACATCGTACCACTTCATTGTCATATAATATTTAAATTTTTAAATATTAATAAGTCAAAAGGGGGTTAAAGGCTGATATGAAGGCGTAAAAAAATTTAAAGGAGCATATCAGGTGAGGTGATGTTATAAAAGTTTAGTTAGATGCATTTAAAAATTATTGGGTTGTGGTGCCTTTGGAAGATTAATCATTTCTTTGGGTTTTGTTTTGTTCTTTTGTTAGATGTAAAATTGTTTTTATTTCTACGAGGTTACAACAACTGGTTATTTATAATGAGAAGAACTTTGTTAATTTAATATACTATATTTAATAAACTTGTATTAATGAGAATGGTGATATTAAAAGTAAAATTGATTTGTGAAAAAGGAAATGTGTCTGGTTTTAATGATTTTCATTATATTTTGATAGTGTTCGAAAAGATAGGATAAATATAGGTAGTTATAGTGCATTGAACAGAGAAATATAAAAATAATTTTAAAATTCATAGGTTTGGATTATATGAGATGTTATTTACTATTTATTTTCTTTTAAGGAGTTATTTGGCAATAGGATTCTAATATTTTATATATTTAAAAATCTATACTGTATTCTTCAGTCAAAAATAACTTAAATTGAAAAATAATTTTTTTGACAAGAATAAAAATGATTGTAAAATATAGTTCGCTGTTCTTTTGTTAAAAGAATGAAAATTGGGAAGGGAAATTTTTCATTAAATGTGTGATTCTTGACTGAAGGTGCCCAAAACCCTGGGCTGTATTAGAGGCTAATAATGAAGAGTAAGCTTATCAAAAATTTGGTCATTTTTTTGCAACATAATACGAATATGCGAAAGCTTAAAAAAACATACCAATATAATATTTTGTTGTTATCTTTAAGATAATCGAAACACTGATAGACAATTGTGCTCAATGTTACTCGGGTGCATTACGCAAAACAAGCCGAACATTACTAAACACGAAAACTTTCTCACTCCTTTTCTTTCTATATCTCTACTATTGTGTATTTTCAGCTGTGTTGAGAAAACTCTTTACGGCAAATACATGTACGCATTTATACATCCATTGTGAACATCAATTACCAATTTATACATTCTTAATTTAGCTTTGACTTGGATCGAAGATATTGATAGTACAAACCCAATTAATTTTCTGATTAATTTTAAGTAATATTATGTATGTTTTTTTGTTATTCTTAAATTATTTAATTGATTATAGAGAACCCAACTATGTAAAAAACGCTAATAAACGATATATATACTGCTTATAAATTCATATGTAGAACCAAAAAATATGTTAGACAACAACTCAATGTATCTTCTGTTCAATATATTTTTAAAACGCACTCACAACCCATCAAAGTTTTTAAGACATTTTAACAATATGCATGGGTGTGAAGATACAAATAGCATGAACTTCTTGAAGTCAAAAAGGGCTCTAAATTATTTCGGTGGTATTATCTCCAAATTATGTTGTAGAAATACAAAATCTCTCGGTAGAGCGTCTTATCAAGTGACATATTTGTGCGTAAAAGTGAAAAGACTCACATGATTGCCAATGCCTTAATAGAACTTTACTTATTAATAATACCACAACTAGTGTCTATTTTCGAAGCACATAATATACACAAGCAGATTCCGTTATCGCACGATATAATTCGATTTTAACTCGAGATCTCTTTAAGGATATCCGCTTGCAGATAATAGAAGAGATTAAAGTCAGTCTTAGACAAACAAGTGTACAATTTTATGAGTCAGCAGCTAATGTTGTATATTTAAGCAAGCTTACAGCATTGTCTGATATGTAAAGAAAAATAAATTTATAATGAAACTTCTACTTTGTGAGCCAAATGAGTTAAATTCAAGAGTAATTGATGTTTTTGATCACTTGTTTTTTAAAAATATCAATTACCATTCCATGTAAGTGTCTATATATTCACTTATGCGGCCTCGGAAATGTTTGGCAAAAACATTGGAGGTTTTTATACACATGAAAGGAAATTAACACAAGTTAAAATAACATATTGCATGTTACATCGTCATGTATTTGCCTAGAAAATTTGCCAAAAAATTAAAAACGAAACCTAATTATATCAATAAATGTAGCAAAATATACATGTGAACGAGCTTCTTACTATCGAACTTTATTTTTCTCGTGTGATGAATTCGTCACCGCCCATACTATGCTTTTATATCACCCGAACTACGATCACGTTCAAAAAGACGCATGTTTAGCAGAGTTTTTAAATTGGGAAACTATAATTCAGTTACTGACTAGGGAAATTGCCATTTATTAAAAAATTTTGAGCGTAAAATGTTGTTTTGAGATTAATTTATTTAGCCTATATATCAGACGGTTCGAATGAAACAAAGATATCTGCTGGGATTTTTTTAAATATAATAGCCATTGAAAAACCATATAAATTTATTGGAAATCTAGAAATTTCTGAAGCCAAGTCGAAATTGCGAATTTCGTAAACTTTTCCTTGTTAGATTGAATTGTTGTGATAAATCAAAAAAAAACTTTAGACTTGACATGCAGTGCGCTTAAACTTTTTGAGTAAATCATTCAATGAATATTTTTCTACGAAATATTACCAAAACGCAAAGATAGACATTGAATCCATTTCTTTATAACCTAAATTCGGTGAAGGATAAGTATAAAAAAGTCATTCATATTAGAATGCATGACAGTGAAATGTTCGGAAGCAATTAGAATAATTGGAATTACAAAAATTCTTGTTTATCCAGTTAGAAAGTTTGCGACAGTCGACAAAAAAATTATTTTAGTTACACCTACAATTGCTACTACCTGCTAATGTATTCGATGGGGGGCATAACTTTGAATATAACCGCAATGCAAGAAATGGCTATAAGCAATTATTGATTTATGGTATCTCTTTCAAAAAAGAGCCTTTTTCAACAAATTCTATAATAAATAAGCAACAACTATCGTTTCATGAATAAAAACAATATTGTTATATGTGTTATATAAAATGTAATTTTTTTACATGAAAATCAATTTGCAAAAAATGTATTTTTTTCTTAAATCACAAAAAATACGAAGCTCTTTTATTTATGTAAGGAGACCTATTTTCAGTGTTAAAGAAGTTCGAATCACATAAAAAGTTAAGAAACACGTATTAAACTGCTGGATACAATATTACGCAAAAAATATCATATCAGAAATATGAGCGATTAAAGGAGGGGGTATATGTTATAAATTTGGCGTGCAGCAGTAAAATTTTAAATAGATGACTAAATATGGTAATTTATTTAATAAAATTCTGGGTTAAAATATTTTTACCATTTTTATATGTTTTCTTCTACCTCTTTTACCACTATCGTTTCTTCTTCTAAATCCGACTCTGCGTGTCTTTTTCGTCGGTTTCTCAAATGTGGTTCCTCTTAATGAAATAAGAGATGTGTTGTTTTTCCGATTTTCTGTTTTAATACCATATTCATCTCTCTTCACTTCTTTTAAAGGGGATTTTGGTTCCTCATACATCCCTGCTCTCATAATAACACCCGTTGACGCTCTCTCCCGTCTCTTCGGCATTTAGTCCTGACTCAAGTCCTCTTCGTGTATCAAAGGAAATTGTTTCGACCGTCTTCTTAAGTACTATAGACTGAATGTATGGCTCTACATTCATGGGTATTTCTAGTCTTTTAACATATGGTACTAAGGAATATTTATAAAATATTTAAAACAAAAATTTATACAAACAACTAAAAAAAACCCTAAAGATTTGAGCAGACAATGTAAGAAAAGCCGAAAAGTTTTTCTTGGAAGCATCTTCGATAATATCAAATACATAAACTCCTAGTCTGAAAACAATGAAAAAACATTATTATTGTTTAAAAACCCTCAATAAGTATTTTAGTTAAGATAGAAAAGTGATTCGATTTTTTACAGAAATAATTAAATAATTAACATTAAATATATTGTGAACGAAGAACAATATTTATGATACATTAGAATATATCTTTGAATAAAAAAAGAGAAAAATTAAAATAGATATGAAATATGTTCAAATGGGAAAAATTAAAATAGATATGGAATATTTTTACTAAAAAAGAATTCCAAACAAATAATATTATTATTGGAAAAATAGAATTTGAGAGAAGAAATAAATACCTTAATTATAAGAATGATCCTTTGGTTCAACATCATCAAAATATTGAACAGCCTCATCTATGGAATATAAAATTGTATCAAATGTATTTTCTTCATCGTAATTTAATTCTAAAAAAGAAACCAAATTATTTTCTACAATAAAATCATACATTTTAAGACACAACTGGTTATATTCTCCTTTTTTTTTCTGAATATGATCTTTGATACTCTCACTAAGTTGACAAAATTCTTCTAATATTTCTCTTGAAATTTCGAGTTGGTCTAACTTACTTATTATATTCAAATGTGGTAATGAAAATCTACACATTGATAGTAAAGCTACAAAACATCCACTTATAAATTTTGTAGGATCTGATACAAACTGAGCCTCAATTAAATATACAATACAACAAGTAAAATATTTTTTAAAATGTTCTACGATATTCTTAAATGTATCTGAATGTGTAAAGAGTTCAATCTGACCAGGACAGTCCACAATCAAAAAGTCACTTGATAACGACTCTAAATCTAACTCATCTATGTTATCATATAGTTCTTCAAGTGCAACAATCAGACCACCATTTGGTCCGAAGTCATAATTTTCCATTATATCTTCTACAGTCACAAAATCTCGTAAATCAACAGAATATACTGTATTTTCTTGTATTTGAGCAGGATCAAGATTTATTAAATGGAAACTTCTATGTATCGCAATACCATGTTCGTATAGTTTCTTGCAAAATGTTGTTTTACCGGAACCAGCTGGTCCCATTACAAAAACAGCTTGACCCATGGTAGCAAAGGGCTAAGTTACATTTATGATTTTTTAAAACCGTTAGAAATATTCATCTTTTTTAGAAGATTAAAAAAATAAAAAATATTTATAAATTGGAAAAAAAATCATAAAATTGTTTAACAATGTTTTCAAATCTGACTTAAAATACGACAATAAAATTATATTCTAATTGTTTTATTGGTACTTCTTTTTATAAAAGTATAAAAAATCACTTTTGAATATGAATTTATTAATTAATTTTGAGTATTTAGTTATATTCTAGTATTTTTTGTTTACACTTACTTCAAAATATGGAACAATAAAAAAAAACTTTAAAACGCTTCATTTGTATGGATAAAGAAACCATAGATTTTATCTTTTGGATCTTTAAATTACAATAAAATTCGTATTAATTTAAATATAAGGCGGGTTTTATTATTTAAATTTTAATGTAAAAAATCGAGACATTATAAAAACACAGAGAGTAGCCTATTTCTAAGCAATACCGTACTAGCAAAACAATTTCGATAACCATTCAAATTCTGCTTTTAATTTATGTCAAACACATGCCACAACAATTACCCATTCCACTACCACATTTTTTTTGACTTTGAAACTCTAAAAATGATATTTGACTCAATTTAATACATCTAAATTCTTTTGTTCGACCATTTCTTCTTTTAAACCATTTTCTTGTAATTTCTAATTTTTTTTCTTATATTAAGAAATGCACATTATTGCAAAAACAAAAAAAAGTGAAAAAACGATCATTAAGCTATAAAATGAAAAATAAAAGCATTTAAAATACCACTTCTGGAGATAAAAACGATTTAAAAATAGAAATGAGCTGTTAATAATTCATTTTGTAGCCAATATAAAATTATTTATCATAATGATACTTCTTAAACGATTTTTGCAAAAAAATTTCTGGTTGTCTCGAATTTTAGTAAAAATATATCTTTTCCACATCTATAAATAACTTTCCAAAGTTCTCCTTATAAAAGCAAACCATTTTACTTTTATTCACCTTTTGATTGCTGTAAAACGTTGATAAATTGTACCACACATTGGGATTAAATTTTAAACGAATAAAGTGTACATACGCATCATTTTTCATACAAGCCATATTTGCCTCGAAATCCAGGTGAGACTGGTAAAAAAATATTAATTTTATAAGCACATATTTTAAGCTAAATTTGTAATTGAATTTGAAAGATAAATTTGGGAACATTTGCCCTTCTTTATTTTATACATATTTATTATATCAGTTTGGTTTTGACAAAATTTTATCCTTTCAAAACACAATATAGTTTTCCTTCCAAAATATGAATATAAACAAAAAAAACTGAAACCCCCAATATAAAAAAGTTCAGTGATAAAAAAATTCATCTATTAAAAATTTAATTTTGTTTTCTATTTAATTTGGTTCTGAAATGGGTTCAGTTCAACAATTTATCATTGAATTATCTTAAAATTGACAGAATATTTATTTGGGACAAAATATTTCTTTAATTGTATATTTATGACTTTCGAAATAATTTTTTGATTGTACATTGGAAATATCAATAGATAACTTCGATATTTTTTTTAATATTAATTTTACATTTTAAATCATTTCTATGCTTAGGTTTTGTTTAATTAAAATTTACGAAATATTTTTTTTCATTAATAGTAGATAAAATGTCACGATCCTTAGTGCCCCGTTATTTCTAATGCAATTTTAAATATTAATAACACCCTTTATTTATAATAGATATATCTTTTTTTTCATTATATTTCTATCCTATAATTTCCGAGTTATTTCGTATTTCCTCCAGCTTCTTTTGCTCCTATAATATTTGTTTATTTATATGGCCGGATTATAGTCTTTGAACATAAACGATTAACAGGCAATACACATTCAAATAATCTCAATGCAAAGTTTTTCATCTTGCTGTTGTTTGATATTATAGACTGAATAAATGTTTTAAAAGCAATGACATGTTATAAGTAAACGAATTTCAGAGTAAATGACTTTACCAATGAATAAAGTTACAAAAATAATACTCCCTCTGTCCGGAAATATGGTATACATTTTTAAAAAAACCGTAGATTATTGTGAATATAAAAAATAAATAGGCAACCGTCATGAGATTGTCATAGTAAATATTCATAACAATATAACCTAAAATTTTTGACATTATTAATATCATTCTTAGTTAAAAAGTTACCGCTCAAACATCAGTGTTTCTTAAGGTAAAAAAAATTAGTACCGCTGCAAAACGAATATGGAAAATTTGGAAGGAAATTTGTTAAATTTAGAAAGAAGAGATTCAAAATATAAACAGTTAACTAAAGAACAACGTCAAGGTATTTTAAAAAAATTATTACAGCAGATGAAGTATAATAGTTAAAACACGGTGCGATCAACTAAGTTTCTTCTGCCTTTCAAGTTTCCCGGCTAACTGTTAGCAGAATTTGGCATGCAGCATAAACTCAATACAAAAAAGGCAAGATATGTGCCGATGTTTCTTCAAAAAAGAAAAAAAGATGCGGAAGAAAACCTAAAGAATATTCGAACAATTTAGCGCAAATAAGAAAACACTATTAAATCGTCGAGGAACGCTCACAAGTCTTTCCTTTGCAATTGATATTCCAAAATAAACTTTGTTTGATATATTCAAGTCGGGAAAGTATATGAAGAAAATATCTTCTACAGTTAAACCAACTTTAACAGATAAAAATAAAATGGACAGATTGAAATTTTGCTTGTATAAAGTAAATCTTGCTAATAATGGAGATTTGCTTTTTGATGATTTGTACGACTACGTTCACATTGATGAAAAGTGGTTTTATCTAACTAAAGTTAAGCGCTCTTATTACTTAATGTTAAACGAAGAAAAACCGGAGAGAAACTGCAAAAGTAAGCCATTTATTACGAAAATAATGTTCATGGCTGCAGTAGCTCGACCACGCTATGATGCACATCGAAAGCTTTTTTTTGATGGGAAAATTGGAATATGGCTATTTGTTTATCAAGAACCAGCTCAAAAAAATTCTAAGAATAGGGCTAAAGAACAATGATAAAAAAAATGTGGAATCTGTTACAGCAGTCATTGCAAAAACATGATCATTGATAGTGTATTTCCGTAATTAAATCTAAATTTCCGCAAGCATACAAAAAGAAAACAATTTACGTACAACAAAACAATGCAAAACCCTATTTTTCTCATAATGATACAGATGTTGTCGCTCTTGGTTCTGCTGATGACTGGAATATTAAATTTAAGGTGCAACTGGCAAATAGCCCGAATTTAAATGTTCTTGGTTTAGGCTTTTTCAACTCCATACAATCGCTGCAATATCAAGCATCGCCACACACAATTGACGAATTAATAAATCTTGTTCAAGATACATTTCATCAATTAGAAGCGAATACTCTCGATAACGTTTTTACAACATTGCAAGCATGTATGGAGTCAATTATGCTAGCAGATGGTGGAAATGGTTATAAAATACCTCATTTAAGTAAAGTAAAACTTCGTCGCGAAGGTCGACTGCTAGAAAAATATGTATGTTCCAAAGAAGAATACGTTAAAGCCAAATCAAATTTTGAGTGAATTATTAATTTTAATATATATTTTTTTAAATCGTTATTTAATATTTACATTAATATTTATTTAATGTTCGAAATAAAGGTAATATAATAAACTTGTCCTTACCTTTTTTATTTTATTTTATTTTTTTCGCAAATGTATACCATATTTCCGGACAAAAAAATCGCTAAAATGTATACCATATTTCCGGACAGAGGGAGTATAATTTAGTCATGATTAATTGTGTAGATCTTACAAGATACGCTGATCAAAATCATAGGATTATTGGACTAAAAATGTAATCGACACTTATACAACGATTTCCGGTGATGTAAGACGATAAAAAAGACTTCATAGTACGTATAAGATTTATATAAATTTCTATTATAATTTTTGTAACTCAGCTGCGATTCAATTCGATAATGGTAACGCACTTTAAAATCAATTTCTATAAATATACTTAACTACACTTAACATTCAAATTATATGTGGAAGATCACATAATAAAAGGCCCGGGGAAAAATTGAACGGATGAATCAAAATTAAAAGATAGTTAGCGAAAAAAAGTTATATGTTACTGGTAAAAAAAGATTGATCGGTTTTTATAATGATGTTATATGGTTTTATAACAGAACAATACATAATACCACAAATAAATCGTCATTTCAACATTTTAATGGTCAACTTGAATTTATAATCTTCTTTTTGGTAATATAGTGACAGAGGAATTAAAAGATTATTCAGTATTTGTCGACACAATTAGTTCCGAGGCATTAACATCAAGAAAACATGATCCAGAATATACACAGTCAAATTTAGATATTTCCTTTGAAATAATAATGAATTAAATGAGGCTCTATATCTTGCTTACTCTTCAACAACTACTGCTTCTGAAATTGATAAGAATATAGAAAATGATATAGACATAAGTAAAATTTCTGAAAAATAATAAAAAAGAATCATAGAAATTTAAGATTCAAATAAACCAATAAGAAATCTTCTAGTTGGTTATAAGGTTTTTTAAAAAAGTATTTTGACATGAATACAAAGACGAAACGCTCACCGTTATTTTTTTATGATGATTCTGTCTTTACAGTAACAAATATTTTTAGTATTAATATGGTAGAATTAGAAAACATTAATGGTGAAAAAATAATTGTTTGGAGAGACGTAATAAAGCGGATTGAATTTTTCTTTGTTATTCTTCTTTTTTTTTTTAAATATGTATTATTTTAAAATAATAAATGTTAAGATAGAAGGAAATGTTTTATTTTTAAAATTTATTACGATAAAAATTTTCGAAAACTAAAATTAAAAGTATATAAACATTTATTTTCACTTTAGCCCTATTAAATTTTAAAACAAAATACCTCATATTTTAATTCAGAGACGTTAAAGATGAATGAATAGAAAATATGGGAGGTTATAAACAATTTGAAAATAAAGGGGGTATATTAGAAATAACGAGGGACACTAACGACATGGGGGGCATTATGGACGATACATATAATAACACAAGTAAGCTTTGCCTTTAAAATAATATTGTCTTTTTTCGGATTCGTTTATAGATTTATATCCTTTGACTTAAGTATAAAAAATTCATGTATAAATTAAATTAGAAGTTAATCTGTGAGATTTACAGTTGCCAAAAACCTTAACTGAAATTTACTTTCTTAGAAATTAAAATAGTAAATATGAAACTATATGATAAATTAATAACCTATAAATTCAATTGGTTATTATATTGATAATATCATATATCAAGCAATATATTTCATTGGACACAATAAATCTATAGATTTCAAAACTTTAAATTTTGCTTAAAAAACGAAGTAAAATATAAATATCTCATTGGTTTGATTATATAAGATATGATTGCCTATAAATATCAAATTTAAATTTATTTTTCTTAAATGAAAAAAAGATTGAAACATATATTTGCAAATATAAAATATCAAATAACCAATGTTTAACAAATTCAAAAATGTATTCAAATATGAATTAAGAATCTGAACGAATCATTTTGTTTAAATCAATTAAATTTACCGTTTAAAATTTAAAAGCTCCGCTTGAGATACGAAGAGTGCTAATCTGCAGTTCCTAAGCCCGGATAAAGAAGGAGAGTTGAGCCTAAGGCAAGCATTTCTATCTCACAAAACCACATTGTTACAAAACCAAAACGAAATAATATAAATTAGAAAAATCACTAAAGAAGCTCGGGCTCTATAGGAGCCGTAGCGCGAATTAGTAGTAGTAATTTAAAATTTAAAATGTATTAAATTATTTGAAATTATAATTGATATACCAAGAATATTAAAAGTACAATTTTATAACGAACGGATTTTAATTTCCAATCTATTAATATTTATAACAAAACTTTGTTTCAGACCTTTTAATCAAAGTTATAAAATATATGAATTACAATCTTGTATTATTAACAATATTACTTTTAAGATTAATATATTCCATAAATAATTGAATAAAAAGTAAATTGTAAACTTTTAGTACCACAGCATTTTCTTATGGCTAAGCTTATCAAAATTGAAATGATTTTCTTACAAAAATCTTTTTATAAATATTTTCAAGAAAAATTTTTATTTGAATCAAAGACTAAATAATTTGGAAACACTTAAAGGGTTGATTAAACTATCTGAACTAAAAATTTCTATAGTATAAATATATATGTTTACTCGAAATTAATTAACTATCGAATATTTGGGATAAAAGTTACGAAATTATATTAAAATTAATTGAGATTTACAGCAAAAACATAGTAAATCTTTTTTTAAAAACGCGTATAAATTGAATTAACAAGTCTATTCAAGCAATAATAAATTCGTAAAAAATATTCTGTAAGAAATTTAGAAAAAAATGATTTTTAAATATAAATACGTTGAGAATCTCTATGTAATTAAGATTTTTAGAAAAAAGGAACTATTAAAAATAGAAGATATCAGGTTATTTTTATTCAATATTTCATAATTTAAATTTAACCTACAATAAAGCACAATAATTTATTTTAAATACAAATTTTTACTTCCAAAAAAAAATTAAATCTATAATACTTACTTTTTTAATGTTTCGTTAGAATTTAATCAGTTCAACTTTAAACTTTTTATAAATTTCAAATTAAAAACTCCAAAATTAGAAAAGTAATTTAAACAATAAAAATATTTTGTATTTTTTACTATTTTAAACCATGCTGAGATTTATATTTGGATGAGAAAATTTATATAACAAAATTGAATGTCAAATGAATTTTTTTGATTCAAAAATTTGTATTTATAAATATATGAATCCTTTTATTTTTATGAGTTTTGGTATGAATCCTTTTTTATCAATAGATTGGGAAAAGGCGAAAGTAACGGTAGGAGATAATAGATTTTTTAGAACAAAGCGATATCAATTTTTGAAGAACAGAGCAAGATATTTAAAAACACATGAAATTATGACAGAAAGCCAATGAGAAACAGAATATATTTTATTTAGAATAGAAAGACAGGTTTGTTTTAATGATAGAAATCCCGTAAGAAAATTAAGTATACTTTCTGAAAAACCTGAATTTTCCCTGGAATCCTATAATTCAAGTATTCAAAACAATTATTTTACACACGAGATAATAAAACAAGGAAATACAGTAGAAAATAATGCCTTTATAATTTCATTTTTCTGTATAGATAAAAATGATGCACAAATATCAAAAGAATCCAATGTATTAAACAATGAACTAGGATTTAAAGAAAATCGAAAAAGGTTTGAATGCAATCATCTATATTGTAATAAAAGTTATAAAAATTAAAATGGTCTGGTTTATCATCTCAAATATGGCCATCCACTTTTTCAAATTGCCAAAAAGTATAAGTGTGGTTTTCCAGATTGTAATAAGAGTTATAAAAATTCTAACGGTTTAAAATATCATAGAATTCATGGCCATAAATGAAAAATTATAATATAAACCACAAAAAGATATTATTTTGTAGGTTATAATCCAGGGCGGAACATAACAACATCAAATGCTTTCTGCTGGTAATAACTATGTTAAAATCATTATTTGTAATTTTTATAAACTATAAACCATATTACATTTTTGGCTCTTCTATTGGGATTTATAAAAGGAGAAGATAGTCTACAAAATAGAAAACTTTTTCTACAACTTAGCTTGTTAATTTTTATGTAACTAGATTACAAACACCTATGAATATGTGTGTAATTGTCATGTAAAATCAATGAAACCTAGTCTTGCTCTTTGGTAGAAGATATAGCCTAAGAGATAAGAAAAAAACAAAGCTTTAAAAAAACCAGGAATGTTAACTAACACTTTATACCTATTGGTGTGACTTCACAATGTCTAGCTAGATCCTATCTAAGTCACCGGGCTTTTATTAGCCTGAGGTCTATTATTTAAGGAAAATTGCTGAGAAATCAAAAGGGCTTTTTGTCGTAGTAAATCCTGTAATATTTTAAGATCTACGACACATCTTCGTTGACAAATAAACCTTAATCTAGAAATATTTCGCCAATTAAATGATAATTACATACTTTTTAGAGAAAAACCTAGAAGAAGGAGGTATTTAAACGATACAAACGGTATAATGTGGTAGTTTTCTATGTTTAACCAATAAGTGTGTTAATTTCATACAAAAATATTGCAAATATATCAATAAATGATTTAAATTTAACAAATAAAATTTAAAATTCTATTTGTTTTGCTTTTTTCACAAAAGTATTTGTATAAGTCATTATAGTTTTTCGAAATCAAGAATATTTTCGCAGTAAAATAATCATATATTATATCTTTTCAATTAAAACTATAAATTATAAATTTATTGTTCTCATTTGTTGATTTCGATTTATCCGGAATATTTTTTTGTCAATAGCATTGTAAGAGTTTAGTTTGTTTTCTTGAGATGCGTACAATAATAAGAATATAAATTATGAAGTTGATCTTGTAAAACGCATGTTAGTTAAATAAGTTTAATAAAGTTTTCTCTGTAATAGCCATTCTAGTGTTTTTATATCATACGTATATATCTGAATGTATTGATTTTGTTAGTATTGCTTAATAGAAAAATTTTAAGGAAACATTGATTTAAAATGTAAGTTTGATAACTCAGAACATGATCACATATAAAGAATAAGCTTAGACTAACTTTTTAAACAATTGTAAAAAAATAAAAGTAATTTTATTATAACATCTTATTTAATAAGCTTGGAAGAAACATAGAAGACGTATAAATGTCTACATTCCACATTGAAATTTTATTATTGATAAGTTATTTTTGTGACCAATTTGTACTTTATAGTCAAGATTATCGTAATACTGAGTTAAAATAGTTGTAATACGAACTTATATCTTTATAAAAATAACAGAATGATTATTGAGAAATTTGAAAAGAAATGAAAGAATGCGGAATTTTCTAAGAATTTAAAAAAAGCGATTCTAGAAAATTCTAATTTTTGAAGCGAATAAATCATTTGAAGGAACGTATATTTGATGCCCCTGATGCGCTTACTAAATTTAATTCTTTGCACAATTTCAAGTTGGAAACATAAATATAGTTTACTCCGAATATTAATAGTATTTCCAAGTATGATCGCTGCAACGAAAGTCATATTTTTATTCTCAGAAGAAGATCATGATTTTGATTCGTTAAAAATGAATTCATTGACTGATGAAAACTGTTACGTAGGCAAAAAATATGAAAAAGATACTATGACAGAAAGGCAAACCAAAAAATTTAGCTTAAAAGAGAGATATAATATATTTGTTGTTGAGAACATAGAAAAATATCCAATAATTTTTAAAAGAATCACATAAAAGGTAGACAAAACACAATCAGATATAGTTATTGTATTGAAAAATACAAAATATTCCGAGTTTAAAATTTTTGACAATTTTCTGAAAACTTGCTATCTGTCTCAAGAAACGTTTTCGATAAATCATTTTGTTTTGATTTTATATTGTTTAGATTCACTAAAGGTTGTATTCAATATCAATTTTAGAAAATAATCAATTGTCTCTTTTAGAATTTAAATATATTTTGTAAAAATGAAATGAATATTCAAATGAAGTTTTAGATTGATTTTTTGGTTTCAAACGAAGATTCTTTAAATTTTTTTAATATTGTTTTTGACATTTATCTCGCTTATGTCAGTTTCAATAATGCTTATATTTTAAATGATTATATAAATTTTGAAAGTTATTTATCGTTCGAAACATACGATTTTCTTTTGACAAATAAAAAATATCGAATATTAAAAATAGACGAGACATTTTTAAATATAATATTAGCTAGGGAGACCGACAATTTTTTTATTACAGTTTTCCTTGCATTATTTAATGCTGAAGTAATATTTATAGAGAATTATAATTTATTGGATACAAAGGCTTTAGATAAATGCTTATTTATGATTACTAATAGTGTTAACACGATCGTATTTTATGATATTTCTATAGAAGATAGTGTTATTAGCTTCATAAATAGCAATAATATTTTTAAAAAGATAACCAATCTATACTTTTATTGCTATAGTTTCACTGAAATAACTGATGTTTTAAATAAATCGCTTGGTATAAAAAAGGTTTTTTTGGTTGATTGGTTGGAGAATCAAAACTTACAATACCTTTCTTCCGAATCATCAGAATCTATAGACAAGCTAAAGCTTTTGATAAATGAAAAATCATTGAATATTGGAATTATCGAAAAGAATTTTTCCGAGGATTCCGAGTTAAAATCCCCAGAATATTATCTCATTGAAAATTGTAATCAAAATAAGCATGTTTTGCTACAAAAAGATAAAATGTCGAAAATTAAAGTACTAGCAAGATTTAATTTTAAATATTCTTACTGCAGCTGCTTCGGATTTTTGACAGATAAAAATGAAGTTAAATATCTATCTATCGAATATACAAATGCAAAAATCAGAAACTTATGTACCTTAAAAAATCATGTCATTATGAATATAAAATCATTAAAAATATTCCAATCCGAGGTAACGTTTGAAGCTTTGATAAATATAGTAGATTTTCCGTGTATAAAAGAACTGGAGTTAAATGAGATAGAAATTATTCAGATAATTCAAAACTTTGAAATAAATCAAAACAACCAGTCTCTACTAAATTTAAAAATAATTGCACCAAAAATTTCCATGAAAACTAAAATCTATGATTTTATACATTGTTTCAATAAGTTAGAAAGTTTGAATTTATATTTAGATGAAGATTTAATTGGAAAAGAAAAATGTTCTACTGTTTTATTTAGAAGTGTAAAAGATCTAAATCTTCTAACCTTTGTATGTACTAAGGTTACAATTATGGCTATAACTGAGCTATCTTATTTCAAGAATACAAAAAAAATAGAATTTCGAGAAATAAACCATGAAGGTTTCTTTTCGGGTCTTTTTTTAAATCATGAACTTTTACGAGTAGCTACTTTGATTTTTAAGAGCTGTGATTTTATGAAACTGATAGATTTTGCTTTAATTTTCAGCATTTAGAAAACATAGAATTTGAAAACTGTCAATTTAAAGATATTGAATTTAATCAACTATTTTACAGAGTGAAAGAATATAATATAAAGTCAATTTCTCTGATAGATTGCAGTTTAACCGATATGGATATAATTTTTATTTTTGAATTGAAATGTTTAGCATATTTTAATTTTTATGGATGTGAGATAGAAAATTTAAGCATTTTTAAATTCAAAAGAAATAATTTTTTAGCTCTTAAATTATTCAATATTTCTTTAAGTTGTGATAAAAAATTAAATTCTAACCTCAAAATTGTATACGAAAAATTTGGTTAAAGCGTTTAGAACTGGGTATGAAAGAATATCATATTTTAATTATCAGTTCAAAAAATCAAGCATTTTAATTTTATTTTATAGAATAATAGATCGGTAATTATTTCTAATCTTCAATTTCTTTTTCTATTTTTAAAGTACATTAATTTATTTTTTTTAATCTGAATCATCTTTTAAATTTATTGTAGTTTCTTTAGTGTGGTCCAATGAATAAAATAGGAAGTTTCTATTTTTTCATTTTACATGTTTATAACATTCTCTTGTTATTTGTTTGTTCTAAAAAAGGTATTGCGTTCTATTGCATTTTCAATTTTTCTAATGCTTAGCATATAAGCTTTTGTCGCGCTCTCCTCAGAATGTGAATGTGACTAGGTCTTCTTCGAAGATCACAGTCAATCATTTCGAATATCTACTAAGCACTATCGACTAAATTCATAGTCTAAATTCTAAAATATTTGCAATCTTTTGTAGTATTTCTCTCTAGACCGCTGGATTATACCGTAGTTGATTTATATGCAAAACATTCAAAAAAAACCCGAAACCTTACTATGCACTGTAATTCTAGGATTTTTTTGCTTTGAAATATTTAAAATAAATCACGAGAAGAAATTCCAGCTTCAATGAGATCCATTTTTTTCTACTCTTATTATAACTAAATAGCTCAGTTCTAATATTCATAATTTTGACATCAGCTTTGATTCTTGTTTCAGCTCTTAACTTCAAATGCTCCTTTTCGGAATTTCTTTAACGGATTGGCTCCTAATTCGTTGAAGGAACTTTTATTTATATCTATTATGAAGAATAAGGTGCAGGAATCTAATCAGGCAAATATTTCGTTTAGTGTAGTCTTAATCTAGAATTTTCTAACATCGAGTAGTGATATGGTACGCTTGTTCCAGATTTATTACTGTGTTAGTATATATACTCTGCTTTTCAAAATTATTTCTAGCCTAGATATAGCAGAACACTGCTTTATCACGTGACCCAATTTGTCCTTTCTTTATCCACCTGGAAATTTCACCAAAACTTACAAGTTAATATTCCCTCGAATTATATAACTTTGAATGTAGTGTTCTTTCTTCAATTAGACTACATAACTTGCAAGTTGCGCTTCTTCTAAATTCTTCTTTAATACTTGTTCCTTCGACCTCTAATTTACATTTAAGCAGCTTTTTGTGTGAAAAATGACTTTTATTACTATTTTCTAGATAATCTGAGAGTTGCAAAAGCATATGTTCTCTTCGAAACTCAATATTATGTAATTCTCTTCTAAGTTATGTTCTAGGAAGGTACATACGCCTTTTACAACCTAAATGAATGATTTTCTGATTTTACCAACACCAATTTTGCATCATCTAGCTTAGAGAAGTCAGCCGGTTCAAGTCGAAGTATTCCTATATGATACTTGTTAAAGATATAGCATGTTGATTAATTCACAAAAATATTTTTTTTGTCATTAAACTAATGTGACAAGGTTTTTCAACTCGATATTTTTTTCTGGAGTTCTTCGAATGAGTAAGTTCAAGATTACATTTCTATATTTTATTTCCCTCTAGATATTTATAAACACCAAGACTTTCTAGAAGAATAGCAGTATCTTTGCAATACGCATAATTTTGGGCTCATTTACCTCTATTTCTCTCTAATGCAATAACTTTCGGAATCATTATATTTCACCTGTCATAGCTTCCAATATAGAGCTATCTGTATTGATGAACTTAAGATAATCAATGAACAAGATATGATTTATAGTATTGGGATCTGCATCATTATGTATTGTCACTTTAGAATATTTCTCATTAAGTTTGCGGCTCAAAGAATCCATAATCACCACAAACAAAAAAGAGCACAAACTATTCCCTTGCAGAATTCCTCTCACAATCTTCTTGCTCAAGATTTTTTCAGGCTCTGGTGATACATCAATTTTCAATTTTGAAATAATTACTTTAATGAATTTCGAAACCCAATCAAGCGAATTAATGGGTTTTTATTGAATCATCAGAATTATTTTGTAAGGAACTCTCATCAGGCCATTTGATTTCTTATTCTTTAACAAAATAGAACTTTACCCGGCTTAATAATATTCCCCGTATATGCTAAACTACAACTAATTAATTTATAGCAGGCTACTTTTGCCTTCAAATTAAAGTTAAAGGCCTTCTTCACACTTTTTCGTTTAGTTATGGAGCTTTTGATAAAAGTAATTAGAAGGCGGTGAGAGCCTCTTCGTAAAATTTTTTTTGAGATGAAAAACATAAACACAAAAAATAATACACCCTAGGTATATTTTCTAATAATAACTTTCACAATATCATAAATAAATTTTTAAGAGTTGTAAGTTTCTTATTAAAGACATTGAAAATACCATTAATTCCAGCAGCTTTTCAATTTGGAAGCTAATTGATTATACCTACAAATTCATCAAGTGAAAGGAACATTATCAAATGATTAGTTGAAACAAATTGAATCAAATTATTCTCATATGTGACCGTGTCATGAATTTATTCCAAATCATAAACCAAAAACTCTCATTCCTTCACGACTAAACATATGCTCAAATTCAACCGCTCGGATAAACCACGATAGAATCGGCTTTGGAACATCTCAAATACGTGATTCTTCGTTCAGAATTACTAGAATTAAGGTTTTGTCATTCCATATGATGGCTTGTCCGTAAAGACTTCAACAGAAGAGAACGAGGTGTAATAGAGAAGAATCGGTGTCAGGCTATTACATTGCGTCTTATTGCCTCTTTGGCTGGATGATAGATATGTTATTTTCGTGTAGAAGTAGAAATACAGAGAATGCACATGTTAACAGCGTTTATTATTTTGGGCTATTTTTTTACTATTATCCACCTCATTAGCGTCATTTGCAGTGTTTATTTTATTATATTTTTGGTTTTCACAGCCAACTTTCTATTTACACCCATTTAAAATTCTTATAAAAAAATATTTTAATATTTTAAATACTTTACCCTAAATCGATGAGAATTTTATTGACTTCCGATAATCATCTCGGTTTTAAAGAGAACGATCCAATACGTGGCGAGGATTCATTTATTTCATTTGAAGAAGTTCTCTTAATAGCCAAAAATAAAAATGTAGATTTAATAATACAAGGTGGTGATATTTTTCACGAAAATAAACCATCAAGAAGTACATTAAATAAAACCATAGAATTAATTAAAAAACATTGTTTTGGCGACAAAACCATTAGAATTTCTTCAATTCAACCATTAAATTTCTACGATCCAAATATAAACATTTCTATTCCAATTATTTGTATCCACGGTAATCATGATGATCCAGTTCGAATGCTATCTCCAATTGATCTTTTACACACGGCAGGATTAGTTAATTACGTTGGTAAAACAGAGAATTTGGATTTAATTGAAATTAAACCAGTACTTATAGAAAACGATGGTATCAAAGTAGCTATTTATTCGTTAGGATATATTAGAGATAATAGGCTGTATAGAGCATTTCTACAAAACAAAATAAGTTATATTGTTCCAGAAAATAAAGAAGATTATGTCAATATTCTTGTTGTGCATCAAAATAGAATTCCTCATTCCGATAAAGAAAATCTTCCGATTGATTTTATAGATCCGATGTTTGATATCGTAATGTACGGACACGAGCATGAAAGTATAATTTTTAAAAGTGAAAAAAATGGTTTTTATGTCATACAAACTGGATCAACGGTTAGAACTTCGTTATGTGAAGGTGAGAGTGGAAATAAATTTGTTTATATTTTAGATATTTTTAATAATTCATCTTTAGATGAAAGAATAAAAATAGAAAGTATAAATCTTAAAAGCGTGCGGCCTTTTTTTATGGATTTTATAAAAGTATTTGATTCTTCAAACGTTGAAAAAATATTAATAAACAAAGTAGAAAGTATGATTGAACTGGCTTTAAATAATTGTAATACAGAAGAATCATTAGAAATGGAAATTTTGAGACAAAACAGTAAAAATATGAGACATTTTGAAAATTTAAATTTACCACTTTTAAGATTAAGAATTGAGCTTATAAATGGAGAACCGATAAATAAAATCAAATTTGGAATGCTTTTTGAAAAAAGAGTAGCGAATTGCAATGAAATTATTCATTTTGTTAGAAAAACCAAAAAAGTTGATATTGAAATACAAAATGTAGAAACAAAACTTCAAATAACCGATATTTTTAAAGAGATATTGAAATCGATTGAACTAAAAGCAATCCCAGAAATTATATTAGTCGAAGCTTTAAAAAGATTTGTGGATAAAGATGACAAAGAAGTATTTGAAGAGTTGGTTAAAACTGTTTTAGAAAACGTTGTTAAAAAAATTGAATCGACGGAAGAAAGCTTGGTTGAGGAAATACAAACTTATGTGCTTCAATCTAAAAATGAAAAGGCACTGGAATTTGCCAAAGAAATTTCTGGAAAAGAAGAAAATATTTTTATAGAAAATCAAAATTTTTTGACCAAAAAAAATTTTAAGAATTTAAGTTCTGTAAATAGTAAATCAAATTTTATTAAAAATGAAAGCAATTCATCAGAAAATGAAAATATTTCGAAAAGATTTGAGAAACCGGAAAATAAAAAAACGCAAAGAAAAAATAAAAAAACCAAATTTTCAGAAAATACAAATGAAGATCCAATTAAACCAGTTTTTAAAACCACACTACTTACTGCCAAAGAATTATTTCAAAAGCAAAATACCCCTGAAGATAGTCCTGATTCAAATAGAGAAGATATAGATTTAGAAATAGAAGATTCTATATCTGATGACTTGGATAAATATACGTTTACTAATTTTTTGTAATAATTTTCAATCTAAAATAAACTTTGTAAAATATTTTTTTTGTATAAATTTTTTTCTAAAGTTAGTTTTTGATAAAATTTTTATACTTTTTAACAAAAAAAATAATTAATTAATTTCTTTGAATTGTAAGAATTTTTATAAAAATATAGAAATATATGATATTGCTATATTTAATCAATTAATCATAAAATACAGGATATCATATTTCTGATTTAACAATTCTAAATATTTCAAGCCCAGAGAGGTATATTTAATACCATTTTTCAATATAATCTTATTCTGCGATTAATATATTTACACTTCACCCGAATTGTGAATGTATTTGTATTCTTTAAATTAAAACTTTTTATAAACCACTTTTAAATATTAATAAAGATTTAGAACCATTTAAATGATATAAAATATATTTTATAGGAAATAACCACAGTGAAATATCCTTAATATAGAAAAAATAGACAATCCAAAGATTATCTTTAGCGATGTAAAAAGAGGATGATTTTTTGGAATTTCTAAGGAGTTTAAAACGAACTTTTGACTTATATTATATAATGAATTGAAAATTTAATTTTAATTTTTACTGTTAGGTTACTATTAATACGTTTTTAAGTATTAGAATTTAAAATTTTTCCAAAAATTTATTTCCTTGAGAATTGTTAGTTTAATTTTAATTTTTAAGGAATTTTAAAAGTTGTGACTCTGTCCTCTTTATATAATTCTTATGTTAAAGATTTCTATAGATTTTACAGGAATTTATATTTGAATCAATTTTCACTACAAATACAATAGAATTTAATAACGTTTGTATTTTAGATTTTACAAAAATTTTATATTTTGAATATTGCTTTTCACTACAAATACAATAGAATTTAATAACGTTTTTATTTTAGATTTTACAAAAATTTTATATTTTGAGTATTGCTTTTCAACTACAAATACAATAGAATTTAATAACGTTATTTTAGTTTGATGATTCATAGAAAAATAATATATGTATTAATTCAAGCTTTTTAGAGATTTGTAAATAGATAGAACCATACTCAGATGGCTACATTTTCCATTTATAGACATATTGTTTTATACTCATACGAATACCAAGTTGAAATTAAACTTATCAAAACTATATATTTCACCTTGGTTTATGTTAAATATAGCAACATATACCGAGCTGGACGTGAAAAATTAAGTATTTCGCCGCATTATTTCTTCTTATTTAGATAAGAATACCACTTCAATTACTTTATAAACTTTTATATGATTTTACATTTCTCTGAACTGAATTAGCCCAAAAACAAATATTAAACTTTTATTTTTTATCTAAATCCGAAATATTTTAATTGATTACAACTTAGATTCAAAATCATATGTTTAATAAGTTAATTAAATTTATATATAAGTAAAGAGTGTTTTTAAAAAAGCTGAAAGTAGCGATTTAATTTTTTAATATCAGCAATGTAAAAAATGAATCTTTAAATATTCAAAGAAATAATTTTATAGATGATGAAAACGGATGATGGAATATAACATATGATAAAGAATAGATGATTGATTAATTAAAAAAAAGTTTTTAATTTAAATACTAAAAAATATATTAGATTGCTATTTCAATACTTTTGATTTGAGAAATCTTATTGGTTAGAATTGGATTGTTCTCTATCATATCCATAAGTTCATCAATTATTTCTTTGGTTGGTTTTAAGTTAGATAGTTCTCTGTATATGGAAATCAAAATTTCATAATTCTGTAAAGTGACTGCTTCTTGATAAGATATTCCATTTTCTTCGTCGGTTTCTATCAAAGAATTAACATATTTAAGTTCAGATTTAAAAAATTCTATTTTAAGTTTGAAACATTTTTTATTTAATGAAATTGCTTGTTGATAGAGTTTTCTACAATTTTCGATGTCATTCATGGCAAAATATTTTTCTGCACAAAATATCCAAAGATCAGCATCCAATGGGTATCGAGCACAATGTTCGGACATAACTGTCTTTATTTTGTCTAAACATCTTTTTTTGGTAAGATATCTCAAAAATTGAACAAAAAGTTTTTTGTCTTCGCCAAAATGTATCAAAGCAGATTTATATAAATATAATATATGTTTAAAAAGCGTATTATCATTAGAACTAACATTTATATTTAACTTAGTCATTCTTTTACCTTTTATTTTTTCTAATATTGTTTCATATTCTATATATCGTAAGAAATCAATTAATTGCTTTTCTGGTCTATTTAGTTTATATTCATGGCGTTTACGAGTTGTAACAATCGTTTTAATTTCTTCTTTGTCAAAAATTCCTCTTTTTAAGTAATCATTTAATTCATTCATCATTTTTTCCAAATTTAATTCTACTCTCTCAGACATTTTTGTTAGCGGTTAATTTTTGAAAAAAAATATTTCAATTTTTATTTTTTTGTCGTGTAACAAAATGTTTTGGATTTAAAAATAAATTCTGTAAGTTTTGCAGTTAAAAGTATTGAATAAAGACATTTATTTATCGGAATAATTTATATTGCTAAATTTATTTATAATAGTGCTATAATTATATAAAAAATGTTTTAAATTCAGTCATTTCGTTTTATTGAGTAAATTAAATAAAATAATTCTATTGACTAAATTTTTTAAAACCTGTTATTTGAAAATATTTTTAAAACAAATTTATATCTTGAAACCGATAAATTTGAAATATGAAATTCGGATTTTTTTTGAAACATTTTATTATTGATATTCACTCAAACAGAAGTTAAAGGATTTCGATTTATTTCTATAAATAGAAAATTTGAAAACAATTTTTCTCTTGAGAATTTACTTCATTAAAAATCATAAAAAATTTAATACAAAAAATGCAATTTTCCAATCATTTGGATGAAACATATTAATCTTTCAAATGAATATTTCCATTTTGAATCGTCGAAACTGAAACGATTTGGAAAAGATTAGAAATAATATTATTTTTACTACAGATAGTGTAGCAAATTTAAATATGTATCGAGAAATCTTACAAATGTTTAAAAAATCGAAGAAAACAACATTGTTTTCTCAATTTAATTCAAAAATGATTAATAATAAAGGTATTTGCTTCACACATATCAATGAAGAAGATTGTAACTGCAGATCAACAGAATATTTAGGTCGAGTTATAGGTATAGCAGAGTTTTTTGAAAATCTACGAAATTCCCAAGTAAAAACAGGCTATGAAATAATAGAAAAAGGCAAGGATATTACTTATGTTTTAGATCCGAATGTAAGAAAATTAGCTAAATTCTTTGAAGAAAAATTACGATCTTTTTGTTGCAAATAAAATAAATTTTTTAGTTCAAAGTATTTAAATCTGTAATTTATACGTAGTTTTTGCTTAAAATTTATTATTTAATTATTTTAAGATTAATCGCTCCAACCATTTAAATTTCATTTTTAATTTTATCTTTGACTATTTAGTGTTTTGCCTTGAAAAAAAACGCAAAAGATTCTTTACCTTCAGTATACATAAGTATACTCTGAATATGAAACAAATGGGCAATTCAATAGAAACAAGAGAATTGAAATAAATAATCAAACAAGAATGCACAATATTTTATTTGCTAAAGTTTTAGTATGTGATTTAAAAACAGATTGAAACTATAGAAAAAATTCAGGGCACATCTTTTTACATTTGAAATATATTGAGTCGATTAAATTTTAATCTAGATATACTCCTCAGTACTTAAAATAAAAGGCATTTTAAAGCATTTAAAAGTTTTTTTCACGCTAGATCTTGAAAATTGATTCTTTAGATTATTATTTTCGTAACATTAGACAATTATATGATATTCAAATACTTTTACTTTTTTGAAAATAAATATCGAGATTTCAACAAATTGTAGTTTAGGATTTTCTATTTCCCCAATATATCTAATTATATGAAGTATAATAATCTTCTGTAACGGTTTCACAAATCAAAATACGATCTATATAAAATAATTCCATCAAAGTCTATAATCACCAAAGAATAATAAAAACGGATACTATAAATAATATTGATAGTCCTATAAAAGCGCTATATATTATCAGAAACACAATAGATACATAGGTTGTTGATATTCTAGGAAAAAAAATTTATCTTTTGCAGAAAGTCAAAAATACTTTTTGTGTGAATTTTTTAAAACTTGAGATAATTACATGATCTTGTTTTTAATGAATTTTCTTGTTTAATGGAGGAATTTAGAGTTTTAAGAAAAGTTTGTTGTAATATAGATGCGCAAAAATATGTTCCGAAACGATTTAAGTCAAAAAGGCAAATCCAAAAAGACAAAGAAGATATAAAATCTCAAATTAAAACGATGAAATGGAAAATCAACAATGAAGTATATCCTATTATCAAGCAACCGAACAAAGAGCCTAAACTATAATACTTTGCACAACGATTTAATTTAAAAAAGATAATCAAAGTGTTGATTTTTAGTTTTAAATCATTGCCCGAATTAAATTCTTGAACCATTACTGAAATCAAATAGTATTAGTAGCAATTAAACATTCTTTTCTTAAAAAATGTTTATATTTTTTAGAATAAATATTAAGGAAAAGGAAAAGCACAGAAAAACCAAAATAAAAGTTAGAAACACCTCCAAAATAAGTTCATCATAGAAAAATTTGCTTTATAATATATGCTAACAATATCTAAGTTATCTTTCTTGATCGCCTATATATATCTCCTATACTTAATATCAAGTTTTAGCTTTCAGACTAACTCAAACTGGTTGCTTGATCATACTATCGTCTTTTTTCCAAACGATTCTAAAGTTAAAATTCGATAGAATGATAAAATAAATATTTAACCTTTGCATTAGAAAACCGGTCGATAGTATTACTCTTACAATTCGATTCTGTTACAAGCATAATGTACGAATTCCCTAGAATATTGTTTCTGACAAAAACATATTTTTATATAAAATTCTAGAAAAAACATGCCTGAAATTCTAAGGTGCTAAAACGAGAATGTTTATACATTTGAACTATTTATCTTATACCACCTAGCACATAATGAGGTATCAAAAAAAGAAAAACCAAAAAGAGATTATAGAGATGTAGGATCACTTCTTGTCTCGGTGAACTATGTTTCATGGCTATTACTTACCTAGTATAACCCCGACATAATAGTAGTTATTCAAAATTAAAGAAATTTCGGGAGCGAAAATTGGAAAAGTAATAATTCTACCTCGAAATCTTAGTTGATTTTGTTATTAGATCGTTATGGCCTGTTAAATTGTTGGTTAAATATATGAGCATTCCAATATGCAAGTTAAAATTAGAGACGTTTAAAGTTTTTATACGGGGCAAAAGTGTATGGTATGATATGACAATATACAGTTAGAATTTTAAATTAACCTAAAAAAACAGTGGAGCGAAAGATCTTAAGTAGTTAAACAAAAAATTATGAGAAGTTCCTCGGTAAAAAGAATTTTTCGCTTCTGAAACCAAAAGACCCAAAGAAAACATGCATGAGGTGTACTTTGAATTAAATCAAAATAATTTAAAGTAATTGTTAAAAATATTAGTCATTAAAAGTCTAAGGAAAAAGAATAAGATGTATAAACACAAGACCGATTGCTAAAAAAAGAATGCGTTTGCTTTAAAAGTTGAATGTTCAATTTATAGAAAGCTATAAGAAGATGTTACCTCGGAGAAAAAAGTTTCTCACAAGGAATTTTTAAGTTTTTAATAAACAACGACAGTCAGAAAAATAAAAATACACCTAAAGATATTATAAGGCTATTTATATATGATACTTAGCTGGTCATGTTTCGGTCATTTGTATTTTTAATCGTGAAATCAAACGGCTTCCGGGTGTGAATGCTGCAAGAATCAATGGTATCTATAATATTCTTTACAAAAAACTTAAGACTGTTGAATAGAATCGTTTGGAAATTGTAGAAATCATAATTTCGGGTAGACGCTTCAAGCTAATTTTTTCTATCGAAGTTATAAATTAGTTTGGAAATGAAGTTTTTAACTTGTATCTGAAAATTACTTAGATTGTACTTAAATTCTTAAATGTTTACACACAATTTGAAATGAAATTATTTTAATTAGAATGACGAAAAAATTTCTCTAAACCAATCGGTTAGAAACAGCGAGAAATATACAAATAGCAACTGCGTAAACTAAACTATTTTTAGCGGGATAGAAATACAAAAGGAAGTATCAGCGATATATTCGAATCGGAAGACATAGTACTATAAATCATACATATTGTAAAGAATAAAATATATAGATAGACTTCTTGATTCTTCTTACATTCATAAAAGCCAATATAAAAGTAAAAATTAGTATTCAGCAACCCAAAACATTTTTAAATAGAAAAGTCAGAGTGTATGAAAATAAGCCAACCTCCTAAATTTCTTCTTTGTGCTTTGTACATGTCTCTAAAGCAATAAATTCAATTGAAAATATACAAAAGAGACAAAATAGAATGGTATAGTTTTCTATTCTACTGATAATTTTTTGTTATTAGATAAGCTATGTCTTGTGAAAAACAACTATATTTTCCTGTTAATAGCAACCAAGACGAATTATTCGTTAAAAGCTATTGACACATAGATCAAAGAAGAAAATTCTGCTATATTTAATACTTTATAAAGATTAAAATTTCTTCATTAGTTTGAATGATTAGATCAAGTATTGAAAATCATAAGAGATTGCAAAAAAAACGCTACTTATATGACATTTAAAGAAATTTAAAGTCACAAAACAAGATTCGTATGATTTTATCTAGAGTTAATTAGTGCAAAAGTCTTTATTGCATACAAGAAATCAACCCGTGATATCCTTGGCAAGTCATTAATTGGCGTATGCCACTTGAAGATGCTAACAACATGGACAAGATAATGTATCACATATAGGTACGGTTTAGAAGAAGATACAAATATCAAGCCTTCAAAGAGAAAGCGTCGTATCATCCCAGAACATAACTTGAAGTCAATAGAGGAAGAAAAGTTGCATTGGGAACACATTTGATTTTTGCTTTTCCAATTGTAACGAATAAAATCAAATGTATTTTATTTGAAGAGCAGCAAAATAAAAACGGAAAACGCCACTAAAATCTATATATCACCAATAAATGACTCTACAAAAGTAAACATAAGGTAGAAAGAGAAGTCATAAAAAAAATACAGAAAAAGCCCAAAAACGAATCTATATTTGGAAATAAAAAAAACTCATTGAATTTATATAATGCTAGAAATAAAGCGTAGAAAGATTTTTTTAATTATAAAAATACATAAAAAACACCAAAATTTGAAAAGGCTGTTTTTAGCTACATAAAAGGTTAAAATGTATACGAGGAAGTCAAAAGAAGGTATGAATTAACTGGTAGATTTTTTTTATAATTATAGAGTATCATTTAACACGATACAAGACTATGCTTGGGCATATTCACATCTCATCAAACACTGAAGGTGTTCGTTATGTGCTCTTTTTCATTAAATAAATAAAATTGGAGCCCAAAAAAATAAGTGAAAGCCACAAAATTTAAGAGATTCTTCATTAAAAGTATAATGTAATAAGAGTATACAGATAAACAATAATTTTAGAATTTAGAATAAACATAATGTTTAATTTGAGATTACCAACTGCAACAATATTACACATCTAGCGGTAGGAATTATTTTATGAGACTCGCTTAAATATTTGAATCTTGGCAAGTAAGAAGGCTAAACTTGTTAGGGAATGGGCAAATTCTTTTAAATAATTTTGTATTAGTATAAATCTTAGTAACCGATAATAGAGAATTGATTGTTACAGGATACCATAAGATAAACCCAAGTTCTTTAGATATTAATAAGCATAGAAATTATATATGTAGGATTGTACGCAAAAAATAGCTGTAAGTTTTGTTTCAAACAAAAAAGAAACACAGTTAATGATCATGTTCTGTTGAGAGCTAACAAAAATACTCACAGGGTTCATTTAAAAGCCGAAAAATAATGCAGCCTTAACTCTTTTGATGATACTTAAAATAAGTAGGCCAGTATCAGATAACAAATATACAAGTATTAACGTTAAATTTGATATTATAACATCGCAGACAAAGATTTGAAGCGATATTGTATAATGTAGTTCGGATCGTGTGAAAAAAAAATTAGAAACTGTTTAAAAGACTAGAAAAAACAATTAGAAAAGACAAGGTTTTTAAAGGCATTCAAGGAAAATAATTTTTATTTATATCTATAATAAGACTAAAAAAGTTATGGTTTACCAAATTTGAATAGTTGCTATATTTTTAAGAAATTTCAAATTGGTTGTATAAAAAATTTTTAAGATATTACACTTTGGAAAACGAATCGAATTTCTCGTTCCATCTTACTTGCGTGTATCTTTTTGAAAGATTAAAATTGTAATTTTTTTTTAAATTTCTGCATGAATTTAAAATTATTTGTGAATTAAATTTATTTATTTTATCCCAGGCGCATCAGCCCTGCAATCGCCTTGGCTTAACTTCAGCAATGTCGCTGAAGCGTCTATTTCCAGCATCACATTCCACCAGTCCTCTAGTCCCAGAAGTCGGGCGATCTTTTTGATTTGATCGATCCAGCAAGTCTTAGATCTTCGCAGATTTCTTTTTCCGACAGGTATATGGTTCAAAAATTTGGAAGGTATGCGATGTTGCCTTATTTTAGCAAGTGTTCTACTCAACGGAGCTGTTTAGACAGACTAAGCCCACCACTAGCATATCCTTTAATTCGGTGTAAAATTTCCAGCTGTTCGTTTTTTCAACCTGCCCTTCTCTTCTACAGGTTCCTAAATATGATTCAGTATTTTTCTTTCGAACACTGCTAGTCTTTGCTCATCAGTCTTCTTAACAACCCGAAATTCTGATTCAAACATAAGAACAGGTCTTGGCAGCGTTTTGTAGAGCATGAATTTTCCTTCCCATTAACGAGCTTGGACTCAAAGTGTTGAAGAGACTGTAGTAGCACTTGTTCGCCGTCTGAATTCTTCGTTCAATTTATTTAGAGCTGCTGTTGGTTGCATCTATTCGGGTTCCTAAATAAACAAAATAATCTACTTTTTCAAAGCTATATCCCAGTCTTCAAATTGTTGGAGTCTTCGGTCATTACTAAATGTCATATATTTGGGCTTGCGGATGTTAATAATTCAGGACATCTTCTTGGCTGCGGATTCCAAGGCTATATACGCTCCTTGCAGACTAGCTTCTGATTTTGCAATAAAATCAACATCATCGGCGTACGCTAGAATTTGAATTTTATCGTTAAATATGTGACCTCCTACCTGTAGGCCTAAGTCACAGGCTACATTCTCCTGGCCTAAATTAAACAGTAGACACGCCAGTCTTCTCACTGATTTAGACCCTTAAATTTTCCAACTGATTCTGATAGAATCGACATACTCTGATTCTGCAATTCGATCCAAACATCGTCATTTTAGTCAATCTAACCAATTTAGGAGAAGGCCAAATTCTTTCATGGCTCTGTAAAGTATTTTTTTTGGCTTTTTAATATGCTTGCTGGAAGTCTTTAAAGAGATGGTGGGTACTTATCTTATATTCCCATGTTTTTTCTAGAATTTGTTTTGGGGTATAGATCAGGTCAGGTGTCGATCCATTTTTCCGGTAGCCGCATTGATATTTTCGGTGAATTATTAACATGCCTCATTGATTTCCACGGACCAATAAATCCTACAATTTTCTAATATATTCCCTTTACTTCCTATACATCCACCTCTCTATATTTGATATAATATTTTATATCCTGGGTTATTTCCCATATATACCAACTTAAAGCCAGCATATATTTGAAAAAAGGTAGTATTGTTAAAAATTTAATGTTGAACCTATTCCACAACTATTAGCCATTCCACAAAAAACTTTCATACCGAGCTCTAAAAGCAATATATTATCTCGATTTAATAGTACCAAATTCATTTATTCCCTCTAATTCTTCTTAAAAACATTTTTTGATCGTTTAACATTTTTTTATTTTTTTAGTTTAGGAAATAAATTAAGTAGAAAATCAAAAAAACAGTCATTGAGAAGCTAAATTCAAAAAAAATGAAAAATATTGCGACTAAAGCTGTAAACGATATATGTTAAGAAAAGATGTTTTGATCCTTTATTTTCTTGCAATATAAGATATTTCATCATAATGATACTTTTAAATACGATTTTTGTAAACAATTTTCTGATTGCGCACATTCTACTTAAGCATTGTCAATGCCGCTTCTAGTAAAAACTTTCCGAAGTTTTTCCTCACAGAAGGCAATAATTTCGCCTTTGTTAGTCATTTGATTATTCTCGAAATCTCTCTTTAATAGCCCACATCCCTAAGATACAATTTTGAACGAAATAAGTGGGCCTTCGCTTCATTTTTCATACAAGCTACATATTTGTTCTGATATTTATGTTAAAGCGGTGGAACCATATCATTTTTACTGGATCTTTTATTCTCAACAGCTACTTGATCTTCATCAAACAACATTTCGATATTTTGGTCTGTATTTTCGAGATATGAATTTATTTTAAAGGTTGAAGAAAGTTCTTCATTAAATAGGTCTTCTCGTATTCAATATCATTCTTGCCTCCAAGACCTCTAAATGCCTCGGAGTTACGTTTATCGCACAGTTTCAGGTCTAATTGTAGCAAAGTACAATTTTTTTATTAATCGAATCGTTTTTGGTTAGATGTTCTTATATTTATAGAAAACTTGGTTCAATTGTCTGGTTACAGCTCGCAACCTGTCCGTGATTTTTTGGATGCCTTTCTCTTACTGTAATTAAGAAACGTTGTGATCAACAAATATTTGTTTTATTTGTTCTCTTACAAAAATCTTTTTATTATTCGTTTGTAGAATATTAGATGGCACTTTCGAGGAAAATAAGATTTTTAAGCGCATTTGCAACACCAACTACTGGCTTTGTTTTCGTTGGTAGTCAAATAAAAACTTAGAGTCTACATCCAGAATGTCTAAGATTCATCTATAACTGGCACCATCTTTAGGGTATTTCCGTATATCAACAAACTCAGTCTAATTTTTTTCCAACGAAAATTTGCAGTTATCTTCTGAATCGCATCAGTTAGCTTCAAAGGCTGTTAATTCTGGAAATATTTGCATATTTTAACGAACACCACTGTTCACTCTCATTTAGACCTGTAGTATTTTCTTATGATTTCCTGGTGTATATTTTTTATACCAATATGACTAGAACGATATTACAATCAAAAATTTTGGCTTGCGCTCGGTTATCATCATCCGCTATAAATGTTTTGATGACGTTGCCAACCACTTCTGTATATACATACCAATTTTTGATGTTATACATCGACGGTTCGTTTTTAAAACCATATTTTCTGTTCATAATTCATATCGGGTGATAAATTTCCTGTAATTGCAAAGTTTTTAAGTCATTACTTCCATATTTGTCGCAATCCATTTCAGTTTGATAAGATTTTTACCTGATAAAAAAACAATATATTTTTTTCCACTAAAACATGAATTTAAACAAAAAAAATTGATTTATTTAATTATATTTTTATATTTTTTTAATTTGTTTTTGGAATGGTTTCGACAGTTAATGAGGCTCATCATTTAAAAAATACTCCTATAGTTGTATATTTGAACTTCCGTCCAAAAATTCTGTTATAATTTTATACCAATATTTCAAAAATAAAAAAAATAAACTTGAATATGCTTTTTTATGTCATCGTATACTGTCCTAATATCAATTTCACTATTTATTTAGTTAAATTGTTTACAAATAGCAGTCTACCTGAAAACAGAATAATCTTAAAAAAGGTCAAAATGAGTCTATTCGTCTCAATATTTATTTTCAAGTCTTTTAAATTTAAACACTGAACTTTAAAAGACAATAATTCGAGATTAATCGGGTTTTCGTTCTTTATGATTCGCTTTTTGTAGTCTTGGAAAAACTTGCAAGCTCAGCAGAAATTTTTTAATGTTCTCAATATTATGAGTTATTCGTAAAATTATTGCGATACTGTTCGATTGGTTATTTATTCTCTATCTGAGGCGATCTTTAAGATCCACTAGCCATTGTCTTATTTTTAATATCTAATAACAGAAACAAAACTTAGGTGAATGAAAGATGCTATCATACCTGCTTCGTTCTCAATATTAGGCATTCGGAATGTAGATTATTAGAACCCAGTTGCCTCAAATAAAACATAAATTCTGATTTGTTTTTTGCTCCTTATACTGTTATTTTGCATAGCCAATACCAATGTAAAACTCAATCGATATTTCTTCTCCCTGTTTCGTGAAATTTCTTTTCTAGATAAATTTTTAATTCGTTTTACATTTTCTAGTTGACTTGGTGCTTTTAGCTTGTGTGGCCTCCCATGTATAACTTTGATTCAGAAGCAACTTAATAGCAGTTCAAAAAAAAAATTCAAAATATCAACTGCTATCAGATTGTATTACAAGAAAAGATCGAGTTTATAATAATAAACTTCGGTGTATCTTTTGATGGTTTTAAAGTGTTTTAGGTTATTTTAATGTATTGAAAAAACAATTAATTATTGTCACGGCCCACTAAACCGCCCATGTTTAATAGAACGCCGTTATTTCATATAATTTATAAAGCCCCGTTATTGTCATATATTTTACCTAAAGGCCATATATTTGAAAAAAGGAAGTGATTTTTTCCCTTAATTTAATGGGGGGTCTCTTTAAAAAGTGCTTATATAGTTTTTAACTTGAATTTCGCCGGAAAAAATATTTCAAGTTTTGCCAGACTAAGAATAAAAACTTTAACAGTAATACTTAAATAATAAAAAATGCCTATAATAGTTGAAAAGTAAACTAAATTAAACACGTTTTATTACGGTTCCAAAAACTGTTCTTGTGTCACCATCATTGTTTTTTACTTCAATCATGTTGCTCATCAAAATAGCGGTAACTGTAAAGACCGAATTATCGTAAAAAGAGTCAAAAGGCACTCTTTTAGTTTTAGTATTCATATCGAAGTCTTTTTTTTTATCAAAACTTGATCTTCTGTAGACAAATCTCTCTTGAGTTTATTCGAATTATTGCTTTCTATAATTCTTTCTCTATAATTTTTAAAATTCTTAGCCACCTCCGAACAAATTTTACTATCGATTTCAAGATCATCAGCTATTATAGTGGTTGTGGTCGTTAACGTTTCAGTAAATTCTTAATGTACATCCGAGGCGATTTCCAGGATTCATTATGTATCTGCTGCCTTTTCTTCGAAAAAACTATATCAGGATCTATAATAATAGAATGCACTATCGTTTTGGCTTCGTTTTCAACTACTATGCTTCTAGAAAGTGGATTGTTAAAACCTGGTTGTCCGAAGAAAAGCATAAATGGAGATTTGTTTGTTGCACTATGTATTGTTATGTTATGGACACAAAAAACATTATTAAGATGTTCCGTTATCCTTATTCCTCCTGTTTCATGCAGTTTCTTCGCTAGCCATCTTTTTATGGTTTGATTTACACGTTCCACTTGACCTTGCGCCTTTAGATTGCGTGGTCTTCCATGTATAATTTTGATGTTAAGATTTGTTAAAAAGGCTTCAAGTAGTGTATTTTTAAACTATCGACCGTTATCGGATTGTATTGCCACCGGGACACCAAAGTTGTCAAATAAAAATTTTTATGAATCTCTTACTAATTCCGAAGTTTTATTAATCAGCTTAAAGCAGCAAGATGTTTGGTGTATGTGTCGATTACATTAATAATTCAGCTATATTTATCATTTTAATCACAGTATCTCTCGAGATCTACACAATCCATCTTAAAAACATCATATTTTTTGCTAATATGATTTATATATATTGGCTGATTTGTTTTTAGAGAATTAAATCGACTACACTTCACAGTCTTTTACATACTCTTTTATGTATGCCTTGAGAATACCATAGTATTTTTGTACAATCAAAGCCATCATTTTATTCAACCGAAATGTTCAACAGCATGTTGTGTTTCAATAATTTGTTCAATCAAGGCCGTTTCAAATCCAAAAACGGCTCTTATTAGATGATCCCGCCTTTTAAAACAAATATCAGTTCCGGGCAAAGTAAAATGTTCTGCTTAAACAACTTATTTTCTTCTTTGGAATGCTCAGCTGGATACTGACCGGTTTTTAAATTTGTTGCAAAAATTTATTTTTCTTGCCTATTGTTACAACTTACAATCTTTGGCATTCTAATTACATTATATTTTTATGTATATATAAATTGAATACTTGGTAAAAAAACAAATAATATGAAAGCTTTAAATTAATTTATATACAATGTTACGTTGTTTATTGCCTGTATCAAATTCTACAACAAAATTTTGCTTTACAAATACTAACAAATGCAAAAAACTGAAAGAAGCATAAAAAGAACTGAAAAGAAAGATATAAATTTTATTGGATATTTTATTCATATTTAACACCTTCTATTGTTTATACAAAAGGAATTTTAAAAAAGGATGGATATGAAATATTGGAAAGAAAACTAAAATAGGAAAGTTTATACCAATAAAGGGAATAAATGGGTTATAAGGATATAGAACTTAAAAGGCTATATGAAAAAATAAAGGGTGCTGCTATCAAGATTAAAAATGTATAGAAAATAACGGGGTTCTATTGGACATGAGGGGGTGGTGGTTTATTGGCCCGTGACAATTATGAATATTTTTAAATCAAATTTTTAAAACTTCATTTAAATGTTCATAAAAATAAACATTTATATTAACGATATTTCTAGATAAAAATAGACACATAAATAGCTGAAATTTTATAAGAGTCTTCCAGACAAGCAATTCAATCACGTTCATAATTTTTCTCAAAGTTTTATTTCCGCTTTCGGATTTACCGTTTTTTTTCGAAGAAGCATCCTCTAAGGTAAATATACAAAAAACATTTACAGATCTAAATTAACAGATAAGTACTTGAAGTCGTTACTGATAATTTCTACTTCTAAATTTACTCTACAATTTCAACAAATCATCCCTGTGAAATCTCAAATACATCACTCTCATTACTAATAAATCATGTCATATGTATTTTGTTAATTCATGTTAATTTTTTAGCATATAATATAAAAAAATAATTGTTAGTTTCAAAAAATAATGAAAACTCTATGAATCTTCTTTGTATTACAAATTCATGCCCTAATTGTCTATAATTGCAATTTATTTTGTATTATTTATCCATATTTTTTTATTTAATTTCCTTATTTAAAAAAAATCGCAGCGAGCCAGAAAAATGTCGCCGCAACCCGAATAAAAATAATCCATGGGCGGTAGTTTTAGAGACCCCTGATCTAGATAATATATTATATTTTAGAAGAACAAAATCAATATATATTTAGCTTTATTGGCAGTAAAACTGAATTAGAGCTTAATTAGAAAAAAGAGGTTCTTTTACTCTGATTTAAGTATATCAATCAAAAAGAATACAAACCGAAGCTTAAATGAAACAAAAGTAAAATAAATATCTACAATTTCAATTTAATAGAAAAATAATTTTTAAATTAATTCTAATATCAAGATTAAAGCTTAGCAAATCTGGATAGTTAAGAAACAAACATCTAAATCGAGGTGAATTAAGAATGAGAAGATGTTTTTAAGCTGAACGAAGCATATTCAAAAGCAAAATGAACAAGATAAAAGTAACAAAAACCGATTTTATAATCTCTTAAAATTGAATATTTCAAGGAAAAAGACTAGTTTGATTTTTTTGTTGCAAAAGTTTGGGTCTAACATTTTTAAATTTAAAATAAATGAATTCGTTAAAGTAAAACAAGATAATTTTTGCTGAATTTTCGAACATATAAATGCAGGAAAGTTTGGTAGGTCTTGCCTATTCTGTTGAGCAATATTTAACTTATATGGGATTGTTAAGGGAATTAATATTTCTAATATATTCTAAAATTAATCTGTGGAATGTTCTATGAAAAATTTTTATTTGATACAAGCATTTTAAAAATTAGATCGCTCCTAATAATGTAGTGTATTAACCATGCAATCTTTTAATATTTACTTAATTAAATAGAATTCGATGCTTTAATATTCCTTACTATTTAAGCATGATTCCAACACATTAACTTTCGGATGAGTAATATTTGAGTTATGCACTAAAACATGCATCTTAACAAGAGAAATTAATATATTAAGACACTATTTGCATGCAAATTTATATACGTAAATAAAAACAGAATTATTGGTTGAATGTTTTTTCAAGTAATTATTTTAAAAGCCAAAAAATGTCGATTCGAATAAAATTTAAGCAAACAGAATCGTGTAGTAATTTTAGTTAGGCTGATATAATTCCTAGGTAAACAAATGCTAGGAAGAAAATCATTTTTGCTAAAGCACGCATTTTATGATGCAAAGATGATAAAAACGCATAATTTAGACTAAATGTTTCTCTTTTCTTTATTGTTGTTCAAAAATAGCCAAATTTTTCATAAAATCAAAAGGGATTTATTATGCTATAGAAACGAGATCCTTTATTATAGCTTGTAATTTTTGTTTTGAATTAATCTCAAAAAATATCTAGTTAACCAACTTGAATCCCCTTATAAGATGGCATTTAGAATTTTTTAAGAACTTTGCTACTCATTCATTTTCTAAAAATTAAGAAAATAAGAAGATTTTGACTATGATTTGCAAAATCCTACTTAAGTGTTAATTAAAACATTCCAAAAACGTTTTATTCGTTTTATTTCCGTTCTTTTGGTTTCCACTCCAATGCCTATTCGGGCATAAATTTAATTTAGGTTTAATTTTCATTTTAGAAAGTTATGGTAAAAAGCAACACTTTAATTACTTTTAAAAGAATCAAAAATCGAAATACTCAAACATGATTTCCTTGGTTAATACCAATAAGTAGAACATAAATTAGAGTTAATTTGGTGTAAAATTACAATCTAATACGCGATTTTTTTTTAAACATATACATTCTTGGCAATAGAACCCTATACGAGCCTTTGCCACTCTTAGTAATACAGCTTTCTGGTCTTTTTCCAGAGGTTTTGTTTATTTTTTCAGGTTTCGTAACAAGGGTGTTTTAATGAGTGGGTTGTTAGCTCTACGCTCAACATGGAGTATCAGTCTCTTTTAGTTGCCTATTACCACAAGCCGAATATACTCCAAGCCAATTCTGCTCCCAGCATGGTGAAAAATTTTTTTAAACATAGCTTAATAATATCCTGTTCAACATTTTAGGTATTTCAAACAGTTCGAAGAGATAATTTATTCATAAGGACTTGTAATACCAGAAAAGAATTTCATTCTAATTTTTCATTTGTTTATACATTTATAAAAAAGCCTAAACTTGGTCAAACATATATGAATGAATGATGATATAAATATAAGAAGTTTGCTTTGTTGAGCTATTCAGGTATAAAATATTTAATTTTATATATTACAAGCTTTTATATTTCATTTTACTGAAATTAAGATCTAAAACCCGACATTAGCATAATAAATATATATAAACAGCTAAAAACTCTTTATTAATTCCTTCTTAATTACTCAATAATCCCAAAAAAAATTTAACAAGTCATTCTAGGCTTTTAAATGATAATTTATATAGGAAAGATTCAAGGACTCATGTATTCAATTGTATTTTTAGCAGTCATTTTTATTAGGTTATCATTAGACCTTTTTATTCCCAACTTATTCTTAGTTTTTGAAGACAAAAGTGCTTGTCTATCCACTGAAAAAAATAAGTTTAGAACGAATATGGGATTTTTAGAATTGCTCATCTGAATCGCACATCTAAAATTCGCTTTGTGTGCTAACTCTTCTATTACTCAGTAGGGTTTGCATTATAATGAAATTATAGAAATTAATTTAGGTTTTTAAAATATATATAGTAGATAATTCACTAAACATTATTTAAGTAATAACTTACAAACCTTATAGGCTTATATGCTAGGACACCACCTTTTAAATCGTTTTATACCCTTTTTTCTCAAACAAATCATTTTCTTAGGTTACTATAAAAATACTATCGATAAGAATAATGACTCCTATGATTGAGGGAATTTACCATCTATAATATTAAATTTCTTTTTTTTAGCTTACTTTAGTGCAAATTTCAACATAAGAACCTCGATAGCACAACCAAATTACTAATTAAAACAAAGTTCATTTACTTTTCGGTTTTTATAAAAATCTTTTAATCTCTTCGATAATTTTATAAGAAAGAATCCCGATTATTTGCTTTTTTACTCATTAACACTTAGGTATTTTCTGTGAATATTATATCGGGTTCAATGTTATGAATGTTAATAATCAGGTTCACCATATTTTTGGCAGGTTTATAGATCGAATATTAAAAATGTAACGTAATTTAGGACTGGTATAATTTGTAGTTATTTTTACAAAATTTCGCGAGGGATAAGTTTAGATAGAATCCGTCGTTTTTATATTTGTATGTCTCTGAAAATAATTTTCGCATTTAATTTGACACATTTGTACTGTTGTGATATTCTCTGGTAATATCATCTTTAGGTTTATGTATAAAAGTCATTAAATTATGTTTCTTTGATTTCAAAAGATCAAACCTAGCATGAAAGCCGTGAAAAACGAAATATTTTTAGCTATTATATTTATTACCAGGAATTGTGATTTTCTTTCTGTTTATTAGTTTCCTACATATAGAAGCAGAATCCAGAATGAACTATAACCGTGAATTAGATGAGATTGATGTTGGGTTTTCACATGATAGTTTAAGGTGTCGGCCCGACGCAAACTTTCTCATTGGAAGGACGAGCATGTACTAACCAAGAGAGGTGCATCGAAACCAGCATTTCGAAGTCAATTCTGATATATGTTCACTGCACCTTAGGCACAAAAAATTGGTTTATATTGTTCAAATACATAAATTACAAGAAGAAATTAAATATAGATCCATTGCATTTTATTGAAAAATTGGTTGTAATATTTCTAAAGATGATATGGCGTTTCGCAATAAACAATCCGAAATAGCAAAAATAAAGTTATAATCGGTAAATATTTCTTCCGCTGTGAATTTAAACCGCATAAAAAAACATTTTAAAATATTAATAAGATCTTTTTTAAAAGGAGATATATTTTTTATAATTTTTTCTTTGAGCAATTTAAGTGCAATATCTTTGTTGATATTTTCAGGATCAAATTTATCGTTTTTGTTGTGGTTTTGCGTAAAATTATTTTCTTTCTTACAATGTTCAAGCACTTCTTTGCAGCAATATTTAAGGTATGAAAAAACAGCGGTTAAGCTTTTTTATGCTTTTGTTTTGATTTTCTCAATTTCTTCTTGATTGCTTGTTTTATTATACTCGTTACACATTCCATCAATCACAGTAGAAATAAGTTTTTCTACTGAATTCTTTGCGTCTTCTTGTTTAAAGTTATCGATTTGCAAATAGAATTCAAAACTTATACGAATAAAAGTTTGAATAATTTTACAAAAATCTAGTAAATCCTCTATTTTCTTGTTTTTTACAATATTATTCATTTTCTCTCTTAAAATATCATCAACATTGCTACCCAAATTTGTTTTTTGCTTACAAAAAGTATGAAAAAGCTTATTTGCAGAATCATAAGTGATTTTTACGAAATTTGCAATATTATTCAATTTAATGGCAAGAAATTGAATTCCTAATGTATCTAACGCTTTAGAAAAATATTCTTGCAATTTATTTCGATGAGTTTTATACATAATAAATATCAACAAAGCCAGTATAGGATTTTTTTTTGATTTATCTGAAATCTTCGAACAGCTTTCGTAGCATTCAAAATCATAGTAGGATATTTTCGTAAAGCTGTAGTTTAGTATTTTCAACTGGTTTTCTTCTATATGCTGATCAATCAATAGAAAACCCAATTTCATTTTTATAGTTTTATGATTGTAATTTTTGATATATTTCGAAAACAAATAATATAACCCGTTTCACTTATACAAAAGCAACCCAATTTCTGAAAATATATTTGACTTGTATTGCTTACGTAACTTTTTAAGTGTATTAAAATCAAAGAAATATGATAACTGTATATATTTTATGCCATCTAAAATTTCAATACAATCACATGTCGATTTGGATCCTTTTGAGCAGTTGCTATACGACATAAAAGTCCCAATATTTCCCCACAAATGTCGCTTTTTTTTGAACAAATACACAGAGGAGGTCTAACTTGATCTTCATCATATACACCGAAAATAGTAATTACATGTGTCAAACCAGAACATTTTTCTAAAATCAAAGCTCCTTGTTTAGAATTTATAAATTTCTCAAAATCTTTCTGAAAAATATCTTTTGTTTTTTTGTACTATAAATGCAATATGAAATATATAGTGCGAGAAATAAAAAAATTCCCCCGAAAATTAGAATTCTCCGAAGTATTTTGTTATTCATAAAAGATTCCGTCTAAAATTTATTTATATTTCTTTGATTAAAAAAAAACTAATCATTTATTTATTTATTAAAAAAAATATTACATGCATATTTCAATCAAAATATAATTTGAGTGGCTCTCATGGTTATTAATTTATAAACCCTTTTATGAGCTAATATTCCCTTTTTAATGAGCGACCAATTATTTTGAATTCACGTAGAAATTGAGAAAACGCATTACTGTTTTAATCTTTTGAAAAATTGATGTAAATAGGAGGTTAAAGAAGAAAATGATTTTGTTTTCCATATGTGATAAATAATTTTTTTTCTACGACCAATCAGAGATTTTTTAAATAAAAAATAATTGTTAGAATTCATCAAACCCACTTCTAGTCATTCTTTATTTATAATAAATTATAACCAACTCATAACTCTATAAGTAATGTAAATTTTACATTTTTTTATTAAAAACCAATTTTTTAGCTCGTTGTAACCAATTTATGTTACATTCGGAAAAAAAATAAATCCGAAGATTAGATTTATCTTCATATAATTCATTATCCATGTTATAATTTTTTAATATTTTTCTTGTGGCCTCTACAGCCTCTTCTTTTCTGGTACTGTTATAGTTTTTTTCTCTCGTATTTGCATTTATAGGTACCTTTAAGTAAATTACTAATAAGAATTCAAGATACTCTTAAATTCGCATATTCCGTTTCTTCTGTTTTATTGGATTTAAAATTTTTAGAGCGGCAGCTCATTAAATCATTTTTTTCATTCAAATTTACAATCCGTTTAACTCGTATTGTGCTTTTTTTGCTTTAAGATGTTTTTGATTTTTTCTTGTCATGAGAAGCTTTTTCTATCTGTTTGGATGTATTTATTTATCTAATAATCATATATTTCTTAGTTAGCTACACTTAAACTTAAATTTTATACGGTATAAAATTCTAGGAACTATTCGATCTAAAAAATTACTCTAAGATTGTGATTTGAATATAAATAAATTGCACTGTAAAAAGGCTTCAAGACACCAATTCAGTTTTACTATTGTTTAAGTACCTGTAAAAATAATTACAAAAAAAATTTGGTAAAATTGGCTTAAATCAATGCTTGCTTTGAAGATGTAAATAAAAAGTTTTATTATCGATTAATAACTCACTATATTAGTTAATCACTATAAAAATAATCTCAACCCGAGTTATACGACTCCTCTGCCATTAATCAAATTCTAGAGGCTTAAAAAAATTAATCTGCAAATATTGGCGTAAAAAAATAGCAAGCGGACCAAAAAACCTTTTGTAAGACTTTATACTATCTTCAGCCAAACTGAAAAAATAAAATTTCCAAAAATAAGAGAATCAAAAAGCTTTTTCTCGAAGAGCACAGTGAATTCGACTATGCAACGTTTTAAAAAACCATTTCCAAAAAGAACAAATCTTGTCTTCTAGTTAAAGAATATATTAATATATGCTATAAATAAGTGAAAGTTAAAAAATTTCATAGATTATAATTATTTAGTCCGTAGTGGAATATTGAAAGAGCTTAATTTTTCATATTTTAGCTCAAAACAACACGTTTCATTCTATTTTGATGATATATGATCTTATGACGTTAAAAATGTATAATATTGTGTCGACATACGAAGGTTATCAATGCTTGTCATTTATGCAATATGAGCCACTTCTGGTTTTAACAGGAAATAGGTGTTTGCAAACCATCGAGATTGATTAGAAATCTCTACGAAGGTACAATAAATAAAACACAAATATAGAGTATTTTTAATTATTATTACTTTCGAAATATATGTTGGCAGTTTAAATGCTAAAAATTCTGTCAGGCACGTTGCGGATTACCTTCGCGAACAGTTTCACAAATAATTAACACCTAAAATGCGCGCATTCTAATAGTAAAAAAGATTTTATACTAGAAATTTGCCAGACCCATGTGTTAGGGCTCTTATGGAACCGGTATATTGTGGTCGCAAAAATCCGCAGACCCAAGTGTAAATTAAATGAGAAAATCAAACAAACATACCAGTTTTAGCCGAAAAATACATAAATAAGCCAGCTGAAGTAAAGGTTTATATATTTGATGAAGTGATATACAAATACAATATTATCCGACACAATGCATGTGATTGCTATCTTATGTGTGTTTTAAGACTTGAAATTGGTTTTAACAAGCGAATTATTTGAAAACGGATGGAATATAAATCGATTATGATAAAATAAGAGTATGTCTGTTGATATATTTGTTGACTGCAACATATATCTCGGGTAAGTATAATTGTCTGTAATAATAAATTTTTGATGGAGTAGAATTTGGTATCTGGTTCATTATTGGAAGCTTAATATGGCTTTAAAACATTCAAAACGGGGCGAGGGAATGTGATAAAGTTGAATCGGTCGTCGAGACATATAGAGCTAGGTACCCTTATAAAATGAAAAGATTATCTGTTATTTTAAACAAAATGAAGTCTTTTCCTTAAGATCATAGATTCTTTGCAAAAAGTTTTGTTACAAATATAAATGGCAAGAAGACAAAATTGTAAGGGAGGATAACCACATTGAAAAATATCTGCTTAGTAATGAGCTTCTAGAATTAGTGGGAAATTATTGTTGCGATTTTGGTGGGATATTAATCTCGGTGGATCTATAGGCCAATCCCCTATAATTCAGAGTTATACCGATACAAAGAAACAAATGGGAAATTTTCATTTGTTCATCCTCGATACCGAGAGGTAAAAGAGAACTGGAATAAGTAAGAAGACAAAATTCGAAGTGTTTCCGAGCATGATATTTAGCCTTTCGTTGGGAGTATTAGGAATTATATTTTTCGCGTTTAACTAAACAAGGAAAAGCGTTTGTAAAAAAAATCACAGGAAACGATAAAAAAGAAATTATGCATCAATAAAAAGTTCTGGTTTTCTTATTATCATTTATTTTGGTAGATTGTATTTGCATTTTCCCTTTTTTTGGTTTTATTATTATTTAAACCACTGATTTGGTTTCTTTTATAAGTTTTAGGCTTGTAAATCCTTTATGAGTATTCGAGACGGCATTTGTAAAAAATTATGAAAAGTCGTTTTTTAAAATACTAAAATACCAATAAATGCAGAAGTATACATTAACTCGCCAAAGTGCAAGATGACTGTCAAAACAATTGTTTTACTTCGATCAAGAGAATTTAAGTCAGTACCAAACGCCAAAAATAATTGAAAAACGGGATCAACGAATCTGATAAAAGACCTGAAATGCTTTAGGAACTAATACCTCTTTTAATAAAAGCTACGAACGTGGAAGGTAGGTGGTGCTAAAAAATCAAAAACAAAAAACATTACTGTTTTTTTAATGAAGAAGGACATTAGAAGAATCAACAATAAATATTAACGAAGTGTTAAATTTAGAAGAAAGTTTTTCGGTAATTAAGGGATAGAGAGAACCATTAAAAGAATAAAAACCCACGTTAAACTAGATAATTATTAAATATAGTAAGCTATATGGCCTCGTGCTATACCATTCGTTGCACTCCTTTTAATTTTCAATTAAACTTCCAAATAAATTCAAAACAGGATTAAAAGAACATGGAAAAAAGCAATTGAAAAATAACCTATTAATAAAAACATATCATTCTATTTTCATTCACTTGTAGGTCCTACCTTGCCTCAATATTTATGATTATAATAATATATTTTACGCCATGGAATACAACTCCCTTTTGTATTATACTAAAAGACCCCCTCAAAAAGTGCTTGAAGGGTAATACAAACAATATTGTAAATTAATTTGTTCTCTCGGTTTCTTTACGATACTCTCTTGTAAGATTACAGAAATTGAAGTTGGCACTACAATAAGAGAGTAAGAACGCAAATATTTTTATATCGTTCAATTTTTAAAAGATCTAATTAGTAGCTCGGAGACTGTTTTTTTAATGTTTTTGAAATTTTTCAAAGCTGAGAGAAGTGTCTTATATAGAGAAATGGTGAAAAAAAAAAGACCAAGACAAAATATCAAGTAAATAAAATAAAGAAATATAAAAAATTTCTAATAAATAATTTTATCTTTCCTTTTTTTAAATTTCGCCTTTTGATTAATCAATTTTCAAGTTCATTTGGGTATTATTTTATTTAGATCTCTGTTTAATTTACCAAAAAACGCTCGTTTTTGGCTAAAAAAAGGATAAATATAATTATTTTTATATGCTCCATCCACGGGCTCTAGAAATAGAAGATCTAGTAGATTCTCATCTTTATACAAGGTAAAATTCAGTAGAATAAACCAATGCTGTACTGTAATAGATTGCTAAAGCACGCAATAGGATATTTAAGTCTTTAGGGTGATAAATGTGAGGTATTTCACGGTATTTGGTATGATATATGCCACATTAAATAAAATATTTATATAAAATCAAACTGAGGTTCTAAAATAAATAATACAATTTTTAAGATAGAGAAATTACAAATTTATTGAGAAGTAGCTTATTTGTATAATTATATAAAATGCAAATAATTACACAATTTCACAACGGGTAATGAACCATATATTATAATAGAATATAATTCGTTCCTCGAGAATATATTTTTTGATTCTTGTTTAAATATTTTTTTTGATTTTATTTGAGACAAGAATAGTTTGAAATTTAAAAAAATTATTTTATTTACCAGTTATTTTTTTTTCGTTATGTTACTTCATTTTATCTTCTACGTGTTTAAATTATAAAGAAATTATTTTATTTACCACTTATTTTTTTTCGTTTTGTTACTTCATTTTATCTTCTACGTGTTTAAATTATAAAGAAAATATAAATAAAACAAAATACCGCTAAAATGATTTTTTATTTTCAATATATTTCTACAAGAAGTGGGAAATCAATATTTTTGGTATTTGAACAGTTTAGATACGTTTTTAATATTTTCGAAGGATTTCAAAGAGTTTCTATTGAATCGTCTTTAAAGTTATCAAAACTTACTGCTATATTTCTATGTGATACAAACAATGTCCCGCCAGCGGTTGCACTTCATTTAACTCTCTTATCAAATATTCCAGTTATATGTTCATCTAAACAAGAAATATTATTTAGGTTTTCAAAAAATATTTCTGACAGTGCTAAAAATCAAAAACTAGATTTTATTTGTTCTGATATATACGATGACGGTTTTTTAAAAGCCACAAAAATTTCATTTGATGATCAAAACACATATATCTTGCAATTACCCGAAATAAGAGGAAAGTTTTTGTTTGAAAAAATTAAAAAATATAAAATACCTCAAAATTTATATTCAAAATTGATTGAGAAAGGAAAAATCGTTTATCAGGAAAAAACATATTTTTCTAAAGATTTTTTAGAAGAAAGTGTTGTACCAAAGAATGTCTGTATTTTGTTTTGTAATAAAAATATTCAAAAATTCTATGAAAAAGTTATTGAGTTTAAGGTGGATATATTTATTTGCTTTTTTGAAGAAAGTTTAAAATATTTTATGAAACGAATAAATGGCGAGTTTTATTTGCTGAATGATAATTTTTTTGTTGAATTTCCTTCTTTTTACGATGCACAGCTTTCTTTAAATCAAATTGATAGAAATTTCTTACTTCCCGTTTTCTGTAAATCAAATTTAAAAATGAAAAAAAAATTAAAACAAATTTCACTTGAAAACCAAATGAAGACGGAATTAGATGAGAAAAAATTCCACACTAAATACCAATATGAACAAGATTTTGATTCTAATGCAAATGATAGAATAGAAAATACAAGAAAATTTAACGCAAATACAACATATTATCAAATTGAAAATAGATCTACCAAAGAAATTTTAGAATCTAATGATAAGCTTATTTTTCAGAAAAATAATTCGTATGAAGTTAAAAAAAACCCACAAATTAAATATAAAGAAGCAAAAAATGTACAAAGACCTCATTCCATTTTATTTTTAGGAACTGGATGTGCAATTCCAAGCAAATATAGAAATGTGAGTGCTATAATATTTGAATGTAAAAAATCAGCTTTTATTTTAGATTGTGGTGAGGATACATTATTTCAAATCATGAGAATTTATGAAAATTTAGATATTTTAAAAAAAATAAAAGCAATAATTATTTCTCACCCACATGCAGATCACTACTTGGGAATTATTTCGGTATTGCGAAAAATGAAAAATGTACTAATTTTTGGTCCTAAATTCTTATCAGATCTAATTGAGTTATATTTTGAAAAACATACTTTTGAGATTTTTGACATTGAAAATTTTTTTAATTCCTCATTAATCAGTTCTCCTTTCAAATCAGAAGAATTCGAATTGACGTTTTCAAGAGCGGATCACTGTAAAAATTCATATTCTGTGCGAATTTATACAGAATTTGGTTCTATATCTTATTCTGGTGACACCCGTCCAACAAAAGATTTTATATTTTTAAGCCAAAATGTCGATGTTATGATTCACGAGGCCACATTTGGCGAAGAAGAAAAGCATTTAGCATTAAGAACGAAGCATTCCACATTAGACGAAGCACTTGATGTATTTCGACAGTCGGGTGCTAAAAAGCTACTTTTGACACATTTCTCTAACAGAATACCCAAACACGTGGAATGTATTGGTATAAATTCAATTATCTGTTTCGATTTTTATAGACACATAATTAACGAAGATAATAATAACGTGTCGCAAAAAGTCACAAAATTCTTTAAATCTTTAAAAAATCTGTAATTATTTATTAGCTTCCTATAGTTTTAATTTGCATATGAATTTTTATTGATTATATTAAATCCATTTTTCATTCTTTATTACAAATTTTTCAATATTGTATAAATTTAGTTGCTAACTTTATTTCTTGAAATTTAAACTTAGAAAAGAATGATTATTCGGTAACTTAATCAGTAAATAGTTCGAATTCGAAAATTATTTGTCTATTATACGTAAAGCTATATATTTCATAATTCAATATAGAACTATATCTTAATTCATGTTGAATCTTAATTCTTTCATATTTCTATATTCTAGATAAACTAGATATTAATATATAAACAGTCTTTTGAGGCAGTTATCAATCGTATACAGAAAAGATGGTTAAATATATATTTAAAAGCAAAAAAATATATTTTTTGTACAAAAAAACTTCTTTAATAGATCTTATTACTTACTTATTCCGTTTCTATTTTACCTCTCAATGTGGAAGATGAACAAATGGAAGATTTCAGGTGTTTTTTTATCTGCTATAACCGGGGATTATAGGTAATTGGCCTATAGATCCAGGGTGGTTTATATTTCACAAAATGCCAACAATGATTTTCAAACACTCATTGCCACGCAGATGGTTTTTAATGTGATTATCCACCTTCTTCAATTGATTATAAAGATATATTCTAAATAAATGATCTATATTTTGAAGCTTTATGTCTAGTTTGAAATTAAATTCTTATTTAATTATATAATTAAAGTATTTATATGGTACAAAGTTTGGAATCCGTGATGTCTTAAATGCCTTCTATAGTCTTCGTATTCGAATCTACTCGTCGATGAAATAAAATCTTTAGAGTTAATAACAACATAATAATTCAATACTTTACTTAAAAAAAGACTTCTTGCTCGAAATAAAATTTTTTTTACATTACTCAATGTTTTGAAATTTAAACGAATTCAAAATAAGTTATTCGGTAAGATACTTTGAAAAATGCTTCTTAAGAAAATTCGAGTTCAAAATGATTAAATCGTAGAGATCTAAAGAAAAAAACATATTAATTCCTCGTTTTTTATATTGCTACGAAATGAATACTAAAAATTCAACAAAAATATTTTAATTTATACCAGTCAACTATAGATATTTGGTTTTTATAAAAGTTTTAACCGTTCAAAATATGGCCTGAGCTTATGATCAAAAATAATTTATACTAAAAAAATCAAACTTACCAGTTTATTATCTAACTAAGTAGAAAATTTGAATTAAATTTATTTGCTTTATGGAAATTAAAGAAGTGAATTGGCTTGTTTAGGCATACTTAGTATAAACTTATTGCTGTAAAACACTAATTTAAGCAGTTCTTTTCGTAAAATTAATTTTATAATATATTTTTTTTAATTATAGAGATTTCTGTTATGATTACGAAAAAAAAATAGTCAGTTGAAACAAATGTACTATATGAATTAATCCGCAGTTGATCATAATTACTAGGGTTGTGTTTTTCTTTTTCGAAAATATTTAGAATTTCAACTATTCAAAAGATTTCACAATTCACATAAAATCAAATGTTGAGAATTGTTTGGAAGCTAAAAATAGAATTTTAAATTCATGTTTGAAGAATCAGTTTAAATAAAAAAGTAAAGTTTTCGCAATAGTATAAAATATCAAGAAATACGATACTGGCTAAATATAAAAATCATTTATAATCATTAAAAACGATATATTTCTGTTATTTATACTAAAAGAATATTCTAATTCTTATTTTCGAAGCATTTCATCATCCCTATAAAAAACATAGAATGAAATACATAACTAATAGGTAATAGACTAATTTGGTATAAACTTTTTAGATGTAAAAACTTAAATTGCATAAAGGCTCTACAAAAGTTAAAAGAAATTAAATCAGAAAAGTTTGTTCGAAAAACCCTGCGTAGTTATTATGATACAATTTATGGAATATATAAATTTATATAAATCATACATATATTCAGATTTCAGACTAAAGAGAACAAAAACTACGACTATACTCGATATAACAAATTTAAAATTTGATACTCAAATAAAACTTTAAATAATACCAAAAAAAGATATCTTAAGGTTTAAAATGATGAATTTTTCAACAAATGAACTCGAACTTATTTCAAAAAAAGCTACTACACACTAACTAATTATAAAAATTTAAATCTACATGTTTTTATGAAGGTTTTCTATTCCATAAACAGTATTTGTTTTCGATTGCTTTTACAATTTAAGAATCAATGAAAATTTATTTTAAAACAAAAATAGCTTATATATTACTTCTGATGTGATTTACCGAGATCTATTTAAATGTATAAATAGATATTTCTTAGACAATAATATTGTTATTAATAATGATTATATACTGTCAAGTATATAGAGATAGTATCTTTCTAATAAGTTTTATGCATATAAGCCAATTTTTTGGAAAATCATAGATTTATAGCAAAATTTGACGTTTCTATTTATTAAAAAAGATAAATAGCAAAACATTACTGATAATCCGTAATAATTTATTTGAAGGTCTTTCGAATAAATAAACATATTGAATTTCAAAATTTCCCCACCATGCCGGGTGCGAAATTGGCTTAAAGTATTCCCTGCTTGTCGTAAGAGGCGACTAAAAGGGACTGATCCTCCATGTTGGGGTTGGCATAGGGCTAACAACGCACCTTTTAAAACTACCTGTTACGAAACCCATTATGTAAACAAACCCACTAGAAAAAGACCGTTGTAAGGTATTACTAAGAGAGACCAAGGCTTGCACAGGGTTGTAATGCTAAGGATGAATGAATGAATTTCAAAATAGTCGAAAAAGAACGAAACTACTTTCATACATTTTATAAAAATGTAAAAAATTTATTTTTTTTACTATTTTTGAGATTCATACTAATACTAAAAAACAAAAAAACTACAAAATATTTGGAAATATAGAAAAACAGAGAATATGCATTAAAATAACAGAGCTTATATAGCAATAGTCTTTGGATTAGAATAACAATTTAATATATTTAATAGCCATATTTATTCTTAAAAATATGGTTTATATATTTTTACATTTTTCTGAAAGTTCTTCTTGATCGAATTCAAGAACACTTAAATATTTAATAAACTTTTCTTCGGAAATATACGAGTTTTTATCAATTGTAGATTGAACGGGGTTGCCGTTATAAAGAATTTTAATATATTTCTTATCATGATTTTTCCATATTTCAATAGCCAATAAGGCACCGTATGATGGTTGAACTCTAGAATCTATACCTAACCCACTCATCAAAAAAGTTATAGATCCATCGTGAGCAGCAAAAATATGCATTTTTTCTTTTTCTTGTAAGATTTCTTTGATTCGTTTAGCGAATCTACCAAATACAAATCGCAATACACTTTCGTCTTGAAGTGTTTTTGATTGTGACTCCCACGTTTTTTCAGCCGAGGTCATATAATCTTTTATAGTATCAATATCACAGCTCAGTTCTTTGCAATTCACGGGTATTTTATTACAAATGTGTGTCTGATAATTATCAGAAATATTATGACCAGAATATTTCTTTTTATGATTCAAATATTCAGTTTTAACACTTTTATAAAATTCATCTTTTTCTTTTGAAATAATGGAAGACAAGTATCTACATTGCAATGGTATAAGAAGTGCATCTAGGCTCGATTTGGGTATTTCTACATCTAAATCTAAACTATTTCCTATCATACCATATAAAACACCATTTAAAGAGGTATGTGTTCTTTTTACATGAGTTGCTCTAAGCTTTAAACAATTATTCAAATCAGATGTGTTTTGACAAAGTTGTGAAAAATAATTGTTTCTGATAAAATAACCTAGTTTCGACATTTGATTGTAGCCTTTATATGTCAAATCACCATTTTCACAATTCATATATTTGAAATTAGAAATACTATGCGTGTTTAGAGAACTTTCACCTACGACACACTGTTCTCTTTTCCATGCACTATTATATGTTCTTGTTGGTGTTCTATCGCCATGTCTAAATACTAAAATCACTTTGTCTAATTCATATCCTGGTTCGTATTTAGAATACAAATAGTCGGATTCACAATATTTCTTAAATGCACTTAGTTTAGGTTCTGTATCAATATATCTATAATCTTCATGTGTACCTTCTTGTGCTTTAATTATTATTAAATTAAGCAATAAAATCCATATAGATGTAGCCTTTAATGTTTTGAAAGGTATTAAAAGCATTTTTCTCAAATATAAATCGATTTAGATTTAAATATTCCCTTATCAGTAAGTTTTAAAAACTATCAATCATATTTAATCTTGATAAAATGATTAAAGGCACCGAAAGACACTAACTAATATTTATGTATGGAAAATAAATGTTTTTTTAACATCTCTTGAACAAAATAGAAAGTATGTATAGAAATTAAATTTAATCGCATCACAATTTAGCAACAGAATAAAAAATAGGCGGATTTAAAACGCACATTATTTTACTCTAATATCAAATTAAACTATTTAAAATATTATTAAACAAACGTAATAAATCTAGATAAGCTAAATCGTACTTGTCTCGGTGTACAAACTATCAAGTGATTTGAATTTAAAAATAATTCACTGATATACCAATTCATTTGCTGCAAATTTACATGTTAATCAAAGTAACAAACTTTATTGTAACAAAAAATTATTAGGATGTTAAATTTAGTTAAAAAAATAGTCTGCACTTAAATATAATTTTTATAACCATAAATTTAGAATATGTATTTTTAATGAAATATGAGTTTAATTTATTAAAAAATGTATTTGCTGATTATTATTCATGACACCCAATTTAAATATCCAAATAATTAAATTAAACTATAAAATCTTCAAAATATGCTCAAGAAAATAATTAAAAATATAGAATTTGTCAAATACAATTTAAGAAATATTTAAATAATCGGAAATTATTATGTCAATCATAATAATACTTTTTATAGAAAACTTTTTATGATTAATGTATATTTCTGATTAATATCACACAAGAGAATAATAAGTTTATATTTTTTTGAATAGATATATATCTAAAGCGAAAAATAGATTAATAATATAATTACAGGAAATTAAACAGGTTATATTGCTGATTAATAGAAATAAAGAGTCCGGAACGCCAGGCATGCGTAAAAGCGGGTAAAGGGTAAGCAATAAAAAATGTATGTGTAAGTAAAATTTTTGCACAATATAATTCAAATCTAGAATGTGAGAAATTCAAATGAATCAGTATAATTATGTCGTTTTAAACATATATTTAGTTTATAATTAATTTATTCGATCCATAAATGATATTTAAATAAATTATAAATGAAACGTAATTGTAGTTAAGATTTATAATTCCTTTTCCGCAAATATCGATATTTTTTCTGGAGTAATACAGTTTGAGATTAATTAGATCGAACATGTATTATGAAACAAAATATGTATTGTTATCCCTACAAAAATCACAATTTCACCTAGAGATTCATGTTAGAAAAAGTATTTATAAAGACTGTTCGTTGAAAAATGGCTTCTTAGGTAAAATCTGCTGAAAAAAAACCACTAATAATTTAATTGGAGCAAAATACTAGTTGTTTGCTAGATATGAAACCAAAATGATGTTTATAATTTTAAATTTTATAACAGATTAGTTCAATATTTTATAATATATTTTTTGGAATAAGCAAAATGTTAAGATCTCTTCATACGATAAAATGCAGTTACATTTTAATCATAAACCCATTTTTTTGATCATAGAGACATGCGACACAACAACTCTTCGGGATTATACATAAAAAACCTATAATATAATTAAAGATATTTTATTGTCTCGAATGTTTCTAATTTTGAATCAAATTGAGCCTTTTAACTGGTTTTTATAAAAGTAATAGAAAATCAACCGTATTAAAACATGTATAACGGGTATATAAAATATTTATTTAGATCTTTATATACTTAAAAAAATAAGCGATGATAAGCAGATTATATAAAAAGGTAATTGATCTGTCAAAATTTTTGTTCGAAATTCACTGATCTTAAATTTATTTTTTACATAAGAACCTATTGTTTTGGTTTATTTTATTTTCAAGATCAGAACTCTCTTAAAAAAATTAAAATATTGTATATTGATTGTCTTTTGAAAAAATACACATTTAAAGAATGTGTTTAAAACATTTCTAGTATTTCGTGCGAGAAGTTAAGATTGGATTCATAACATTTGAAAGAAAAGCGAATTTTGGTCATATAAGATGCTGATATTTTAGAAAAACTTCGTATATATCATTATTTGGTTAAATGACATACAGTTAAATCGTGTTATACTAAGATATTCATTACGATCTAAAAATGCAAAGAAAATATCAGATAAAAAAAATTCTGACAAAAACAGAAATAAAATTATCCATAATACAATAAAGAAGTATATTATAATCTTACCCAATAAAAGATTGTATTTAACGTGGTTTAAGCATCGATATAACAAATATTAACCTTAATATCGATCGTTTTAGATAATTTAATCTGACTTACTTAGTAGCTTTACAGCGTATTAAAAGCCTTAGCCTCGTTTACTATAAACTTCCACCTATCACGATCAAGCGCCATTCTTTTCAATTCGTCCATATCAAAGTTACTGTAATCTTTTTAACTTCATATAACTATTTAGTTTTTGGTGCGGCCAGAAAATCTTCGACTTTCGGAATAAAACTTGATCCCTAAATGTGAGTATTTTAAATTTATATTGAATTTAGGAACAAAAAGCAACGAAAGTTGTATTTTTAAAATCTTTCAGAATAAAATCGACTAAAAAATTACTTCTACCTACTCACACGTCAAGCAGAATCGACTTGTTGTATTCTCTGCTTGGCGTAAGAGGCGACTAAAAGGTATTGGTCTTCCTGGTTGGGGTTAGGGATAGGGCGGACTACCCATTGATTAAAACCATTTTGTTACGAAACCCAAAAAAGTAAACGAACAACCCACTGAAAAGAGACAGGTAGGCTTCATTACTGAAAGAAGCCAAGGCTTGTACAGAGCTGTAGTTTCGAGAATGAATGAATGAACAAATTACTTCTAAAGAACTATAAATTCAAATAAACAAAAAAACGATTCTCTAAAATTTCGAAACCAATTCCTAGTTAAAAAAATTCCGGTTCACAAAAATTCTTCCTTTTTTTCATATATTATTTTCTATTATATCAAATTTTTTATTATTCACAAAAAATCTGTTAAAATAAAAGAAATTAAAAATCTATTATTTGATATATTCCGAGTCAAATTTTTATATGGAAAAACCAATACTTTATATTGTAATTACATAATTACTGAATTATTTTTTACATATTAGTATGAAACGGCGTCTTAAAATAAACGATTGAAATGTGAAATTTGTTTTAGTAATATCAATCATGATTTAATAACTGATGTATGTTTAAATATAATTTTTCAAACCATAAAAATCATAAATGTATTACCGTAAATTTAAAGAAGTTTGGTCTCGAAATTTATATATATATTCTAAAAAAATTAAGGATTCAAATCATTTCAAACAGTTTATAATTTTTTTATTCATAAGCTAAAAATCATTTTTTGCAAAAATGACATTTTGTATTTTTGTTTCATAAAAAACCAATACGATTTTTTCAAATATTTATAGAAGTAAGTCTATTTAAAAATCTATAAATACTTCATCTATATTTGTAAATTCATTCTATAAAACAAATTCTAAATATTTTTTTTAAACTCTAAAAATCGGTTTTTAATAAATATTTTCAATATTAATGAATTTTAATTATTAAATTATATAAATAGGGCATTTCTTATCTTTTATCATTTTTATTACCACGTAATTTATCTGTTACTTATCAATCACTAAACATGGCTTCTGATTTGTTCTAAAATCTTTTAAAACAATTTTTTACTCGAAATCTTATCAATATAAGAAAAATCGATAAATTGAATTAACTCCTTTACTCCTTTTAGAAAAAAAACAATTTAAGAATTAAGACGAAGGAATAAGATTGTTAATAAAAATGATTATAAATATACACGAAGAAGCAGCAAAGAAAAAAGAAATTTGGATCAAAGTTCAAAACTATATTGTTGTAATATTCCGAGATAAGCTTATATTGGAAAAGATATCATTAATCCTTCATAAAAGCAAGACAAAATTAAGTGTAATTTTAAGTGCAATATATTATTTTAAGAAGGTTAGAAGAAGATATGCTTTATATCTTAAGAGATTGGATAATCTTGTTACATGTAATGTAACTAAGTATTTGGTAGGTAAGAAACGCCAGGTTGCGCTCCAAGCAACGGAAAATGATTTTAATTTATTTGTAATTAGTATTATTATAGCATGTAAACATCTCTTAGATACTGTTTATACAAATTATTGCTGGGCAGAAGTGAGCGGAATACCTATAAGTAATCTTAATGCATATGAACGTACTATACTTGATATCTTAGATTATAGAACACATATACCAAATCAATCGTTTTACAATATAGTTGATGAATTTGAAAAAATTACAGGAAATGTCACAATTGATAGAACTTCACCAACAAAGAAAACATCTACACTCAAATGTGTTTTGAGTTGTATTACCACAAAGTTAACATGTATAAATTTCTAAAATAAATTTATCGTTTTTTAATGACACTAAATTTTGACAATTATCACAATATCTTTAAAATTTATATAATTTTTATCTATATATATGATATGTTACCCAATTAAAATTTATTTTTCGGTTTCGTAATGTTTTCTGTCTAATTCTTTATCGAGATCATGTTTCGTAATTTATTTCTAATTATAAATTTGATTTATTCAAAATTTTACACGGTAGATTGATGATGAAACTAAATTTCGCCTAAAAAGCCAACTTCATGTTTTCTTGAGAGGTATTTTTTAAAAAAATATCTCAAGTCAATTTCTTAAAACACAGTCGAAACTATATTATTCAAAACAACTCAAGATTTGTCTATAAAATTAATAAGTATACATTTCTATTTAAAAACAAAACATTTTTTCTGTAAATAACACAGATTTTTTCACTATTTAAAATACATTAATCAAAATTTATTTGTTGCATCTCTTAGTTCGTTTTTATAGTTTAATATAATTAATTATACTTTCTAATTTATAATCAGTAAAAATACTACCCACGTTGTTTGAAAGTATATCCAAGATATATTGAGATTAATCAACCATTATCAGTCTCTTATAGAATATAATAAAAAGTAGACTCTTTTAATGTGGAGTTTTGGTAGTATTCCTATATTTTTTTAACCTTTACTTCGGATTTTTTTTATCTAAAATTATAATTAGCTTGTCAAACCGATGGTAAAGTCATTTCACTTTTAAAATTATAAAATATTTTTTCATTTGAAATTTTGTTGCTTTTTTATTGCCCGATACTTGCTACTATAGCAAGCCGTCTTGAATACATCTGTGTATTTTTCAGTGCCTTCCTACGAATATATTTAAGGACTAAAAAATATACTTTTGAATTATTTTTTTCTTTTCGAAAATATTTATTAATAAGAATATTTTTAGTTCAATTATGGTCTAATGTTATTGATATTAAAAAAATTAGAAAACCAGATGTTTTAAGGGTATATTTTAGTGCTTTTGGTTCAAAATCATATATAATTCGTTGTTATACCAAAGGTGGAGAGAGGATAACCACATCAAAAACTATGTGGTTGTCAATGACTGTGTGAAATTATGTGAAAATATTTGTTCATATTTTGGTGGGATATAAACCACATTGGATCTATAGGCCGATTCCCTATAATCCCGAGTAACAACAGATTAAAAGAAACGATTAGAAAATTTCCAATTGTTCATCCTCGACACCGAGAGGTAAAAGAGGAATGGAATGGAAAAGCAAGTAATTATAGTATTAAATTTATAGATTTTTTGCAAATTTCCAACAAAAATATACCAGGTTTTGGCTTTTTTATGTGAAAAAATGCTTCTTTTTTTGAAGAAATGATGCCAAATTTCATGGCATCTTTGTTTATTTTTATCAATTTTAATGAGTTTAGTTGAGTCAAGAAATCATACTCTTTAAAACAAGTAGATTCTTAATTAAAGTTAATTATATCTAAACCTTTCTCGTTTGTATTTTTTTGCATATCAAATGTACAAAATATTTGGAAAATATTATCAATGTTTATAAAGCAACCAAAAACATAATAAACTTCGATTGGTTTTACACAAAATATTACATAAACGTCGAAAAAAAATCAAAGTTAGAATTTTGATCTTATAAAATCTAACATACATATGTATATGTTTTTTTTAAAAAAATTTTAACACCGTAATCAGAGCGCCTATCTTTGCAAAAATATGCATTATTGGATTTTATTAAAATATCTTCTTCCTTTAATTGTGCTAAATTACTACTGATAATTTAAATGAAGAACTACTTTAGTCCAAACATCCTCAACACGGTATGTCTTTAAGCATATAATAAAAATTCAGATGCATTCATATATCAAAAATTTCACTTTGTTTTACTGTAAATCGGTTATAAAATAGAATAGAGTAAAAGAACTCATTGGATATATATAAAGACTTATAAAAATTTAAATTTAGAATATTTTGTCATTTTCTCTAAAGAAAATAATTTTTTATACCTTTATTCAGACTGATGTATAAATTAGACTCGACTATAAATTAGATTGAGTTTTAATATTTAATCAGAGCTTTATTTGTCTCTTTCTAATTAAAAAAAATAACTCTTTCAATTTAGAAAATCCTAAATATTAATAATAATAGATATTATATTTCGATTCTATTTTTGATCTCAGGAACTATAAAAATACATTTAAAATATATCAAAGAAAGTGACTTATATTTTTTAAGCTAATATTCGATTTCAGCTAATTTTTTTCTGAAACAATTTTTTTTTAAAAAAGTCTGATTTTCTAGATATTTGTGAAATAATCTTATATATTGTAGATATAGTATGTTAAATCTCTGATGTTAGAAGCTGTGTGCCTTTTTAACGCATAATTCTAGATCAAATAAAAAAGGCTGACTTTTTAAAAGCCGATTAAGAATTGTAAATTTTAATTTTTAATGATGGAAATTTTTTTAAAGATCGATTTTTTGTACTTAACAATTTTTTTACGTATTCCAAATTCGAAAAAAAAAATATTTTTTATCTGTCTATAAAATAAAAAACGCATATATTAGAGATATATAAAATCCAAAGGTATTAAAATCAATTCAAAATATTTTTGAAGCTAATTCATTTTTTTATTTTTTGCTCTATCATTTATTTTAGTATCTCATCATTTTTATTTTTATTTTTATCATATTTTAAATTCTTTTTCATGACTTGAACCAGCTCTAGGCTTATCATACATAACTGCTTCCCAAAACACAATCGAAATCCCTTAAGATACGTACGGCTCAAATGGTATAATCTACAACGTGTGTAAAACTAGGTTAAATATGAGGGTGCTTCTCGGTGTTAGTTGATGTTTTTAGTTTAAATTCATCGTTCATCGACACCAGCCTTAGGCTCACCCAAGACGATGCGGCCTTTCTAATTACTATACAATTTCCAATGGAAAAAAAACTTCATGTAAGATATATCTCTTTTTGTTATCTTAGGTTAATCTAGAAGTTAAAATTCCATATCCAACTTGTATGATTTGCTAATTACAATTTTTGGCTTTTTAAATGATAGGCTATTCTATTTCTGATGTTTTAAGTCTTATAAACTGGGTGAATATTCATATGGTTAACTGTTTGTACATGGAAATTCCCTAAAACTTCGATCGTGATTTACAATTTAGTTACATTAAAAATACAAACTAGGTTTGTAGAAAAGGTTTCATTTTTGTAGATCTGCTTCTTTTTGTGCAAATCTCACCGGAAAAACCAGAATTTAGAATCGCTTTCTGCTCTCCAAAAACCAAAGCGATGATTTTCTATATCAACATAACTTATTTATTACAGGCAAATGGTGCTTATTGTGGTTATTCTTTCCTCCATCAGCCATGGTTGCATAATAGTATAATAGAATATGACGAAAGTTTTTGATAACTCTTGCAATTCTTTATAATTAATTAATGAATAGGTTGCTTAAGGAATAAATGAAAATATTCTAAGGCTATAAAGCAAGATCACTTTATATTAATTAATTTTATCAATAATTCTGACTATTTGAAGACATTTTAATCTCATCAAATTTAATTTAAGGGTTTTTATCGGAAATCAAAAAATATTTTTAAATTAGTTAATGAAAGAAATATGTGCCGCTATGTCCAAATATCAGCTTTTCTGGATAAATAAAGAAACTAATATCAAAAAGCTATACCCGTATATATACTTTATGTCAATAATGTTTCACAGAATATTATCTTCTACAAAAGTAAACTTCTTTATTATAAATGAAGAAAATAGTATACCATGTTTAATAGATAGCGATTTGAATTTGGAAATGATCTTCTTAGAAAATAAGTCAGTGGTATTTATTGGTAAAGAAGATAAGATTACTCTTTATAAAAATAACATTTTACGATATGAATCCTCTCTTTTTCAACCTAAATATTACAATCCAAATATCCTAATTTTAAATTATGAAAATAATATGTTACTAAACTCAAAACTTATTAGGAAACTGTTCGATTCTAAAAATACAAGTGTAAGAATTTTTTTAAAGAATGTTTCTTATTCATCAGTACTTCTATTTTTAAAATTAATAGATAATTTAGATAACATAGTTGGCCAAATAAATATTAAAGATTTTTTAGATATATTAATGATCATTACAGTCTTAGATATAGAAAAGAGTAAACGAAGAGATTGTTTTTTTCAAGCATTGCTAAGAAATGTTATGTTTGAAATGCAAAATCCAAATTTAACTTTCAATTTCGAAGAATATTTTGAAACTTGTGCATATAATATTACAAAGTCTATATTTATAGATTTATGGATAAGTTTCATAAACTTTGTATTATTTAATGATAAAACTGCACAAAGATTTATTGTTTTGGCAGAAAATACAGATTTAGTGTTTAAAAATGTCGAACTATTTTCTAATACATATATTTCGACTGGAAAAGATTCGAATGACAAAATTTATATAAGATTAGATCATATTAGTCTTGAAAAAATGTTTAAAATAGTGCCAATAAGATACCAAATTAATACATTGATATTTCTATTCAAAATCACCAATTTAGATATTCTCTATTTTGTTTTAAACACTGATGAAGCTTCGGAAAAGGCGGCATTACTTTTTTCAGATATTACATTTCATACTGAAAAGCTGTATATTGGTTCCTTAAACTATGTCGATAAATTATTCTTTACTAAGAAAGTTGATGTTTTCTCTAAAAAATGTAAAGTCTTGAAAATATTTAAAAGCGAATCTAGCTATAATGCTGCACAACTAAAAAAATTATTAGGTTTATGTAAAAATATGACTAAGATTACTCTTAAGATGGATTCGCTTGATTTTAAAAGGTTGAAAATTTTAGTAAGATTTTTAATCAAAAATCCGAATATAACATGCAAAGTTTTTTGTCAAATTTACGAACTTTTGCATACAAATGTTAGATTTTTGCAGACGATTCCTCGAAACTTTAAAATATATGCTGGAAAATTCCAAATAGAAAAATCTGATGCCGAACTTCCTATTGAATGTTTACCATTTATGCATTATTATTGTTCTTTTTATAATCATGATGTTGATACAATATTTCCCCGAAAATTTATTAATTTAGAATGCTGGAATTTCAAGGTTTTCGAATTAGACTTTGGATATAATACCTCGCCTTTTGAAATTGATGATTCAATTTTTTCTTCATTAAGATGTATGCACACTATTAAATATATATATTTTAAATATATTGCTATCAATGATAAATTATTGCTTTATATTTTAGAATCTAAGATTATTACGTCAGTTTCGGTTTCAAAATTTTCTTGTTCCTACAATTTAAACTTTCTTCGCAAATGTGAAACAAAAAATCAAAAGTTGAAATATTTTTCTCTAAAAAATTCTCTATCGTATGTTGATTCAGATTTATGCTCGTATATGAAAAGACTTGGATCTGTTGCAAGTTTAAAATTCCGAGATATAGATATGTTCCGTTGTTATACATTTAATTTAAAAAAATTATATGAATACATTTCTGCTAAATTGAAAACTGAAACAAAAAAAATATGTTTAAAATGTATAGAAATTCAGACCGCTTCAAATGATGATCATTCAGTGGATTATTTAAATATATTATCTGAGGTTTACGAGTTTTCAAAGCTTTGGAAGATTATATATAATGTCGGTATGATTAGAGAAATTGAATATCATATTTTTAATGAAATGAAAGCTCTAAAATATTTAAGCATATATTCTAGACACAAATGGGGCTTTATTAATTTTAAAAAACTATTTAATGTCGAAATGTTTAAAACCACAATTTTTTTAACGATTCAAACCGATATTATCAAAAAAGAAGATATAGAAGTTTTTAAAAAATTTAAAAATCTAGGAATTTTGGCGCTGGTGTGTCAAAATATCGACTATGAGACTGTTAATAGCATCAAAAGAAACGATTTTAAAACGACAAAGCTCATTATTAGAAAACCTGATAGGCCTAATAGATCAAATGAAATTAACAATTATCTCGATTCCGAATTTAATACAGACTTTCCATGAGTAAAGTAAAAAATAAAAGTAAATAAATTAAAAGTTTTTAAATATGAATCATAAAATTATATTTAAACTTCAAATCTTTATGTTATTACTTTTTTAATTATAGCCGGGCGTTTCCCTACGGAAAAAACTGAATAAAAGCTTGCAGAAACTTTCGCTATATTTTATAAGTTTCAGACATATTTATTCCAAATTAAGGAGGTTCGAAGTCTATTGAATAGCTTATTATAAAAATTATAGCTTAAGAATTGTATATCTAAATTAATACTTTCTAAATTTGGTATATTGATCTAATAACATATTGTTTTTTTTTGTCTTTACTTGTTGTTTTCACCGTCTTCTCCTCGTTTTTTTCATGTTTTTATATTTGCCTCTTTTTTTCGTTTAGCTCAAGATTTTTTTCAGAGCGTTAATCTACACTTTGTATTTGAAAAATTTTAGTATTTGTTTGCATTAAGCCTCTTTCTTCATTAGCAGGTATATGCAGAAGGGTGAATGTGTTGCTTCATCTCTATTTTCCTTTATGCAAACACGTGATGCGTTCTCCTCCTCATATCGACATTTAGTCTTGAAATAAATGGTATTTTTCATTTTTTCTAGTAGTATCGAAAGTATATACCCATGGTCTGATCGGTAGCAGATGCTTGAATTTTTTTAACCTAAAATATATTATATTTTATTTTCAAATGAATTCCTACATTTATCATTGAGATAAATATGAAACAGAGGAATTTATTTAGAGTTAAATTAAAAACGGATTAACCTGCGCAAATACATCTAATAATAAATAATATTTTTTTTGATAAAATTATGAGTTAAGATGGTATGCGACACTTCCATAGTTTCCACTACCTCTTTAACGCCTTTCAATTTCTCTAGCAATTTAAATATTTGTTTTAATCTATTTTAAGTTCCTCTGGTGTGCTCTTTGAAGAATAAAATATGTTTTATTATGTGTTTTGTGTGTATTTAACAATCATGCTCTTTATTTGTTTGTATTGAAAAGGTATTAAATCTTCATGTATCCCAACCTTTTTGATATCATTCATAGTAACCCGATAACTCACTTTCATCGGGTTTGGGTCCAAACTCAAGTCCTCCTCTTGAATTCAAAGGAAATTGTTTGGCTTTTTTTGTGTACCATCGAATAAATTTATGCTTCTATATCAGTGGTTCTTAAGCTTTTAATTGAGTCTACATCTAAGAATCTGAAAATATGTCACCGCACCTCAATGAAAAATTAATTTAATGTTTTGCAAATTTGTATTCTATATAAAAAATTTCACATACCTATCATATACCAAAAAATGAATTTAATAATAAGTATTTTGTCGCTGCCTTTTTCGTATAATATTTGTAAAGCAAGTCTCTTTGTTTGAAAAGTACAGCGTAGGCCATGACTTGCCTCATAGAGGATTCTCGCTTTGGTTTTTATACGCAAAACCGAGAACACCCATTCCACATAATTAGCTAGTAGCAAATTTTAGAAGTTATACATCTCTTCCCTTGCCCACTGTAAATAAATACCTAACTATGTAAACCCGATTATTTCTAATTCTAACTGTTCGAATTCTATTTGAATGTATAAATTGTCCCGTATTTCAATAATTTTTTTTAAATCACCATCATGCATCGAATTTGAGCTATAAAGAAATGAATATCATGTTCCATTTTGAGTTTTTATAATATTTCTAGTATAAAAACATCCCTGAATGATTCACTCGATGATTTTTAATGCAGTGATATTTCGGGTATAAAGTATTTTTTTAATTTTTAACAAAATAAAATCAAGCAAAGAAAAGATTACAAAATCCCTGATTTCATTTTGCTACCTTAAAATTTTAGATTTCCTGTAAATTTAGATAATTTTTCAATAGCTATAATAGTTGAAGAAGTCGGCCTATAGATATTTCTGATTGATTCTATTGGTATTTTATATTTGCTAGATTGATTGGTCTCGAAATAACATCTTTACTCTTAATATATTTTACTAAATCACAGGTTTGACTAGTCAGTTGCTAAATAATTTTTCGCATAATTCGAAAACTTAGCTAAGCATGCGGCTTTGAGAAAACGATCTTATTTCATCCTGATATAAAATTAAAGTAAGAGCAGCCACAATTTTTTAACAAGGGAAAAGCATAATGTAATGATTTAAAGCCACTCCAAGGGTTTTCCAAGAATGTTTATTGTAGTAATTAGGGTATATTGCAAATTTCGGGCAAAGTTTCTAAGGAAATGTACTATTATGTATCAAGCACTGGCTTATTCTGAATTGCTGTTATTCTCTTTTCATATAAGAAAAAATCTAGAATTTCCGCTTAAAATTCCTTGAGCCCTATCCGTGCATACTGTTCTAACACTTCGATGGCAATTTATGTTAAAAAAAATCTTTTGTTATATTAAAAACATAATTTCTCTCGAATTCAACTTCAGCGACTCACAAAATATAAATTTCTCTATCATTTTCTTTCCTTTGCATGCCGCATAAGTAATAGCCGTTTACTGCACTTATCATCATAAGATTACTCAACCAAATCGTATACTTATCTTAGTTGGACCAACCTTTATGATATTTATTATTCGTAGTAAAAAATATTTACTATGATCTTTAGTTCGCGTGCAAATTCTAACATTCGATCACAAAGCAGATGAATAATAATATGTGATTCGAAATTTCATAATTTTTTAGCTGTTATTAATCACTTGTTTTTTAATTATTTACGGATCGAGAGATTTATTTTCTTCAAACACACGAAATCTTCTTTGATAGATTGCTTATAATAGGATTCTGATTTCCTGACCTGAAAAATTTAAGAAGCATACCACCAAGATCTAATCGTGTCCTTGTTGGCTTTAAACTGTCCATGCTATGTGTACCTTTATCACCATGCAGATTGTTAAAATGCTCGAATTACTTTAATGGTTGAAATTGCTGTCTGAAAATATCTTGGAACACGAAATACATTGAGGTCATTTGCGTAACATAATTTTCTAGTGTACCATTAAATCCATAATCAGCATACATATGTTACGTTGGCTTTTTTGACATAGCTGGGTCCACCATAATCAATCAATTTCTTTTTTTTTAAATTAATTTAACTATCTAAAAACAACATAAATTATTTAACAACTTATTATTTACAATAGATTAGAAATTTTCAGGTTTGTATTATCACAATAATATCCCTTCGGCTTAAGTTACCGATCAATTGAGAATGTATACACCGGTGAGTATGTTTACAATCAGAATTATGAATGTGTAAACCTATTCGTCCCGAAAAGCTTGCTCGAATAACTTCGAAGAGGCAGAAATTTAGAAAAAATAGAGAGAAACAGAAAAAAGGGTTTAGATTTTTTTGCTTATATTCACTCAGATAAGAACGAGAAAGACTGTCTATGTGTCTGGAAATCATAGGTATAACGACGAAATATTATATCAAAATATTTCTTTACACTTTTCTTAGTCTTATTAAATTTGTATTTTTTGCAAAAAACCTATAATCCTAATTTCAGTATAAGCTTGTGCTTTGCCGGACGATCTCCCGGCATTCCCTGCTAAAAAAAGAATACCTTTTCGTACTCCTAGTCAAAACCATTGCTCATATTCATGAGTATATGAAGTTTATTGAGGCGCATCCTGGATTGGTCTTACATACTTTCCACGTAATTAAAAAAGGGAATTCTCGACATTCACTTATGAATATTTCAAAATAATTCTTAGCCAAAGTCTTTTGATTTAGAACGAAGCAAAAAGTACAGAGAAAACTCATCTGATAAAGATTCGGAGTTTTTTTAATATTATTAGAATGAAAAATGTTTGGTTAGAAATCTATTAAAACGAAGATATCCGATGTATTAATATTTCTTACAGAAAATTTAGATTATGTAATTTCTCAGATAGAAAAGCTAATTATAAAAGGAATCAAATCTGAGAAGCCCTGATTTTAACCAAAATTTGAATATGACCTTGATATTAAAATCTATTAGTTGAATCAATAGTTTGAAAATAGCGAGAATTTATATTTTAGTCTAGAAATTGAAGAAATTTGGCGAAACGAAAAGAGATTTTTTATATGCTCGAGAAAAAAAGTTGAAGGTTAGAGTAAGTTCGCGCGCTTTAACAGCCCTACATTATTTCAATTTAATTCAAAATTCTGATGAAAAGACATAAGTATTTAAATTTAAGTATATTTAGATTTAGATTTATATTTATACGTCACCAATATAATAATTTAGAATTCGATATCCTATTCATCAATGCCCGGTGAATAAATATAGATTACTTTATAAAGTGATAAGGTTAAAGATGGACTATTTTTCAGATGTATGCTGCTTATGGATCTGAAATAAAATCCATAGATATATCATTATAACCCAATCTATCTTAAAACCTTATTCATAAGGTTTCTTGGAATTTACCTGTTTCGAAACTAATAATGAAACTATACATCTCTATATTATTTGATTGCAATCTAAACACTCTTAGCCTTTATTAAGAAGACTTTGTTTGAGTTTCAAAATACTATCAAACCAATTTCTCATATTTCTTTCTTTATAATCAATTTATGCAGAGAAAATATAGATTATATTTAACGTGGGGTTGAAATTTGTACTAAAGTTCATCAATGACTTTAATTTTTTTAAATATAAACAGAAGACCTGGTATTTGCTTCTAAAAGACATAAAATGACCGGATTCAGAAACAAAAAATCTCCTATATATTAAAAACTTATCAAAATAACAAAAACGTGAGAACATAGAAGCGCTGAGATATTACTACAGCTGGGATATATATACAGAGGGCTAGCAAGCAACCTTATAAATACGCAAAACATCATATTATAGTAAAAATCCTACATGAAATGTATTTATTTGTAAAAGAAGCCAGATTCAAAGCTGTTAAAAATCTTATAAAATGCTGCTAAACCCAAAAAGCTCTAATTAAACTTAAATAATAAAATATAATGCATGGAAATCAAAATCTTAAAGAAAATAGCAAGAATATCTACAAATTAACTATTCTACTCATATTGTTTATGTTGTAACTTATAATGAGTAAAAAAAATTGGGAATATTTAAATTTGCCAAGAAAAATACCTAAAACTTCTTATACTAGATATAATGTCTTCTAAATAAAATAAGACAGCATGGCAGATAAAGTAGAAATTTTTGTTCAAAAAGAAGCATTTGGGCATTCTGAAGAAATCCATATAGGTTATAAATGTAATGGAGGTATATCGTTATCTAAGAAACTCACGGTCCTAACAAAATTTTAAAATTCAGAAATAAAAATGCTCTCAATGATTCTTTGAGACGTTAAAAACAAGTTTCAATTCAGAGTTAAAAAAAATTGTAACACTAGATTACATTCAAAATATCAGATCGGGAATAAATTAACAAGCCATATAGTTAAAGATTATCATATTCTAGTAATTAACCTGGATAGTCCTAACTCTTATTTGGATTGTGCAGTTAATACTGTTTTGATAAAAATGAGACAATGGTTGAGCAGACATATAAGGAATGTTTTTTTTCTGCAATTACAGAAACTTAAAGTATCTTAAAGCATAAATTTAAATAGAGTGAATGCTATAGCAATTCTTAGACCCTCTGTAAACCATTAAAATATATTTACTTGAAGCAGCAATCCTTAAGATGTAAACTAAATAAAACATATCGTTTAAAAAAATAAATGATTTTATGCTGCGCAAAATTGGTCAGAATACTATATTTAAGAGAAATTTCAGGAACAGATTAATTAATCATTTAGATACAAAAGTAGAAAATTTAAATAGGATTCAGGTTTATGTAAAACTAGAAAAAAATTGTTTGTGTATTTATTTGTCAGATTTCTTATAAAAAGAGAGGCTAAAATAAAAATAAAAAAAATGCTTTCTGTAGGGTTACAAGGTTAAAAATCTATTTTAATATTACTTACTTATTCCATTTCTCTTTTACCTCCCAGTGTTGAGGAGGAACAGATTTGATTTTTCATTTGTTTTTTTAATCTGTTATAACTCGGGACTATAGGGAATCGGCTTATATATCCGTGGTTTATATCCTACCACAACCGAAGCAAAGATTTTACAACGAATGTACGCACTCATGCCAAGCAGATATTTTTGAATTTGATTTTCTCATTCCACGTATTTTAATAAGCAATATAAAAATATAATATTGTTTTGGATTTTACAAATTCCAAAGTTGTGTTAAAAAACTAGATACGGTAGAAATTACATTATGACTAATTCTTGCCTCAAACTATAAATTTTCAGCTTCGAAATTAACTTCTCTTACACTAATATGCATTTAGGTATCAAGACAGATCAGTTATCACTTTGAGATAGAAATTTCAAAAAAATGTAAGCGAAATAAAATGAAATACAAAATATCTCAATATACAGATTCAAAAATTGATTCAAGATACAAAAAACCAAATAATATTACGCTTTAAAAGTGTTTTCACCTCAAAAAGATTCGTTTTGAAATTTTCAAGCCTTAAGAATAAAAGATCCGATGTATTAGTACTTAAAAAAAACAATTTGAAGTTTGAAATTAAGACAACAGGATATATAATAACTTTCGATGGTTCAAAAACCGAGTATCATTGGTTGTAACATAGAAGCTTCGTATACTAATATTATTGAAGGCCTGGATTAAGTCTACTGTAGAACAAAAATACACAAAACTATATATTCCGAACGGTGACAAAAAAAGATCTGAAGCTAAATACAAATAGTATACAAATAGTATACAAAAACGCATCCAAAATATAGTTCAAACGCAAGAATCAATGAACAAAAAACAACTTCATTAAACATACCTGCAAATGAAAGCAGAAAATGTTAAGCAAGCAAATACAAAAATTTTGGCTTAAAAGTTTAGATAAAAATACAGAATTCAAAACCTTGACTATAAATATAAAAAAACCTTGAGTATAAATATACAGGACAGATAAAGTAAATAATAAAATAGATATATAAATGTGAACAAAAATATTGAGAGAACCATCTAAATATTAGAATTGATTCGATCGAAATACAAACATTTAAAGTCTTATATTTTATTCGGGGTTCCTTTCAAAATCATTTATTTAAAATATAGAGAACAATTATTGTAATTTATATTCGATATTTCACAGGCTTAAGAATGCTTAAATAATAGTCATTCTTAGTGTTTAAAATCATTTATTTTATAAAATATTGCACGTTCTCAATTACAGGAACCCAATATCAATCTCAAAATAAAATTTAATAATCTAAAGTAGATTTACACTTAAAAATAATGTAAGAGAATTAAAATTTTCTGTAAAATAATCTTTGAATTTAAAAAAAAGTGTTGTTGAACGAAAAGTGTGGTTTTAAATTGAAAACATTAGGAATTTGAAACTAAAACATAAAGAATTTAAATTTATAAGAAATTTAAAACATTGAGAAAATTTATCCCATGGAATATGAAGAAATAATGAAAAAACTTATAAAAAAAACGATGCGAATGTTTTATGAAACTCATCATGCTGTAATAATGGATATATTACTTGAATACATGATAATGTATGATAACGAGATCTGTGAAAAGATGAAAATGTTAAATAAAGAATTTAACAGATTAGTTGTCAAACTAAAAGATGACAAATTGTTAAAAGCTGAAACAAAAATTGAAACCAAGAGTGACGGCCGACAACTATTACGTTGTGTATATTTTATTGTATATAGTGAAATTAAAGATGTCATAAAATATAAAATATTCAAAATGAGTAGATTTCTTGAACAGGAAATAAAAAATACTGAAAAATTACAAGGGTATAAGTGTAGTTCGTGTTTCAAGGAATTTGGAGTTTTAGAAGCACAAAGATTGTTAGAAAATTTTATTTTTAAATGTGATGAATGCTCTGGTAAACTTATCGAAAATAAAGGGAAAACAAGTATAGATGATCCACATATGTTACATTCAATTATGATGAATGAGCTCAGTGAGGTTATCTCAATGCTAAAAGAATTAGATAAGCATAATATACCATCTATAGATTATTTCCAAGTTCTTGCCTTGAGAAAGGGAAAAGAAATGATGAAATCAAGTTCATTAAAAAGTGAATATAAAATTTGCGAAATTCAAGAGGAGGAAGAAAAACAGGAAATTTTTGTCGAAAATGAAGAAAAAAATGTTGAACTCAGTTTTAAAGTATTCCAAAAACAAGAAGAATCTAAGAATGAAGTGAAAGAAGAATCGTCTATATTTGTAAATGTGAATGGAGTTTCTAAATCATTTTCACAAATTACAGAAGAAGACAAAGAAAAAATGAATGAGGACGAATATGAAAAATATTTTGAAATATTTTTAAAACAAAACGAAGCCTCATAAATCAAATCTAAAACAAAATACATTTTTAAAATTAAAGTATAAGGAAAATTATAGGCAAGAAATCTTACTAAAAATATTTTTAATTTTTAAAAATATTTTTTAATTTAAAATTTTTATTTAAATAAATACATCGAGTTAAACAATTTTTTTGGTTTCTTTATTGAAAATATAAATTTTGTTAAGCTGATTCTTAAATCAAAGAATAATTTAACTTTTGTTTTTTTGATAAGATAATTTTTAATTACCAAAATAAATCTGTAAGTAATTAAAATTTATAGGAATATTTTAATAATTACATATTTTTTAGAATTTCACAAGTAAAAATAACAGTAAGTGATGATTAATATTAATTTCGGCTTCAACTTAACAATGTGAAAATTTATTATTTGAATATTCATTGTTTTAGTTTGAATTACTACATCCATTAATTTTTATTTTCATTGTAAAATTCCACATATCTGGTTTCTAAAAAAACCATTCCTGATTTGTCTTGTACCGTGAACTCGGACCTCTAGTCATATGTGGATTGTTCCCTGTCAAGAAAATATTGCAAAAAAAGTTATAAAAAATATTCCAATTTTCCTTTATTATCTGAACGTTTCTTTATATACATTACATAACCTTTCTCTATGATTATAATCTGAATTTTTTCATCAAAATAATAAAATATCGTTTTCTATTTTCAGAAATATTCCTTTCAAAATATGGATCATTTAATAAGTTGTTTAATATTTACTTATACTTTTGACACCGCTGTCTAAATTATTTTATGTAATATATATAAAAGACTGTTAAATCCATAAGTTGGGAAAGCGTAGAGTAAGTGAAAATGCTACATAGTCTCGAAGGGGGACCGAAGGTTGGTTTATAATTACAATTACACTCCATACAACGGAAATTGACGAACACAAGGCTATTGTATCGCCTATCAATTTGTTTATACACAGCTTTCAAAGGAATGGCTTTGAGATGTAGATTCAGCCGGGATAGCGAAAGTGTGATTGATGAGCAGCTATTTATGTTAAAAATAGAACTGCGTTGATGTCATAAAAAGACTGTGAGACTTGCCACTGTTTTTTAAAAAGATATAATATTTTTAAATAAAAATTATATTTACGATTTTACTCAAAATTTATTACTTTTAGCAAATTGTTAATCTACAAAAAAATAACTCGAAAAATTATATGAACAAAAGTTGTGAAAACAACAAAATGATCTTGCTTTGAAAGGCAATATTAAACTATAAATATATTGAAAAATGCAAAAAAAAACAATTACATTCAAAAATCATCCTGTGAGATTTCAATTAATGATTGCACTGAAGTAATAACATGCGATTGCTAGATAAAAATGTAAACCAGACGAATGATTAATGGTTGTTCAAACGCGATCAAATAGACTATAAAAAATATATTTATAAATACTCGATACTCGAGATTTATGGTTTAATCAGATTATATTAATCGGTTGAAAAAGCTAGGTTGTATGAAAAATCTCTCAAATTACAAATACAAAGATTAAAGAGCATAAAAAACTACAATATCGAAATCACACATAATTTTGAAAGTAATATAATTTAAATGATTGCCAGTGGTCTGTATAGATCAAACAAATATATCAGAAGATTTTAAAACAAATGTTAGTATCGTAAATAAATTAAAAAGAAGAAAAAATGATGGATTCTAAAGATTGAATAAAGAAACAGATGGTACATTATATTTTAATTTGGTTCTTCTAATGCTTTATTTCCTTTTAATTTAAAACCATTGTATCGTTTTTTTATAGTTTTAACCAGATACTAATTCTATAAAGTGACTTTTTTAAAATTTTCTTCGTTATTTAACCTATTTATCTTTTCATTTAATTGATATACAAACATGTTCTAGGTATTAATAATTTAGCGATTCGCCTTTTCTGCTTATTTACTTTTTTTTCCAAAAATAGTTTGTACGATAAGAAACGAGATAAATATAAAATCCGTTTAAATATAAGTGTTTGAAGCTTGAACTTCTCTTTAAACTTTTATTATATAAATTAATTTCTTTATTCAACGAATCAGGTAAAATTTTATATTTAAAACTATTTCACAAATATTGCTTATTCCTCGAATTAAATACGATATAAAAAATTAAAAAGTTTTTTTTTTGCTAAACTTTCTTTAAGGAAGATTCCGATCTATTTTTTATGTTCATATTTTAGAGATTAAAACATATTGTTTTTTTGAGGATCAAATATTTTAATCTAAATAAAATGAATTGTAACAAATATGAAATTGAAATCTTAAAAGATTTTAACATAAAACGCAAGAAATTTCCTTAGAAATCAGATTAAAATTAGAAATATATTTAAAAAAACCTATATTTATACAATATTCATCAAAAAAGTAAGATATAAAGGACAGAAGTTGGCAAAATCATTAAAGAAGCAATAGAGATTATGATGAATTAGCACAGACAAATTTCGAAGTATAAATATTTTTACTCATATTGATAAAATAGCAAAGAACCAGAGAATCATCAGAAAATACGCAAATAGAAATCAGAACCAAAGAACGCTTCTTCAAAATGCCCTATGATCACCGGAATTATCGAAGGTTTAAAGATTATGATTCGTTTCGAAGTTACCTGCAACTTATTCGTACAAAAATAATCAGCTAAGATCTTAGTATATGCTTTAATTCTAAACGCATAAATATATCTTTGAATAAGTTATAGAAAATCTGAGTATACTTACAAAGTTTCTATTTGGGTACTATTGGAAAAAAAAGAACAGGAATTCTAAAATTTCTTGAAAATTTTATTATATTCGAAGGAGTGGGCGGTAATCTTGAAAAAAAGATGATTTAAAAGTGATTTAAATAGACTATTTGATAAAAACTGCCAATTTTAGATTTTTTTTAATATTGCACGAACAAGAATGCTATATAATCAGGAAAAGTTGAGAAATGCAATTAGAATTTATTACAAGCATGTAATTTTTGAAGGATATTAAACAGAAGAACATTAATCGATTCATAAAAGCGCATCGGTTTTGACTGCAATCAGAATTCCGAAACGTAATCGAGGAAACATTTATTGAAGCATACCAAGGTAATACATGTAAAACGCTGCTAAAGTGAAATTTATTCAATTCATGAGGAAAATTTATAAACAGCAAAGTAAGAAAAATATCTTGAAAACTCAAATATAAACATTGAGATGCCATTTTATGACGATGACCCTGGTTTTAATGCCTAAGGTTTTCAATAAAATCTATATTTATACAAGATTCTTGCTTAATTTTTAAGACAATTATGTGATCATATGAAAAAAAAATAAGGTGAAGGGGGATAGTCACATTTAAACCCATCTGCAAGCAACGAGTGTGTATAATCGGGGAGAAAATTATTACGCCATTGTAGTAGGACATAAGCTATACTGGAACACTAGATTAAGCTTCTATAATCACAAGTTACAACAAATTAAAAGAAACAACCGAAAAACTAATATTTGTTTCATCCTTAACACCAAAGAGTAAAGAAAGGATGGAATATGTAAGTAATTATGAAAAAAATGACAGATGTACATCTATCTTGTTTTAAAACCAATATGTCAATGTAATGCTACTAATGAGAGATTTCGATACTTATTGAAATATAAAAAATACAAAGTGATTCGGATTTATGATAAAATATAAAAAATTTTTTGATAGAAGAGAAAATTAGTTCTTTTTAATCGAATCTTACGAAAGGAAAAAATAGTTATTTAGAAATTGCTCATATAATTATATCTATGCCGAATCGTCTCATCTATTTTGCTACACGGATGATTAAAAGATTCTTTTTAAATGATTCTGTATATTTTTCAATAGAAGTATTTTATATGTTAATTTTTCACTTAAATTTAATGATGATTACTTTTTTATTTTTTGCGCTTTCTTCTCAGTTGGATTTTTTAAAAGTAAAGAAAAATATTTATAAAAATAAAAAAAATCAGAATTCACAAGAAAATCCCATGATAAAAGATTCGGAACGAATAAATGAATATAGATGCAGTAAAATGTATTCGAATTTTCTTTTTTTAGGATATATGTAAGAAAATTCATATTTTTGTAAATAAGCAATGATTGTTGCAAGAGGTGAGACATTTACTGATATTTTTTTATGATCAATTAGGTATTATATAGAAATATTTAAGTATAATAGCAGACTCCCCGGGATAGCTAATATATTGTGTCTAATGATTACCAAGAATAGATAAGTATCTAGACCAAATGTACTAAGCATTTTTACCTCAATAAGAAGGAGCTAACTTGGTAAAGTTCTGCACAATACCAAATTTCTGATTAGACAAATGCTATTGCATGTCATAAATTAATCTATGAATGTGGTAACCCAAAATAAAGAGACACCTGTTTCAAACGGGAAGTATAGGTAGAATTTGTCGGTTAAAAATGAATTATAGCGCTAAAAATATTGAAATGAAAGAAAATATTTTTGCTTGAAGTTTCAAAATCTACGATAAAATGAATATATCAAAGTAAAAAACAAAAAATTACACTTAAAGTTATATAAGAGGATAAATATCAAGCTCATTGATCATTTTTTTTCTTATATATTACAAAGAATTAAAAATCAAATACGCTAAGAACTTGGTTGTATTTCTATTTAATTGTAAAAATGTATTCTACAATGCAAAAAAGCGTCTTTTTTTTCAGGCTGTCCAGAACGTTTTCGAAATATTTAAAAATATATGCCTAAATCATAAATACATTATACAGAAGTTAGAATGAATCGAATCAAAATATGCGTTCCATGATATAAAGATAAATATGAGTCTTAAAAATATTCTAAAGGCCGCACTGTTTAATAAAATTTGAAAATTAATTTGTTCATATAAACCTTAATATCATTATAACCAATATAAAATGCGACATATATATTGAAAACTAATTAATAGATAAAATTTCAAGCATTGTTTCATTTTTTATTTGGTATTACTTCTAAAGATAATTTTAAAATTTCTTAAGACTGAAACCCGAATAAGTATAATTTTTGACGTGACATTTATATCTTATTTATAGATTTGGGTTACATAACCATATATAAAGACAACCAACAGTATTGGTGTGCAAAATAGCATGATCACTTATATAGAGAGATGAAATGACGCATATGCCATATCTATCGAATAAAGTAAGAAATCAATCCTTTTTCTGAGCAAAAAGTACTATATTCAAGTCCGCGTGATCAGAAGGTATAAAATGCACTCGGATTGCACGAAACTCAAAAAATAAACAAGATTCATATCTTCATTTGAAATGCCAGCAGCGAAAAGAAGGTTTTAAGGTAACGAAGAAGAAGAACTAATCATAACTAATTTCATAAAATACAACCATGAGCCAATGTTTGAATTAAAAAAATAAATTTAGCCAATAAAAGTGAAGAAAAAAATACAGTATATATGAGATCCGATGATTTTAAAAAGAGAAGTAATTATTTTTTTAGGTTTTAGAATACATTTAATCATTTCTTTTCTATAACTGTTGATTTCTTTAGAAATAAAAATTAAAAGAATTCGATCCTTTAAATCATGCTTTTGGGTTATATCCAATGGTAAAAATATTTGATTCTGGATACTTTTATTTTTAGTTCTGCAAGACTTTGGTAGATGGTGAATATAAAGAGCTGTTTTCGTACAAATATAAATACCTGGGCAAAAGTAAGGTTCGAAGTAAAATCTTTTATAAATTTTATATATGAACGAATCCCATTAGTCAAAAATTTTTGATGTTTACATATATTTTTGAATTATTTAAACACCAACTCCATAATTTATTTTTTTACTCAATTTAGAAAATATAATTTTCTATCGAATGTATATTTATTAAAATAAATGTGTTCTTTTTTCTATGGGAGAAAAAATGTAATTTTCAGGGTAAAGAGTTTGCATTGAATTAAGATATCTGAGTATAAAATTTAGCTTTTCTTTTATTGAATAATTTGATTGAAAGTTTTCACATGTGCCGATACATATGATTTCAGTGATTGAAGAATTCTTTTCGTTATAATAAAAATTAAATTCGAGCGAAGAAGGTTCAAATAACGACTTTACCACAATTTTGAGAATATTTTTATCTGATTTGGTATCTTTATTTTTATTTTTTCTAATCTTGGGTTTGATCAAATAAATCGAAATATCTAAATTTAAAAATTTATATGTACAAAAATATTTTGTATTTTTCGTTTTAGACTCCTTTTCCGCCTTACTGTTAAACTGTGAAACATTTATTTCGAATAAATTCAAACGCGTTAGTATATTGAATGATACTATGTTTCTATCATATATTTTTAATGTATGATTCATGGAATGAATAAAAATAGGAGGTAAAGCACCATTTTCAAATTTTTCTAATGAAGAAAACGATTTATCTAGATAGAAAATGGAAGTGAATGTATTTTTTAGTATATTTGCTATATTGAACGGGACAGATATTTTATTTTTTTTATTTTTTGTAATTAAAATGCTATAATCGCAATCTATAGTTGTTTCATTTTGAACCAGTAAACTCAGTAAGAAATTTTTTAAAGTAAAGCTTTCACACCATTGACTTTCGGATATTGATTTAAGTATAATTATGTTATGTTTTTTACACATTAATTTTATAATACAGTTCAAATAATTTAAAAGTCTATTGAGAAAAGTAAAAACATATCTATTTTTCTTAAAATTTTCTAATATTCCAAAGTTGAGTTGTTTCTTACAGAAATATAATATGGAATCGGTTTTAATACAATACTTGTCTTTGGTATTACAATGAACATCATTTTCTATTATCTTAAATAGGAAATATGTTTTGAGTTCAAAAAACGAATCTTGGTCTTTAATTAAATAAATAAAATGTAGAAATGTGCTTTCAAGTTGCTTTTGATACAAATAACTAAAAACCTCTAAATCACATTCATCAACAAACATCGGTATCATTTCAAGGATTAAAAAATCATATTCGAAAACATAATCCATTTCCAAGACTCTTTTTCGATATTGTCGATATACTTCCTTACATAAAATTTCATAAACTTTATCTACGTTGTAGTTAGTCTTCTCAATAGGTTTTATAGTTGAAAATATTGTTCTCCATAAAATCAAAAGAATATATAAATTCATTAATCGGCTTAGAATCATTTCATTTATATTTTATTACATTTTTATCATTAAATCCATTTTTTATCAACTAAAAAATCATTAGCAAATCGAATAGAAGTCTTTTTAGGTTCCGAATATTCTATATAAAATGATTTTATATGGAAAGAATCGAAAGGATATTAAAAACATTTTCTTTTAACTAATAGGAGCTTTAAAGTCAATGCCAGATGATTATGATGTGTATAGGAAAAAAATAATTAGATGTAATAGAAAGAGCCATGTGACACGAACAACCTATGCTCTTTTTAAAAATACGCAGCAACTAGGGAAAGAGGGATAAGTTGATTTTGATGACAAATATAAAATTTTTTATTTCGAATGTTAGAACTGTAGAGGGAGATTCTTTAAAACCTTCAATCCAAGCGAATAGTAGAGAACATAGTAAAGCTGTTAAAGAGGTAGACTAATCCTTAAAAAAAAATAACGATTAACTCAATATTTAAATAATTGCAATAGATATGACATAATTAGTATCTTGATGAAGTAAACTAATTGATAAAATTTAAGTAAAATGAATTTGTAAAATCAAATGTATTTTCTGATTTATTTTTTAATCGCTTAATTTCCTATTGTAAATCAACCTTTCGTTTATATTATTTTTGTTTCTCTATCTAAACTAAAGATTGTTTTGTTTTTTTTTTATTGCGTGTTTACCACTAAATTCCTGGTTACTTGCTTGTTTAAAGAGATTTTTTGTTTCATATGGAGTTCTTAATTTTCTATAAAATCATTTGACACGTTTTACGAACTCTCTTTTGCCTTTGGTTCAGACTAAACCCTTAATGTAGTTCAAAGGAAATAAATTCGACTGTCTTTTTTAGAAGTACCACTGAATTTTTAGCCTTAAATTCAAGAATAATTGAAGTGTTAGAAAGGTACATCATATGGTATTTTGTGACAATATCATTCCCGTATCATCACATAAGAAATCATTTACACATTGCATTTATTTCTAAGAGCTAACTTATTACTAATAGATCATCTTCTTAATTTCTTTTGTCTCAACCATTTAAAGTGAACATTAGGAAGGAATTCTTACCTCAATAGGATTTATCTTGTTTATACTTTTATCGAAAATAATTATATCCGATCTATTATCTATTATTCTGAATCTTGGAAACAGTTTTTGTTCTGATGCCTACTTTTGTCTCTGTATATGATTTTATAGAATTTTGTGCAATGAGTGTCTAATCATTCGTTTGAGGTGGATTTGTATCGGTTTAAAGGTTTATGTTTAGAAATATAATTAATCTATTAGTTCTTAGTATAGTCATGTTTGTGAACTTTAACACATACGGGTATCAAATGCTCTACAGTTTTCCTAGACTGGTTCAGAGTGAACAAAGACTTTATTTTCCCCATAATACATTTATATTCTGAATTTGGAAAAACTCTGTTTTGTTGCGTGATTATTTAAATACTTTATTTTGCTATTTTGAAAAGGCGAGCATTACTTTAAGGTTATTTTTTTCCTGCATTATACGATTTAAATAAAATTTTCAAGCTTCCATTTCTTTTTATAATTTTCCAAGTTAGGTCTCTTCACAATTATTTTTTTCGGTGTCTTCTTTGAACTCACATTTTAGTTTTAAGAAGTCTTTTAATTCTAGAAGATGGTTTTAATGGTATTCTTTACTATAATGGTTTCTGCTCTTCAATTTGATATCTTTACATTTTTCAAGAGAATTTAAGAGTAGTAGAAGTATGGGGTTCACCTTGCACCTTCAAACTAAAAATTTTCTTTTGTTTTTAACTATATTTGGTACGAAATGCACATTGAACCGTAGAAAAAGATGTAATTATTTTTTAGATAGTATTATGGGCTAGATTGTCAACTTGAGAGCGACCAATCTTTTAATTTGAAGTACTCATAGGAAATGTCTGAATGATATTACAGGTGGAATTGTTACTGTAAAAATTCTTCTTGTTTACATCTTGAGCCATAGTGTCTTTAATCTTATTATTAGTTTGCTCTATATTTTCTCAAATTTGCTACATGTCGGATTAAAACTTCTGTTTTTCAATTTTTCCAAAGTTTATACAATTTATCTTCAGGTGAGACTATGTATTTTCGAAAAACCGTATATTTTGTGACAAATTTCTCATTTTATATTTTTAATCTTATAGTCTAGAATTTTTTTTAACTTGAGGTATCATACTCAATGTATAATTCCAACTAATATGGGCTTAAGAGCATCACAAAAAGAAGTGACTAGTCGTGAGGCGAATCACTTTCATGTGTATTATCAGCTTAGTGTACTTTTTATGGAGTTTCAGCTCAAAAAACGTAAGAAATTACCTAAAATATAAAAACATAAAATACCCAGGTTTTTTTGATAATTTATTTTATTCTTGATACTTCTGTCTAATTATTTTGTTCCTAATCGCCTTTAATTTTTAGTTAAACACAAGCAGAAGGATCAAATACATACCCAAATATCTGAAATTCATCCACTCGACGTTCGATATTTTATACTCTTGATTCCTTTGCTTTTAAAAAAACTCTTTGCAATAAATACACGATTCTTTAGAAAACACTATTTTTTAATAGTAAACATCAGGACCATTTTTTATTTATAACTGTAGTTGGATCTATACACCTCACACCTGAATCAGAAGCATAGCATTCCCTTATATTGGTTCTAATATTTTCAAATACTACTGAACAGTCAAAAATGACCCCTGTACCAACATATTTTGTTTTGACGAGTCAATATAAGAAATTATCCCCTTGGAAATATCTGATTTAGCATACTTCTCGAATTAAATTTATCTCTAGATCTTAATATACACATTGGTACGCTTCAATTAAATGCTTTTGGGTAATTTGTAATTGCATATTTCTTTATCCAAAATATAAACATATATTATAAAAAAACGAATATTTTTGATTTCTTCACAAGAGATCATGTAATTATAGGATTTCTTCGTTTAATGCATCCCTAATTTCAGATAGAGAATCTGACCATATACTCTTTTAATATAATGACTTTTACATAGTTTTTGCATATATCTGCTGGAAAACCCTTTTTAATTATCAAAATGCCTAGATAAGATGTTAATTTTGTAAAAATCACAGCATGAAGGTATCTGCAACTTTTAAGACGGAGTTTGGTTTTACTTGTAGAGAAAAATAATATTTTAAAGGTATATCAACGGCAATACAAATCAAACCATATATATAGTTGGATTCCAAATATTTTTTTTGCCATAAAAAATTAATCTCTATGTGTTAGAAGATTCCTTTTCTGTTATATTTTAAAGAGTCTGAGTTTGTTTCAAAAAATGAAGACGTTTATGAGCTTCAATCCCAGAACTATACTATAAATGCTTTCAAACTAAAAGCCTTTTGTCAAAGAAAAATTGTGTGAAACATGGATGATATTCCGAGTTGATTAACGAAATGAAGCTGATTGAATATTCAGTCATGATCCACTCTATTATCATATTCGGCGTTTACTCACACGTTTATTTTTCATATAATTATTCGCTTAAACTCGATTGAGTTGCTTTGCTTTTCATGTAAACTTATTTTTAAACGTTCTATAATCTGATTTTTTTACTGTGACCTTTAGAAGTAATTTTTTATTTCTTTTATTTTTGCGATTTTAGATTTTCTCACGTTTGCTTTATATAGTAACTAAATTTTACTATACGTTTGCTTGGTCCGCTTAATATATTTTACTGCGAATATTTGCATATAATTTTTTTTTAGACCTTAAAAATTATCAAGCGCTATCTGAATTATACAGTTAATTTTACCATTTTTTTTGGTGAGTAATGGAAAAGTGACTTTAAGATACTAAATCTGTTAAAAATTATTTGGTAAGTTTCTAGCAAATAAATATATTTTCTTTGTTTATTCTTAGATTAAAAATTGTTAATGTATAATCAGAATTTTATGGTATCAATAAACATCATTCTAAAAAAGTAGAATATAGTATGTTGTTTAATGACAGCATACGTTGTATGCTTTTAAGTCCGGTTTCTAGATGTTTAAATCACCATCAATATTCTTTACTATATCCATATACTTAATTCTTTATCTATAAGATACTTAGAACCTAATAGATTGTCGAGGTAGTTCCCATCAATTCGTGATATTCGTTTGCCGGTATTTTATCGCTTGTTCTGCCTATCCGCACCACCTTAAAGACCAGCTGTATTCATAATCGATCTACAATTTTCGAGCAAATAGACTTCAAGCTAAGATATATTTTGACGAATTGAATGGAGCTCACCCAGGAATTACAATGCCATATCAGCTAATATAGCGCAAGACTTGTCATTCCTAGCGATAAAGAGTTTCCTACGCCTTTCTCAGCTGCAAAGTCTTCTAATCCGAGCAAGAAACGCAAGAATTACATGTTTTTGCATGGCAAACACTAACAAGTTACTCATGGCTTCAAATCTAGATACTTAAAAAGCAACAAAGTTATTTTTGGAAAAAGTTTCAATGTTGATTATAGCATCTACTATGTATAGAAATTCTGTTGATCAACCAGAAAATGTAGTAGAATTTTCATCCTGACAAAAATTCAAATATTGATCTTCAGAATTATTTCACTTAGACGTTACTAAGAAGATGGTTTTTAATGTGTTAGATCGGGTTCACTATATAATCGACAAATTAATAAAATTTTTATTTGGAAATATCTATTTATTTTCTTCATTTGTGATATCACAAGTCTAATTGATCTAATTTTTAATCTTTACTTTAATCTAAAATTATAAATATTGATATAATGGTAAATTCAATGTTTTGGGCCTTTTAGTACCAAAGTTCTTCTAGATGATTTGTAAATTTTAGAATTTTTTGTACTAATATTTCACAGTAAATTAATTCGATAATAGATTCATAATCACTATATTTTAAAAATTGAGGAAGAGTCTGTTAGAAAATATGCTTCTTTATTGCACATATCTAGATTATTTTGGAATCATAAAATAGATATCGGTTACCACATGTATGATTATGTGCAAGATTAAGAATTTAATTGTTAAGGAAAAATATTGTTTTAAATATTAAAAATAACAATAAAGATGGTAATTATTTTCATTCTATAAAATTATTTTCTTGTTTCTGGCTTAGTATAATACTATAAATATCTTATTTATATTTGCTTTTGAGTTCTTCTACTATTGAGTGTGACCTAGAACAAAACCCGAATTTATAATTAAATTCTTACAATGTTATACATATCGATTATAGTGATTTGTAAGCGGTATTTATTAAATATTTAGTGTATCTGTTATAAAATTCGAAACATAGAAGAATTTTTACTCTAATCATAAAATTTCTTAATCCCAAAAAAATTAATTTTGATGATAAAATATTTATTAAAATATTAAATAAATTAAAAGTGTAAGGCATTAAATGAATGTATTTTTTCTATTATATTTTTACAAAGCAATTACTGCAATAGCAAAATCTACTAAACATACAAAGTATACCATTGATAATATCTATGATATTATGTGTAAAGAAATGTATCGTCAATATAAAAGTAAGGTCTTGGAGATGAATGATGTTTTAGAATATAATTTTTTGGTTTTTGAAACATTACCGGAATTCTTTGATGTATGTGATTCAGAGATTTTCAATTATTTATATCAGAAAAAGCTCAAAAAAACATATTTCAATTTAATATGTTTACTAAAAAGTCAGGATTGTTTTCTACAAATTAAAACCGATTTGATATTTAAAACCAAAGGTAATTTTTGTATTGTCTTCAATAGCAGAAATATAATAGGCATTCATATTGATTCGATATTATATTTTATTAAGAGAAACTGCTATTTAAGAAAATCCGAAAGATTTAAGAGAGAAAGATATATCTATAAACTCTTGAACCGTATTGTAAACCATTTGAAAAGGATTATAGATATAATATGTAAACAAAAAAACATAATTGTAATAAAAGCAATTTCGGACAATCAATTGTGTCAAAGCCATGCTCTGCAAAATTTCATGTTAGGATTGCTAGTAAATATGAAACCAAACATAGATTGTGACTATAGCATTATAATACTAAAAAAGGAAAAAACCACAATTACCAGTCCTTACAATATTGCAAAAATGATGAGAAAAGCATTTACATCTTTATATTATTTAGACATATCATTTTCATTGCTGCAAAAATGTGAAAATAATTACTTGCCACCAATATTTACAAACTCCTTGAACCATGTATATAAAATATACATTAGAAATATAGTCTTATTCGAAATGGTTGCTCGTGCTAATCTATTTGAACTGCCAATTTCATGTTTTAAGAGTTTCCTTGAAGAAAATTCCAAGACTAAAAATATTAAATTTTCTTCTGTTTATAGAGCATTGAATTTGGCTATAACGATTACTCTAATAAAACCTTTGATCATGCGAAAGAAAACCAAGACTACTGAACAAAATGAAAATTTCCTCAAAATTGAGATTAAATCATCATCGGAACCTGTACAAGAATTTTATATATATTTTAACAAAAAAAAATTTTTCCCGACTAAAATTGCACGTAATGAAACATCTGAAATCAATCTACCTTATGATTCAGTAGAAGAAGAGATAAATTTTATTCTTAAATATCTAAAGTCTAAAGAAGATGATCATTTTTTGGTAAGTTTGTTTTGTTTGCATGAAAAAGAAGTTATTCTATTCTAATTATTATCTCTTCGTTTGATTCATTTATATCCTAATAAAGTAAGTAAATTAATATATTTAAAATTTTGATTATTTATAATAAAAACTTTGTATTTCATATATAAATAAATACAATTTCTTTCGTACATGAAATTAAAAACAAAGGTGCTCTTAATTTCGGTTCATCTTTTCATATTGATTTCGAGCAGGAAAATATTTTACTTTCTTTGCCATATTTCTTATATCACTTTATTTTCATTTTTAAAATATGAGTCTTCGGCAATGTTCATCGTTCGTTTTCAATGCGATTACATCATCTAAAAAAATATTATTTATTTTTACCTATTGGAAATATGTTCTCGTTATTTTATTGACACAAAAAAATATTGTCTTTCATTCGTTTCGGCGCTTTATACAATATTAATATTTCCTTTTTAACTCTATATCTCCGTTAAATAATTTTGTTTTAGTCACCTCTTTAAAACCAAAAGGATTATGTAAGATCTCTCTAAATTCATAGGTATTCGAAGTTTTTATACCTAATAATATGTATTATGATCCTAAAATTTATCAATTTTTTTCTAATAAATTATTTAATAAAGATTTATAGAGTATTTTTTTCTCAATTGATAAACGTTTAATATATATTAAAGTTTGATGACTATAACATAACACTTCAAGCAAATATGTTTTGCCTTCGATATTCAAATAAATCAGAAATGAATAATTTTGCTCAATAATTCAATTCAAATTATTCTGAAAATTTCGAGTAATATATAATATCAATAGTATCACGAAATTATTTGCTTAAAAAAAACCTAAAAATTCTTTATTTTACATGTTTCAATTTGTTCTTTTTATAAACATTTTCGATTAAAAATATAAGAACTTACTTTTTTTTGCAGCTCAATCAATAAGCAGGTAATCTTGTGTGCCCCAAAAACATTAAAAATGGACCTAGAATTACAAATAATTTCATAATCTTCTATTCATAGAATTTTTCGTAAAAATTTTTATTGTCCTAAAAAAATTCAAAAGTTACATTTTTGCCAATACTATTTTACTAATATATTTCCAAATTCAAGAAAAAGAGGAATATGAAAAAATTAATCTTACTTCTAAAAAATATTTAGATTTATTTTTTGGAGAAGTATCGTAAAAAAACATGGATTTGACTTTTATTGTTATGATTTCAATCACTTATTAATATAAATAAAAATTTGTAATTATTTGAGATTATATATCTATATTTAGTAAATCATTACCAAAAATAGTAAGATAGTGATTAATTTTTAGAATATAGCAATATTTTAAATTAAATTATTTTGTTTAATTCGAAAAAATGTTAATATAGTTTATTAAAAAAGAATTGAATGATTTCTTGGTAAATGTTTTTTGTGCTTTTGTTTCATATGTTTTATCAAACATCGTTTATAAACATATCTTATATTGCAATATCTACACAAAAATTTATCATTGTCATAGGGAATCGGAATATAATTAGAATAAGAAATATTTGGAACAAAGTTTACTTTAAAATTGTTTTTTCTTTCTAAATTCATTTTATTTTGTATTTCCATAGTATTATTTCCTACAAAATAACTGTTAAAATATTTTTTTGTAACATAATTTTTAGTTTCCTGATGATTATTACTTCTACTGTTTCTTTCCTGACTATGTATTTTTGACAAAAAATTCATGAAAAGAGATAAATCATCATTATAATCATACTTGTCAAATATCATGGAATATACCATTGAAATTCTTTAAGTAAATTCATTGATTAAAAATAATAATATGTTCACAAATTAGGAAAACTTTTATAATATTTTTCTAATTTCTATATCATTTAATTTAATATAAAAATAGTAATAAAAATATCAATTTTAATTTATGTTTCATATTATTTATACAAAGCTCAGATTGAAGAATACATAACGAATCCCTTATATTATATTTAGCATCAACTTCTAAGATTTATTTATTTTTTATTTTTGCAAGAATATTTTAGATGAAAAATATATTTTTGCCTCATTAGATTTAATTTAAGATTAGCTAAATGCATGTCATTTTTATGATGTACAAATACCTATTTATTATAGATTTGGTAAGTAATTTATATGTTTACAGGAAAATGATTAAAATATCCACGCAGATTTAACATCTACAATATCTTCATTGTAAATCTCTAAATTATATCTATTGATTAATATAATTAGACACTTTATTACATTCTAGTTATTCTTGATTGCGAAAATTGAACTATTAAATTCACTTTAATATATATTTTGTGGATATAGAAATGACTTTTTACTATTTAAAGAAGAAAAGTATTGTAAATATCACTGCAAAATTATTTTAAAGTGTTTAAAAAAGTATTTAAGAATATGAAAACCATTTTCGTTTAATGAATTAAAGAGATTAAATACAAAAATTTTGCGGGCACTAATTAGTTAATTTTAACACATTTTCAAGTAATTAATTTATTATATTTCTAAATTAAAACATTCAATAAATATACAAATGAAGAAATTAATTTAATTGAAGTTAAATAGAAATTATATTATCAGGTTTTTTAAAATTATAATCTATGATTAATTCGATTTGGAATTTGGATATGAATAAACTAATAATAATAACAATAATGTGGGAGATACTGTTAAGAATAATTCCAAAATATATTTAATATTACCAATATTTGATTTATAAAATATTATTTATAAATCGGTGATCAGAAATTATTCTTTTAATTGTTTTATTTTGTATTTATTAAGGGCTATTGTAAAGCTATTCATGAAAAATTATTTATCTATATTATATTAAATCTCGGGAGCTATAGTTTGAGTTTCATCAATTGTTTTTAATTGAAATGAAAATTAATATTGTATTTTATATATTTGTATAGTTAGTTTTATGTTTAGAGAGATCGTTTTGCTTATATATAATATATTTTCGCATGTTTTCAATCTATATGTTAAGGATTATATTTATTTATAAATAGCTCGCTCCTTCCGTACGGATGGAACACAATCCAATCATGAATCATAGCTTCACAGCATTATATGCTTCCAAAGATGATTTTCTTTTGATGGGTTAGGTTGTCAGCCTCACGCAAACCTTATGAACGAAAGATAAAGAGTGCAAAAACCGAAGGATCGAACCTAGCCCCTCAGAAGTAAATACCAATATCGAGGGATTAAATCACACAACATAAATTTTCTTAAAGACATATGAGCATGTATTTAGCAATTACTTATAACATTGAATTATAATTGACATCACTGGTAATATTCTTATGATGATAATATTTTAATTCCTATTAAGTTAACGTATGCTTTTAGAAAACTTTATTTTCAAATTCGGTATTGTGATCTTTAATTTCCGTAAAAAACATGAATCTCAAGTTTTTAGTTATTATTCAATATAGGTCAATTTAGGTGTAAAATTTACTTGAAGTAATCTATTTATTGTTAAATGTTTGTTCTACTATTTAAAATAGAGTTAGCAATTATTTTAAAGAAAACCAAAGATAATATTGACTGAAAGTGCAAACCTGCAAAAGCATCAAGATACGTAGAAGTATAAACGAAAAGTTCATATGTTCTATTGAAAATCGGCCATGAATACAAAAAAAAATCTACCCAGAATGCGCCTCTTGAGAAGTCCCATTTAGTCCTTTAGGAATCTAATTGTCGCAAAATATTTTAGAAATATGAAAGACTGCAAAAATAGTCAACATAGATTTTATTTCAAGCTGTAACAAGAGCTTTAATCTAAAGATAAATGCTATGAAAAAATAAAATCGAATTCAAAAAATATTTTGTACAATTAATATATATGAATGATACACTCGACCAATTTCATATGGCACGAATACAAATAAACCCGAATATTTCTCGAATTCTGATTCTTTGTCTGTATATTGTTACTATTAAAATCGCCTTGGCTTAAATAATATTGCGAAACGACTCTATCTACGCAAATCGAGACTTATGGGGGAGTTAATAAATTAAATTACTTAATCTTGATAAGGTATTATCACTGGCTTCAGTAAAATAAATTGAGAAATTTAAAAATTGAGAGCATACATTCTTGATAAAAATACTAGAAGCTATCTCTCGCAAATTAAAATGTTAATTAAGTTGAAGATAGAATAAAAATCAAACTGAAAAACTTAAAACCCGAACAAGTGTACTACACATCATAAATAAAAATCACATTAAAAACATAAAAAGCTAAAAATATTGAACTAGTTACTTTTGATGACTCATTTGCATATCCTAGGAATCACAAACAAAGCAAATGACGCAGCTGATTTCTGATATATTTATGTATAAATGTATTCGAATTGACATGAGAAAAATAATCGGCACTGCATGCTTGAAGAAAGTCGGTAGAATGATTTGCGATTTAGGTTCATTTTATGATCAATATTTGTTTATAGACTTAAAATTTGCTCGATATATTGTACAACCGTATCTCGATGATGCCTAAACATATGATTGAGTAAGCACCTTTGGGAGAATAAATAATCCAATGAAGATGATTAATTATAAACTTAATATTATCATTAACAACACCCGATCATTCTGTCGGTGATTTTACTACTGTTGATCATGTATACTCCGGTATTTTTTGTATGTGTTCTGGTCCCAGTTCAAACTCTTTTTATTCTTTTAAACTTGTTTCAAGTATATTCTTATTGTATTTTTTTGTCATAGTCTAAAACAAAAACAAGTATATCTAATATTTATTTTTAAGCTCATGACATATTAATGTTCTAAGGTAAATATTGTGAAAATATTTGCCCATTTATTGTTATGATGATTTATCGCTTTCAGTATTATAATTTTTTTATAATGCTGAAAGTAACAAGTTATGTGTCAATATGTGTACTAGCGCGAAATGGCGCAATTTCATACATCTTTAACGCTAGTAAATTGAAGTTTAGGAACGAAACCATGACCGAAGATTTACTGCCATTACATTTGAAGTCTTATTTACCAATTTTTATTCTCACCTCACGATGTATTATTAATCATACATCGAATTAGTCTTAGTAAATACAAATTCAGTGTATTTAAACTATAAAATTAATCTGTTGAAAACATTTGAAAATAAGTTTGCTGATATATGATTGAATAACGGAATAAAAACGAATGCTAAATTCGAAAATTTTTAAAAGATTCGCTACGGGCATTTGAAGTATAAAAACCAAAGAAGACAACATTTGATCGAAGAACTAAATCTTTTATCAAAACAAATTTGATCATGTTTTATATGTAATATAATGAAAGGTATTTAAGAAAAATTATATATGGTATCTTAAAACGCTTTAGGTATCACTGAAAATATCAACCACAACCATTCGATAGTACATAAAAAATAGTCGAAGTCAATTCATTTAAATTACGAAGAGAACCAGAAACATGACAATTATTGCATAGAGTTCCGAAGGTGCATCACTAAATACACATATGAGCAGAAATTACAACAACTCATAAACCTAATACATGCACTAAATTCGATTGAGAAGAATATTTCAACAAATAAACATTCAAATTATGAAACTTCAAATTATCGATAAAAGATTTCAAATCAAAATATGACACCAAATTTAAAAAAACATTTAAACAAAACCTAGAAAGTGCATAAAAATGGTAAACGAAAACAAGAAAGAAAAATAGCGGGTATTAAACAATAATTGAAAGATACCTTTTATAATTTAAAATGAATAATAATTACAAAATAATAAAAGAAAATAAAAACACTAGAGATATAAAAAAATGGGCATTGAATTTGACAATAGAAAACATGAAACAATACAATTCAACTTCTTTATACAAATATACAAAAAATAAATCAATTTCAAATAAAAAATCCGAATTTATTATTTGTTATTTTTTGAATAAAAAAGTCGGCTTTTGTATGATAAGAAAAGAAAACAGACTAATTTTTATTTATGAAATACATGTTACATTTGAGCACCGATCTAAAGGCGTCGGTACTCTATTATTAGATTTCTGTAAAAAATATTATTTAAACCAAAAAAAATATGAAAATCTTGTATTATTTGTACTTAAAAATAATTATAAGGCGATCAGTTTTTATGAAAAAAATAATTTTTTGATTGATAAATCTTATGATGATTCTATTTTACATTATTGTTATAAATTTAATTTAAATAATAAATTCTGATTATATTTTATAATTTAATGACTTAAAAGAAACCTAAATAAATATTTGATTTATAGTGATTGATAAAAAAAGATGTCCGTATTAATTAGAAGTTTAATAATTCGAAGACAATATAAATAAGTCATTGAATAGAATGGATTTGGATTTTTTAAAATAACCGAATAGAAAAATTCAATGAAAAATAAATAAATAAATTTTAAGTGAATTCTAATATTTCGTAGAAAACCACCATCACTAAAACTAAAATTATCATTGAAACACCTAAATATTCTAAACAGAAAATATTTTCAATATCAAATATTCCATTTATTCCAATTTCTGCCAAAAATTAGGAAAAATAAGAATTAAAGAAATAAAACAGAGATTTAAATTACTGATTGATTTTTGCGGAATTTTATAAAAGATATTAAAATAAATGAAATTTGAAAATTTAATGAAATATTAAGTATATATGACACTAATATTATAGATTTGTGAGTTACAAAAAAACTATTGTAGAAAGATTAAAAAAACAATATTTATAGGTTTTATATTATTTTTAATTGTAGAAACATGAAAGCTTATATATTTTATAATTGAGGGGATTTTTAAAACTGGTGATTAAATTTAGTAATCATCATCTATATCAACCTTTATTTTTAGAATAGAAAACACAAAGTTTAACTTTAAATCCTTGGAAAAGCCATTATTTGTATTTTTAAATTTTACAATAAAAATTATTCAGTAAATGTATTCACATTCTTCGTTCGAAATATTTAGAAAATGTTTTATCCATATTTCCGGGATTTAAAACAACAAATTTTTAATGAATGTCAACGATAATTATTCGATTGTAAATATTTAAAAATCATTTTATTTATTTGTATGATTTACAATAAATTTTAATTAATAAATGTCAATCACATCGTTAGATTCCAGATAATTTGAAATTATTTCATTCATATCAAAAGTATCCCCATTCATCATAACATTTTTAAAATTATATCCTGGACAGAGAATTGTACATATTTGTAATAAATCTTTGAATTTCTGATTTCTATCAACTTGAACCGAAACAGTTTTATTAAAATCATAATTTACTTTAATTTCTATTTCTTGTAAATTATTTTCATTTTTATTTACGTTTATTATTTCAAATATATTGTCACAATCATTATAACAAATATTCTCCAATGTAGAATATTTAGAAACAGCCATATTTTTATAAAAAATCTTTTTATCTAAATCATATCCTATGATCTCTTTATATATTTCTTCAAATGTTTGATTTTTACCCAGAAAGAAATATTTTTTAAGATTTCCATTTTCTTTTATAAATATTTTCGTCAAATCTTTCTCTTTTTTACGAATTGTTTCTTTATTATCTGGCACATCTAAAATTATAGACGAATAATTTTTTATATCTATACATTTAAGTTTATTATAATTTTTTATTGGTGTATCCTTCTTGTACCCAGTTGATATCTCTTTTGTCTCGTTTACATTACAATTTCTATCTTTCTTATGTACATTTATCGATTCATTCAAGGCTATTGAAGTGCAATTTGTATTTTTGATCCCTTCAATTGATGTTTTCTTTCTTGCCTTTGAATTATCATATTGTTGAAAGATTGTATTTTTATTTAAATTGAATATTGAATCTAAGTCATCTTCGGTTTCAGATTTATAATCCTTACCTTCATTATTTAAAATATCTAGTTTTGGTGATTCATATCCGTGGATTTCTGAAGAAATACCATTGCCATCTTGTGTATTTGAAATATTCGGTGTTAATGATTTAATTTCTTTGATTTCTGCGGAAATATCATTGATCTCTTCAATATTAGAAGTATTCGGTACCAGTCGTTTACATTCCTCGATTTCTGCTGAAATATCTCTATCAAATTCACAGTTTGATTTAATAGATCCTACATATTTATCTTTATCTGTTTCCTTGGTAACTTCTAATATTGTAGAAGTATTACGTAAATCTTTTTGTTGAGTACCATTTTTTGAAACTACTTTTTCTTTCTTTGCATTTTCATTTTTTTCGTTACCATTTAAGATATTATCTTGATTTACACGGTTTTGGTCAGTGCAGATAAATTTTTTTTCAGCTGTCATATTCTTCTCTGCCCTAACAAATATTATATCGCTATCACTACTTTTATCGTGATATATATCCGAAGCTTCAATTTTTCTTTTATTGGTCACTTTTTTTATTGATTTTATTTCAATTATATCATCTGAAGAAGTATCCATAAATTGTGGGTAACTTAGAAGTTTTTAAATATCACATCTTCTATATTTTTAAATATTTCAGAAGAAAATTCATGTTATGAGTATAGAAAATAAAACGGAGAATATATTATTTATTAAATAAATGAATTGTAAAAGAAACATTATTACATAATTTGCATATTTTATCAACTAAATATGTTTTTATGCAGAGTTTATAGCGTTATTTCATTATATATAAAAATTCATATTTCTAACTGAAATAATCTTCTAAATAGATATAAATTTAAGCCTTCAAAATTAATTGGAAGTCAACCCTTCAACTATTTATTGAAAACGAGTATGCAAGATAAAGGGAACACCAGAATAAAAAGATATGTCAAAATACGGAATAATAGACCCGACATATTAATCTTAGATAAGAGTAAAAAGAAGATTACAATCATTGAAGTAGGAATTACTTCCCATGATTCACTTTAAATAGTTGAAACTGAAAAACTTAGGAAGTATGACCTGCTAGCCAATGGGTTTGGTCTTATTTTTATGTTTGTGTTGAGATAACACCTTATGTGATTACCTGAGACGGTATTGTGTCAAAATAACATAAGTAACACACCAAAAAGACTGGAAATACCTGATAATTTAGAGGCATAAATTCAGTCGAGAGTACTTAAGAGACATTCGAAACAATTTCCAGTTTTAGGTAAGAGGACTTGAATCGGAACAAAATGCCAAAAAGAGCCCAGAAAGAGTCTCAATGGGTGCTAATAAGCGAACTGAGGTGTATGCAGAATCCAAAACTCCTAATAACAAGCTAGCAACGGGAAGATGGTACTAAAATTTTAAAAAGAAAAAAAAATTATCCCTTATTTCAGTAGAATGAACAACATTAGAGGAACCGACCATAAACATAAATCAAGTTTCGGATTTGGAAAAGATAAAATGGTAGTAATATAGGGAGAATAAAAGGCATAAAAATGTGAAGGAAGAAAGGTTTTTAGCCCAGAATTTTATTAAATAAATCCTGGAATAATTATATAAATTTACATGAGTTTATACTTTAGAAACTATAATACTTACTTTTTTTAAATCTGCGAAATTTTGATTTGCATTGCCTAATTCTTATTTTCAAAATCTATCTATGATCCCAATCTTGCTTTTGATATCGTATTCATAAATTTTTGTTCATTGATTTTTTTTATTATCTCTTTCTATCTTAAGGGTCAGAAGAGGAACATGAATCTTATAATTCATCTTATAATATGTCTATATTTATCTTTCCCAATGTTTTTCGTTCGCATGACTCGCCATATTAGCATTATATTCATTTCCGAAAGACTTCTTTCATTCGTAAAATTATTTTGTATGAAGATAGGTATATTATTTTTAAAACAAGCGTTTATCTTATGAATCGATTGTATTTTAGTCATTTTTTGAATAATCAAATTAAAAACAAGTGTGTTTGAAACTCTTATCATACAGGTTAAACTTTTATATTAAATTTTGTTTTTATTGCTTTAGTTATTTTTATTAAATTAATATAATTTAATTCATTTTAGCTTTTTCGTTGTATTTCTTTATCAAGGTTTTTAATTATTTCTCATAAAATCTATAAATATAAAAAATTTGATTCAAAAAATACAAAAATGATATTATTATGACCTTAGTTCTAGTAGCTATTTATAGAATGAATTGGGTTAGACCAATCATTCACTCTATCACAACATTATTGTATTCAAAATTTTAATTTTTATTCGTATAAAAATACATATGCGATCGAAATGAGATAATTAAAAATACATGGGAGGATATATAAATAACTTAAGTACATTAAAAAAGGAAAAATACGAACAGTTCGGCGTCTAAACTATAAAATTGAGATAAGTATAATCTAACAATTTCTATCTAAAATTAGAACATATTTCATTTTTTAACACCAGTATTACTTATAAAGAAATTTGAGGATTTTTAAACTACAATTATGCTAAAAATCCGAAAAAAAATTGATAAGAAGCAGTAAAAAAAATGCAAAACAATCATGATATTTCAAAATAGGCTTGGATTAAAAAAAATATTTTAATTTTTACATTTTAAGTTAGACAAATCTATATTTTCATTTAATTTTACCTATTCAAGCATTTAAAATCCAATCAAATTTATTTTTTTTACTGGTTTAAGTAATTCAACTCTTTTTATATTTTTAATAAACGTTACATTATAAAATGAATTAACAGATAATATTTCTAAAAAAATTATGGAAAAAAATTTATATAATTGTTTACAAAAAACATAGATGCAGATATTTAACAATCGTTGGCTATATTATTGGTTTATTATTACATATTGTTTAGATTTTAATATGAGTAAATTTATATGTACAGTTTAGACATACAAATATTATTGTATCACAAGAATATATAATAGTTTTCTATAAAGTATTAATCAAACATCTTAAAAGAATAATCTAAATCTTTATAGAATATATTATTCGATTCATACTTTATAGCTCTTAAAGTAGAATAAAAGTTTTAAATTATTTGGCTTTGAAAAATCATAGAATGCTTGGAATTTAGTTTAAAACAAATAATATACCAGTCCAAAGATTTATTTTAACCACTACTATTATTAAAACATCAGGGAATGATGTCTCGAATTTACTATAGTTTTATCTTATAAAATTCTGGGTTAAAATATTTTTACTATTTTTATGCTTTTTCTTCTGCCTCTTTAACACTGCTGTCTTTTTTTTCAAATCCGACTTTTCATTTATGTTATTGGTCGGTTCCTCTAAAGTGCTTTTTTCCTGTGGAATAAGGGGTGTATCATTTTTTTGTTTAAATTTTTTTGGACCATCTTCCTCTCTCTTTTCTTCTTTTAAAGAGGTGTTGGTTCCTCATGCATCTCTGCTCTCATAAAAACACCTATTGACGCTCTCTCCCAGCTCTCTTCGGCATTTAGTCCTGACTCAAGTCCTCTTCGTCGATCAAAGGAAACTGTTTCGACTGTTTTCTTAAGTACTATAGACAGAAAATATGCTTCTATATTAATGGTTATTTGTATTTTTTGACAAGACTTATTGAGTTTGTCATAATACCGTTCCAGGTTTTCCATACGAGATTATCTCAAGACTACACTGCCAAATAAAAACAAATCATTAACTAGCAGGTCATACCTCTAAGTTTTTCTGTTTCAACTGTTGAAGTAAATCTTTGGAAGTGATTCCTACTTAAATGAGTGCTATTTTATTCTTCTTCTTATCGAAAATATATAAGTTAGGTCTGTCATTCCAAATTTTAACATCAGTTTTTATTCTGGTGTCCCCTCTTATCTCTGCATATTCGTTATCAAGAATTTCTTGAACTGAGTGGCTTCTAATTCGTTTCGAAGACTTAAACTTATATTTATTCAGCAAGAGTAAATGTATACATCGTACCACTTCATTATGTCGTCTAGTATAGTCATGACCAAGCATTTTTTCACATCTCGTTGCTAAGTGATCAACTGTTTTCCTAGGCTGGTTGCAGTGTTGACACATACCTTCTGCACCCCAAAATTCATTTCTATCCTGGATATAACAGAACACTGCTTCGTCACGTGGTCTTACACTTCCTTTCTTTAACCATCTTGAGGAGTCATTTACACTTACTCGCTCGTTGTTTCTAGCATTATATAACTTTGAATGTAGTTTTCGTTTTTCTATTTCGTTATATAAGTTAGATAGTTAAGCTTCTTCCAATTTCTTTTTTGTAACTTCCTCTTCCAACCCGTATTTTATTTTTAAAAAGTTTTTAATTAGTGAAAGGTGGATTATATTATTATTCTCAACCTTTAGGATTGCTGCTCTTCTGGTCGATGTATCTTTATGTTTTTCCAGACAATCCAAGAGTTGCAAAAGCATATGTTCGCTTTTGAATTCGACACTATATAAACCTCTTCCAAGTTCTCTACGTGGAAGGTATAGACGTTCATTACATCCTGGGCGTAGATGTATTTTGTTTTTTAATTGCACTGCACGCACTGCATCATCTAACTTAGAGAAGTCAGCCGGTTCAAGTCAGATACACCTATATGATAGTTTAGTAAAGAAATTGCATGTTGATTAATGGCTTGAAATAGATTTCTTGCATTTAATCTCAGCGACAAAGTCTTTCTACACGTGCTATAAGTTTAGTCTGTACCTCCTCAAACGACTTACTTGTCGAATTCCTCTGCTATCTTCTATAATTCAAAGGTATTTATACACACCTATTCCTTCAAGAAGAGAAGCAGTATCTTCACAACATTGATCATTAGTGGCTGACTTCTCTTTGTTAATTTCCAATCCTATATAATTTATAAACTTTTTAACCTCCTCCGTCATTTCTTGCAATTTTTGCCCAGCTTCGGCAAGGAGCTTAAGATCATCAATAAACAAAAGATAATTAGTCGCGTGGGATTTTGCATCTGTCTTTATTGTCACTTTTGTGTATTTCTCATTAAGCTTTCGGCTCAATGGATCTATACACAACACAAACAATAATGGTGACAAACTATCTCCTTGTAGAATCCCTCTCTCAATCTTCTGGTTCATGATTTTTGTAGGCCCTACTGATATATCAATTTTCCATTTTGATATAATTGCCTCAATAAATTTCATAATCCAATCAGGTAAATTTAGGTTTTCAATGCATTGAGTTAAATGAGCATGTTCTATTTGATCATAAGCCTTTTTAACATCAATCCATGTTGCCTCAAGATTATTTCCATACTCTTTATTTAAGGCAATATTCAGTAGAGCCTGCTCTTTTGCTCCCTGCACACCTCTTACCGCCCCAAATTGGTTCTCTGCAAGCAACCCTCGCCTTTCCACTTCAATTTGAACGACCTTTGTTACACACTTTGTCGTTAACTTATAGAGGTTGGACATACAAGTGATTGACCTGTAGTCAGAGCCTCTTCGTGGAATTACTTTCGGTATCAAATACGTAAGCCCGCAGCAAAACCAATCAGCTTGAGGTTTCCTTCTAAACACATAACTTTCACAATATCATAAAGATATTTGTGAAGAGTTGTAAGTTTCTTAATGAAAAAATTGTAAATACCATCAATTCCAGCAGCTTTCCAGTTGGGAAGCCAATTAATGATATTTACAAATTCATCAAGTGAAGGAAACGTGGTCGGATGATTATCTGATACAAATGGAATCAAATAATCATCATACGTGACTGTGTCATCATTTTTGTTCCACATTGTAGACCAAAAACTCACAATTTCATCACGACTAACCACATGCTCGGATTCCACACGCTCAGATAACCCACGATAAAATCGACCTCGGAAAAGCTCAAACATACGATTCTCTTTTCGGAATTGCTTCCTACTTTCATGCATCGTAATTTTTTTCTCGTAAATATTCAAAGACTCATTCTTCTTAACTAAAGCCTCAGAAATATCAGTTACACTGCTCAAGTTTAAATTAAATTCTCGCATGATCTTCTTAAGGCTCTTCGTTTCCGAAGTGGAGAGCATTTCCTGCTTACGAGCCTTCTCGAGAAGATCTTTGGAAAGTACTAACTTAGAAATTTTACTTTCTATGTTTTCCTTCCAAGCGGATCTAGGCTTTTCTTTGCGTGTTGCCTCGTCATAGCATACCTGCGCAGCTTGCATGATATACGCGGCTTCCGTAATTGACTCAGGTACATGAGCTCCTGCATATTCACCGACTACTCGATTAATGAGATCCAGAGCTTTACTATCAACCAATTCATCTGGATGTTTTCTAGTTCGGACCACCACTTTTCCAATTTCGTTCTCAGAGATTTCTTTGATTTTACTCAAGAATTTATCTCTCGGGTTTATGTACTCCGTGGTGTCGGTCAAGGTGCATGTATCAGCGAGACAAGTGGCGATTCTACGTCGCTCTCCATTCTCTTCTGATTTTACATCCTTTCCCATCTCACTTTGTGCCAATTTTTTTAACACTTCGAGAGTTTCAGTGCAGCCGAATTTCTCATTATAGTACCTGTGAAGCTCTGTCCAGCCATTTCTTGGCATTCTTTCAAAACTTGTCTGTACTGCAAAAAAAACAATTCGAGGCCATTCCTTCGGGTCGGCTGTTACGGAATCGAATATCGTCCGCAATGCCATTAGCTTGTTACCTTCCGGAATAGCTAGAGTACAGGGGCTTGTCATGTCGTACGATGGCTCGCACGCAGAGACTTCAACCGAAGAGGGAACTGGTGCATTAGGCGAAGGTAAGGTGTCAAGCCCACTATTTTGCATTTTACTGCATGTTTGGCTTGGTGGTGGAGGTGTTATTGTTGTGTAGGAGGAGGAAGGTAGGGAAATCGCCGGTGGGTGTAGCTTACATTTTTGTACCTCACTATCACTCTTCTTCACCTCATCAGCGTCGTTTGCAGCCTTTATTTTGGTATTTTTCGATATTTCGCTGCTAACATTTTTCTTTTTACCTATTTATTTATTAAAACAAAAAAATATAGATAAATCATACAAAAGGAATTGCAATTTAAGATAATTTAAGCCTGGATTCGTAGTACGAAGAAGATTCAAGCGTATTCCTTATTTTTTTTAATATTTTATTCAAAAAAATTGAAATGAAATAGCAAAAAAATAGATGCCATAATTATTGCTAATGAGCTTGATGTATTTGGGCTTTTCGGTGATAATTTTTTAAAATTTTCGGTTAAATTTACTAGTAAAAACTACTAGTAATGACTTCAAGCGCTTATCTGTTAATTTGGATCTGTAAATATTTTTTAATATTTCAGTTCAGATTATGTTTCTTCGCACATATAGGTGAAAGCGGACAGTGGAAATAAAACCTCGAACAAATTTATGAACGCCGTTGAAATGCGTGACAGGAAGACTCTTATAAATTTCAGTAATTTATTTGTCTATTTTTAGAAATAAATACCTTTAATATAAATATTTTGTTTTTATGAACATCTATCTATATGAAACTTTAAAAATTTGATTTAAAAATTTTAATGATGGAAAGCGCTGAAATATTTCTCAGTATGGTAGCATAAAAAGTAATAAGTTATTGACCGCGAGTCAAAAAGTTTGGAAATCTCTGTATTAGACAATAGAAACACAAATATTTATTAGAATCTTTGAATTAATATTTACCATTTTATCACATTTTTACAGCATAGAAAAAGAAATACGGTTTATGTATGCCAAAAAAACAATTCTATTATCTGTATTGGGCAAAATCTCATGCCAAAGATATTTTGAAAAAGTGACTTGCCGTTAAATGATATCAAGAGGTACCTTTACCGATTCTTGAATAGAAGTAATTACTTTTCTTTCAAATAAAAATGACATCGCTATAAATAGAAGAAGAGTTGCTGTTTCCAGCAGTTTAGGTCATAAATAACATGTTACGAATATTTTGAAAGACTGTACATTGTCGTTTTTGCTATTTGATTTTCGATGATGATTATCATCGAGTTACCTTTTTAGGTTAATTAGTAAATTATAAAGATTCTCCAAGCACAAATCGTTTATATTCAAAAATTTTTACTATTTTAATCAAAAAAAGCTTTTAATCTTTGATATCTTGATTTCTTTCTAAATTACTGATATCAAAGATATATATACCAATATAGAATGCCCTTCAAATGTATCAGAATCAGGTGGGACAATTATTTAGAATTTCTCATAGTATTAAAAAATCTTCAAATACTCTATAGCATGTTTGTTAAGTCATCTAATCACTACACTGCAGTGAAAAACATACTGTGTTCGTTTTTTCTTTTTGTATTTTTTAGAATAAATAATTGCATTCGCATCAATATATTTTTCAACGGTATAGATCGATCATTTGATTCTAGGATAAATCTATATGATTCCAATAATCTTCATAATCTTATTGGTAGAAAAAGAATACGTGAGACAGAAACAACATTCATTGAACCAAATAATCATTCGTTTCGGCCAAATAAAAATCGATACCTTGAACCCAATCAATCAAAAGAATATAGTATAAGAAGTAAAAGACCGAGATTAGATAAAGATCCAGAAAATACAACAATATTACACCTAAATATTTTCATACCAATGTTTAATGTAATATGGGAGGGGATTTAGATCAAATCAATGTTGAAAAATCTAGTTTTGAAGTAAGGAATGAAAGAATTAAAAATTTAGGAAATTTGAAAACAAACAAAGTAGGCCATTTCAAAGAACAAAGGATTCTATTACTATCGATAATTCGAATATTTTTATACTTAGGTCACGTTGTTTTGATATTTTATACAGATCAAAGCTTCATGAAACTAATATTAATATTAAAGATATTACAAAAAGTAATATTGACTGTTTTTGGGTCAAAAAATGCATATGTATTTTATATTATGGGTTTGATTCGCAAATTGATGGTTTAAATAAAAATGAATTTATAGATCTAATTGAATTTCTCAACGATCTTAACTGTTACTCAAATACTGATGCCCTCTATATTTTGTATAAAAATTTACTTCCGTATTTATGTTATACATAATAGATGAAACCTGCCTTAATTTATTAAATATGACGAATTCTGAATATTTGAGGCATGTAAAATTCTTCTTGCCATTCTTAACTGTACTTTATGATGAGGTCGATGTATTGTTTTATTCAAATACAAAAGAATTAACGTTCACTGCGAAAGAACAAAACAGAGAATCTTTTAAATATGAAATGAATTTTACTGATGATACAATGATTCGAATTACACCCGAAGCTCTTAATTACATGCAACAAGATGATTCTAACGAGAAAATAGAACTATTTGGTCTTTTGGTTAGTTCTTATAAAATAACTGGAATAAAAATTTCTAATGGTGATAAGTATTATATCGAATGTGTCTCTACGGATTTTGCGTGTAAATTTATTCTAAATAATCCTGTCATCTATAAAATGCAAACAAGCTTTTGTTATCTTTTTGGAAACATCGAATCTATGAAAATAAATACGTTAAAATCTATAGAAATCGAAAGATTAGATCTATTAACAGAAGATGTTGATCTTTTTAGTAAATTTCGAAAATTAGAATCTTTAAGTATAGTGAAATGCGACTTCATAAACTATGGAGATTTCCTTCGTAAATTAGCATTAATGTTTCCAAAATTGAAAATCTTACGAATTGTTGGGTCATTTTCAAGATCTGGCTTTCTAAATAATCTATTTTTCACTTACATAGAGATTTTAGATCTTTCTTGTTGATAATCCATACGAAAAATTTCCAATTTTCCAAATATGCAAATGAAAGCTTTGAAAAGTTTGAGGATAGATTATTCCAGTCTAAATTATAAGGTAATGAGAGTAATGATTTCAACAAGTTCTTTATAAATCTTAAGCATGAGAGGAACTAAGTGTAGAATATTTTATATTTTTGAATATTACAGAAATTTAAAAAAATCTTTTTATTATTTAGATTTTTCGAGGATTAGGTTCAACAGGAAACTCGTAGGTTTATTTTCAGTTAATATCTAAGCCGAAATATTGTTTTTGGAAAATCTAAAACATTTAGGCGATTTAATCCGAGTGTTGAGGCTTGAATCATTATATTCAAGTACAAGAAGTATATCTTTATCAAATAATTCTTCGTTTAACGATATATTTTTTTTATTAGAGAATTTTAAAAAACTTGAATGTTTTAAACTTTCTGGAACAAAAATAATGAGTTTACATCAGTTTGTTTTTGATTTTCAATTTAAAAGTCATTTGAAAGATCTTGATTTATCGAATAACAAATTGTTAAAAAATTACATTCGTTGCCTTAATCAGTTTGATTACTTAGAAAGAATAAATCCATCAAATTGTAATCTCGAATCAGGTTTTATGGAATATCTTTCTGTTATGCACCCAGCGGTATCTCTGAAAAAAATAAATTTATCTAGAAATATACTAAGCAAATCAGATATATTTGCACTTGAAAAATTTTTAAATCTTAATCATTTAACTGTTTGTTTTCAAAGTGAAATATATTCTAATTTCTTAAAAGAGTATGGAGCCTTAAGACTTAAAAATTTAGAAACATTGATTTTGGTTGCTTCATTTTTTACAAGCGAAATTTATCATTGTATAATGAGAATGTCTTCTTTGAAAAATTTTGAACTTCAAGGATTTCATTTAGAGAAAAATGTTTTTACAAACTATGGAATATCTTATCCTAATTTTTTACAAAAAATTACTCATATTTATTCTAAATATTATCCCGAAGATATAGATACCTTCAATGACTTGAAAATCCGCGGTATAGAAGTTTTTATTTATTAAATTACTTTTACTAATTCAATTTTTATGATCTTTTTAGATTCAAAATTATTCCTAAATTAAATATATAATTCATAATGACTCGATTTATATACCTTGATTATTACTTGCATAATATCAGGCCAGATATTTGTTAAGCTCATTTTCTAGATATTTTTTGTTAAAAAATAGTCTTCATAAGGTTTTAGTCATTAAAAGATTGTTATTATATTTGTTTATTCTGAATTAAATTTAAATTTCATTTAATTTGGGTTAATATATTTCAAAAAACGGTAAATTTTTTTATTGCATAGCACATATTATTTATAGATTATATAATTGTAAAAAACAATTAATTCTATTTATCTTACAATTATTTCGTTGAAAAAAGCCGTATTTTTATTATCCAGTTGATTTTTTCTATATATACCTACACTTGAGTTCGATAATAAGTCAAATAAATCATTTAAAGAATATTCACGGCGTAAAATTACTAAGATGGAATCTAAAAACGCATTAATAATTGAATAATTTATATTCAGTATGATTTCCAAAAAAAAATTTGTGATTTAATCTTAAAAGAAAAAAACAATTCTAAATATTGGAATTAAATTTTACTGACAAGTTTGTTATTCTCGGGTGAGTCACTTAAATCACATTAAAAATCTGCAAATACAAAATAAATAACTAAACTTACTCTTTACAGAAAATAATTTATTATTTACAAGAATTAAGGATTAATATAAAATTTTCAGACATTAAAAGAAATAATATTTTTCAAATTCAAATAAATCATTTAAAGTTCAAAATAAGACATTTACTTTGAGAATTTAGCTATTTGGTTCTTTCTAAAAAAAAATACAACTGTAATTTTTTTGCGATTAACACAAACAAATAGTCCTAACAATCGGATTATTATGAAATAAATAAATTTATTGTGCGAATATCTTCCAATTTTTTTTCAAAACATATAATGTTCACATAACTCGTATATTTTTACAAGAAAATATACACTATATCATCTTAGATCACTTTAAATTCTTATAGAAGCGGAAACCCATAGTCAAAAAAATTGTAGTTCAGAAATTAGTTACTTTGAGTTTATATACTATTTTGAATCTTTAGATTTATTACTTATTTATAACTTTTTGCCACATTTTAACCTTTTTAAAAAGGAAATTTGCTTCCTTATTCTCATTTTTGCACGCCTTCATTGCTTGTGATCAGCAAAAATTTAAAATATGTAATATTGACAAGGAAGGTATTAAAAGGTAACAATTTTCCTATCGGAAATTATTCTTGGTTTGGGTTTATAGCCGTCAAAAATAAAATAAATTATAACCAAACCATGTCAATAGATTTTTATGTAACGATTAGATATTTCCTGGTATTAGATGAAATTATAATAAATTATTAATTAGCCCATTATAATATTGATAAATAGTCAAATTTGTATATAACGATCAACAAAATATTTTGTTACTATTAAAGTAATATTTCTTAAATTTTTGGGCCTTCTTTTGAGTATATCATGATAAATAATCTATTCTTTGAAAAAATATTTCCTATATATGTATATAAATAAATGTTGATAGTGTGTTATATGATTTCTTAAATACCTTTATTTTTGCATATTCTAATATTGTTTTGCTAAGTAATCGGTATATTTTTTTCATTATGAGTGTGATACAATTTGTTTAAAGAAACTATATGTACCTTTTAAAAATTATATAAAAAATTAAGAAATCCTTGCTTCGTGACATCATATTTATATAACAAATACTATATTTAAACTATCATATAAAAACCTTGCCTGTCACGATTTGATTCTAATAATAATGATTTCTTTTTAAAACAGGAACTCTTCTTCTAGATATCAAATACCTCTTCGGAGTCATTTAGCAAAAAGCACACCAAATGAATACTTTCCTGGTTTTTCAGCAATGAATATAATTTGTTGTGCCAAAAATGAAATGTGATGCTATCGAAGTTCATTATATACCATATTAGATTAAAACTTTACTTATAAAAAGTGATGATTCACTACAAAAAAAGCCAAATAATAATTCTTAAGATATATCAAGCTTACAGATACAAATTTATCTTTTTTATGTAAATAACACTATAATAATTTTTTTCTCTAGACAAATTGGTAAATTTTTCAAAAACTATTGCATCAACTGAACAGATAGGCTTGTTATCTCTTGTAGTGCGACGTGATAAGTATTATAAACGACTCATATTACATGATCGTACCGAATAGAATCGGTGTATTCAGATAAAATGATTTCCAGAGCTCATTAAATTCATATATAGCATGTTTTATAGTTGCAGGAAAACCCTTTTTCTATATTTTACTTTTTTTAGTGCAAAGTACGATCTTATAGCAAAGTATTTATAATAAAATATGAAAGTTTTCTGAAACTAAGTATATTATGTTGTGTTCTTCTAAGAATTGGCTTCGATATTAAATATTTGTCGCTAGAATAAGATGCTTTAGATTTAATAAATTTTCAACTAATTGGTACCTTTTTATTTGTATTTCATAACTAAGTTTCCTATCTATACTATATGAGCGCTTAAAACGGTTTATAATAATTTAATGCAAAAAAAAAAAACGATTTTAAAAATTTATTGTAATATTTAACGATGCTAATTCTACTTTTCGCTATAAAAATAAATAAAAAAATATAAAGAATAATTATGAATGACATAAAAGTCACGATAACTTGTTTTAATTTTTTCGATCATGATATTTTCCGTACTCCGGATATAAGATTTTATAATTTGAATTTCTGGCTAAAAAGTTTAGAACCAATCATTTTGATATAAATTTCGATATATAAAAAAAAAACAAGATTTATAAAACAAAAATTCCGTCTTACTTAATATGTGCTTTTTTTTAGATTGTACGATATTTAGTATTAAGATAAGCTTGTTATAGATTCTTTGTAGCGATTCCTTCCATTTAATTCTCTCTGTCGCATAAATAACAAAAATCTTGCTTTTTGTTTCTTTTTTTTGAACAGAATTATTTTGCCTTTTATCGTTGAATTTAACACGTGAAACGTATAGTTGTTTTTTTATTTCCGCATGTCTTTTTAATATATATGAATACTATATGTATATTTATGAAAAAAACTGAATATTGCATTATGTTATAATTTTACGATTTAATACATTTTAAAACACTATGAAGCGTTGTACGTGTCTCCAAATAAATTATATACACAATATTCCATAATACCGAACTAAAAGAAATCTATAATATCTAAATTTATCGATTAAACAAAATACTGTTTTAAAGTTTAGTAGAAACTACCAAAATTTTTGAATAAAATCATTTTTTTAAATGCATTTCATTAGCTTTCATTTTGTTATGTTAATTTATACGCTCATAACTAACATTCTTGAATAATTTTAAATATTAAGGGCTAAAACCCTTTAAAAATGTATTTAAAAATTTAGATTCACTTTGATCCTTTAGTAACTTTAAAATTTCAAATTCAAGATGAAAAATTTTCCAAACTACCTTTCAAGAAATCTTTTGATAAGTAATTGGTTTATGTTTAACATACATTTGCTTTACATTGATGGTTAGATTATGATAAATTGCTTTTAATTTCTAAAACCCTTCTCATTAAATCTTGAGAAGTTTAAACAGTTTGTTTATTTCTATGTTTGATTTTCTCGATAAATACAAACATTCTAAAACACATTAGCGCTTCAGAAAATTTCCGTGGCGTTTTATAATGTGTTCTATCTATCTGGTCTTCAAAATTATGAATTTTGTAATTTCATCGAAAAATCGATAAAGAAATTGCAAGGTTTTAATAAAATTTTCTAACAAAGAAGGTATATTTTTTTTCCATACTTTGTGAGTCTACTTATATGTTTTCTGCAGGTATATATTTACTATGTGGTGTGATATTCAATAAACATACTTTGACCTTTAAAATTGTAACTTTACTTAAGTTTTAGCTTTAATGTCATCTAGTTTTACCTTCAACTTGAATTTTGAAATATATGGCATATGGAATGTAACGAATGAGCTATTTCTAACCATAATGCCTATTCTACTTTTTTCGCTTAATTTTTCTAAAGACTTGTCTTTTATTCAAGTAAGGGGGACACATTTTCTCAATTAGTCTATTCATAGAGACTTTGCATGATGATGCAGACAACAAACAGTTTTTCGTAATTATAATTGTTAAGATTAGGATTATGCATTTGATTCAAGCCGCAAAACTTTCCGATAAATAAGTAAATACGTCGAGTAGCAGCGAGCTAGGATATATAAACTAGTTATTTCATACTTAGCTAGGATATTAAATGTCGGGTTTTAGGTATTAAAAAACGAGTAATAACTATTTTGGAAAAAATAAATTGTCTCAAAAATGAAAATTAGCAGATTACCTTTATAAATATTCTTTTATGTACTTTTTCTAAAAAAAATTTTTGTATTAAAGTAAAAAAAAACAAAAAGAATTTAAAAATTGATTTATTGTATTTATCAAATATATAAATGGCTCAATCTTTCCTTGGGATCACTTATCCCTTCCCATCTTTTTTTCCTTTTATTCTTCTGTACATTGCCTTTTTCGTTCTTAACTTGCCTTTTAATTAATTTGGTGTTTAGAATCGAAGAATAATTGTTTAAACAATTCACACTATCGTTTTTAGTATCATTTTTAAAGATTTTTTTTGAATCATTTTCACATTTTTCATCACCACAATTATCATAAACATTAACTTGCACCATCGCTACGTAAACCGGTGCTTCTTTTATTTTGTGGAAATCATTATCCATATCTTCTTTAAAAGGTAAGCAAAGACAAATTCTTTGTCTAGCTTCATTTTTGACAATAGAACGAGTCTCATTATTGTAATGTTTCGCAGGTTTATCATTGAGCTTCCAATGATCATCAACAACCTTCAGTGTGTTGACATTACTTGGTTGATCATTTTTGGGATTTGCTATATATTCCCAGAATTTAATTAGATCTTTTACGCTTTTCATTGTTTATTTGTATTTTTCCAAACATAAATACTTTTAATATTGTTCTCGAACACTTTTGGAATTTTTTTTTGATGATCAGAAATCAGTATAACAAAACAAAAAAAGAACAATTATATGTTCTTTTTTAAATAATCCATATTTTTTAATTTTTGAAAGGTATTTGGTAATAAAATGCAGCTTAAGTTATTTTATGCTCAAATATCGTTTTTAATCTAAACTTTAATTAATAAAAATTTGAATTTAAATCTTCTTTAATGAATATGAAAATCAACATAGAATGGATTTATTGCGTGTTAAACATTTTATCCTCACAAATTAAATGCTAAAATTAAAAATTTTTACTTGCAAAAGAATATGGAATAGAAATCTAAACATTAACATTAACAAATAAAATCATAAATTTGTTTTTATAGATTTAATCAGATTTATGTAACAACTTGAAACAAAATCATCATTATTTATTATTTCATCTCTTTTGTATACAATAAACACATTCATGTAAAATAGTATTGTGTAATTAAGATTATATGTATTTAAAGTATTATATAAAAACCCAATAAATTTTAAATAATTACATTTGAATATTTATTTTAAAAAGCAAGTTAAAATGGGATAATTCAGTCTAAGTATAGAAAGTAATAATATAAAAATGTATAAACTTTAAAAGATATTTCCATATCAATTAAATGAAGTTGAAGCATATTTTTTTATTAGATTGAAGCCATAAAATAAGAATTTCAATTGAAATTTCTAATTTAGATATAAATTTATTTAATGAAACCAATTAAATTGAAATTGAGGAATATCGAATAAATTCATAGTTAAAGAAATATTCTTGAGGAATTGAAACAATGTTTTCCTTTTTATACCTCGTAATATTTATTGCAAATTTTTAATTTTATTATTCTATTCAGTAATTTAATTTTATTACATCTTAAATATCGATTTCCTCTTAATATTCCAAATAGATCTTTGGTCTTCTATGGTTTTACAAAAAATCAAGGTTTTAAGATCGATTCTTTATGTGTTAGACATGTTAAAGCAGATACTTATAATTCAATGTTTTATATTTTTTGTTTAGATTTAAATGATTTTATAAAATGCATTGATGCTTTTTCTGGATATTCTGCGACATTCGGTATTAGCTAATATCTTGGTTGCGTGTAAAACATATACTAAATATCTACTTTCATAGGGTTATCAATTATTTAAACTAATTGATGCACTGGCATTTTAGTTATTTATAATATTTACAGGGGAATTTGTGATAATACCTCTTGATATCTACATATAGGAGGATCTACATGTATTTATTAATAAAAAAAATGCCTTGGAATTCAGCTATTTAGAATAATTTCTTGGTTTTTATATTTTTTTGGTATCGAAAATTTAAGAAGATTTTTAAGTCCAATTTTGTCAACTACAGGTATTATTCTCTTTAATTTCCTTTTAACCATCTTTATATCAAATTGATCGATTTGAAGTTTTTTAGCAATTTTTATTTTTGTTGTCCCTCTTGTTTAGCATACAGAGTTTATATGATTTCTTAAAATGTGTTATCTGATTAATTTTTTTAAATCTAGATTTATTTCTTTTGATAAAAGTGAAAACCTATTCAATCAACTATTTTTGTATGTTTTGTTCGGCTATATATTTTCCAGTTGGATTGCTAGATTCTAATATATCTCGGCAATGACCTGAAGAATTTACGATTTTTTTTCATTTTTGAACCATATGTTATCTTGGATGTAGCAATTGCTCCTTACATTTATTTCGGATATATTATTAATAGTAAATACCTGGGTTTGTTCCCATTCTGTAAAACTGAATATTAGATTTTAGATTTATCATTAATATTCGTTTATTGTGCTTTTTTACACTTTTTTGTTTAGATTTCTTTTGTTCCCTTTCTGGGCCTAAAAACCTTTTTATATGCTCAAGATTTGCTATATATTTCTTATTCTTTAGGATTCTGACTTTATAATCCTATTTTTTTGCTTTTCTAAAGCTATTTTAGAATTTCCATAGGTATTTGTTAAGACTGGATGATGAGAGGATAACCACATAAAAAACTATCGGTTTGGCAATGAACATGTGGAATTGGTGTATAATCTTATTGTTTCTTTTTGTGGGATATAAACCGTACTGGATCTATAGGTCAATCTTCTATAATCCCGAGTTACAATAGATTAAAAGAAGCAATTGGGAAATTTTCACTTGTTCATCCTCGACACTAAGAAGTATAAGAGAAATGAAATAAGAAAGTATGTATAAAGACTTCAGAATATATTCTAAATAGTATATATATTCCGTGTTTGGTAATATAAAATATAAAGTACATAAAAAATAAGTAAATGTGTCATCTATTGATATACTATATGAATAGTTTGTTCGACATTATCTATTAAAAATAGTAAGATTCTGTTATTATTGAATGCTAAACCATATTTTAGTATCGTTGAATTCATTGGATTAAAGTGAATTTTTCAATATATCTTTAAATGGTCAAAGACTCGTTGTACTTATATTATTTAAGACATCTGTTTTTTAGACTTTACTTTTTTGTTCTTAGAAATTTTTTCATTCGACTTTGTTGTAAAAAATATGTTTTAATAGATGAATAGCATATTTTTATTTCTTCGGGCTTCACAAAAATTTTTCAATTTTCGAGGAAACAGACCAAAAATTATTGATTACTATATATTTAAAAATGATAATTTAATAATAATAATAAATGTTAAAAATATATAAATTTCACTCTGTTAATATCAGGTTTAGTTTAAGAAAATGTTATATATTTATTTACTTTTAAGATATATTTTGGCTTTTTCAAAAATGTTGAATGAATTTGTTTAGAAATAAACTATATTGAAATTTATTAGTGTTACTTAATAAGTAAAAAAGAAATGAAATAATAAGTTTTATTTAATAAAATTCTGGGTTAAAATATTTTTTTACCATTTTTACATGTTTTCTTCTACCTTTTTGACCACTTTTGTCTCTTCTTCCAAATCCGACTCTTCATTTATGTTATTGGTCGGTTCCTCTAAAGTGGTTCCTCCTTGTAAAATAAAGGGGGCTTTATATTTTGGTTTAAATTTTTTGGCACCATCTTCCTCTGTTTTCGCTTCTTTTAAAGGGGGTATTGGTTCCTCATGCATCTCTGATCTCATAATAACACCCATTGACGCTCTCTCCCAGCTCTCTTCGGCATTTAGTCCTGACTCAAGTCCTCTTCGTCGATCAAAGGAAATAGTTTCGACTGTCTTTTTAAGTACTATAGACTGAATGAATGCTTCTACATTCATGGGTATTTCTAGTCTTTTAAGATGAGATTTATGGTATTTTGTCACAATACCGTCCCAGGTCATCACATAAGGGATTATCTCAACACTACACTTATAAATAAGGCCCAACTCATTGGCTAGCAGGTCATACTTCCTAAGTTTTTCAGTTTCAACTATTTGAAGTGAATCTTGGGAAGTGATTCCTACTTCAATAAGTGTTATCTTATTCTTCTTCTTATCTAAAATAAATATGTCCGGTCTGTTATTCCGAATTTTAACATCAGTTTTAATTCTGGTGTCCACTCTTATCTCTGCATACTCATTATCAAGAATTTCTTGAACTGAGTGGCTCCTTATTCGTTTTGAAGACTTAAACTTATATCTATTTAGGAGAAGAAGGTGTAGGCATCTAACCACTTCATTATGCCGTCTAGTGTAATCATGACCTAGCATTTTTTCACATCTAGTTGCTAGATGATCCACAGTCTTACCAGACTTCCTGCAATGTTGACACACACCATCTGCTCCCCAGAATACATTTCTATCCTGGATATAGCAGAACACAGCTTCATTTCGTGGCCTAATATTTCCTCTCTTTAGCCATCTTGAAGAGTCACTAACACTTACAAGCTCATTTTTTCTTGCATTATATAACTTTGAATGGATTTTTCGTTTTTCTATTTCGTTATATAGTTTTGCAAGTTGAGCTTCTTCTAAACTTTTCTTAATGACTTCTTCTACCAACCTGTACTTTACTTTTAAGAAGCCTTTTATTAGTGCCAGATGGGTTTTATTATTATTCTCCACCTTGAGGATTGCTGCTCGTCTAGTTGATATTTCTTTACTTTTTTCCAGACAATCCAAGAGTTGCAGAAGCATATGTTCGCTTCGCAACTCAACACTATGTAGGCATCTTCCAAGTTCTGTTCTAGGAAGATACAACCGCTCTTTACATCCTGGGCGGAGATGTATCTTATTTTTAACCAACACCGCACGCACTGCATCATCTAACTTAGAGAAGTCAGCCGGTTCAAGTCGAAGTACTCCTATGTGGTAGTTGATTAACGATATCGCATGTTGATTGATTGCAGAAAATAAATTTTTTGCATTTAATCTAGTGTGACAAAGTCTTTCAACTCTTGATATAAGTTTGCTCTGTACTTCTTCAAATGAGCTACGTGTTGGGATTCCTCTGCTATCTTCTATTATTCCTAAATATTTGTAAACACTAACACTTTCTAGAAGAGTAGCAGTATCACCACAACATGTATCATTTGTGGCGGACTTCTCTTTGTTAATCTCTAACCCAATCACCTTTAAAAATTCCTTTTCCTCGTCTGTCATAGCACTCAATGTCAAAATGTCTTTAGCGAGGAGCTTAAGATCATTAATAAACAAGAGATGATTAGTAGAATGGGATTCTGCATCTGTTTGTACTGCACTTCTGTGTATTTTTCATTAAGCTTTTTGGCTTAATGGATCCATACACTACACAAATAACAAATGTGACAGACTATCTCCTTGTAGAATCCCTCTCTCAATCTTCTGGTTCATGATTTTTGTAGGCCCTACTGATATATCAATTTTCCATTTTGATATAATTGCCTCAATAAATTTCATAATCCAATCAGGTAAATTTAGGTTTTCAATGCATTGAGTTAAATGAGCATGTTCTATTTGATCATAAGCCTTTTTAACATCAATCCATGTTGCCTCAAGATTGTTTCCGTACTCTTTATTTTGGGGCAATATTAAGTAGAGCATGCTCTTTCGCTCCCTGCACGCCTCTAACTTCTCCCAGCTGGTTCTCCGCAAGCAACCCTCGCCTTTCCACTTCAAGTTGAACGACTTTCGTTACACACTTTGTCGTTAACTTATAGAGGTTGGACATACAAGTGATTGGCCTGTAGTCAGAGCCTCTTCGTGGAATTCCTTTCGGTATCAAATACGTAAGCCCGCAGTAAAACCAATCAGCTTGAGGAGTTCCTTCTAAACATATAACTTTCACAATATCATAAATATATTTGTGAAGAGTTGTAAGTTTCTTAATGAAAAAATTGTAAATACCATCAATTCCAGCAGCTTTCCAATTAGGAAGCCAATTAATGATACTTACAAATTCCTCAAGTGAAGGAAACGTGGTCGGATGATTATCTGATACAGATGAAATCAAATAATCATCGTACGTGACTATGTCATCATTTTTGTTCCACATTGTAGACCAAAAACTCACAATTTTATCACGGCTAACCACATGCTCGGATTCTACACGCTCAGATAACCCACGATAAAATCGACCTCGGAAAAGCTCAAACATACGATTCTCTTTTCGGAATTGCTTCCTACTTTCATGCATCGTAATTTTTTTCTCGTAAACATTCAAAGACTCATTCTTCTTAACTAAAGCCTCAGAAAGATCAGTTACGCTGCTCAAGTTTAAATTAAACTCTCGCATGATTTTCTTAAGGCTCTTCGTTTCCGAAGTGGAGAGCTTTTCCTGCTTACGAGCCTTCTCGAGAAGATCTTTGGAAAGTACTAACTTAGAAATTTTACTTTCTATGTTTTCCTTCCAAGCGGATCTAGGCTTTTCTTTGCGTGTTGCCTCGTCATAGCATACCTGCGCAGCTTGCATGATATACGCGGCTTCCGTAATTGACTCAGGTACATGAGCTCCTGCATATTCACCGACTACTCGATTAATGAGATCCAGAACTTTACTTTCAACCAATTCATTTGGAATTTTTCTAGTTGGGACCACCACTGTTTTAATTTCCTTTTCCGAGATTTCTTTGATTTTACTCAAAAATTTATCTATCAGGTTTATGTACTCCGTGGTGTCAGCCAGGGTGCATGTATCAGCGAGAAAACTGGCGATTCTATGTAGCTCTTTATCCTCTTCTGATTTTACTTCCTTTCCCATCTCACTTTGTGCCAATTTTTTTAACACTTCGAGAGTTTCAGTGCAGCCGAATTTCTCATTATAGTACCTTTGAAGCTCTGTCCAGCCATTTCTTGGCATTCTTTCAAACCTTGTCTGTACTGCAAAAAAAACAATTCGAGGCCATTCCTTCGGGTCGGCTGTTACGGAATCGAATATCGTCCGCAATGCCATTAGCCTGTTACCTTCCGGAATAGCTAGAGTACAGGGGCTTGTCATGTCGTACGATGGCTCGCACGCAGAGACTTCAACCGAAGAGGGAACTGGTACATTAGGCGAAGTAAAGTGTCAAGCCCACTATTTTGCATTTTACTGCATGTTTGGCTTGGTGGTGGAGGTGTTAATGTTGTGTAGGAGGAGGAAGGTAGGGAAATCGCCGGTGGGTGTAGCTTACATTTTTGTACCTCACTATCACTCTTCTTCACCCCATCAGCGTCGTTTGCAGCCTTTATTTTGGTATTATTCGATATTTCGCTGCTAACATTTTTCTTTCTACCCATTTTATGAAATAATAATATTCATTATATATTGGTATTAATATTTTAAAAAATGCAGATAAATCTACTGCCTTAAAATCAAATATAATTTTGTTTTTTCTCACTGTTTTGAGTTGATTTTCCTTGTAAACTTCATAAAATTATTTGATTTTATAAAAAGATTAAATTTGAGATCAAAATTGTTTTTTGTATATTATATGTTGATCAAATGAAATAGGGGGGGGGGTTAAGCAAGCTTTAAGTTACTGTAACCAATTATTCATATATCTACGACGAAAAGTATCTTTAAAGAATATAAAATATTTTCATAAAGTAATAATTATAGAATTTAATTTGAGAAACCATGAAAATTTACTTTCTTTCTGTTTGATAGTACGCATTTCATAATTAAAAAAATAAATCAAAATACATATTAAGAGTCTTTCTTAAAGGTTTTTGCAATCCAATTCTTTGTTTATCAGTTTAGCTTTAATTGTTTCAATTACATCTAATCCTTTAATTTTTAAAGTTAACTTAATATAAAATTTTGGAGCGCATGTGCATTCAGGTAAAATAACTGAAATAAACAATTTTAACTATTTTGAAAATATTTCTACCTATATTATCGAATATACTGGCTTTAAAATTCATTTTATTCTTAATATTATACTTTAATATCAGTAAATTATATATTATACAGAAGATGTTTTTAACATTCAAATTTTTAAATTACATCACAATTCATACAATAATTTTTTTAATCAAAAAATCGTAAAATGCTAATATTATATGCGAGTAATTTATATATACTTGACAAATAATCTTGTACGAATTTATCAAATCTAAAACATATTGTTTTAAATTACTGACGAAGGCTTTGTCGAATTACTATTTTAGTCTATCATCAAAAATCAAATTTACAAATTAAATTTTAAAACATCTCAAGAAAATATATTTTTTTTATTAATAAAATTCTGGGTTAAAATATTTTTACTATTTTTATGCTTTTTCTTCTACCTCTTTAACCACTGCTGTCTTTTCTTCCAAATTCTACTCTTCATTTATGTATTAGTCGGTTCCTCTAAAGTGGTTCCTCCTTGTGAAATAAGGGGTGCATTATTTTTAGGTTTAAAATTTTTGCACCATCTTCTTCTCTCTTCTCTTCTTTTAAAGAGGGTATTGGTTCCTCATGCATCTCTGCTCTCATAATAACACCCATTGACGCTCTCTCCCAGCTCTCTTCGGCATTTAGTCCTGACTCAAGTCCTCTTCGTCGATTAAAGGAAGTTGTTTCGACCGTCTTCTTAAGTGCTATAGACTGAATGTATGCCTTACATTTATGGGTATTTCTAGTCTTTTAAGATGGAATTTATGGTATTTGTCACAATACTGTCCCAGGTTATCACATAAGGGATTATCTCAACACTAAACTTATAAATAAGACCCAACTCATTGGCTAGCAGGTCATAATTCCTAAGTTTTTCAGTTTCAACTATTTCAAGTGAATTTGGGAAGTGATTCCTACTTCAAGAGTGTTATCTTATTCTTCTTCTTATCTAAAATATATATGTCGGGTCTGTTATTCGAATTTTAACATCAGTTTACATTCTGGTGTCCCCTCTTATCTCTGCATACTCATTATCGAGAATTTCTTGAACTGAGTGACTCCTAATTCGTTTCGAAGACTTAAACTTATATCTATTTAGGAGAAGTAGGTGTAGGCATCTAATCACTTTATTATGCGGTCTGGTATAGTCATGGACTAGCATTTTTTCACATCGATTTGTTATATGATCTACAGTCTTACCAGATTTATTGCAGTGTTGGCACATACCATCTGCTCCCCAGAATACATTTCTATCCTGGATATAGCAGAACACGGCTTCATTGCTATGCCTAATATTCTCTCTCTTTAGCCATATTGAAGAGTCACTAACACTCACAAGCTCATTTTTTCCTGCATTATATAACTTTGAATGAAGTTTTCGTTTTTCTATTTCGTTATATAGTTTTGCAAGTTGAGCTTCTTCTAAACTTTTCTTAGTGACTTCTTCTATCAACCTGTACTTTACTTTTAAGAAGCCTTTTATTAGTGCAAGATGGGATTTATTATTATTCTCCACCTCGAGGATTGCTGCTCGTCTAGTTGATATTTCTTTACTTTTTTCCAGACAATCCAAGAGTTGCAGAAGCATATGTTCGCTTCGCAACTCAACACTATGTAGGCATCTTCCAAGTTCTGTTCTAGGAAGATACAACCGCTCTTTACATCCTGGGCGGAGATGTATCTTATTTTTAACCAACACCGCACGCACTGCATCATCTAACTTAGAGAAGTCAGCCGGTTCAAGTCGAAGTACTCCTATGTGGTAGTTGATTAACGATATCGCATGTTGATTGATTGCAGAAAATAAATTTTTTGCATTTAATCTAGTGTGACAAAGTCTTTCAACTCTTGATATAAGTTTGCTCTGTACTTCTTCAAATGAGCTACGTGTTGGGATTCCTCTGCTATCTTCTATTATTCCTAAATATTTGTAAACACTAACACTTTCTAGAAGAGTAGCAGTATCACCACAACATGTATCATTTGTGGCGGACTTCTCTTTGTTAATCTCTAACCCAATCACCTTTAAAAATTCCTTTTCCTCGTCTGTCATAGCACTCAATGTCAAAATGTCTTTAGCGAGGAGCTTAAGATCATTAATAAACAAGAGATGATTAGTAGAATGGGATTCTGCATCTGTTTGTACTGCACTTCTGTGTATTTTTCATTAAGCTTTTTGGCTTAATGGATCCATACACTACACAAATAACAAATGTGACAGACTATCTCCTTGTAGAATCCCTCTCTCAATCTTCTGGTTCATGATTTTTGTAGGCCCTACTGATATATCAATTTTCCATTTTGATATAATTGCCTCAATAAATTTCATAATCCAATCAGGTAAATTTAGGTTTTCAATGCATTGAGTTAAATGAGCATGTTCTATTTGATCATAAGCCTTTTTAACATCAATCCATGTTGCCTCAAGATTGTTTCCGTACTCTTTATTTTGGGGCAATATTAAGTAGAGCATGCTCTTTCGCTCCCTGCACGCCTCTAACTTCTCCCAGCTGGTTCTCCGCAAGCAACCCATGCCTTTCCACTTCAACTTGAACGACTTTCGTTACACACTTTGTCGTTAACTATTAGGGTTGGACATACAAGTGATTGGCCTATAGTCAGAGTCTCTTCATGTAATTCCTTTAGGATTCAAATACGTAAGCCCGCAGTAAAACCAATCAGCTTGAAGTGTTCCTTCTAAACATATAACTTTCACAATATCATAAATATATTTGTGAAGAGTTGTAAGTTTCTTAATGAAAAATTGTAAATACTATCAATTCCAGCAGCTTTCCAATTGGGAAGCCAATTAATGATATTTACAAATTCATCAAGTATAGGAAACGTGGCTGGATAATTATCTGATACAAAAGGAATCAAATAATCATCATACGTGACTGTGTCATCATTTTTGTTCCACATTGTAGACCAAAAACTCACAATTTCATCACGACTCACCACATGCTCGGATTCCACACGCCCAGATAACCCACGATAAAATCGCCCTCGGAAAAGCTCAAACATACGATTATCTTTTCGGAATTGCTTCCTACTTTCATGCATCGTAATTTTTTCTCGTACACATTCAAAGACTCATTCTTCTTAACTAAAGCCTCAGAAAGATCAGTTACGCTGCTCAAGTTTAAATTAAACTCTCGCATGATTTTCTTAAGGCTCTTCGTTTCCGAAGTGGAGAGCTTTTCCTGCTTACGAGCCTTCTCGAGAAGATCTTTGGAAAGTACTAACTTAGAAATTTTACTTTTTATGTTTTCCTTCCAAGCGAATCTAGGCTTCTCTTTGCGTGTTGCCTCGTCATAGCATACCTGGGCTGCCCGGATTATCCGTGCCACAGCAGTTATCGTCATCGGCACATAAGAATCAGCATACTCACCGATAATTCGATTAATAAGGTCCAAACCTTACCCAACAATTTCACTTGGAAGCTTTCGAGTTCGGACCACCACCTTTCCAATTTCCTTCTTCGAGATTTCTTTTATTTTACTCAAAAATTTATCTCTCAGGTTTATGTACTCCGTGGTGTCACTCAGGGTGCTAAGCTCAGTGAGACAAGTGGCGATTCTACGTCGCTCTATTCTCTTTTAGCCTTATTCCCTTTCTGCCTTATTTTGTGCCAATTTTTTTAACACTTCGAGAGTTTCAGTGCAGCCGGATTTCTCATTTTAGTACCAGTGAAGCTCTATCCAGCCATTTCTGGGCATTCTCTCAAACCTCTTTTGCACTGCTAGAATAGCAGATCTAGGCCATTCCTGCTCTACGACAGTGACAGAGTCGAGTAAAGAGTGCACTATCATCGGTCGATTCCCTTCTATAATGGCATCTGTATTGAGGTTTTTCATTCTGTTGGCTAGTTTAAACGCAGTGGCATCGGTACCAGAAGACGAGGGTATGGTGTCAACTAAGCAGACTGGACTAGTCTGGCAACTACTGCTTGGTGGTTGGTGGGTGGTGTCATGGAAGGTCGGTGGAGGTGAAAGTCTCTCGGATAACATTGCTACATCTACATCACACATCAAAATCTATCCTGCGCTGTTCTCCAAGTTGTTTACAGCCTTTTTTTTTATTTCTTATATTTCCGCTCTCTATTTTTTTCCTTCTACCCATTCAAATTTACTAAAATTTTATATTATTATAAGCATTGAGTTCCGATAACATTTTTGGTTTAATAACCTAATTATAAAGCATAACTCGCTTAGGTATGAAACAGTATAAAATTTTCTAATACTTAGCAGGTTGAATAAAATCATTATTTCAAAAATTATTTTGGTGTATTGAGTCGAGAGGAATGTTTATTTAAATGGTTGAATATCAATGTTGCAAAAAATAGATGCATTTGCTTCTAATACCTAGCCACTAAAATGGAAAATCGGTTTCTTATTTTACAACTATTGTATTTAAAAGGACGATTTCTTCTAAGATACTAATTCTTTATAATTCTAGTTTATTTATTATGAATATTTGATATAAATTATATATTACAAAACTTTTAAATCTCTTTTTTTGTCTTTATTCTCATAAAAAATTTATTTGCTTTAAATTCTTTTATTTCTTTAAGAACTTTTAATTTCATTCATGTTTTAATCCTATTTTTTACCAAAACTTAAAAATGCTATTCTTCTTAATTTATCACAAGAATTTCTTTTCTTTAAAAAACCTTGTGATAGTCAATTATATTAAAAAGTATATAATCTAACTGTACAGTTTTCCGAATACCGAGATCCAATACTCAATATATATAAAATAGCTCTTTTAATTAGTTTTTATTTTTTTTTACATTTCTTCAAACGAAAAAGAATGCTAAAAAAAGAATAAGATATGATATAATTTATAAAAATTAAAAAGAACAGAAACATTCAGTTTTCATACTTCTCATATATTTTATACATTTTTTATCTTATAATTTGAAGTAAAAAGAAAATATTTATTTATATTTTGTAAAAGTTTAAAAGCTTAAAAAAATGTAGTTATAAGCTATAAGAAAATATGATTGAATTATTTCTATATATTATAAGCAATTAAGTAATTGATTTATTTAAACATAATTTATAATTTATTTATAGAAACAAAAACGTTTTTTTTTAATTTCAGTGCAAAGTTTATTGAAAAAAATCAAATTTGTTTTTTAATTATTAAAAAGATATAAATAAAAATATTATTCTGAATATTATATTTTAAAAAGAATAAAATCATTTATGAAGTGAATATAAACACTTTGAAATATTTGTTTATTTACGAATTAGTACCTATTATTTTAAAATATATAATCAGCTGAAAAAGATGGACAAAGATATTTTCCAAAAAGAAATTATTTATGTTCTTTAAGATCATACAATAATTATTTGCGTCTAAGAATATCTTTTTATTCAAAATAATTCTCAAATTATTTATCGAGATAATAATTTATTGTCGAATAAATCATTAATACTACAACCAGAATAGCATATATTTACAGTCACTTGAAAGCCAAAGTTTAATTAACCTGTTCCAAAAAAATATTGTTGAGACATTTAATTTTACTAAAAAAATGTCTCATGCATCTTTAATTTTTTAAACTTGATTAATTCTTCTTTTGTGAAAAAAAAAATATTAAATTTAACCACTTGCTTTTTTTAGGAAAAAAGAAGAAACTTTTTGATTGTTACACACCAGTTTTAAATTGGAAGTACTTTAGCAATATAGCAATCTTATGCCTAGCGCCTATTCTGACGATGAATTTTTTAAAAATAATTTATCTATAAAGATTTCTGAATCGCCAATATTAGAATCCAAGGAATAAAACAATCCTATTTTGATTAATTACCTAAAAGGATATAATAGAGTAAATCATAACTACATTAATTTAAAGAAACCTAAGATTATAATTTATTTGTTGAATACAAAATTTAATTCAGAAATGATTTTCCTTAATTTCTCCTAAACTAATCACTTTTTTGTAAGAAAATACAGAAAATTTTAATTTTTTTACTTTAACCAATTAAGATTAGTGACTTAATAACGATACTACTATCTTTATCTTTGGATAGAGAATATTGATTTATACATTATTTTTACAAAATATTCTTATATAAGTTAAAGATTTCAATTTGAAAGAAGTTTTTAAAAAATAATAGTAAATTTATAATTTATTCGGTTTTCTTATCAAACTTTTGTCTGATAACATTTACAACATTTAAAAGTTCGGGATCATTTATTTCATCACCCAAATTAGATGTGAAAGTATTCCCATTATATATTATCTGTCTATCTCCTATACTTATTGCAATAGAAGATCTAATATTTTTAGTATCACGTTTTTTAGAGGCATTTTTTATAAGAATTTTTTTCCCTAAAAATCCCTTATTTAAAGATTTAGAAAATGAATATAAAGTCATTTTCGAAAGTTCTTCTTTATTTGACGATAAAAAGTCTTGATAATCTTTTCTTATTTTATTTATAAATGCTCTTTTATATGTTGTTAGTTTATGTTTTAAAGAATCTAATGTTTGTTGAAGTTCAGAGTCCATTATGGGCTTTTTTGAAATATATTTTAAATATAATTTTGTATGATTGGTTATGTTAGGTGGAGAGAAATCACATTTTAAAAAATTTTGTTAATAAATTATAACAAATTGGTTTGTAATACTCGTTAGAATTTCTGTGAACTAAAATACAACCGAATTTTCGGCTGTAATTAAAAATTTGTAAAATATGGAAACGATTTATAAAATTGTAAAACTGTTTTTTTTTGAAGTTTTTTATATAGCCATATCGTAAGCCACGACAGAATTTGTGCGATATTTTCATGAAAAAACATAGAAAACCAACTTTACTGGGCTTAGGAGCCATTACGCCTATGTGCTACAAAAAATATACCCTTTAAAAACACAGAAATTCCAAATAGCAAGTCATATCTGTTAGTATGAGATTGTATAGTCATGGTGGGATTCATATAAGTAGCCGAGATATAGCTTATTGGGGGTCTATTTGGTTTGAAAATTCAAGAATAAGGGTATGTTGTTCGTTTTAGATGAGTCTAAAGTAAGCTTCGACCTGTAATCACAGAATGTCAACAAAATTAACGAATTACATGAAACTTACTTGTTCATAAATAGGTTTTACATAATTTTAGATCAAAAGCTTGAAGTCGCAGTATCATAGAAATCCTGATGAGGTATTGAAAAAGAGATTATTTATATTGAATATATCAATACGTTAATATCATGAATAGAATATACTCAAACTATTCGTATACAAAAATATGATATAACTAAATAAAAAACAGAGCAACTTCATCTGATTACTAACCAATTTTCTTCTAAAGAAGCAGAAGAATTTATGAAACCTAAGAAATATACAAATTCATCCAAAAGACTACACTTTGATATGTTTTTTAAGATGAATCGGATGGGTATTAAAGACTATAATGAACAAAAAGGCATATGTTTTATTGATAGAAGAATTGATACATTAAGGCCTGTATTACGATTTTATATTATATCAGCTTGTTTAGAACATTTATTTATAAATATGTTTGTATATTTAAACTTTACAATTTTAAGCTGAGATATGAAATGAAATTTCAACTTGAAATACATAGAAATTAGCTTGTGTATGCAAACGATGATGGCTTGGTTTTTACCAGTAACATTATGGTTTTCTGGTTCGTAATAAGATTTTCAGTTGGTATATTTATGTGCAATGATAAAGATTTTCGTTTTAAAACTTATGTGCAAGTTCGCTAAAATTTCGGATCTAAAATCAAGTATGAATTAGTAGCTAAACGGTTAATATTTTCAAAAGATTTATTTTATATATTAGACTGCTAAAATTGCCATATATATGATTTCTGGTATGAATTTCACATGAATAAAACATATTTTAACTGTGCAGGAGTTTACTCAAATATAAACATATTTTTCATAGATGCAAAAAAAATAAACCTTTTATAATATTGAGACAGAGTGTATTCTTGGATTTTCTTTTTAAATGTCGATTCTTTGAAAATTTGAAACTTTATAGCTTTCTAAAAGTTTTAGATAATAATAATTTGGTTGATATAAATTTTACCACTTACGTACTGTTTAATGAAAAAAATTCCGAAAATGGTTTCAAATGTTCTTTTTTATTAGTAAAGCATTGTGATTTTTACTACGAAATATATATCCAGTAATAGAATCTAGCTTTGCGGAAATAAGGGCACAAAATAATATCCAAGCTTTTTCTCTGTGCATTAAACTTAAACTGTAGCCATAAAAGATTTCCTTGCCAAAATGCATTACATTCCCTTGCAGACCACTCCATGTTTTATTCATATCAAATTTTGTTTTTTGTTATCCTTTTGCTTTGCTTTTAATCTATGAATTTAAAAATCTTCAAACATACACTTGTATACCAAAAAAAATGAATAAAAAGGGAAATGTCCATAGAAATGCACAAAAAAATGTCTTTGGATTTTATTTGGAATAATAACGCTTTTTTCAGTCAAATAATAAAATATTAAAGTCCAACCTAGACAAAGTATATTCCAGAACCTAAATTATATTTTAAACTACTAAATATAAGCACATCTAAAATACAATTTTTCACTGATCTTAATATAAAAGAAGTAAAATTTCGATTAGCTCTGAGCTCAAAAATACATAAAAAGATGTGACTAGCAAAAACTCTGTGGATAAAGACATGATCCGATTTCGAGAAAGCCATTCTTTTTGAACTAATATTTAACTATATATATTGAAATAAAACCAATCTAATGAGCTTCTTTGAATACAGAGAAAGTTTGCTAAGAGCTGTAAAATCATTTAATAACTATTGTACAAAAAAAGCCGTTTTATAAAACCAATTAACATATAACAGTGTACTTGTTGTATTCAATATGCATAAGAATAAGAAGCTGATTTCTTAGACTATATTTTAATTGAGATAAAATCTAAAAAAAGGAAATTGTATAAAAAAAAGCGAGTTTTGTGTTTTGGCTAGATACAAAACCACCCGGGCGACTATTATATAAGTAGAGAAAAAAGAAATACAATGAAACAATCAGATTATGAAGGAAAAATCAAAAAAAAAAATAATTAGTTGTATTAATATTACTATCAAACAGATGGTTTTCTTAAAAAAACATGTTCTAAAAAATATAATTTGTAGATTTCTTGCAAAGAAAATTGAGAATCATTAGATAAATAGATTCACTAAGCATAATGTAGAAAATATTATCCGGTTTCTTTCTTATAATACCCAACATATTATTAGTTTCGAGTCTAAGTTATCATACAACAGCAAAAGGTATAATTACATCAAAGTATTTGTTTATATCTATCAAAAACAAAACTATTGAAAAAAAAATTCATTTTATACTGTGAATAGGGCAGGCGCTCAATTAATATTCTAAAGAATCAAAGTGGAAAACTACAACTACGCTTTTTAAAAAAAAATTAAGTTTGAAGATCGATTTTTGTATGATTTTTTAAAAAAATAAAAATTTAGATATTTTAAATTGTTTTTAACTATTTAGGTTTTATAAAATCAGTTAAGACGGGTTCGATCTCCAGTTGTTGAAATTTTTATCTTTCATTCGGAAAGTTTTCGTGAGACTGACACCCCAACCTATCAAATAAAAATCGTCTTTGGGACATCTATTAGGCGGCGAACCTATGATTCACTGTTAGTGTGTTCCATCCGTAGAGAAAGGAAATAACTAAAAATTTCACTTAAAAAAGCACGGTATAGAATCAATAATACTCTAATTAATATTTCGACTAAGATTTATAGAATTAACTTATGATTATATAGAAAAATGATGTAAAAAAAATACCTTAAAAAACAAATCTGTAGTTAATATCAACTCCCACACTTAATCAAACTAAACCTACATAATTCTATTAGAATATAAACCCAACTTGCTTCGGTTATAGATAAAATTCAAAATTTTTCTTTTGTGGTAAGTTAAAGTGAATCGTTGTAATTTTACAAAATATAATTTGTTTACCCTAACATATCAGACAAAAAAACGCATTTCTCTCATCTATAACTATTAAAGAGCATTTAGGCATGAATTTTAGAGCCAAATATTCTTTTTAATTCAGCTCAAGACCTAAAAGCTATAATAAGGGTATTTTGGATTTGATGAAATGCATTGATATATTATAATATTATAACGGAAAAGCCCATCCGACGAGAAAGAAAATATATTGCGAAATATGATATCTGATTTTCAACTTCTCATGCAAAAAATTACATAAAACAAAACAACGAAAGAAAAAGCAAATTGAATTATAGTCAATTAATATGCAAGAAATAAAATAAAAATCGAATCATATCTTATAATTGAGTTTAAAGGCCAAAAATATAATTCATATTAATTGACAATTTAAAAGTTATATTTTTTTAAAAAAATTACAAAAATTATTGTTAAAATAAATTATTTAAATTGCAAAAAAAATATATTCGGATCAATAAATGAATTATTGGGTTAAAATGAAAAAAAACCTATAAATGAAAACTCAACGAAAATTTATTCATAAATCGTTATAAATTAAATATTTTTCGCTTAAATTTCATTTATCAAATCACGCTTATCCGATCTTGAAAATATCTTAAAGAGAAAAATATTCATAATCTCCGGATTTTTTTATAACATTTTGATAAAAAGACCAGTTTGAAGATAAAATGATTTCAAGATTATTTCTAAATTCTTTCAAAAATTCGGAATCATTTTGTTTGGTAAGAGAGATCAAACCTTCTACGCTTTTACAAAGAAAATCCAGAATAAAATTTTGTTATTTACAAGTTCATCACAAAAATTCTTCGCAAATGCTTTATAGCGGAGGCATTTTTTCCCTCATCTTTCTTGTCTGAATTATTTTCAATAATTCTCTGTTGGTATCTTATAAAATATTTTCAATCATCATAAAAAATGTTTTGGGAATAGTTTCAAGTAACTGAGAAATAAAAGATTCAAATTTCTAGATTATGCCAAACGAATTCACGCATGCTGCGTTCTCATCTGATATATTAATATACGCAGTGCTAAAATTATGCGAGTATATTTTTTAATAACTTTTTCGGGATTTTTCAAAAAGAATTGTATTTCCGTTTGATTTTTTAGCAAAAAGCTGCCCCACAATCTTAATCATATCCATAAAAATATAATTTAAAGTTTCTGAAAGTGAAATATGATTCATAAATTATTTATCTGTAAATAAGTATCTCCAATCTTTGATAAATTTTTCTTTATTAGTTCATAAATATCCTTATATTCTCCAAATAACGAGGATTTATACATGAAACATACATATCTAAAAATTTATGAAAAAATTCTTGCAGTGATGCTACTGAAATACTAGATACCGGTCTAAACATATTTATTTTCTGATCTTGCATGTCTTTTACTTGTGACTTGGAGATGAGGGCTAATTTGAACTCAGCAGGATAATAACCTTTTCTTTTTAACTCATTTTCGACTTCTATAATTGAAATCGATTCATTTCTTTCAAAACCTTCGATTTCAAATTCAGATCTAATTTATTTAAGCAAATTTATGTCTTATAAATAAATACCACACTCCAATTTTGAAATCAACTCACCAAGTCTTTCAATATATTCCCTCAAAAAATCAAAAATCTTCTTTTTTCCATGGTGCGGATATTTATAGTGCCGAAATCTTACCATATGAAATTTGGAATCATATTCGTTGATTTTTTCAAAACCCACCAAACAAGGAAATACTTAAATATTATTGTTTACTAAAACTTTAAGAAAATTATTTAAAAACATGCTTGTAGATTTCTGCTTAGATATTCTATAAAAAGAAATGATTTCTTCGCACCAATACTTTAAATTATTATCGTAAGAACTCAAAATTGGTAGCCAAAAATTGCATTTACTTGTTTAAAAACAAGAAAAGAAATTTTTTTTTACACAAAATTCCTTTGAAATAATACTTTCCTTTTCATTATTATAATTGTAAGAATACCTTTAAAAAATTGATTGAGAAACCCATCTTCAACATCTAAAGCAGCCAATCTAGTTCGCACTAATAATACTAGAAATACCAGCGGATATTTATTATGCCCTAATATTCAATAATTTTGTGCTAAGTTCCATTCATTAAATAATTTTGTAATTTACCTTTTTAAATCAGAAATTATTAGCAAACATAATTAATCATTTTATTACCTAATTTAGGAATTTTGAATTTTTTTAAGAAATTTTTATCAATTTTTCTTAAATTGGGAATACAATGAACAAAATTATTTGTTTCCTTAAAGATTTTTTTTCTAAATTTTTTAATTGCTAACTTATTTAATTTTTTCAAAAAGAGAATTTTTTTTTCATTCAGAGATTGATATAATGCATGCTCTATTATCTTAAATTTTTGCATTTATAATACTAAAATGATTATTCAAATTTCTTTAGCTATGAGACGCAAGAAATTTATAATATTCTACGATGACTTATGAAAATTTACCAAATTTATATCTTCAGAGATTGCTCATGCAAATTGAATTTTTTTATGAACTAAAGCCAAAGCTTAAAACCCTTTGAAAAATCAATTATCAGCTTAAGTATAGACTACAATAGAATATTTTTTATTCAAATATATTCATTATATAGAACTTTAATAATCTTTCTGAAAACATGTAGTGCACTTAGATTTAAAAAAAATAAAACTTGACAATTATTTCCGTATTTAAAACACATTGTTTGTTTTTGGTTCCTATGATTCATTTTTGATATTAAAGGCAAAAGTAAGAACACAAATAGTTCCATCAAGAAATCTGCAAGCATCCTGTTCCGTATATATATTTCAAAAGAAAAACCTTTCAACTCTGCACTCTCAAAGAGCTCACACTTCTTTAACAACATATCTTTAGTATTCTTGCTGTGCTCTAAAATTACCCATGGAGTACAATAGCCCTCGTATAGATATTCTTACGTCATCAAATCTTCTTTTTGGAGACATATATTGTCTACTTTTATCAGCAGATGCGGTTCTATAAATAATTCTAACATCTTTATGTGAAGAGATCTTTTTTTCTTCTAAATTTGTAAATATTTTCTGAGAAAGATCACGCAATCATGTCTCTGAGAAAAGGTTAAAAAAATGAAAAGAAATTAACTAAAAAAAGCATACATAAATCTCAATTTCTTGATATATTCACAGTTTTTAGATTGTTCTATTTTTGTTATAAGTTTAGACAATCAAAGTAACGGCGTATTATAATCGTTCGTTTTTTGCAGTAGATTGCTTTTAGAAACCAGCACGAAAAGTGAATGAATCTTCGTAATATAATTCCCATTTTTAGATAAATATTAATCTATTCAGAAGAAAAAGAAGTATTAACAAAAAAAGATGATAGCTAAAATTTACATGAAGACAAGTGAAGAACGCAAAAAACGTGAAAATTGATCTAAAAGATATGAAAATTTGCGGTTTGATTGTTGCAATAATATCAAAGAGATCTTATGCCAGGGAGAATTTTTAAACCTTACTGTTTTTGAACCTGGTGATAATTGCTAAATTTCATGTACTGCTTGCTTCAATGAAAAGTTTTTTTCCCGTGCCAAATATATCTGTGTTTATATTGCTTTATAGCATGAAAAACTTTATATTCCTACTTCTTAGAAGAAAATTTAGTATTAGCATTATATTGGATGCTAGATTTTACACCGTCAAGGAGCATAGTGTGTTCTTGTTATTCAAAAATAAACATATAATATGGACAATCAAAAAGTCAGAAGTAACCTTTTGCCTCGGTTATGTACTATTACAAAGATTTTTTTGCACTCCTGATAAAGTAGTGTTCTTAAAAATTTCAAAAAATAAAGAAGAAAACGCGAAACCAACAGCTCAAAAAAGATAAAATAAGCCTCGCAATTTTCACAAAACCCCAGTCCCCTTAACTAAACTTTATCACATTTTAATTGAGGCGAAAATTATTTCTGCAAAACGAAAAACTTACTTATAGAGATCAGGAAAGAAATGTTCAATTCTGTAAGCACGATTTAAATTGGTTGATAGTAAACTTCTGACGATATGTAAAAAAACCACATGCCTATTCTCCATGTTCCATTTTATGGCGACTTACACGCGAAAACAACTCACGGCTTGTAAGAAAGATCTCGAAAGTAAAATGTCGAGTTTCGGAGTTTTTAAATATATTCACAAGAAAAACTAGACGTAGAAAACACAGAACAGAAAAAAATAAAAACCTCAAGACTCTCATGCGAGGGTTTAAGTTCCCCTCGTATTGAATATAATATTTCTTATGCAAACATTTAAAATAATGATTCATGGAAAATTTAATGAAAAAAACTTAAGATGTTAATATAAGAAGGAATTTGAAAAAAAATCGTATTTTTGTCCTTTAAGTTAGATATTAGCTTTATAGATCCGAGAGTTTTTGATTTGAGCGCATATCGATAGTCCTGATATTATCCCGAGCTTTTGGTATGGTTTTCGAAACAAATCTGATGATAGACATGTACAATGATTTTTTTTATGAATCCAGGCCAGATACTATACAACACGTTGTCATTTGCTCCATAAATTGATGGGTTTTTTTAATTGGCTTTATTCAGAAAAACTACTGCATTGATAGAGTTCAATTCTTTTATGCAAAAAACTTATATTTTACCAATTTTGGTATTATATGGAGATAAGATGTTTAGAATTGACCCCCTAGTCGATTTATTTAATCGAAGGCTTTTATATCTGTGCATAGAGTTAAATACGGAAATAATTCTAAAAAGCATTAATTATCTGATATTTGCATTTTGAAATCTTACGAATAAATACATTAGCCCGTGCATTCAGGTTAAAAGTAAAAAAAAATTCGTCGGTAATATCTTCGAGCAGTCAGCGAAATAGCAAACTTCATTTTATTTTGAGTTTAAAACAGGTTATGGAAACATCAACAAAGCGTTTATACTACATCAGAGGTATATCTGTGGTTTTCGATCATGCGTAGTCTTTACAATATATGAAATATCACAATTTGCCTGGTTTGATATTAAGATTTGCGCATTTAAAACATAAACAAGACAACTTGATGCATCAATAGAGAGCAAAAAAAGACACAAAAGAAAATTAGAAAGAACTTTAATGAAAGAGTACATTTTCATTTTTTATTTTTTTGTGTTATAGATTCCGTGATCCTTAAAGCCAAATGAACAAACACAAAATTTTAATAATATAGAAGAATTTGCACGTTTGAATCACTGCTTATTAATTAAGATTTTAAGCTTTCTGCTTTAGCAGTTAAAGTCAAGACTCTGTATCTGAAGGTGCCGAATAATTCCGAAAAGTTACAAATTAGAGATGAACTAAGAGAAGACCGTCACCAATGATACGTATTGCAGATCTAATGATTTTATCAAAATCTTTTGTGTTTATATTTATATAAAAATAATAGAATATATACAATCCAAACCGATACGTAGTTCATACTAAAGCGTACAAAGAAAACTCAGAGCGAAATTTAAAGACTTTTCGCATAAAATTCAAAAATAAAATATTTTTGCGATTATTTTTTTTATCATTACATAAGAGTACCTCGACTTGAACCAGCAGAGTCTCCGGGTAAGATGCTGGTCGTTGGCGAGATTGCTAAAAATCACTTAACCTAGCACCTGGGATATAAATTATGGCAATGGGATAGAACAATGCACGAAATGGAACCTAAAAGAGTAGGTTGCGAGCTGAAAGTATGCGTATGAAGCACTTGACATGCAGAAAATTATGAAGAAATGCCAACCTGAAGAAGAGCTCTTAAAGACAGAGAATAAATTTATGCCTTTACTGGAATGTCAAAAGCTTCTTGAACGTACGACATAAATTTGGAATAAAAAGTCTACAAAAACAAGTTAGGAGTGGCTCAATTCGAAAAATCATAAAACAGAGTATAAAGGCAAGAACTTCGTTTAAATTTATATAGGGCAAGATAAATAGACTTATGATAGTACTTTACACTTTAAAGGGGTCAGTATAAATCTGTATTACTTCACGTAATAAGGCAAGTTTTTCTATATCTAAGTTAGAAATATTTTGAAGAGCAGAAGAAAAGTACCTATAGTGTAATCAGTACAAAGCAAAACTTACTGTTTTAGTCGACAAATTTTAAAAAAAATCGACACAACTCTACTAGATACAATGAAGTGCTAAAATATATACATTCCTTACTTCAAATGTCTATGATTCTAGGTCTCTAAAGGAATTGAGTGCTTCTCATTCCAAAAAATCTTGAAAGCCAGTATGCGAAACATTATTCAACATTAGAACTTTTTCATGCCAATATTCAAAATAATAAACTTGATATATTTATTTTAAATAATAGTAAAAACATAAAAACAGTTAGATCCCCGGTTGGGGCATCTGTTACTTTCGTACAGGAAAAGTTTGCGTTGTACTGGCAACCTAATTCGTCAAAAGAAAAATGCCAAAGGAACGCCTAAAACCTGGCGCAGCATTGATTTATTTGTGAATTATGTCGCTGTATGCTAAGAAATGAACGATCTAAAAAAATTTGCAACACATTTGTTTGAATATTTCCTACTCGAATATGCTTTATTTATATGAAATAGATAAACAAAAAAAAATTATCTGTTTTCTAAATATTTTATATTATGTATAAGTGTTGGGTTGTAGAAATATTTCTAGGAATGCCTGGAAGGGTTGTGACAAAATATTATAGAACAATCTCCTTGAAAACAAATACAGATAAAACAGAGCATTGATTCAACCGGGTATACTACAAAATCGGTCTAATATTTTCTCATTTTCGAATGATACGTCTAAATCAGAACCATATGCCATTAAGAGCAGGCATACCGCAAATAAAATTTATTAAAAGAGCTTAAAGGCACGATTGAATTAGTATTTGTTTTATCGCAAACCGGCAGATGAAAATAGTTAAAAGAACCGAAAAACAAATAGCACACTCTTTGAATAGGTTGGTGAAACCTCGACAGAGAGACTGACAATAAATATAAACGAATGTTGAGGTTTTTAGAGAGAAAATTCTTGTTGTCTAAGGAGCACCGGAAAATCTATAAAAAAAGTGAAAAGTTTCTTGATCTAGGATTTTATTGACTAAAAAGGATATTGAAAGACTTGGATTTAAAGGTTAATTCGCACATAATTAGAAAAATTAGACTCAATCGCATAAACAAGTCGAAATAAATCGTTAATTTATGAAAAATGACAAATTTAAGTTATATAATTCAACAAACATTACTACATGATAGATCGAAAATGAAGTAAAGAATTTTAAATTATTCATAATAGATCATTGATTTTCTGGCGATAAGGATGTAGTAACAAGACCGGAATCCGACTTGCTTTGAATTATAAATTAATTTATATTATATTAGTGATTTTTAAAAAACAAAACGGGTATATAAGAATCAAAGTGCGATGCACGACATAATATACAAATTACTATTAAAGTCAATGGTATTTTATAATAGAAATATACATAACAAAATTCCCCAACACTCAAAAAAGACTATATTGCTTATGACTTTTATTGCTTTTTAGTTTTCTATTTCCACCTAATTCTAATTTACCACATTGGAAATATGTTTAAGATAACACCATAGTCTTATAAGATTATCATTTAAAATTAAATATTATTAGCAAGGTTTTTTCTCTAAAAATTATTCGGAAATTGTGCAAAAAAAAATATATTTAATAGAAATATAGGTTTATAATACTATTAAATCAAAAATACGCCTTAATTCCTGTACCTAAACTAAATTTTTCTCGTGTTCTAGCACCTATTCGATGTAATAAAAACAAATTGAATGTGTATTTTTTATTTTTTACTTTCTATCTGATATTTTACGAGATTAAAATGGATCAACCAAAGCCCCTTGGTTTGGGCTATGAAGTTTATCTTAAGATTTTCATGGCTATTATCGCATTGTAGTTTCTTTCACTTGATGCAAGAACTCAATCAAAGCGATAATAAAGCGACTAACAACAATTACCTTGAATGATCCAAGGCAAAGTCTCTGCACTTTTAGGCCATTGGATAAGAAATTAATAATGATTATGTTAATTTATAAAGGTAAAGACGGCTTTATAATTTATATTATTAGCATTTAGGTTTTTTTATTTAATTTATATCTATAATAAAAAACTTGCCAAATTTATATTAATTTTGAAATAATATTTCTGTTTGAAATAATCGATAATTATTTGTTTGGAAATGAGCGTCTAGCTTTGAATTGAGATATCTAATAATAAAATTCAACTTTTCTCCAACGGGAGCATCAATTAAAAAGTTCTCACAATCCTCAATACAGGCTATTCCAGAGACCGAATTGTTTTTTCTGTTATAATCGATGTCAAATGTAACATTTTGATTCGAGGATGATTTTATCACGAGTTTAAGTTGAAAATCATTAAATTCTGGTCCTTTCTTGCATTTTTTTATTTTCTCAGGTTTTATTAAAACGATAGAAATGTTCAAATCCAGGGATCTAAAAATACATGAATGTCTGATTATATTGTTCCGAGGTTCCTTATCAATCCAACTTCGTAAAGCTGAAACATTTATATCATATTTATTCGAACTTATATTTGTACCAACCGATGTAATATTTAGAGCTCCGATCCTTAGTGAGTGATTAGAAATAGATTCAAATCTCTCGAGAATTGAGCCATATTCTTCCTTTTCTAACTTGTAATACGAGTATTTTACATAAAACAAAGATGTGAAAGCATTTTTTAATACATTTGCCAAATTTTTCTTACACGATATTTCCTTCTTACCTTTTTTTGTAATCAAAATGCTATGATAGCATGAAATTTGTAGATTAAAATGGACTATCAGACTTAACAAAAAGTTCTGTAGAGTAGGGTTAGTACAATACTGGCTTTCGGATATCATTTTAACTATAATAATATCAGGGGATCTAGATATCAGGTTTAAAGTGCACCTTAAATGGTTTAAAAGTCTACTAATGAGTTCGGAAACATATTTTTGCCGCTTGAATCTACCTAAGATTCCAAAGTTACTGCGTTTTCTAAAGAAATATAATATCGAATCTATATGAATTTTACAATTTTTTCTTGTATTAAATATAACAATTTCGAAGTCTCTTATTTCAAAAATTAGCTCAATTATGATTTTAAAGGCTGTTACCTTTTCTTTGATCAAAGTTGTTAGATATAAAAATGTATTTTCGAGTTTTTCTCGATACAAATAATTGAAAACTTCTAAATCACATTCATTAACAAAATTTGGTATCACTTCAAGAATCAAAAAATTGTATTCGAAAACGATATGCATTCCTAAAACCTTTTCTTTATATTGCCGATACGCCTCTTTACAAAGAATTTCATATACAAAATCTATTTTCAACTCTTTCTTTTGAATAGGTCTAAGAGCCGAATTTATTGTCTCGCTAACGTATAAAAGAAAACATAAGTTCATTACAAGCCTTATTTCGTTAGTTTTACAAATATTTTCAAATACAATTTTATCATTGAAATTAATTTAATTTATTAAACAATTTATAGGGAATAGAACGAAAATCTTACATAGTGGTCTATTTTTTAATTTAAAATTTCTAATTCTTTTTTATTTAATAAAATTCTATCATAAAACTTCTCGCCTCTTTAATATATTTCGTCTACCCCTTTGACCTAATCATTCATTTTAAAATCCGATTCTATATTTATATGTATTCTCGGTTCTCTCATCTAAAATATGAAGTGTGGTATTTCTTATTTTAGATTTTTAACACCTGTTCCTTCAGCATAGCAGTTCTCAAAGTGTGAGGATTGATTTTTATTACATTCCGAATTCTTGAATAACTCCCATAGATACTATTTCCAGGCAAAAATTCCCATAATTATAGTCCGATATATTAATATATTCTAAATATAGAATTGCATTGTAAGAACGAAATAAGATATATTTTCACCGTGCTTCTTTAGCTTACAATAAAAAAAATGACCACTTATAAATAATATAAATTGAAATATTAAATTCAATTTTTAAAGTTTTAAACTGCAAAACATATAATTTGTTCTAATTAAAACCTATCTTCTATACTTTCAATATCTGTTAAGAATAATTTTGTTTGTGCAGCAATTACGATTTTAAAGAATTTTAAATTACTAATACTTTTGATAAACTGCAACATTATATTATTTTAAATAACGAAAAATTCATGGCACAGAAAATTATTTTTAAAGATATTTTCATTATAAACTTACTTCATATTGTATTACATTAAAAAATATCTATTATAATCTTTATCGCACATTAAAACTTGTAAATTTAGGTATTTCAACCAAATTTCAACTTAAAAGTAAAGGATTTCATATATTTAAGAATTTATACAAGAACACAAAATTTTATTTATACTATAATAAAATAATATAATATAAGTATCGTGTTAATGGGTAGAAGAAAAAAAGTTGACAGCGAAAATATAAAAAATGAAGAAATAAAGGCTGTAAACAACTCGGAAATTAGTTTAAAAGATACAAAAACGTGTGATAGAGATGTAGTGATTATATCCGAGACACTTCCACCACAACCGATCATCCATAATAATACGAACTCCCCATCGAGCACTACGTTATATGTTACTCCAGTCAGCCTGCTCGATTCCGCACCCCCTTCTTCCTGTCCCGATTCTTCTGCGTGTGGACCAGCCAACACAATGGAAAACCTCAATGCACCTGCCATTCCAGAAGGAAACCGACTGATGGTATTGCATTCAATACTTGACTCTGTCACAGCCGTAGAGCAGGAATGGCCTAGATCTGCTATTTCAGCAGTGCAAAAAAGGTTTGAGAGAATGCCTAGAAATGGCTGGTCTGCAATTCTTAGGTACTATAATGGGAAATTTGGTCGAACTGTTGATATCGATGTGTTAAAAAAATTAACACATAATGAGGCAGAAAGGGAAATAAGGCAAGAAGAGAATGGAGAGCGACGTAGAATCGCCACTTGTCTCGCCGAGCCATGTTCCTTAACTGACACTACGCTCTATATGAACCCGAGAGAAAAGTTCTTGTGTAAAATCAAGGAACTCTCGGAGAAGGAAATCGGAGATGTAGTGGTCCGAACTAGAAAACTTCCAAGTGAATTGGTTGATAGTAAAGTTTTGGAACTCATAAATCGGATCACAGGTGAATATGCTGAATTTCATGTGCCTAAGAATGTTAGTGATGCAGCTCGAATCATCCAGGCGGCTCAGGTATGCTATGACGAGGAAACGCGTAAGGAGAAGCCTAGATCCGCTTGGAAGGAAAACATAGAAAGTAAAATTTCTAAGCTAGTACTTTCCAAAGATCTCCTCGAGAAGGTTCGTAAAATGGAAAAGCTCTCTACCTCGGAAACGAAAAGTCTCAGAAAAATTATGCGAGAGTTTAATCTAGACTTAAGCAAAATAAATGATCTCTCTGAGGCTTTGGTTAAGAAGAATGAGGCTTTGAATGTGTACGAGAAAAAAATTACGATGTATGAAAGTAGGAGGAAATTCCGAAAAGAGAATCGTATGTTTGAGTTATTCCGAGGTCGATTCTACAGAGGGCTATCTGAGCGCGTTGAATCCGAGCATGTGGTTTATAGTGACGAAATTTCAGAATTTTGGTCTACAATGTGGAACAAAAATGATAAAGTAGTTACATATTATGAGTATTTGATACCTTTCGTGTCAGATACGCAACAGACCACGTTTCCTTCACTTGAAGAGTTTATAGATATTATCAATTGGCTGCCTAACTGGAAAGCCGCTCGAATTGATGGTATTTATAACTTCTACATCAAGAAACTTACGAGCCTTCATAAATATCTTTACGATATTGTGAAAGTTATGTGTTTAGAAGGAACGCCTCAAGCCGATTGGTATTATTGTGGACTTACTTATCTGATACCTAAAGGTACACCAAAGACTGGCTCTGATTACAGGCTAATAACCTGTATGTCAAACCTGTATAAACTGACTACAAAATGTGTTACTAAAGTGGTTCAGGTTGAGGTGGAAAGACGAGGATTACTTTCAGATAATCAGTTGGGAGCGGTTAGAGGAGTGCAAGGAGCGAAAGAACAGGCTCTATTGAATGTTGCCATTAATAAGGAGTACGGAAACCATCTTAAGGCAACATGGATTGATGTCAAAAAAGCTTATGATTCAATAGATCATGCCTATTTGACTCAATGTATTTAAAACCTTAATTTACCGGATTAGATCCTGAAATTTATTAAAGTAATTATATCAAAATGGAAAATTGATATATCAATAGGGCCTGAAAAAATCATGAGCAAGAAGATTGATAGAGGTATTCTGCAAGGAGATAGTTTGTCACCATTATTGTTTGTGTTGTGTATGGATTCATTGAGCCGAAAGCTTAATGAGAAATACACAAAAGTGACAATAAAGACAGATGCAGAATCCCACGCGACCAATCATCTCTTGATTATTGATGATCTTAAGCTCCTTGCCGAAGATGGGCAAACATTGGAAGAAATGACGGAGGAGGTTAAAAAGTTTATGAATAATATAGGATTGGAAATTAACAAAGAGAAGTCAGCCACTAATGATCCATGTTGTGAAGATACTGCTACTCTTCTTGAAGAAATATGTGTTTATAAATACCTTGGAATTATAGAAGATAGCAGAGGAATTCAAACAAGTAAGTCGTTTTGAGAAAGTACAGACTAAACTTATAGCACGAGTAGAAAGACTTTGTCGCACGAGATTAAATGCAAGAAATTTATTTCAAGCCATTAATCAACATGCAATTTCTTTACTAAACTATCATATAGGTGTACTCCGACTAGAACCGGCTGACTTCTCTAAGTTAGATGATGCGGTGCGTGCAGTGTTAGTAAAGAACAAAATACATCTACGCCCAGGATGCAAAGAACGCCTATACCTTCCACGTAGAGAACTTGGAAGAGGTTTACATAGTGTCGAGTTCAAAAGCGAACATATGCTTTTGCAACTCTTGGATTGTCTGGAAAAACATAAAGATACATCGACCAGAAGAGCAGCAATCCTAAAGGTTGAGAATAATAATAAAACCCACCTTTCACTAATTAAAAACTTTTTAAAAATAAAATACGGGTTTGAAGAGGAAGTCACAAAAAAGAAATTGGAAGAAGCTCAACATGCTAACCTATATAACGAAATCAAAAACCGAAAACTACATTCAAAGTTATATAGTTCTAGAAATAACGAGCTGGTAAGTGTAAATGACTCCTCAAGATGGTTAAAGAAAGGAAGTGTAAGACCACGCAATGAAGCAGTGTTCTGTTATATCCAGGATAGAAATGTATTCTGGGGTGCAGAAGGTATGTGTCAACACTGCAACCAGGCTAGGAAAACAGTTGATCACTTAGCAACGAGATGTGAAAAAATGCTTGGTCATGACTATACTAGACGACACAATGAAGTGGTACGATGTATACATTTACTCTTGCTAAATAAATATAAGTTTAAGTCTTCTAAACGAATTAGAAGCCACTCAGTTCAAGAAATTCTCGATAAAGAATATGCAGAGATAAGAGTGGACACCAGAATAAAAACTGATGTCAAGATTCGGTGTAACAGACCAGATATATTTATTTTAGACAAGAGACAGAATAGGATAACCCTCATTGAAGTAGGAATCACATCCCAAGACTCTCTTCAAATAGTTGAAACAGAGAAGCTTAGGAAGTATGACCTATTAGCAAATGAGTTAGGTCTTATTTATAAATGCAGTGTAGAGATAATTCCTTATGTGATGACCTGGGACGGTATTGTGACAAAATACCATAAGACGTATGTTAAGAGACCGCAAATACCCATGAACGTAGAGGCATATATACAATCCATAGTACTCAAGAAGACAGTCGAAACAATTTCTTTTGATCGACGAAGAGGACTTGAATCTGGACCAAATGCCGAGGAGAGCTGGGAGAGAGCATCATTAAGTGTTATTTTAGGAGCTGAGATGCATAAACAACCAATACCCCCTTTAAAGCAAGTAGACAACGAGGAAGATGATGTTAAAACGGAAAATACAAAAAATATTTTACCCCTTATTTTGGATGGTATAACCACAGCAAAGGAACCATCAACTAATACAAATGAAGAGTTGGAGTTGGAGGAAGAAATAGAAGTGGTTGAAATGGTGGAAAGAATTATTTAGAAAAATGAAAAATTTGTTAACCCAGAATTTTATTAAATAAATAAGTATCGTGTTGCTAAAGAATTAACGGGAAACAAATCATATCATCCCCTCGTGTCTTAAATATCTAATAAGAAATCTTTGTTTAATAATTATCTATTTTCCTGATCTAATATGTTCCCGCTGCAAAATTTATAATTTCTTGGAGCTATTAGCCAATATATCGGCTCTGCTTTTATATCACACTTATTCAAAAGAAAACTAAAAAATCTAGGAAATCTAATCTAAATATGAAATTTAAATAAATTAAAAAAATTTATAAGAGAAAATAAAAAAACCATAGAAATCCAATTGTTTTTCTTTAATTTCGGCGCCTTGTGCTTCTTTTCAGTTATTTTTCATTATTTCTCTATACACAACTTTTTTTTTCTATATTTTAATCTATGACATTGAATATTCTATAAAAACGAAAAAATGAATCAAATCTACTATTATAATTTTGCTAAAATATAAAAAGATTTTAATGAATGTATTAGTTAGCGTTTCAAAATTATACATTTCTTCTCCAATACATTTTATTAAATACAAGGAGCATAATAGAAAAATATTCGACAGAATAAATTAACAGATCAATGCTTAGATTTGAGTAAAAAATGGATTCAAAAAGATAAAAAACAGTATAAAAGCTGAGAAAGCGGAAATTATTATAAATTTTAACTTCAATACTATAAAATTTATTCCAGCTCAACCATCCACTAATTCCTTTACATTCATTGATGGAAAACGTGAAATAAAATTTTTGCATTTTATTTAAATTTTTAAATCCAAAGTCGACGGTTTTACTTTTTGATTTAATATGTTTCTATAATATTCCATTGTTCAAAAAATAGAATAAAAGATTGGGAAAACAAAGGTAGTAATAAAGTATAATTGAAATGTGGCAAAATATGAGCTAATGCGAAGAAAAGGATCCAAAAAAATTGGATTCAGTTCAGAAATTGTGTGGGCAAGAGATGAGTTATTTTACTTATATGTGTTTTTAAGAGAAATTCGCGCCCAAGGATATGTAACCTAAGAATTCAGATTCGGAATGGAATTTTTAATCATTAAAAACACAAGAAAATAGAACCAATTTCGTTATTCAATAAAAAAAATTGCACTTATTTTCGTAAATTCAAATCTTTAAATTCCACAAAAGCCTAGCTAGATTTCAAGTCGCATACTTACGTTTTCTTCTAGATTTTTATAGTTTATTATTTACATACATATAAAAACATTTGGCCTGATATAATTTCGCTCATAGAACCGAGAACTTTGAAACTAGAATTTTGAGAAATTAAAGAAGTGTATATAAGGAACTAGAAAGAACTTATGAATTATAGCTTAATTGCTATTAAACCGAAGTTCATACCAAAAAATAGAAAGAGAAAACGTATATTCTGCAAATTTACATTTAGGAAATTTTTTACGGAGCGTAATTAATTGTGAAAGTATAGATCGCTGAAGTGAGATATACTCGCTTAAACCCCCTTTTCCGCTTGTGATACACCACATTTATTTCAAATATTTTTTTAGATCATCCCCCTCATCGCTTAGACCTTTGGCCTCTTGGATTCTAAGAATTTTATATATTTAAAATCTATTATTTTCATTCCTTCTTTAAACTCACATATATTTTTAAAAAAAAGTATTTCTTGTTCAAATTTTGTAAAGAATAAACTTAATCAAAGTTTTTACTTTGACTTTCAAATCTCTCTAAGAAAATTACGCTAAAATTTTCGCTTGTATTTAATTAAAATTTATATATTATAGTTTGAAACGTATAAAATGCAATCTCGGACTAAAAATAAAACAAAATATAATAAAAAGGTAAAATTATGCTGTTTGACCACTTTATGAGTCTCATACACCAACATTTTTACACCAATATGATGTTACTTATAATAAAGTAAACAAACGAAGCATAAAAAAGAAAAAATTTGCTTTTGTCTTTGTAATCATATACGGTCTTTTTTTGATTTTATCTCTAACAAACAAACATATCAAGTATTGATAAATTTTTGTTTTTTGCATTTTTTTCTCTAGAATATCAAAATTTCTTCAATCTATCAGGAGTATTTTTTTATCCTTTGTTATATTCAGTGATTATGGTTGTTTCCGAATATAAATATTCGATTTACCCGTTCATATAAGAAACAACCTTAAATGTCAAGTGTGTCTCATCCTTTATTCTATAGCTAAAATGGCAAAAAACAAATTTAATAGAATATAACATTATTTTAACACGTTTCGCGTATTATAAATTCCGAAAGTCTATTGATATAGCTCTTATTGAAAAGTAAAAACAAAAAAATTGATTTATTTGCTGTGCTGTGCATTTTTGTGTCATGTTTATATAAAAATATTTCTAATATACACGATCTATATTATTCCATTTTTTCGTTCTTTTTTTTTGTCAGCCATGTTTTATAGTCTGATTTATGCGACCGATCCGACTTTACGCTTGTACAAGCGTCGTTTTTCACGTATAACTCTAATACCCAGATCACTTTAGAACGTTTACCGAGGTCATTTTTTAACCTTAATCACTCGGGATTGTATTTCCGCTGTAAATCAAAGTTTTAAACTGAAATTTTCAATGAGTCTTTTACAAATTTTTAGGTCTTGTGAATACACTATTGCAGGGACAATTCTTTGTGTGTATATTATATTTATTATTGTATCACTATATCATACAAGATCTGCACGATTCCTCATAATGAAATCTTATTCGATACGATACGATTGATTATAAACCTTCATTTTTTTCTAAAATAATCAAATATAACCATACTTTACATGCTTCATCAAACAAAAATATGTATGCTATAAGAATTCCATAGTATAATTGTCTAATTAAAGCCATTATGTCGATTTTTCTGAAATGTGTAGAGAATGCTCTGCTTTAGAAATAAGCTTATCGGTGTAGTTTACATCAATAAAATAACCTTATGTACCGAATTTCATAAATAAAAATCATCTATACTCAGTAAACGTTTTCTTTTCCACATTAACAAATATTTATTTCAATAGATTCAGCCAAATATGCGTCTATTATATTTTAAAAATATTTTTACTCATCTTTTTGCAAGCCAACTTTCCTTAGTCTTAAAGGCAAACACTACAAATTTATTTATATATTAAAAATATGGATTTTAGAAGAATAAAATTCAATGAAACTTTTTAATCATTCAGAATTCTTCGATATTGCCTGGGCTAATCACTGAATGTTAAAAACACTTTTTGCTTTAGAAACCTACTGAAAGCAAAGAATAACAAAATAGAAAAAATGGCTTGGATTTGAAATATGTCTATACTTTCTATTTTCTGGATTTCTTTGATGAAACCAAATTTAAGTTGAGATAGTTAGTAATCCATAAAAAAGTAACATCGGCATATGAATATGAATAAAGAAAATGTATATAGATATCGAGGCATGAATAGAATAACCGTTTGAAAAACTCGGATATACATAATTTGCAAAAAGGGTATGGAAATTGACGGCAGTATTTTTATATGGGAGAGTGATGGGTAAGGCTCTTAAAAAAAGCAATTTTCTATAGTAGATTTCTATTATTTTTTAGACCTGAAACAATTAACACGGATTTATCTTTGCAGGATTCAAATATATTTATACATGCTTAAACCACGAATATAAGAGATTTAAAATTGTAGTATTTTACCATATAAATCAATTTATTTTTATGACAGTATATTTACTTGGTCTGTTTAAGTATATTTCATCTATTTTTTTTATATAGAACTTAAAAAGACTGCTAATTTTATTCCGCTTTGGGCTTTCTAAAGTCTTTAAAAGAAAAAATTCGAACGCTAAACTAACTTAATTTGTGCAATATGTAATATAATTATCATTTTTTAAGCAGGAAAACAAACTATCCGATTAATTTTTATAAAAAAATAGTCTAAGCAAATAAAATTCAAATAAGTTGTTTTATCTATCATTAAAACCATAAACTTTTACATTTGGTTCTCTTATATCATAGCCAGTTAGAAAAACATCTTTTTAATTAAAGATTAATTATTCAGAGAACAAAAATAAAGCATAACACCACACTGACCCATTTAAATCAAAAATATCTAAAAGATGCATCTCTTTATTCATAAAGCATGCTTATTTTTTACTTCTTATGTTATATTAGATTAAATCGATTCAATTAAAAATACAGAATTAATCTTATTGTTATGGCTTTAAGACACAACAAAAATATAAAATTTAAGTCTTATATAAAAAATTTGAGACTACAATGAACCTTAACATTTTTTAAGAAAATTTACTGTGGACAACCATGTGCCTAATAAAATATTTTGCTATCTAATTTAAATATTTAGCCGATGAAAACGACTTTTAAAAAAAATCGAAAGTTCCAAACTCTATAAGAATATATTTAAAGATTTTCTTATATTTTATCAACTCGATTAACTATCCAAAGATTAATTTATCAAAATAAGGGATAACTTTAAATATTTTTATCGTTAATGAAAAATTATTTAATACTATTAAATTAGAAGGCATTCATAGAACATAGCCATGGTTTCAAATAAAATTCTAGAGAAAAAACTATACGTTTTGCTGCTTTGTATACGCTTCATATTGTATATATCTTCCAGCAAAGTGGTTTTTTTTGTTTTAAACGATGAGAATTGTATAACGGATTTATGTCATAGCGATATAAATTTTGAAATGATATTTAAAGAAAATAATTCAGCTGAGTGGATAAATGAAGAAGAAAAAATTACAATTTTTAAAAATAACATTTTACGATATGAAGCGCCTTCTAAACAACCTAAATATTACAATCCAAATATTCATACTTTACATCATCGGAATAACATGCTATTCAATTCCAAACTCATAAAAAAACATTTGGATTCTAAACGTACAAATATAAAGATATTTTTAAAAGATATCTCATATCCTGCTCTACTTTTATTTCTTAAATTGATAGATAATTCAGATAGTTTTATTAGTCAGATAAATCTACAAGATTTTTTAGATATATTATTAATTATCACCATATTAGATATTGAAAAAACAAAAGAAAGAGATTATTTTTAAAAGATTTATTAAGAAATGTTATGTCTGAAATGCTTAGGCAAGATTCTACTTTGTACTTTGATAATAATCTTTGTATATATCATTATAGTTATATTAAAAAGTCTCTTTTTATGGATATATGGATATTTTTTATTAATTTTATAACATTTGATGATAAGAGTGCGGAGAGATTTATTATTTTATCGAAGAATATCGATTTGACATTTAAAAGTCTTGATATCTATTGCAATTCCTATAATTCTGTTAAAAAGCCGCATAAAACAAATTTTACTATAAGATTAGACAATATTAGTATTAATAAAACTTATAAAATTCGGAATAACAGACCGGACATATTTATTTTAGATAAGAAGAAGAATAAGATAACACTCATTGAAGTAGGAATCACTTCCCAAGATTCACTTCAAATAGTTGAAACTGAAAAACTAAGGAAGTATGACCTGCTAGCCAATGAGTTGGGCCTTATTTATAAGTGTAGTGTTGAGATAATCCCTTATGTGATGACCTGGGACGGTATTGTGACAAAATACCATAAATCTCATCTTAAAAGACTAGAAATACCCATGAATGTAGAAGCATACATTCAGTCTATAGTACTTAAAAAGACAGTCGAAACTATTTCCTTTGATCGACGAAGAGGACTTGAGTCAGGACTAAATGCCGAAGAGAGCTGGGAGAGAGCGTCAATGGGTGTTATTATGAGATCAGAGATGCATGAGGAACCAATACCCCCTTTAAAAGAAGCGAAAACAGAGGAAGATGGTGCCAAAAATTTTAAACCAAAATATAAAGCCCCCTTTATTTTACAAGGAGGAACCACTTTAGAGGAACCGACCAATAACATAAATGAAGAGTCGGATTTGGAAGAAGAGACAAAAGTGGTCAAAGAGGTAGAAGAAAACATGTAAAAATGGTAAAAAATATTTTAACCCAGAATTTTATTAAATAAAAATAAAACTTATAAAATTTTTACGTCGAAATTTCTTGTGAAAACATGGATATTTTTTTCTAGAATTGCCAATTTCGACATCATTTATTTAATTTTTACAAATGAGGAAACATATGAAAAGGCGAAATTACTATGGTCAAATGTTACATTTTATACAAGAAAATTATATATTCGTTCTTCTACAAATGTAATCGAGTTATTTTTAAACAAAAATATGCCGATTTTCTGGAATAAATTAAAAGTATTAAAATTAGAATGTAACTTGACTTTGATAGAACTTAAAAAATTATTGACTCTATGTAGTAATATAAATAAAGTTACATTGAAATCTGAACTGTTCGATTTTGAAAGGGTACGATCGCTGATTGATTTTTATCGTTTGAATCTTGATAAAATTTGTAAAATTTTCTGTCAAACTTATGAATTCTTAAATACCGATCCTGAAATTTTACAACTGATGCCGAAAAATTTAATATTTTATTCTAGTAAATTTCAAAATGCATCAGTTGATACTGAAATTCCAATGAAATTTATACCATTCTTGCATAATTATTATCATGACTATCAATATCAAAGAACAGCAGGTTTTCCAACTTCTTTAGCAATTCTTGATTGTTTTATGCCCAAAATTATTAGAATCTCTATAGAATACGATTCTCCTGCTCGTGAACTCAACAATAGCGTGCTTGTATCTATGAAATATATTAAAACAATCAAATATTTGTTTCTCGTGAATATAGTTTTAAATAAAATGATGCTTATATATTTCTTGGAAACAAATACGCTTGTTTCCATAGAACTGGTAAATTCGTATTTTCTATGTAGTCTAGACTTTCTTTCCTATGGTTCCATGACAAATAGAAATTTGAAATCACTGGCTTTAAATAATTTAAAATCTCATATTGATTATAATTTTTTGATATATTTAAATAGATTTAAATGTATTCAGAGCTTTATGTTAATACATACAGAGATTAGAAATTCATTGTCGCCTATAAGAAAAATTTGCAATTTTTTTCATAGTTTCTTTATTCAAGAAAATAAAAAATATTTAAAAAATCTCGAAATCAAAACAGATCTAAACGATTACAAAACCATAAATATATTATATTTTTTATCTGAAGTTTACGATTTTTCAAAACTTCTCAATATTGTCTATTGCGTGTATAGAATTACTGAAAAAGAAACCAAATTTTTTATCACAATGAAAAAACTTGAAAGTATTACTTTAAAAATTTATCACGGATCAGATTGTATTGATTTTGAAAAACTTTTCAATAAAGCGTTGTTTAGCTCTGTAGTTTTGGTAGCACTTAATGTGAATAGAATTCGAGAAAAGGATTTCAAGTTTTTTAAATTATTTAAAAATCTTGGACTTTTGTCTTTATCAATAGAAGTATTGGACTATAAGACTGTTTCAAGTCTTCGAAAAAATAATTTTAAAACCACAGAAATAAATATAATGAAGCCTGTTCGAACCAATAGATCGAGAGAAATAAACTATTTCCTCGATGAGGAATTCGGACCCAATTTTTTTTGATTAAAACTGGCGTAAAATATTTTTTAATGTAAAATATGTATAAAATATAGGAGAAATATTTTTTAATTATTATTAAATTGTTTATTATAGGATAAAGTATATGGAAATTTTTTTTAATTATATTCATTGTTCCTAAAATAATTTGCTATTTCTGTCTATAAATATAACAGTAAGTTATTTTGACTGTTTTTTTCAAAATTTTCTTTTTCACAAATATCAATATAATTTGATGTTTTTATTACGATTCGTACTTTAATTTTCTGGTAAATTGTTTTATTATTCATAGTTTTCATTGATTTACATGACGGATTAATCATAACATATTTTGAAGGTATAAATAAGACTTTGGCAAAGAAGCCTAAGAAAGTATTATAATTTATATTTTGATACTTTGATACACAAATCGATTATTGAAGACTAATAGTTGAGCCACTTTCTTTATTACACCGACATTGAAATCAAGATCTTTACATTTAAAGAATATAAAAATTGTATTAATTGTAAAATACATCCATAAGATATTACCCAACGTTTTTTATAATTTCAAATATTATTTGCTTAAGTTTAAACTATATTATAATGATATTTTTGGCCTTTTAAAAATTACAAAGAAAACGAGTATTTTTAATCCCTAAAAAAACAATATTTTAAGATTAAAACCCAAATGTATCCGTATTCTGGCTAAATCTACAGTTTATTTTATTTTAATTTCATTCCAAATAAAATCTGCATTAGCAAATACATAAAGCAAAGATAATTATATCTTTTTAGACAGCCTTGGAGTTTTGGTTCTCTAAAAAACTTAAGATATATAAAGCCTTTCTAGTTGAAATTACATATCAAGTCATGGTATTGGATTTCATGACGTTTGTAGGTATTTTCGTAAACTTTACGTGAACACGCTCTCTAAAAAAAATAAATCTGAAAATAACACAGCAGGTATGAAATAAACTATATATTTCTTATAGGCTTTTTTTAGACTTCAAACTTTCAAATATTCATTCGAAACGTATTTGATTTAGAATATCCCAAAACTTCTCTCGCATCTATTATAAGATTCGAAAAAAATAATTCGTGTTTTTATTAAAATGTTGTAAAAATATTTTTAAAAATTGAATCTTAATTAAATGTCGAAATCTTTTTATTTTTCTAATATTTTTGTATTCATTTATAAATAGATATTACAAGGAGAAATTTTGGCAGCAAAATACAAAAAAAATATTGAAATAAAGGCTTAAAACGACGCAGATTAAGTCAATAAAAGTGGGGATGCGATGCAATACGGTAGGTAACACCTACCGGCGATTTACCTAGCTTCCTTTTCCCATACAACATCAACCATCAAGCCAAACATGCAGTAACATGCAAAATAGTAGGCTTGACATCATACCTTCGCCTACTACACCACTTCCTTCTTCGGTTGAAGTCTCTGCGTGCGAGCAATCGTATGCATGACAAACCATGTACTCCAGCTATTACAGAAGGTAACAGGCCAATGGCTTTGCGGAAGATATTCGATTCCGTAGCAGCCGACTTAAAAAAATGAACTCGAATTGTTTTTTCGCAGTACAGACAAGGTTTGAAAGAATGCCAAGAATGGCTAGAAAGCTTCACAAATATAATGTGAAATTTGGCTGCGCTAAACTCTCGAAGTGTGAAAAAAAATTGGCACAAAGTGAGATGGGAAAAGAAGTAAAATCAGAAGAGAATGGAGAGCGACGTAGAAACGCAACTTTCTCCCTAATACATGCACCCTGCCCGACACGACAGTGTACATAAGCTTGAGAGATTAATTTTTGAGTAAAATCAAAGAACTTTCGGAGAAAGAAATTGAAAAAGTGAAGGTCTGAACTAGAAAACATCCAAATAAATTAGTTGATAGTAAAGTTCTGGGTCTCATTAATCGAGTAGTAGGCGAATGTGCCGGAAATCATGTACCTTATTCAATTACGGAAACCGCGTATATCAGGCAAGCTGCACAGGTATGCTATGACGAGGCCACACGTAAAGAGAAGCCTAGATCCGCTTGGAAGGAAAACATAGAAAGTAAAATTTCTAAGTTAGTACTTTCCAAAGATCTTCGCGAGAAAGCTCGGTAACAGTATAAGCTCTTCCCTTCGGAAACAAAAAGATTTAAGAAAATTATGCGAGAGTTTAATTTAAACTTGAGCAGTGTAACTGATCTTTCTGAGGCTTTAGTTAAGAAGAATGAGTCTTTGAATGTTTACGAGAAAAAAATTACGATGCATGAAAGTAGGAAGCAATTCCGAAAAGAGAATCGTATGTTTGAGCTTTTCCGAGGTCGATTTTATCGTGGGTTATCTGAGCGTGTGAAATCCGAGATTGTGGTGAGTAGTGATGAAATTGTGAGTTTTTGGTCTACAATGTTGAACAAAAATACTGACACAGTCACTTATGAAAATTATTTGATTCCCTTTGTATCAGATAATCATCCGACCATGTTTCTTTTACTTGATGAATTTGTAAATATCATTAATTGGCTTCCTAATTGAAAAGCTGCTGGAATTGATGGTATTTACAATTTTTTCATTTAGAAACTTACAACTCTTCATAAATATCTTTATGATATTGTGAAAGGCATATATTTAGAAGAGGTAACTTAAGCTGATTAGTTCTTGTGCGAACTCGGTATTTGATACCGAAAGGAATTCCGCGAGGAAGCTCTGTTACAGAACAATACTTGTATCTTCAACCTCTACAAGTTAACGACAAAGTGTGTAACGAAAGTCGTTCAATTTTAAGTGGAAAGGCGTGGGTAGCTTGCAGAGAATAAATTAGTGACGGTAAGAGATGTGCGAGGAGCTAAAAAATAGGCCTTTACTCAACATTGTCTTAAATGAAAAGTATGACAGCAATCTTGGGGCACCATAGATTGATGTCAATTTCGATTAAATTCAATATATCATGCTTATTAATCTCGATGCATAAAACTACTATATTTAACTGATTGGATCATGAAACTTATTAAAGTAATTATCAGCAATAGAATATTGATATATCATTAGAGCCTGAAAAAACCAGGAGCAAGAAGATTGAGAGAGTAATTCTGCACGGAGATAGTCTGACACTATTTTATTTGTTTGTGTATGAATTATTTGAGCCAAAAGCTTATTGAAAAATACACAAAGATGCACTGCATATATGTAAACTCTCATATTACCCACCCTCTCTTTTCATTAACGATCTTAAGTTCTTTTTTGAGAAAGTCTGATATTCAGCGCTATGACAGGTGAGGCAAATGAAATAAAAATGGAATTATGTTAGAGATCAAAAAAATAGCCACAAATTATACTTGCTTTTAAGATACTGGATCTCTTCATGAAGGTGTTGCTGTTCACAAACATTTAAAAATAATAGGAGATAGCAGAAGAATTCTAAAACGTAGCATTCGATGAAGTAGACAGCAAACTTATAAAGACTTGAAAGATTTTGCAAACTTCTCTAAGTTGGATGATGTAGTGCGTGCGGTGTTGGTGAAGAATAAGGTACATCTTCGCCTAGAATAAAAGACCGTTAATATCTTCCTAGAACAAACCTTGAAAAAGCTTCTGTAGTTTTGAGTTGCAAGCGAACATATGCTTCCGCGACTCTTGGATTGTCTGGAAAAAGGTAAAGAAACATCAACTAGACGAGCAGCAATCCTCAAGGTGAAGAATAATAATAAGACCCATCTTTCAGTATTAAAAAACTTATTACAATACAGTACAGGTTGGTAGAAGAAGTCACTAAGAAAAGTTTAGAAGAAGCTCAACTTGCAAAACTATATAACGAAGTAGAAACACGAAAACTTCATTCAAACTTATATAATGCAAGAAAAAATGAGCTTTTGAGTATTAGTGACTCTTCAAGATGGTTAAAGAGAGGGGATATTAGGCTACGAAGTGAAGCTGTGTTCTGCTATATCCAGGATAGAAATGTATTCTGGGGAGCAGATGGTATGTAACAACACTCTGATAAATCTGTTAAGACTGTAGATCATCTAGCAACTCGATTTGAAAAATGCGAGGTCATGACTACACCAGACTGAATAATGAAGTGGTTAGATACCTACACATAGTTCTCTTAAGTAAATATAAGTTTAAGTCTTCAAAACGAATTAGGAGTCACCCAGAACAAGAAATTCTTGATAATGAGTATGCAGAGATAGGAGTGTACACCAGAATAAAAACTGATGTTAAAATTCGGAATAACAGACCCGATATATTTATTTTAGATAAGAAGAAGAATAAGATAACGCTCATTGAAGTAGGAATCACTTCCAAAGATTCACTTCAAGTAGCTGAAACTGAAAAACTTAGGAAGTATGACCTGCTAGCCAATGATTTGGGTCTTATTTATAAGTGTAGTGTTGAGATAATCCCTTATGTGATGACCTGGCATGGTATTATGACAAAATACCATAAATCTCATCTTAAAAGACTAGAAATACCCATGAATTTAGAGGCATACATTCAGGCTATAGTACTTAAGAAGACAGTCGAAACAATTTCCTTTGATCGACGAAGAGGACTTGAGTCAGGACTAAATGCCGAATAGAGCTAGGAGAGAGCGTCAATGGGTGTTATTATGAGAGCAGAGATGCACGAGGAACCAACACCCCCTTTAAAAGAAGAGAAGAGAGAGGAAGATGGTGCAAAAAATTTTAAACCAAAAAATAAAGCACCCTTTATTTCACAAAGAGGAACTACTTTAGAGGAACCGACCAATAACATAAATAAAGAGTCGGATTTGGAAGAATAAACAAAAGTGGTAAAAGAGGTAGAAGAAAATGCATAAAGATCTTAGAACTATTTAAACCCAGAATTTTATCAAATAAATTGATAATATATTAATTTTAAAATTTAATAGTTATTATCATTAATTAAAATCTCTTTTTGATTATTTAATAAAAAAAATTACAGCCAGGAATGCTTGTAAGTGTTTTTTTTACGGTAAATACAAAAACATATTTTTTTAGAAAGAATCAACATATAGTTACTTTACTAATGAGATTACTATGTGCAATGTCTTCTGCTACTGTGAGTTTCCTTGTTATAAACGATGAAAATTGTATACAGAATTTGTTTGCTACTGATTTAACACTTGAAATGATATTTACAGAAAATAAGTCGGTAGAGTGGATAAATGAAGAAGAAAAAATTACAATTTTTAAAAATAACATTTTACGATATGAAGCGCCTTCTAAACAACCTAAATATTACAATCCAAATATTCATACTTTACATCATTGGAATAACATGGTATTCAATTCCAAACTAATAAAAAAACATTTGGATTCTAAAAGTACAAATATAAAGATATTTTTAAAAGATATCTCATATCCTGCTCTACTTTTATTTCTTAAATTGATAGATAATTCAGATAGTTTTATTAGTCAGATAAATCTACAAGATTTTTTAGATATATTATTAATTATCACCATATTAGATATTGAAAAAACAAAAGAAAGAGATTATTTTTTAAAAGATTTATTAAGAAATGTTATGTCTGAAATGCTTAGGCAAGATTTTACTTTGTACTTTGATAATAATCTTTGTAGATATCATTATAGTTATATTAAAAAGTCTCTTTTTATGGATATATGGATATTTTTTATTAATTTTATAACATTTGATGATAAAAGTGCACAGATATTCATTGTATTATCAGGGAATAGAAATTTGTGCTTTAAAAGGACATATATGTTTTCTGATTCCTATAATTCCATAAAAAAAATCAAAAAAAATCAACTATATCTAAGATTTGATGATATCAGTATTAGAAAAATATATAAAATTAGAAACCAGAAACATTATATGAATACATGGATATTTCTATTAAAGATAGTAGATCTGGATTTACTTTATTTAGTTTTTTCAACTGAAGAAATTTATAAAAAAGCCACCGTACTTTTTTCAAGCGTAACATTCAATGCTGAAAAACTTTATATTGTTACTGCTAAAAATTCAATTAAATTATTCTTGAACAAACAAATCCCAGTTATTTCAAATAAATTAAAAGTATTAAAATTGGAATCTAGTTTGACTTCAGAAGATTTTAAAAAATTATTTGGTTTTTGTGGTGATATAACCAAACTTACACTGAAATTAGAAAGTTTGGATTTTCAAGGGTTAAAAATTATCAAAAAATTCTGTTTAATGAATTTGAATAAAACTTGCAACATTTTCTGCAAAATCTATGAACTTTTGAATACTGATTTTAAAATTATAAAAAATATTCCAAATAATTTAAAAATATACGCTAGTAAATTACAAACGAGATCAGTTGATATAGAACTTTCTACGGTTAGTACATTTTTTCCAAGTATTTTTTCTTATAAGTATATCTATTTGAAAAATTTGAGTTTATATAATTTTTTTCTACTTTTAGAATGTTTTAAATTTAAATCTGTAAGCTTTGATTTTACGAAAAATTCATCGCCGTATAAATTAGAAGATTCTGTATATAGATACCTAAGATATATTCAAACCATAAAATACATGTTTTTAGCAAATATATATATCGGGGATACACTGTTCGAGTATGTTTTAGATTCAAATACGATTGTATCACTTGAACTATCAAATTCTGTTTGTTCATATAATTTGAAGTTTCTTTCTACCAATCATATGACGAACGAAAAATTAAAAATAATCGCTATAAATACTATATCTTCGGGTATTGACTCAAGCTTTTTGATTTATTTAAATAACTTCAAGGCCATTGAAATTTTTATTTTGCTAAATACTGAAATTTCATTTACAACATCATTAGAAGAAAACAATCATTATAATTTCATAGTCGAAGAGGAAAGTAAAATACATTTGAAATATTTGGAAGTAAAAACAAAACCCGATAGTATGGAATCATCAAATTATTTGAATTTTTTATCTAAAATATATAATTTTTCTTCGCTCTTGAGTATTATCTATTGCGTATTCAGCATTTCGGAAATAGAATATCAATATTTTCTAAAAATGAAACAACTTGAAAGTATGCGTTTGAAAATCAGAAACCGAACCGAGTGTATTGATTTTGGAAATGTATTCAACTATGAATCTTTTAATACAATCATTTTGTTAACAATCGATGTATGTTTAATTCGAATAAAGGATATCGAAATTTTTAAGAAATTTAAAAATCTTGGATATTTTTCGATATATTGTGATAATTTTGACAATGGATCTATATTTTATATCAAAAAAAAGGATTTTAAAAGAACAGTTCTGGTTATAGAAAGACCTAATAGAGCCAGTAGATCTAAGGAAATTAATAACTATCTTGATTCTGAATTCAAGTTTAAATTTACTTAGCTATTGTATCTTTCCTGGAACTTCTGGGAAATATTTTATCAAGAGAATTCTGTATTATGAATGTTGTTACTCGCTTTCGATTTTAATCACACGGATAATAGTTAACCAACTTATATCGTACCTTAAAATATTTTTACATCTAAATATTATGAAATAAACATCATTTTCTCTAAATATTATATTTATATGGTCATAATTCATTTATATTTTTTTGTAATTTCCTAATTTTAGATTCAATCGATTTTTGGACATATTAATATGTTTTGTCGTTGTATTCAAATTTTTAATTTTAAACAGGCTTTAATTCCAAAAGAAACCGTTTAATAATTTCTTTTGAATTTTGAAATTTGCATGTTTCCAAATTTTTTTTACTTTACCCCATCTAGGCAATTAAGCAAAAAAAAACTACAATTTTTATACCAGTCTGTATTATCTGAAGCCAAAAAATCGCATTAATATATTTTGCTATTTTCGGTTAAGTTTTTGGAACATTTCTTACAAAATATTAAAAAGCCTTAAAAAATAGAAATCGTTTTTTTAACTATTTCCTTCAGACTTAACAATACAATTATTCTAATAATATAGATAAAATAAAACAAATTTATTTAAGAGAAATCAGATTTTTTAATAGTATAGCCATATGTTGCGATATTTTTACAAAGATTGTACTAATACGTCTGTAAAATTATTTATATTATATGAAGTGAATACTGATCTAAGGTTCATAATGTATTATAGAACAAAACAATATTATTTTTTAAAAGAATCATATACATCTATTTTTGTTTGTATTAGCTAAAGAAATAAATAAAATCCACATATTCAAATTAAGTTAGCGAGATAACTAGCCAACCTCTAAAAACGAAGTAAATTTAAGAATCACTGTAATATCTGATATATTGAAAAAAATGAATTTTTTTGATTTCAAAATTACAATATATATTTCTAATTTAAAAAAAACATATATTTGTGGTTGTGTTTTTATTTTGTTGCAAAGGATAAAACCTTTACCCCACAATATATATTTATGCTTTATTACTTCAAATATAGGTTTTAAGCCTTGATTTTGAGATTTAATATGTAAGTATTTATAACTAAAAACATCTAGTCGCAATTTGAAACGAGAATAGAATCATTTCGATCTTTTCCTTTCGCTTTATTTGTATTTTTTTATAGTGTTTCTTTTGATAAATTGAAAAAACGAAAAATAAATGAGTTTATGGGTTGGAACATAGATCCAAATGCAAATTACCGCATTAAAATTTATATTGCCCTAATATATATATAAACGAAGAGGATTGACTTTAGGATATAAGTAACGATCAATTTTTATTTTTAGTTAAATAACAAAATCTTTCATATATGCTTACTGATTCTTAATAGACGCTACGATCTCCTTTATAGAAATGTTAACATAATAAAATAAAATAAAATCCACTCTAATGTTTTAAAAGATCGTAATCATGATTCCGAAATCATAAACTAGCTTATTATTTTACTTTCTTCACTTTACTTTGAAATTTAAAAACCACAAAACGTTTGGCAAATTTACACTATTAAATAAAACTCGAATTTTGTATGGTTTTTATTAAATCATGCTATTAGTCTTGAAGCCCTGCTCAAGGTATTCCGAAACACAATTCTTGGAATTTTAAATCGAATGCCAGATGTTTCTGCGATGTTTTTAAATAATAAGTTTATTCCAAAGTAAAAATATTTTTCGTAATTGATTTATTAACCTAGATTTAGTTCTCTTCTTTAATGTCTCAAACGAAATTAATATTAATCGAGATTGCTCTAACTCAATTCGAGCATTTTTAATTCATTTTGAATTTACATATAGGGCTCATAAATACGCTCTAATCCGGAACTTACTCCCATCTGCTAATCTTAAACTCAAATAAAGAGAGGATTATCGGGTATGGATTCCATGGTCGTATCTCAAAAACACTATGGTCATGAAACCGAAAAGAAATTCAGAACTACATTAAATTAACTTCGGCAAAAAATATAAACACTAAAAAAGCCATAAGACACGTTGAGAGATTTAATAATCTATAATTTCAGATGAAGGTCCCTAGCTAGTCTCACTAAAAACCAGAGAAATTAATTGATACATAGACTTACAAAAAACAATATAGAAAAGTTAGCGGTTTTTAAAAACAAAGAATACACGGTGTTTACTTAAAAAAACAGTACCTATCTTTTCGAATAAGCTTTTGGTGTCAAAAAAAAATATACCTAATGGCGTTTAGAATACAAAAATATATACAAATGACTGCAATCTAAAAAAAAGTTCTACATTTTCTAAATTACCTTGATACATACTAATATTCCAATGAAAAATACAAACGATAACCGAAAAAGGATGAATCATATGATATTTTATATGATTATATGGCAAATTCTTATTATATATTAAACTTTGAATTTAAAATCTCAAGAGAAAATATTAAGCTAATTTACTACCAAGCTGTTATCTTAAGTGAAAGTATTGGTTTAGAATCAAATATATTTTTTTTGAATTGTTCGATTCTGGCAGCAAGATCACGATCGATTCAACTTTTGCTAAAACAGTATAAAATGAATAACTTAACCAGTGTAATCTGAATAGTAATACTTATAAACAAGGTGAACAGGTATTATTGCCTTAAAAATGTGTCAAGTGTTAAGTATTTTAAGAAGTGTTAATCTAGACAGCCATCATTATTAGTAAAGATAAAATACAGACTATGGCTATAGTTGCTAACGATAGTTAAAATTATAGTACCAAATTAGTTTATTGTGATAAATTTTTTCATTTTAGTATTAAGATGAAATTTACAGAAAATGAATAAGTATTTAAATTAAGGATTATTTTTAATTACTTAATGAAATAGAAGAACATTGAGCTCAAGAAAGAGAAATTCATTACGAAAAGCAAGAGCTGGTCGGGTTATAATAAACTCGAGAAGTTTGGCCATTTGGACCAAAACTTCTCATTGATATCAAGATTTGTGAATATTCTGTAAAAAACGCTTTGGGGGAAGACTAAAAAACATTTACATATATATAGTCAAATTGTGACAATATTTCACGCCTTGGAAATAAAATATTAAAGTAGATTTGATTCTAAAATCCAGGAAATAAAAAAAATAGTAGTAAAAAAAGAGATTCAAAATGTAAAAAATTATAATAAATAAAGAAACTGGTTTCTAGGTCCTATATAATTATTTAAATACTCACCGTTTGGTTCTTGGATCCCACGAATGCATTAAGCAGATGAACTGATAATTCCTAAAAGTCTTATTAAAACAACCCCTAAAGATAAAATATAAGATCCTATATGAGAGAATCTAATCAAAAAATAAAAGAATTTTATACACAAAGAAAACCATCGTTTAATACAAAGAAGAACACAGACAGTGGAAGTCATATTATACCTTAAAAATACCAAAGCTGTCAAACAATAGAAGATTAGTCTAAAATCTTAAAATATCGAAATGGTTTTTTGAGACTGCATTATGCGTTATCATATGCGACATCCTTAAAGTAAATTAAATTAGTTTTCGTCTCATATATTCTAAATAAGAACAGAAATATAAACCGAATCTCTTTACCATGGAAGACTATCTTTTCTGAATATTCCTCTCTAAGTATTCCTATCTATAATTCAGGTTGGTTATCAGTATACACAGAACGTGCATCTAGCAGATAATGATGTTATTCGGGCAGTATACTCAACACCCGACGCAGTGCTTTTGATTAAAATACTGCCCAAGAAACCAGTAATATAAAGTTTCGTATATTCCTTGTTTTTCTTACAAAAAATTTTGCAGTACTTATCAGGATTACTTTATATTCCGCCTAAAATTGTAAACTTTTTTGCAATTTTTTTTTAAAATGATATAACGATTATTCGAAAGGAAGGAAAAATATTTTATGCAGACATCTGTAAACTAAATACACAATTGACACATATAAAATCAAAGAAGTATATTATCTTGTGTATTTGGTAATCTAAAAACAAAAGCAATATTCTGTAGGTTAGAATCAAGATCTAGAGGCACATACTAAATAGAACATGGCAATACATATCGTATCCGGATGATCGGATCATCATTAAAAGAAAGCAGAGGATATAATTTTTTTTGGTAAAATGTAAAACCGAATCATAGAATTATGGCGAATATTTATAAAAGTATGAGGAAATATTTTAAAAGTTTTTTTGACATAGCTTCTTCTTAAATGTTCTTAAATATATTCATAATTTAAAAGTATCGAGTTTCAAAACAATTCGAATATTTTGAATTAGAACACCATGACTTTTCATATGATTCAAAAAAAGCGAGTATCAAAGCCGACTCCATGCTTCAACGTTTCTATAGGTCAAATCTGATAGACAAAAGTCCGAGGAGCAACTAAAAAATCGTTTATAGACTTATGGTGGTTGTGCTTCTGCACATAATTGATGATCAAAAGAAACGAAAGTATGTTAATATATGGAAGTAAAATACATCTAAAAATATATAGACACTATTTTATAAAAACGTGTAAGAAACCGGTCAGAATATAGAGTTATATAACTTTTGTAAAAAACACAATTCGGTCATCGCAATATATCAAACAAAACTTTAAGGACTAGGACATCTAAAAATAATTTCTGCAAAATGTGATTGCTAAAATTTCTGAAAATTGAACTATATGTAAGAATGAACGTATATACTACGATTAGAAGGCTAAAAACCGATGAAATAACATATAAAAGGATTCAATAGTTTACAATAGAAATTTTCTTGCAATCTGGAAGAATGAAGATCATGCTAAGGGGGCATAAGCTTTTCAAAAACAGTAGCCTTGCTAGGGCCAGAAACACAGTAACCAACGCTATGTATAATTTTGAAGAACTTTTATATCAATGCATAAAATAGCAAGGTGTGGTATATAGACTTATTTCATTACTCTAGCTCCCTATTGGCTCTCCTCGATTCTTTATTGCAACAGAAAGTACATATACCACAAATGAAAACCCCAAAAAATATTTTCAAAATCAATAGTTTTGGTAAATAATTTTTTTGAGTATCTAATAGTCTTTTATGATGATTTTATGGATCGTTTCTCTTTTTTTAAAAAAGCTCTTGCTGAAAAAATATTTCTAAAGCAAGTCTTCGTGAAAACTTAGTATTTCAGCAGAAAAGGTATAAATCTTTGCTTTTTCACCTACATTTTTTACATTATAATTTTCATAAATTGACAGTAATTCTTCATATTCTGCTTCGATGCTCAAATAATTTTATTATTTTGTATTTGGATTTATAGATATCCTTATTTATTAGAAAATGTAAGATGATTGGCACAGAGACTTCGGATTTGGATTTATTTAATATTACCTCCGGAATTACTGATTTTTTTTGAAAAACAATCTACAACTAATATATAGGAATCTTTAGTCATGTGTCAGTTGAATCTATTTATCTATTTTAAAGGTGATTAGAGTTTTTTAAAAGTTTGATTATAAATTAGATCAATTCTACATTATAGTTAAGGCAAAAAAAACAATATTTTTCACTTAGTAGCTGCAAACTTTTTATAAAGTTTAAACACTTCTCTTATTTTCCTTCTGTTTGAATCTATCTTATTTTTATGTTATAAACATTTTTTGCAAAATTTTCATAAACTAATCGTATTAAAAAAAATAATTAACATATATTATTGAATTTTTAGCATTCTAGCATATTATCTTTTTGTTTCTAGATATAATTCCAAGGTTTTATCCTACAATATCAATACTAACTCTTGTACTCAAAATTTACAATTAGAATCTTTGGCCATATTCTCGATTCAAAAACACACAAAATAATTTTAGAAATATATTTAATTTGAATAAATTTTTAAATGACAAAAATTACATGAATTCATAAATTTGATTTTTTGCGTAAATAATTTCATTTTATTTTAAAACATCGCCCGACTATTTCGTTGATGAAAAGTCTATATTTAAGGTTTAAACGAGTACTAAATACTGAGATAGAACAAAAATATAATTAAAAAATATCACATCTTATAATGAAGCTGACACTTGTTATGTTATTATCATGCCATATACATAGTTAAGGTTTAATATAGAAAGCAATACACAGAACTCTTTCAGTATCTCCTAGAAACCTATATCAAAAGTATTTCATCCAAAAAGCGGGTAGAATTCAATTAATAGATGATGTATCGGCTTAATGTTCGTTAATACCCGACCCGGGTTTATCACTATTCTATAACCGCGTTAGGCTCCTTCATGACTAACAGCATTCACACATCTTCTTACCTTCCGAACCGATAGAAACCAGCCAAAGTTTATTTCTGCGACTGAAATTGGGTTTACATAGGCGTTGCAATGTTCTATCAAACAAAACAACTTGCTAGTTAGCATTTCTGAAGCATTATAAGGGTATGTATTTTTGTATCTCCCAGGCGCAAAATCTTCTAATCCGGATGACTAAGGCTAGTTTCGTGCTTTTATATAGAAATTGCTTGTTTTTTCGGATGCGGTTTACAATCTAGTTATATAAAAACTAAATAATATGTTTTTTGTAAAAAAAGTTTCAAATTTTTGAAAACCTTCTCCTCTTTATCCAAATACCTATGGTGCAGGAAAATATATCGTTTGGTCTTCATCCCATAAAAATTCAACCAATGATCTTCTGACTATCTTTCACTTGATCCTTACCGGAAATAGTTTCTAATGTGGTTATATTCACTCTAATGAGTACATTGCAAAAATAATATTTAGTCGTATATTCATTTAGTTATCGTACAACTGCGTTTGAAATCGAAAAAAAAACAGTAAATACTTGTTTTAAAAAAAGGTTATAGGAAGAATGTACTGCAGGAGGCATGAATACACACATAACAATACTTATTCTGTTATAGCTAACCATATACGAGGCAAAAATCGTGGATTTAACAAATACAATAATTAATAAATCCAAATCTGTGGATAAACATAAAAAATTCAAGAAATGGTTCAAAATGTATAACAATGACAAATATAATGAAATGGAATTATTAAAAGCAAGAAATAATTCTGTGGGAAATAGTCAGTTATAAAATATTTTTTTTATTAAGTTGCAATTTTAAAATTTGTAATTTATTTTAAACTTTTTTACTATTTTTAAATCATTAATACAAGAATTATATTATTACTTTGCATAGGTCATATTCTGATAATCAGATTTGATATCAATATTGTTGAAATAACTTATTATCAGAGTGATACGATGCCTTCTTTAGATGATAAAATATAGAATTTATCGTTCCGATATATTTTTCATCAAATATATTTTCTTTTAAGTTTTTTTTCAAATAATATTTTAGTATCTACTGATCCTCGTCCGAAATAATTATAAAACTTTCTTAATTTTTTTTTTTAAATCCGTGTTTATTCATCGCATCTCTATTATTTATAAAAGCCAAATTAGGGTTTTCACCTATTTCATTGTATCTTTTTCGTGTAAGTATATGATATTTTATATTCTCTTCTTTTTTTAGTGGTAACTTGAAATTAGCATTGTCGATTTTAGGCAATGGATTTATATGTTTTAAAGCATTGCTTTCTTTTGTTTCTTCACTTATTTCATCAAAAAAGTGTACTTTTTTTTTCTTGCTGCATAAAAAGATTACAATGTGAAGAAAAATGTTTATAATAAGAAACATTTAGATATGATTCTGATGATATTAAATACTTGTGTGCATTTTTTGTCTATATCAAAATTAAAATCTATTTCGTTTAATTTATCAGAGCAAATTACAAAATAAACTATCATTAAAATTTATTTTAGATTAAATAGAATAATTTGTTTTTTAAATTTTTCTTCAATTTGCTGTACAAATTTTTCAAATATGTCGTAAAAATGAAGAAATAAAAAAAAACGACTGTTAATTATTTTTCTTGTAAGTTATAAAATTCTAAAATTCAAATACAAGAATATATAGACAATAAAAATTTTAAAAATTTCCATGTATGTGTCTTGAGTTAAATAGAATGAATTAAGAAAATAATTTATATCTAATAAATTAAAAAAATCGTTATATTGTGTCTTTTATATGAATAAATTAATATTTTAATTAGTTTTGATATTTCTCCTTTTATAATTAGAAAAATAAAAATTAATTGTACCAATATAAAGTTCTACTCGTTTTATATTAACATATTTCTGTTGTTGATTATATTTTACCTAATTTTTTAAAATTTAAAGTTAAATTAAATACTAAACATAAAGATTTCGCAAAATCTTTTTCAAAGGTAAACTTAGTGTTTTAAGTTTTTTGGTAAAAAAATAAAACTGGTAAAAAATCATAAATTAAAACTTTAGAATATTATGTTAAAAAACCAGTGAGATTAATATTTAAGAGTAATATAAATGAAAATAAAACCGTTCAAAAATTGAAATATTTCTTTAAATCCAAAAGTTTATAACCATATATTTTAATAACATAAATATATTTAGACATATTTAAATCTAAAGTATCAAAGTATTAAAATTATATAAACTTTTTAAATTAAAAGTAAGATATCTTAATTTTTCTTTATATTTTATTTACTGGTTTATTTGCTCTTGATTCATTATAAATATTATCGATTATTTTAAAAAGCTATACGTCTTAGGTCTTTTTATTAACAGTCATCAATTTTATAACTTTGGTATTTAGTAATGAAAGGGTAAATCTTTTTTAGAATCATATTCTCTAATGATACCAAGCATGTTTTTTTAAGCCTTATAAAATTTATAGTTGGCACTGATTTTCGGCTTTGATAAAATCCATGATATCGCCGTCTTTTTATATACCGGGTAATTATTTATATCCTTAATTGCTTTTAGATTCTATTATCAGAACCGATTTTACATTAACAAAAAAATAAAAAAAAGGTTATCGAGTAGATCTTAATTTTTTAGCCAATAATTTTTCGATCTATTCTTTTTTAATTTTATACTTTTGCCTAATATGTTTCCTGTATATTTTTTAACCTAAACATCAGCCTTTTTAGCACCTTTAAAGAGATTTCTTGAGAAAAACCAGAATGTTTTTTGATCAGAACTTTTTCATTTTTTTTATTTGAATATAAATTGACTTGTAGGTCTTGCTCATTATTTCTATTTCACTCAAATATGTTTACCATATCTATTTTATTCCATTTAAGTTTCATTGTAAATGAAATTTATTCTTGTGAAACGTTTTCGCTGCTTCGAACAACAGTTTTCCTATGTGGTATAATGTATTAGTTTGTTCAAGAACAAGTTAACTTAAAATTATTTTTATTATTAACGTTAGTATAGCAAGTATAATTATTCGAAACTATTGTTTTTGATATATTTTCTTCGGAGTTATTACCCTAAATACCAATAAATAATCGAATATAAACTTTCTAAAAAATTATATTTTACTATTGCGTAGAATGTGAAAGGAAACGAGAAAAACTATTCAGGTGATTTAAAAATAGAGATTTTTTAGAAGAAATATTAAACTTCAAAGAAAAATAAAAAAAAATGTTTTATTAGTGCTTTCATTATAATGAAAATCGCACCCACCTTATGTAGATTACCCATATAAGCAAAAAAAGAAATTTTCTTCACTCCTTTAAAGCATTTTTTTAAATTTAAAATTCTTGATTCTTTTTTTTTCTTCTACAGGACTTTCTATTAAGGTGAGTTCATTATTTTTTTCATATGGTTTTGGCAGAAATAGGTAAGAATTAAATTCAATGGTGCTTATTCGAACTAGATATAAATAAAATTTACGAAACATACCTGCTGATAAAAATAACACTTCCTGGCGAATCTTATTGGGAAACTAAATTTTTTTTAGGAAAAGTAAAAACTATGCGTTTATAATAGAAAATTGTTTTATAAAGAAAATTATAATAATTATAAAGAGGCGATCACTGAAGTCGATTTTATAAAACAAAATGCTATATTTGATACACTTCACTACCTGATTCTAGAAGAATAAGAGCGAAATAAGTAAACTTAAAAACTTGCCATATCTGGTTTAAAAAAAAGTCTCAACGAATATGTTTTAAATTGTCTAACTCGCAAGATATATCAGCCATTTGACGCCATCAACAAATTATACCAGTCTTTTGCCGACATAAGTGACATATGATGAAACACGTGGCGTTAATTTAAGCAACTATTCCACTGAAAATAACCGATATGCAAAGATCGTAAATATTTTAGATTGTTTAGCAAAATTTTTTTTTGTTTGCATTTAAAAATAAAAAAGCCGAAAAGATTCTATCTACTCTAAACCGAATGTTTATATATGAAGGTGCACTGATTGTTTTACAAAGCGATAAACGGCGAGAAAACAATAATTCGTTTGTCAAAAAACTTCCATGTTTGCTTAACGTTGGGAGAATACATAAAACACAAGACATTCCCAAGACAAAGATAAGATCGAAAGTCTCAATCAAAATTTTTAAGAAAATAGCAAAGTACCAGTCATCTAAAAAAATTGAGTTGAAATTCTTGATAAAATTGTATTTGAGTATTACATCATAGTGTAAGTCAATAATTATGTCAAGAACGCAGAATTTAGAGGCCAAAAATGCGTACACATATTGCCTTCTGCTGATAATTCCACGGAAAATGAAGAATTATTCGAAATGAGTTAAGATGAATAAGCTATTGAATACAATTTAAAATTACTGAAGAAATGAACAATATAGCAGTTATGGTAGCGAAGAGCCGCAAGCTTCTATTTTTTCTTTCGAAAAGATTATATAAGGTAAAGAAACACCTATATTTCGAGTATGGCAAATATTCTGATGTTCATTACCACCTTATCGCCTTTAATACAAGAGCCAGGATACTTACTTGAAAATTTTTTGATAATAATCAATCGATTCGAAAAACCAAATTATATATTTTTCACGAATGAGGAAGCTTAATTATTGCAAAGAGGGTCAGCACTGACAGTTCTAGAGTCTTTAATAAAGAAGGTTGAGAATATCAAAAGCTATATTTAAAAATAAACTAACGATGCTTTAAAAATTAAATAATACACGTTTTCATGTTTATATTCCAAGTTTTATTGGTTTAGGTTTTTTTTAATAGGATTTTTTTTTCGTATTTAAGTTTCTTCTTTCAGAATTATCTTTTCTTCTTTTTTAATGTTTTTTTTCATCTTATTTTTTTTTCTTACTGTTTCTTGTAAAGTTTTGTATGTAAATAAACGACTACTTATATTGATAAACCCTGCATATGTGTACGACAAAAAACATAATCTAGTAAATATTTGAACAATAATTTATGCGAATGTTTTTTTGAGCCAATAAAGTCATGAGATGTCTCTAGGTATATTTCGGAAAACCAATATTATTTGTGTAAGATTTATAAACAATTAATAGGTGGCATATTTCTAATTGAAACACTATTGTTGGTGTCCTAGATTTATTTTCAAACTAAATAAACATATCAAGAAGCGTCGTCTTCTTAGTATATATTACTCGATTATATATTCGAGTCGATTTATATTACCATCAAAATTAAGTTCATTCAATATCATCTTATATTGGATATTTGCTATTGATTTATTAAAAACTTGTAAATATTTGATCAAAATAGGGACATTTCATTGCAAAATGCGTGTTTTTTTCTTTCAATCTCATCATATCTTCAACGCTTAGAATATATTCTATAAAGGCGTTTGATTGTTAGAATGATTATTTCTGCGATAAGCTTGACTTACCTGTTTTATCTGTGTTTAGTTTTATATAAATTTTTAATTTTCTTTTTAATAATCGTATTTCCTCAGTGGAGTTAGATCGGATGGTTGAGTTTGTGATTCAATCACTTAAATTCCATTTTAACTCAAAATTCATTTTATTTTTTGATTTATGAAGATGCAACATCTTGTTGAAAAATGAAATTTAATTTTGATTAAAATTTTTAATAGATGCAAACAAAATTTCCGATAGAAGTCGATTATATCATAGTTTATCTCTCTTTATACCGATAATAGCCGTTTCCCAAATGTTTATATGAAAACCATATAACTAACGTCTCTTTCGTTTTTTTGCTTAACTAATATTGTGAGACTTATATACTTTTCCCCGAAGGCAGAGTCTCTGACGGCTATAATTCCCTTTGCTTCAAAGCAAAGCCTTGACATGACATGAGGCTTTAAGTTATCTTTTAAACAATGTTCATCATTTTAGCCATTTTAAACTTTATCGTTGTATCAAATATAACCATTAGTTCAACATCCAAGCTTCATATGTTGATTTTAAGTTTTTCAAGGTACCGATTTATTATTTTCCTCGATATGTCTACATTCTCGTGCTTTAATATTTCTCAAATCCCTTAGGAGGAAGTTTTCATCTTCTTCTATAATTTATTAATATATCAACTTGGCAAATTTGCAGGAAGAGATGAATCACTTGTATCTCATTTGTGAATAATAAATCTCTTTTTTTATACCTTAATGATATATAACACCTTCGTTTTGATAATGTTAAGTCTAAATTTATTTCCTTAAATGAAATTTACATTTCGAAATGAAGAATAATTTCAAAATGATTTTTTTTATATATTGAATCATAAAATGTTCAATCTATATTACAAAAAATTATACAAAAATCGTGTCGAGAATTACGTATTTACTTGAGTGTATTTTCTCGGCAGCTATTTCTATCCCTCGAATTTTTAAATCTAAAAAACATTAAACTTTGACAAAAAATAAATTTCATTGTATAAATTGTATAAAATCGTAAACTCTGCTGTTGTTATAAATTTTTATCAATTTCTATTTATTTTGAATTTGAAATACCCTAAAATACATTCTCTTTCTCAAAAACTAATGTAATATTACACAATAAATTCGTAAAAAAAACCCAAAACGAAATAAAAGAAAAAACTTGATAATTATTCCAAAACATTTAGAAATTCAAAAAAAATTATAAAAATAAATTTTTGTATCCCCAAAATAAACAATTCAAATATTTAAAATGGCAGATAAAGATCTTTTAAAAAAATATGATACACTTTACGCATTAATAAAGGAACATGAAGCAGTAAGCAAAATATTAAAAGAAAAAAGGCTTTTATTCAAAGAAGTAAATGAAAAATATGAAAAATCGGAAAAAGATGTCAAAGCTATGCAATCAGTTGGTCTTATAATTGCAGAAATAGTACAAGTACTTCCTAAAGGTGAATTTATTGTAAAAACACCACATGGTCCAAGGTATTTAGTAGGATGTAGTAAAGTTTTAAGAGAAAAAAATTTGAAAGTGGGAACAAGAGTAGCTCTTGATATTACTACACTTACTATTGTTAAGGATTTGAACAGAGAAGTTGATCCTGCTGTTTTTTTAATGACACTTGAATCTCCTGGATTGACCGGATTTGAATTTATTGGTGGTTTAAGAGAACAAATAAGAGAAATCCGAGAAGTAGTTGAATTACCTATAAAAAATCCTGAAATATTTAAAAGAGTTGGTGTTACGCCACCAAAGGGTGTACTGTTATACGGACCACCTGGAACCGGTAAAACTTTACTTGCCAGAGCAGTTGCAGCTACATTGGATGTGAATTTTATTAAAATTGTAAGTTCTGGAATTATTGAGAAATATATTGGAGAAAGTAGTAGAGTAATTAGAGAAATGTTCAACTATGCCAGAGAAAGAGCTCCGTGTATAATTTTTATGGATGAAATAGATGCTATCGGTGGGAAAAGATCACAAGACTCTACTTCTTCAGACAGAGAAGTACAAAGAACGCTTATGGAACTTTTAAATCAAATGGATGGATTTAACAATCTAAGTAATGTCAAAATTATAATGGCAACCAACAGGCCCGATATTTTAGATCCAGCACTTCTAAGACCGGGTAGAATAGACAGAAAGATTGAAATTCCGATTCCAAATGAAAAAGGAAGACGAGAAATATTGGAAATACATTCTTGTGAAATTGAGAAAGGGGAAGAAATTGATTTTGAAATTATTGTAAAATTATCGGTTGGATTCAATGGAGCAGATTTACGAAATGTCTGTACTGAAGCTGGTCTGTTTGCTATCCGAGACGACCGAGATTATGTTGTTCAAGATGACTTTGTAAAGGCAGTGAGAAAAGTTGCTGATTATAAGAAAATGGAAACAAAAATGGAATATAAAAAAGCATTCTAATAAAAATTGTTGTTTGAATTATCTAGTCTGGTTTTCCTTGAATTTCTTTCATTTTCTTTTAATTTGATTTTAAAGCTATCAATATATTTTGTTTTAATTTCTTTGATTTATTTTCTAGTCCTTGATTCTAATTTTAAGATTTAATAAATGTAAATTTCTTTTTATCTCCCCCATGCCAGGTGCAGAATTGGCTTGGAGTATTTTTTGCTTGTCGTAAGAGGCGACTAAAAGAGTCTGATCCTCCATGTTGAGCGCAGGGCTAACAACCCATCCTTTAAAACTACCTTGTTAAAACCCGATAAGTGAACAAATCCACTCGAAAAAGACCGGTGGGCGGTAGTACTAAGAGAGGCCAAGGCCCGCACAGGGCTGTAGTGCCAATGATGAATAGATTTCTTTTCTGATTTTTGAATTAATTCGATTTATAAGAATATGAGAGAATGTGATAAATTGGTCAAAGAGATAAAGAATTCGCCTAAAAAAAATATGCACTTACCAAGTAGCTAAATACTTTTTAAATTTAATTTAAATCAATATAATATATATATATTTTAGGGGACAAAATACCATAAATCTCATCTTAAAAGACTAGAAATACCCATGAATGTAGGGGCATACATTCAGTCTATAGTACTTAAGAAGACAGTCGAAACAATTTCCTTTGATCGACGAAGAGGACTTGAGTCAGGACTAAATGCCGAATAGAGCTAGGAGAGAGCGTCAATGGGTGTTATTATGAGAGCAGAGATGCATGAGGAACCAACACCCCCTTTAAAAGAAGAGAAGAGAGAGGAAGATGGTGCAAAAAATTTTAAACCAAAAAATAAAGCACCCTTTATTTCACAAAGAGGAACTACTTTAGAGGAACCGACCAATAACATAAATAAAGAGTCGGATTTGGAAGAAGAGCCAAAAGTGGTTAAAGAGGTAGAAGAAAACATATAAAAATGGTAAAAAATATTTTAACCCAGAATTTTATTAAATAAATATATTTTAGGGGAGGGACGATAACCACATAAAAAACTTTCTGCTTGGCAATGAGTGGGTGAAACTGGTGTGAAGATCATTGCGGGTTTTGATGGGAATAAAACCACACTATATCTTCAGTTGTTCTATGGGTGTTGTTACGAGGAGGAGAGGTCTACGAAATGGCGAAACCTTTTCTACAAATTTACTTGTAATTTTTATGTAACTGGATCAAAAGACCCAGCTGAACCTGTAGGTAATTGCCATGTAAAAGCATGGAAACCTAGCATTGCTTACTCGGATTAGAAAACATAGCACCTAGGAAATATAAAAATAAAAACCATTTAAAGCCGGGAGAGCTAAGTAGCATGTTATACCTGTTGTTATGACACTGCACTGTCTAGGTTAACCCCATGTAAATCTCTGAAATATATCTTAGCTAGAAGTTTATTGGATTCTGAAAGTGTAGAGTAAATGGGAACGCTGCATAGTCTTGGGGGAGCCCGGGGGGCTTCGGCCTTCGATCACACTCCATGCAACGAACATTAACGAACTCCGGTAAACTGCCTTTCCTAGTAATTAGGTTCTACACACCTGGTAGATGAAAGGATTTGGGATGTAGATATCGCATGGGGTTACCGACGGAGTGTTGGGGTAGCAGTCATTTATGTTAAACCTAGAACTGCGTTAATATCATGAAAACAAATATAAAACTTGCTTCTGTTCTAAAAATATGTGTTACTTTTAAATAAGGTGTACTTTAAAAGTGTTTTTGACACATTCTTAATAGAATGTATAGAAACAATATCAAATCAACGTGTATTGATCTCTAAAAAGGTCATAATTCATTATATCATGCTCATTGGACCCAATACTTGAGACTTTTATTTACCTGATTGGATTTTGAAATATTTAAGGTAACAACAGCAAAATAAAAATAAAATGATATTTAAGGCTCTGTTAAAATCTTGGACAATAATATTAATATCGGATTTTTCAGGATGATAGTCATTCAAGTTCGCCGATTTTGTTGTCATGGATTCAATGCGCCGAAAGCTTAATGAGACAAATAAAAAGCCACGGTACAAACGGATAAGGCATAAAACTTTACCGATCTTCTCTCGTTGATTTATTATCTCACGCACCTTACTAAAGATCGAAATTCGCTTAAAAGTTGACCAAGAGATGAAAATGCTCATGAAAAAAAGAATATTGGAAATAAAAAGAGAGATCTCGGCAGAAAGATTTATGTTACGAAGATACTGCGACTCATGTTGAAGTTATAAGCGTTTTAAATATCCTGGAATAATATGAGGCAGCAGATAAATTCAAATACGTAGGTTTTTTAAAAAGTACTGATTAAACTAAAATCACAAATAGAGAGACTTTTTTGCACGATATTGAACGAAAAAAATACATAGCAGTTAATCAATATGCAGTATTTTTACTACATCATCCTATAGGTGTACTTCGATTTGAACCAGGCTAATTATAATTTTTGAATTATGGAGTATGAGAAGTGTTAGTAAAAAAATAAAATATATACGCCTAGGAAGTAAAGAGTTTCTGTTGTTACACAGAATTGAACTTGATAGTGGTCTAACCTGTGTTATATTTTGCAGCGAACATGTTCTTTTGCAACTCTTGAATTCTCATGAAAAATCTAAAGATACTTCTACCAGAAGAGAAGCAATCCTAAGGTATTTAATAACAAAATTCACCTTGTTTAATTAAAAAAAAATTTAAATCGAAAAACATGTCGGATGAGAAAGTCACAAAGAATAAATTAGAAAAGCTCAAATAGCTATCTTATATAACGAAATAGGAAACCGAGAACTACGTTAGAGTTATTCGGTTCTAGAAATAACGATCTTAAAAGAGTTAGTGACTTTTCGAGGCGGCCGAAACAAAAAGATAGTCAACCACAAAATAAAGCGGTCTGTTAAATTCAGTAGAGAAATGATTTATGGGGAGCAGAAGGTGTGTGTCATTCTGCAAAACAGCAAGAAAAACAGTGGAAATCTAGAAAATATATATGAAAAAAAGCTTAGCCATGATTATTATATACGAAAACACGATAAAGTCTCACGATGAACACATTTACTCATACTTTATAATTATTTTTAAGTCTTTTAGACGAATTAGGAGTCTTTCGTTTCAAGAGATTCTTGATAACGAGCAAGATATATAAGAATAGACACCGGAGTAAAAATTGATGTCAAAATTCGGAATAATAAGTCAGATATTTTCATTATGAACAGAAGCAGAATAAGATAAAACTCAAAGAATAGGAATCACATTCTAAGAATCATTTCGTTTAATTAAAAAAAGAGAAGCTATGAAATTATGGTGTATTAGCAATTCATTAGGCCTCAATTATAAGGGTATTGCTGATATAATTACATATATTATATTATGAGACGGTTCTATAATCAAAACAGCATAAGGAGTATTCAAAAAAATTACAAATGCTTATAAATAAGAAGCCTAAATTCATTTGATAGTGCTCAAAAAAAGTTGAAACGATTTATTTGATAGAAGGAGAAGGCTTGTGTATAAACCAAATATCGTAGAGGTTTAGAGAGAGCTTCACCAATTTACGGAAGGATTAATTGGCACAAAATACAACACTTCTTTAAAGCAAGTCGATTTCAACAAAGATGGTGTTAAAGAAGTAAATACAAAAAAAATCTATTCCTTATTTTAGATGGCATAATCACTGTGGACGAACAAAAATTAATGCCAATGAAAGTTCGAATTAATAAGAAGACGATTAAGCGGTTCAAAGAGTAAAATAAATAAATTAAATGAAGAAAATAGATTAACCTATATGTTAATCAAATTAATTCTAAACTTTTAAGAAGATCTGAAATTTCATACTTAGATTGTAATTTATGGTTTAAAGTTTCAAAAATACTTTCTGTTTTCGGCATCTTTACAAGGCCCTTTAATCAAACCTTGAGATTTTTAATTTTGTATTAGGTTAATTTGATAAATTAGCAACTAAATTCGGAGTACGTGTGTTTTTTTTATAATTTTAAACCTCATTAATTATTCCTATTTTATCGCGAAACATTTTTGTTTATCAAAATACACTTATTCTGCTTAAAAATAATAGAACTCTGCATATACATATTGGAATATCCTAATTAAAAAAACCGGATAAAATTTATAATCTAATATCGATCCAAAAATTGAGATTGGAAATCAATGGCCAATTAAAGTGTTTTTTTTCATTTTTTAGATCCATATCTTTAAGATTTCCTTCAATATAAAATTTCGAAAAAAATTAAATATATTCGCAAATTAAAAAAGAATTAAGAGTTAAAGAAATGATATTTATATTAAACTTATTTTAACCTTAAAATTCAATGTTGCTAATAGGTACAAGAGTTAAATTATATTTAATAAAAATGCAGAACTAAAAAACTGTTATAAATCATTTAGAATATGGCAAAAAAATATCCATAATTATTTTTTTAAGAACACATACATAAATTTAAATGAGACTGTTTTTTACTTAACCTCAATTTTTCAAAGAAAGTTTGTATTAAATTCAGAATCAAGATAATTGTTAATTTCTGCTGTTCTATTGGCTCTACTCGGTTTTTTTATTTTCAAGTTGGTGTTTTTAAAATCCGTTTTTTTAATAGTATGAATCGTGTCAAAATCAAGTACTTCACAAGATAAAGACAATACCTTAAGATTCTTAAATAGTTTAAAAACATTTATATCGTCTATTCGAATTACATGGGTGCTAATATCTATCACAAGAATAGTATTAAATAATTCTCGGCTAAGGAAGATATTTTTCCAATCTATTTGAAAATATTTCGCATAAACCTTAACAGTAATTGCTTCGAGCTTAGTCATTGTGCTAAAAAAGGCAAATTCAATTTCTCTTAGTTCATGCACAAAATAGATAATATTTAAAATATTTGAAAAATCATAAATATTAGATAAGAAATGTAAATAGTTCACACAATCTGTATTATCTGTTGCTGCTCTAATTTCTAAATATTTTAAATAAATTTTGTTTTGATTATTACCAACTCGACTTTGAAAAAAACGATAAAACCTTGAGCAATATAATGCTTCGAATTTTAATTGTATGTTTTTTAATGTAAAACATGAAACACATTCGAACTTTGTTAGGTAGACTAAAAAGGTAGAACTGATATATGATTTTGAATCACTCACCACAAAATTTCGCAGTTCTTGATTATTTGTTGCGTAGCTTTCAAAGTATTTTGAATCATATTCGCAAATGAAATTTGTTAGTTGAAAACAAGCAATTGTTTTCGATTCCAGAACATACATAAAAAATTCATTATCGACAGATACATTTGCAAAGAATAAATATTTTATAGCATCGAAACATCTTAGCAATTTAAGATCTTTTTTTTTGAATTCGTACGGTCTAGAATTTTGTTCGAAATGAAATTCTATGAATTTATATTTAAAACATTTGAAAAGACCGAAATTTTTTGAAAGTTCCACAAATTCTGAATGTATATATGAATGATGATAGAGATTAAAAAATGGAATAATCTTTGCGAGCAGATGCGGACTGGGAGATTCATTCTGACATTTCATAGCATAAAACATAAAATTATTCGGAATCTGATGTATGATTTCAATATCAGCATGTAATACTTCATAACTATAACATAAAAATTTACAAAATACATTTGGATTATTCAAACAAAAATCTATTAATAAACGCAACTTTTCTGAATCTAATATTCTGATTTTTAATGTGATATTCTTAACATTCGTACATATCCCCAATAATTTTTTAAGTTCTAACGAATTCAAGGTTCCTTCAAATTTGAACACTTTTAATTTATTCGAAAAAACATTTACACTTTTTAAGAAAAAATCCAAAGCTAAATCAAAAGAACGAATATATAGGTTTTCCGTTCGAAACATATAGTTTGAAAAAAGTCTTGTAAAGTTTTTGTAGGTTTCGATCTTAAAATATATAAGAAAAAGAATATCTAAATTTGTAATTTTCAAAAGAAATACCCATATATTCATTAAATACGATAGGTCTATTATTTTGCTTATCTTTTTAGTATAAATATCATTTAATCTTATATATAGTTTATTTTTGGCTGTTTTTTTAAGTGCAATCTTATTATCAGTGATCGATTTATAATTTCTTGAACTAAAACTTCGCTTTCCTGATAAAAAAATAAATCTTTGTGCTCTTTTATCTTTAAATGTTACAAAACCAATAAAATTTATCCATAAACCCATAAAAATCGACTTTCTTATGTGTCTGTAATGATAGCTATCATAATATTTTTCTAAGACAAAAGCCAAATCTGAAATATTTACCCCAAACATAATATTTCTTAATAAGTCTCTTAAAAAATAATCTCTTTCTTTTGTTTTTTCAATATCTAATATGGTGATAATTAATAATATATCTAAAAAATCTTGTATATTTATCTGACTAATAAAACTATCTGAATTGTCTATCAATTTGAGAAATAAAAGCAAAGAAGTATAGGAGATATCTTTTAAAAATATCTTAATATTTGTACTTTTAGAATCCAAATGTTTTTTTATGAGTTTGGAATTGAATAGCATGTTAGTCCAATAATGTAAAGTATGAATATTTGGATTGTAATATTTAGGTTGAATAGAAGGCGCTTCATATCGTAAAATGTTATTTTTAAAAATTGTAATTTTTTCTTCTTCATTTATACACTCTACCGACTTATTTTCTGCAAATATCATTTCCAAATTTATTTCGCTATGACATAAATCCGTTATACAATTCTCATCGTTTAAAACAAAAAAAACTCACGGTGGCTAAGGATAGTCCGCATAGTAATTTCATTAGCAAAATAGCTATATGTTGATTTCTTGTATAAATATATGTTAGATTCTTTATAGTAAAATAAGCATTTACAGACATTCCTGGCCAGAAAAAAAAATTAATTAAAGAATTAAATAAAAAGATTTTTATTAATGATAATAACTAATTAAATTAAATTTTTGATATTATTATGTTCTTAAGTACATTTTATATGGATAAAAATAAATAAATATAAATAGATGTTTTAAATAATCTTAGAAGTTTCCATATACTATCTATAATGAAATAAGTGATCAAATTCAAAGTCAAGTAGACAAAATTTAGTTCTATAAAATCTATTTTGATTGAAATTTTTCCCAACTCTGGTTATTGAAGTCTGAATTCACTTAATATTTCAGAAAGATGAACAAAATGGAGCTTAGTTTAATGAATCTACTCTTCTGGATTTTCTAAACATTCTATAAAAATATAATTATGGTTTTTATAATAATATATCCAACGGAAGTGATTAACCACATTAAAAACCGTCGGTTTGGCGAAAGGATTGTAAAGTTACTGGAAAATTATTGTACATTTTGGTGGGCGAAAAACTACATTAGGATCTATAGGCCAATCTTCTATAATACCGAGTTATAACCGATTGACATAAACAATTGTAGTTTTTCATTGGTTCTTTCTCGAACTGTAAGGTAAAAGATGATAGGAATAAGTATGTAAGTAAGTAAAATAAAAAATCATATAAAAGTTTTAAAAAGCAGGCTATGATATACAAGTAAATTATGAAATTTATTCATCTTCGGCACTTCAGCCCTACAAGAGCCTTGGCCTTTCTTAGTAATATCATTTACTGGTCTTTTTCTAGTGGGTTTGTTTACTTTTTCTGGTTTCGTAATAAGGTGATTTTAAAGAGGGGGTTGTTAGCCTTAAGTCCAAGCCCAACTCTTAGGATTAGTCCCTTCTAGTCGCCTCTTACGACAAGCAGAGAATATTCTAAGCCAAAGCTGTTCGCGATATGAGGGGGGATTCATTCTAATACTAAAAGAAAAAATTTATCACGATAAAATAATTTGGTACTATAATTTTAACTATCGTTAGCAACTATAGCCATAGTCTGTATTTTATCTTTACTAATAATGATGGCTGTCTAGATTAACACTTCTTAAAATACTTAACACTTGACACATTTTTAAGGCAATAATACCTGTTCACCTTGTTTATCAGTATTACTATTCAGATTACACTGGTTGAGTTGTTCATTTTATTCTGTTTAAGCAATAGTTGAATCGATAGTGATCTTGCTGCCAGAATCGAACAATTCAAAAAAAATATATTTGATTCTAAACCAATACTGTCACTTAAGATAACAGCTTGGTAGTAAATTAGCTTAATATTTTCTCTTGAGATTTTAAATTCAAAGTTTAATATATAATAAGAATTTGCCATATAATCATATAAAATATCATATGATTCATCCTTTTTCGGTTATCGTTTGTATTTTTCATTGGAATATTAGTATGTATCAAGGTAATTTAGAAAATGTAGAACTTTTTTTTAGATTGCAGTCGTTTATATATATTTTTGTATTCTAAACGCCATAAGGTATATTTTTTTTGACACCAAAAGCTTATTCGAAAAGATATGTACTGTTTTTTTAAGTAAACACCGTGTATTCTTTGTTTATAAAAACCACTAACTTTTCTATATTGTTTTTTGTAAGTCTATGTATCAATTTATTTCTCTGGTTTTTAGTGAGACTAGCTAGGGACCTTCATCTGAAATTATAGATTATTAAATCTCTCAACGTGTCTTATGGCTTTTTTAGTGTTTATATTTTTTGCCGAAGTTAATTTAATGTAGTTCTGAATTTCTTTTCGGTTTCATGACCATAGTGTTTTTGAGATACGACCATGGAATCCATACCCGATAATCCTCTCTTTATTTGAGTTTAAGATTAGCAGATGGGAGTAAGTTCCGGATTAGAGCGTATTTATGAGCCCTATATGTAAATTCGAAATGAATTAAAAATGCTCGAATTGAGTTCAAGCAATCTCAATTAATATTAATTTAGTTTGAGACATAAAAGAAGAGAACTATATCTAGGTTAAAAAACCAATTACGAAAAATCTTTTTACTTTGGAATAAACTTATTATTAAAATATATTCGCAGAAACATCTAGCATTCGATTTAAAATTCCAAGAATTGTGTTTCGGAATACCTTGAGCAGGGCTTCAAGACTAATAGCATGATAAAATAAAAACCATACAAAATTCGGGTTTTATTTAATAGTGTAAATTTGCCAAACGTTTTGTGGTTTTTAAATTTCAAAGTAAAGTGAAGAAAGTAAAATAATAAGTTAGTTTATGATTTCGGAATCATGATTACGATCTTTTAAAACATTAGAGTTGATTTTATTTTATTTTATTATGTTAACATTTCTATAAAGGAGATCGTAGCGTCTATTAAGAATCAGTAAGCATATATGAAAGATTTTGTTATTTAACTAAAAATAAAAATTGATCGTTACTTATATCCTAAAGTCAATCCTCTTCGTTTATATATATATTAGGGCAATATAAATTTTAATGCGGTAATTTGCATTTGGATCTATGTTCCAACCCATAAACTCATTTATTTTTCGTTTTTTCAATTTATCAAAAGAAACACTATAAAAAAATACAAACAAAGCGAAAGGAAAAGATCGAAATGATTCTATTCTCGTTTCAAATTGCGACTAGATGTTTTTAATTATAAATACTTACATATTAAATCACAAGATCATAGCCTAAAACCTATATTTGAAGTAATAAAGCATAAATATATATTGTGGGGTAAAGGTTTTATCCTATGTAACAAAATAAAAACACAACCACAAATATATGTTTTTTTACAAATTAGAAATATCTATTGTAATTTTGAAATCAAAAAAAAATCATTTTTTTCAATATATCAGATATTACAGTGATTTTTGAATTTAACTTCGTTTTTATAGGTTGGCTAGTTATCTCGCTAACTTAATTTGAATATGTGGATTTTATTTTTTTCTATAGCTAATACAAACAAAAATAGATGTATATGATTCTTTTAACAAAAAATATTGTTTTGTTCTATAATTCATTATGAACCTTAGATCAGTATTCACTTCATATAATATAAATAATTTTACGGACGTATTAGTACCATCTTTGTAAAAATATCGCAACATATGGCTATACTATTAAAAAATCTGATTTCTCTTAAATAAATTTGTTTTATTTTATCTATATTATTAGAATAATTGTATTGTTAAGTCTGAAGGAAATAGTTAAAAAAACGATTTCTATTTTTAAGGCTTTTTAATATTTTGTAAGAAATGTTCCAAAAACTTAACCGAAAATAGCAAAATATATTAATGCGATTTTTTGGCTTCAGATAATACAGACTGGTATAAAAATTGTAGTTTTTTTTTGCTTAATTGCCTAGATGGGGTAAAGTAAAAAAAATTGGAAACATGCAAATTTCAAAATTCAAAAGAAATTATTAAACAGTTTCTTTTCGAATTAAAGCCTGTTTAAAATTAAAAATTTGAATACAACGACAAAACATATTAATATGTCCAAAAATCGATTGAATCCAAAATTAGGAAATTACAAAAAAATATAAATGAATTATGACCATATAAATATAATATTTAGAGAAAATGATGTTTATTTCCTAATATTTACATGTAAAAATATTTTAAGGTACGATATAAGTTGGTCAACTATTATCCGTGTGATTAAAATCGAAAGCGAGTAACAACATTCATAATACAGAATTCTCTTGATAAAATATTTCCCAGAAGTTCCGGGAAAGATACAATAGCTAAGTAAATTTAAACCTGAATTCAGAATCAAGATAGTTATTAATTTCCTTAGATCTACTGGCTCTATTAGGTCTTTCTATAACCAGAACTGTTCTTTTAAAATCTTTTTTTTTGATATAAAATATAGATCCATTGTCAAAATTATCACAATATATCGAAAAATATCCAAGATTTTTAAATTTCTTAAAAATTTCGATATCCTTTATTCGAATTAAACATACATCGATTAATAACAAAATGATTGTATTAAAAGATTCATAGTTGAATACATTTCCAAAATCAATACACTCGGTTCGGTTTCTGATTTTCAAACGCATACTTTCAAGTTGTTTCATTTTTAGAAAATATTGATATTCTATTTCCGAAATGCTGAATACGCAATAGACAATACTCAAGAGCGAAGAAAAATTATATATTTTAGATAAAAAATTCAAATAATTTGATGATTCCATACTATCTGGTTTTGTTTTTACTTCCAAATATTTCAAATGTATTTTACTTTCCTCTTCGACTATGAAATTATAATGATTGTTTTCTTCTAATGATGTTGTAAATGAAATTTCAGTATTTAGCAAAATAAAAATTTCAATGGCCTTGAAGTTATTTAAATAAATCAAAAAGCTTGAGTCAATACCCGAAGATATAGTATTTATAGCGATTGTTTTTAATTTTTCATTCGTCATAGGATTGGTAGAAAGAAACTTCAAATTATATGAACAAACAGAATTCGATAGATCAAGTGATACAATCGTATTTGAATCTAAAACATACTCGAACAGTGTATCCCCGATATATATATTTGCTAAAAACATGTATTTTATGGTTTGAATATATCTTAGGTATCTATATACAGAATCTTCTAATTTATACGGCGATGAATTTTTCGTAAAATCAAAGCTTACAGATTTAAATTTAAAACATTCTAAAAGTAGAAAAAAATTATATAAACTCAAATTTTTCAAATAGATATACTTATAAGAATAAATACTTGGAAAAAATGTACTAACCGTAGAAAGTTCTATATCAACTGATCTCGTTTGTAATTTACTAGCGTATATTTTTAAATTATTTGGAATTTTTTTTATTCTTTCAAAATCAGTATTCAAAAGTTCATAGATTTTGCAGAATATATTGCAAGTTTTATTCAAATTCATTAAACAGAATTTTTTGATAATTTTTAACCCTTGAAAATCCAAACTTTCTAATTTCAGTGTAAGTTTGGTTATATCACCACAAAAACCAAATAATTTTTTAAAATCTTCTGAAGTCAAACTAGATTCCAATTTTAATACTTTTAATTTATTTGAAATAACTGGGATTTGTTTGTTCAAGAACAATTTAATTGAATTTTTAGCAGTAACAATATAAAGTTTTTCAGCATTGAATGTTACGCTTGAAAAAAGTACGGTTGCTTTTTTATAAATTTCTTCAGTTGAAAAAACCAAATAAAGTAAATCCAGATCTACTATCTTTAATAGAAATATCCATGTATTCATATAATGTTTCTGGTTTCTAATTTTATATATATTTCTAATACTGATATCATCAAATCTTAGATATAGTTGATTATTTTCGATTTTTTTTAGCGAAGTATAGGAATCAGAAAACATATATGTCCTTTTAAAGCACAAATTTCTATTCCCTGATAATACAATGAATATCTGTGCACTTTTATCATCAAATGTTATAAAATTAATAAAAAATATCCATATATCCATAAAAAGAGACTTTTTAATATAACTATAATGATATCTACAAAGATTATTATCAAAGTACAAAGTAGAATCTTGCCTAAGCATTTCAGACATAACATTTCTTAATAAATCTTTTAAAAAATAATCTCTTTCTTTTGTTTTTTCAATATATAAGATGGTGATAATTAATAATATATCTAAGAAATCTTGTATATTTATCTGACTAATAAAACTATCTGAATTATCTATTAATTTAAGAAATAAAAGTAGAGCAGGATATGAGATATCTTTTAAAAATATCTTTATATTTGTACTTTTAGAATCCAAATGTTTTTTTATGAGTTTGGAATTGAATAGCATGTTATTCCAATGATGTAAAGTATGAATATTTGGATTGTAATATTTAGGTTGTTTAGAAGGCGCTTCATATCGTAAAATGTTATTTTTAAAAATTGTAATTTTTTCTTCTTCATTTATCCAAATTACCGACTTATTTTCTGCAAATATCATTTCAAGTGTTAAATCACTAGCAAACAAATTCTGTATACAATTTTCATCGTTTATAACAAAGAAATTCACAGTAGCAGAAGATGTTGCGCATAGTAATCTCATTAGTAAAATAACTATATGTTGTTTCTTTGTAAAAAAATATGTTTTTGTATTTACCGTAAAAAAAACACTTATCAGCATTCCTGGCTGGAATTTTTTTTATTAAATAATCAAAAAGAGATTTTAATTAATGATAATAACCTATTAAATTTTAAAATTAATATATTATCAATTTATTTAATAAAATTCTGGGTTTAAATTGTTCTACGATCTTTATGCATTTTCTTCACCTCTTTTACCATTGTTGTTTCTTCTTCGAAATCCGGTCTTTCTTTATGTTTATCGTCGATTCCTCAAACGTGGCTCCTCCTTGTGAAATATGAGGTGTATTATTTTTTGCTTTTATTTTTTTACCATCTTCCTCTATACTCGCTTGTTTTAAGAGGGTGTTGGTGTCTCATACATCTCTGCTATGATAAAAAACACTTCGACGTTCTTTTCCAGCTATCTTCGACATTATATCTCGAATCAAGTCCTCTTGCTTGAACAAAGGAAATTGTTTCGACTGTCTTCTTAAGTACTATAGCCTGAATGTATGCCTCTACATTCATGGGTATTTCTAGTCTTTTAATATGAGCTTCATGGTATTTTGTCACAATACCGACCCAGGTCATCACATAAGGGATTATTTCAACACTACACTTATAAATAAGACTCAACTCAGTGGCTTGTCGATCATACTTCTTAAGTTTTTCAGTTTCAACTATTTGAAGTGAATCTTGGGAAGTGATTCCTATTTCAATGAGTTTTATATTATTCTTCTTCTTATCTAAAATAAATATGTTGGTCTATTATTCCAATTTTAACATCTGTTTTTATTCTGGTGTCCACTCTTATCTCTGCATACTCATTATCAAGAATTTCTTGTTCTGGGTGACTCCTAATTCGTTTTGAAGACTTAAACTTATATTTATTTAAGAGAACTATGTGTAGGTATCTAACCACTTCATTATTCAGTCTGGTGTAATCATAGCCTAGCATTTTTCACATCGAGTTGCTAGATGATTAACAGTCTTACCAGACTTCTCGCAATGTTGACACAAACGATCTGCACTCCAGAATACATTTCTATCCTGAAATATACAGAACACTGCTTCATAACGCGGCCTAATATTCCCTCTACTTAGTCATTTTGAAGAGTCACTAACACTCACAAGCTCATTTTTTCTTGCATTATATAACTTTGAATGAAGTTTTAGCGTTTCTATTTCGTTCTATAGTTTTGCAAGTAAAGCTTCTTCTGAACTTTTCTTAGTGACTTCTTCTACCAACCTGTACTTTACTTTTAAGAACCCTTTTATTAGTGCAAGATGGGGGTTATTATTATTCTCCACCTTGAGGAGTTCTGCTCGTCTAGTTGATATTTTTTTACATTTTTCGAGACAATCCAAGAGTTGCAGAAGCATATTTTCGCTTCGCAACTCAACACTATGAAGGCCTCTTCCAAGTTCTGTTCTGGGAAGGTACAAACGCTCTTTACATCCCGGGCGAAGATGTATCTTATTCTTTACCAACACCGCACGCACTGCATCATCTAACTTTGAGAAGTTTGCAAAATCTTTCAAGTCTTTAGAAGTTTGCTGTCTACTTCATCGAATGCTACGTTTTGAGATTCTTCTGCTATCTCTTATTATTTTTAAATGTTTTGTAAACAGCAACACCTTCTAGAAGAGATCCAGTATCTTCACAACATGTATAATTTGTAGCTACTTCTTTTTAACTCTAACCTATTTCCATTTTAAATTCATTTGCCTCACCTGTCATAGCGCTTAATATCAAACCTTTTCAGCAAAGAACTTAGATCATCAATTAAAAAAAGAATGTGGGTAATATGAGACTTTACATATATGAAAGGCCACCTTTGTGTATTTTTCATTAAGCTTTTGGCTCAAATAATTCATACACAAACAAATAAAATAGTGTCAGACTATCTCCGTGCAGAATTACTCTCTCAATCTTCTTGCTCCTGGTTTTTTCAGGCTCCAATGATATATCAATATTCTATTGCTGATAATTACTTTAATAAGTTTCATGATCCAATCAGTTAAATATAGTAGTTTTATGCATCGAGATTAATAAGCATGATATATTGAATTTAATCGAAATTGACATCAATCTATGGTGCCCCAAGATTGCTGTCATACTTTTCATTTAAGACAATGTTGAGTAAAGGCCTATTTTTTAGCTCCTCGCACATCTCTTACCGTCACTAATTTATTCTCTGCAAGCTACCCACGCTTTTCCACTTAAAATTGAACGACTTTCGTTACACACTTTGTCGTTAACTTGTAGAGGTTGAAGATACAAGTATTGTTCTGTAACAGAGCTTCCTCGCGGAATTCCTTTCGGTATCAAATACTGTAGTCCGCACAAGAACTAATCGGCTTACTTTACCTCTTCTAAATATATGCCTTTCACAATATCATAAAGATATTTGTGAAGAGTTGTAAGTTTCTAAATGAAAAAATTGTAAATACCATCAATTCCAGCAGCTTTCCAATTAGGAAGCCAATTAATGATATTTACAAATTCATCAAGTAAAAGAAACATGGTCGGATGATTATCTGATACAAAGGGAATCAAATAATTTTCATAAGTGACTGTGTCGGTATTTTTGTTCCACATTGTAGACCAAAAACTCACAATTTCATCACTACTCACCACAATCTCGGATTTCACACGCTCAGATAACCCACGATAAAATCGACCTCGGAAAAGCTCAAACATACGATTTTCTTTTCGGAATTGCTTCCTACTTTCATGCATCGTAATTTTTTTCTCGTAAACATTCAAAGACTCATTCTTCTTAACTAAAGCCTCAGAAAGATCAGTTACACTGCTCAAGTTCAAATTAAACTCTCGCATGATTTCATAAAGCTTTTTGTTTCCGAAGGGAAGAGCTTATACTGTTACCGAGCTTTCTCGCGAAGATCTTTGGAAAGTACTAACTTAGAAATTTGACTTTCTATGTTTTCCTTTCAAGCGGATCTAGGCTTCTCTTTACGTGTGGCCTCGTCATAGCATACCTGCGCAGCTTGCATGATATACGCGGTTTCCGTAATTGAATTAGGTACATGAGCTTTGGCATATTCACAAACTACTCGATTAATGAGATCCAGAACTTTACTATCAACTAATTTATTTGGATTTTTTCTAGTTCGGATCTCCACCTTTTCAATTTCTTTTTCCGAAATTTCTTTGGTTTTACTAAAAAGTTTATCTCTCAAGTTTATGTACACTGTCGTGTCGGACAGGGTGCATGTATTAGCGAAGAAAGTTGCGATTCTACGTCGCTCTCCATTCTCTTCTGATTTTACTTCTTTTCCCATCTCACTTTGTGCCAATTTTTTTTAACACTTCGAGAGTTTCAGCGCAGCCAAATTTCACATTAATTTTGTGAAGCTCTGTCTAGCCATTCTTGGCATTCTTTCAAACCTTGTCTGTACTGCGAAAAAAAAAATTCGAGTTCATTTCTTTAAGTCGGCTGCTACGGAATCGAATATCTTCCGCAAAGCCATTAGCTTGTTACCTTCTGTAATAGCTGGAGTACATGGTTTGTCATGTCGTACGATTGCTCGCACGCAGAGACTTTAACCAAAGAAGGAAGTGGTGTATTAGGCAAAAATAAGGTGTCGAGCCCACTATTTTGCAAGTTACTGCATGTTTGGCTTGATGGTTGATGTTGTATGGGAAAAGGAGGCTAGGTAATTTGCCGGTAGGTGTTACCTACCGTTTTGCATCGCATCCCCACTTTTATTGACTTAATCTGCGTTGTTTTAAGCCTTTATTTCAATATTTTTTTTGTATTTTGCTGCCAAAATTTCTCCTTGTAATATCTATTTCAAAATGAATACAAAAATATTAGAAAAATAAAAAGATTTCGGCATTTAATTAAGATTCAATTTTTAAAAATATTTTTACAACATTTTAATAAAAACACGAATTATTTTTTTCGAATCTTATAATAGATGCGAGAGAAGTTTTGGGATATTCTAAATCAAATACGTTTCGAATGGATATCTAAAAATGTGAAGTCTAAAAGAAGGGTTTAAAGAAATATATAGTTTATTTCATACCTGCTGTGTTATTTTCCGATTTATTTTGCTTAGTGAGCGTGTTCAGGTAAAGTTTACGAAATTACCTACAAACGTCATGAAATCCAATACCATGACTTGATATGTGATTTTAACTACAAAAGCTTATTATATCTTAAGTTTTTTAGAGAACCAAAACTCCAAACCTGTCTAAAAAGATATAATTATCTTTGCTTTATGTATTTGCCAATGCAGATTTTATTTGGAATAAAATTAAAATAAAATAAAATAAAATAAACTGTAGATTTAGCCAGAATACGGATACATTTGGGTTTTAATCTTAAAATATTGTTTTTTTACGGATTAAAAATACTCGTTTTCTTTGTAATTATAAAACGCCAAAAATATCATTATAATATAGTTTAAACTTAAGCAAATAATATTTGAAATTATAAAAAACGTTGGGTAATATCTTATGGATGTATTTTACAATTAATACAATTTTTATATTCTTTAAATGTAAAGATCTTGATTTCAATGTCGGTGTAATAAAGAAAGTGGCTCAACTATTATTCTTACATAATCGATTTGTGTATCAAAGTATCAAAATATAAATTAATATACTTTCTTAGGCTTCTTTGCCAATGTCTTATTTATACCTTCAAAATATATTATGATTAATCCGTCATGTAAATCAATGAAAACTATGAATAATAAAACAATTTACCAGAAAATTAAAGTACGAATCGTAATAAAAACATCAAATTATATTGATATTTGTGAAAAAGAAAATTTTGAAAAAAACAGTCAAAATAACTTACTGTTATATTTATAGATAGAAATAGCAAATTATTTTAGGAACGATGAATATAATTAAAAAAAATTTCCATATACTTTATCCTATAATAAACAATTTAATAATAATTAAAAAATATTTCTCCTATATTTTATACATATTTTACATTAAAAAATATTTTACGCCTGTTTTAATCAAAAAAAATTGGGTCCGAATTCCTCATCGAGGAAGTTATTTATTTCTCTCGATCTATTGGTTCGAACAGGCTTCATTATATTTATTTCTGTGGTTTTAAAATTATTTTTTCGAAGACTTGAAACAGTCTTATAGTTCAATACTTCTATTGATAAAGACAAAAGTCCAAGATTTTTAAATAATTTAAAAAACTTGAAATCCTTTTCTCGAATTCTATTCACATTAAGTGCTACCAAAACTACAGAGCTAAACAACGCTTTATTGAAAAGTTTTTCAAAATCAATACAATCTGATCCGTGATAAATTTTTAAAGTAATACTTTCAAGTTTTTTCATTGTGATAAAAAATTTGGTTTCTATTTCAGTAATTCTATACACGCAATAGACAATATTGAGAAGTTTTGAAAAATCGTAAACTTCAGATAAAAAATATAATATATTTATGGTTTTGTAATCGTTTAGATCTGTTTTGATTTCGAGATTTTTTAAATATTTTTTATTTTCTTGAATAAAGAAACTATGAAAAAAATTGCAAATTTTTCTTATAGGCGACAATGAATATTCAATCTCTGTATGTATTAGCATAAAGCTCTGAATACATTTAAATCTATTTAAATATATCAAAAAATTATAATCAATATGGGATTTTAAATTATTTAAAGCCAGTGATTTCAAATTTCTATTTGTCATGGAACCATAGGAAAGAAAGTCTAGACTACATAGAAAATACGAATTTACCAGTTCTATGGAAACAAGCGTATTTGTTTCCAAGAAATATATAAGCATCATTTTATTTAAAACTATATTCACGAGAAACAAATATTTGATTGTTTTAATATATTTCATAAATAAAAGCACGCTATTGTTGAGTTCACGAGCAGGAGAATCGTATTCTATAGAGATTCTAATAATTTTGGGCATAAAACAATCAAGAATTGCTAAAGAAGTTGGAAAACCTGCTGTTCTTTGATATTGATAGTCATGATAATAATTATGCAAGAATGGTATAAATTTCATTGGAATTTCAGTATCAACTGATGCATTTTGAAATTTACTAGAATAAAATATTAAATTTTTCGGCATCAGTTGTAAAATTTCAGGATCGGTATTTAAGAATTCATAAGTTTGACAGAAAATTTTACAAATTTTATCAAGATTCAAACGATAAAAATCAATCAGCGATCGTACCCTTTCAAAATCGAACAGTTCAGATTTCAATGTAACTTTATTTATATTACTACATAGAGTCAATAATTTTTTAAGTTCTATCAAAGTCAAGTTACATTCTAATTTTAATACTTTTAATTTATTCCAGAAAATCGGCATATTTTTGTTTAAAAATAACTCGATTACATTTGTAGAAGAACGAATATATAATTTTCTTGTATAAAATGTAACATTTGACCATAGTAATTTCGCCTTTTCATATGTTTCCTCATTTGTAAAAATTAAATAAATGATGTCGAAATTGGCAATTCTAGAAAAAAATATCCATGTTTTCACAAGAAATTTCGACGTAAAAATTTTATAAGTTTTATTAATACTAATATTGTCTAATCTTATAGTAAAATTTGTTTTATGCGGCTTTTTTACAGAATTATAGGAATTGCAATAGATATCAAGACTTTTAAATGTCAAATCGATATTCTTCGATAAAATAATAAATCTCTCCACACTCTTATCATCAAATGTTATAAAATTAATAAAAAATATCCATATATCCATAAAAAGAGACTTTTTAATATAACTATAATGATATATACAAAGATTATTATCAAAGTACAAAGTAGAATCTTGCCTAAGCATTTCAGACATAACATTTCTTAATAAATCTTTTAAAAAAAAATCTCTTTCTTTTGTTTTTTCAATATCTAATATGGTGATAATTAATAATATATCTAAAAAATCTTGTAGATTTATCTGACTAATAAAACTATCTGAATTATCTATCAATTTAAGGAATAAAAGTAGAGCAGGATATGAGATATCTTTTAAAAATATCTTTATATTTGTACTTTTAGAATCCAAATATTTTTTTATGAGTTTGGAATTGAATAGCATGTTATTCCGATGATGTAAAGTATGAATATTTGGATTGTAATATTTAGGTTGTTTAGAAGGCGCTTCATATCGTAAAATGTTATTTTTAAAAATTGTAATTTTTTCTTCTTCATTTATACACTCTACCGACTTATTTTCTGCAAATATCATTTCCAAATTTATTTCGCTATGACATAAATCCGTTATACAATTCTCATCGTTTAAAACAAAAAAAACCACTTTGCTGGAAGATATATACAATATGAAGCGTATACAAAGCAGCAAAACGTATAGTTTTTTCTCTAGAATTTTATTTGAAACCATGGCTATGTTCTATGAATGCCTTCTAATTTAATAGTATTAAATAATTTTTCATTAACGATAAAAATATTTAAAGTTATCCCTTATTTTGATAAATTAATCTTTGGATAGTTAATCGAGTTGATAAAATATAAGAAAATCTTTAAATATATTCTTATAGAGTTTGGAACTTTCGATTTTTTTTAAAAGTCGTTTTCATCGGCTAAATATTTATATTAGATAGCAAAATATTTTATTAGGGACATGTTTGTCCACAGTAAATTTTCTTAAAAAATGTTAAGGTTCATTGTAGTCTCAAATTTTTTATATAAGACTTAAATTTTATATTTTTGTTGTGTCTTAAAGCCATAACAATAAGATTAATTCTGTATTTTTAATTGAATCGATTTAATCTAATATAACATAAGAAGTAAAAAATAAGAATGCTTTATGAATAAAGAGATGCATCTTTTAGATATTTTTGATTTAAATGGGTCAGTGCGGTGTTATGCTTTATTTTTGTTCTCTGAATAATTAATCTTTAATTAAAAAGATGTTTTTCTAACTGGGTATGATATAAGAGAACCAAATGTAAAAGTTTATGGTTTTAATGATAGATAAAACAACTTATTTGAATTTTATTTGCTTAAACTATTTTTTTAAAAAAAATTAATCGGATAGTTTGTTTTCCTGCTTAAAAAATGATAATTATATTACATATTGCACAAATTAAGTTAGTTTAGCGTTCGAATTTTTTCTTTTAAAGACTTTAGAAAGCCCAAAGCGGAATAAAATTAGCAGTCTTTTTAAGTTCTATATAAAAAAAATAGATGAAATATACTTAAACAGACCAAGTAAATATACTGTCATAAAAATAAATTGATTTATATGGTAAAATACTACAATTTTAAATCTCTTATATTCGTGGTTTAAGCATGTATAAATATATTTGAATCCTGCAAAGATAAATCCGTGTTAATTGTTTCAGGTCTAAAAAATAATAGAAATCTACTATAGAAAATTGCTTTTTTTAAGAGCCTTACCCATCACTCTCCCATATAAAAATACTGCCGTCAATTTCCATACCCTTTTTGCAAATTATGTATATCCGAGTTTTTCAAACGGTTATTCTATTCATGCCTCGATATCTATATACATTTTCTTTATTCATATTCATATGCCGATGTTACTTTTTTATGGATTACTAACTATCTCAACTTAAATTTGGTTTCATCAAAGAAATCCAGAAAATAGAAAGTATAGACATATTTCAAATCCAAGCCATTTTTTCTATTTTGTTATTCTTTGCTTTCAGTAGGTTTCTAAAGCAAAAAGTGTTTTTAACATTCAGTGATTAGCCCAGGCAATATCGAAGAATTCTGAATGATTAAAAAGTTTCATTGAATTTTATTCTTCTAAAATCCATATTTTTAATATATAAATAAATTTGTAGTGTTTGCCTTTAAGACTAAGGAAAGTTGGCTTGCAAAAAGATGAGTAAAAATATTTTTAAAATATAATAGACGCATATTTGGCTGAATCTATTGAAATAAATATTTGTTAATGTGGAAAAGAAAACGTTTACTGAGTATAGATGATTTTTATTTATGAAATTCGGTACATAAGGTTATTTTATTGATGTAAACTACACCGATAAGCTTATTTCTAAAGCAGAGCATTCTCTACACATTTCAGAAAAATCGACATAATGGCTTTAATTAGACAATTATACTATGGAATTCTTATAGCATACATATTTTTGTTTGATGAAGCATGTAAAGTATGGTTATATTTGATTATTTTAGAAAAAAATGAAGGTTTATAATCAATCGTATCGTATCGAATAAGATTTCATTATGAGGAATCGTGCAGATCTTGTATGATATAGTGATACAATAATAAATATAATATACACACAAAGAATTGTCCCTGCAATAGTGTATTCACAAGACCTAAAAATTTGTAAAAGACTCATTGAAAATTTCAGTTTAAAACTTTGATTTACAGCGGAAATACAATCCCGAGTGATTAAGGTTAAAAAATGACCTCGGTAAACGTTCTAAAGTGATCTGGGTATTAGAGTTATACGTGAAAAACGACGCTTGTACAAGCGTAAAGTCGGATCGGTCGCATAAATCAGACTATAAAACATGGCTGACAAAAAAAAAGAACGAAAAAATGGAATAATATAGATCGTGTATATTAGAAATATTTTTATATAAACATGACACAAAAATGCACAGCACAGCAAATAAATCAATTTTTTTGTTTTTACTTTTCAATAAGAGCTATATCAATAGACTTTCGGAATTTATAATACGCGAAACGTGTTAAAATAATGTTATATTCTATTAAATTTGTTCTTTGCCATTTTAACCATAGAATAAAGGATGAGACACACTTGACATTTAAGGTTGCTTCTTATATGAACGGGTAAATCGAATATTTATATTCGGAAACAACCATAATCACTGAATATAACAAAGGATAAAAAAATACTCCTGATAGATTGAAGAAATTTTGATATTCTAGAGAAAAAAATGCAAAAAACAAAAATTTATCAATACTTGATATGTTTGTTTGTTAGAGATAAAATCAAAAAAAGACCGTATATGATTACAAAGACAAAAGCACATTTTTTCTTTTTTATGCTTCGTTTGTTTACTTTATTATAAGTAACATCATATTGGTGTAAAAATGTTGGTGTATGAGACTCATAAAGTGGTCAAACAGCATAATTTTACCTTTTTATTATATTTTGTTTTATTTTTAGTCCGAGATTGCATTTTATACGTTTCAAACTATAATATATAAATTTTAATTAAATACAAGCGAAAATTTTAGCGTAATTTTCTTAGAGAGATTTGAAAGTCAAAGTAAAAACTTTGATTAAGTTTATTCTTTACAAAATTTGAACAAGAAATACTTTTTTTTAAAAATATATGTGAGTTTAAAGAAGGAATGAAAATAATAGATTTTAAATATATAAAATTCTTAGAATCCAAGAGGCCAAAGGTCTAAGCGATGAGGGGGAGGATCTAAAAAAATATTTGAAATAAATGTGGTGTATCACAAGCGGAAAAGGGGGTTTAAGCGAGTATATCTCACTTCAGCGATCTATACTTCACAATTAATTACGCTCCGTAAAAAATTTCCTAAATGTAAATTTGCAGAATATACGTTTTCTCTTTCTATTTTTTGGTATGAACTACGGTTTAATAGCAATTAAGCTATAATTCATAGTTCTTTCTAGTTCCTTGTATACACTTCTTTAATTTCTCAAAATTCTAGTTTCAAAATTCTCGGTTCTATGAGCGAAATTATATCAGGCCAAATGTTTTTATATGTATGTAAATAATAAACTATAAAAGTCTAGAAGAAAACGTAAGTATGCGACTTGAAATCTAGCTAGGCTTTTGTGGAATTTAAAGATTTGAATTTACAAAAATAAGTGCAATTTTTTTTATTGAATAACGAAATCGGTTCTATTTTCTTGTGTTTTTTAATGATTAAAAATTCCATTCCGAATCTGAATTCTTAGGTTACATATCCTTGGGCGCGAATTTCTCTTAAAAACACATATAAGTAAAATAACTCATCTCTTGCCCACACAGTTTCTGAACTGAATCCACTTTTTTTTGGATCCTTTTCTTCGCATTAGCTCATATTTTGCCACATTTCAATTATACTTTATTACTACCTTTGTTTTCCCAATCTTTTATTCTATTTTTTGAACAATGGAATATTATAGAAACATATTAAATCAAAAAGTAAAACCGTCGACTTTGGATTTAAAAATTTAAATAAAATGCAAAAATTTTATTTCACGTTTTCCATCAATGAATGTAAAGGAATTAGTGGATGGTTGAGCTGGAATAAATTTTATAGTATTGAAGTTAAAATTTATAATAATTTCCGCTTTCTCAGCTTTTATACTGTTTTTTATCTTTTTGAATCCATTTTTTACTCAAATCTAAGCATTGATCTGTTAATTTATTCTGTCGAATATTTTTCTATTATGCTCCTTGTATTTAATAAAATGTATTGGAGAAGAAATGTATAATTTTGAAACGCTAACTAATACATTCATTAAAATCTTTTTATATTTTAGCAAAATTATAATAGTAGATTTGATTCATTTTTTCGTTTTTATAGAATATTCAATGTCATAGATTAAAATATAGAAAAAAAAAGTTGTGTATAGAGAAATAATGAAAAATAACTGAAAAGAAGCACAAGGCGCCGAAATTAAAGAAAAACAATTGGATTTCTATGGTTTTTTTATTTTCTCTTATAAATTTTTTTAATTTATTTAAATCTCATATTTGGATTAGGTTTCCTAGATTTTATAGTTTTCTTTTGAATAGTGTGATATAAAAGCAGAGCCGATATATTGGCTAATAGCACCAAGAAATTGTAAATTTTGCAGCGGGAACATATTAGATCAGGAAAATAGATAATTATTAAACAAGAATTTCTTATTAGATATTTAAGACACGAGGGGATGATATGATTTGTTTCCACGAAGGATCTTATATCAACACGATACTTATATTATATTATATTATTTTATTATAGTATAAATAAAATTTTGTGTTCTTGTATAAATCATTAAATATATGAAATCTTTTACTTTTAAGTTGAAATTTGGTTGATATTTCTAAATTTACAAGTTTTAATGTGCGATAAAGATTATAATAGATATTTTTTAATGTAATACAATATGAAGTAAGTTTATAATGAAAATATCTTTAAAAATAATATTCTGTTCCATGAATTTTTCGTTATTTAAAATAATATAATGTTGCAGTTTATCAAAAGTATTGGTAATTTAACATTCTTTAAAATCTTAATTGTTGCACAAACAAAATTATTCTATACAGATATTAAAAGTCTAGAAAATAGTTTTTTATTTGAACAAATTATATGTTTTGCACTTTAAAATTTCAAAAATGGAATTTAATATTTCCATTTATATTATTTATAAGTTGAAGTTTATTTTATTGTAAGCTAAAAAAGTATGGTGAAAATATATCTTTTTTTGTTCTTACAATGCAATTCTATATTTATAATATCTTATATATATCGTACTATAATTATACGAATTTTTGCCGGGAAATAGTATCTATGGGAGTTATTCAAGAATCCGGAATGTAATAAAACTCAACTCTCACACTCTGAGAACTGCTATTATGAAGAACAATGGTGTTTAAAAACTAAAATAAAAAATACCAGAATTCATATTTTAGATGAGAGAACCGAGAATAAATATAAATATAGAATCGGATTTTAAAATGAATAATTAGGTCAAAGGGGTGCATAAAATATATTAAAGAGGCGAAAAGTTTTATGATAGAATTTTATTAAATAAAAAAGTTTTCAAAATATTTAAATTAAAAAATAGACCACAGTGTAAGATTTTAGTTCTATTCTCTAATAATTGTTGAATCAATTAAATTAATTTCAATGATAAAATTGTATTTGAAAATATTTGTAAAACTAAAAAAATAAGGCTTGTAATGAATTTATGTATTCTTTTATACGTTAGCGAGACAATAAATTCGGCTCTTAGACCTATTCAAAAGAAAGAGTTGAAAATAGATTTTGTATATGAAATTCTTTGTAAAGAGGCGTATCGGCAATATAAAGAAAAGGTTTTAGGAATGCATATCGTTTTCGAATACAATTTTTTGATTCTTGAAGTGATACCAAATTTTGTTAATGAATGTGATTTAGAAGTTTTCAATTATTTGTATCGAGAAAAACTCGAAAATACATTTTTATATCTAACAACTTTGATCAAAGAAAAGGTAACAGCCTTTAAAATCATAATTGAGCTAATTTTTGAAATAAGAGACTTCGAAATTGTTATATTTAATACAAGAAAAAATTGTAAAATTCATATAGATTCGATATTATATTTCTTTAGAAAACGCAGTAACTTTGGAATCTTAGGTAGATTCAAGCGGCAAAAATATGTTTCCGAACTCATTAGTAGACTTTTAAACCATTTAAGGTGCACTTTAAACCTGATATCTAGATCCCCTGATATTATTATAGTTAAAATGATATCCGAAAGCCAGTATTGTACTAACCCTACTCTACAGAACTTTTTGTTAAGTCTGATAGTCCATTTTAATCTACAAATTTCATGCTATCATAGCATTTTGATTACAAAAAAAGGTAAGAAGGAAATATCGTGTAAGAAAAATTTGGCAAATGTATTAAAAAATGCTTTCACATCTTTGTTTTATGTAAAATACTCGTATTACAAGTTAGAAAAGGAAGAATATGGCTCAATTCTCGAGAGATTTGAATCTATTTCTAATCACTCACTAAGGATCGGAGCTCTAAATATTACATCGGTTGGTACAAATATAAGTTCGAATAAATATGATATAAATGTTTCAGCTTTACGAAGTTGGATTGATAAGGAACCTCGGAACAATATAATCAGACATTCATGTATTTTTAGATCCCTGGATTTGAACATTTCTATCGTTTTAATAAAACCTGAGAAAATAAAAAAATGCAAGAAAGGACCAGAATTTAATGATTTTCAACTTAAACTCGTGATAAAATCATCCTCGAATCAAAATGTTACATTTGACATCGATTATAACAGAAAAAACAATTCGGTCTCTGGAATAGCCTGTATTGAGGATTGTGAGAACTTTTTAATTGATGCTCCCGTTGGAGAAAAGTTGAATTTTATTATTAGATATCTCAATTCAAAGCTAGACGCTCATTTCCAAACAAATAATTATCGATTATTTCAAACAGAAATATTATTTCAAAATTAATATAAATTTGGCAAGTTTTTTATTATAGATATAAATTAAATAAAAAAACCTAAATGCTAATAATATAAATTATAAAGCCGTCTTTACCTTTATAAATTAACATAATCATTATTAATTTCTTATCCAATGGCCTAAAAGTGCAGAGACTTTGCCTTGGATCATTCAAGGTAATTGTTGTTAGTCGCTTTATTATCGCTTTGATTGAGTTCTTGCATCAAGTGAAAGAAACTACAATACGATAATAGCCATGAAAATCTTAAGATAAACTTCATAGCCCAAACCAAGGGGCTTTGGTTTAATCAATTTTAATCTCGTAAAATATCAGATAGAAAGTAAAAAATAAAAAATACACATTCAATTTGTTTTTATTACATCGAATAGGTGCTAGAACACGAGAAAAATTTAGTTTAGGTACAGGAATTAAGGCGTATTTTCGATTTAATAGTATTATAAACCTATATTTCTATTAAATATATTTTTTTTTGCACAATTTCCGAATAATTTTTAGAGAAAAAACCTTGCTAATAATACTTAATATTTAAATGATAATCTTATAAGACTATGGTGTTATCTTAAACATATTTCCAATGTGGTAAATTAGAATTAGGTGGAAATAGAAAACTAAAAAGCAATAAAAGTCATAAGCAATATAGTCTTTTTTGAGTGTTGGGGAATTTTGTTATGTATATTTCTATTATAAAATACCATTGACTTTAATAGTAATTTGTATATTATGTCGTGCATCGCACTTTGATTCTTATATACCCGTTTTGTTTTTTAAAAATCACTAATATAATATAAATTAATTTATAATTCAAAGCAAGTCGGATTCCGGTCTTGTTACTACATCCTTATCGCCAGAAAATCAATGATCTATTATGAATAATTTAAAATTCTTTACTTCATTTTCGATCTATCATGTAGTAATGTTTGTTGAATTATATAACTTAAATTTGTCATTTTTCATAAATTAACGATTTATTTCGACTTGTTTATGCGATTGAGTCTAATTTTTCTAATTATGTGCGAATTAACCTTTAAATCCAAGTCTTTCAATATCCTTTTTAGTCAATAAAATCCTAGATCAAGAAACTTTTCACTTTTTTTATAGATTTTCCGGTGCTCCTTAGACAACAAGAATTTTCTCTCTAAAAACCTCAACATTCGTTTATATTTATTGTCAGTCTCTCTGTCGAGGTTTCACCAACCTATTCAAAGAGTGTGCTATTTGTTTTTCGGTTCTTTTAACTATTTTCATCTGCCGGTTTGCGATAAAACAAATACTAATTCAATCGTGCCTTTAAGCTCTTTTAATAAATTTTATTTGCGGTATGCCTGCTCTTAATGGCATATGGTTCTGATTTAGACGTATCATTCGAAAATGAGAAAATATTAGACCGATTTTGTAGTATACCCGGTTGAATCAATGCTCTGTTTTATCTGTATTTGTTTTCAAGGAGATTGTTCTATAATATTTTGTCACAACCCTTCCAGGCATTCCTAGAAATATTTCTACAACCCAACACTTATACATAATATAAAATATTTAGAAAACAGATAATTTTTTTTTGTTTATCTATTTCATATAAATAAAGCATATTCGAGTAGGAAATATTCAAACAAATGTGTTGCAAATTTTTTTAGATCGTTCATTTCTTAGCATACAGCGACATAATTCACAAATAAATCAATGCTGCGCCAGGTTTTAGGCGTTCCTTTGGCATTTTTCTTTTGACGAATTAGGTTGCCAGTACAACGCAAACTTTTCCTGTACGAAAGTAACAGATGCCCCAACCGGGGATCTAACTGTTTTTATGTTTTTACTATTATTTAAAATAAATATATCAAGTTTATTATTTTGAATATTGGCATGAAAAAGTTCTAATGTTGAATAATGTTTCGCATACTGGCTTTCAAGATTTTTTGGAATGAGAAGCACTCAATTCCTTTAGAGACCTAGAATCATAGACATTTGAAGTAAGGAATGTATATATTTTAGCACTTCATTGTATCTAGTAGAGTTGTGTCGATTTTTTTTAAAATTTGTCGACTAAAACAGTAAGTTTTGCTTTGTACTGATTACACTATAGGTACTTTTCTTCTGCTCTTCAAAATATTTCTAACTTAGATATAGAAAAACTTGCCTTATTACGTGAAGTAATACAGATTTATACTGACCCCTTTAAAGTGTAAAGTACTATCATAAGTCTATTTATCTTGCCCTATATAAATTTAAACGAAGTTCTTGCCTTTATACTCTGTTTTATGATTTTTCGAATTGAGCCACTCCTAACTTGTTTTTGTAGACTTTTTATTCCAAATTTATGTCGTACGTTCAAGAAGCTTTTGACATTCCAGTAAAGGCATAAATTTATTCTCTGTCTTTAAGAGCTCTTCTTCAGGTTGGCATTTCTTCATAATTTTCTGCATGTCAAGTGCTTCATACGCATACTTTCAGCTCGCAACCTACTCTTTTAGGTTCCATTTCGTGCATTGTTCTATCCCATTGCCATAATTTATATCCCAGGTGCTAGGTTAAGTGATTTTTAGCAATCTCGCCAACAACCAGCATCTTACCCGGAGACTCTGCTGGTTCAAGTCGAGGTACTCTTATGTAATGATAAAAAAAATAATCGCAAAAATATTTTATTTTTGAATTTTATGCGAAAAGTCTTTAAATTTCGCTCTGAGTTTTCTTTGTACGCTTTAGTATGAACTACGTATCGGTTTGGATTGTATATATTCTATTATTTTTATATATTTATAAACACAAAAGATTTTGATAAAATCATTAGATCTGCAATACGTATCATTGGTGACGGTCTTCTCTTAGTTCATCTCTAATTTGTAACTTTTCGGAATTATTCGGCACCTTCAGATACAGAGTCTTGACTTTAACTGCTAAAGCAGAAAGCTTAAAATCTTAATTAATAAGCAGTGATTCAAACGTGCAAATTCTTCTATATTATTAAAATTTTGTGTTTGTTCATTTGGCTTTAAGGATCACGGAATCTATAACACAAAAAAATAAAAAATGAAAATGTACTCTTTCATTAAAGTTCTTTCTAATTTTCTTTTGTGTCTTTTTTTGCTCTCTATTGATGCATCAAGTTGTCTTGTTTATGTTTTAAATGCGCAAATCTTAATATCAAACCAGGCAAATTGTGATATTTCATATATTGTAAAGACTACGCATGATCGAAAACCACAGATATACCTCTGATGTAGTATAAACGCTTTGTTGATGTTTCCATAACCTGTTTTAAACTCAAAATAAAATGAAGTTTGCTATTTCGCTGACTGCTCGAAGATATTACCGACGAATTTTTTTTTACTTTTAACCTGAATGCACGGGCTAATGTATTTATTCGTAAGATTTCAAAATGCAAATATCAGATAATTAATGCTTTTTAGAATTATTTCCGTATTTAACTCTATGCACAGATATAAAAGCCTTCGATTAAATAAATCGACTAGGGGGTCAATTCTAAACATCTTATCTCCATATAATACCAAAATTGGTAAAATATAACTTTTTTGCTAAAAAGAATTGAAATCCATCAATGCAGCAGTTTTTCTGTATGAAGCCAATTAAAAAAACCCATCAATTTATGGAGCAAATGACAACGTGGTGTATTGTATCTGGCCTGGATTCATGAAAAAAATCATTGTACATGTCTATCATCAGATTTGTTCCGAAAACCATACCAAAAGCTCGGGATAATATCAGGACTATCGATATGCACTCAAATCAAAAACTCTCGGATCTATAAAGCTAATATCTAACTTAAAGGACAAAAATACGATTTTTTTTTCAAATTTCTTCTTATATTAACATCTATAGTTTTTTTCATTAAATCTTCCATGACTCATTATTTTAAATGTTTGCATAAGAAATATTATATTCAATACGAGGGGAACTTAAACCCTCGCATGAGAGTCTTGAGGTTTTTATTTTTTCTGTTCTGTGTTTTCTACGTCTAGTTTTTCTTGAGAAGATATTTGAAAACTCCGAAACTCGACATTTTACTTTCGAGATCTTTCTTACAAGCCGTGAGTTGTTTTAGCGTGTAAGTCGCCATAAAATGGAACATGGAGAATAGGCATGTGGTTTTTTTACATATCGTCAGAAGTTTACTATCAACCAATTTAAATCGTGCTTACAGAATTGGACATTTCTTTCCCGATCTCTATAAGTAAGTTTTTCGTTTTGCAGAAATAATTTTCGCCTCAATTAAAATGTAATAAAGTTTAGTTAAGGGGACTGGGGTTTGGTGAAAATTGCGAGGCTTATTTTATCTTTTTTGAGCTGTTGGTTTCGCGTTTTCTTCTTTATTTTTTGAAATTTTTAAGAACACTACTTTATCAGGAGTGCAAAAAAATCTTTGTAATAGTACATAACCGAGGCAAAAGGTTACTTCTGACTTTTTGATTGTCCATATTATATGTTTATTTTTGAATAACAAGAACACACTATGCTCCTTGACGGTGTAAAATCTAGCATCCAATATAATGCTAATACTAAATTTTCTTCTAAGAAGTAGGAATATAAAGTTTTTCATGCTATAAAGCAATATAAACACAGATATATTTGGCACGGGAAAAAAACTTTTCATTGAAGCAAGCAGTACATGAAATTTAGCAATTATCACCAGGTTCAAAAACAGTAAGGTTTAAAAATTCTCCCTGGCATAAGATCTCTTTGATATTATTGCAACAATCAAACCGCAAATTTTCATATCTTTTAGATCAATTTTCACGTTTTTTGCGTTCTTCACTTGTCTTCATGTAAATTTTAGCTATCATCTTTTTTTGTTAATACTTCTTTTTCTTCTGAATAGATTAATATTTATCTAAAAATGGGAATTATATTACGAAGATTCATTCACTTTTCGTGCTGGTTTCTAAAAGCAATCTACTGCAAAAAACGAACGATTATAATACGCCGTTACTTTGATTGTCTAAACTTATAACAAAAATAGAACAATCTAAAAACTGTGAATATATCAAGAAATTGAGATTTATGTATGCTTTTTTTAGTTAATTTCTTTTCATTTTTTTAACCTTTTCTCAGAGACATGATTGCGTGATCTTTCTCAGAAAATATTTACAAATTTAGAAGAAAAAAAGATCTCTTCACATAAAGATGTTAGAATTATTTATAGAACCGCATCTGCTGATAAAAGTAGACAATATATGTCTCCAAAAAGAAGATTTGATGACGTAAGAATATCTATACGAGGGCTATTGTACTCCATGGGTAATTTTAGAGCACAGCAAGAATACTAAAGATATGTTGTTAAAGAAGTGTGAGCTCTTTGAGAGTGCAGAGTTGAAAGGTTTTTCTTTTGAAATATATATACGGAACAGGATGCTTGCAGATTTCTTGATGGAACTATTTGTGTTCTTACTTTTGCCTTTAATATCATAAATGAATCATAGGAACCAAAAACAAACAATGAGTTTTAAATACGGAAATAATTGTCAAGTTTTATTTTTTTTAAATCTAAGTGCACTACATGTTTTCAGAAAGATTATTAAAGTTCTATATAATGAATATATTTGAATAAAAAATATTCTATTGTAGTCTATACTTAAGCTGATAATTGATTTTTCAAAGGGTTTTAAGCTTTGGCTTTAGTTCATAAAAAAATTCAATTTGCATGAGCAATCTCTGAAGATATAAATTTGGTAAATTTTCATAAGTCATCGTAGAATATTATAAATTTCTTGCGTCTCATAGCTAAAGAAATTTGAATAATCATTTTAGTATTTTAAATGCAAAAATTTAAGATAATAGAGCATGCATTATATCAATCTCTGAATGAAAAAAAAATTCTCTTTTTGAAAAAATTAAATAAGTTAGCAATTAAAAAATTTAGAAAAAAAATCTTTAAGGAAACAAATAATTTTGTTCATTGTATTCCCAATTTAAGAAAAATTGATAAAAATTTCTTAAAAAAATTCAAAATTCCTAAATTAGGTATAAAATGATTAATTATGTTTGCTAATAATTTCTGATTTAAAAAGGTAAATTACAAAATTATTTAATGGATGGACTTAGCAAAAAATTATTGAATATTAGGGCATAATAAATATCCGCTGGTATTTCTAGTATTATTGGTGCGAACTAGATTGGCTGCTTTATATTTTGAAGATGGGTTTCTCAATCAATTTTTTAAAGGTATTCTTACAATTATAATAATGAAGAGGAAAGTATTATTTCAAAGGAATTTTGTGTAAAAAAAAATTTCTTTTCTTGTTTTTAAACAAGAAAATGCAACTGCTGGCTACCAATTTTGAGTTCTTACGATAATAATTTAAAGTATTGGTGCGAAGAAATTATTTCTTTTTATAGAATATCTAAGCAGAAATCTACAAGCATGTTTTTAAATAATTTTCTTAAAGTTTTAGTAAACAATAATATTTAAGTATTTCCTTGTTTGGTAGTTTTGAAAAAATCAACGAATATGATTCCAAATTTCATATGGTAAGATTTCGGCACTATAAATATCCGCACCATGGAAAAAAGAAGATTTTTGATTTTTTGAGGGAATATATTGAAAGACTTGGTGAGTTGATTTCAAAATTGGAGTGTGGTATTTATTTATAAGACATAAATTTGCTTAAATAAATTAGATCTGAATTTGAAATCGAAGGTTTTGAAAGAAATGAATCGATTTCAATTATAGAAGTCGAAAATGAGTTAAAAAGAAAAGGTTATTATCCTGCTGAGTTCAAATTAGCCCTCATCTCCAAGTCACAAGTAAAAGACATGCAAGATCAGAAAATAAATATGTTTAGACCGGTATCTAGTATTTCAGTAGCATCACTGCAAGAATTTTTTCATAAATTTTTAGATATGTATGTTTCATGTATAAATCCTCGTTATTTGGAGAATATAAGGATATTTATGAACTAATAAAGAAAAATTTATCAAAGATTGGAGATACTTATTTACAGATAAATAATTTAGGAATCATATTTCACTTTCAGAAACTTTAAATTATATTTTTATGGATATGATTAAGATTGTGGGGCAGCTTTTTGCTAAAAAATCAAACGGAAATACAATTCTTTTTGAAAAATCCCGAAAAAGTTATTAAACAATATACTCGCATAATTTTAGCACTGCGTATATTAATATATCAGATGAGAACGCAGCATGCGTGAATTCGTTTGGCATAATCTAGAAATTTGAATCTTTTATTTCTCAGTTACTTGAAACTATTCCCAAAACATTTTTTATGATGATTGAAAATATTTTATAAGATACCAACAGAGAATTATTGAAAATAATTCAGACAAGAAAGATGAGGGAAAAAATGCCTCCGCTGTAAAGCATTTGCGAAGAATTTTTGTGATGAACTTGTAAATAACAAAATTTTATTCTGGATTTTCTTTGTAAAAGCGTAGAAGGTTTGATCTCTCTTACCAAACAAAATGATTCCGAATTTTTGAAAGAATTTAGAAATAATCTTGAAATCATTTTATCTTCAAACTGGTCTTTTTATCAAAATGTTATAAAAAAATCCGGAGATTATGAATATTTTTCTCTTTAAGATATTTTCAAGATCGGATAAGCGTGATTTGATAAATGAAATTTAAGCGAAAAATATTTAATTTATAACGATTTATGAATAAATTTTCGTTGAGTTTTCATTTATAGGTTTTTTTTCATTTTAACCCAATAATTCATTTATTGATCCGAATATATTTTTTTTGCAATTTAAATAATTTATTTTAACAATAATTTTTGTAATTTTTTTAAAAAAATATAACTTTTAAATTGTCAATTAATATGAATTATATTTTTGGCCTTTAAACTCAATTATAAGATATGATTCGATTTTTATTTTATTTCTTGCATATTAATTGACTATAATTCAATTTGCTTTTTCTTTCGTTGTTTTGTTTTATGTAATTTTTTGCATGAGAAGTTGAAAATCAGATATCATATTTCGCAATATATTTTCTTTCTCGTCGGATGGGCTTTTCCGTTATAATATTATAATATATCAATGCATTTCATCAAATCCAAAATACCCTTATTATAGCTTTTAGGTCTTGAGCTGAATTAAAAAGAATATTTGGCTCTAAAATTCATGCCTAAATGCTCTTTAATAGTTATAGATGAGAGAAATGCGTTTTTTTGTCTGATATGTTAGGGTAAACAAATTATATTTTGTAAAATTACAACGATTCACTTTAACTTACCACAAAAGAAAAATTTTGAATTTGATCTATAACCGAAGCAAGTTGGGTTTATATTCTAATAGAATTATGTAGGTTTAGTTTGATTAAGTGTGGGAGTTGATATTAACTACAGATTTGTTTTTTAAGGTATTTTTTTTACATCATTTTTCTATATAATCATAAGTTAATTCTATAAATATTGGTCGGAATATTAATTAGAGTATTATTGATCATATACCGGACTTTTTAACTGATTTTTTTTAGTTCTTTCCTTTCCCTACAAATAGAACACACTAACAGTGCCTCATAGGTTCGCCGCGTAATAGATTTCTCAATGACAATTTTCGTTTGATAGTTTAGGGTGTCAGTCTCACGGAAACTTTCGGAATGAAAGATAAAGAGAGCAAAAACCCGGGATCGAACCATTTTTAACTTATTTTATGAAAACTAAATCGTTAAAAACAATTTAAAATATCTAAATTTTTATTTTTTTAAAAAATCATACAGAAATCAATCTTCCAAACTTAATTTTTTTTAAAAAGAGTAGTAGTATTTTCTCACTTTGGTTCTCTAGAATATTAATTGAGCGCCTGCTCTATTCACAGTATAAAATGAATTTGTTTTTCTAAATAGTTTTGTTCTTAATAGATATAACACTATACTTTGTTGCAATTATACTTTTTTGCCCTTTTCGCATAACTTAGAGTCGAAACTTAATTATAATTTCTAGGTATTCTAACAAATAAACCGGATATATTTTCTACATTAGGCTTAGTGAAGCTATTTATCTGATCATTCTCGTGTATTTTTTGCAGGAAATTCACAGGTCTTATTTTGGTAGAAATTTTTTTTTAAGAAAACCATCTGTTTTATAGTAATATTAATACAACTAATTATTTTTTTTTAGATTTTTCGTTCATTATCAGATGGTTTCATTGTATGTCTATTTGTCTATACTTAGGTAATATTTGTCCAAGTGGGTCTGTACCTAGCCAAAACACGAAACTTACTTTTTATATATAATTTCCTTTTTTGAGATTTTATCTCAATTAAAATATAACCTAAGGAATCAGATTCTTATTCTTATGCTTATTGAATAGAACAAGTACACTATTATATGTTTATTATTTATAAAATGGCTTTCTTTGTTCAATTATTATTAAATTATTTTACTAATCGAAGCAAACTTTCTCTGTATTCAAAGAAGCACATTAGACTGGTTCTATTTCAATTGCTATAGTCAAATATTAGTTCATAAAGGATGGCGTTCTCGAAACCGTATCATGTCTTTATATACAGAATTTTTGCTCGTCGCATCTTTTTATGTATCTTTGAGCTCAGCTCTAATCGAAATTTTACTTCTTCTATATCAAAATCAGTGAAAGTTTATATTTTAGAGGTGCTTATATTTAGTGGTTTAAAATATAATTTAGGTTCTGGAATATAATTTGTCTAAGGTTGACTTTTATAGTTTATTATTTGACTGAATAAGCATAATTATCCCAAATAAATTCCAGCGACATTTTTTTGTGCATTTCTATGAACATTTTTCTTTTTATTCATTTTTTTTGGTATATAAAAATCTGTTTGAAGATTTTACAATTTATAGATTAAAAGCAAAGCAAAGAGGGTAACAAAAAACGAAATTTGATATGAATAATACATGGAGTGGTCTGCGAGGGAATGTAATGAATTTTGGTAAGGAAATCTTTTATGGCTACAATTTAAGTTTAATGCACAGAGAAAAAGCTTGGATATCATTTTGTGCCCTTATTTCCGCAAAGCTAGATTCTATTACTGGATATATATTTCTTAGTAAAAATCACAATGCTTTACTGATAAAATAGAACATTTGAAACTATTTTCGGAATTTTTTCATTAAACAGTACGTAAGTGCTAAAATTTATATCAACCAAATTATTATTATCTAAAACTTCAAGAAAGCTATAAAATTTCAAATATTTCAAAGAATCTAATAGTTGAAGGGAAAATCCGAAAATATACTCTGTCTCAGAATTATAAAAGGTTTATATATTTTTGCATCTACGAAAAATGTGTTTATATTTGAGTAAATTCCTGCTCGGTTAAAATATGTTTTATTCACGTGAAATTCATACCAGAAATCATATATATGGCAATTTTCGCAGTCTAATATATAAAATAAATCTTTTGAAAATATTAACCGTTTAGCTACTAATTCATGCTTGATTTTAAATCCGAAATTTTAGCGAACTTGCACATAAGTTTTAAACGAAAATCTTTATCATTGCCTATAAATATACCAACTGAAAATCTTATTACGAACCAGAAAACCATAATGTTACTAGTAAAAACCAAGCCCTCGGCGTTTGCATACACAAGCTAATTTCTATGTATCTCAAGTTGAAATTCCATTTCATATCTCAGCTTAAAACTGTAAAGATTAAATATACAAGCATATATAAATAAATGTTCTAAACAAGCTGATATAATATAAAATCTTAATACAAACCTTAATGTATAAATTCTTCTACCAATGAAACATATGCACTTTTGTTCATTGTAGTCTTTTATACCCATCCGATTCATCTTAAAAAAACATATCAAAAAGTCGTCTTTTAGATGAATTTGTATATTTCTTAGATTTCATAAATTCTTCTGCTTCCTTAGAAGAAAATCGGTTAGTAATCAGATGAAGTTGCTCTGTTTTTTATTTAGTAATGTCATATTTTTGTATATTCTATTCACGATATTAACGTATTCATATATTCAATATAAATAATCTCTTTTTCAATACCTCATCAGGATTTCTATGATACTGCATTATAAGCTTTTGATCTAAAAGCTATGTAAAACCTATTTATGAACAAGTAAGTTTCATGGAATTCGTTAATTTCGTTGAAATTCTGTGATTACAGGTCGAAGCTTACTTTAGACTCATCTAAAACGAACAACATACCCACTTATTCTCGAATTTCAAAACAAAATAGACCCCCCAGTAAGCTATATCTCGGCTACTTATATGGATTTCACCTAGACTTAATAATGTCAAACAACAGATAAAACTTACTATTTGGCATTTCTGTGTTTTTAAAAGATTTCTTTTTTGAATCACATGTAAGCAATGCTTTCAAAGCCTAGGAAAGTTAGTTTTCTATATTTTTTCATGAAAATTTCACACAAATTCTGTCGTGGCTTACGATATAGGTGTATAAAAAACTTCAAATAAAAACAGTAAAAAACAGTTTTATAATTTTTTAAATCGTTTCCATATTTTACAAATTTTTAAATTACAGCCGAAAATTCGGTTGTATTTTAGTTCACAGAAATTCTAACGAGAATTATAAACCAATTTGTTATAATCTATTAACAAAAATTTTTAAAATGTGATTTCTCTCCACCGAACATAACCAATCATTTAAAATTATATTTAAAATATATTTCAAAAAAGCCCATAATGGACTCTGAACTTCAACAAACATTAGATTCTTTAAAACATAAACTAACAACATATAAAAGAGCATTTATAAATAAAATAAGAAAAGATTATCAAGACTTTTTATCGTCAAATAAAGAAGAACTTTCGAAAATGACTTTATATTCATTTTCTAAATCTTTAAATAAGGGATTTTTAGGGAAAAAAATTCTTATAAAAAATGCCTCTAAAAAACGTGATACTAAAAATATTAGATCTTCTATTGCAATAAGTATAGGAGATAGACAGATAATATATAATGGGAATACTTTCACATCTAATTTGGGTGATGAAATAAATGATCCCGAACTTTTAAATGTTGTAAATATTATCAGACAAAAGTTTGATAAGAAAACCGAATAAATTATAAATTTACTATCATTTTTTAAAAACTTCTTTCAAATTGAAATCTATAACTTATATAAGAATATTTTGTAAAAATAATGTATAAATCAATATTTTCTATCCAAAGATAACGATAGTAGTATCGTTATTAATTTATTAATCTTAATTGGTTAAAGTAAAAAAATTAAAATTTTCTGTAGTTTCTTACAAAAAAGATATTATTTAAGAAGAAATTAAGGAAAATCATTTCCGAATTAAATTTTGTATTCAACAAATAAATTATAATCTTAGGTTTCTTTAAATTAATCTATTTATGATTTACTCTATTATATCCTTTTAGGTAATATAATCAAAATAGGATTTTTTCATTCCTTGGATTCTAATATTGCCGATTCGGAAATCTTTATAGATAAAATTATTTTTAAAAAATTCATCGTCAGAATAGGCGCTAGGCATTAGATTGCTATAGGGCTAAAGTCCTTCCAATTTAAAACCGGTATGCAAAATCGAAAAGTTTCTTCTTTTTTCCTAAAAAAAGCAAGTAGCTAAATTTAATATTTTTTTTTCTCACAAAAGAAGAATTAATCAAGTTTAAAAAATTAAAGATGCATTGAGACATTTTTTTTTAGTAAAATTAAATGTCTCAACAATATTTTTTTGGAACAGGTTAATTAAATTTTGGCTTTTAAGAGACTGTAAATAACCACTGTTCTGGTTGTAGTATTATTGATTTATTCGACAATAAATTATTATCTGGTTTGATAATTTGAGAATTATTTTGAATAAAAAAATATTCTTAGACACAAATAATTATTGTATGATCTTAAAGAACATAAATAATTTCTTTTTGGAAAATATCTTTGTCCATCTTTTTCAGCTGATTATATATTTTAAAATAATAGGTACTAATTCGTAAATAAACAAATATTTCAAAGTGTTTATATTCACTTCATAAATGATTTTATTCTTTTTAAAATATAATATTCTGAATCGCATTTCATTTATATCTTTATAATAATTAAAAAACAAATTTGATTTTTTTTTAGTAAAATTTGCACTAAAATTAAAAAAAACGTTTTTGTTTCTATAAATAAATTATAAATTATGATCAAATAAAATCAGTTACTTTATTGCTTATAATAAATAGAAATAATTCAATCATATTTTCTTATAGCTTATAACTACATTTTTTTAAGCTTTTAAACTTTTACAAAATATAAATAAATATTTTCTTTTTACTTCAAATTATAAGATAAAAAATGTATAAAATATATGAGAAGTATGAAAACTGAATGTTTCTGTTCTTTTTAATTTTTATAAATTATATCATATCTTATTCATTATTTAAGCATTCTTTTTCGTTTGAAGAAATGTAAAAAAAATAAAAACTAATTAAAAGAGCTATTTTATATATATTGAGTATTGGATCTCGGTATTCAAAAAACTGTACTGTTAAATTATATACTTTTTAATATAATTGACTATCACAAGGTTTTTTAAAGAAAAGAAATTCTTGTGATAAATTAAGAAGAATAGCATTTTTAAGTTTTGGTAAAAAATAGGATTAAAACATGAATGAAATTAAAAGTTCTTAAAGAAATAAAAGAATTTAAAGCAAATAAATTTTTTATGAGAATAAAGGGAAAAAAAGAGATTTAAAAGTTTTGTAATATATAATTTATATCAAATATTCATAATAAATAAACTAGAATTATAATAAATTAGTATCTTAGAAGAAATCGTCCTTTTAAATACAATAGTTGTAAAATAAGAAACCGATTTTCCATTTTAGTGGCTAGGTATTAGAAGCAAATGCATCTATTTTTTGCAAATTTGATATTCAATCATTTAAATAAACATTCCTCTCGACTTAATACACCAAAATAATTTTCAAAATAATGATTTTATTCTACTTGCTAAGCATTAGAAAGTTTTATACTGTTTCATACCTAAGCGAGTTATGCTTTATATTTAGGTTATTAAACCAAAAATGTTATCAGAACCCAATGCTTATAATAATATAAAATTTTAGTAAATTTGAATGGGTAGAAGGAAAAAAAGTAGACAGCGAAAATATAAGAAATGAAAAAATAAAGGCTGTAAACAACTTGGAGAACAGCGCTGGAGAGATTTTGAGGTGTGATGTAGATGTAGCAATGTTATCCGAGAGACTTTCACCTCCAACGACCTTCCATGACACCACCCACCAACCACCTAGAAGTAGTTGCCAGACTAGTCCAGTCTGCTTGGTTGACACCATACCTTCGTCTTCTGGTACCGATGCCACTGCGTTCGGACCAGCCAAAAGAATGACAAACCTCAATACAGATGCCATTATAGAAGGGAATCGACCGATGATATATCACTCTTTACTTGACTCTGTCACTGTCCTGGAGCATCAACGGCCTAGGATTGCTATTCTAGCAGGGCAAAAGAGGTTTGAGAGAATGCCCAGAAATGGCTGGCCCGCTACTCTGAGGTACTATAATGAGAAATTTAGCTGCACACTAGATATCGATGCGTTTAAAAAACTCGCACAAATGAGGCAGAAGGGAAATAAGGCAAGAAGAGAATTGAGAGCGACGTAGAATTGCCACTTGTCTAACTTAGCCATGCACTCTGACTGACACCACGGAGTACATAAACCTGAGAGATAAATTTTTGAGTAAAATAAAAGAAATCTCGAAGAAGGAAATTGGAAAGGTGGTGGTCCGAACTCGAAAGCTTCTAAGTGAATTGGCTGGGTAAGGTTTGGACTTTTTAATCGAATTATCGGTGAGTATGCTGATTCTTCTGTGCCGATGACGATAACTGCAGTGGCACGCTAAATGGCAGTCCAGGTATGCTATGACGAGGCAACACGCAAAGAGAAGCCTAGATCCGCTTGGAAAGAAAACATAGAAAGTAAAATTTCTAGGTTAGTACTTTCCAAAGATCTTCTCGAGAAGGCTCGTAAACAGGAAAAGCTCTCCACTTCGGAATTGAAGAGCCTTAAGAAAATCATGCGAGAGTTTAATTTAAACTTGAGCAGTGTAACTGATCTTTCTGTGGCTATAGTTAAGAAGAATGAGTCTTTGAATGTTTACGAGAAAAAAATTACGATGCATGAAAGTAGGAAGCAATTCCGAAAAGAGAATCATATGTTTGAGCTTTTCCGAGGTCGATTTTATCGTGGGTTATCTGAGCGTGTGAAATCCGAGCATGTGGTTAGTCGTGATGAAATTGTGAGTTTTTGGTCTACAATGTGGAACAAAAATGATGACACGTCACGTAAAATGATTATTTGATTCTATTTATACCAGATAATCATCCGACTATGTTTCCTTCAGTTGATGAATTTGTAAATATCATTAATTGGCTTCCCAATTGGAGAGCTGCTGTAATTGATAGTATTTACAATTTTTTCATTAAGAGACTTACAACTCTACACAACATATTTATGATATTTTGAAAGTTATATGTTTAGAGGAACAACTCAATCTGATTGGTTTTACTGTGGGGTTAACTATTTGATACCCAAAGGAAATCCACAAAGAGGCTCTGACTACAGGCCAATCACTTGTATGTTAAACATCTATAAGTTAACGAAAAAGTGTGTAACAAAGGTCGTTCAAATTGAAGTGGAAAGGCGAGGGTGGCTTGCGGAGAACCAGCTGGGAGCAGTATGAAGTGTGCAAGAAGCGAAAAAGCATGCTTTACTGAATATTGCCTTAAATAAAGAGTATGGAAAATATCTTAAGGCAACATGGATTGATGTTAAAAAAGCTTTTGATCTATAGATCATGCTTATTTAACACGATGCATTGAAAACCTTAATTTACCTGTTTGGATCCTGAAATTTATTAAGGTAATTATATCAAAATGGAAAATTGATATATCAGTAGGGCCTGAAAAAATCATGAGCAAGGAGATTGATAGAGGGATTCTACAAGGAGATAGTTTTCACCATTGTTATTTGTGTTGTGTATGGATCCATTAAGCCGAAAGCTTAATGAAAAATAGACAAAAGTGACAGTACAAACAGATGCATAATCCCATTCTACTAATCATCTCTTGTTTATTGATGATCTAAAGCTCCTCGCAAAAGACAGTTCCACATTGAGTGCTATGACAGACGAGGCAAAGGAATTTTTAGAGGATATTGGCTCAGAGATTAACAAAGAGAAGTCAGCCACAAATAATACGTGTTGGGAAGATACTGCTACTCTTCTAGAAGGTGTTAGTGTTTACAAATATTTAGGAATAATAGAAGATAGCAGAGGAATCCCAACACGCAGCTCTTTTGAAGAAGTACAGAGCAAACTTATATCAAGAATTGAAAGACTTTGTCATAATATATTAAACGCAAAAAAATTATTTTCTGCAATCAATCAACATGCGATATCGTTAATCAACTACCACATAGGAGTACTTCGACTTGAACCGGCTGACTTCTCTAAGTTAGATGATGCAGTGCGTGCGGTGTTGGTGAAGAATAAGATACATCTTCGCCCAGGATTTAAGAACGTTTGTATCTTCCTAGAACAGAACTTGGAAGAAGCCTACATAGTGTTAAGTTGCGAAGCGAACATATGCTTCTGCCACTCTTGGATTGTCTGGAAAAAAGTAAAGAAATATCAACTAGACGAGCAGCAATCCTCAAGGTGGAGAATAATAATAAAACCCATTTGCGCTAATAAAAGGCTTTTTAAAAGTAATGTACAGGTTGGTAGAAGAAGTCACTAAGAATATTTTAGAAGAATCTCAACTTGCAAAACTATATAACGAAATAGAAAACAAAAACTCCATTCAAAGTTATATAATGCAAGAAAAAATGAGCTTGTGAGTGTTAGTGACTCTTCAAGATGGCTGAAGAGAGGAAATATTAGGCCACGAAATGAAGCTGTGTTCTGCTATATGGATAGAAATGTATTCTTGTGAGCAGATAGTGTGTAAACATTTTGGGAAGTCTCGTAATACTGTAGATCATCTAGCAACTAGAATTGAAAAAATGCTAGGACATGATTACACTAGACGGCATAATGAAGTGGTTAGATGCCTACACCTACTTCTTCTAAATAGATATAAGTTTAAGTCTTCAAAACGAATAAGGAGTCACTCAGTTCAAGAAATTCTTGATAATGAGTATGCAGAGATAAGAAGCGACACCAGAGTTATAACTGATGTTAAAATTCGGAATAACAGACCCGACATATTTATTTTAGATAAGAAGAAGGATAAGATAACACAGATTGAAGTAGGAATCACTTCCCAAAATTCACTTCAAATAGTTGAAACTGAAAAACTTAGGAAGTATGATCTGCTAGCCAATGAGTTGGGTCTTATTTATAAGTGTAGTGTTGAGATAATCCCTTATGTGATGACCTGGGATGGTATTATGACAAAATACCATAAATCTCATCTTAAAAGACTAGAAATACCCATGAATGTAGAGGCATACATTCAGTCTATAGTACTTAAGAAGACAGTCGAAACAATTCCCTTCATCGACGAAGAGGACTTGGTCAGGACTAAATGCCGAAGAGAGCCGGGAGAGAGCGTCAATGGGTGTTATTATGAGAGCAGAGATGCATGAGGAACCAACACCCCCTTTAAAAGGAGAGAAGAGAGAGGAAGATGATGCAAAAAATTTTAAACCAAAAAATAAAGCACCCTTTATTTCACAAGGAGGAACCACTTTAGAGGAACCGACCAATAACATAAATAAAGAGTCGGATTTGGAAGAATAAACAAAAGTGGTAAAAGAGGTAGAAGAAAATGCATAAAGATCGTAGAACTATTTTAACCCAGAATTTTATTAAATCAAAAATTTATTTAAAAGTATCACATCTTTTTAAAATAGTGGCAAGTGTTATATTTGTTTTTATGACATTAACGCAGTTCTAGGTTTAACATAAATGACTGCTACCCCAACACTCCATCGGTAACCCCTGCGATACCTACGCCCCAAAGCCTTTCATCTACCAGGTGTGTAGAACCTAATTACTAGGCGAGGCAGTTTCCTGGAGTTCGTTAATGTCCGTTGCATAGAGTGTGATCGAAGGCCGAAGCCCCCCCTGGGCTCCCCTAAGACTATGCAGCATTCCCACTTACTCTACACTTTCTGAACCCAATAAACTTCTAGCTAAGATATATTTGAAAGATTTACATGGGGTCCACCTAGACAGTGCAATGTCATATCAACAGGTATAACCTGCTACTTAGCTTTCCTGGCTTTAAATGGTTTTTGTTTTATATCTCCCAGGCGCTAAGTCTTCTAACCCGAGTGAGCAAGGCTAGGTTTCCATGCTTTTACATGGCAATTACCTACATGTTCAGCTGCGGTCTGCAATCTGGTTACATAAAAAACTATAAATAAATTTGTTGAAAAAGTTTCTCCATTTCTTAGACCTCTCCTCTTCATAACAACTCCCATGGAACAACCGAAGATGTAGTGTGGTTGTATTCCCACCAAAAATCCAAACAATGATCTTCACACCAGTTTCGCACACTCATTGCCAAGCAGAAAGTTTTTTATGTGGTTATCCTCCCTCCACTTACAGAGTGAAATATATATATTTTTAACATTTATTATTATTATTATATGTGGAGGGAGGATAACCACATAAAAAACTTTCTGCTTGGCAATGAGTGTGTGAAACTGGTGTGAGGTCATTGTTTGGATTTTTGGTGGGAATAAAACCACACTACATCTTCGGTTGTTCCATGGGAGTTGTTATGAGGAGGAGAGGTCTAAGAAACGGAGAAACTTTTTCTACAAATTTATTTGTAGTTTTTTATGTAACCAGATTGCAGACTGCAGCTGAACATGTAGGTAATTGCCATGTAAAAGCATGGAAACCTAGCCTTGCTCACTCGGGTTAGAAGACTTAGCGCCTGGGAGATATAAAACAAAAACCATTTAAAGCCAGGAAAGCTAAGTAGCAGGTTATACCTGTTGATATGACATTGCACTGTCTAGGTGGACCCCATGTAAATCTTTCAAATATATCTTAGCTAGAAGTTTATTGGGTTCTGAAAGTGTAGAGTAAGTGGGAATGCTGCATAGTCTTAGGGGAGCCCAGGGGGGGCTTCGGCCTTCGATCACACTCTATGCAACGGACATTAACGAACTCCAGGAAACTGCCTCGCCTAGTAATTAGGTTCTACACACCTGGTAGATGAAAGGCTTTGGGACGTAGGTATCGCAGGGGTTACCGATGGAGTGTTGGGGTAGCAGTCATTTATGTTAAACCTAGAACTGCGTTAATGTCATGAAAACAAATATAACACTTGCCACTATTTTAAAAAGATGTGATACTTTTAAATAAAGTTATTATTATTATTATTATTAAACTAATTATTAAAATATATAGTAATTGATATATTGCTTATATCTGTTTTTTTGAAAATTGAAAAATTTTTGTGAAGCCCGAAGAAATAAAAATATGCTATTGATACGTGAAAACATATTTTTTACAACAAAGTGCGAAGAGAAAAATTTTTAAGAACAAAAAAGTAAAGTCTAAAAAACAGATGTCTTAAATAATATAAGTACAACGAGTCTTTGACCATTTAAAGATATATTAAAAATTCAATTTAATCTAATAAATTCAACGATACTAAAATATGGTTTAGCATTCAATAACAAGAGAATCTTACAATTTTTTTAATAGAAAATGTCGAACAATTTATTCATATAGTATATCAATAGATGACACAGTTACTTATTTTTTATGTAATTTATTTTTATATTATCAAACACGGAATATATGTACTATTTAGAATATATTTTCAAGTCTTTATACATACTTTCTTATTTCGTTTCGCTTTTACCTCTCAGTGTCGAGGATGAACAAATGAAAATTTCCCAATTGCTTCTTTTAATCTATTATAACTCGGGATTATAGAAGATTGACCTATAGATCCAGTACGGTTTATATCCCACAAAAAGAAACAATAAGATTATAGACCAATTTCACAGTTTCATTGCCAAACAGATAGTTTTTTATGTGGTTATCTTCTCATCATTTAGTCTTAACAAATAACTATGGAAATTCTAAAATAGCTTTAGAAAATCAAAAAAAATAGGATTATAAAGTCAGAATCATAAAGAATAAGAAATGTATAGAAAATCTTGAGCATATAAAAAGGCTTTTAGGCCCAGAAAGGGAACAAAAGAAATCTAAACAAAAAAGTGTAAAAAAGCACAATAAACTAATATTAATGATAAATCTAAAATCTAATATTCAGTTTTACAGAATGGAAACAAAACCAGGTATTTACTATTAATAATATATCCGAACTAAATATAAGGAGCAATTGCTACATCCAAGATAACATATTGTTAAAAAATGAAAACAAATCGTAAATTCTTCAGGTCAGTGCCGAGATATATTAGAATCAAGCAATCCAACTGGAAAATATATAGCCGAACAAAACATACAAAAATAGTTTATTGAATAGGTTTTTCACTTTTATCAGAAGAAATAAATCTAGATTTAAAAAATTTAATCCGATAACACATTTTAAAAAATTATATAAACTCAGTATGCTAAGCAAGAGGGACAACAAAAATAAAAATTGCTGAAAAACTTCAAATCGATCAATTTGATATAAAGATGGTTAAAAGGAAATTAAAGAGAATAATACTTGTAGTTGACAAAATTGGACTTAAAAATCTTCTTAAATTTTCGATACCAAAAAAATATAAAAATCAAGAAATTATTCTGAATAGCTGAATTCCAAGGCATTTTTTTATAAATAAATACCTGTAGATCCTCCTATATGTAGACAAGAAGAGGTTTTATCACAAATTTCCTAGTAAATATTATAAATAACTAAAATGCCAATGCATCAATTAGTTTAAATAATTGATAACCCTATGAAAGTAGATATTTAGTATATGTTTTACACGCAACCAAGATATTAGCTAATACAGAATGTCGCAGAATATCCAGAAAAAGCATCAATGCATTTTATAAAATCATTTAAATCTAAACAAAAAATATAAAACATTGAATTATAAGTATCTGCTTTAACATGTCTAACACATAAAGAATCGATCTTAAAACCTTGATTTTTTGTAAAACCATAGAAGACCAAAGATCTATTTGGAATATTAAGAGTAAATCGATATTTAAGATGTAATAAAATTAAATTACTGAATAGAATAATAAAATTAAATTACTGAATAGAATAATAAAATTAAAAATTTGCAATAAATATTACGAGGTATAAAAAAGAAAACATTGTCTCTATTCTTCAAGAATATCTCTTTAACTATGAATTTATTCGATATTCCCCAATTTCAATTTAATTGGTTTCATTAAATAAATTTATATCTAAATTAGAAATTTCAATTGAAATTCTTATTTTATGGCTTCAATCTAATAAAAAAATATGCTTCAACTTCATTTAATTGATATGGAAATATCTTTTAAAGTTGATACATTTTTATATTATTACTTTGTAATTTAGAGCTGAATTATCCCATTTTAACTTGCTTTTTAAAATAAATATTCAAATGTAATTATTTAAAATTTATTTGTTTTTATATAATACTTTAAATACATATAATCTTAATTACACAATACTATTTTACATGAATGTGTTTATTGTATACAAAAGAGATCAAATAATAAATAATGATGATTTTGTTTCAAGTTGTTACATAAATCTGATTAAATCTATAAAAATAAATTGATGATTTATTTGTTAATGTTAATGTTTAGATTTCTATTCATATTCTTTTGCAAGTACAAATTTTTAATTTAAGCATTTAATTCTTGCGGGTAAAATATTTAAAGCCAAATAAATCCATTCTATGTTGATTTTCATATTCTTTAAAGAAGATTTAAATTCAAATTTTATCAATTAAACTTTAGATTAAAAACGATATTTGAGCACAAAATAACTTAAACTGTAGTTTATTACCAAATACCTTTCAAAAAATCCTAAAATATGGATTATTTAAAAAAGAACATATAATTGTTCTTTTTTTGTTTTGTTATACTGATGTCTGATCATCAAAAAGAAATTCCAAAAGTGTTCGAGAACAATATTAAAAGTATTTATGTTTGAAAAATACAAATAAACAATGAAAAGCGTAAAAGATCTAATTAAATTCTGGGAAAATATAGCAAATCCCAAAAATGATCAACCAAGTAATGTCAACACACTGAAGGTTGTTGATGAACATTGGAAGCTCAATGATACGAAACCTGCAAATCATTACAATAATGAGCCTTGTTTTATTGTCAAAAATGAAGCTAGACAAAGAATTTGTCTAGGATTACCTTTTAAAGAAGGTATAGATAATGATTTCCACAAAATAAAAAAAGCACCGGTTTACGTAGCAATGGTGCAGGTATATGTTTATGATAATTGTGGTGATGAAAAATGTGAAAATGATTCAAAAAAAATCTTTAAAAATGATACTAAAAACGATAGTGTGAATTGTTTAAACAATTCTTCTTCGATTCTAAACACCAAATTAATTAAAAGGCAAGTTAAGAACGAAAAAGGCAATGTACAGAAGAATAAAAGGAAAAAAAGGTGGGAAGGAATAAGTGATCCCAAGGAAAGATTGAGCCATTTATATATTTGATAAATACAGTAAATCAATTTTTAAATTCTTTTTGTTTTTTTTACTTTAATACAACAATTTTTTCCAGAAAAAGTACATAAAAGAATATTTATAAAGGTAATCTGCCAATTTTCATTTTTGAAACAATTTATTTTTTCCAATATAGTTATTACTCGTTTTTTAATACCTAAAATCCGACATATTTAATATCCTAGCTAAGCATGCAATAACTAGTTTATATATCCTAGCTCGCTGCTACTCGACGTATTTACTTATTTATCGGAAAGTTTTGCGGCTTGAATCAAATGCATAATCCTAATCTCAACAATTATAATTACGAAAAACTGTTTGTTGTCTGCATCATCATGTAAAGTCTCTATGAATAGACTAATTGAGAAAATGTGTCCCCCTTACTTGAATAAAAGACAAGTCTTTAGAAAAATTAAGCGAAAAAAGCAGAATAGGCATTATGGTTAGAAATGGCTCATTCGTTACATTCATATGCCATATATTTCAAAATTCATGTTGAAGGTAAAACTAGATGACATTAAAGCTAAAACTTAAGTAAAGTTACAATTTTAAAGGTCGAAGTATGTTTATTGAATATCACACCACATAGTAAATATATACCTGCAGAAAACATATAAGTAGACTCACAAAGTAAAAAAAAAAATATACCTTCTTTGTTAGAAAATTTTATGAAAACCTTTGGATTTCTTTATCGATTTTTCGATGAAATTACAAAATTCATAATTTAGGAGACCAGATAGATAGAACACATTATAAAACGCCACGGAAATTTTCTGAAGCGCTAATGTGTTTTAGAATGTTTGTATTTATCGAGAAAATCAAACATAGAAATAAAACAACTGTTTAAACTTCTCAAGATTTAATGAGAAGGGTTTTGGAAATTTAAAGCAATTTTATACAATCTAACCATCAATGTAAAGCAAATGTATGTTAAACATAAACCAATTACTTATCAAAAGATTTCTTGAAAGGTAAATTGGAAAATTTTTCATCTTGAATTTGAAGTTTTAAAGTTACTAAAGTATCAAAGTGAATCTAAATTTTTAAATACATTTTTAAGGGGTTTTAAGCCCTTAATATTTAAAATTATTCAAGAATGTTAGTTATGAGCGTATTAATTAACAAAACAAAATGAAAGCTAATGAAATGCAATAAAAATAAAGATTTTATTAAAAATTTTTGGTAGTTTCTACTAAACTTTAAAACAGAATTTTGTTTAATCGATGAATTTAGATATTATAGATTTCTTTTAGTTCGGTATTATGGAATATTGTGTATATAATTTATTTAGAGACACTTACAACTCTTCATAGTGTTTTAAAATGTATTAAATCCTAAAATTATAACATAATGCAATATTCAGTTTTTTTCATGTAAATATACATATAATATTCATATATATTAAAAATACATGCGGAAATAAATAAAACAACTATACGTTTTACATGTTTAATTTAATGATAAAAGGCAAAATAATTCTGTTCAAAAAAAAAAACAAAAAGTGTGATTTTTGTTATTTATGCGACAGAGAGGATTAAATGGAAGGAATCGCTACAAAGAATCTATAACAAGCTTATCTTAATACTAAATATCGTACAATCTAAAAAAAAGCACATATTAAGTAAGAAGGAATTTTTGTTTTATAAATCTTTTTTTTTCATTATATATCGAAATTTATATTAAAATGATTGGTTCTATACTTTTTATCCAGAAATTCAAATTATAAAATTTTATATCCGGAGTACGGAAAATATCATGATCGAAAAAATTAAAACAAGTTATCGTGACTTTTATGTCATTCATAATTATTCTTAATATTTTTTATTTATTTTTATAGCGAAAAGTAAAATTAGCATCTTTAAATATTGCAATAAATTTTTAAAATCGTTTTTTTTTGCATTAAAATTATTATAAACCGTTTTAAGCGCTCATATAGTATAGATAGGAAACTTAGTTATGAAATACAAATAAAAAGGTACCAATTAGTTGAAAATTTATTAAATCTAAAGCATCTTGTTCTAGCGACAAATATTTAATATCGAAGCCAATTATTAGAAGAACACAACATAATATACTTAGTTTTAGAAAACTTTCATATTTTATTATAAATAGTTCGATATAAGATCGTACTTTGCACTAAAAAAAGTAAAATATAGGAAAAGGGTTTTCCTGCAACTATAAAACATGCTATATATGAATTTAATGAGCTCTGGAAATCATTTTATCTGAATACACCGATTCTATTCGGTACGATCATGTAATATGAGTCGTTTATAATACTTATCACGTTGCACTACAAGAGATAACAAGCCTATCTGTTCAGTTGATGCAATAGTTTTTGAAAAATTTACCAATTTGTCTAGAGAAAAAAATTATTATAGTGTTATTTACATAAAAAAGATAAATTTGTATCTTTAAGCTTGATATATCTTAAGAATTATTATTTGGCTTTTTTTGTAGTGAATCATCACTTTTTATAAGTAAAGTTTTAATCTAATATGGTATATAATGAACTTCGATAGCATCACATTTCATTTTTGGCACAACAAATTATATTCATTGCTGAAAAACCAGGAAAGTATTCATTTGGTGTGCTTTTTGCTAAATGACTCCGAAGAAGTATTTGATATCTAGAAGAAGAGTTCCTGTTTTAAAAAGAAATCATTATTATTAGAATCAAATCGTGACAGGCAAGGTTTTTATATGATAGTTTAAATATAGTATTTGTTATATAAATATGATGTCACGAAGCAGGGATTTCTTAATTTTTTATATAATTTTTAAAAGGTACATATAGTTTCTTTAAACAAATTGTATCACACTCATAATGAAAAAAATATACCGATTAATTAGCAAAACAATATTAGAATATGCAAAAATAAAGGTATTTAAGAAATCATATAACACACTATCAACATTTATTTATATACATATATAGGAAATATTTTTTCAAAGAATAGATTATTTATCATGATATACTCAAAAGAAGGCCCAAAAATTTAAGAAATATTACTTTAATAGTAACAAAATATTTTGTTGATCGTTATATACAAATTTGACTATTTATCAATATTATAATGGGCTAATTAATAATTTATTATAATTTCATCTAATACCAGGAAATATCTAATCGTTACATAAAAATCTATTGATATGATTTGGTTATGATTTATTTTATTTTTGACGGCTATAAAGCAAAACCAAGAATGATTTCCGATAGGAAATTGTTACCTTTTAATACCTTCCTTGTCAATATCACACATTTTAAATTTTTGATAATCATAAGCAATGAAGGCGTGCAAAAATGAGAATAAGGAAGCAAATTTTCTTTCTAAAAAGGTTAAAATGTGGCAAAAAGTTATAAATAAGTAATAAATCCAAAGATTCAGAATAGTATATAAACTCAGAGTAACTAATTCCTGAACTACGATTTTTTTGACTACGGGTTTTCGCTTCTATAAGAATTTAAAAATATCTAAGATGATATAGTATATATTTTCTTGTAAAAATATACGAGTTATGTGAACATTATATGTTTTGAAAAAAATTGGAAGATATTCGCACAATAAATTTATTTATTTCATAATAATCCAATTGTTAGGACTATTTGTTTGTGTTAATCTCAAAAAAATTACAGTTGTATTTTTTTCTAGAAAGAACCAAATAGCTAAATTCTCAAAGTAAATGTCTTATTATGAACTTTAAATGATTTATTTGAATTCGAAAAATATTATTCCATTTAATGTCTGAAAATTTAAATTAATCCTTAATTCTTGTAAATAATAAATTATTTTCTGTAAAGAGTAAGTTTATTTATTTATTTTGTATTTGCAGATTTTTAATGTGATTTAAGTGACTCACCCGCGAATAACAACCTTGTCAGTAAAATTTAATTCCAATATTTAGAATTTTTTTTTTCTTTTAAGATTAAATCACAAATTTTTTTTTGGAAATCATACTGAATATAAATTATTCAATTATTAATGCGTTTTTAGATTCCATATTAGTAATTTTACACCGTGAATATTCTTTAAATGATTTATTTGACTTATTATCGAACCCAAGAGTAGGTATATGTAGATAAAATCAACTGGATAATAAAATATACCGCTTTTTTAACGAAATAATTGTAAGACAAATAGAATTAATTGTTTTTTACAATTATATAATCTAGAAATAATATGTGCTATGCAATAAAAAAATTTACCGTTTTTTGAAATATATTAACCCAAATTAAATGAAATTTAAATTTAATTCAGAATAAACAAATATAATAACAATCTTTTAATGACTAAAACCTTATGAAGACTATTTTTTAACAAAAAATATCTAGAAAATGAGCTTCACAAATATCTGGCCTGATATTATGCAAGTAATAATCAAGAAATATAAATCGAGTCATTATGAATTATATATTTAATTTAGGAATAATTTTGAATCTAAAAAGATCATAAAAATTGAATTAGTAAAAGTAATTTAATAAATAAAAACTTCTATACCACGGATTTTCAAGTCATTGAAGGTATCTATATCTTCGGGATAATATTTAGAATCAATAAGAGTAATTTTTTGTAAAAAAGTAGGATAAGATATTACATAGTTTGTAAAAACATTTTTTTCGAAATGAAATCCTTGAAGTTCAAGATTTTTCAATGAAGACATTCTCGTTATACAATGATAAATTTTGCTTGTAAAAAATTAAGCAACCAAAATCAATGTTTCTAAATTTTTAAGTCTAAAGGCTCCATACTCTTTTAAGAAATTAGAATATATTTCACTTTGAAAACAAACTGTTAAATGATTAAAATTTAAAAATTTTTCAAGTGCTAATATATCTGATTTGCTTAGTATATTTCTAGATAAATTTATTTTTTTCAGAGATACCGCTGGGTGCATAACAGAAAGATATTCCCTCAAACCTGATTCGAGATTACAATTTGATAGATTTATTCTTTCTAAGCAATCAAACTGATTAAGGCAACGAATGTAATTTTTTGACAATTTGTTATTCGATAAATCAAGATATTTCAAATGACTTTTAAATTGAAAATCAAAAACAAACTGATGTAACCTCATTATTTTTGTTCCAGAAAGTTTTAAACATTCAAGTTTTTTAAAATTCTCTAATAAAAAAAATATATCGTTAAACGAAGAATTATTTGATAAAGATATACTTCTTGTACTTGAATATGATGATTCAAGCCTCAACACTCGGATTAAATCGCCTAAATGTTTTAGATTTTCCAAAAACAATATCTCGGCTTAGATATTAACTGAAAATAAACCTACGAGTTTCCTGTTGAACCTAATCCTCGAAAAATCTAAATAATAAAAAGATTTTTTTAAATTTCTGTAATATTCAAAAATATAAAATATTCTACACTTAGTTCCTCTCATGCTTAAGATTTTCAAAGAACTTGTTGAAATCATTACTCTCATTACCTTATAATTTAGACTGGAATAATCTATCCTCAAACTTTTCAAAGCTTTCATTTGCATATTTGGAAAATTGGAAATTTTTCCTATGGATTATCAACAAGAAAGATCTAAAATCTCTATGTAAGTGAAAAATAGATTATTTAGAAAGCCAGATCTTGAAAATGACCCAACAATTCGTAAGATTTTCAATTTTGGAAACATTAATGCTAATTTACGAAGGAAATCTCCATAGTTTATGAAGTCGCATTTCACTATACTTAAAGATTCTAATTTTCGAAATTTACTAAAAAGATCAACATCTTCTGTTAATAGATCCAATCTTTCGATTTCTATAGATTTTAACGTATTTATTTTCATAGATTCGATGTTTCCAAAAAGATAACAAAAGCTTGTTTGCATTTTATAGATGACAGGATTATTTAGAATAAATTTACACGCAAAATCCGTAGAGACACATTCGGTATAATACTTATCACCATTAGAAATTTTTATTCCAGTTATTTTATAAGAACTAACCAAAAGACCAAATAATTCTATTTTCTCGTTAGAATCATCTTGTTGCATGTAATTAAGAGCTTCGGGTGTAATTCGAATTATTGTATCATCAGTAAAATTCATTTCATATTTAAAAGATTCTCTGTTTTGTTATTTCGCAGTGAACGTTAATTCTTTTGTATTTGAATTAAACAATACATCGACCTCATCATAAAGTACAGTTAAGGATGGCAAGAACAATTTTACATGCCTCAAATATTCAGAATTCGTCGTATTTAATAAATTAAGGCAGGTTTCATCTATTATGTATAACATAAATACGGAAGTAAATTTTTGTACAAAATATAGAGGGCATCAGTATTTGAGTAACAGTTAAGATCGTTGAAAAATTCAATTAGATCTATAAATTCGTTGTTATTTAAACCATCAATTTGCGAATCAAACTCATAATATAAAATAAATATGCATTTTTTGACCCAAAAACAATCAATATTACTTTTTGTAATATCTTTAATATTAATATTAGTTTCATGAAGCTTTGATCTGTATAAAATATCAAAACAACGTGACCTAAGTATAAAAATATTCGAATTATCGATAGTAATAGAATCCTTTGTTCTTTGAAATGGCCTACTTTGTTTGTTTTCAAATTTCCTAAATTCTTAATTCTTTCATTCCTTACTTCAAAACTAGATTTTTCAACATTGATTTGATCTAAATCCCCTCCCATATTACATTTAACATTGGTATGAAAATATTTAGGTGTAATATCTGTTGTATTTTCTGGATCTTTATCCCATCTCGGTCTTTTACTTCTTATACTATATTCTTTTGATTGATTGGGTTCAAGGTATCGATTTTTATTTGGCCGAAACGAATGATTATTTGGTTCAATGAATGTTGTTTCTGTCTCACGTATTCTTTTTCTACCAATAAGATTATGAAGATTATTGGAATCGTATAGATTTATCCTAGAATCAAATGATCGATCTATACCGTTGAAAAATCTATTGATGCGAATGCAATTATTTATTCCAAAAAATACAAAAAGAAAAAACGAACACAGTATGTTTTTCACTGCAGTGTATAGTGATTAGATGACTTAACAAACATGCTATAGAGTATTTGAAGATTTTTTAATACTGGGAGAAATTCTAAATAATTGTCCCACCTGATTCTGATACATTTGAAGGGCATTCTATATTGGTATATATATCTTTGATATCAGTAATTTAGAAAGAAATCAAGATATCAAAGATTAAAAGCTTTTTTTGATTAAAATAGTAAAATATTTTTGAATATAAACGATTTATGCTTGGAGAATCTTTATAATTTACTAATTAACCTAAAAAGGTAACTCGATGATAATCATCATCGAAAATCAAATAGCAAAAATGACAATGTACAGTCTTTCAAAATATTCGTAACATGTTATTTATGACCTAAACTGCTAGAAACAGCAACTCTTCTTCTATTTATAGCGATGTCATTTTTAATTGAAAGAAAAGTAATTACTTCTATTCAAGAATCGGTAAAGGTACCTCTTGATATCATTTAACGGCGAGTCACTCTTTCAAAATATCTTTGGCATGAGATTTTGCCCAATACAGATAATAGAATTGTTTTTTTTGGCATGCATAAACCGTATTTCTTTTTCTATGCTGTAAAAATGTGATAAAATGGTAAATATTAATTCAAAGATTCTAATAAATATTTGTGTTTCTATTGTCTAATACAGAGGTTTCAAAACTTTTTGACTCGCGGTCAATAACTTATTACTTTTTATGCTACCATACTGAAAAATATTTCAGCAATTTCCATTATTAAAATTTTTAAATCAAATTTTTAAAGTTTCATATAGATAGATGTTCATAAAAACAAAATATTTATATTAAAGGTATTTATTTCTAAAAATAGACAAATAAATTACTGAAATTTATAAGAGTCTTCCTGTCACGCATTACAAAGGCGTTCATAAATTTGTTCGAGGTTTTATTTCCACTGTCCGCTTTCACCTATATGTGCGAAGAAACATAATCTGAACTGAAATATTAAAAAATATTTACAGATCTAAATTAAAAGATAAGCGCTTGAAGTCGTTACTAGTAGTTTCTACTAGTAAGTTAACCCAAAATTAAAAAAATTATCACTGAAAAGCCCAACTACATCAAGCTCATTAGTAATAATTATGGCATATATTTTTTTGTTATTTCATTTTAATTTTTTTTAATAAAATATTAAAAAAAATGAAGAAAACGCTATGAATATTCTTCGTACTACGAATCCAGCCCTAAATTATCTATAATTGCAATTCCATTTGTATGATTTATCTATATATTTTTGTTTTAATAAATAAATGGGTATAAAGAAAAATGTTAGCAGCGAAATATCAAAAATACTAAAATAAAGGCTGCAAAGGCTTCTGATGAGGCGAGGAAAAGTGATAGTGGCAAACAAAATGTGATCTAAACCCACCGGCGATTTCCCTACCTTCCTCCTCCTACACAACAATAACACATCCACCACCAAGCCAAACATGCAGTTATGCAAATTAGTGGGCTTGACACCTTACCTTCGCCTAATACACCACTTCCCTCTTCGGTTGAAGTCTCTGCGTGCAAGCCATCGTACGAAATGACAAACCCCTGTACTCTAGATATTCCAGACAGTAACAGGCTAATGGCGTTGCAGACGATATTCGATTCCATAACAGCCGACCGATCGAATGGCCTCGAATTGTTTTTTTTTGCAATACAGACAAGATTTGAAAGAATGTCAAGAAATGGCTGGACAGAGCTTCACATGTACTATAATGAGAAATTCGGCTACGCTGACTCTCGAAGTGTTAAAAAAAATGGCACAAAGTGAATTGGGAAAGGAAGTAAAATCAGAAGAGAATAAAGAGCGACATAGAATCGCCAGTTTTCTCGCTGATACATGCACCCTGACTGACACCACGGAGTACATAAACCTGATAGATAAATTTTTGAGTAAAATCAAAGAAATCTCGGAAAAGGAAATTGGAACAGTGGTGGTCCCAACTAGAAAAATTCCAAATGAATTGGTTGAAAGTAAACTCCTAGATTTCATTAATCAAGTAGTCGGTGAATATGCCAAAGCTCATGTACCTGAGTCAAATACGGAAGCCGCGTATATCATGAAAGCCGCAGAAGTATGCTATTACGAAGCAACCAGTAAAGAGAAGCCTAAATCCGCTGGGAAGAAAAACATAGAAAGTAAAATTTCTAAGTTAGTACTTTCCAAAGATCTTCTCGAGAAGGCTCGTTAGCAGGAAAGGCTCTCCACTTCGGAAACAAAAAGCTTTATGAAATCATGCGAGAGTTTAATTTGAACTTGAGCAGTGTAACTGATCTTTCTGAGGCTTTAGTTAAGAAGAATGAGTCTTTGAATGTTTACGAGAAAAAAATAACGATGCATGAAAGTAGGAAGCAATTCCGAAAAGAGAATCGTATGTTTGAGCTTTTCCGAGGTCGATTTTATCGTGGGTTATCCGAGCGTGTGGAATCCGAGCATGTGGTTAGCCGTGATGAAATTGTGAGTTTTTGGTCTACAATGTGGAACAAAAATGATAAAGTAGTTTTGTATGATGATTATTTGATTTAATTTGTATCGGAAAATCATATGACCACGTTTCCTTCACTTGATAAATATGTAAATATCATTAATTGGCTCCCTAATTGGAAAGCTGATGGAATTGATGGTATTTACAATTTTTTCATTCAGAAACTTACAACTCTTCACAAATATATTTATGATATTGTGAAAGTTATATGTTTAGAAGGAAAACCTCAAGCTGATTGGTTTTACTGCGGGCTTACGTATTTGATACCTAAAGGAATTCCATGAAGAGGCTCTGACTACAGGCCAATCACTTGTATGTCCAACCCCTATAAGTTAACGACAAAGTGTGTAACGAAAGTCGTTCAAATTAAAGTGGAAAGGCGAGGGTTGCTTGCGGAGAACCAGCTGGGAGCAGTTAGAAGTATGCAGGGAGCGAAAGAGACTGTTCTACTTAATATTGCTCAAAATAAAGAGTACGGAAACAATCTTAAGGCAACATGAATTGACGTTAAAAAAGCTTTTGATTCAATATAACATGTTCATTTAACTCAATGCATTGAAAACCTAAATTTACCTGATTGGATTATGAAATTTATTAAAGTAATTATATCAAAATGGAAAATTGATATATCAGTAGGGCTGAAAAAATCATGAACCAGAAGATTGAGAGAGTGATTCTACAAGGAGATAGTCTGTCACCTTTGTTATTTGTGTTGTGTATGTATCCATTAAGCCCAAAGCTTAATGAAAAAAACACAAAAGTGACAGTACAAACAGATGTAGAATCCCATTCTACTAATCATCTCTTGTTTATTGATGATTTTAATCTTCTTAAAAAAGACAGCTCCACATTGAGGGCTATGACAGGCGAGGCAAAGAAATTTTTAGAGGTGATTGAGTTAGAGATTAACAAAGAGAAGTCAGCCACAAATGATAAGTGTTGTGAAGATACTGCTACTCTTCTAGAAGGTGTTATCGTTTACAAATATTTAGGAATAATAGAATATAGCAGAGGAATTCCAACACGCAGCTCTTTTGAAGAAGTAAGGTGTTAATTTATATCAAGAGTTGAAAGACTTTGTCATAATATATTAAACGCAAAAAAATTATTTTCTGCAATCAATCAACATGCGATATCGTTTATCAACTATGACATTAAGTACTTCGACTTGAACCGGCTAACTTCTCTAAGTTAGATGATGCAGGGCCTGCGGTGTTGGTTAAGAATAAGATACATCTCTGCCCAGGATGTAAAGAGCGTTTCTGTCTTCTCTGAACAGAACTTAGAAGAGGCCTACATAGTGTTTAGTTACGAAGCGAACATATGCTTCTGCAACGCTTGGATTGTCTGGAAAAAAGTAAAGAAATATTAACTAGACGAGCAGCGATTCTCAAGGTAGAGAATAATAATAAAACCTATCTTGCACTAATAAAAGGCTTCTTAAAAGTAAAGTACAGGTTGGTAGAAGAAGTCACTAAGAAAAATTTAGAAGGAGCTTAACTTGCAAAACTATATAACGAAATAGAAAAACGAAAACTCTATTCAAAGTTATATAATGCAAGAAAAAATGAGCTTGTGGGTGTTAGTGACTCTTCAAGATGGTTAAAGAGAAGGAATATTAGGCCACGCAATGAAGCTGTGTTCTGCTATATCCAGGATAGAAATGTATTCTGGGGAGCAGATGGTATGTGCCAACACTGCAATAAATCTGGCAAGACTGTAGATCATCTAGCTACTCGATGTGAAAAAATGCTAGGGTATGACTACACCTGACTGAATAATGAAGTGGTTAGATACCTACACTTTGTTCTCCTAAATAAATATAAGTTTAAGGCTTCAAAACGAATTAGGAGTCTCTTAGTTTAAGAAATTCTTGATAATGAGTAGGCAGAGATAAGAGTGGACACCAGAATAAAAACTGATGTTAAAATTCGGTGTAACAGACCAGGTATATTTATTTTAGACAAGAGACAGAATAGGATAACCCTCACTGAAGTAGGAATCACATCCCAAGACTCTCTTCAAATAGTTGAAATGAGAAGCTTGGGAAGTATGACTTATTAGCAAATGAGTTAGGTCTTATTTATAAATGCAGTGTAGAGATAATTCCTTATGTGATGACCTGGGACGGTATTGTGACAAAATACCATAAGAAGTATGTTAAGAGACTGCAAATACCCATGAATGTAGAGGCATATATACAATCCATAGTACTCAAGAAGACAGTCGAAACAATTTCTTTTGATCGACGAAGAGGACTTGAGTCTGGTCCAAATGCCGAGGAGAGCTGGGAGAGAGCATCATTAAGTGTTATTTTAGGAGCTGAGATACATAAACAACCAATACCACCCCCTTTAAAGCAAGTAGACAACGAGGAAGATGATGTTAAAACGGAAAATACAAAAAATATTTTACCCCTTATCTTGGATGGCATAACCACAGCAAAGGAACCATCAACTAATACAAATGAAGAGTTGGAGTTGGAGGAAGAAATAGAAGTGGTTGAAATGGTGGAAAGAATTATTTAGAAAAGAGAAAAATTTGTTAACCCAGAATTTTATTAAATAAAAATAATGTAACGTTTATTAAAAATATAAAAAGAGTTGAATTACTTAAACCAATAAAATAAATAAATTTGATTGGATTTTAAATGCTTGAATAGGTAAAATTAAATTAAAATATAGATTTGTCTAACTTAGAATGTAAAGATTAAAATATTTTTTGAATATCCAAGCCTATTTTGAAATATCATAATTGTTTTGCATTTTTTTTACTGTTTCTTATCAATTTTTTTTCGGATTTTTAGCATAATTGTAGTTTAAAAATCCTCAAATTTCTTTATAAGTAATACTTGTGTTAAAAAATGAAATATGTTCTAATTTTAGATAGAAATTGTTAGATTATACTTATCTCAATTTTATAGTTTAGACGCCGAAATATTCGTATTTTTCCTTTTTTAATGTACTTAAGTTATTTATATATCCCCCATGTATTTTTAATTATCTCATTTCGATTGCATATGTATTTTTATACGAATAAAAATTAAAATTTTGAATACAATAATGTTGTGATAGAGTGAATGATTGGTCTAACCCAATTCATTCTAGAAATAGCTACTAGAACTAAGGTCATAATAATATCATTTTTGTATTTTTTGAATCAAATTTTTTATATTTATAGATTTTATGAGAAATAATTAAAAACCTTGATAAAGAAATACAACGAAAAAGCTAAAATGAATTAAATTATATTAATTTAATAAAAACAACTAAAGCAAAAAAAACAAAATCTAATATAAAAGTTTAACCTGTATGATAAGAGTTTCAAACACACTTGTTTTCAATTTGATTATCTAAAAAATGACTAAAATACAATCGATTCATAAGATCAAAGTTTTTTTTAAAAATAATATACCTATCTTAATACAAAATAATTTTACGAATAAAAGAAGTTCTTTCGGAAATGAATATAATGCTAATATGGCGAGTCATGCGAACGAAAAACATTGGGAAAGATAAATATAGACATATTATAAGATGAATTATAAGATTCATGTTCCTCTTCTGACCCTTAAGATAAAAGAGATAATAAAAAAAATCAATGAACAAAAATTTATGAATACGATATCAAAAGCAAGATTGGGATCATAGATAGATTTTGAAAATAAGAATTAGGCAATGCAAATCAAAATTTCGCAGATTTAAAAAAAGTAAGTATTATAGTTTCTAAAGTATAAACTCATGTAAATTTATATAATTATTCCAGGATTTATTTAATAAAATTCTGGGCTAAAAACCTTTTTTCCTTCACATTTTTATGCCTTTTATTCTCCCTATATTACTACCATTTTATCTTTTCCAAATCCGAAACTTGATTTATGTTTATGGTCGGTTCCTCTAATGTTGTTCCTTCTACTGAAATAAGGGATAATTTTTTTTCTTTTTAAAATTTTAGTACCATCTTCCTGTTGCTAGCTTGTTATTAGGAGTTTTGGATTCTGCATACACCTCGGTTCGCTTATTAGCACCCATTGAGACTCTTTCTGGGCTCTTTTTGGCATTTTGTTCCGATTCAAGTCCTCTTAACTAAAACTGGAAATTGTTTCGAATGTCTCTTAAGTACTCTCGACTGAATTTATGCCTCTACATTATCAGGTATTTGCAGTCTTTTTGGTGTGTTACTTATGTTATTTTGACACAATACCGTCTCAGGTAATCACATAGGGTGTTATCTCAACACAAACATAAAAATAAGACCAAACCCATTGGCTAGCAGGTCATACTTCCTAAGTTTTTCAGTTTCAACTATTTAAAGTGAATCATGGGAAGTAATTCCTACTTCAATGATTGTAATCTTCTTTTTACTCTTATCTAAGATTAATATGTCGGGTCTATTATTCCGTATTTTGATATATGTTTTTATTCTGGTGTTCCCTTTATCTTGCATACTCGTTTTCAATAAATTGTTGAAGGGTTGACTTCCAATTTATTTTGAAGGCTTAAATTTATATCTATTTACAAGATTATTTCAGTTAGAAATAGGAATTTTTATATATAATGAAATAACGCTATAAACTCTACATAAAAACATATTTAGTTGATAAAATATGCAAATTATGTAATAATGTTTCTTTTAAAATTCATTTATTTAATAAATAATATATTCTCCGTTTTATTTTCTATACTCATAACATGAATTTTCTTCTGAAATATTTAAAAATATAGAAGATGTGATATTTAAAAACTTCTAAGTTACCCACAATTTATGGATACTTCTTCAGATGATATAATTGAAATAAAATCAATAAAAAAAGTGACCAATAAAAGAAAAATTGAAGCTTCGGATATATATCACGATAAAAGTAGTGATAGCGATATAATATTTGTTAGGGCAGAGAAGAATATGACAGCTGAAAAAAAATTTATCTGCACTGACCAAAACCGTGTAAATCAAGATAATATCTTAAATGGTAACGAAAAAAATGAAAATGCAAAGAAAGAAAAAGTGGTTTCTAAAAATGTTGCTCAACAAAAAGATTTACCTAATACTTCTACAATATTAGAAGTTACCAAGGAAACAGATAAAGATAAATATGTAGGATCTATTAAATCAAACTGTGAATTTGATAGAGATATTTCAGCAGAAATCGAGGAATGTAAACGACTGATACTGAATACTTCTAATAATGAAGAGACCAATGAAATTTCCGCAGAAATTGAAGAAAATAAATCATTAACACCAAATATTCTAAATACACAAGATGGCAATGGTATTTCTTCAGAAATCCACGGATATGAATCACCAGCACTAGATATTTTAAATAATGAAGGTAAGGATTATAAATCTGAAACCGAAGATGATTTAGATTCAATATTCAATTTAAATAAAAATAGAATCTTTCAACAAAATGATAATTCAAAGGCAAGAAAGAAAACATCAAGTGAAGGGATCAAAAATCCAAACTGCACTTCAATAGCTATGAATGAATCGATATATGTACATAAGAAAGATGGAAATTGTAATGAAAACGAGACAAAAGAGATATCAACTGGGTACAAGAAGGATACACCAATAAAAAATTATAATAAACTTAAATGTATAGATATAAAAAATTATTCGTCTATAATTTTAGATGTGCCAGATAATAAAGAAACAATTCGTAAAAAAGAGAAAGATTTGACAAAAATATTTATAAAAGAAAATGGAAATCTTAAAAAATATTTCTTTCTGAGTAAAAATCAAACATTTGAAGAAATATATAAAGAGATCATAGGATATGATTTAGATAAAAAGATTTTTTATAAAAATATGGCTGTTTCTAAATATTCTACATTGGAGAATATTTGTTATAATGATTGTGACAATATATTTGAAATAATAAACGTAAATAAAAATGAAAATAATTTACAAGAAATAGAAATTAAAGTAAATTATGATTTTAATAAAACTGTTTCGGTTCAAGTTGATAGAAATCAGAAATTCAAAGATTTATTACAAATATGTACAATTCTCTGTCCAGGATATAATTTTAAAAATGTTATGATGAATGGGGATACTTTTGATATGAATGAAATAATTTCAAATTATCTGGAATCTAACGATGTGATTGACATTTATTAATTAAAATTTATTGTAAATCATACAAATAAATAAAATGATTTTTAAATATTTACAATCGAATAATTATCGTTGACATTCATTAAAAATTTGTTGTTTTAAATCCCGGGAAATATGGATAAAACATTTTCTAAATATTTCGAACGAAGAATGTGAATACATTTACTGAATAATTTTTATTGTAAAATTTAAAAATACAAATAATGGCTTTTCCAAGGATTTAAAGTTAAACTTTGTGTTTTCTATTCTAAAAATAAAGGTTGATATAGATGATGATTACTAAATTTAATCACCAGTTTTAAAAATCCCCTCAATTAGAAAATATATAGACTTTCATATTTCTACAATTAAAAATAATATAATGACCTATAAATATTGTTTTTTTAATCTTTCTTTAATAGTTTTTTTGTAACTCACAAATCTATAATATTTGAGTCATATATACTTAATATTTCATTAAATTTTCAAATTTCATTTATTTTAATATCTTTTATAAAATTCCGCAACAATCAACCAGTAATTTACATCTCTGTTTTATTTCTTTAATTCTTATTTTTCCTAATTTTTGGCAGAAATTGGAATAAATGGAATATTTGATGTTGAAAATATTTTCTGTTTAGAATATTTAGATGTTTCAATAATAATTTTAGTTTTAGTGATGGTGGTTTTCTACGAAATATTAGAATTCACTTAAAATTTATTTATTTATTTTTCATTGAATTTTTCTATTCGGTTATTTTAAAAAATCCAAATCCATTCTATTCAATGACTCGTTTTTATTTTTTCGAATTATTAAACTTCTAATTAATACGGACATCTTTTTTATCAATCACTATAAATCAAATATTTATTTAGGTTTCTTTTAAGTCATTAAATTATAAAATATAATCAGAATTTATTATTTAAATTAAATTTATAACAATAATGTAAAATAGAATCATCATAAGATTTATCAATCAAAAAATTACTTTTTTCATAAAAACTGATCGCTTTATAATTATTTTTAAGTACAAATAATACAAGATTTTCATATTTTTTTTGGTTTAAATAATATTTTTTACAGAAATCTAATAATAGAGTACCGACGCCTTTAGATCGGTGCTCAAATGTAACATGTATTTCATAAATAAAAATTAGTCTGTTTTCTTTTCTTATCATACAAAAACCGACTTTTTTATTCAAAAAATAACAAATAATAAATTCGGATTTTTTATTTGAAATTGATTTATTTTTTGTATATTTGTATAAAGAAGTTGAATTGTATTGTTTCATGTTTTCTATCGTCAAGTTCAAGGCCCATTTTTTTATATCTCTAGTGTTTTTATTTTCTTTTATTATTTTGTAATTATTATTCATTTTAAATTATAAAAGGTACATTTAAATTATTGTTTAATATACAGTATTTTTCTTTCTTGTTTTTGTTTACCATTTTTAAGCACTTTCTAGGTTTTGTTTAAATGTTTTTTTACATTTGGTGTCATATTTTGATTTGAAATCTTTTATCGATAATTTGAAGTTTTATAATTTGAATGTTTATTTGTTGAAATATTCTCCAAATCGATTTTAGTGCATAGTATTAGGTTTATGAGTTGTTGTAATTTCTGCTCATATGTGTATTTAGTGATGCACCTTCGAAACTCTATGCAATAATTGTCATGTTTCTGGTTCCCTTCGTAATTTAAATGAATTGACTTCGACTATTTTTTATGTACTATCGAATGGTTGTGGTTGATATTTTCAGTGATACCTAAAGCGTTTTAAGATACCATATAGAATTTTTCTTAAATACCTTTCATTATATTACATATAAAACATGATCAAATTTGTTTTGATAAAAGATTTAGTTCTTCGATCAATATGTTTTACTATATTGGTTTTTATACTTCAAATGCCTGTAGCTAATCTTTTAAAAATTTTCGAATTTAGCATTCGTTTTTATTCCGTTATTCAATCATATATCAGCAAACTTATTTTCAAATGTTTTCAACAGATAAATTTTATAGTTTAAATACATTGAATTCGTATTTACTAAGACTAAGTCGATGTATGATTAATAATACCATCGTGAAGAGAGAATAAACATCAACAAACAAGGCTCTAAATGTAATAGCAGTAAATCGTCGGTCATGGTTTCGTTCATAAGCTTTAATTTACCAGCGTTAAAGGTGTATGAAATTGCGCTATTTCGCGCCAGTACACATATTAACAAATAACTTGTTACTTTCAGCATTGTAAAAAATTGTAATAGTGAAAGCGATAAATCATCATAACAATAAATGAGCAAATGTTTTCACAATATTCACCCTCGTTTATTAATATGTCATGTGCTTAAAAATGAATATTAGATATACTTGTTTTTGTTTTAGACCATGACAAAAAAAATAGCAGAAAAAATATTCTTTGAAACAAGTTGAAAAGAATAAAAAGAGTTTGAACTGAGACCAGAACACATACAAAAAATATTGGAATATACATGATCAAAAGTAGTAAAATCACCGAAAGAATGATCGGGTGTTGGTAATGATTATGTAAACTTTATTTAAATCATTTTCGTGAGATTATTTATTCTCCGAAAGGTGCTTACTCAATCATATGTTTAGGCATTATCGAGATGCAATTGTACAATATATCGAACTTATTTCAAGTCTATACACAAATGTTGACCAAAAAATGAACCTAAATCTCTACTGACTTTCTTCAAACATGCAGTGCCGATTATTTTTCTCATGTCAATTCGAATACATTTATACATAAATATATCAGAAATCAGCTGCGTCATTTGCTTTGTTTGTGATTCCTAGGATGGGCGGATGAGTCATCAAAAGTAACTAGCTCAATATTTTTAGCTTTTTATAATTTTAAGGTGATTTTTATTTATAATGTGAAGTACGCTAGTTCGGGTTTTAAGTTTTTCAGTTTGACTTTTATTCTATGTTTAACTTAATTAACTTTTTAATTTGCGAGAGATAGCTTCTTGTATTTTTATCAAGAATATATGCTCTCAATTTTTAAATTTCTCAATTTATTTTACGCGACACTGGCGAATTTACCTTATCAAGATTAAGTAATTTAATTCTTGAGCACTCTCACTAGTCTCGATTTGAATAGATAGAGTCGTTTTTAAATATTGTTTAAGACAAAGAAATTTTAATAGTAACAATATACAGAAAAAGAATCCGAATTCGAGAAATATGCGGGGTTATGTGCATTCGTGCTATATGAAATTAGTCGAGTGTATAATTCATATATATTAATTGCACAAAATATTTTTTGAGTACGATTTTATTTTTTCATAGCATCTATCTTTAGATTAAAGCTCTTGTTACAGCTTGAAATAAAATCTGTGTTGACTATTTTTGCAGCCTTTCATAATTCCTAAGTATTTTGCAACAGTTAGATTTCCAAAAGACTAAATGAGGCTTCTCAAGAGGCGTATTCGGGAATGATTTTTTTTTGTATTCATGGCCGATTTCTAATAGAACATATGAAGTTGTTCATTTACAGTTCAAAGTATCCAGATGCTTTTGCAGGTTTGCACTTTCAGTCAATATTATCTTTGGTTTTCTTTAAAATAATTGCTAACTCTATTTTAAATAGTAGAACAAACATTTAACAATAAATAGATTACTTCAAGTAAATTTTACACCTAAATTGACCTATATTGAATAATAACTAAAAACTTGAGATTCATGTTTTTTACGGAAATTAAAGATCACAATACCGAATTTGAAAATAAAGTTTTCTAAAAGCATACGTTAACTTAATAGGAATTAAAATATTATCATCATAAGAATATTACCAGTGATGTCAATTATAATTCAATGTTATAAGTAATTGCTAAATACATGCTCATATGTCTTTAAGAAAATTTATGTTGTGTGATTTAATCCCTCGATATTGGTATTTACTTCTGAGGGGCTAGGTTCGATCCTTCGGTTTTTGCACTCTTTATCTTTCGTTCATAAGGTTTGCGTGAGGCTGACAACCTAACCCATCAAAAAAAAATCGTCTTTGGAAGCATATAATGCTGTGAAGCTATGATTCATGATTGGATTGTGTTCCATCCGTACGGAAGGAGCGAGCTATTTATAAATAAATATAATCCTTAACATATAGATTGAAAACATGCGAAAATATATTATATATAAGCAAAACGATCTCTCTAAACATAAAACTAACTATACAAATATATAAAATACAATATTAATTTTCATTTCAATTAAAAACAATTGATGAAACTCAAACTATAGCTCCCGAGATTTAATATAATATAGATAAATAATTTTTCATGAATAGCTTTACAATAGCCCTTAATAAATACAAAATAAAACAATTAAAAGAATAATTTCTGATCACCGATTTATAAATAATATTTTATAAATCAAATATTGGTAATATTAAATATATTTTGGAATTATTCTTAACATCATCTCCGACATTATTGTTATTATTATTAGTTTATTCATATCCAAATTCCAAATCGAATTAATCATAGATTATAATTTTAAAAACCTGATAATATAATTTCTATTTAACTTCAATTAAATTAATTTCTTCATTTGTATATTTATTGAATGTTTTAATTTAGAAATATAATAAATTAATTAATTGAAAATGTGTTAAAATTAACTAATTAGTGCCCGCAAAATTTTTGTATTTAATCTCTTTACTTCATTAAACGAAAATGGTTTTCATATTCTTAAATACTTTTTTAAACACTTTAAAATAATTTTGCAGTGATATTTACAATACTTTTCTTCTTTAAATAGTAAAAAGTCATTTCTATATCCACAAAATATATATTAAAGTGAATTTAATAGTTCAATTTTCGCAATCAAGAATAACTAGAATGTAATAAAGTGTCTAATTATATTAATCAATAGATATAATTTAGAGATTTACAATGAAGATATTGCAGTTGTAAAATCAGCGTGGATATTTTAATCATTTTCCTGTAAAAATATAAATTACTTACCAAATCTATGATAAATAGGTATTTGTACATCATAAAAATGATATTATTTAGCTAATCTTAAATTAAATCTAATGAGGCAAAAATATATTTTTCATCTAAAATATTCTTGCAAAAATAGAAAATAAATAAATCTTAGAAGTTGATGCTAAATATAATATAAGGGATTCGTTATGTATTCTTCAATCTGAGCTTTGTATAAATAATATGAAACATAAATTAAAATTGATATTTTTATTACTATTTTTATATTAAATTAAATGATATAGAAATTAGAAAAATATTATAAAAGTTTTCCTAATTTGTGAACATATTATTATTTTTAATCAATGAATTTACTTAAAGAATTTCAATGGTATATTCCATGATATTTGACAAGTATGATTATAATGATGATTTATCTCTTTTCATGAATTTTTTGTCAAAAATACATAGTCAGGAAAGAAACAGTAGAAGTAATAATCATCAGGAAACTAAAAATTATGTTACAAAAAAATATTTTAACAGTTATTTTGTAGGAAATAATACTATGGAAATACAAAATAAAATGAATTTAGAAAGAAAAAACAATTTTAAAGTAAACTTTGTTCCAAATATTTCTTATTCTAATTATATTCCGATTCCCTATGACAATGATAAATTTTTGTGTAGATATTGCAATATAAGATATGTTTATAAACGATGTTTGATAAAACATATGAAACAAAAGCACAAAAAACATTTACCAAGAAATCATTCAATTCTTTTTTAATAAACTATATTAACATTTTTTCGAATTAAACAAAATAATTTAATTTAAAATATTGCTATATTCTAAAAATTAATCACTATCTTACTATTTTTGGTAATGATTTACTAAATATAGATATATAATCTCAAATAATTACAAATTTTTATTTATATTAATAAGTGATTGAAATCATAACAATAAAAGTCAAATCCATGTTTTTTTACGATACTTCTCCAAAAAATAAATCTAAATATTTTTTAGAAGTAAGATTAATTTTTTCATATTCCTCTTTTTCTTGAATTTGGAAATATATTAATAAAGAAATTATTGGCAAAAATGTAACTTTTTAGGAATGTTATATGGACAATAAAAATTTTTACGAAAAATTCTATGAATAGAAGATTATGAAATTATTTGTAACTCTAGGTCCATTTTTAATGTTTTTGGGGCACACAAGATTACCTGCTTATTGATTGAGCTGCAAAAAAAAGTAAGTTCTTATATTTTTAATCGAAAATGTTTATAAAAAGAAGAAATCGAAACATGTAAAATAAAGAATTTATAGGTTTTTTCAAGCAAATAATTTCGTGATAATATTGATATTATATATTACTCGAGATTTTCAGAATAATTTGAATTGAATTTATTGAGCAAAATTATTCATTTCTGATTTATTTGAATATCGAAGGCAAAATATATTTGCTTGTGTGTTAAGTTATAGTCATCAAACATTAATATATATTAAACGTTTATCAATTGAGAAAAAAATACTCTATAAATCTTTATTAAATAATTTATTAGAAAAAAATTGATAAATTTTAGGATCATAATACATATTATTAGGTATAAAAACTTCGAATACCTATGAATTTAGAGAGATCTTACATAATCCTTTTGGTTTTAAAGAGGTGACTAAAACAAAATTATTTAACGGAGATATAGAGTTAAAAAGGAAATATTAATATTGTATAAAGCGCCGAAACGAATGAAAGACAATATTTTTTTGTGTCAATAAAATAACGAGAACATATTTCCAATAGGTAAAAATAAATAATATTTTTTTAGATGATGTAATCGCATTGAAAACGAACGATGAACATTGCCGAAGACTCATATTTTAAAAATGAAAATAAAGTGATATAAGAAATATGGCAAAGAAAGTAAAATATTTTCCTGCTCGAAATCAATATGAAAAGATGAACCGAAATTAAGAGCACACTTTGTTTTTAATTTCATGTACGAAAGAAATTGTATTTATTTATATATGAAATACAAAGTTTTTATTATAAATAATCAAAATTTTAAATATATTAATTTACTTACTTTATTAGGATATAAATGAATCAAACAAAGAGATAATAATTAGAATAGAATAACTTCTTTTTCATGCAAACAAAACAAACTTACCAAAAAATGATCATCTTCTTTAGACTTTAGATATTTAAGAATAAAATTTATCTCTTCTTCTACTGAATCATAAGGTAGATTGATTTCAGATGTTTCATTACGTGCAATTTTAGTCGGGAAAAATTTTTTTTTGTTAAAATATATATAAAATTCTTGTACAGGTTCCGATGATGATTTAATCTCAATTTTGAGGAAATTTTCATTTTGTTCAGTAGTCTTGGTTTTCTTTCGCATGATCAAAGGTTTTATTAGAGTAATCGTTATAGCCAAATTCAATGCTCTATAAACAGAAGAAAATTTAATATTTTTAGTCTTGGAATTTTCTTCAAGGAAACTCTTAAAACATGAAATTGGCAGTTCAAATAGATTAGCACGAGCAACCATTTCGAATAAGACTATATTTCTAATGTATATTTTATATACATGGTTCAAGGAGTTTGTAAATATTGGTGGCAAGTAATTATTTTCACATTTTTGCAGCAATGAAAATGATATGTCTAAATAATATAAAGATGTAAATGCTTTTCTCATCATTTTTGCAATATTGTAAGGACTGGTAATTGTGGTTTTTTCCTTTTTTAGTATTATAATGCTATAGTCACAATCTATGTTTGGTTTCATATTTACTAGCAATCCTAACATGAAATTTTGCAGAGCATGGCTTTGACACAATTGATTTTCCGAAATTGCTTTTATTACAATTATGTTCTTTTGTTTACATATTATATCTATAATCCTTTTCAAATGGTTTACAATACTGTTCAAGAGTTTATAGATATATCTTTCTCTCTTAAATCTTTCGGATTTTCTTAAATAGCAGTTTCTCTTAATAAAATATAATATCGAATCAATATGAATGCCTATTATATTTCTGCTATTGAAGACAATACAAAAATTACCTTTGGTTTTAAATATCAAATCGGTTTTAATTTGTAGAAAACAATCCTGACTTTTTAGTAAACATATTAAATTGAAATATGTTTTTTTGAGCTTTTTCTGATATAAATAATTGAAAATCTCTGAATCACATACATCAAAGAATTCCGGTAATGTTTCAAAAACCAAAAAATTATATTCTAAAACATCATTCATCTCCAAGACCTTACTTTTATATTGACGATACATTTCTTTACACATAATATCATAGATATTATCAATGGTATACTTTGTATGTTTAGTAGATTTTGCTATTGCAGTAATTGCTTTGTAAAAATATAATAGAAAAAATACATTCATTTAATGCCTTACACTTTTAATTTATTTAATATTTTAATAAATATTTTATCATCAAAATTAATTTTTTTGGGATTAAGAAATTTTATGATTGGAGTAAAAGTTCTTCTATGGTCCGAATTTTATAACAGATACACTAAATATTTAATAAATACCGCTTACAAATCACTATAATCGATATGTATAACATTGTAAGAATTTAATTATAAATTCGGGTTTTGTTCTAGGTCACACTCAATAGTAGAAGAACTCAAAAGTAAATATAAATAAGATATTTATAGTATTATACTAAGCCAGAAACAAGAAAATAATTTTATAGAATGAAAATAATTACCATCTTTATTGTTATCTTTAATATTTAAAACAATATTTTTCCTTAACAATTAAATTCTTAATCTTGCACATAATCATACATGTGGTAACCGATATCTATTTTATGATTCCAAAATAATCTAGATATGTGCAATAAAGAAGCATATTTTCTAACAGACTCTTCCTCAATTTTTAAAATATAGTGATTATGAATCTATTATCGAATTAATTTACTGTGAAATATTAGTACAAAAAATTCTAAAATTTACAAATCATCTAGAAGAACTTTGGTACTAAAAGGCCCAAAACATTGAATTTACCATTATATCAATATTTATAATTTTAGATTAAAGTAAAGATTAAAAATTAGATCAATTAGACTTGTGATATCACAAATGAAGAAAATAAATAGATATTTCCAAATAAAAATTTTATTAATTTGTCGATTATATAGTGAACCCGATCTAACACATTAAAAACCATCTTCTTAGTAACGTCTAAGTGAAATAATTCTGAAGATCAATATTTGAATTTTTGTCAGGATGAAAATTCTACTACATTTTCTGGTTGATCAACAGAATTTCTATACATAGTAGATGCTATAATCAACATTGAAACTTTTTCCAAAAATAACTTTGTTGCTTTTTAAGTATCTAGATTTGAAGCCATGGGTAACTTGTTAGTGTTTGCCATGCAAAAACATGTAATTCTTGCGTTTCTTGCTCGGATTAGAAGACTTTGCAGCTGAGAAAGGCGTAGGAAACTCTTTATCGCTAGGAATGACAAGTCTTGCGCTATATTAGCTGATATGGCATTGTAATTCCTGGGTGAGCTCCATTCAATTCGTCAAAATATATCTTAGCTTGAAGTCTATTTGCTCGAAAATTGTAGATCGATTATGAATACAGCTGGTCTTTAAGGTGGTGCGGATAGGCAGAACAAGCGATAAAATACCGGCAAACGAATATCACGAATTGATGGGAACTACCTCGACAATCTATTAGGTTCTAAGTATCTTATAGATAAAGAATTAAGTATATGGATATAGTAAAGAATATTGATGGTGATTTAAACATCTAGAAACCGGACTTAAAAGCATACAACGTATGCTGTCATTAAACAACATACTATATTCTACTTTTTTAGAATGATGTTTATTGATACCATAAAATTCTGATTATACATTAACAATTTTTAATCTAAGAATAAACAAAGAAAATATATTTATTTGCTAGAAACTTACCAAATAATTTTTAACAGATTTAGTATCTTAAAGTCACTTTTCCATTACTCACCAAAAAAAATGGTAAAATTAACTGTATAATTCAGATAGCGCTTGATAATTTTTAAGGTCTAAAAAAAAATTATATGCAAATATTCGCAGTAAAATATATTAAGCGGACCAAGCAAACGTATAGTAAAATTTAGTTACTATATAAAGCAAACGTGAGAAAATTTAAAATCGCAAAAATAAAAGAAATAAAAAATTACTTCTAAAGGTCAAAGTAAAAAAATCAGATTATAGAACGTTTAAAAATAAGTTTACATGAAAAGCAAAGCAACTCAATCGAGTTTAAGCGAATAATTATATGAAAAATAAACGTGTGAGTAAACGCCGAATATGATAATAGAGTGGATCATGACTGAATATTCAATCAGCTTCATTTCGTTAATCAACTCGGAATATCATCCATGTTTCACACAATTTTTCTTTGACAAATAGGCTTTTAGTTTGAAAGCATTTATAGTATAGTTCTGGGATTGAAGCTCATAAACGTCTTCATTTTTTGAAACAAACTCAGACTCTTTAAAATATAACAGAAAAGGAATCTTCTAACACATAGAGATTAATTTTTTATGGCAAAAAAAATATTTGGAATCCAACTATATATATGGTTTGATTTGTATTGCCGTTGATATACCTTTAAAATATTATTTTTCTCTACAAGTAAAACCAAACTCCGTCTTAAAAGTTGCAGATACCTTCATGCTGTGATTTTTACAAAATTAACATCTTATCTAGGCATTTTGATAATTAAAAAGGGTTTTCCAGCAGATATATGCAAAAACTATGTAAAAGTCATTATATTAAAAGAGTATATGGTCAGATTCTCTATCTGAAATTAGGGATGCATTAAACGAAGAAATCCTATAATTACATGATCTCTTGTGAAGAAATCAAAAATATTCGTTTTTTTATAATATATGTTTATATTTTGGATAAAGAAATATGCAATTACAAATTACCCAAAAGCATTTAATTGAAGCGTACCAATGTGTATATTAAGATCTAGAGATAAATTTAATTCGAGAAGTATGCTAAATCAGATATTTCCAAGGGGATAATTTCTTATATTGACTCGTCAAAACAAAATATGTTGGTACAGGGGTCATTTTTGACTGTTCAGTAGTATTTGAAAATATTAGAACCAATATAAGGGAATGCTATGCTTCTGATTCAGGTGTGAGGTGTATAGATCCAACTACAGTTATAAATAAAAAATGGTCCTGATGTTTACTATTAAAAAATAGTGTTTTCTAAAGAATCGTGTATTTATTGCAAAGAGTTTTTTTAAAAGCAAAGGAATCAAGAGTATAAAATATCGAACGTCGAGTGGATGAATTTCAGATATTTGGGTATGTATTTGATCCTTCTGCTTGTGTTTAACTAAAAATTAAAGGCGATTAGGAACAAAATAATTAGACAGAAGTATCAAGAATAAAATAAATTATCAAAAAAACCTGGGTATTTTATGTTTTTATATTTTAGGTAATTTCTTACGTTTTTTGAGCTGAAACTCCATAAAAAGTACACTAAGCTGATAATACACATGAAAGTGATTCGCCTCACGACTAGTCACTTCTTTTTGTGATGCTCTTAAGCCCATATTGGTTGGAATTATACATTGAGTATGATACCTCAAGTTAAAAAAAATTCTAGACTATAAGATTAAAAATATAAAATGAGAAATTTGTCACAAAATATACGGTTTTTCGAAAATACATAGTCTCACCTGAAGATAAATTGTATAAACTTTGGAAAAATTGAAAAACAGAAGTTTTAATCCGACACGTAGCAAATTTGAGAAAATATAGAGCAAGCTAATAATAAGATTAAAGACACTATGGCTCAAGATGTAAACAAGAAGAATTTTTACAGTAACAATTCCACCTGTAATATCATTCAGACATTTCCTATGAGTACTTCAAATTAAAAGATTGGTCGCTCTCAAGTTGACAATCTAGCCCGTAATACTATCTAAAAAATAAATTACATCTTTTTCTACGGTTCAATGTGCATTTCGTACCAAATATAGTTAAAAACAAAAGAAAATTTTTAGTTTGAAGGTGCAAGGTGAACCCCATACTTCTACTACTCTTAAATTCTCTTGAAAAATGTAAAGATATCAAATTGAAGAGCAGAAACCATTATAGTAAAGAATACCATTAAAACCATCTTCTAGAATTAAAAGACTTCTTAAAACTAAAATGTGAGTTCAAAGAAGACACCGAAAAAAATAATTGTGAAGAGACCTATTTTGGAAAATTATAAAACGAAATGGAAGCTTGAAAATTTTATTTAAATCGTATAATGCAGGAAAAAAATAACCTTAAAGTAATGCACGCCTTTTCAAACTAGCAAAATAAAGTATTTAAATAATCACGCAACAAAACAGAGTTTTTCCAAATTCAGAATATAAATGTATTATGGGGAAAATAAAGTCTTTGTTCACTCTGAACCAGTCTAGGAAAACTGTAGAGCATTTGATACCCGTATGTGTTAAAGTTCACAAACATGACTATACTAAGAACTAATAGATTAATTATATTTCTAAACATAAACCTTTAAACCGATACAAATCCACCTCAAACGAATGATTAGACACTCATTGCACAAAATTCTATAAAATCATATACAGAGACAAAAGTAGGCATCAGAACAAAAACTGTTTCCAAGATTCAGAATAATAGATAATAGATCGGATATAATTATTTTCGATAAAAGTATAAACAAGATAAATCCTATTGAGGTAAGAATTCCTTCCTAATGTTCACTTTAAATGGTTGAGACAAAAGAAATTAAGAAGATGATCTATTAGTAATAAGTTAGCTCTTAGAAATAAATGCAATGTGTAAATGATTTCTTATGTGATGATACGGGAATGATATTGTCACAAAATACCATATGATGTACCTTTCTAACACTTCAATTATTCTTGAATTTAAGGCTAAAAATTCAGTGGTACTTCTAAAAAAGACAGTCGAATTTATTTCCTTTGAACTACATTAAGGGTTTAGTCTGAACCAAAGGCAAAAGAGAGTTCGTAAAACGTGTCAAATGATTTTATAGAAAATTAAGAACTCCATATGAAACAAAAAATCTCTTTAAACAAGCAAGTAACCAGGAATTTAGTGGTAAACACGCAATAAAAAAAAAACAAAACAATCTTTAGTTTAGATAGAGAAACAAAAATAATATAAACGAAAGGTTGATTTACAATAGGAAATTAAGCGATTAAAAAATAAATCAGAAAATACATTTGATTTTACAAATTCATTTTACTTAAATTTTATCAATTAGTTTACTTCATCAAGATACTAATTATGTCATATCTATTGCAATTATTTAAATATTGAGTTAATCGTTATTTTTTTTTTAAGGATTAGTCTACCTCTTTAACAGCTTTACTATGTTCTCTACTATTCGCTTGGATTGAAGGTTTTAAAGAATCTCCCTCTACAGTTCTAACATTCGAAATAAAAAATTTTATATTTGTCATCAAAATCAACTTATCCCTCTTTCCCTAGTTGCTGCGTATTTTTAAAAAGAGCATAGGTTGTTCGTGTCACATGGCTCTTTCTATTACATCTAATTATTTTTTTCCTATACACATCATAATCATCTGGCATTGACTTTAAAGCTCCTATTAGTTAAAAGAAAATGTTTTTAATATCCTTTCGATTCTTTCCATATAAAATCATTTTATATAGAATATTCGGAACCTAAAAAGACTTCTATTCGATTTGCTAATGATTTTTTAGTTGATAAAAAATGGATTTAATGATAAAAATGTAATAAAATATAAATGAAATGATTCTAAGCCGATTAATGAATTTATATATTCTTTTGATTTTATGGAGAACAATATTTTCAACTATAAAACCTATTGAGAAGACTAACTACAACGTAGATAAAGTTTATGAAATTTTATGTAAGGAAGTATATCGACAATATCGAAAAAGAGTCTTGGAAATGGATTATGTTTTCGAATATGATTTTTTAATCCTTGAGATGATACCGATGTTTGTTGATGAATGTGATTTAGAGGTTTTTAGTTATTTGTATCAAAAGCAACTTGAAAGCACATTTCTACATTTTATTTATTTAATTAAAGACCAAGATTCGTTTTTTGAACTCAAAACATATTTCCTATTTAAGATAATAGAAAATGATGTTCATTGTAATACCAAAGACAAGTATTGTATTAAAACCGATTCCATATTATATTTCTGTAAGAAACAACTCAACTTTGGAATATTAGAAAATTTTAAGAAAAATAGATATGTTTTTACTTTTCTCAATAGACTTTTAAATTATTTGAACTGTATTATAAAATTAATGTGTAAAAAACATAACATAATTATATTTAAATCAATATCCGAAGGTCAATGGTCTGAAAGCTTTACTTTAAAAAATTTTTTACTGAGTTTACTGGTTCAAAATGAAACAACTATAGATTGCGATTATAGCATTTTAATTACAAAAAATAAAAAAAATAAAATATCAGTCCCGTTCAATATAGCAAATATGCTAAAAAATACATTCACTTCCATGTTCTATCTAGATAGATCGTTTTCTTCATTAGAAAAATTTGAAAATGGTGCTTTACCTCCTATTTTTATTCATTCCATGAATCATACATTAAAAATATATGATAGAAACATAGTATCATTAAATATACTAACGCGTTTGAATTTATTCGAAATAAATGTTTCACAGTTTAACAGCAAGGCAGAAAAGGAGTCTAAAACGAAAAATACAAAATATTTTTGTACCTATAAATTTTTAAATTTAGATATTTCGATTTATTTGATCAAACCCAAGATTAGAAAAAATAAAAATAAAGGTACCAAATCAGATAAAAATATTCTCAAAATTGCGGTAAAGTCGTTATTTGATCCTTCTTCGCTCGAATTTAATTTTTATTACAACGAAAAGAATTCTTCAATCACTGAAATCATATGTATCGGCACATGTGAAAACTTTCAATCAAATTATTCAATAAAAGAAAAGCTAAATTTTATACTCAGATATCTTAATTCAATGCAAACTCTTTACCCTGAAAATTACATTTTTTCTCCCATAGAAAAAAGAACACATTTATTTTAATAAATATACATTCGATAGAAAATTATATTTACTAAATTGAGTAAAAAAATAAATTATGAAGTTGGTGTTTAAATAATTCAAAAATATATGTAAACATCAAAAATTTTTGACTAATGGGATTCGTTCATATATAAAATTTATAAAAGATTTTACTTCGAACCTTACTTTTGCCCAGGTATTTATATTTGTACGAAAACAGCTCTTTATATTCACCATCTACCAAAGTCTTGCAGAACTAAAAATAAAAGTATCCAGAATCAAATATTTTTACCATTGGATATAACCCAAAAGCATGATTTAAAGGATCGAATTCTTTTAATTTTTATTTCTAAAGAAATCAACAGTTATAGAAAAAAAATGATTAAATGTATTCTAAAACCTAAAAAAATAATTACTTCTCTTTTTAAAATCATCGGATCTCATATATACTGTATTTTTTTCTTCACTTTTATTGGCTAAATTTATTTTTTTAATTCAAACATTGGCTCATGGTTGTATTTTATGAAATTAGTTATGATTAGTTCTTCTTCTTCGTTACCTTAAAACCTTCTTTTCGCTGTTGGCATTTCAAATGAAGATATGAATCTTGTTTATTTTTTGAGTTTCGTGCAATCCGAGTGCATTTTATACCTTCTGATCACGCGGACTTGAATATAGTACTTTTTGCTCAGAAAAAGGATTGATTTCTTACTTTATTCGATAGATATGGCATATGCGTCATTTCATCTCTCTATATAAGTGATCATGCTATTTTGCACACCAATACTGTTGGTTGTCTTTATATATGGTTATGTAACCCAAATCTATAAATAAGATATAAATGTCACGTCAAAAATTATACTTATTCGGGTTTCAGTCTTAAGAAATTTTAAAATTATCTTTAGAAGTAATACCAAATAAAAAATGAAACAATGCTTGAAATTTTATCTATTAATTAGTTTTCAATATATATGTCGCATTTTATATTGGTTATAATGATATTAAGGTTTATATGAACAAATTAATTTTCAAATTTTATTAAACAGTGCGGCCTTTAGAATATTTTTAAGACTCATATTTATCTTTATATCATGGAAGGCATATTTTGATTCGATTCATTCTAACTTCTGTATAATGTATTTATGATTTAGGCATATATTTTTAAATATTTCGAAAACGTTCTGGACAGCCTAAAAAAAAGAAGTTTTTTTGCATTGTAGAATACATTTTTACAATTAAATAGAAATACAACCAAGTTCTTAGCGTATTTGATTTTTAATTCTTTGTAATATATAAGAAAAAAAATTATCAATGAGCTTGATATTTATCTACTTATATAACTTTATGTGAAATTCTTTGTTTTTCATTTTGATATATTTATTTTATCGTAGATTTTGAAACTTCAAGTAAAAATGTTTACTTTCATTTCAATATTTTTAGCGCCATAATTCATTTTTTCACCGACGAATTCTACCTATACTTCACGTTTGAAATAGTTGTCTCTTTATTTTGGGTTACCACGTTCATAGATTAATTTATGACATGCAAGAGCATTTGTCTAATCGAAAATTTGGTATTGTGCAGAACTTTACCAAGTTAGCTCCTTCTTATTGAGGTAAAAATGTTTAGTAAATTTGGGTTAGATACTTATCCTTTCTTGGTAATCATTTGACACAATTGTTAGCTATCCAGGGGATTTTGCAATTATACTTAAATATTTCCATATAGTACCTAATTGATCATAAAAAAATATTAGTAAATGCCCCACCTCTTACAACAATCATTGCTTATTTACAAAAACATAAATTTTCTTACATATATCCTAAAAAAAGAAAATTCAAATAAATTTTACTGCATCTAAATTCATTTATTCGTTCAAAATCTTTTATCATGGGATTTTCTTGTGAATTCTGATTTTTTTTATTTTTATAAATATTTTTCTTTACTTTTACAAAATTCATCTAAGAAAAAGCGCAAAAAATAAAAAAGTAATCATCATTAAATTAAGGTGAAGAATTAACATATAAAATACTTCTATTGAAAATATATACCGGATCATTTAAAAAAAAGCCTTTAATCATCCGTCTTTTAAATAATATGAGACGATTCAGCATAGTTATAATTCTATGAGCGATTTCTAAATAATTATTTTTTCCTTTCGTAGGATTCGATTAAAAAGATATTATTTTCTCTTCTATCAACAACTTTCTTATATATTTATCATAGATCCTAATCACTTTGCATTTTTATATTTCAATTAGTATCGAAATCTCTCATTAGTAGCATTACATTGACATATTGGTTTTAAAACAAGATAGATGTACATCTGTCATTTTTTTCATAATTACTTACATATTCCATCCTTCCTTTACTCTTTGGTGTTAAGGATGAAACAAATATTAGTTTTTCGGTTGTTTCTTTTAATTTGTTGTAACTTGTGATTATAGAAGCTTAATCTAGTGTTCCAGTATAGCTTATGTCCTACTACAATGGCGCAATAATTTTCTCCCCGATTATACACACCCGTTGCTTGCAGATGGTTTTTAATGTGGTTATCCTCCCTCAACCTTATTCTTTTCATATGATCACATAATTGTCTTAAAAATTAAGCAAGAATCTTGTATAAATATAGATTTTATTAAAAACCTTATGCATTAAAACCAGGGTTATCGTCATAAAATGGCATCTCAATGTTTATATTTGAGTTTTCAAGATATTTTTTTTACTTTGCTGTTTATCAATTTTCCGCATGAATTGAATACTTTTCATTTTAACAGTGTTTTTACATGTATTAACTTGGGATGCTTCAATAAATGTTTCTTCGATTACGCTTCCAAATTCCGATTGCAGTCAAAACCGATGCACTTATATGAATCGATTAATGTTCTTCTGTTTAATATTCTTCAAAAATTACATGCTTGTAATAAATTCTAATTGCATTTCTCAACTTTTCCTGATTATATGGCTTTCTTGTTCGTGCAATAATAAAAAAAATCTATAAATGGCAGAGTTTTATTTAATAGTCTATTTAAATCACTTTTCTAACATTTTTTTGCAAGATTATCGCGCAATCCTTCAAATATGATAAGATTTTCACGCGCTTTCATAATTCCTGTTTTTTTTCCAATAGTACCCAAATAGAAACTTTGTAAGTATACTCAGATTTTCTATAACTTATTCAAAGATATATTTATGCGTTTAGAATTAAAGCATATACTAAGATCTTAGCTGATTATTTTTGTACGAATAAGTTGCTAGTAACTACAAAACGAATCATGCTCTTAAACCTTCGATAATTCCGGTAATCTTAGGGCATCTTGAAGAAGCGTTCTTTGGTTCTGATTTATATTTGCATATTTTCTGATGATTCTCTGGTTCTTTGCTATTTTATCAAAATGAGTAAACAGCTTTATACTTCGAAATTTGTATTTGCTGATCCATCATAATCGCTCTTGCTTCTTTAATGATTTTGCGAACTTCTGTTCTTTATATCTTACTTTTTTGATGAATATTTTATAAATATAGGTTTTTTAAATATATTTCTAATTTGAATCTGATTTCGAAGGAAATTTCTTGCGTTTTATGTTAAAATCTTTTAAGATTTCAATTTCATATTTGTTACAATTCATTTTATTTAGATTAAAATTTTTGGTCCTCAAAAAAAAAATATGTTTTTATCTCTAAAATATGAACATAAAAAATAGATTGGAATCTTCCTTAAAGAAAGATTAGCAAAAAAATAACTTTTTAATTTTTTTATATCGTATTTAATTCGAGGAATAAGCAATATTTGTGAAATAGTTTTAAGTATAAAATTTTACCTGATTCGTTGAATAAAGAAATTAATTTATATAATAAAATTTTAAAGAGCAGTTCAAGCTTAAAACACTTATATTTAAACGGATTTTATATTTATCTCGTTTCTAATCGTACAAACTATTTTTGGAAAAAAAAGTAAATAAGCAGAAAAGGCGAATCGCTAAATTATTAATACCTAGAACATGTTTGTATATCAATTAAAGGAAAATATAAATAGGTTAAATAACGAAAAAAATTTTAAAAAAGTCACTTTATAGAATTAGTATCTGGGTAAAACTATAAAAAAACGATACAATGGTTTTAAATTAAAGGAAATAAAGCATTAGAAGAACCAAATTAAAATATAATGTACCGTCTGTTTCTTGATTCAATCTTTAGAATCCATCATTTTTTCTTTTTAATTTATTTACGATACTAACATTTGTTTTAACATCTTCTGATATATTTGTTTGAACTATACAGACTACCGTCAATCATTTAAATTATATCTCTTTCAAAATTATGTGTGATTTCGATATTGTAGTTTTTTATGCTCTTTAAACTTTGTATTTGTAATTTGAGAGGTTTTTCATACAACCTAGCTTTTTCAACTCATTAATATAATCTTTTTATTCCAACAATCTCGAGTATCGAGTATTTATAAATATATTTTTTATAGTCTATTTGATCGCGTTTGAACAACCATTAATCATTCGTCTGGTTTACATTTTTATCTAGCAATCGCATGTTATTACTTCAGTGCAATCATTAATTGAAATCTCACAGGATGATTTTTGAATGTAATTGTTTTTTTTTGCATTTTTCAATATATTTATAGTTTAATATTGCCTTTCAAAGCAAGATCATTTTGTTGCTTTCACAACTTTTGTTCATATAATGTTTCGAGTTATTTTTTTGTAGATTAACAATTTGCTAAAAGTAATAAATTTTGAGTAAAATCGTAAATATAATTTTTATTTAAAAATATTATATCTTTTTAAAAAACAGTGGCAAGTCTCACAGTCTTTTTATGACATCAACGCAGTTCTATTTTTAACATAAATAGCTGCTCATCAATCACACTTTCGCTATCCCGGCTGAATCTACATCTCAAAGCCATTCCTTTGAAAGCTGTGTATAAACAAATTGATAGGCGATACAATAGCCTTGTGTTCGTCAATTTCCGTTGTATGGAGTGTAATTGTAATTATAAACCAACCTTCGGTCCCCCTCGAGACTATGTAGCATTTTCACTTACTCTACGCTTTCCCAACTTATGGATTTAACAGTCTTTTATATATATTACATAAAATAATTTAGACAGCGGTGTCAAAAGTATAAATAAATATTAAACAACTTATTAAATGATCCATATTTTGAAAGGAATATTTCTGAAAATAGAAAACGATATTTTATTATTTTGATGAAAAAATTCAGATTATAATCATAGAGAAAGGTTATGTAATGTATATAAAGAAACGTTCAGATAATAAAGGAAAATTGGAATATTTTTTATAACTTTTTTTGCAATATTTTCTTGACAGGGAACAATCCACATATGACTAGAGGTCCGAGTTCACGGTACAAGACAAATCAGGAATGGTTTTTTTAGAAACCAGATATATGGAATTTTACAATGAAAATAAAAATTAATGGATGTAGTAATTCAAACTAAAACAATGAATATTCAAATAATAAATTTTCACATTGTTAAGTTGAAGCCGAAATTAATATTAATCATCACTTACTGTTATTTTTACTTGTGAAATTCTAAAAAATATGTAATTATTAAAATATTCCTATAAATTTTAATTACTTACAGATTTATTTTGGTAATTAAAAATTATCTTATCAAAAAAACAAAAGTTAAATTATTCTTTGATTTAAGAATCAGCTTAACAAAATTTATATTTTCAATAAAGAAACCAAAAAAATTGTTTAACTCGATGTATTTATTTAAATAAAAATTTTAAGGTTAAAAAATATTTTTAAAAATTAAAAATATTTTTAGTAAGATTTCTTGCCTATAATTTTCCTTATACTTTAATTTTAAAAATGTATTTTGTTTTAGATTTGATTTATGAGGCTTCGTTTTGTTTTAAAAATATTTCAAAATATTTTTCATATTCGTCCTCATTCATTTTTTCTTTGTCTTCTTCTGTAATTTGTGAAAATAATTTAGAAACTCCATTCACATTTACAAATATAGACGATTCTTCTTTCACTTCATTCTTAGATTCTTCTTGTTTTTGGAATACTTTAAAATTAAGTTCAACATTTTTTTCTTCATTTTCGGCAAAAATTTCCTGTTTTTCTTCCTCCTCTTGAATTTCGCAAATTTTATATTCACTTTTTAATGAACTTGATTTCATCATTTCTTTTCCCTTTCTCAAGGCAAGAACTTGGAAATAATCTATAGATGGTATATTATGCTTATCTAATTCTTTTAGCATTGAGATAACCTCACTGAGCTCATTCATCATAATTGAATGTAACATATGTGGATCATCTATACTTGTTTTCCCTTTATTTTCGATAAGTTTACCAGAGCATTCATCACATTTAAAAATAAAATTTTCTAACAATCTTTGTGCTTCTAAAACTCCAAATTCCTTGAAACACGAACTACACTTATACCCTTGTAATTTTTCAGTATTTTTTATTTCCTGTTCAAGAAATCTACTCATTTTAAATATTTTATATTTTATGACATCTTTAATTTCACTATATACAATAAAATATACACAACGTAATAGTTGTCGGCCGTCACTCTTGGTTTCAATTTTTGTTTCAGCTTTTAACAATTTGTCATCTTTTAGTTTGACAACTAATCTGTTAAATTCTTTATTTAACATTTTCATCTTTTCACAGATCTCGTTATCATACATTATCATGTATTCAAGTAATATATCCATTATTACAGCATGATGAGTTTCATAAAACATTCGCATCGTTTTTTTTATAAGTTTTTTCATTATTTCTTCATATTCCATGGGATAAATTTTCTCAACGTTTTAAATTTCTTATATATTTAAATTCTTTAAGTTTTAGTTTCAATTTCCCAATGTTTTCAATTTAAAACCACACTTTTCGTTCAAAAACACTTTTTTTAGTTCAAAGATTATTTTACAGAAAATTTAAATTCTGTTACATTATTTTTAAGTGTAAATTTACAATAGATTATAAAATTTGTATTTTGAGATGGATATTGAGTTCCTGTAATTGAGAACGTGCAAAATTTTATAAAATAAATGATTTTAAACACTAATTATGATCGTTATTTAAGCATTCTTAAGCCTGTGAAGTATCGAATATAAATTACAATCATTGTTCTCTATATTTTAAATAAATGATTTTGAAAGGAACCTCGAATAAAATATAAGACTTTAAATTTTTACATTTCCATTAAATCAATTATAATATTCAGATGTTTTCTCTCTATTTTCTTTTACATTTCTATCTATTTTCTGATTTACTTTATCTGTGTTTTACATTTATATTTGAGTTTTTTTTTTCATATTTTAGTTAAAATTTTATAATTTGACTTTTAATCCCTACTTTTACGCTAATGTTTTGTATTTACTTGCCTACCATTTTATGTTTTCATTTACATGTATTTTTAATGAAGTTGTTTTTTGTTCATTGATTCCTGCTCTTTGTAATATATTTCTGATGCATTATTACATTACTATTTGTATCTGGCTTCAGATCTTTTTTTTCACCGATCGAAATATATAGTTTTGTGTATTTTTGTTTTAGCGTAGACTAAATCCAGGCCTTCAATAATATTAGTATACGAAACTTCTATAGTTCAACCAATGATATTCGGTTTTTGAAACATTTAAAGTTATTATATATGATATTATCTTAATATCAAACTACAAATGGTCTTTTTTTATGTATTAATACATTGGATCTTTTGGTCTTTAGGTTTGAAAAATGTAAAGTGAATATTTTTGAAGGTAAAACACTTTTAAAGCGTAATATTATTTGGTTTTTTATATCTTGAATCAATTTTTGAGTCTGTATAGAGACATTTTGTATTTCATTTTATTTTCGCTTACATTTTTTTAGGATTTCTTACACAAATTGATATTTATATGTCTTGATACCTATATGCATAATTATGCAGGAGATGTTAATTTCGAAGCCGAAATTTATATTTTGAGGCATGCTAATTAGTCCTAATGTCATTTCTACAGTATCTAGTTTTTTAACACAACTTTGGAATTTTTAAAACCAAAAACAACCTTAATATTCTTGTATAGTAGTCAGAAATTCGTTTTCTGTCTTAAAACTAAAACAAAGGAAATCATTGATAATTTTATCTTCCCTTTTAAGAACCAAATGTCAGAAGAAATAATACAAATTACTTTTTTTTGGGGGGTGGGGAGTATTGGACTTTTAATGATATATTTATTTTCTAGTTTAGTATAAATCTAAAAATTAAACTTTATAAATATTTCTCAGATAATATTTTTTTTCAATTTAATTTGACGGGAATAAAAAATTTATTTTTTTGGAAGATTTAGTTCTATACTTTCACATTTTAAGGCATAGTTTTTCTTCAAGTAAATCTTTTTTTAGGGATTTTTAGAGCATCCACAAACTGAACTAGATATATTTTTTTATCGAAACCGACAAATTTAAGCCCTTGATCTCATATATGAAAATAAAAAGGCGCATCTTATGCACCATCTATATCTTTCCCTTTTTTTCATTAAATTGTATGCATTTTATTATCTAAATGTGAATTTTAACTACCTAGGCTAAACTGTTCGCACGTGATAAATGATTAAAATAGATTACCTGTTAATTAATTACAGAAATATATATTTTTGTAGTGAATCTAGTTTGTCGAATTCTTTCAACTCTAGATCGAAATTTCTTCTTATATTTTTTCTTAATCTTTAAGAGAATTTTTTGCTATGATCCTTTTTAAAATTTTGTTAACTTAAAAATTTCTTAAAAGATGATGCAGCTTTACATCATGAATAATTTATATCAATTTCTCTTTTATAAAAAGCATCTACTTTTAAACAAATTTTTTAACTTATTCTATGACTATTAACTTTCCTTTTTCTACAAGATATTATATCTTGTATTGATATATTTTCTGTTTATATCGCCCTCTTTAAATATTTATAATTGCGCTAACTAAATTAATTTCATCATAACCAAGATAAAGAGAGAAAATTCGTTTACGTGGAGATACGCTCTCTATTTTCTTTAAGGTTTTTTCAATCGTAAAATATTTGAATTTTTATTTTATACATTATATTTGATTATTTAAGGTTTAAAAGGTGTGGTTGGTCTTCAAAAATTAAATATTCAAGTAATCCAGATTTATCGATTTTTTATTTAATAAAATTCTGGGTTAAAATATTTTTTACCATTTTTACATGTTTTCTTCTACCTCTTTAACCACTTTTGTCTCTTCTTCCAAATCCGACTCTTCATTTATGTTATTGGTCGGTTCCTCTAAAGTGGTTCCTCCTTGTAAAATAAAGGGGGCTTTATATTTTGGTTTAAAATTTTTGGCACCATCTTCCTCTGTTTTCGCTTCTTTTAAAGGGGGTATTGGTTCCTCATGCATCTCTGATCTCATAATAACACCCATTGACGCTCTCTCCCAGCTCTCTTCGGCATTTAGTCCTGACTCAAGTCCTCTTCGTCGATCAAAGGAAATAGTTTCGACTGTCTTTTTAAGTACTATAGACTGAATGTATGCTTCTACATTCATGGGTATTTCTAGTCTTTTAAGATGAGATTTATGGTATTTTGTCACAATACCGTCCCAGGTCATCACATAAGGGATTATCTCAACACTACACTTATAAATAAGGCCCAACTCATTGGCTAACAGGTCATACTTCCTAAGTTTTTCAGTTTCAACTATTTGAAGTGAATCTTGGGAAGTGATTCCTACTTCAATGAGTGTTATCTTATTCTTCTTCTTATCTAAAATAAATATGTCCGGTCTGTTATTCCGAATTTTAACATCAGTTTTAATTCTGGTGTCCACTCTTATCTCTGCATACTCATTATCAAGAATTTCTTGAACTGAGTGGCTCCTTATTCGTTTTGAAGACTTAAACTTATATCTATTTAGAAGGAGAAGGTGTAGGCATCTAACCACTTCATTATGCCGTCTAGTGTAATCATGGCCTAGCATTTTTTCACATCTAGTTGCTAGATGATCCACAGTCTTACCAGACTTCCCGCAATGTTGACACACACCATCTGCTCCCCAGAATACATTTCTATCCTGGATATAGCAGAACACAGCTTCATTTCGTGGCCTAATATTTCCTCTCTTTAGCCATCTTGAAGAGTCACTAACACTCACAAGCTCATTTTTCCTTGCATTATATAACTTTGAATGGAGTTTTCGTTTTTCTATTTCGTTATATAGTTTTGCAAGTTGAGCTTCTTCTAAACTTTTCTTAGTGACTTCTTCTACCAACCTGTACTTTACTTTTAAGAAGCCTTTTATTAGTGCAAGATGGGTTTTATTATTATTCTCCACCTTGAGGATTGCTGCTCGTCTAGTTGATATTTCTTTACTTTTTTCCAGACAATCCAAGAGTTGCAGAAGCATATGTTCGCTTCGCAACTCAACACTATGTAGGCCTCTTCCAAGTTCTGTTCTAGGAAGATACAACCGCTCTTTACATCCTGGGCGGAGATGTATCTTATTTTTAACCAACACCGCACGCACTGCATGATCTAACTTAGAGAAGTCAGCCGGTTCAAGTCGAAGTACTCCTATGTGGTAGTTGATTAACGATATCGCATGTTGATTGATTGCAGAAAATAAATTTTTTGCATTTAATCTAGTGTGACAAAGTCTTTCAACTCTTGATATAAGTTTGCTCTGTACTTCTTCAAATGAGCTACGTGTTGGGATTCCTCTGCTATCTTCTATTATTCCTAAATATTTGTAAACACTAACACCTTCTAGAAGAGTAGCAGTATCTTCACAACACGTATCATTTGTGGCTGACTTCTCTTTGTTAATCTCTAAGCCAATCACCTCTAAAAATTCCTTTGCCTCGCCTGTCATAGCACTCAATGTGGAGCTGTCTTTTGCAAGGAGCTTAAGAATATCAATAAACAAGAGATGATTAGTAGAATGAGATTCTGCATCTGTTTGTACTGTCACTTTTGTGTATTTTTCATTAAGCTTTCGGCTTAATGGATCCATACACAACACAAATAACAAAGGTGACAGACTATCTCCTTGTAGAATCCCTCTATCAATCTTCTTGCTCATGATTTTTTCAGGCCCTACTGATATATCAATTTTCCATTTTGATATAATTACCTTAATAAATTTCAGGATCCAATCAGGTAAATTAAGGTTTTCAATGCATTGAGTTAAATAAGCATGATCTATTGAATCATAAGCCTTTTTAACATCAATCCATGTTGCCTTAAGATTATTTCCATACTCTTTATTTAAGGCAATATTCAGTAGAGCCTGCTCTTTCGCTCCCTGCACACCTCTTACCGCCCCTAGTTGGTTCTCTGCAAGCAACCCTCGCCTTTCCACTTCAAGTTGAACGACTTTCGTTACACACTTTGTCGTTAACTTATAGAGGTTGGACATACAAGTGATTGGCCTGTAGTCAGAGCCTCTTCGTGGAATTCCTTTCGGTATCAAATACGTAAGCCCGCAGTAAAACCAATCAGCTTGAGGTGTTCCTTCTAAACATATAACTTTCACAATATCATAAAGATATTTGTGAAGAGTTGTAAGTTTCTTAATGAAAAAATTGTAAATACCATCAATTCCAGCAGCTTTCCAATTAGGGAGCCAATTAATGATATTCACAAATTCATCAAGTGAAGGAAACGTGGTCGGATGATTATCTGATACAAATGGAATCAAATAATCATCGTACGTGACTGTGTCATCATTTTTGTTCCACATTGTAGACCAAAAACTCACAATTTCATCACGGCTAACCACATGCTCGGATTCCACACGCTCGGATAACCCACGATAAAATCGACCTCGGAAAAGCTCAAACATACGATTCTCTTTTCGGAATTGCTTCCTACTTTCATGCATCGTAATTTTTTTCTCGTAAACATTCAAAGACTCATTCTTCTTAACTAAAGCCTCAGAAAGATCAGTTACGCTGCTCAAGTTTAAATAAAACTCTCGCATGACTTTCTTAAGGCTCTTCGTTTCCTAAATGGAGAGCTTTTCCTACTTACGAGCCTTCTCGAGAAGATCTTTGGAAAGTACTAACTTAGAAATTTTACTTTCTATGCTTTTCTTCCCAGCGGATCTAGGCTTCTCTTTACGTGTTGCCTCGTCATAGCATACCTGCGCAGCTTGCATGATATACGCGGCTTCCGTAATTGACTCAGGTACATGTGCTCCTGCATATTCACCGACTACTCGATTTATGAGATCCAGAACTTTACTATCAACCAATTCATTTGGATGTTTTCTAGTTCGGACCACCACTTTTCCAATTTCGTTCTCAGAGATTTCTTTGATTTTACTCAAGAATTTATCTCTCAGGTTTATGTACTCCGTGGTGTCGGTCAAGGTGCATGTATCAGCGAGACAAGTGGCGATTCTACGTCGCTCTCCATTCTCTTCTGATTTTACATCCTTTCCCATCTCACTTTGTGCCAATTTTTTTAACACTTCGAGAGTTTCAGTGCAGCCAAATTTCTCATTATAGTACCTGTGAAGCTCTGTCCAGCCATTTCTTGGCATTCTTTCAAACCTTGTCTGTACTGCAAAAAAAACAATTCGAGGCCATTCCTTCGGGTCGGCTGTTACGGAATCGAATATCGTCCGCAATGCCATTAGCCTGTTACCTTCCGGAATAGCTAGAGTACAGAGGCTTGTCATGTCGTACGATGGCTCGCACGCAGAGACTTCAACCGAAGAGGGAACTGGTGCATTAGGCGAAGGTAAGGTGTCAAGCCCACTATTTTGCATTTTACTGCATGTTTGGCTTGGTGGTGGAGGTGTTATTGTTGTGTAGGAGGAGGAAGGTAGGGGAATCGCCGGTGGGTGTAGCTTACATTTTTGTATCTCACTATCACTCTTTTTCACCTCATCAGCGTCGTTTGCAGCCTTTATTTTGGTATTATTCGATATTTCGCTGCTAACATTTTTCTTTCTACCCATCAGATTTATCGATAAAAGATACTTTTTAATATTAATTTATTTGTTTTTCACGATTTTTATTGCCTTTCATTTCTAAAATCTTTCTTTGCCTGTTATTTGGCTCATATAAGCTTTTTGCTGTTTTAGGTGATTCTCAGGAATCAATTATTGTCTTTGGACAGTTTTAACTATAGGGGTTTGTTAGATATTTGATTGTTAATAGTTAGATATCTTTTAGTTGAGTGTTTTTGAAATCGAACATGTAAGTCTGTGAAGTGTGCCGAAAAAACGACTAAAATTGTCATCAAATATGATTCCAATAAAGAATTTCCGATTTTGCATTATTTTTAATCTTGAATTTTGAGATATGTTTAATTTTAAAGTCATAAATATCAGGATTTGTTCAACAAGTTATTACGATACAATTAAAATCGGTTATAATCAAGTTATAAAAGTTTTGAATTAAAAAAAAATACTATAGTAAACTTGTATATTATCAATTTCAAGAAAATAAATTACTCAAATATAATATCGGGTCTTACTTTTTAAAATTATTTGTGAAAAAAAGTAATCAAAATATTGCCGAGAAATTGTTTTTTTGGCATAAAACCTTCATCCTTCATTTTCATCGTATATTTAATATTAAAGCAGAGAAAATTTATAATTGGTTATTATTCAGAGGTAAGCCCTTTGTTGTTTACAGTAAATTCACATTATAACCCAACCTACGCCTTCAGATTCTTTCTTTCAATTTCTCTTGCCTTTCTATTCGGAAAAGTGCATAATTTGAAATTTACATAAAAAAGGCACATACCCTGAATTATGTTAATTTACATGTATTTCTAGGCAATATTAATTCATTTTCTGATGATATTCGAATAACAGATGTCTCTTCATCTTTTTTTATACATTTTTTGTGTTTTTCTTTTTGACAGTTTAAAGAGTTTCCAAGCTTAATTAGTTATAAAAGATATAGGGTTTTTCGATTACTATAATAACCCTTGCAATCAATATAATAATTATTTTTAAAAAATAAAAATTTAAAAAATTATTCATTCATTATAAAATTAACTCCCATGTCAAATTATTTTTCAAGTAAAAATACTCCGAGAACAAATATGATTTATTAGGTGAAACACCAGAATGTTTAAAGCGCGAAAATGACAATGTTTTGAAGTGTCTCGTGAAAAAATCGGGATCACATGATGAAAATCCCCCACTAACCACTATTCCAACTCTAAGGAAACAAAATGTTTCTATTAATGATCGGGAACGCATAATTGAAAATCCATTAGAAGGCTATTCTATGTCCGCAATTGCCTCGATGTATCGAATAAATTACCAGACGGCTAATAGTATCGTTAGACGATATTTAAAAACTGGCTTGGTATTTGTCGATAAAAGAGGTGGTGATAGGCGCTCAAAGTTAATCTTGGAAATAAAAAAGAGCTTACAAGCTTATGTTGATTTGGAATGTACAAAAACCCTGTATGAGTTGGCATAATGGGTCAAATGTACATTTAATATTGATGTGTCAACTAGTACAATTGATCGCGCACTAAGGGAGTTCCATTACACTCTAAAGCGTGTAACATTAGTGCCTGAGCGTAGAAATACACTTTCGACAATTGAGCTAAGAACCAATTACGCAACTGTTTTTCATGAGTTCGAGGTTGATAACGATGACAAAAACTTTGCCTTTTTAGATGAAGTTGGGTTTGCATAGTCACAAGCCCCAGTAGAGGTCGTAACATGAGAGGTGCATCTGCATACCTATCTGTAACAGCAGCTCGAAGTAGAAATATTTCAGTAGTCGCAGCAATGAACAAATATGGTATGATATACCATAAGATTCATGAGAGGGCCGTAAATGGTGAAGATTTCAGATTATTTATTAAGGAGATTAATGAAAGTTGTCAAAGGCAAGGAAATTTGACCTCAATATTTGTAATGGACAATGCGAGAATTCATCACTATCGTGGATTGAATGATGATCAGGAAATTGCTTCGTATCGAATCAAACATCTTCCACCTTACTCTCCATTTCTTAATCCAAATGAAAATGTATTCTCAGTTTAGAAAAATAAAGTAATTTGAGGTGGTGCTGGTACTGAGCCTCAGTTGAGAAAATTAATTTATGAAAAATTTAATGAGATCACGTGAGAACATTGTAGTTCTTTTTACGGTAAAATGTTAGGATATTTGCAAAAAGCTAAAGTAAGGCAAGTGATTCTTGAATAATAATAAATCTCAAGTACTGTTTATCATTTTAATTTTTAAAAAATAATTATTATATTCTTGCAAGGATTATTATATTGATCGAAAAACACTATAAATTCCGTAGGATATTTAAAAATAAGAGTATAATTCCTCTAAAATACAGTATGTAACAACGCTATATAACAATTTGCGCTTAAATTATTATATATAATAGATATCAATAACAACAAAGAAAAAAAGTTCTTTTATGATCAATATTCGAGTATAAAATTCTATGAAAAATAAAAAATTTATATGAAATATGTTTATCGCCTATTAAAAGCAAAAAAGAAGATATGCATTAAAACCAAACGTTATAAAACAATACCGAATACTGCAATACCGAAGCAGAGAAAATACAAGCAAAATTGCAAGAAAAATAATTGCTTATCTTCCTATCATTATTTTCTTTCCAAGCGACTGGTCTTATCCGGAATTCAGACACCCAATTTTATTATATGTTGCCAACTTGTAATATTCAAAAAAATTGCAAATCAACGTAAAGAAAATCCAAAGAAACCCAGGTAAAAATATGTAAAATTTGTAATAACTAATTTATAATATATTTATAAAATATTACGTTTTATTTGAAAATATCACATCTTTTTTAAAAAAGTGGCAAGTGTTATATTTGTTTTCATCACATAAACGCAGTTCTAGATTTAACATTAATAACTGCTCCCCAACACTCCATAAGTAACCCTGCGATACCTACGTTTCAAAGCCTTTCATCTACCAGCTGTGTAGAACCTAATTAATAGGCGAGGCAGTTGCCCGGAGTTCGTTAATGTCCGTTGCATGGAGTGAGATCGAAGGCCGAAGCCCCCCCTGGGCTCCCCCAAGACTATGCAGCATTCCCACTTACTCCACACTTTCTATACCCAATAAACTTCTAACTAAGATATATTTCAGAGACTTACATGGGGTCCACCTTGACAGTGCAATGTCATACCAACAGGTATAACCTGCTAATTAGCTCTCCCGGCTTTTAATGGTTTTAATTTTTATATCTCCCAGGCGCTAAGTCTTCTAACCCGAGTGAGCAAGGCTAGGTTTCCATGCTTTTAAATGGCAATTACCTACATGTTCAGCTGCGGTCTGCAATCTGGTTACATTAAAAACTACAAATAAATTTGTAGAAAAAATTTCTCCATTTCTTAGACCTCTCCTCCTCATAACAACTCTCATTAAAAAATCGATGGATTTAGTATGTTTTTATTCCTACCAAAAATCCAAACAATGATCCTTACACCATTTTCACACACTCATTGCCAAGCAGAAAGTTTTTTATGTGGTTATCTCATCCATCATTTATATTGATAAAATAATCAAATTTTTATAAAAACTCTTGAGCCATGAGAACTAGTAATACCAATATAATATTTAATCGGAATTTAAACAAAACTCTAACTCTAGATGTTATATTTTGATGATAAAATTTCATATGTGATTTAATCGGACTATCGATGAAGTCCGGAGAAAAAAAGTTACTATTTTTACGCATACACAGCGAATTTCAATCAAATCAAGTAATATATATGATATAACTACTTGCAATTCACATAAAGATTTTTTAACTAAAAAGTAATTTAATTCTCTATTCATATGATACTTGTTAACGGCAAGAGCTATTTATCAAAATCTCTCAAATGCAAATAAAGAAGTTCAGTGACATATGGTGTGCATTTTCTATCCGAACAACTCGATTTGGTAAATTCATGTTGTTTGCAATCGAATTATACATGATTCATTTCTTTTTCCGATACGATTCGTTTCCGCTGTTTGTTTGTGAATGAAATATACGGAATATCTTCTACACCAAGCAAAAATACAAATTTCAAATTCATGGTATAATTTATATGATTTAAAGATTCGCAGTTTAATATACATATGATGCCGAAAACCAATGAAATTTTTTTATACGCAATCATAGTAGAGTCGATTAGTGACTAGTGTTTCTATATAAAACAATTACTTCTATTCTTTTGAAAATATTAGGAAATTGTTAAATATTTAAAATAAAAGAAACATTTATAAGCAACAGAAAGTATTGTCGAGGTGGTCTTATTGGTCAGCAATGAATGTTTGGAATTATTTAGAGATCAACAAAGAAGTTTATATACAAATTTTTCGAAATGGAAAGTTGAATATTTTAAATAATGCTTTTTATGAGTTTGTTTCAATTAGAATACAGTACACTACTTTGAAAACTGTTTATATCCATCAATATTATAGAATAATCTAGATTTCTCTTATGGTTATGTGAATCATTGAACAAATTTTGTATCGGAATCAGGTATTTCTGCAAACATCCTTGAAAATTTATGGATGAGGTATAAGGTTAGAAACAAAAGATAATTAAAACAATAGCCTAAAGTTAAAAAATTACATTTACGAATATATTTTTAGGAAAAATTATTGATATAAGACACAAGTACACTGTTTTTTAAAACATTCAAACTTCTATAAAATAAAGTGGAAACTATTTTAGACAATTTTATTAGAGATAAATATTGTACCGAATTCGTTTTGTAAGGTAAAAATATTTTTTTAAATAAAATATACTGTTCTACCTTGAGCGTTCATCAAAAGTTTAACAAAGGAGATTTGTTTTAAAGAAAATAGTAGGTATGAGTTATTCGCCAATCGCTCTTATAAATCTGTTATTTGTCTGTTATATGGTAATGGAACATTATCCAGTTGAAAAATAAAAATTTGATTGTGATTAAAATATTTAATAGTTCGAAACAAATAAAAGAAAAAGCCGTGTTGATTCTAGTATATATGACCTTTTCTCGATAGTAGTCTTTTCTGAGTAATTTCATATGGAATTCGATTACTTATTATTAAATATCGCTTCCGGTTCTTTTCGAACTCAATAATATTTTAAAGTTTATATCATGTTCTAGGGAAACGAAATTATTTGCAGTGAATATTTTCAATCAATCCAAACGGCATTAATCGACAAATATGATGCTCCTATATCTTCTTTTAAGTAACATTCTCATTTATTGGCGTCTTAGATCATATCATTGTGCCTGGATGTAAGCAATGGCTTAAAATTACAGCTTTGGCAAGTAAATTTAATTTTTTATAAGACAAGATCCATTATTTTTCTAGAAAAATCTATATCTTGTGTGCTTTAAATTTTCAAAACAATTTTTTTGTTTGGTAATGTTTTCAATTTTCCTAATAATTCATTTAATATTATCGATTTGGCAAATTGGGTAGAAGGAGAAAAAACATATCCAAACAAATTGCTGTCATGAGTGGTTATAATTGGTATGAAAACCACTGGTGAAATTTGCGTGGAATAAAACCACACTAGACCTATAGATTGACTTCCTATTATTACAAATTATAAAAGGTTATAATTAGACAGGAATATTTATGAAATATTTCTGAATTCCATATGAAAATTCCTCAGCTATATATTCCTTTACAAGCATTAGATCATCCTTTTTTTATAAGTCACAATGGCTCATGGCTTCCGTTTCTTGATATATTACGGTTTTAAATATTTTTTTATGCATTTTTTTAAATTTTAAAGACACAAACTTTGAATATAGATTTTTGCTATAATATGGCGATAGTGTGCGTAATTCATCCCTTAAAATATAATAAGAAATTCTTATTAGCTGTTCGATTAAAATATTGCACGTTTGGAAGCCTTTTGACTATTGGGTTTTTACACAAACAAAACAATGAAAGCATTTAAAATCAAACGCTGATATTTTTAATTGTATGCAACCCAAACTCTGTTTTTGGATAAAATTTTCCTCAAATTATTTCCATTCTAAGATTCCATAATGAGTTAAATTTTACATTTTTTCAGGTAAACGAGTTAATACGAAGTTATTTTACTTCGTAAAGTTTAAAATTTTTCTATATAACACTGTCAAATCTAGAAACGAAATACTCCGAAACTGCCTTATAAGTTTAAAATACACGTTAAAATAATACCTACATACGGTCGACAATACACATAGAATCAGTGAGGTCATTCATTTTCTTTAGAATAAGGTTTTAAATAAATAAAATAGAGACGATAACTAAGGAATTATCTGCGATGAATTTAAGAGCAATAAAGCAAGTTAAAATCTAATATATTATTACATCTGTGCACAAATCTGAAAAAAGCGTGGGTAAAATTCCTCTCTTTAAATTTATAAAATTGTGTATCAAAAAATTGCATGATAAATGAAGGTTAATATTAATATCAAATATTAACTATAGAAATGCCAAATAAAATAAGAAAGACATATATAGAGTAAGAAAAAATAGAACGCGTAATATAAAAGCACCAAAAGTATTTAGATATTGAGATTTTACAAAAAGCTTTTAATATTTTCTCAAAGTCCTCCCAATTTCAATCTAATTTATTCCAAGGCATAGAAAATTTATATTATTAATAGCAACAAACAACGTGTGAATTTCCTTGCGTGAAAAACATAAAAATACAATCATTCTTCTTTGAAATGTCACAATCCAAGACATCTAAATCTTTATAAGAGCACTTTACAATGTTTATAGTTCTCTTTTCAATATACTTTGATATTTCAAAAATACTTATAATATTAATTTGTGTATTATAATTAATATTTGCAGAATCATTCTCTACAAGATCTTTCAGTTCATTTATTTTAAGAGCTAATAATTCTAAGCATACTTTTGCATCTTCAATAGAGCAATGACTGTTTGATTGAATTTCTTTATTTAGATATTTTTTAGAAAGATTCTTTAAAGATGTTTTGTAATTATCTTTGGTTTTATATAAATGAGAAGTATCTATTAATCTATCATGATAAATCTTCAAAACATTTAAATCATTAAATAACGAATGTCCTAAAATTATTGTATTTTTTCCAATAATTTTTTTCAAATCATTTTTCATTTCATAAAAAAGAAACTGCATGTTCAAAACTATCCTTATCTAAACCACTATACTCTGTTAAATAATCCATTATTTCAGCTTCTGGTTTAATTATTTTATCATATAATACATTGCATTGATTATCTAATATACTGACTCTACCAACTTCTTTCCCATATGTGGTTTTTATCATTTCACAGTCTATTGAAACAATAAAATTATTAATATAATCTGTAAATATTGTAAATTCCTTATTTAGTAATAAATATTCTTCTAATTTAAGATTCTCGGATTCATCTGTAAGAATTAAAATTTTATTATCAATTTTGTATTCATTTTTGATTTCATTTTGTTTTAGAAGATTTTTATTCTTGGAAAGGTTTTCTACTGTAGAAATATCTTCTACTGATTCACTATTTTTTACAAATGTAGAGTCTTCAACATAAATTTTGCTAATATTTTTAATACAAAATTTTTCTACTTCTGTTTCTGTTATTAAGGAAATGTCAGGTTTTGCATTTCGTTCTATTTTTCTAAAAAGTGTGCGTATAAGTGTATTTATATCGAATTTTTCTTGCATATAAGCAGTATTACGTAATTTAAATTTTTTTTTGATAATTTTTATTTCAATTTTTTCGTCAATAAAAAATATATTTGCTGATTTCAATTTCTGTTTATTTAATGAAGTAACAAACGATGGCTTTTTACCTTCTGCATACATCCAAAGAAACATTTTTTGTAATTGTTCAACAGTTAAGGAAGTAATATTTCCTATTTTAATTCATACTTCATCCATTTATGGGTATCAAAATATTAAAAAATATTTAGTTAAGAAATTAGAAATGAATAAGAATTGAATGTGCTACAGTTGTTTGAAATCTACTTGTAAAATACTTTTGCATAATGTTTTAAATCATACCTACCAATATTGTTACATATTAAACTTTGCATATTTTTTTTAGATATTTCAAATCATTAATTCTATCATACGTATTTTTACTTTGGAACGTTATGTTAACCTTGTTTTGTTATTTGATTATTTAGTGGTCTTGTCTCTTTATCTAAATTTTAAGCTCGTAAAAAAAACTTAATTTTACATTCAACAAAAAAATATAAATAAAATAGATTTTTTTCTTAAACTAAATTCGCTGGGCTATAATTTCATTATCTTTTTATTTGGTTTTAAATTTCACCTAGACTATTGCATTGTATTTATTTTTGTATTTCATATTTGCATTTTTGGTCGCTTTGTAGCAATTTCTAATAAAAAACGGTTTTTAAATCCCTAAAATTTCCTCTTCTAATCTACCTGTATAAAATTTTCCCTATCCTTTAGCTCGGAATTTCTCTTTATTTGTTCATTTTAAGATCGGTTTTTATATTCTATTCTGTCATATTTCCGTAAACATTTATTCATGTGAAACGTCTCGCTGGTCAGAGAAAACATGATTTTTTAATAATATGTTGGATTTGCTAACTCTTTTGATGTATAAATTCTAGTAATTTTTATAGAAAATTTGTAACTGTAAACAGGCATAAAATTTTATTAACTTATTAAGCAAATAATTGTTTCAGGGAAATATTTTTGAAGATATTAATAATTGGCACGTTTAACAACAAAAGGCTTAAATTCTATCCTACAATTTTTTATGTGCTAATAGCTTAAAAGAATTTCTAAGAAATATATTTCATCAATCTTACTTTAAAAATTAAAAGAAATAAAAGTGAAAAAATATGCAATTAATGTCAATCCAAGGAAGTACTTTAATATATAAAGATGGTTAAAATAGTTAATGCAAATATTTATTGTATCAATAAAATTTTTCTAGGTGTTTTATGTTCTAATTCTGCATACTAATATTGTTTGTTTAAGATTTATAAAATCCTAAGTATAATATTCTTGAATAGACCACTATTATAGTTTCTTATATTTTCTGCCCCGATTAAATATTTCAGGCTACTTAACCTTCATCATCGTGATATTTCTCGATTATATATTTAGATTTGTTTCCTTAATAATATTTTATTTAGTCATTTCAATTTTGCATGTTTTTTATAAAAAAAATTTGCCCCTTTGCATGAAAATCTATATTTCCGTGTAAATTAAAATAAAACACAGAAGTGATTGCAATACAAGAAAAGTTTATTATAACTTTTCATTTAACGAAATAGAAAAACGTAAAACTTCATTCAAAGTTATATAATGCTAGAAAATAATATTTGGTTAGTTATAAAATATAAATTAGAGTTTATAAAGATGAAAAATAAATTAAAGTACCTCAACTCGTTTATATTTCTAAACAAAAGATAAAAATGTCAAATTAAACAAAAAACATTCTAATTAAGTATTACAAGAATTTATAAACTACAGTAATGTACTGTGAAAAAATGCTTAGTCATGACTATACCAGACACTAAAATAAAAATTTTGTAAAAATATAAGCTTAAATGTGAAACAAATTTTAGATAAAAACTAAGATCAGAGTATAAATAAAAGCCAAAATTTTTACAAACATGATATATTTATATAGAAATGGATTAGAAATATGTAAACACTTTTAAACAAAATCGTTATATTCTATAAGAGATTTGTTTCGAATTTCCAAAGCCAAATTAATTTAAAAGGTATGATTTCTTAAAATAGACTAACTATTATTCTAATCTATGTTAAAACAAACACATAATCGTAAAAAAAAATCAAACTTGCCACATATAACAGTTTGTAACACAATATCTATTGCATGAAGTATTAGGAAAATGTCAAGATAAAGACATTTATTTATATAAAAGTACTTACATTCCCAGTCTTCTTGTATTATTCGGTGTGGATAGATAGGAAAATATAAAATTTAAAAGTAGTTTTATAAGTGAATTAAAGTGTTTTTTTTTTAGTGTCTCAAATAAAATAAATCTCATTTTATTTGTTATATATTACATCATTGATCAAGACAGTACCACACATCCTTTAAGTCTTCAAACACCAATTAGTTTACAAAATCTTCAACCAAAAGATATAAAGTCAATATAAATCTAATGTTAATCTACTATCAGGATAATATATAGCATACCAAAAGCTCATAAACAATAATTAAAATTCATATAAAAAACATTATTCTAAATTTATCATTAATTAGTTTAAAATTAACAGAATAATTCATATAAAAAACATAATTTTACATTTCCCTCATTAATTAGTCTAAAAATAGTATTTTTTTTCAATTTTAATCACTTTTTTACGCAAATAATTTAAAAAACATCAAAAAAATCAAATAATTTTATTTTCGTCACCAAATCTGTGTTTTAAACAATACATTGTTAATCATGGAATTTTATATAAAAATTAAGAATAAATACAATTTAAAACTCATAATTACTTTACTAATCTAAGATCAGTTAAACAAATACTTACTTAATTAAACACTTAAATACTCTTTAAAACTCATAATTACTTTACTAATCTAAGATCAGTTAAACAAATACTTACTTAATTAAACACTTAAATACTCTTTAAAACTCATAATTACTTTACTAATCTAAGATCAGTTAAACAAATACTTACTTAATTAAACACTTAAATACTCTTTAAAACTCATAATTACTTTACTAATCTAAGATCAGTTAAACAAATACTTACTTAATTAAACACTTAAATACTCTTTAAAACTCATAATTACTTTACTAATCTAAGATCAGTTAAACAAATACTTACTTAATTAAACACTTAAATACTCTTTAAAACTCATAATTACTTTACTAATCTAAGATCAGTTAAACAAATACTTACTTAATTAAACACTTAAATACTCTTTAAAACTCATAATTACTTTACTAATCTAAGATCAGTTAAACAAATACTTACTTAATTAAACACTTAAATACTCTTTAAAACTCATAATTACTTTACTAATCTAAGATCAGTTAAACAAATACTTACTTAATTAAACACTTAAATACTCTTTAAAACTCATAATTACTTTACTAATGTAAGATCAGTTAAACAAATACTTACTTAATTAAACACTTAAATACTCTTTAAAACTCATAATTACTTTACTAATCTAAGATCAGTTAAACAAATACTTACTTAATTAAACACTTAAATACTCTTTAAAACTCATAATTACTTTGCTAATCTAAGATCAGTTAAACAAATACTTACTTAATTAAACACTTAAATACTCTTTAAAACTCATAATTACTTTGCTAATCTAAGATCAGTTAAACAACTACTTACTTAATTAAACACTTAAATACTCTTTAAAACTCATAATTACTTTACTAATGTAAGATCAGTTAAACAAATACTTACTTAATTAAACACTTAAATACTCTTTAAAACTCATAATTACTTTACTAATCTAAGATCAGTTAAACAAATACTTACTTAATTAAACACTTAAATACTCTTTAAAACTCATAATTACTTTGCTAATCTAAGATCAGTTAAACAAATACTTACTTAATTAAACACTTAAATACTCTTTAAAACTCATAATTACTTTACTAATCTAAGATCAGTTAAACAAATACTTACTTAATTAAACACTTAAATACTCTTTAAAACTCATAATTACTTTACTAATCTAAGATCAGTTAAACAAATACTTACTTAATTAAACACTTAAATACTCTTTAAAACTCATAATTACTTTACTAATCTAAGATCAGTTAAACAAATACTTACTTAATTAAACACTTAAATACTCTTTAAAACTCATAATTACTTTACTAATCTAAGATCAGTTAAACAAATACTTACTTAATTAAACACTTAAATACTCTTTAAAACTCATAATTACTTTACTAATCTAAGATCAGTTAAACAAATACTTACTTAATTAAACACTTAAATACTCTTTAAAACTCATAATTACTTTACTAATCTAAGATCAGTTAAACAAATACTTACTTAATTAAACACTTAAAAATTACAAAAAAGTACAAAAATCATAAGAAAATATTTTAAATAAATACTTTGTTTATTTAAAATTATAAAACAGTACAAAATACAAACTTTAAATAAATTCTAAAAACAATTTTCTTCCAAAAATAAATATAACACTCATATACTCTATTATCATAGACTTACAACTCTATTACAATAGACCAATAATTCTATTATAATTCTATATTAACACTCTAAATCTATATAATAAATAAAACACTCTATCTTCATAATAAAAAACTCTATTATAACCCTATTATAACACACTCTATCTTCTTAATAAATAAATATATTGTAATAAATAACACACTCTAAATCTATTGTAATAAATAACACTCTAAATCTATTGTAATATATAACACTCTAAATCTATTGTAATAAATAACACTCTAAATCTATTGTAATAAATAACACACTCTAAATCTATTGTAATAAATAACACTCTAAATACATAAACTCTAAATCTATATACTACCCCCTTCACATATTCTCTCATAATATATAACATTCTATCTATATAACAACCAAACACTCTAAATACATAAACTCTAAATCTATATACTACCCCCTTCACATATTCTCTCATAATATATAACACTCTCTATCTCTTCACTAGATATCTCTAAATCATACCCAAGAGTATTTAAAACATGCTTCTCCAACATATTAATATCCTCCACCTCAAATCCCCATACACTACACTCATTACAATTACCACCACAACTATCCTCCCAATACTTATTTCCAATCAAACAACACACTAAATACAATTTAACAAAAAAATAAAAATCATTTCTTTTTTTAACTCTTATTAAATACCTTTTAAGATATATAAAACCAATTAGTAATGTAAAAGGTAAATAACACTTAAAATAATTCATTAAGCATATAACACCCCTATTTATATCATTTTTTATAATTTTATAATATAACCCAATAACACAATCAATTAATTTATATTTTAAAAAATCATTTTTCACAAAGAATTGATTGATTGTATTTGTAGTATTTATTTTGTTATTTGTATAAGTATTTGTATTGGTAGTATAGGTATTTATTTTGTTATTTGTATTAGTATTAGTATTAGTATTTGTAGTATTTATTTTGTTGTTTGTATTAGTATTAGTATATGTGTTGGTAGTATATGTGTTGGTAGTATATGTATTAGTATTATTATAAGTTGTATTAACATTAGTATTAGTATTTGTATTAGTATTATTATAAGTGTTGTTTTTCTTCAATAAGTTTTTACAATTATTATTTCTATCATATAAGTTATTTCTATCATATAAGTTATTATTTTTATATCCAGAGTTACACAATTCATTATCATTATAATAATTATTAATACTCTTCTTATTAATAGGGTTATTAATAAGGGTATTATTATTAATAGTATTATCATTATAATAATTATTAATACTCTTCTTATAAATAGGGTTATTATTAATACTCTTCTTATTAATAGTATTAATATTTATACTCTTCTTATTAATACTATCCCTATTAATACTATCCCTATTAATACTATCCCTATTAATACTATCCCTACTACTACTATTTGCATAAAAATAAAATCTATTTAATTCAAAATTATTTTTATGCATAAAATAATTATAATCTTGTTCAGAACAGAAAGAAGAACCACAAGAATCCTTATAACTATCAGAAGAAGAATTTAAATACCTAGGAATGATATCCTTATTACTAGAATACTTGTTATTAGAATACTTGTTATTAGTATTAGTATCCTTATTACTAGTATCCGTAGTACTAAGATAATTATACTTAATACTATTACTACTAATATAAGAACTACTTATATAATAACTACTATTATACTTAAGACCCTCATCCTTACTAGTTATATAACTACTATTATACTTAAGACCTTCATCCTTATAGGAACTACTACTATTATACTTAAGACCTTCATCCTTATAGGAACTACTACTATTATACTTAAGACCTTCATCCTTGTAAGAACTACTATACTTAAGACCTTCATCCTTATAAGAACTACTACTATTATACTTAAGACCCTCATCCTTATAGGAACTACTACTATTATACTTAAGACCCTCATCCTTATAGGAACTACTACTATTATACTTAAGACCCTCATCCTTATAGGAACTACTACTATTATACTTAAGACCTTCATCCTTGTAAGAACTACTATACTTAAGACCTTCATCCTTATAAGAACTACTACTATTATACTTAAGACCCTCATCCTTATAGGAACTACTACTATTATACTTAAGACCCTCATCCTTATAGGAACTACTACTATTATACTTAAGACCTTCATCCTTATAGGAACTACTATACTTAAGACCCTCATCCTTATAATAACTACTACTATTATACTTAAGACCTTCATCCTTATAGGAACTACTACTATTATACTTAAGACCTTCATCCTTGTAAGAACTACTATACTTAAGACCTTCATCCTTATAAGAACTACTACTATTATACTTAAGACCCTCATCCTTATAGGAACTACTACTATTATACTTAAGACCCTCATCCTTATAGGAACTACTACTATTATACTTAAGACCCTCATCCTTATAGGAACTACTACTATTATACTTAAGACCCTCATCCTTATAGGAACTACTACTATTATACTTAAGACCTTCATCCTTATAAGAACTATTATACTTAAGACCCTCATCCTTATAGGAACTACTACTATTATACTTAAGACCTTCATCCTTACTAGTTATATAACTACTACTATACTTAAGACCTTCATCCTTATAAGAACTATTATACTTAAGACCCTCATCCTCATAACTACTACTATAATAACCCTTGTTATAATATAATTCTTCTCCTTTCATTTCAAACTCATTAACATACATCTTACACTTCAAAGAATCTTTACTGTTATTAATACTCTTATCTCTATAGTTATCTATAGTATTACATATACTCTTATCTATAGTATAAGTAATACTCTTATCTTTATTCTTATCTATAGTATTAGTAATACTCTTATCTCTATAGTTATCTATAGTATTACATATACTCTTATCTATAGTATTAGTTATAGTATAAGTAATACTCTTATCTATAGGGTTATCTGAAGTATAAGTACTCCTCTTATCTATAGGGTTATCTTTATTATTATCTATAGTATTAGTTATACTCTTATCTTTATTCCTACACATAGTATTATCTTTATTCTTATCTTTATTCTTACTCATAGTATTACTTACTCTATCACCCATAGTATTACTTACTCTATCACCCATACTCTTATCTTTACTCATACTCTTAGTATTATCTTTACTCAGACTCTTACTTACTCTATCACCCATACTCTTATCTTTACTCATACTCTTACTTACTCTATCACATACACTCCTACTTACTCCTCTCTTATTATTATACAAATCTATTTCTTTATATTTTGTATTATTATACATCTTAAGATTATCTTTAATACTTTTTGTTTCAATTACTGGTAATTTATATCTCTTAGAACAGACAGATGTATTACAAGTAATAATGTTATTATAAGTGTTATTGTTATTATTGTTGTTAGTATAAGTAGGAGTATAAGTATTACTTGTATTTGTACTTGTATCTTTACTAGTATCTTTACTTGTATTTTTACTAGTGTCTTTACTAGTATCTTTACTAGTGTCTTTACTAGTATTTTTACTAGTGTCTTTACTAGTATCTTTACTAGTGTCTTTACTAATACTTATATTACTACTACTATAACTCTCACCACACCCACTCTCACCACACATACTCTCCCCACACATACTACTACCACCACACATACCACTCCCACTCTCACCACTCCTTGTATATCTGATGTACTTATTACAACTTGTTGTTTTATTGTAAAATACTTGTCTGTTAATTTGTTTGTCCATTTTGATTTCCATGTTAGGATTAAAAAAAATGTTTATTTTTTTTAAATTTATAATAAAACAAATGATAAATTCGGTGGTATTACATCAGACTGTGTATTCTATAAATGGAATAAATAATCATATGTCAAAGTTTTTATGATTTACCATTTATGTAAATATTTGATATTTGGTTGATTATTTTTTTGTATTTGGTATTGGTATTTGGTATTGGTATTGATTAGTATTGGTTGATTATTTTTTTGTATTTGGTATTGGTATTGATTAGTATTGGTTGGTTGGTTTATATATTTAGTTTATGTCTTAGTTTATTATTAGTTTACTGGTTGGTTTATTTGATATATGTTTGATATTAGTTTATAAGATTCACTAATTGGTTTGTTATTATTTTATAAGATTCACTAATTGGTTTGTTATTGGTTTATAAGATTTATTTAACAATCAGATAGATCCCTTTACTATCAATCAACTCTATTACTATGAAATCTATTACTATGAAATCTATTACTATCAAATAATAAATAAATAGAATACTTATTAGAATGATAAATATTATTAATCACTATTTTAATTTAGAAATAATTGATTTGAAACATAAATTAAAATAAAGTTTTGTAATGGAAATAGAAATATGATATATAATAGATGGGAGTCGAGAAATAATATATAGTAATAGAGAATATATAGAGAATATATAGTAATATATAGTAATATATAGTAATAGAGAATATATAGTAAAATAGAGAATTTTTCCAATATATAAATATAAAAATGGATTAATTAAATAAAAAAATTGATAATTTAGAATAACGAATTATAGATTAAATAATTGAGAGAACTACAAAAAAGGAAATAAAAGAATTATTTTATTATTAAGAAGTGACATAAATAAGTAGTAAAAGAGGGAGTACTTATAATACTTACTACTTATTACTTATTACTTTTTACTAATTACTTACTAATACTTATGATACTTGTTTCTTATGATACTTGGTTCTTATGATACTTATTACTTACTAATTATAATAAAATAATTTGATGAAAAAAAAAGTTAAAAAATAAAAATTGATTTAACTAATTAATCTAAAAAGTATTAATTATGAAAAAAAAATAAATAAAAAAAAGAATTAAGAAAAGATTTTTAACGAATAAATTAAAAAAAAAGAATTAAAAAAAAATAAATAAATAAAAAAAAAGAATTAAGAAAAGAATTATGAAAAGGGGAATTAATTAAGAAATGAAAAAGATTTTTAACGAATAAATTAAAAAAAAAAGAATTAAAAAAAAGATAATAAATTAAAGAAATGAATTAAGAAAAGAGGAATTAAGAAAAGAATTATGAAAAGGGGAATTAATTAAGAAATGAAAAAGATTTTTAACGAATAAATTAAAAAAAAAAATGAAAAAAAGATAATAAATAAAAAAAAAAGAATTTAAGAAAGAGGAATTAAGAAAAGAATTATGAAAAGGGGATATTAATTAAGAAATGAAAAAGATTTTTAACGAATAAATTAAAAAAAAAAATGAAAAAAAGATAATAAATTAAAGAAATGAAAAAGATTTTTAACGAATAAATTAAAAAAAAAAATGAAAAAAAGATAATAAATTAAAGAAATGAAAAAGATTTTTAACGAATAAATTAAAAAAAAAATGAAAAAAAGATAATAAATTAAAGAAATGAAAAAGATTTTTAACGAATAAATTAAAAAAAAAGAATTAAAAAAAAAATAAATGAAAAAAAGAATTAAGAAAAGATTTTTAACGAATAAATTAAAAAAAAAGATGAAAAAAAGATAATAAATTAAAGAAATGAAAAAGATTTTTAACGAATAAATTAAAAAAAAAATGAAAAAAAGATAATAAATTAAAGAATTAAGAAAAGGGGAATAAATTAACGAATGAAAAAGATAATAAATTAAAGAATTGAAAAAAGAATTTTAACGAATAAATTAAAGAATTGAAAAAGGAATTAAAAGAAAAATTGGTAAATAAATTAATTTAAAGAAATAATTTGTAAAAACGGAGAAATTGGTATAAATTGATATTTAGATGTAAAAATTAATTGGTAAAAAATTGATAATTGGATATAAAATTAATTGGTAAAGAATTGATAATTGGATATAAAATTAATTGGTAAAAAAATTGATAATTGGATATAAAATTAATTGGTAAAGAAATGATAGTTGGATTTAAAATTAATTGGTAAAATAAATTGATAATTGGATGTAAAATTGATTGGTAAAAAAAATTAATAATTGGATGTAAAATTGATTGGTAAAAAAAATTGATAATTGGATGTAAAATTGATTGGTAAAAAAAATTAATAATTGGATGCAAAATTGATTGGTAAAAAAATTGATAGAATAAGAAAACTATTAATATATTGTAAAAGAGTAAATTGATAGTTGGAAACATATTTATTCAAATAATAAGAAATTTAAAGAAAATAAAAAATTAATGTGAATAATTAGAAATGTAAATTAATAGTTGGAAACAAATTTATTTAAATGTAAGAAATATAAAAATGATTTAATGACAAAAAACTATTTATTCTTTTTTACGAAAAACAATTATTTAATATTTATTAGAATTTAAATGTAGGAAATATTAAATTATTTTTTTTCGTAAAAAAATTATATTTGTTTGCAAACAAAGGAAATATAAATTTATGATTTAATCAAGAAATAAATGATAATTAATATTTTATTATTAAATTGGTTTCTAAAAATGACATTTTGAATGATTTTTGAAGTATGAATGATTTAAAGAAATCAAAGTTATTAAAATATTAAATGATATAAGAATAAATAGAAAAATTAAGAAATGGAAATCTGTAGAGAAAGATGATTTAAAGAGGTCAAATTTATTGTAATATTTGAGAAGAAATAGAAAAATTAAGAAAAAATAGAAAAATGTAAGAATGATTTAAAGAAATCAAATTTATTATAATATTTGAGAAGAAATAGAAGTATTTATGAATGTTTGAAGAAACAGTAATATTTAAGAACGAATTCTTATGTCTTTAAAATAAAAATGAAACAGATCGTAGAAATTTTGTAAAGTCAAGAGGCTTTTTATTCTCATTCTTTGTTTGAAAAACTAACAAAAGATATAATATGTTTATTTCTAAGCTTTTTATCGACGAAGAGGACTTGAATCAGGACTAAATGCCGAAGAGAGCTGGAAGAGAGCGTCAATGGATGTTATTATGATATCAGAGATGCATGAGGAACCAACACCCCCTTTAAAAGAAGCGAAGAGAGAGTAAGATGGTGCAAAAAATTTAAAACCAAAAAATAATTACCCCATATTCCACAAGGAGGAACCACTTTAGATAAACCGACTAATAACATAAATGAAGAATCGGATTTGGAAGAAGTGACAGCAGTGGTTAAAGAGGTAGAAGAAAACATAAAAAAATGGTAAAAATATTTTAACCCAGAATTTTATTAAATAAATAGTTTTATTTCTAAGTAAAACATTTGATAAATTAAAAAAAAAATTGATTCTTTCGCCTGTTTACTTAATGAAATGACCTTGAAGTTAATTTATAGGAATTAAAACTCTTATAATTATTTTAAGAATAATAGATTCGATATATTTATTTTAGATAAGAAATCAAATAAAATTTCTATAATTAAGAAGATTTATCGAATTTTTAAATTTAATTGTGCAAATAGAAAACTTAAATAATCTTTTAATAATATACCATTAAGGATAAAACCAATGATTTATATTTAATAGATTAAACTGAGAAACTTAGGAAGTATGACCTGCTTGTAAATATGTAATTTCTTTTTTAAAGACGTAATATTTAAATAATTATTTATATGAAAACTAAGAAAAATATCTATCAATATGTGAAAGATTACAAATCGTAGTTATTTACCTAACAGTAAGAATAGAGGCATATATTCAATCTATAGTATATAAAAATATATTTTGCTTGGGTGACAACAATGATAATTTTGTTTTTCTTTTTAATAAAGTAATAGAATAATTCATTTTATGTATTTCTTAATAAAAAAAAGTAAATTTAAAAAAATATTGTTTGATATAAATTCGATCTTAAAAAGTAAAATAAATTTTGTCATTTAATTTTTTGAATAAAAATATTAATTAAATATGATGATTATAAACATTAATAAGAAATTGCCATACAGGGAATCTATTATTATTAAGAACTTGTAATACAGTGAATTTAATATTATTTTTAAGAACTATCAATACAGGGAATGTAATTTTATTTATAAGAACTATCAATACAGTGATTATAAACATTTATTAGAACTATCAATACAGTGAATGTAATTTTATTTATAAGAACTATCAATACAGGGAATGTAATTTTATTTATAAGAACTATCAATACAGTGATTATAAACATTTATAAGAACTATCAATACAGGGATTATAAACATTTATAAGAATTATCAATACAGTGAATGTAAACATTTATTAGAACTATCAATACAGTGAATGTAATTTTATTTATAAGAACTTGCAATACAGTGATTTGTAACTTTATTAATAAAATACTTATTATTTTTGCAATTAGTTTGGTAATATACTTTATAATTCTATCAAAATGTTTTATTTTAGAGTTAAATATAAAATTTAGAAATTATAAGGTAAATCGAATAACAGTCTATTTTATTGTAAATGTATAAAATTACTTGAAAAACCTCTGAATAAATGAAAAAAATGAGATTATTTCTAAAAATGTAATTGTTGCTTAGAAATATAAAATAATAAAATATAAATTTGTTGTTTTTTTAATTAAAAATAAATTTATTCTAAGATATAATAGAAAATTGAAAATATATTTAGTTTCTAATTAAAAATAAATGAAATCTTGAATAAAATATAAAATTAAATTTTATTTAGTTTTTGATTAAAAATAAATTAATAGTTGAATCAAATATAAAATTAAATTATATTTAGTTTCTGATTAAAAATGTGTATTTAGACTGTTGTAGTAAATTTCCTAAATTAAAACTTTAATTAAATTAATTTGTTATTTTAATTACTACTAATTATATATTCATTAAAAATAAGGATATTTTTGGTTTTTCTTAAGTATCACGATAATATTTTTCTAAATTATTAGTTGTTATTAAATATTTCTTATTACAAAGTCTATTTATTGTATTATAATGATATTTTGTCTTCTAAATTAAAATATATAATGCAAGCAGATTTTTGATTTAATTACATTTGTTATAGTATATTCTTGATACAGCACGACAATATTCTTTATACTACAACAGAATATGTTTTTTTTAAAAAATCCTTAGATGAAAAGTGTTTTATATACTTGAGACATAAGGTATAGAAGATATAGAAGAAATTAAAATAAAGGTGGCGTTTAGGAGTCTTAACACAAAGCTATCGATTTATTGTATTATAGCATCAAAATATTTTTTTTTTTGCATTTTCCATTTTAAGCAATTCAATAAATATATTTTTCTAGTTTTTTGCCACTGAAAAAGTAAATGATTAAAATATATTTTATGACCTTCGAGAATAAATTGTTTTGTGGTTTTTTTGGTTTTGTTTTATTCTATTTAAAACCGTTTTATAAACTATATTTTGTGTGACAATAACTGTACGTAAAAAGGTAATTATTTTATAATACAATATCGTCATTTTAGTTTAAATAGAACGAAAAACGCTAAAAATTAACTGTAATTATTAAAATTAATTAAACATTCTCGTGAAAAGTAAGATAATCACATTAAACACTATCTGTTTGACAATGAGTAGGTGAAGTTAGTGCGGAAATCATTGTTAAGATTTTTGGTGCGATAATAACAGCTAATTTTTCAGGTGTTATATCGGAATGAATACAAGCAAGAGAAGGTCTACAAGCTTAAAACAATTTTTAGTAAAGTCATAATTTACGGCCTAAAAGGTAATAGGAGATCATTAGTTCGCTTTTTTCTAAGGAATGTAAGTAGAGGACATTGTGTGTAGAAAAACATAGAAGGAAGGTATTTTAGAAGGATGTTGCCTATCATATCCTTGGATCACCTTTCACCTTTAAATTGATCTAAAACTTGTCAAATAATTTGGTCATGCATGGTCTTTCCGAAGGAATAAAAACGAATGCGATGAGTATAAAATCCCGAAAACGGGAAAATACCAATGAATTTACAAGCTTAAAAGTTAATAAACAGTTCGCAAAAAGAATGGTGCATAGCAAGGTTGGCTTAGCTCCACATTATATTTTTTACGCTCCGTGGAATCAAAACATTACATTTTTTCGTTAATATTTAATTTGCAAGGAGTAATGGGAAGTGCGATCTAGAGAAAGAGGCTGTGGATATCATACTAAAAGAAAAGAGTCCATCTAATAGTAATTCATCATAGACTTTATGTGATAAAATCCGTGAACTTTACACATTACATTAGCAATATTTTACACATTAGATTGTAGGTTTTTATGTAACTAGTTTGTAAACCACGAATAATTAAAGCTAATCGGCATATGCAATGACATGGAAGCCTAGACTTGCTCACTCGAGTTGAAAGCCTAGTGCTTGAGACAAACAAAAAATTTACACTAATAGAGTCAGGAATTCTAAGTAGCAAGCTATAATGTTCTAGTAAATTTTAACTTCTAGTTAGACCCGATTGAAGCCGTCAAGATATAACGTATCTGTAAGCGTATCTGTTCTGAAAGTATTGATAATTGAAAACCCAGTTAGCTCTTGGGGTGCAAAATCTAGCTTTCAATCTGCCCACGTCTGAGCAATTGTCTCGTTCATCAAATAGGTTCTAAACACTTTTAAGATTAAGTATTTTAGGAATTTTGATGAATTGTTAAAGGAATAGTTAGTTATCTGCTTTAATCTAAAACTCATTTATAACATGAAAAAATATTTCTGTTTTTCTAGTAAATTAGCCACTAATTTTTTAAGTAATAATCTTTGCTTTGATTCTTTTATACCAGAAAAACGTAATGTGGTTTTGCGACGAATTTAAAGAAATAAAATTTTTTTTAAAAACCGATATGTAAAACAATATATATTTATATTTGGTAGCCCAATGGTTCCATGGTGTAGTGGTTATCACTCAGGACTTTGACTCCTGCGACCCGAGTTCGAATCTCGGTGGAACCTTTTTAAATTCAAAGTCAATTTTGTTTAGAATGCATAATTTTAAAAATATTTTATAAAAATTGATAAAGAAATGAAAAGTCGAATTTCCGATGTAAAATAATTTTAATTCATCTTCTGAGAAAAATATTTCGTTTTTTCATGTAAAATTCATAGTTATTACAGTAAATGTATTTTACAATTACAACAACGATCGAGAAAATATGTAATTAGGCATATTTTTTTGATCCTATATAATTCCATATCATGTTTATATTAAAACCAATGCCTTATCAAGTAGCCCACCATGCCGTACAAAATTTTCATTGATGAAATTCTAGTTTTTCTAAATTTGGAAGAATATCATTATAAAATTCAGTAATGTTTCGACCACGGCTTCGACGACTCGACGCACCTGTAAATGTTTAATTGTTTAAAACACTTCAAGACACCAATTAAAGTGGTCAAATTAGGATATGACGTTATTGGTTGTTCATAAATCTTACACAACCAATAATTATGAGTAGAACTGAGCATGAAACAATTTAAAGTTTATATTGATTCAAAAAAAATTCGAATTAAGTTTCGAAAATTTTCTTCTAAATCTTATTATTCACCAATAATAACATGATAACTTTGTTTTTTAATTTTTCTAACGTTTTTATTTCAAAAGCAATTTAAATCACTTTGTTAAGATTTATTTTCTAAGGATTTACGGTTGCATAAAAAATTGTATGATAAGATTGATGCCTTTTTACCATTATTCTGTGAGATTTATTTATATTCTTAATAATAATTGCATAAACCAATTATTGCTTAAATACCTTCGTGGAATTTTATACCTGATTAAATTAAACGAATTTTAATAAAATTTAATATGAAGTTATACAAAAAAGTAGATTATCTAAAACAGCATTTTGTTTAAAAACGTTTTTTGTGACACAAATAAAACATCTCACAAGAATAAATTTCTTCAAGGAAAGAGACAGAATTGAATAAAAATATGTGAAAAGTGAAATGACTATACATAAAATGCTGAACTGAAGTGCTGAAAAATAGAATGTAAATAAATTAAAAGAAGAAATACATGCTAAATTTAAAAAGATCCTAAAATTATATTGAGAAATGCCTAAAGACGACTAAAAATGTGATATGAAAGACAAGAAATCATATGATAGACGAACGTGGCGAGGGTATAAAATCCTATTTGATAATATTAAGAAAATATGGCTCTGTTTATAAAGGTTAAGTAATCCACTATTTTTTTTTCTTTTGAATGTAAAATAAATTCGTTTCTACGAGCTTAGCAGCTAACTTAATATATTTTTTTAATCAAATTTATCAATAATTTATTATTATTAGTTATATATTAAAAAAATATTTTTCTTTGATCAAATTCAAAGCAATATGTTTTTATAAGAATGTCGTTTCTTGTACAATCCACCCAAATATTTAATAAAAGTAAATATATTTACCTTGCATCTTGAGATACAATTTTAAATCTTTCTATCTTTAAAAACTCGCAAGTTATTCTCTTTTAGTATAAATCCTTATATTTAAATATAATGATGTATGCTTTATTGTTTTTTATAAAATGAAATATTTCTACTAAAAAAAATAATATCTGATTATATTACATATTAAAACAGTTTTTTTAACAAATCACATTGTTTAAGAAATTTATTAATTTATTTAAAAACTTAGAAAGAATTTAAAAAATCGTTTTTTTAAAATTTAGATTTATAATTATTTTTAAAGAGTTATTAAAACCACGTTAGATAAGTATGGTTTATGATTTATAAGAAAATAAATTTTTGTATTTTGGTTGATTTTTTAGAATCTCTTATAAAATTAAATACACAAATAACTTTTGTTAAGCAAATAGAAATCAAAATTAAATATATCATTTATGAAGTAAGATTAAAAATAAATTTATTAAAAATTAGTACAATACTTTATTAATTTCTACCTAATCCGACTTCCTCATTCACCGCTAAATATCTTAAATTTGTAAAAATTTTTCTTAAAGCAGGTGGTATAGATTCAATATACTTATCAAAGAAAGAATAAATATTTGCAAAAATATTAAACTTAAAATTCACTCTTATTTTTGTAAAAATTTGAATTCGACTAGTATTTTTTAGTGATGATATTAAATTAATCATTTTTTTCCGAAAAAAGTAAATTAAAAACAATTATATTGACTGGGTGATCCATCGGCTTATTTTCTTTAGCTTTTATGCTCACCAATCTTTGAATTTCACCCAAAGCAACATAAATTTTATCAAATTCGTTGGAAACAGTTTTAATAAAAATATTAACGAGTATGTCATCAGAAAATAATTTATCAAAAAATTTCTTCATATAATCTGAATCTAAACATGATGGCAATTTAAATACAACCATAGAATAACAAAATATGTTTTTGAGTATGAAATCGAATATTTTATGAATCTCAATATTTCTAGTATCACAATTGAGGTTATTTAAACAACAAATAAATATATCAATAGAAACTTCTATAAATACAGATTTTTTTTCTATATTTTCATATAAATCATACAAGAAACTATTATCATCAGAATTGCTAGCTTTTATAATGTTTGTGGATAAAAAACCATCTTTTAAATCCAATTCTTTTTGTGACATACCACTATACCGAAAAAGAATCTTTTCATTTAAATTCATCTCTTCATTGATTATAAATGTATTTAAAACCCCCATTTGTAAATTTATTTCGCACAAGATACACTCTTTTTGAATTTCATTTTCAAAAGCAGTAGTATTCATTATTTCAAGAAATAGATTTATCGCTTTAAATCTAAAACTGTGATTATAGTTTTTTAAAAACAAAAAAACTGATTTTAAATATAAAATCAACATGCCATGATATTTATCCTTATAACATCTAATCGTAAAATTGTAGATATATGCACGATATTTTTCTTTTTCTTTGCAAAAATTTGTAGGTCGCAACTTTTATGATGAATAATATTTGAAATTATTAAAAAAATAGTCGATATTAAAGAGCTATCAAAATATTTGCGATTTATAAAATAGTTATATATATCAAAGTATTTTTGGAAAATAATCTCATTTGCTATTTCTGGGTACATTTTTTCTTGGAATTCAAACAATATTATACAGATATTATCTTCCCATTTTCCTATTAAAGCTTTAACAGAAACTATATCTATAAATTTATTATTAAGCCTAGATACTTCAGTAAAATTTGATAAATGAATATTATTGATTGTGAATATGTTAAAACACAGCGATAATGCTTCTATATGATTAGAAAGGTCATAGTCCGGATGAATTTCGTAGGTTTTATAAAACCGAATTGAATCTAAAAGATAAGTTATGTGATAGCATGAAATAGCAAATAAATCGTCATGTAAATCAGTTATATGTTTATCTAAATATAATTTGCCACAAAGTTTGTGTAAAATTTTAAAAAACAGTAGTGTAAATTTTAGATTCAAAGAATTTTTTTTTTGAGAAATATGATGATATTTTGAGCTAGAAGACTACAAATGTTCATTTCATAAGATGAATCTCTTTGAATAAGACTAATGAAGTATGTTATATCTTCTATAAAAAAGTAAATATGAATATTTTCTATGTCGTTTATTCTATGAGCATATTCATTAAGTATTGATAATATATTTCGGAAATTTTTTTCTTTTTGACTAAAACATGTGGAATAAATTATAACTGAACTCATATGTATTAATTTGAACCCCGGAGATTCTTTATGCTTACTCAACAGTTTAAATATCTCTTTGTGACTAATTCTGTTTTTATTGGCCAAGTTGTTTTCTCGCAAAAACAATATTTTTAAAGCAAGTAATCTCATTGAAAGTGCATTGTTCATATCTATATAAAGACATCTATTTTTTACTAAAAGTTCAAAATTTTCTCTGTTAGTCAAAAGCAATCTTCCTTTGTCTGAATTTATATTGATTTTATCAGTTATTTTATCATATAAAATTACCGTTCCATTTCCATCAAACGTAAAAACAAATTTTATTTGATTTTCAGTTACAAATCGTATTTCTTTTAGTGAAGCAATCGGAATCAAAATCTTTTGTAAATCCGAGCAATATGCTAAATATTTTTCACCAAAGCTCATTTAAGATAAACATTCAGTAAAAAAATATAGTGCTGTAGAAGAAATATCAGAATCAGGGGAATACGCAATACTAAGAAATTTATTTTCAATATCAAAAGAATCATCATTTTTTATCTGAATTATTCTAAATATTCTTATTAGAATACTAAACAATAAAACAATCCAATTTTTTGTTTGTTCATTTTCTAAGGATAATATATTTTCATTCATTATAATATCTGATTGAGAAATTATTTGGTTCTTTATCACTTCAATTGAATGTCTATAATAATAAAAATTAGTATATTTGATTTGTCTGAATTGAAGAACATCACTCCAGTTTTTCGTAAGAAATAATATACTCCTATTTAGAGGTTCATAATTATTTTGTGCATCCATTATTAGATCATATAAATGGTCAAAATTCACCAATTCTTTACTGCTACCCATGAATAGAAATTTTTCTTCTACATATATTAGATTCATATTTACCTCTTATAGAAATATCTTTTTTTGAAATAAATTAATATTTTTATCATCGTGTATTTTTCAATCATATTTTTATTTTATAAATTTAAATTTTAAATATAGAATAAATTAGTTTAAAAAAATGATTTACATTTAAATCGTAAACATTTAAATTTCAAAATAGATTATTTTTATATTTATTTAGTTTTACGTACCTTTTTCATCATAATTGGTTTCCTACATAGAAATTAGACTTGAAATTTCCTATTAATTTGTTTTAGTTTCTGTCTCCTTAAATTAATTCGTGAAAAAAAAATATTTCTAAAAAGGATATATAAGCTGCACTTTTTCGAAGCTCTTTTAAAATTATTTGCATCTTAATGACATAAAATACTAAAATTGTTTAAAATTTGGTTAAATAAAACATTTTTGAATAGAATATTTATCAATTTAGCGCACATTCTTTTTACAAATTAAATACGTAACGTACTAATGTTATAATTTTAATCAATCCATTTTAAATTTTTTATTTTTTTGTTTAATTATCCAATAAAAAAAGAGGAATTGATATTTCTATACTTGATAAAATTTTCTCGGAACATTGATTTATAGATAAAAATTAAAAGATTAGAAATGTATTATTTTATTTATCAGATTCTAAGAACCAAATAATAAAAATAATCATTTATAAGGATATTAAGTTATATTAAAATACTTTTTTTTTTTCACAAAAATATAAAAGTAAAGCTGGAAATTAGTTGTTTATTACTTAATCTGGTGATCTAAAAAACAATTATTTCTTAAAATTATTTTCAAACATAAAAAAATAACAGTGATTAAATTATTTAACCTTACTTGTACTGGCTACTGAATAGTTAATCGAAATGATATTGAATCCTATTGTCCCGCATATTTTTAACTCTTTTTTTGTTTTCTTAAATTTTGTTTTCCCAACCGTTTATCAGCGGATTTTATTTCGGTATATAGAAATAATAGTTGTCTCATCCGTGTAAATATCTGAAATAAAATTATAAAAGTTTTTTTTATAATTCAATTTTCATTTAAGTATATTTTTTTCTGTTATATTATCAAACCGGAAAAAAATTTAGTGTTTACATCGTTTAAGAATTGAGTATAATTACGTTATAATATTTTATATGGTCTCTAGAAAATACAAATCATAATTTATAATTTAACTAAGATACTACAAATAAATCTTTAAAAGAAAAAAATGTGCATTTTGTCGTAGCTACAAACATTCTTATACAGCACTCGAATGTTAAATTTGATATAAACAGGCATTTATTTTTGTGTAAATCGTTAAATTAATTTTTTTCAAATTTTATGTTGCGCCCGTGAATTCTAAAGCTTGCCATTGTGATTTTTATCTTTGAAATTTTACTCACATAATAAAAAACGTTTAGTTATTGTACTTCATATTAGTTTAAAACGAAACATAGGATTAATCTTATCTATGATTTGATTCCAATACCTTTACTCTTAAAAATAATTATTTGATAGACAAGATAAAAAAATACTAAACATCTGAAAATGTACCACAATAATATAAGTGATATAAATGAAAAATCGGTATTATATAATCTTTACACAAATTTAGTGAAAAATTTCAAATCTATAGGTTAAATATAGTACGGTTTATTGTACATACTTCTTTATAAATTAATTAGTATAAATAAATTAAACTTATTATTTTAATTTCTTGTTGTACCTCTTAAAGAAATTATAAATACACATTATTGCTGACAGAAAGATAATATAACACTATATTTATCATATGAATTAACTTTAATTAGATTATTTTTTAATATATATTTATCTTTCCTTCATAATAGTATATTTTGGCATTGGAGACTTGTAAATCATATTTTTTTGGATAATAATATAAGAAAACAATAATCAAAGCTCTATAGTTTTAAGCTTTTCAAATCTTTATTTAAAAGTATCACATCTTTATTAAAATAGTGGCAAGTGTTATATTTGTTTTCATGACATCAACGCAGTTCTAGGTTTAACATAAATAACTGCTACCCCATAACTCCATCAGTAACCCCTGCGATACCTACGTCCCAAAGCCTTTCATCTACCAGGTGTGTAGAACCTAATTACTAGGCGAGGCAGTTGCCCGGAGTTCGTTAATGTCCGTTGCATGGAGTGTGATCGAAGGCCGAAGCCTTTCCTGAGCTCCCCTAAGACTATGCAGCATTCCCACTTACTTTACACTTCCTGAACCCAATAAACTTCTAGCTAAGATATATTTCAGGAGATTTACATGGGGTCCACCTAGACAGTGCAATGTCATACCAACAGGTATAACCTGCTACTTAGCTTTCCTGGCTTTAAATGGTTTTTTGTTTTGTATCTCTCAGGCGCTAAGTCTTCTAACCCGAGTGAGCAAGGCTAGGTTTCCATGCTTTTACATGGCAATTACCTACATGTTCAGCTGCGGTCTGCAATCTGGATACATAAAAAACTACAAATAAATTTGTAGAAAAAGTTTCTCCGTTTCTTAGACCTCTCCTCTTCATAACAACTCCCATGGAACAACCGAAGATGTAGTGTGGTTGTAATCCTACCAAAAATCCAAACAATAACCTCACACCATTTCCACACACTCATTGCCAAGGAGAAAGTTTTTTATTTGGTTATCCTCCCTCAGCTTTTCAGTTCAATGAATATTAAATTTATTTGATAGTGTAACTGATTCTTTTCATTTAATTGAATGAATGATTAAAAATCTCCTTTTTGAGGATTTGTTTTCCATATTTAATGATAAAAATTAATGCATAAATTATAACAATAAAATTTTTTTAGCAAATTCCAAGGAATTTTTTTTTTACCAAACATATTTACCATCAGTGTGCTAATACCTAACAAGTAATAGCCATCATCGATGCATTCATTATTATATATTTAGAATATACGAAAATAATAAATCCAAACTTGATGTTTGTTAAGTTTGATATAAATATATGTTCTAAAGACATTTTAGTCATATTTTTCTATATTTAACTTTTTATAATTAGATTTCATTTTTATCTTAAATTTAGTTATTTTAACTAAGAAGCAAGATGCAGATCTACATACTGATACTAAAATAATTACAATAAAATGAGTTTTATCGTAGCCTGATTTCTTTTGATATATCAAATTTGATTTTTATAGCAATAATTGAGCTATAAAAATATTTATGTGTGCATATTGCTATAAATACGAACTATTTTTTTTATAGATATGTATCTTTGCTTGGTACACAGAAATCAATTATGAAAAAAATAGGATTAGTTACTTAATATTGTAACTACTTCATCCAAAAAAGACAACAAAATAATCAAGTACAGGTTTTAAAATTTTACGAATTTTAAAACTTATATAATATGAATTTTTTTACCTGATTATCTCTTTATCGAGAAACCCATTTTCTCGTTTTTTTTTTTTTCAAATTGCTTTTGTTGAATTGCCATACTTTGAGAAATTCAAATAAATATTAAAAACTTTATTATCTTATAAATCTATTATTTTTTAAAACTATTTGATACAACTAAATATTCCTTAAAAAAAGAATTAAGCTCCTTTTAGAAGGATTTTCACAATATAACATCAATATTTAATCTTTACACCGACTTTCTTTAGAATAAGATTAAACCCTTAAATATGGGGTATGTAATACCTAAAAATAATTAAAAAGGAAGTTCAGTTGATTATAAACATACCTAAATAAAGCAATGATATAAAAAATACACATCTATTTTCTTTCATTTTTTTTAGTTTATTTAATATTATTTCAACGATTTTTTTAAAAAAACATTACTTTCTTAAGCCTTTTTATTTCGAAAAAAAAATCCTACGAGTTATTTATCGTAAAATTTATCGAAGTAGTGTTTCTTTGCAATTGGTTTTAGATAAAATGTTCTAGAATTTTAGAACATTCTATCCCTGGAGACAGGATTGTGCAATTGTTTTAATAGAGCAATAGATGAGTTTTTCTATTTACGCAAAGTTCTTAAATATAGCAGACATAAAGCAATAATCCATACATCACTGATTAAAGTGAAACGCCGAGATTATAGAATAGTAAAATACTAAAATATAGTTCTTTTAAATTTTTATAAAGAGAAAAGATACCAATATTTATTTTATGATCAATTTAAAGAAAATTATAGCCAAAATCAATCTGTATAATTTAATTTTCAGAGAAATTTAATTTAAAAAATCAAAATTGAAAAGCTTTAAATTTTTGTTGAAAAATGTATTTTTATAAAGTGTATTAGTGCATCACTGTGTTATTTGGTTTAATAATTAGATTACCTGTTAAGCAGAACGTAATTTCTATTTACTTCATCTTTTATGTTTTTAGATTGCGCTTTATTTTCTGCCAGTCTATCAATAATTATAACTTAAATCGTCAAGACATTTTAGTCTAGCATATTATCTCTTTCTTTTATTTATATTTTAGGCAATATTTTTGATTTATACTTTCATTCTATGATTTCTCATGAGTTTTTTCAAATTTTTACCAGTGTTTAAATTTTTCGAATTAAATATTTTTGTATGATATGCTTATATATACAGTATATCATTTTAAATGAAATTAAAAATCGTTTAAATATTTTTAAATTAGAAATTAATTAATAAATAATCTTATGTCTTTTTCGATAAATATCTTTATTTGTTAATATTATTTAGAATATTTCTGCGTTAATTTATTGTATGCATTAAAACCATAATCAAAGATTTCTATTATTCTAAAAAATGTATACGTACAAACGAATCGGTCGAATAATGATTTAAAAGATAGAAATTCTCATGTTGATAAGTACCATTTTTTATACTCTTAATCTTAATATTGCAAAATTGATATTAGTTTTTTAAAAATTGTGATTTTCTTTAATGAAATAATTCAAAGAGAACGTTTTAAGTTTATAATGGTTTATGATGAATATATAGAAGAATTTAGCGATTAAATTGAAACTTAAAAAATAAATTGTTGCATCATTTGAAATCAATTTAAAAGTAAATTAGGCATTTGTTTCAAAATTTTTCGTTTAAAGACTTTTTAGGTTTAGAATCTCATTAATATACTGAGTTCTTATAAAATCTTTGATGCTATATTTTTCATAGAATATATATCTTTAAATACAAACGAGAATAAACATTTAATAGTAGACACTTTCAGTTTTTTTTGGCAAAATTATGTCAGATTTTTTGATATATATGTTATGTTTGAACAAAAAACAATTGAAAAAATTTTTTTTGTCTGAAAAAATGTTTAGAGGTTTTTTTTATTACAAATCTGTTTTGTGTTTGAATATGTATAAAGATTACATTGAAGTAACACGATAGATAGATATGTGATTTATTAAACCGGTAAAATAACCAGAACCATATTTTTTGTATACATTCATCATTAAAATTATATTTTTGCTTTTTTAAATTTCAAATTTTATATTTAAGAAATTAAATTGTATATAAAAGGAAATGATAGATAGATTTAATTGTTTTGATGTAAAATAGAAAGATAAATTGTCAAATTGCAAATTTTTGTCGATGCAGAAAGAAAAAAATGACTATGATGAAGATAATATATTTTTGATAAACCAAAAAAATGTTTTTTCTAAATTCTTTTTTTTTTAAATTATCGTTATATTTTATTTAAAGAAAAGTTAAAAAAATCATTAAAACTCAATTTAAATCTATCAAAAAAAAGTTTACATTATTAATATGGTATCTTAATGTATAAAAAAGTCAGATTACACTTAAAACTACTAAAAATAAAAAATATAAAGTTTTTTTAATATTCAAGACGAAGTCTTTTGACCAAAATTCCCGCTGCAAGTTTTTCCAGTTCATCTCTATCAACCATTGGATGCATATTATTTTCTGCGGGTTTGGTTAAATTAAATTCGTTCGCAATATTTAAATTTTTTTCCTTTAATGATTGCAAATATTTTTCATCATTCAAAATTGGAAAATCATTCAAACTTCTGCTTAAATCTTTGAAAAATGGTATATCTGAAATTCCATGCTTAGCGAACAATGGTTGGTAGTAAGAGATGATATGGTATGTTTTTTTATCGAAAGGTATCGAAATAGTTTTTTTAAAGAAAGTTAATTTTTCCGATTCATCTTTGTCGTTTATAGACTGTGCAAGAGAACATCCATTTTTCATATAATTTGATCCATTATGTATACCTTTTTTAAGCGAACTTTTACTTAAATGGCGTGGAACTTGTTTATACAATAAGAAATGTCCTACAATTTTTGAGGGTGACCATATTTTTCCATCTGTCCATCTTTTCATTCCTTCTTTCGTTTCGATGAAGCAAAAAATGCAGCCGCTTCTAATAAGCTCGCGTTCTTCGATACACAATCGATCGCGAACTGGTTCGACTAATCCAAGTCTTATTGCGTGCATTACAAGATTGGCCTCATTGAAATTATGTATATATCCTCGGATCGGTTTCATATTTTGGGGCTGATTCATATTTTTAGTAATATAATTAGCCATTGATTTATGTTATATAAAAGGAGATTTATTCATATTGCACATGTTATAAGCTTAATTTAAATTTTTTGTCGTTAAAATAACGAATAATTTTGAAATTTCTATAAATTTTACCAAAATAATTTATTTACCAACAAATTTAATTCAAATTGAAATAAACTGGAAAATTATTGGTTTCTAAAAATAATGCAGTTAATTTATTATTTTATTGCCATTTTTGACAAATAAAACGTTCTAAATATTTAATATATAATAAAAGCAAATAATAGAATGCCAAATTAAATTTAAGTTTTATATTTGGAAAAATCAATGAAAATATTATTTGATTTAATTTATAAATTCTTTTAAATTGTTTTTGTTTAAATATCCCATTTCAATCAAATGTCATTATTTTACAATTTCTGTATAAATACTAAATAAAAGATATGTAAAGCAAATAAATATTTTAACAGTTTTTATAGCAATAAAACATTGGTTAAGAATTTGATTCAATTAATTTTTAAATACTATTGGTTTTAAAAATGATATTCTCTTAATATTATTAAATTTCAATAAATACGAAAGATTACGAGCCCATCATTGAAGAAGAATCTAAATTCGAACCATAGAATATTATATGTTCCATTACATTAAATTTATCAAAACTATTTAATAATGGTGAAATAGAAATGTAATTTATTTTATAATGTTAAATTCAATAAATATGGTTTTTAAATATTTATAATATTAGAAAAAAAATAGTTGTTTACAGAATTCTTAAGATCTTTTGGTTTTAATTACATAGGTTTTTCAGAGTAGAGTTTTTGTTTCATATTTAAAATCTATTTAAAATTTTGCTTAAAAAGTCTTCTAATTCTTTATATAACATAATATTTAAATAAAGGATTCAAAGACGATTAAAATAAATATTATTAAAGGAATAAATATAATGTTTTCCATTTTATAGTTTGTTCCTAAAAAATTAAAAATACGTATATAAATATACTACCATATGGTATAAAAATTGTCGAATAAATGCTATTAGAGTATATTGTTTTCTTCCAAACCTTTTTTGATTTGTCAAATTTATCGCATGTGTTATCCCCACAATACCTTTATTTATTCCAATTTATAAAATAAAAAGGGGAAATGTATTTCGAGTTCAAAATGTCAGGCTTCATTTGGCGAAGATAAACTATAGAGACTGTTATGTGTTTTTAAATCATGAACATTTTAAGTCTGATACCTAAAGATCTGCAATCTATAAAATGAATAGTGGAAAAATATTCTAGGTGTATCAGAAATATAACACTCTAATACGTGGCCGTATGAAACAACCAATCCACTTCTTCGTTATAGCCAGAATGAAACATAGATTGGCAATAACATAGCGCATGTTGATACATATGTTAAATATATCTTATATGGAAACCTATAACCAATTTAAATATTTCTAATTAAATAAATGTTTTAAATATACCAAATTAACAAATTGGAATTTAATATATAAGAAAAAGGTAAATAATTATGTATCAAGTGTCATTTAAAGAAAGATATATTCTTTTAACAACAGCTAAATTAATAAATTAAAATATTTCATATTTTAAATGTATTTCTATTTCAAAAATTTCATATAAATTAAATATAAAATTTTATATATAAAAAATAACCCTCTGGAATCGAACATAGTGTGCCTTAGTCTTTTCGTGTAAACTCTATTTCGATATATTTTTTTATCCATGTATTTGTTCACATCAAAGAGTATAATCCATACATTAGAAATAAATTACAATATTCGAAAAATATAGTCCATAAAATCACTCATTCTACAAGACAAATGATGAAATATTATAATTTAATAAAAATTTAAAATTTTTAAGCCAGCAAATAGTTATTTTATGGTTTAATATCCGTAAAAAACATAAAAAAATGCACGTGTCTCGATATATTGTAATCACAGTAAGAAATCCTAAAAAAATAAATTAAACAATATTTAAATTATATAGAAAACAAAAAAAATAGAATTTTCGTAATATACCAATAAAAACGATGTTATCGCCAAGCAAGAAGTTCTTAATCCAAAACTCAGTATCGATTTATTTCTTTCGACTGAAGAATATGACGTTGTTGGTAAGAATAAATATTAAATTTAGGGTTTGTAATCTCGTATACTTCCACTAGACCTTTTCGAGTAAATTCAGTAGTAAAACACATAAATATTTTTAATATTTTTTTGTTTTATAATATGGCCTTTAAAGCCAACAGCTTAAACCTTTTCATCAAACAATTTATTTGGAATCTGCATTCTATCCTCGAGTAGTAAAACTTATATTGATTGGTTTTGGATTTAAGTACTATTTTATTTCGAATTATACTATAATTTTTTAGCTAAGAATTTTAAGAAATTTCTTATTCATAGACTTTCATATACATCGACCTATATTTTTAATATCGGACAGAAATTTATTTATAGTTTCTGGTTCTAAAATTTTTTTTCTAGATTATTAATGATCGACTTTAAAATTTTAATCTCCGTCAAAATATTTCATTATTATATCGCAATAGAATTTTTCGTTGATATTAGAGACATTAAAAGTATTAGGATCATCAATTCAAAAATTCATAAAAATCTTGAATTATGAAGTTTTTTAAGTTTTTAACAAAAACACTATGCATGCAAAATTTACAAAATATAAATATCCTTTATAAATTCAGATTTTAACCAAATTTTAAACCTTTAAGTATCAAGCCAAGGTTATACACTATTAAAGCAACCTCATAAATCCTAACGTACATTTTCCGAATTTATTTTTAAATATCTATGATTGCTGTTGGGTTGTAATTGCACATTCAAGCTTTTCCTAGTTTAAAAGTATTTAAAATATTATTTGATATTCATTTTACCAGTATAACATTAATACGATTTATATTTTTCGCCTTATAGCTGGTATTCTAATTCCGAAATATATGGTCTTAACAATAATATAATATTTCAAAAAATTGCAATTTGTAATTTAATGTTATTCTCAAGAAGGATCTAGATTTAATGTTAGCCCACGGTCGAGTACTAAGCTGTGAAAATTATAAATTCAGTTATTTTATGGAATATGAAATTTCGACAACTTTTTGTTCAAAAATAAATCCACGGTTTCTTTTATGTTTTTCTTTGTAAATATATTCCATTTGAAGTAAAGTAGGCAAAATTATATGGGCAGAACACAAACTCATTTAATTATTTTCTAAATTGAGATTTAAATTTTTTTTCTTATCAAATTTCGATTTTGTTTTGTAAAAACAACTTAGACATTTCTTTTTAAGGTATAGTGAAAAAAAATCAATTTTCTAATTATGATTTTTATTCTTGCCAAATCCTAACGTAGATTTTTTTCATTTATTTAATTTTAGATTTGGTTCATTGATACAAACAAATTTGAAACTACAAAAAAACAAAAAAATGATGCACTATATTTGAAAAAAAATTAATCGAATAATTTTATTGTATCCTATATCAGAAAATGGGGTAATCTATTTAAGAATATTTATTCCCCAATCATTATTTATTATAATGATGACCTGAAAACCTTTTTTTTTACTTCATCAGAATATATTCTAGAATATCTCAAAAATATATTATGAATTACCTTAGTAAAAATTTTCATAAAATTGTATGCATATAGGCGTAAGAAAATAAATAACATGATTACCAAATAGAATTGCCAACTTATCTTTTAATTCTCAATTTTGCGACTTAGAAAGTTTTTAGAATTTCATTTTTACAAGTATCGCATATGCTTTCCACATAAAATCATAAGAAATTTCAAAATTTAGCAATTTTAATAAAGCAAGCACATCTAATAATAACTTTACTAATTCCTAGACTCTTAAACAATAAGAACTTAGATTGAAGTTTATATCGAAATAAAATAATCATAGAAATTTACCACAATAAATTTATTGCAATAAATTCATAACTAAAAACAATTCATAAATATATTTCATTGCAGATTAGTAAATTTTCATGAATGCAGAAACTCAAAGTTTTAATTCTCGAATTAAATATTAAAGCATGTATTTATGTTATATTTGCACAGAATTCTAAGGCTAGAAAAAAATAGTGCGATTTATATGTTCAGGCCGAATGATTTCACCTTAAAACAGGAGTAGTTTAATTCTCCCAAATTTCTATTTCTTTTGTATTTAAATTATCTACGCATTTATTTCCTAAAATTTCATTGAATAAATTGATGGTTAGATCGTCTTAAAACATAATTTTATTGTCAAATATTTTATAAAAAACGATTTTGTGTAAGCCAGGACCATAATCTTATATATTTCCAAGCGAACATTATTTTGAAGTAATATATCCAAAGTTGATTAGATTTTTATTTCGAACAAATTTTTATGTTTAAATTACCTTGAATTACAAATAGAATTACTTGGACTTTGTAAAAAAGTAAAAGAAAAGACCATTCAATCTTCTTTTGATTCTTCCTCTATCGTTAAAATACCAAATATACGAGAAATTTTAGACTTTAACTAATTAATGAAAATAAAGCATTCCTAGGCCTATTTATATAGTCTAGGAATTCTCTTAAAAGATTGGTTTGTTATTTTCTTAGTTTTTTTATGCTATTATAAAGAAAAAAAATGTTATGATCACTGTATTAAACTCATAACCAATGGTGTCCATAAAAGACATTTTGCTTCTTTTTATGTTTAACTTCTTTAAAATTTTTTGTATTCTAATATTTTTTCTAAACTCAATCCATTATTTTCTTCTATTTAATATGCTCTATGAATAATTTTATAGCGTAGTAATCATTACCTATGGAAAACCAATTACCTAATTCTATAATTTATTACTGTGTTTATGTATTTCAATATTCCTGTACTTTGATTCAACCAAACACTTGATATGTTTTATAATATCACATATAGAATACTTAAGATATTCTTTATATTTTGTAACATTCAAAAAAAACTATTCGAGTAAACTTTAACCATTTAAATGATAACGAATTATATTTTGAAAACCAAAGATATTGTAATATAAATAATTAATAAAGTAGCGACATGTCAAAATATTAATTCTTTTGGAATATTTCAATGAATCTTTTAATATAGATTTAATAAATTTAAATTTAATTATTATAAAAAATTTGTAAAATATCACGTATCTAGTACTAAAATTTGTACTATTAAAGATAAAAAATTCTTATAAACATAAGAATCATATTTCTACAAATTCATTTGATAATTTAAGAAATATATTATAGTCATTACTTATTTAGGAATTCTATTTTTCTAATTATATTTAAAGTCTTTGTATTTTTAATTTAAGATGAAAGAAATATATTTTGATTAATGAATGTTTTAATGTGTTCAAAATATATTTTCTTTGAATTTTTTTAATGATATATTTAGAGTAAAATAATTTTTAAAATTGATATTTAATTTATCAGTTAAAAAATCAATTTATCAAAAACCAAAAATAGTTTGGAAATTATTGGTTTTTCAAAAAAGGAAAAAATATTTATCTTTAGAAGTTTTTTTAAGACAAAGTAAATTTAACGTATAATGCTTTTCTGAATCGATAAAAGTAATATTTAACGTATAATTTGATATTTTAAAGGTTGTCTGAACTAAAAAATAAATTTTTTATTAGTAAAGAGATTCAAAAAATATATTTATAACACTAAATGTTAATTTATAATATTCGATTGCCTAAATACAACATGATAGCAGAAAAATATCTTATATTCAACATATTTCCTAATCATTTATCAAAAAATCAACACAATACCAATACTTTGTCTTATTTTTATGTAATATATTGTAATTTCCTAAATATTTTAGAAAAAGAAAAAGATCGAATCTTAAATTATTAGAAAATTATTACTTATTTTTTAAATGCAAAGTGGTTAAAGAGGTAGAAGAAAACACGTAAAAAATGGTAAAAATATTTTAACCCAGAATTTTTTTAAATGCAAAAGTGACTAAAAAGCTAAAGCCTTAATATTCTTTTAAAAAAATATCTCTGAATATTAGTTGTAGTGATCTAACTAATCCCAATCTATTCATGCCTTTATTAAATATTATTTAATCATAAAAATACCAAATCATAATTTACTCTTACAAATTATTAAATTATTTTGTATCTAATTCAACATCAACCAAACTTTATTCATTCGAAAATTTGTCTAAAATACACATTTCATTTTATAAAATATATCAAACTAAGGAATCTAATCAAATTCATGTTTTTACCATTTAAAATATGAAAAATGCAAATATTTTTATACTATTTAATATTTAAATGTTTAAGATACTTATTGTCTACAAAAGGATTAAAAATCTTTTAGATTTATTGATTTTATCAGAAAATAAAATTCATTAATTTACTTAAAATATCAAAAATTTACAGCGTAATAGATCTAATGGTTAAAGTAATTAAGTAAGTGAAAAATGCCGACTAAATTGGAATTTTCACTTTTAATTTATATAGAAATAATCAAAAAATTAAAATTATCTCCGTTCAATAAATTTTAAAATGTTTTTATTGTAATGCCTTACCTTTTTATTAACTGATAACTTCTTTATATTGTATTTATTTATTTAAATATTTACAGAACATATCTATTATTGTTTTTATATCATTTTCTTGTTTAATTATAGTACAATCAAATTTCATATCAAATCTAATGTTTATATACTAAAAAAAGCTTGAAAAATATAAGTTTATTAATTAATATTAATTTTCAAAAGCCAATATTCATATCTTTTAATAGATCACTAGTTTTTTTACCATAGGTAATAAAAAAACGACATTGAGTTGCCTTAAGAGGACCAGCCTAGGCTCACTCTACTATTAACTTCTATCTCTCCTAATGAAAAACCGGTGTTTTTACTCGTCTATACAACTAAACTGCAACTTTTTTTCTGATCATCTCGCTATCTGTTTTCAGATAACGTGGAAGTGGCCAACCTTTGGGTTTGCTAATGTACATTTTTTGTCTTTAGCTCTTAAACTATTACTTTAGAAGGGCTTAAAACTGTACTTAAGGTTCTTTTTACTTCGTTTATTAGGTCTGTATCTGATGAAAATTTTGAGCATCGTCGATATTATAACGAAACTGACACATAATTTGCTTGTTTCTTGTTGTTCATATTCTCCACTAGAAAATTTAGTTCACATGCCGGGCATAACTTCTTTTTATTGAGTAACTATTCTTTTTCCACAAGTATAGATAAATATATGTCTAAGGGCGTATAAAGGCATTATTTTATTACTTTTCAGATTAAAAGCTGGGAATTTAAGATTATTTGTACCTAAGAAAGCAATAATGATGATTTTTAATCTCTTCTTTATTTTTAAAGTATTATTTTTATTATCTGTTGAAAGAAGTAATAGATATTTTAAGGATGATATAGCATCTAAACGGAATTTATATGCTTGAGATATAGATTTTTACTTTCTGATTTTTGAATTAAAATTTAATTCTGCAACTTTATTCAATATTATTACTTGCTTTTAAGAATTAATATTTGATTTTATTGAAATGTTATAGAGGATAATCTACCTTGTAGTTTTAATGCGGATAGCCTTGTGATGGCCCCGTGATCCAAATTTTCAGTGTAGAGAGTTGCTTTTGATCGATTTCTTACATTTTTTTATTTCTTTTTCAAGCGTTTAAGCAAAAAACATATAGTAGAACAAAGTATACCCGTCTAAAACTACGGCATATTTCAAATTTAATAAACTTTTCGGCCATCGAAAAAAATGATTAAAGTTTTCAGGTCATTCTAATTATACTTACAATCTTCTCTGGTATCTGTGTTCTGATATTGTTTCTACAAGAAGTTTTAATTTACAGCATTATATAATTGTTCATAGTTCATATAATACCGAAAAATTATTTGCTTGTGCTCTTATCATTTCCGAAAGAAATCTAAGAGGAAATATTTGGTTGATCGTTGATCCCTATCAAAAAACTCAATTGGAATTCCTCAAGAATAGTTCACATGTATTTTCAAAATGTTTAGCTCATAGTTTTTCGCTGTAATTTCTAAGATAAATTCAAAAAAAAATCTTTCCTATAACCTGTACAGATTAATTTCGAGCTTTTTTCACATATACATACCAAGAGCTTATTACGAACATGGGTTATTTTAAAGCCGTCAAACTTCTAAAATCCCAGATAAAATTCCATTGAAAAACTACTTATCAATGCCTCATTATCTTTGTTTTTTCACCATCTTTACAGGTAAATTATTATCTTCCTAAAAAAATCTTTTTATTTCTATTAAGGTTTAGTTCGGGTTCATGTATCTATTCGAAATATGCGATTGAATCTTTGGTTCTTCTCGTTTTATTTTCAACTGCGTAATTTGGTTTTGGAACAGCTCAAAATGATCTAATCATAGGTAGACCATTGCCAGCTTTGTTTCTAAATTTTATTAAATTTTTATAAAATCAGAATACTGTCTTTGGAACCCTTCTTAAGTCTTTAAAATATGTATCATTTATCTTGCTTATTTGTTAAAGCAACTTCTTACAATATTCTTTTACTCGTTCGGCATAATTTAATGTTTTATCATTCGCTATATTAAATTGTTTTTTGTTCTACCTTGTTATTTCTGCAACAATTACTCTCTTTAATGACTTAGCGTAGATTTGCCAGTTTTCTCTTTTCAAAAACCACACTTTGATTTGCATTACTGTAAAAGCGATCAAATTCTCAACTCTCGCTCTGCATTGCAAGATTTGAATTTCTTCGTGTCTTTTGAATTTTGGTACCTACTTCACGAATTAAAAAAAATACCACAGAATTTATATATTGAGATATTTTCTTAGGAAGTTTTTTTAGGTTTAGATTCTTTAATTTTGGGAAGTTGGACCAGGTTCAAAGACCTTTTAAAGGGTTAAGTCTTCACATCTTTTGGCTTGATTTTTGATTACAGGGTAGTGTTATTTCGCAAGATGTAATCTATAAATGTCTCGCATTATAATCATTTGATGTATATCTCGAATCTATTCCTGCATTATATATTGCCTTCAAATATAATTATCTGGCAGCTTAGAGTTGTCTTAGCCATAAATTTGAGCGAAATCATGCATTTCAAATTTATGTTTCAACTCATAGCAAAGCCAAAAAGTCGAAACCATTTCTTACACGATTTTATGTGCAAGATATATTTTCTAAGATGTGTTTTGTAGACATAGACTCCAGATTCTAGTATTCATGTCTTCGAGCACTATTTTTTGTAATTTTAAGCATAAAAATATATTTTTAACAGGTCATAACTCTGTCTTTTTCTAAGTCAAATATTTCCTTGTTGTCAATGTGAATGAAAATTTTGCAAATATGCGAATTATATTATAATCATATGCGGCTCATTATCTAATTCTTTATCCATAAGTTTTACTACCACTTAATGAGCGCTCCAATCTTAAAGATCTCGGGCCTTTTTAACGATATTTCACTATTAGTTGTTTTCTTTGCCGTTTACTTCGACTGCCTTACATTATGATAATCCACCTGGTCGTAAAAGGCTGCGCGAATTCCATATTCCAATATAAATTAAACATTTATTTTCGTTTTTTTAATTAGATTTTTTTTCAGAATATTTATTATTCTGTTTCGGTTTCGTATCAACATGGTTTTTGGAGATAGGTGTGTAAACCATATACTCAACTGCCTCTTTATCCAGGCTTAAGAACGGCAGAGCAGAACTCGTCGTATCTCTGGCGAACTTTCCATAATGCTTTACTCTGGAAATAAAATCTTTTATTTATAGCACATACAGGAGGAAACGTATACGAACAGAGTCTCGTTTTTAAATATGAAAATTCTGTTATCTGAATGTTTAGTAAAATTTGTTTTCTTTTCAAAAATCTTATACGCGCTGCTATTCTAATTACAATTTTTTTAATCTCTAATTTCAAAAAATTTAATTTCTCTGGTCTATAAAGTGCCCGCACATTTCAAATCGCGATTTTTCGTGTTTAAACTTTATTTCGTCTTTGTTTAGTTTAAGCCTGTGGTTTTGTCTCGTTATCCTACGTTTTGCAAACGAGTCATAACCTTTTGATGTTTAAAAAAGAGTATTTTTTAATCGAAGCCTAACTCTCATATTTTTTAACCCGGGCTTGAGACTATTATGCCGCATTTCGATATTTTCTATATATCTTATAATTTTTATAACAATTTTTTTAAATGAAATATATTTTATTTCCTCTATATCAGTGGTTTTTTCCCTTTTAGGTGAGTTGTACCTCTTTAAATCTGGAATTCTTTCTCTGCACCCTGATGCAAAATAAGTTTCTATTTTTTGTGATATCGTTTTGCTTATTTAAAAAAATGTACGCATTGTATATCAGTGAATGAGTTTAAGCCTTTGACGGGCACTTCTGTCATCTCCAAAAAACCTTCCCATACCTTAAAAAATACCTTTCCACACCACAGGGGGTGCCTGAACACCCAGTTAAGAACCGCTGCGCATTATTCTAGTTGTAACTTTACTATTATACATTTTTTTATGTCTACTTCTTCTTATTTCATAAAATTTTCTATTGTATAAAAATTTAGAATTAGTAAATACAATATTTTTTGAAACAACATTTGTTTTTTTTGCTTCATTTTTTTACAGTTTTCATTTTTTTGGCTTTTTTAATGTATGCAAAAAATTAAGTATTATAAAAGTCTAAGTACTAGCAATGGACATTAAAAACAGTATAATTTTTTTTAAAGCTTCGATTATACTTTTTCTTGTCTTTTGAATTTTTATTTTGGACATATAAATAAATGAGTGAATTAATCCCAAAAATTATGAGAGTTAAACATAAAAAACTTGTAATTACTTATAAAAAATCAGAAAGTTCTTAAGATTGTGTATTCTTGCGAGATACGCTGATTAAAATTCACATATTAATAATTATAACTAGTTGTATAAAATGGCTTACAAAACTTAATATCTAAAATATGCATCAAAATTATCAATTGAAACTTTGTTTATAGGAACATCGCAATGTAAAATATTTGCAATTTCCAAAAATTTCTTCTTGAAAGTGCTTGGCTTGCCAACTATTTAAGTTTTCGGTCAATGACTACGCAATCTAAAAGTGCAAGATGGATTTTATCGATAAATGAGACTATAAAGAGAGCTTAACCAGTCATTGTACAAAATAGAAGGTAAAAAAATGAAGTTAAAATCCTAAATATGTTGTTCTTTTATAATACAGAACATTAAATAAAGTAACAAACAAATATCTAGGATTGGTTTCTATCAAACAACCAGATATTAGAGATGGATTTTTAGAAGTATAACAACAAACGAGACAAATATAGGCTATCTTTTACTGGAGAATATTCCGTTCACTAATTATCGAATTGGTATACAAAAAATACAATATGGAAATAGAGATTGTCTTTGGTGTTAATTAAGGTCAATTAAACCAGAAGCTCGCATTATATGCCAGTAACCGAAACGCCGAAACAGATCAGATAATTACTACCGAAACGCTAATTGTTCAAAGGTATAAAATAAATAATTATAAAGAATAAAAATTAAATTTCGCCTCGAGTTATTTGCATCCAAGAGGAAGGCCCAAATAAAAAAAGACCTAAATCAAATATAAAGAAGAAAATAATTCATTTTGACTCTTTTTAAATCTATTATGCTTCTATTCTATTAGCTATATTGATGAATAAATTTTTGAATAAAAATCTAGTGAAATAAACATTAAAACCGTTTTGAAATATATAATAAAGCGTATTTATATTTCAAATTTTGCAATATGTTTGGAAGTTTTAACCAGGTTTTTTTTGAGAAATGAATTGCACCACCATGTACGTGTTTTTGAAATTAATCTATTAAATTCTAAAAAGAATAATATTTCAGTTTAAAAATATTTTGGATTTTTAAAGAAAAATAAATGTGAATTCATGGAGGTTCTTGTATGTATAAGGTTTATTTTGGTAATTTAATGGTTTAAAAATATATTTGAGATTGCAATAACCCAATATAGTAGGGATTACAAAAGGAATAAAATCGACATATATTTCGAATAGAAATCATTATATGAATCCGAAGATATTAAAATCAATATAGCTATGTTTAGAAAAAAAAGAATCTTATATAATTCTTTGTCCAAATAAAAAATATAAGATAAATACAAAGAATTGATAATCATTAAACTTAAAATTTAAATTTTTTTGAAACCGAATTAGTATATATGAGCTTATTTTAAATCTCTTTTTTTTCAAATATTGCCAATCAATTTTTTTATGTAATCATCTATCCATTATATAATTGAGAAGCAGGTTGGCTAAAAAAACTCAAAGTGTTTTATTTGTTAAAAATTAGCATAAATATTATTTTTTTGATTCCAAATACAATTTACTTCAAAATGTAAAATTCCTTCAAAAAACCCAATCAAATAAAGGTTTAACACCAATTCCAATATAATAGTATCTCTTAAGAATGTAATCAGAAAAGTATTCGTGTTTTTTCTAAACTTGTATTATTTTATGCTGAAAATATCATTGAGGCAAATAACCTTTCTTGATTTTGTTTTTAAGATTCTTTCGCCAATAAATCAGGAGATTTACCAATTTAATATCACCAGTTTGAGGATTTTTCTAATAGTTTCACGAAATTACAAATAATCATTGAATAAAATTTTACTCAGGGAATAAAAAGTATTTTTTTCTTGATATTTATTGTTTATCATATATAGCTCAATCATTATAAAATATCTCGTTCTTATTGATATAATATACTAGTTAAATCGATTTAAAATTAACATTTCGATTAAAAACATAGTTACATAATAGATTATTTTGTTATATCTACACATAATTTTTTAGAAAAAAACTCTAATTACATGTAAACTAGAAGGTAGAGGTGTATTGTGATATAAATAGAAGGAACTTACGAAAAAAATATAATTATAGCGTAATAAACAGATAAATCTAAAAAAAATAGAACAGAAGATAAATAAAATGATGAATCAATACAACGCAAATGTTAAATAGCAAATTCATAAAAGAAAGATATAAATGTTTGGCTAAAAGAACTGAGAAATTTAAGAAAATTATACCAGATTAAAAGATAAATGCTGATTATAAAAATTCAAGAAATTTGAGTCAGAAAATATATGTGAGAAGATAAAATGCTGATTTAAAAACATACAAAATTTACAATTAAACGAATAAATAAATTCCACAAAAATAAGAACTTCTAATAAAAAAGACCAAAATTTAAAGAATTCATATTTAAAATTTCAAGCCAAAAAAAAATGGGATCATTTCACTTTATATATTCTAGCCAACAAATATATGCCGAATCATTTCACTTTATATATTCAAGCCTACAAAGATATGTCGAATCATTTATTTATATACTTGCTAAATTATCATTAAATTCGTACCTTCGAAATCAGTGACTTTAAATATATTTCAATTTATGTTCTATTTATATTATTTCAAATCTATACTTTATTTAAAAGTATCACATCTTTTTTAAAACAGTGACAAGTATTACATTTGTTTTCATCACATTAACGCAGTTCTAGGTTTAAAATTAATAACTGCTCCCCGACACTCCATCGATAACCCCTGCGATACTTACATCCCAAAGCCTATCATCTACTAGGTGTGTAGAACCTAATTAATAGATGGGGCAGTTGCCCGGGGTTCGTTAATGTCCGTTGCATGGAGTGTGATCGAAGGCCGGACCCCCCGGGCTCCCCCAAGACTATGCTGCATTCCCACTTACTCTACACTTTCTGAACCCAATAAACTTCTAGCTAAGATATATTTCAGATATTTACATGGGTCCACCTAGACAGTGTAAGGTCATATCAACAGGTATAACATGCATCTTAGCTCTCCCAACTTTTAATGGTTTCTGTTTTGTACCTTCCTGGCGCTAAGTCTTCTAACCCGAGTGAGCAAGGCTAGGTTTCCATGCTTTTACCTGCCAATTACCCATATTTTTTGCTACGGTCTGCAATCTGATTACGTAAAAAACTACAAATAAATTTGTAGAAAAAGTTTCTCCATTTCTTAGACCTCTTCTCCTCATACAAACTCCCATGGAACAACCGAAGATGTAGTGTGGTTTTATTCCCACCAAAAATCCAAACAGTGATCTCACACTGTTTCACACACTTATTGCCAAGCAGAAAGTTTTTTATGTGGTTATACTCCCTCCACATTTCAAATCTATTATCTATAATTTTATATAATAATTTCAAAAATATTTTATCCAATATATCGCATGGTTAAATGAAAAATTAAATTTTCTATTTGTACGAAAAGAGTAAACATTATTTTTGTCAACCAAAGATAGCTAGAAAAAAATTGTATATAACCCCATTGAATAAAGATACTAAAAAAACCAATGAAATATTAATTAGCAGATCAAAAGAAAAATTTTTGTAAATCAGAATACTAAGAGAATAAATTAATAAAAAATATTAAATCTATTAAATGAAACATATTGAAGGTAAAGATTTGGTTGAATCTAAATTCAAATTAATTACATTTCAGTAAAACAAAATAAATTTATACTGTTAAACGTAGCTAAGAGTTAAATAAAAGCAATTATAAAAAAGTTAAATTTTTAAATAAATAAAAATTTAAGTTTAATTTGCAATTAAATATATCATGTGTATGTAAATTTGATGGTAGAGAATTACATAGAATATACCAAGGGAATGTTGAAAGTAAAAAAATAAGATATTTGATTTTATGACCAGGTATTTAAATTTAGATTTGATAAACTAAAATATTGATATAATCACTTGCTTTAATTAAAAAGACTGTTCTAGGAAACGGTATTGCAAGTCAAAATATCGAATAAAAAAATTCGGTCTAAAATTCTTAAAATAAATAAAAATTTTTAATTAAAAATATTTGAATTACATATTCTGATCTTTATTTTTCTTAAAAGTTGAATTTGAAAAAATGAATATTTTCTTAAAAAAACACGTTTTTATCACTTCCAAAAGGTGTTTTTTATTCAAAAGAATGGAACTACTCAATATTTTCGAACGAACAAAGTGACTTTATTTAAAAATTTCACATCTTTTTTAAAAAGCAGTGACAAGTGTTATATAACGGAAACAACTAAATTTTCTTGCTTAAAAAAGAAAAGAATTTGAATATAAATAAGAAAAAAAACTTTCCACATACTTAGAGAACAAAAGCATACAGTTATTGATAAGAACAAGAAAATACAAATAAATATTTTTGAATATTAAAACGTATTTTATAACCACTTTTATTACCTTTTTTTAACTACCTTTTTTTAACTACCTTTTATTACCATAAAATTTGAAGAATATTCATTCTTTATAAAATAAAGCAGCTACTCCCATACCACCACCACAACACAAGGTAACAACACCATAACATCCACTTTCTAAGCCGCATATCAAATTACCAACAAGTCTGGCACCACTACTACCAACAGGATGACCGATAGCAATACTACCACCCCATTTATTAACTTTTTCAATTTTAATACCAAGTTCTTGTATACAATATGCCAACACCACACCAAATGCTTCATTTATCTCCCATAAACTTATATCTTCAATACCGAGTTTGTTATTTTCTAACAATTTTTTTACTGCAGATACTGGTCCGATTCCCATCAGACTTGGATCGACACCGACACAACAATAATCTACAAATATACTTTTTATGCTTAAATTCTTTTCTCTTGCAAACTCTCGTGTAGTTACCAACATACCACATGCACCATCACTCAACTGACTTGAATTACCTGCCGTACAAACACCATCCACCAAAAATGCAGGTTTTAATTTACCAAGACCCTCCACATCACATACACGCATACCCTCATCTTCTGTCACAAAATTTTCTTCATTTATATTATCAATTCCACTGGTATTTATTTTTGACAGGCTATCATCAGAAATATTTTCACTATCAAGTTTATACACTTTTCCTTTATCAGAAACAGGAATTGGAATAATTTGTTCGGAATATCTCAAATCTTTTGCAGCTTTTAAAGCTTTTTTATGACTTAAATATCCAATAATATCACAATCTTTCCTCGTATAGTTGTGTTTCTTACATATATTCTCTGCTGTCTCACCCATCGGAAGTAAACATTTCTTTACTCGGTCATCCAAATACAACTCAGTACTCACATCATATTTCACAGAAAGACTGTCTTTGGTCATGAACTCAAATCCACCACATATTCCTATCTTGATTCTGTTGGTTTTAAGTTTTCCGCTCAATACTTCCAATGCTTCTAATCCACTTCCACATTGTCTATTCAATGTCAAAAACGGTGTAGTATACGGTATTCCTGCATGTATACACGCCATACGTAATGTCATCGATCCACCTGCTGGCGCCAAAACATTACCAAATATAATATCACCTATCTCCTCAACACACACCTTATCACCTTCTATTTCATCCCTCTGCTTATATTTCATATCCACACCACCACCATAAATCCCACTCTCCCCAATTTTATCACCCACTTTAAAATTTCTATTCACAATATTTTTCAAAACAAAAAACAACAAATAATCATTACCATACTCTCTAAACATACCACGCTTAGCCTTACACACAGGCGTTCGTCCATAATCAACAATAACCACATCGGAATCTTTCTTCTCTCTACACACTGTCATTTCGATGGGTACACATCACTTTTCTGTTTAAATAGGTTACATATTTCCAATTCTGGAATATCCTAATTACAGATATATATAAATTAAAATATCGATCGCTTTAATACTTGATATAGAAATATATATAAATATCAAGTTAATGACAACTTTTAGCGGGAAACGTAAGTATTAATATAAGTATGAGTACTAATATTAGTATTAATATTGTCTTTGAAAGTAGTATATATGTAAATATTAATATAAGTATTAGTATTAATATTGATATTAGTATCAAGTATTACTAGTATTAGTTTTAATAGGATGTAACTGTACATAAGAATAAAGATTTATTAATTTATTAAACTATACAATTCAGTCCAAACATAAATTCAATCTTCTAAACGCAACTCAATAACATATTTCTCTACAATTTGATTTACACCAAATTATTTAATCTAAACTTTTAAAATCAAAAAAATATATTAAATTTTGTTTAATTAAACCTACCAAATACACTTCATCAATTTATTACCATTTAAGAAATATATAAGAATATATAAAAAATAATATATTACATTACATTATAATATATTATACGTATACTATGTATATACCATATACATACAACTATACAACCATATATTAATATCTACTTTTATATTCTTTATAACCTGTCATTCCTCTCATCTGCTATATTATATTTTTAATTAACTATTTCTAAATAAGTAATTTATCACTAGTGATTTATTAATATTTCCATATATATACAACTGATATATTAAATACAACTCATATATAGATCTATATTTGTATTTGTAAATTTATATTTGTCGTTGTATATCAGTATTTATATCAGTATTTAGATTTGTATTTATATCATTATTTATATCAGTATTTAGATTTGTATTTAGATTTTTAACGAGTATTTTTTTATAGCTCTATATTTATGGTTATAGATTTGTATTTATATTTAGATTTCCAAATTAAATTTTATATCTGTATTTGTATTTGGATTTGTAAATAAAAATTCATATTTGTATTTGGATTTTAAATAAAGATTCATATTTGTATTTATAGATTGTTATAGCTAAACATAGTAATATTTCTCTAACATAAATCTTATTAATACAAATCTATAATTAAAATATCACTTTATAATATATACTCTAATATAATTTAATAAATATACTTCTTCCTACTTTACTAATAAGTAATCTACCAATGAGTAATCTACTAATGAGTAATTTACTAATAAGTAATCTACTAATGAGTAATCTACCAATGAGTAATCTACTAATAAGTAATCTACTAATGAGTAATCTACTAATAAGTAATCTACCAATAAGTAATCTACTAATGAGTAATCTACTAATAAGTAATTTACTAATAAATATTTACTAATAAGTAATCTACTAATGAGTAATTTATAGATTGATAAATAATAAATTTACTTAGAAATTAAAGAATTAAAAAAATAATAATAAATCCTATAAACTAATAAAATAATAAGTCCATTGACTTATAAATCCTTAAAACCAATACATCTATTAAAATAATAAATCCATTAAACTATTAAATCCTATAAAATAATAAAATATTAAATCCTATAAAATAATAAAATAATAAATCCATTAAAATATTAAATCCTATAAAATAATAAAATAATAAATCCATTAAAATATTAAGTCCTATAAAATAATAAAATAATAAATCCATTAAACTATTAAATCCTATTATCTAATAATATAGTCTTAGACTACCTATCCCTATTAAATATCCTTATTCCTATATCCTTATTAATTTAATATAATTTATACTTAATTAAGTAACTGATAAATTATATTAATAAGAATATAATAATAAAGAGAATATAAGAATTATTATAAGAGAAGTATAATAATAGATGGGATAAGAAGAAGTAGAGTAAGAAGTAAAGGAAATAGGGGAAATAAATAAAAAGATAATTAAATAATTTAAAATAGAAAATAAAGAAAAAACCAAAAAATAAACCTTAATATAATAAACTATAAAGATAAATATAGAAAATAGAGAAAAATAAAATAATAATAATAAATATAGAGTACAACAAATCCAATCCAAAAAATAAATACTAATAAATAAATAATAAAAAATAAATAAAAATCCTAATAAATATAGAATACAAAAAATAAAAGTTAATAGATAAATAATAAAAATAAATACAAAATAAATAATAAAAAATACAAAATCTATAAATAATAAATAATAAAAAATAAATTTCACATCTTTTTATTTCTCACTAGAATCAAATCATAAATCAATTCAAACAATAACCCTTACTTCTTACTAGAATTCCACCGAATAATCCAATCAATAGCATCATTAATATCTCCATTACATTCTTTAAGTGCTTCAAGATTAACCTGTTTATTTGTATAACCCATTTCTTCTAAAAGTTTAAGTTGTTCTTTAAAAAATTCTTCATAATTTGTAATTTCAGGTTGTTTCTTATTTATTGAAGAGAGGTAATTTATAAAATAAAGAGGATAGAAACCATGACTACATGGAATTGTGGGAGTATTGTACTGTTGAGGTATATTGTATGGAGATTGCATTGGTGGTTGAGATGTATTGTATGGAGATTGCATTGGTGGTTGTGGAATAGGTTGAGGTATGTTGTATGGAGATTGCATTGGTGCTCCATATGGTGCTCCGTATGGCTGCTGTGCCATATAATTTGGATCGCCCATCCCTGAAAACTGGCTCATCATTTGTCTCAAAAGTTGAGGATTTTTTTTTATTTCTTTTAATTGTTCAGTCATGACTTTTTTCCACGCACTTTTTTGTTCTTCGTTCATGTTTCCCATAAAAGAACCAAACTGTTGGTCCATAATTGAAGGATTGTTAATAAAAGCATCTAATTGTGAAGAAATAACATCATTAAACGAGTCATTAGAAGGAATATTAGGATTTGATGGATAAGAAGGTTGATTACCAATATTAGGAATATTAGGATGTGAAGGTGGATTAGAAGAAATATTAGACTGATTGGTCTGTCCTATACTAGAATCTTTCTTGCTTGGTACGTTTATTGTTCGTCTCGTACCAATAACATGAATAACAGAAGATTCTGTTATATCATAATCTTTAAGTGTCTTCTTATTGTCTAAAAATATACCATTAATTACAAACTTCTGCTGCTCTGCTGGTATCTTACTACCTTCTTCTAATACTTCTTCTAATTTCTTTTTTACTGATAGAATTGACATTTCAATAGAATCTACTTCTAAGGTTATTTTTTTGTTGTTTAGTTTTAATGTAATTTGCATTTCTTTTGTGTTTTCTAGGGTGGATTTTGTTTTTTAATAAAATGTTTTTTTTAAGGAGAAAGAGAAAAGGGGTTGAATAGAAAAGGGGTAAGAGGGTAATTCAAAAGAGAGTAGGAATAATGAGAGTAATATTTTAAGGGTAAGAGAGCAATATCAATAGAGAGTAATATTATAAGGGTATAGGATTAAAGAGAGAGAGTAATATTATAAGGGTATAGGATTAAAGAGAGAGAGTAATATTTTAAGGGGTAAGAGAATAGGGGTAGGGATATAAGGTTAAAGAAATTATAATATTAAAGAGAGAGGTAATAATATAGGGTTATATCAAAGGGTAATATTAAGAAGTAGATTAAAGGGTTAATACTATATATCTATTTAATATTTTATACTTATTTAATATTTTAAAGAAATAGGAATAAATTTTATTGAATAGTTTTAATTTTATTGTATCTTCTTGATAGAGGGAGGATAACTACATCAAAAGCTTTCTGCTTGGCAATGAGTGTGTGAAACTGGTGTTAAATCATTGTTTGGATTTTTGGTAGGAATAAAACCACACTACATCTTCGGTTGATCCATGGGAGTTGTTATGAGGAGGAGAGGTCTACGAAATGGCGAAACTTTTTCTACGATTTTTTTGTAGTTTTTTATGTAACTAGATTACAGACCACAGCTGAACATGTAGGTAATTGCCATGTAAAAGCATGGAAACCTAGCCTTGCTTACTCGGGTCAGAAGACTTAGCGCCTGGGAGATATAAAAATTAAAATCATTAAAAGCCGGGAGAGCTAAGTAGTAGGTTATACTTGTTTTATGGCATTGCACTGTCTAGTTGGACCCCATGTAAATCTCTGAAATATATTTTACCTAGAAGTTTATTGGGTTCAGAAAGTGTAGAGTAAGTGGGAATGCTGCATACTCTTGGGGGAGCCCGGGGGGGCTTCGGCCTTCGATCACACACCATGCAACGGACATTAACGAACTCCGGGCAACTGCCTCGCTTATTAATTAGGTTCTAAAACCTGGTAGATGAAAGGCTTTGGGATGTAGGTGTCGCAGGGGTTACCGATGGAGTGTTGGGGTAGCAGTCATTTATGTTAAACCTAGAACTGCGTTAATGTCATGAAAAAAAATATAACACTTGCCACTATTTTAAAAAAATGTGATACTTTTAAATAAAAAAATTATAATAAAAATATCAAATACATTATAATATTATTTAGAAATATTCAGTCACTTATTTAAAAAAGAATTAAAAAAATGCCAAGTTATTGATTTATGTAATAGTAAAACAATCAATAAAACATTCCTTTTTTATAAAAATAATAAAAAAAAGTATGCAATAATAAATGTATCATATCTAAAAAAACAAAATTTTAACCTATTTTCTAATTAAATATATCATTTTTACATTCCTCAATATCATTTAATATTTTAGAAATATCTAAATTATATTTCTTTGTTACATCAAAAAAGTCATTCAAATTATCAAGAATATAATTAATTAATTCTTTTTCAAGATTTTTAAGTTCCTTTTCACATTCTCTTATTTCTTTTTCCATTAAACAGGGCTGTGTTTTTTGTTATTAAAATTTGAATTACTTAGAAATTCAATTTTGTTTTTAAAAATATTTTTCAATCAAAAATTTGAATAAATGATATTCAATATAATTGAGTATTTGTTTCGTTCATTTACAATAAAGTAAAGGCATAGAAATGCAGTTCTTACTATTTTTGTTTTTGTAGATCATAACAGGTTGTATATAATATTTTATATTCAATTTTGATATTATTTTTTTTTGATTTTAGTGTTTAAAGAAGTCATATATAAATAATTCATAATTAATTTTGAGATATTTAATGATTATTGATGATCTGTTAAAACTTAATTTACTTACTTTACATTTTATTTTCTATTAAAATATTATGGGAAGAGATATTTTTGAAAGTATAAATAAAGAATATGAGGATAAATAAGATAAAAGACATCAGAGTGTAGATTTTTTCACGATATATTATATTTTAAATTTAAAATTCTTTATTTGAATCAATTTGATTAAATTTATATATTTATTTTTTAAATGTGGTTGATTAGAAGAAACCAAGATTAAAAGTGCTTAAATGGCGAATTATCAAAGTACGTTCAAAATATAATGTTAGACTATAAGAAATACCCCATGCTTCGGTTTGGAAAGCATAAATATACTTGATGTAAAAGTATGAAATATTTAGGTAAATTGTAAATTAATAATGGACAAGCACTTTTATTCAAATAACGATTGAGTATGACTATTTTAGACCCCCTAAAATTTTTCTGTGGGATAAACCCTGGAATTTCACTTACATACTTACTCCAACTCTCTTTTAATCTGTTATAACTCGGGATTATGAGGGATCGGCTAATGAAACTAATCTAGCTTATATCACACCAAAATGTCACAAATATTTTAACACCAATTCTAAAATTCATTACAAAGCATATAGTTTATAATTTGATTATCCCCCCTCCACTAATTTTTTACTTAAATAATACATTAAGCTTTAAAAAACGAGGTAAAAGGCATTCTGTTCAAGAAATCATTGAGAATTTGTATGCAAATATAGTATTGAACAGCTTTATGTAGCTTAGTTTAAATTTGGAATAATTTACTCTGGTATGTATATTTTGGAATACAAGCAAATCTAGCTAGCCTTTCGGATGCTCGAACTTCATTTACAAAATTTGTCTTAAATTTTTAAACCGAAAATCCAATAAGAAAGCCGATTAGCTAATGAGTTGGGTCTTATTTATAAGTGTAGTATAGAGATAACTCTTATGTGATTAACCAGAATCACATTGCAAGCTAAAGACATAAAATATATTACAAAGCTTCATATACATGTATGGTCGAAGATCCAATTCAGTTAATAGAACAAAAAAACAATTAAACCATATATTTTGATTGATAAGAGATTTTTTCAGATTTAACAGAAAAAGAGCCATCAACTGTAATCCGAACCAAAATCAAAATTTTGTAATATATAAAGCCCTCAAAAATTATTGTGCATATATACCATACCGATTACGAAGAAAAATATAGAATTATAAATAGCAAAATTATTAAGCTCGGTATGTGATGAATAACCCAAAATCAGACAGCTATTTCAAATTTGGAATGAGCCAAATATAATGAAAAAGACAATAAAAAAGAAGACATAATTAATCAAATCTGTAAATAATAGCTTATTTTTGATTAGATAATTTCATTATTAATTGCAAAAGGTAAATATATTTATTAGTTTTTTAGACGAATTAGAAAAGGCTATTTTTAAAAAATATGATGCTGACATGTTATCTAAATTGTTCTAAATTGTCGAAGCCTATTGGGATAATCTTTTTTTTAGAGTTACCTTTTTATTTCGTATGTAAAACCAAAGGATTTACTTCCTAATTTAATAAATATAACATATTGTTGCAAAATTGGTATGCTTTATACTGCTTTCAAGACATCAACGCAATTCTTGGTTTAAAATGAATAACTTTTATCAAGATTACATATTATACCTTAAGATACCTAGGTCTTGAAACGTTTATCACAAAGGATCACACAACTATTTAATAAGCGTGGGGAATACTAAACTGGTTAATATTTTAGTTGCATTTTTAAACTTGCTTTAGGGTCTAAGACTACCAGCTTTCCCGGTTACACTACATTTAGCCACTAAATAGATTTTTGCCGAGATATATCTCGGCAGCTTATATGGAGGTCCACCTACAGGCTTTAATGTCATAAAAAGGTTATATTTTGCTATTTAGCTTTCATTTGGCTTTAGAAGTAATGTTATTTTGTATATCTGCGCAAAGCCTCTTACTTTACTTCAACTGGGCAAGGTTTAAACTTTTTAATGGTAATTTCCTAAAAGATCAACTGTAAATTACAATCTAGTTAGATATGAAATTGAAGCAAACGCTTTACTCTTTTTATTATTTTGAAATTTTCTCTATTATATAGAAATTATCATGAAATAGCTGAAATGTAGTGTCAGTTTCATTCCATCAAAAACTTAAGCAATGATTTCCGTTACACTTTCATATTATATTTAGCAAGAATATCGTTTCTATGATGTTATCTTATATCAAATTTAACAAAATATTGTGCTTTTCATTATCTTTTTTGTTTTCTTTCGAATATTCATTTGGTATAAATTGTTTGCAAATCTCCTTCCTAAACATATCTTTCTCGGGTTTAAAGATAAAATACCACTGATATTAGTATCTCTTATCATTTATTATGTATCAAAAAAAGGTTTGACAGTTTTTTAAGGTACTATTGATTGCATGATGTCATTTTGATTGGTCCTTTGTGAATTTGATTAAAAAAGTTTTAAAATCAAAAAAAATTTGACGCTAAAAAATGAGAATTTCTATTTGGACAATTATATTTTATTTACATGTATTACATCTTCTTTAGAAAATAAAAAATCACAAGTGAAGTCAAGACAATCAAGATATCACAAACCTAAAACTTCTACCGGTACCAAACTTTTAAGGATATTAAAGACCAAAATAAAAAAAATTCAAAATCATCAAATAACAAGAAATGAATCAGGTGCTTCGTACAATCAAACAAACCTCAAATATTTAAACGCAACTAGTATTATTCCGATGGAAGATGAAAACTCTGATATAATATGTAATAATGATGATGAAAAAAAATTAGAATCAATTCCAAGTTGTAGTTACGTGATCCGTTAAATGATACCTGTTTTTCATTTTTCAAAGAAGAAAATAAATATTGTTTTACAAATCCAAAAAACGATGATGCAGACAAAGTTTGTTTAAAACACGATACTCGGAAATCTTCTTGATCAATCTATGACTGTTTTGTAAGCAAAAATACCAATAGTTTACATCTTTGGTTCGAAAAATTAAACTCAATCATTAAAGAGTTTATTAATCAAGAAATGTTCGAAATATTTGAAGAGATATTTAGAATTGTGAATACTGCATCAACACTGAAAGGTGTAATAACTTTTATAAATAGTAAAATTAAATTCTAGAAAAAAAACAACACAAAAATATTTAAAGCAAAGTTATTAAACTTCAATAGGATAGAAATGATCTGGGCATATGAATTAATTTCAATATTTAATAAAAATTTTGATCAAAAAATATTCAAATTATTCCCTCAATTCGAAATCCCACTTAGATTCCTATTTAGAACTAATAATTTAACTCTTTTCTCGAATATAACATCAATCTTACCAACATTTTTATTACTTTTTTAACAGAAAATACAAACAAATATCTATAAACTTGATTACACATATAGACGTAAATAAACCAATTTATACCGCGATATATTATGAAAGAATGATTCTAATAAGTTTTTTGATTGAAAAACTTTTTTTATTAAGGAAAAACATTTATTTTTCTGATGAAACACAAACCTGCAATGTATTTTACAGATTTATTAAAAATATATATTTTTTCAAATATAATCCAAATTTATTGGGCAAAAATGGAAATATGATGTTGAAAGATTATTTACTTCTTACAAATTTCTCTATTCTTGCATGTTTCTATATTTAATAGACATCTATAGTTATCAATCAAAGTACAGACAGAACCTGTTTTTTCTAATTCAATCTTATAATAAACAATTCAAGTTCTATAAAGATAATGGAAAGTTAGATCTCGATTTGATAAATAATATTGCTAATCAACACAATTTTTTTTTGTATTATCAGCATTGAACTTCACTTAATTTATATGAAATCGAAATATCCAATTTTATAATCACGTGTCAATATAATATTAAATAATAAACATTTAAAAAAGAAAATGCGGATATTTACACTAGAATAGAATATTTTAATAGATTTTTAACAAGTTGTCCTACCTTATGTTGTCAAAATAAGAATTTTAGGTTTTATAATTTTTGAATATTTCATATCTTAATAGAAAAAAAATATTTGAACAAGAAAAAATAATAAATATATAAAGATTTATAACTGATTTTTTATATAAAATCTCGAGAAGGTGGTATTATTTTGGTTATTTATAAAAACAGTAAAAAAAAAATTTCTTTGAAAGTAATATTGAATTTCCTTTTTTTTGTTGTATACTTATTAGTAATTTTAGATCGGATTTAGAGATTAATTATAGCTTAAAATAAATTAATTTTGATTTTTTATTCGCAAATACTTATATAACATTACTATTTACTATGAAGGAACGAGATTTCTTATCCTTATTCTTAAGTATACGTATATACCAGATAAGGAGTTTGTGAGAATCAATGATGACAGATCTAAAACCACAAAATGTGAATAGAATAAATCAAAATTTAGGAAATAATTTTAATTTGAAAAAAAAGAGTCAAATATCATGGAACAATCAAATAAAAATAGAAAATAGTAATTCAAATCAAATAAATATGAAGAATATCGAGCCAGCAATAAGCAAATATGAATAAATATTTTTACAGTAATTTTTAGTGATTAAATATAATTTACCTGGGAATTAGGTTTAACTCATATAAAAATTGTATTTCATTTGAAGAGAAATTTCGTTTAACTTGAAGTATATTTTTATTTTTTATTCTATAGATTTCATTATGTTAAATATAATTTCATAAATTAAAGATAAAATTGTGGTTTTTATAGGTTTATAGGTTCATTTAAACTTGTGTTTTTTTAAAAAAATAAGATCTGTAGAAAATATTTATTTTTTTATTTGGTTATATTATAGCACTTGTGATTTATCTAATTTATTTAATTTCGAAGAAAAATCTTTAGATCTTGGATATATGATATGAAAATAAATATTTTATAAAATATTCTCGGTCTTACTAGGTGTATTTTTAAATATTTGTATAATAATAGTAGGTTTGCTCAGAAACTTTGTGACAAGCCTAATCTAATTATGACCAATTAAACTACTACTTATTTCTAAATAAGAATTAGGTGGCTTTCAAATGAATTGAAATTCTATTTCTGTGTAATTCATAAATTAAAATTGTTTTATTTCTTCATATTATTCTCTAAAAATCCGATGTGTTTTATTATGTTGTTTTGCTTTAGGATGAAACCATCTTCTGATCTAAAATATTAGAACCATTTAAAAATATATTTTATATTTTTGCCACGTAGAATTCTTTAGATTGAGAATAAAGCATTTTTGCATAGAAAATCTATAGTATTCTATAAAGTTAGAAAAAACATAATTTAGAAGTCAAAAAAACTTTCATTATATTATAACATTACACTTTGCGAACTCGAAGAACATATTTGGAATATTAGTTTAAAAAGTTAAATAAATCTAATTGCAAGCATATGAAATTGTTTAATACATTCCAGATCTTATAATATGTTTTAAATATGTCAATCAAGGCTATAAATATCTTTTTGACGGCATCAGAATATATCAATACTTATTTAAAAGCCATTATTTTACCTTGATTGAAATAATTTAATTCTTTTATCTAAAAGCTATCAAAATATGTTAACGTTACTGTTAATAAGTTTTCTCGACTTTACTTATAAAACATTTCACATCTTCATAGCTGAACACTTTTCAGAAATCAAAAACGACTTGCAGATTTATCTTTTTCTTATCTAACCAGCATGTTGTCTGCAAAACATCGAATACTAAGTTTCAGAAATTTTTTTGCTATAGTCTTGATATAAAGAAATGAAGATATTCAATAATATTTCTTTTCGGTTTGTGTTTCGAAAATTTTTAAAATTTAGCATTAAATTTATCTGTTTCAACATTTTAGAAAAATTTAAAAAATATTTAAACTATTTAAAACAGTTTTCTTAGCAGCCTGAACTTTTGCAAAATTTATGGTTTATAATCTTCTTTTAAGGTCGATTTAAACGCATGTTTTTTACATTACTTCAATCAAAAACATTATATTTGTTTATCGGTTTTTATTACTCCCTCTGTCCGGAAATATGGTATACATTTTAGCGATTTTTTTGTCCGGAAATATGGTATACATTTGCGAAAAAATAAAATAAATCAAAAAATGTACATGACAAGTTTATTTATTACCTTTATTTCGAACATTTTAATAAATATTAATGCAAATATTAAATAAAATTTAAAAAAATACATATTAAAATTAATAAGTTCACTCGAAATTTGATTTGGCTTTAACGTATGATTCTTTCGAACATACATATTTTTCTAGCAGTCGACCTTCGCGACCAAGTTTTCCTTTACTTATATGAGGTATTTTATAGCCATTTCCTCCATCTGCTAACATAATTGACTCCATACATGCTTGCAATGTTGTAAAAACGTTATCGAGAGTATTAGCTTCTAATTGATGAAATGCATCTTGAACACAATTTATTAATTCGTCAATTGTGTGTGGCGAAGCTTCATGTTGCAGCGATTGTATGGAGTTGAAAAAACCTAAATCAAGAACATTTAAATCGGGGCTATTTGCCGGTTGCGCCTTGAATTTAATATTCCAGTCATCAGCAGAACCAAGAGCGACAATATCTGCATCATTATCAGAAAAATGGGGTTTTGCATTGTCTTGTTGTACGTAAATTATTTTCTTTTTGTCTGCTGGCGGAAATTTAGATTTAATTGCGGGAATTACATTATCAATGATCATGTTTTTGCAATGTACTGCTGTAACAGATTCCTCATTTTTTGTTATAATTGTCCCTTTAGCCCTATTCTTAGAATTTCTTTGAGCTGGTTCTTTATAAACAAATGGCCATATTCCAATTTTCCCATCAAAATAAAGCTTTCGATGTGCATCATAGCGTGGTCGAGCTACTGCAGCCATGAACATTATTTTCGTAATAAATCGCTTACTTTTGCAGTTTCTCTCCGGATTTTCTTCGTTTAACATTAAGTAATAAGAGCGCTTAACTTTAGTTAGATAAAACCACTTTTCATCAATGTGAACGTAGTCGTACAAATCATCAAAAAGCAAATCTCCATTATTAGCAAGATTTACTTTAGACAAGCAAAATTTCAATCTGTCCATTTTATTTTTATCTGTTAAAGTTGGTTTAACTGTAGAAGATATTCTCTTGATATACTTTCCCGACTTGAATATATCAAACAAAGTTGATTTTTGAATATCAATTGCAAAGAAAAGACTGCGGGGCGTTCCTCGACGATTTAATGGCGTATTCTTTATTTGCGCTAATTTGTTCGAATATTCTTTAGGTTTTCTTCCGCACCTTTTTTTTCTTTTTTGAAGAAACATCGGCACATATCTTGCCTTTTCTGTATTGAGTTTGTGCTGCATGCCAAATTCTGCTAACGGTTAGCCGGGAAACTTGAAAGGCATAAGAAACTTTGTTGATGGCACCGTGTTTTAACTTATTCTCCTTCATCTGCTGTAATAATTTTTCTAAAATACCTTGACGTTGTTCTTTAGTTAACTGTTTATATTTTGAATCTCTTTTTTCTGAATTTAACAAATTTTCTTCCACATTTTCCATATTCGTCTTGCAGCGGCACTATTTTTTTTTACCTTAAGAAACACTGATGTTTGAGCGGCAACTTTTTAACTAAGAATAATATTACTAAAGTCAAAAATTTTAGGTATATTGTCATGAATATTTACTATGACAATGTCATGACGGTTGCCTATTTATTTTTTATATTCACGATAATCTACGGTTTTTTTTGAAATGTATACCATATTTCCGGACAGAGGGAGTATTATACTATATATGTTTATCATTTTACAAGAAAATGAAACGTTATTATATTTCTGGCAGAGTATAGAATTATTGAATTTATTTTGCTAACATAAATTTTTGTTAGTTTCAAAATCGATTATTACTTATTCAAAGAATATTACTTTCCTATTCGGATTCACCTCTACGGGTTTGTGTTGAGGATAGACAAAAGAAAACAGCAAAGTAATATGTTGCTAGTCAACACTGTCGCATTTCATGAATCTATTCTTTTTTTACTGAAAGCTGGAGTAAGGTGTAAAAAATTTCAGCATTCAAAGTTTCTTTTGTTTTTTTCCTTCGATCCCATACTTTTATTTTTGCATAAGAAGTATTTTCAAGTTCATGCCAGGTCCTTGCTATTTGAGACAGTATTTTTTCTCATTAGTTTCTTTTATTTGTTGTAATTAAAAATATAAGGAGACATGCCGGTAGATCTAGTATAGTTTATATTAACTAATATATAAATATGATTTAAACTCTTATTTTTTACACGCATACCAGAGATCGTTTTTCATGCATTTATTCTCTTTTACCTAATTAGGAATTATAAATTTGCACATTTAGTTTGTTTTTCAATGTATTGAAAAAATCAAAATCTTATTTTTGATTAATAGGAAATTTTAAGATTACGATGAAATTCACCATGATTTTTAAAAAAAATTGGCAAAAGAAAATATAATCATATGTATAAATCTAAAAATAGAAATATTTATGTTTATTGATTAGATTAGAAAAATAAATACAAATCGTAATATTTCTCTTAAATAATAATTTTTTTTATTTCTATTTTCGGTAATTCGCTCAAACATATTTAAAATATATTTGCCGGTGCTTTCAATATTGAATTTTTTGAGATCACAATAGTAATAAAGGATAAAACTTCCATTAAAAATCTATTATTTTGAGCCATTTTATTAGTCATAATAGTTTCGAAGCAGAAATTAATAAATTCTTTGATTTCACAATATTCTTCAGAAAAAAAAAGTTTGTTTTTTTCTAAAACATAGTCAAACCATATCAATAGGCTATAAATAGCTGTTATTGAATCATAATCCTTAAGGCAAAGAAATATTCTTAACAATATTTTTCTAAGTAAAAGTACGTTTTCCAATATTAATTTATTATCTTTTTTCTCGGATTCTTGGAATAAATCTGTTCTATTCTCATTTCCTAAACCTATAATATCTTGCGATAATTTTTTAGATAGGCAATTAAACAAACAAACTAAAAAATTCAGTTGTAAAAGACGGTTTCTTTTTATGCTACTCAGAATATTCTCTACCTTTTCATGTTTATTAATGAAATTATAAATTTCTTTGGATATTTCAAGTTGTGGCTCTGTTGAAAACCCTATTTGACTTAATAAACTCGATGTTTTGTTCTGGGGAGTTAATCCAACATAAATATTCTCAAATTCGACGAGTTTTTCAAAACATTCGACTAGACTTAAAATATCGATTTCATTTGTAAATGTAATACGACAAATTAAGGCTTTGTATTCCCTCAAAATAGAATTAAACTTTCCGTAATCGAATTTTTCTGGTGATAAAATTGATAGAGCTTGGTCTAGATCAACATTATTAAGATAAGTTTTAGTTAAATTTGTCAAATGTTCTCGAAATGATGCAAAAGCACTACATTCTTTGTTATATATATGCGCTGGTTTGTTTTCTAGAGCATCACTTGCAACTCTATAATTGATTGGTACTGTTAAAGCGTTCAAAACATTGTTATACCTGATTCCTACATTGATGTTTTCCTTTAATTGTTCGAAAAAGATTTTATCATCGAGAATTTTGCAAATATATTTCTTCAGAATATCAATCGGCTCTTCTTCTTTTAATATATGGGAATTTTTATCTATATAAGATTGTTGCTTCGGCTCTTCTGTCATAGTTAGGGTATTATCATATTTTTTGGTAGCCGTTTCGTGGTTCCTATTTGGTTCAGTATTTTTATTATGAGTGTCACCATTATGTGCATTTGGCTTAATATCAACCTTAGGTTGGATGGAATTTCCTACTGTTGACTGACGTTCATTTCTAGTCCCATAATGTATTTTAGCGTTTGGTTTTTTATCTAAACGTCTCCTTTTGCATGAAATATTAGAATAAGTTGCAATTGGCTCATCAGAAGAAATAGAATCAAAGTTGGAGACTGAATGAATACCACTATTTTTATCAAAAAGCAAAGGATTGGTTTTATCTGAAATTTGGCTAGTATATATAGCTTCCCTACTATCTAATCCACGTAATATCCCAGTGTTTATTGTATCAGGACTATTTTCCTTTACTTCAAAACCTTTTGCTTCTGATAAAAGCGAAGGTGTTTTATTTTGGTTGTCCTCATTACTTTGTAAAATCTCATCTACTTCAATACTTTCTCGTGTCATAAAACTCGAAGATGCTTTATTATGATTGTCCTCATTACTTTTTAAACTCTCATTATACCTCTGTAGAATTTTTTTTTTCGTACCCAAAATTGCGGCAGATACAAATATTTTTTGAAAAAGCAGTACGATAATCATAAAAGCCGGTTTTTTTTTCATTTTTAAAAAAATAAAACCACAAATATCCATTTATAGAATATTCAATATTCTTAATATATCATTTATTTAAATTAAATTTCAAAATAGAAATATTTTTTTATTTAATAAAATTAAAAAATATTTTTACTCTTTTTATATGTTTTCTTCTACCTCTTTAACCACTATTGTCTCTTCTTCCAAATCCGACTCTTCATTTATGTTATTGGTCGGTTCCTCTAAAGTGGTTCCTCCTTGTGAAATAAGGGGTGTATTATTTTTTGGTTTTAAAATTTTAACACCATCTTCCTCTCTTTTCGCTTCTTTTAAAGGGGGTATTGGTTCTTCACGCATCTCTGATCTCATAATAACACCCATTGACGCTCTCTCCCAGCTCTCTTCGGCATTTAGTCCTGACTCAAGTCCTCTTCGTCGATCAAAGGAAATAGTTTCGACTGTCTTTTTAAGTACTATAGACTGAATGTATGCTTCTACATTCATGGGTATTTCTAGTCTTTTAAGATGAGATTTATGGTATTTTGTCACAATACCGTCCCAGGTCATCACATAAGGGATTATCTCAACACTACACTTATAAATAAGGCCCAACTCATTGGCTAACAGGTCATACTTCCTAAGTTTTTCAGTTTCAACTATTTGAAGTGAATCTTGGGAAGTGATTCCTACTTCAATGAGTGTTATCTTATTCTTCTTCTTATCTAAAATAAATATGTCCGGTCTGTTATTCCGAATTTTAACATCAGTTTTAATTCTGGTGTCCACTCTTATCTCTGCATACTCATTATCAAGAATTTCTTGAACTGAGTGACTCCTTATTCGTTTTGAAGACTCAAACTTATATCTATTTAAGAGAAGTAAGTGTAGGCAATTAACCACATTCTTATGCCGTCTGGTGTAGTCTTGGCCTAGCATTTTTTCACATCGAGTTGCTAGATGATCTACAGTCTTACCGGACTTCCCGCAATGTTGACACACACCATCTGCTCCCCAGAATGCATTTCTATCCTGGATATAGCAGAACACAGCTTCATTTCGTGGCCTAATATTTCCTCTCTTTAGCCATCTTGAAGAGTCACTAACACTCACAAGCTCATTTTTCCTTGCATTATATAACTTTGAATGGAGTTTTCGTTTTTCTATTTCGTTATATAGTTTTGCAAGTTGACCTTCTTCTAAACTTTTCTTAGTGACTTCTTCTACCAACCTGTACTTTACTTTTAAAAACATTTTATTAGTGCAAGATGGGTTTTATTATTATTCTCCACTTTGAGGATTACTGCTCGTCTAGTTGATATTTCTTTACTTTTTTCCAGACAATCCAAGAGTTGTAGAAGCATATGTTCGCTTCACAACTCAACACTATGTAGGCCTTTTCCAAGTTTTGTTCTAGGAAGATACAAACGCTTTTCAAAATAAAAATATATATTATCTTATAAAATAGAATAAAAATGTACAATTTTTTTAAAATATCGATATATATTTAATAATTTTGGACATTTTTTACTCTTTTGTTCTAAATAATGAAAGAATATATTTCAGATATAAATTATATTTCGAAAGAAAAAAATTAATTTGTTCTTATTCGATATATTGATTATAAAGTAAATGAGTAGAAAGAACAATGTTAGCAGCGAAATATCGAAAAATACCAAAATAAAGGCTGCAAACGACGCTGATGAGGTGAAGAAGAGTGATAGTGAGGTACAAAAATGTAAGCTACACCCACCGGCGATTTCCCTACCTTCCTCCTCCTACACAACAATAACACCTCCACCACCAAGCCAAACATGCAGTAAAATGCAAAATAGTGGGCTTGACACCTTACCTTCGCCTAATGCACCAGTTCCCTCTTTGGTTGAAGTCTCTGCGTGCGAGCCATCGTACGACATGACAAGCCCCTGTACTCTAGCTATTCCGGAAGGTAACAGGCTAATGGCATTGCGGACGATATTCGATTCCGTAACAGCCGACCCGAAGGAATGGCCTCGAATTGTTTTTTTTGCAGTACAGACAAGGTTTGAAAGAATGCCAAGAAATGGCTGGACAGAGCTTCACAGGTACTATAATGAGAAATTCGGCTGCACTGAAACTCTCGAAGTGTTAAAAAAATTGGCACAAAGTGAGATGGGAAAGGAAGTAAAATCAGAAGAGAATGGAGAGCGACGTAGAATCGCCACTTGTCTTGCTGATACATGCACCTTGACCGACACCACGGAGTACATAAACCTGAGAGATAAATTCTTGAGTAAAATCAAAGAAATCTCGGAAAACGAAATTGGAAAAGTGGTGGTCCGAACTAGAAAACATCCAAATGAATTGGTTGATAGTAAAGTTCTGGATCTCATTAATCGAGTAGTCGGTGAATATGCAGGAGCTCATGTACCTGAGTCAATTACGGAAGCCGCGTATATCATGCAAGCTGCGCAGGTATGCTATGACGAGGCAACACGTAAAGAGAAGCCTAGATCCGCTTGGAAGGAAAACATAGAAAGTAAAATTTCTAAGTTAGTACTTTCTAAAGATCTTCTCGAGAAGGCTCGTAAGCAGGAAAAGCTCTCCACTTCGGAAACGAAGAGCCTTAAGAAAATTATGCGAGAGTTTAATTTAAACTTGAGCAGCGTAACTGATCTTTCTGAGGCTTTAGTTAAGAAGAATGAGTCTTTGAATGTTTACGAGAAAAAAATTACGATGCATGAAAGTAGGAAGCAATTCCGAAAAGAGAATCGTATGTTTGAGCTTTTCCGAGGTCGATTTTATCGTGGGTTATCTGAGCGTGTAGAATCCGAGCATGTGGTTAGTCGTGATGAAATTGTGAGTTTTTGGTCTACAATGTGGAACAAAAATGATGACGCAGTCACGTATGATGATTATTTGATTCTATTTGTATCAGATAATCATCCGACCACGTTTCCTTTACTTGATGAATTTGTAAATATCATTTATTGGCTTCCCGATTGGAAAGCTGCTGGAATTGATGGTATTTACAATTTTTTCATTAAGAAACTTACAACTCTTCACAAATATATTTATGATATTGTGAAATTTATATGTTTAGAAGGAACAACTCAAGCTGATTGGTTTTACTGCGGGCTTACGTATTTTATACCGAAAGGAATTCCACGAAGAGGCTCTAACTACAGGCAAATCACTTGTATGTCCAACCTCTATAATTTAACGACAAAGTGTGTAACAAAGTTCAAATTGAAGAGGAAAGGCGAGGGTTGCTTGCAGAGAACCAATTAGGGGCGGTAAAGGTGTGCAGGGAGCGAAAGAGCAGGCTCTACTGAATATTGCCTTAAATAAAGAGTATGGAAATAATCTTAAGGCAACATGGATTGATGTTAAAAAAGCTTATGATTCAATAGATCATGCTTATTTAACTCAATGCATTGAAAACCTTAATTTACCTGATTGGATCCTGAAATTTATTAAAGTAACAATATCAAAATGGAAAATTGATATTTCGGTAGGGTCTGAAAAAATTATGAACAAGAAGATTGATAAGGGGATTCTACAGGGAGATAGTTTGTCACCCTTATTGTTTGTGCTGTGTATGGATTCATTGAGCCGTAAACTCAATGAAGAATACACAAAGGTGACAATACAAACGGAGGATGTATCCCACTCCACCAATCATCTCTTGTTCATTGATGATCTTAAGCTCCTTGCCAAAGATGGAACAACGCTTGAAAAGATGACGGAGGAGGTAAAAATGTTTATGAAAAATATAGGATTAGAAATAAACAGAGAGAAGTAGGTCACAAATGATTCGTGTTGTGAGAATACTGCTAAACTTCTTGAAGGAATAGGTGTTTACAAATACCTCGGAATAATAGAAGATAGCAGAGGAATTCCAACCCGTAAGTCGTTTGAGGAAGTACAAACCAAACTGATAGCGAGGTTAGAGAGACTTTGCCGCACGAGATTGAATGCAAGAAACTTATTTCAAGCTATCAATCAACATGCGATATCTCTGATAAAATATCATATAGGTGTACTTCGACTTGAACCTGGCGACTTCTCAAAGTTGGATGACGCAGTACGTGCAGTTTTAGTAAAGAACAAGATACATCTTCGCCCAGGATGTAAAGAGCGTCTGTACCTTTTCAGAACAGAACTTGGGAGAGGTCTTCATAGTGTTGAGTTCAAAAGCGAACATATGCGTTTGCAACTCTTGGATTGTCTGGGAAAATCTAAAGAAACATCGACCAGAAGAGAAGAAACTTAAGGTGGAGAATGATAATAAAACCCATCTTGCACTTATAAAAGACTTTTTACAAGTAAAATACGGGATGGCAGAGGAGGTCACTAAAAATAAATTAGATGAAGCTCAACTAGCTAACTTATATAACGAAATAGAAAAACGAAAAATACATTCAAAGTTATATAATGCTAGAAACAACGAGCTAGTAAGTGTTAATGACTCCTCAAGATGGTTAAAGAAAGGAAGTGTAAGACCGCCTGATGAAGCAGTGTTCTGCTATATCCAGGATAGAAACGTATTTTGGGGAGCAGAAGGTGTGTGTCAACACTGCAACACGTCTAGAAAAACAGTAGACCATTTAGCAACGAGATGTGAAAAAATGCTTGGTCATGACTATACTAGACGACACAATGAAGTGGTACGATGTATACATTTGCTCTTGTTAAATAAATATAAATTCAAGTCTTCAAAACGAATCAGAAGCCACTCAGTTCAAGAAATTCTTGATAATGAGTATGCAGAGATAAGAGTAGACACCAGAATAAAAACTGATGTCAAAATTCGAAATAATAGGCCAGATATGTTCGTTTTAGACAAGAGACGAAATAAGATTACCCTCATTGAAGTAGGAATCATCTCCCAAGACTCACTTCAAATAGTTGAAATAGAGAAACTTAGGAAGTATGACCTATTAGCAAAGATTTGGGTCTTATTTACAAATGTGGTGTAGAGATAATTCCTTATGTGATAACATGGGACGGTATTGTGACAAAATACCATAAGACTTATCTTAAAAGATTACAAATACCCATAAATGTAGAGGCATACATTCAGTCCATAGTACTTAAGAAAACAGTCGAAATGATTTCCTTCGATCGACGAAGAGGAATTGAGTCAGGACCAAGTGCCGAAGAGAGCTGGGAGAGAGCGTCATTAAGTGTTATTATAGGAGCTGAGATGCATAAACAGCCAACACCCCCCTTAAAAGAAGTGAAGAACGAGGAAGATAGTGTTAAACAAGTAAATTCAAAAAATATTTTACCCCTTTTTTTAGATGACGTAACCAGACCAGAGGAACCGATGATAGACATGAATGATAAGTCGGATGTAGAAAAAGAGAATAAAGTGGTTAAAGTGATGGAAGAAATTAGTTAAACGAGAGAAAATTTGTTAACCCAGAATTTTATTAAATAAATTATCTTTGAATATCCAAGAAATAATTTATCGATTTAATGGTTTAATATTTTTTAAATATTAATTGAATAAATATCTTTCCAAATATATTAATACAGTACTAAAATATTAATAGTGCAGTAGAAAAGTAGTATTTATAAACGAATATAACACTATGATGCTTTGTCTAAAAAGTAGGTACATAGTATTCTAGGTGGTAAAATAATCTATTTTAGAAAAGGTTTTTAGTAATTATTAATTAGAGACATTTTTATTTGTTAATTTAAAAGATAGCCGAAATAAATTTTGATTTTACACTATAATAAGAAACTAAAACGAGTTGATTTCTTAGATTGCAATTTATTATAAATGCAAATCACATGACCAATATTTAAGTAAAGATATTTTCATTTTATTTAAATAAAAATTATATAATTAAACTAAGAATTTTTGCCTATTAAAGACTGATAAATCTTTATATTTATTCTTTAATAAATAGGATTGAAAAATCCGCAAACAAAGAAGAGTAATGATTTATTCCTCTCTGTGATATATTTTTTAGAATATGGAACTACTTAGATAAATATTCATCTGGGCTGTTTCTGATACATTTAGAAACAAAATTAAACCAATCCCAGGTTGAATTTCTTAAATTGTAAGCCAAATTTTTTTTAACTCAATTCTAAATAATAAATACGAATCACAAGTCATATAACGAAAATTTACTTTAAAAATAGTAAATAACTTCAAAAATATGTTATCAGTTATAATTTTTACAAATAAAAACGTCAAAACAAGATTCTAAAACTATGGTTATAATTTTTTTTATTTGAAACTACAAATTTACTGTTTCGAATAAGAAAATAATATTACACTGATATGGTTTCTTATAGTACTTTGAAACATTAAATTTACATTTTTGACATATTTAGTCTCTAAAAAAAAGCGCTGTATTTCTTAAAGAATAGTTTCAAAATCTAAATCTAAAAATTAAACTTAAAATAGTAAAAATACAACCTTAATACTATTTATAAATAGAATCTGGTGACAAAAAGTATATAAAATACGAAGATAAATATTCAATTAATTGGTCGTCGTTTTTTTAGTTATTAATTTAAAGATGGACATAAAACATTATAAAAATAATATAAATATAAACTATAATAAAATATATTTGAATAAAGAGGCAAACCCTGGGTTTTTTTTTCTTAATTTATTCCATTTATTTGACCACTTTAATTGAAACCAGTGAATTTATATATTTTAAGATTATAAAATTAATCATTCGAATTTACTTATGTAATTCATTTATCGATCAACATAAATAGACAGTATTTTTATTTTTATGTATTTCAAGATTTTATTAAAAAAACTAATTTCTAATGAGATTGACTTTTTTATTTGATACTTTGTAGAGTTTTAGATTAAAAGATTTAATTTGGTTAATAAAATCAAACATTTTCTCTGTGAGTTAACATAGACTTTAATTTATAAATTTATCGAATTAATTAAATCTCATATCTTTATTAATATTTAATATAGAGTTAAATCTTTAAAATGTTTATTATAAAACTACTATTCGTGCAAAAGTAATAAAATGGTATAATTATCTATTTAACAAACGAAACAGAGGTTTTTATTCGTGAAAAAAAGCAAATGAAAAAGATTTATCTAATATTCTATTTCATTGAATAGTTCAATCCTTCTCTTAATAACAAATTAAAGTTCAACGTTTTTTTAATTTATTCAATATAAATTTAAACATATTATAATTATAAAGTACCATAAATAGATTAAACTTTGATCTGTAATTCGCTATAAGATTGAACTGCTATATAAAAAAATATCTTAAATTAATATTTTAATATATAATTAAATTTAAAAAGAAAGATTAAAAAAATTAATAATTCCATTTTTAATCGTAAACATTCGGCAATATAATAATATATAAATTCGAATTAAAAAGACATTTAAAGGAATTATTTATATCAATTGTTTTGATTAGATTTGTCATTCTCCGTTTTGCTTGAAGAATACTTTGGATTCACATTTACATTTACAAACTCAAAACTGTCTGTTTTTTCGTAATTACTGGTATTTCCTTGATTTTCATCGCTTTCAAAAGATAAGCAACAACAATTTTTTAGTATTTTTCTTAATCTTGACTGTTTGTAACTATTATATCTCTGTGTAGATGCAACAATCTGAGTAAAAATAATATATTTGATTGCGAGAATAAATTTCATTACTATTTGAGGGTAAAAATAACGAACTAATATAAAATGTCTTAAAAGATGAATATATAATGATTTAAGAAATACATTTATGAGTTTAATCTTCAATATTTTAATAAATAAATCAAGTTCTATGGGTTTAACAGTTTATGATTTGATCAGTTTCTAATTTCTTGAGTTTTTTATGGTTTTAAATGTTTTGTTGTTTTGAGTACGTCAAAATGTATTGAATATTTTGAAAGGTTTTATAAATTCTAAAGTTTTTGGCAAATATATTAGTGCATTTCTATTATGGTAATGAAAATCAGAACGGGAAATGTATTTATTATTGTAATATTGTAATATTTTGAAAGTTTTAAATCAATTCGAAATAAAAAAATCATATCGAAATGTCCAATATAATCTACTTGTCTAATCAATAGAACATTGGATTAGTAATTTTATGTTTTTTTATAAAATTCTTTTATTTTCTTTGTGCGAATTAATTCATATTAATTCATATTATTTTATATTCATTTAAATCTTAAAATTTATCTGGAATTTAAATTATAGTTTAGAGAAATTTAAGAAAGTTGTAATGTATCAACTTTCCAAATAATTTTCTTTTTTTGAAAGCTTTTCTTTTTGTTTAATATTATTTTGTAGAATATGAATCGTGGTTGTAAGTTACATCCGTAAATTTCCGTTCAGTGGTTTTTTATTAACCACTTTTTACATTCTTTACTGCTTTTTCTTATTTAAAAGTCTAGTTAACTACAAATAGTATTAGAAAGGCATTTTAAATATAAAAACGTTTATACTATTTCAAAATTTATATTTTTAGTTTTTTAAATTCTATTTTAGGTTTGAGCGGTTCAACTTATAACATTTATATTTTAAAAAACATGAGTTTGTTTGTTTTGCGAGTAAAAGAAGCAAACACTACGGCTGTATACTTTCAAATCGGTATGAAGTTATAAAGAATTATAAACCAACTAATTCTACGGCGGATATAGAATTAAGCAATTATAGATATTAAAATCATTTATTTTATATATAATTTTATTCATTTTTTATACTAATATTAGTTTAAATTCGCAAAGAAGCTTTATATTTTGTAGAATAATATGGAACTAAAAAGTTGTATAATTCTTGTAAGTATAGATATTTTAATCAAATCTTTTTATTTAATATTAAATTATATGAACAATGAGATTGTTTTTTTGTACTTTTGAAAATACACAGCTCTGAGATATAAATAGAATCTATGATAAGGACAATAAAGTGTTTAAATACTTTAAACTGTCTATTATGATGTTTAAATGAAATTAAATGAAGTATAAAAGATATTATAAGATATAAATGAAACACTATTTACTCTTATCAGTTATACTTTAAAAATACAAACCTTTGGAATATTTTAAGCAATAATATTTGGAGCAAGAGGTTTATCAGTGGTTTAAAGCATGTAATATATATTTGTTATTTAAAACAGAAAATGAATCAAGGTATGTCAATAAATCGGAAATGAAGAGAGGTATAAGCCATATAAAAAAATATAATACTTTATAAATATCTGTGATTGTCTGTCTTTTGATAGAAATATTATTCAGTAATATTTCAGATAATTAAAAAAAATATTAAAATTTAAGTTGAGATTTTTTAAACTGTGTAATCAAAATATTAAATTTTAGTTTTTCATGTATAATTTTTTTTTAAATCTACATATTTACAGTCAAAACATAAATATTTAGAGTTGAATTAGTTAATCAAAAATTCGAAAAATAATTGTTTAAGTTGATCGAAAAATTTATTCAAATTGCTTTTTTACAGATTCAACTCATTAAAATTCAAAACAAAAACCTTTTTGTCGTAAAAAGATGTGAATGCAACTTTCTTATCGTAAACCTCAATACCATAACAAATAGAATCAGTTTTAAAGGAATTAAGTAAGTTCCATTTTGTGTCAAATATTTTAAATCCATCATACATGCTTGAAACAAAAAAATGATTATCGGTCCTTTTAATTCTCCAAATACCAGAATCTAATTCTATATTTTTAATCAATTTATAATTTCGCTGGTCGTAGATTTTTAAAGTATTACCATATGAGCAAACGTATATTTGGTTTCCTATTATATCTACAAATGTAATATTATTTTCAATATTGATATTTCTATTTTCAGAAGTTCTTATATCTTTTATAAATAATGTACCGCTTTCACCGCCACAATATATATAATTATCATTTTTCCTACAAACCCACAATATATTATCAGAAAGATTATAACTTTGTTTATTTCCATGGCTTAAATCATATATATTTAGCGAACCGTTAATATCACACGATACAATAAGATTATTATATGGTTCAATATAAGTATTCAAGGAAGTGGTTTCTATACTGTGATGTAGGGATAAATCTGCATTATATATCGATATGTCTGATACGTTCGCTGCAAATAATTTATTATCAGATAATTTTAAATCTAATGTTCCAGTTGTATCAACAAATAACTTTTCTGGGTAACTAATAATTTCACCATTTCTTTTTCCATCCAAATGACTGTAACATCCTACATATATAACTTCTTCATTTAAAAATAGTACACAATCTGGTTCATATCTAGTTTCAAATATTTTTGACATGTTTTCTGTTTTTAGAGGGGAACATTTAAATCTGATTGTTCAATTGAATAATTATCTTTTTGGATATAAAATTCCGAACTTTCCGTTGGAAGTACCGCTCTTATATTAGAATTTTTTTCTTTTAGCGAATTCAAAGATAATTAATGCAAATATTTTACTAAAAACTTCAATCCTGGTAGTAAAAATTATATGTATTTTTTACGAAAAAAATATAGTGCTAAAACACTTAATATCTAAGATTATTTGAATTTATTGCAATATTATTCAAAAATCATTCATTTTTTTAAATTTTAAAACACCTTTCATTATACTTCTTTAAAAAAATTGCTAAAACAAGTAATATATGTCTTTTTTAAAAAAAGAACTGATTAAATTTGTAAATATTAGCAATGTTTAATGGATACGATTAATAAACAAATCGATGGTATTGAAACCAAAATAGAAATGATTTGCAGTTAACGCGGGTTGTAGACCTTTTGTTTTTAATTACTTAATGTTACCACCGTCTTCGTACGTTTATTTACGTTTAAATTCATAGCGAATAGTTTCTATACACAAATTAAAATGTTCAAGTAATTTAATCTGAAATAACGATTTAATGAATTTTAGTTTTTTTGAAGTTTCTATAACACGTAAAACAATATATTAAAAACAATAATATTTGATTGGACAGTTTCTATTTATAAAAAATGACATGATCTTACATTAATTTTAACTCTTAAGCACATTGAAAGATATTAAATAAATGTATTTGATTGGTTCATATTTTTTTATATTTTAATTTTTAATAATAAAATAATCCATACTTTTATATTTTGAACCAATCAGATAATATCATCAGATATATTCTAGATTGAAAGAACAAACTTGTTTTTAATTTATTTAGATTAACTGATTATATGAAAAAAAGTGATTCTTAAAAGGAGAAAAATCAGTTACTAAAACTATAAATAGAGACAAATTTTCAATTCCATGAAGATTTTTATTGCCTCAACAATTGCATTCATCGGATATGTTTTTGGACAAACATCATCACCAAAGGCAGCCACAACAGAACAGAGTGAACAAGGGTTAGGAACAGCCACAAGTCCCGGAGAAGCACGTGCAGACGAACCAAAGGCTGCAATGCCCGCAAAAGCAAATCCACCAAAGAGATGTCCACCAGGAGCCAAAGGATGTGTACCAGAAAAACAGACCGTTTGATTTAAATAAAAGTGACTGTCATACTTTATTTTTTCATTTAAATTTTGAGTTAAAATATTTCTAAGCAAGTTTTCATGTTTATTTTTTCAGAAATGTATTCATTTTGAAATAAATGTAGGACTATGGTAATTCAATACGAAACTTTATGTAATTGATTTATTTTATAAATTTGTTATTTATCTGCGAATATAAGTATATAGATTTATTCAATCACAAATAAATCTGATAGCAAATACTTAATATTCTTTATTCGATCTTTAAATATAGCTAAAATAAAGATTTGGAATTTCCTTACTGAATATATTTTGCATTTGTATTAAATTTACAAAAATTCTAAATATTCATTTTTAATTTTTTGCAAAAGGTTTAAGTTACTATTTTTAGTCGACAAAACAAATACTTTGACACCTCTGTTCAGTGATTTTGGTTTTGAAAAGCATGCCTGCTTAATTTACCCATTCTTATTATACTTTGGGGTTAATATGTCCTTATATTCATCAAATAACCATAAAAAAATATGAAGATAAGTAGTTGGATTAAGATTTACAGACCAAATATACTTAATCAATAGAATTTGAACTAATATGTAGAGGTTGGATACGCATTCAAATAATATCAATAAAATTTCTTGCATTCAATAGATCTGAAATGATACGAAGTAGTAGTTCAGTCCATAGTTTACCGGAAAAAAAAATATAACTTAATTTGGAAACTTAAAACAATTGTGAAAATATTCGAATAAATATGATTTTATCTTTATTATTTTAATCATCGCTAAATAATTAAATGAGAAAAAACGAGTTCCGAATTTAATGCATATTTTTATTTGCTCGAGATATATATTCGTAAGAATTTTCCATCTTTACAATTTAGAATAAATACTTGGAATAATTTGTTTTAGTAACTGTCAATTATCATTCTATGATTGGATTTAAATGAATCATCTTGATTGTAATCAAATTTGGTTTTAAATCTATATTTGTTGATATATAAAAATATCTTGAATAATATTTACTATCTATATATGATATTGTCAGCAAAATCCGTGCACTTGATTTTTATTTTGAAACAAGAAAAAGCAGAAAACCATACGATACTCTTTTAAATGTCATATAACCCCCTAATGTTAATTTAAAAAACCCGAAATTTTTTATTCAAATTAAATACGTTGAGTTCAAATCTGAATAATCGATTGATTTATAATTTTTGGTTAAATCTAACTTTATTTTAAGACAGCAAACTCTTTATAAGTGATAAAATAACCAAACAAGGAATTAACAGATATCAGATCTTAATACAAGTCATCTTTAACAATATTATTTTCTCTGAAAGTATATTATATTTTTATTGCGGTTTTGTAAAGCTTTCAAGTATGAACGGTTTCATTATTGATTTGCTTTGCATATACTTCTGGATCTATCCGGTGAATTAATTGGTGATAAAAGATATTTTCTAGGTTTTATTTATGATTAATAATATATTTATAACTTATTTTTATTAGAGTTTGAAACGCTGTAAAATATACTTTAAAAAGACAATTGATTGGAATTTAAGATATAATTTATTATTGATATTTTAAATGCGATTTATAGTGAAGGAGATACCCACCTCATTAAAAACTACCTATTGAAAATGATATTGGTAATTCGAAGTATAAAATAATTGTTTGATTTTTCGAAAAGATTAATAAAAAATACACTACCTTTTCTTTTTCTATGGGAATTTGTATTTGAAGGATAAGGTTCTCAACTGTGCTAAAATATTTTACGAAGCTAGTTCGTGGTTTTTAGATAACTAGATTGAAAATACGACAGAATTTGTTAGTAATTATCATGTAATTGCCAGGAAACCTAGGGTTGCTCAATTAAGTTAAAATATTTTGCTCCTGGAGATATAAAAAAAACATATCCTTCAAAAGCCAAAAAGCCAAATATCAGTTATATATCTCGGTATGATATTGCAACGTCTATGCGCATCACATTTGAACTGCCGATATATATCACAGATTGATGTCTATTCGGTTCATGGTGTGTATATCAGGTGGAATTATGTTATTCCTGATGATTCTAAGGTGGGTTTCGCTTGCGATCACACTTTAGTGAACGTGTCTAAACAAACCCCGGGTTGGTTTTTGCTGTTTAAATAGTTTGCTCCGGTTTTAGAAAAAAATCTTTTGGATGTGAATATAATATGAAATATTGATAGAGTATTGAGGCTAATTCATAAAATAAACATAATAAATTCCATGTCTTTGAAAGATTCGATATTTATTTGTTTATTAAACCATGATTTTAGTCGAAATATAATGGAAATTAAAAAGATTTTATCAAAAGATAAAAATCCATACAAAAGCATATTAGATGTCGAACCAAATAAACTTCAAGTCGAAGATAAAATTTTATTAGAAAACTAGGACTTAATAAAGAACAAGGTTCAGATTAAATATCCTAGACAGATTACTATAAAATGAATTTAAAAAGTTATTTAAATATATTTTATTAATTATATATCGATTTTTTGTAAGATTTTTACATTTTTTTTCAAAGTTTAATTTCTTTAGGTGCGTTTGAACAAAATATATAGAGCCGATTTCTTGAATATTTAATTTTCTTAAAATGTCTGGTAATGTTTTTATTTCAGATTGTTCTATCATAAATTATTTAAATGTATTTACATTTATACTAAAAAAACAATGTAATTCTTAACCAAATTGATCATATTTATAACTAATATTGCTATTTACTTTTTGTTATACTTAAATTAACGATATGAGTTTATATATATGTTAAGTATAACTCTAAATAATAATATATTAAATTAAAAGTGTACACAGGATGTTTAAATTTAAAGTCTCGAATTTCTACAATTGCTCCTACATAAATCAAAAAATTATGTTTCAAATAAAAAAATCAAGGACAAATTTAAGTTTTTTTCTTATTTTTCATTCAACGTATATTTTTACTTCTGAAAACTTAAAGGTAAAATAAATCTTATTTGTTCTATCACAATGAAAACTATTGTACGTCATTAAAACAATATTTTAAATCAAAAAAATAGATAAATACATCTTGATCTTGACGTATAAATATCTATATGTATCGATTTTCTCATAGGTTACTAGCAATTTTTTTTCAAAAGATAATTCTATTGCTATTAAACACTATTCAAAACTCGTATATATTAAACTCTTCAGTTCGTGTGTAAAATTTAGCGGTTTTTTTGGGAAACAGAAAGCATATTAATATCACTTCTTTTAATTGGTTCCGCCTCTCGCCGGTCCTATATAGATGATTCTGTATACATTGCAAAGATAAAAAAATATTTTGGATTTGTAATGAATTACGATTTTCAAAAAAAATATCTGAGTACTTTGATCGCTTAATGGGCTGCTTCTTTTCGGATTTCTGATAATAAACCAATTATGTTCGAACATTCTTACATCCGATAGATGGTGAAACGTTATCTATGATTAATTATAGCAAATAATGTGCTATGGCACGTATTTTGGCTTGAATAAATTTTTTATTCACACAATCTGCATAGAGAAAAAGATTTTCGTGTAACGACTACAGTTTCTTTAAAAAAACATCGCTTATCTTGACATATTGCAAAAAGTTCAAGTAAAAAGTCGTTTTTAATAGCTGGTTGTATTAATGATGATTACAAGCAAAACTTTTTTCGGATTCGAGCGTAATTCTGGAGAAAGTGAAGAAGCTTTCGGCTTTGCACGCAGAAAGAACCTAAAAAATATTCTTTGTAACGTTTGTAAGCTTTATATCGGGCAAAGGGTGATTCGAGAAGTTCTAAAAGGCATGTTATAATACATAGAGTCATATTTTGCAGATCCACTGAAGCAAAGAAACTATGTGCAGAAATATTTTCTAAAGAAATCCTTGAGGAATAGAATAACATCATAAGTAAATGTTTAGCATCGATGTTACAAAAAATTTTTTGCTAATGAATACTTACAAAATATTATTTTTTGTTAATTAAACCAAAGTTAATAACTCAAACCAATTCAAAGGAGATACTTTCTAATTTCGTGGAAATGTCAAGATATTTTTACTTAAGCTGCCTTCGATTTATAAGACCAGGATTAAGGCCGTATATGACCACAAATAACATTTTGGCCATGTTTTTTATAGTCATCTTATCGGTTATTAATTATTTGCAAAACTGCGCATATTAATAGGATAAAAGTGTAGAAACTAGAGACCATTTATAATATTTATAAGATAAATAAAGGATTTAACTTTCAACATTCTTTTTTTCATCTAGTTTGCTAAAAGGATTAGGTAATGCAAGTTTACTAGAATCCAAAAAAAACTTTTCATTTCCAACAAACTCTAAACAGATTAAAGCATACGTTAAAGTTAAATTATTTATTTCATAACTAAAAAATTTTATCACCTGAATTTACTTATCACGCGAGACCGCTCTATTTAACAGCAAGTAACGTGACTGCACTGTATTATGGTATTTTTTATTTTTATATGTGATCTCATTAAATGAATATATTTTTATAAACATTATAAATAAATTGATTTATAAATTGTATTGTATATAGGTTTATGGAAAAAAGATAGCCAATTAAAAACTATTTGCTTGGTAATGAGAGTGTAGAATTGATGTGAAAATCATTATTGGAATTTTTTTAGGATTTAAACTACACTAATCTATAACACAATTCCTTATAGTTCTGCTTTACAATAGATTAAATGAATTAATGTAAATTTCAATCTGTTCATACTCGATACCAGGAGGTAAAAAAAGGGACTAATAAGTAAATATCTAAGTTACAAAACATATGATTTTAGAAGCAAATGTATTTTAGAATACGTGAAAGTTGGAAAAATTTTAGAAATTTTAAATTTTATAGCTATATAAATGAACCAACAGATCAAATACTAAGATCTAATAACTACCGATACGTTATGAAATAAATGGTAAAAATTTATTTTGCATGTCTTATGAATCAGATTATCTTTTCCTTTGAGACCAACGCTATAAAAAATACGTTTAATACAAATTTTTAAAACGTATTTTTTAAACTCTTGAACGAAAATTTACCTACACTAACAAAAAAGTTATAAAAAAAAAGTTATAAAAAAAATACTAAAAGATGGTTTACTATTCTTGATCTTATAGCTTTTATTCTCTTTAAGCAGGAGGGGCTTCTCCAGCTGTAGGTGGTACGGGAGCGGCTGAACCTCCGGCTGCCATTGCAGGATCAGCTTCTGCAGTTGCTGCTCCTGCAGGGGCTGCACTTGCATCTGGTGATGCTCCAGAGGCTGGTGGAGCAGGCGAACTTGGTTTAGATCCCTTAGATTTACTCTTTTTCTTTGAACATATGGCTAAAATAAATAAATAACTGAATATAAGAGCAAAATTTATTTTCATTGTTTCTTAAAAATTCTAGTTTATTTATACTTTTTTTCACTATCAATTCTCCTTTTGCCTACATTAAAATACTTTTTAATTCATCTGAGTTCGGATAATAAGAATTTAAAAAGTTCTTTTCTAACGTGTAAAACCAATCTTTTTTGACACTTTTTTTGATTTGTAACTATTTTTTTGAGAACAAATGAAATTTGTGTGCTTATCGATTCGTTCAATTTTTATTTTCAAGGCAATTGGAAATAGCGCGTATAAAAATCTATTTTCTCAAATATTAGGAAGAATATAAGTGTATGTTCTTTTTTAAAAAAAGAGGGCTTAGGTTGCTTCGTTCTATTTCATTGGTTTATGAAATTCACCAATAAAATTTATTGTAAATATTTTTATTGCTCCGAATATTACTCAATAGAATTACAGTGTCGATATTTCTTGTAAGAAATTTAAATTGGTTTTCCAGATTTGTTTTTTTCAATCTGTAATATATTTTCTACACAAAAACATAAAAAAATATTCCAATAGATAATCTTTACAATACCTCTATTACTTTTATACGCAAAATAATTATGATTGATCTTTTTTCACACCTAAAAAATAAATATAGATGAATTTTTAAGTTTTTTTGTAGTTCTATAGCAAACAAGAAAGAATAATTCAAAAATCAAAAAATTTAACAAATTTTTGACTTTGAAACCCTATGCAATATTAGACGTTCGTATTTGTTTCAAAAAAATCAAAACCTAAGATGATAAAAAAAACACTGATCGCTATATAATTAGGTTTGAATATAAACAATCAAATTTTAAAATCCGAGCCAAAAAACGAACTGATTAAAGTAAAAAGAATAAAGCCATTATTTTTGTTTATAAATTCAATAAAATAATTTTTATAGAAAGAAGCACATTATATTTCCTCGAGGATATCAATATACAGTAAATTTATATAAATACCATCTTCTTAATTGAATATACTCAAAGCACAAAAATTTAAACCTTGCAATAGATACTTTAAAATATGATCTAATATTTTAAACATGAAAATATTTATTCATTAAAATTTATATTTATACAAATTTGAGATTAAAAAAACTACTTTTTTAACTTCTATATTATATTCTATCATTTTACCATCTTATCTTCATCTTCATAATCCGAATCTTAATTTGTATTTACTGTCGGTTCCGCCAAGGTGCCTCATGAAACAAGGAGGAAAATATTTTTTCACTATTACTTTTGGTTTACTTGTCCTGGGCTGTTGTGCGTTTTAAAGAGGCATTGGTTCCTCATGAATTTCCGCTCTTTAAATATTACTTATTGGCTTTCTTTCTTAGCTTTCTTCGGCAGTTGGTCCTGACTCAAGTCTTCTTTGTCAAACAAAGAAAATTATTTTATAGTCTTCTTGAGAATATAACGGATGTATGGATCTACATTCATGGATATTTACATGTTTTTTAATGTATGTCATATGGTTTTTGTTATAAAACCGTAGGAGTAGATCATACAAAAAAATTATCTCCACAGCAAAGTTATAAATAAGACTTAGATGATTGGTTAAGGGGTCATGCTTCCTTAGTTTGTAAGTTTCAATATTCGAAATGAATCTTAGATGTAATTTCTACATCAATCAGTGTATTCTCATTTTAAATCTTTTATAAAATAAACACATCGAATCCATTATTCCAATTCGTGAAATATATTTCTTATATGGTCCCTCGGTCTTGTTTCTGATACTCATTCACCTATTTCTTAAACTGAATGCTTCCGGATCGTTTTTTAGATTCAAATTTGTGTATTTAAGAATAGTAAGAGTAGATATCTTAAACTTTATTATGTCGTGTAATCAAATTGAAATATATTAAGTCAGATATTTTTTTTTAAAAAAAAAAATTGTATAATCGTATATTATTATTAAGTATACCAAGATAGATGAGTTTTCTATAAACAATAATCAAAGAAGCCAACCTTCCGTTTCTTATAAAAATCCCACATACATAAAAACCACCAAGAATATTAAATTTCAATTATAATAGTAGTTTTATATTAAAAAATTGTAACGCTTTTTAAAATTCAAATTAAGAATCTAGTAAATATATTTAACAAGACATATAACTATAAAAATATCAAAAAAAATATAAAAAAAAATACTGAATGATTTGAATATTATTTCAATAATATCTTAGCTTTCTGATGGCACAAATAAAAGAATATAATGCCTTACAATTAACACAAAGTTTAGTAAATATAATAAGAATTATGTAAAATTCTAAGTATAATCTAACTTATAAAAATAAATTGTCAGTAATTCTATGATCATATTCTATATTAACATTTATTATTGAGTGTAAAATGATATTCATGTATTTTTTTAAGTTTTTAATAAATTTATCTACAAACTTATAAATATAGTCCTATGCATAAACAAACTAATGCTATATCGTTTTATTTTAGAAATATTTCTTATGTAAAATGCTGATCTCGATAATATAAACACTTTAGCGCATATTAGAGCACTTACTGACTCTTATGAATATATACATTTGACAATGTTGAAGATTTTAAGTAAAAAATCAGTATGTACATTCAAATCGCTCTTAAAATAAATATATATCTTTAAAAAGACACGAACCTTTTCTTTCATGAAATCTTTGAAATTAGCATGGAAAAAAATAATAAAGATGTGAATAAAAACCGGTTTGCACATTCTTAATAATAAACCAATTATTTTTGTTTAAAAAAGTCATAAAGATAACTTTTACTGCCTAAAAATTACACTCATTTATTTTATCTGATCTTCACAAAAAAAGATCGATTAATGATCTATCTTGAAGAAAACCAGTATATTCTTAGAAATTGAGATAACGTTATTTTATAGAAATATATAGATGTTTTAAGAACAAATATCAGAATTGTATCATAATAACTCAAACATACATTCATTTGATAGTATTTTAAGCGATTATAATTCAAATTAAGATTAAAAATCAATTAAACTCGTAAAATACCATCTATCCTGACACAAAGAGGAAATTTACATCAAATCCCTATATTTAGTTCAAACGAGAATCTAGGTGTCAACCCAACAAATATTAAAATATTCCAAGCCAAATCGATAATGAAGTGATTCTAAACAAAGCATCTATTCAAAATATAAATTACAACACAGAATTAGCAGTAATCAAGTATAAATACAACAAAAAACCATAAAAAAATATTTATTTAATAAAAAAACAGAACATTAGTTTATATTAATAGATTAAACCTAAATAAAATCCATTATTCAATAGAGCAATGCCATGGCGACGATAACAAAGACTTGAAATCTTAATTTTTTAGATTAATAATATGACTCTTATTATTTGTTCATAAATCTTACACCAATAATTGGACACAGAAATGAAAATAAAAAAACAAAAATAGTTTGATTGATTAAAAAAGATATTCGTATTAACCATCTTTTAATAACCCTCATGTATTATCATAGATCACAACATATATTTAAAAAATATTATCTTGTTTTTTTTTAAAATCTTAACCACTTACGTAATTTGCCAGGATAAAGTTAAGACAAGTATTTTGCTAACTGAGATTTACTTGAATCTAACTCGGACAAATCACACAGTTAGTTAAAAAAAATATTTTAGTCTAAAAAAAAGGCTGGTTTTTTTGACCAAATTTTTTTCAAGAGATCAATCACACAAATAGTCATTTTGTAAAAATTATATTTTAAGTAACAATTTTTTTCAGAATTTAATTCTTAAGATTTTTTACCGAAGCTTAAAAAGCGAATTAATTATTTTTTTCCTCTTAACTCTGTATATTTCATTTATATCTTTAATAATTATACCTGCTCGACTTAAAAATTAATAAATATAATTAAGATATTATAAAACCAATATATAAACTTAAACAGTATATTAGTTAAAAAAGACTTTTTATGAGACAAAGAAAAAACGTTTCACATATATAAATACTTTTAAGAAAGAAAAAAACAGATGAAATAAAAATATATGTTTATCTAAACAGAATATAAAGAAAATATTGAGCTGAAGCTTCTAAAAAAAAAACCAAAAGCAAATAAAATCTGAAGAAGAAAAACATACAAATCAAAAAATTTCTTTAAATTATTTAAGAATTTACCTGCAAACTATTAAAAACAAGAAAATATTCTGATAAAATATCATATGAAGTATTAAAAACCAAAATAAAGATTAAGAAATTATAGCTTTGATACTCAAATTAAAAGATAGTAAATCTCATGTTATGGTTTATTTTTGTGGAATGTAAAACGTAAAATCAAGTCGGAATCTACGAGCTTAATAACCAGTAGTAAATATCGTAATTAAGAATATAGAGATAAACTATAATTAAGAATATAGAGATTAACTATAAATAAGAATATAGAGATTAACTATAAATAAGAATATAGGGATACGCTATAAATAAGAATATACAGATTAACTATAAATAAGAATATACAGATTAACTATAATTAAGAATATAGAGATTAACTATAATTAAGAATATAAAGATTAACTATAAATAAGAATATAGAGATTAACTATAAATAATCAATTACAAAAAATATATGAAACTTTTAGTTTTTGATATAAAAAAAACCTAAAATAATTGATTAGAATTTAAATAAGACATAATCAATACCTAATGATGTACAAATTAGAAATATTTTTTTACAATCTAATTATTATTTACATTTCTTCTAAACATTTTTCAATTTAATTAATAAAAATAAATATTTAAAAAAAAAAGAATTTTAACTCTCAAATCTCAAATTTTACTTTTATAAATAACAATGAAATATATTAATTACAAATAACAATGTAAATTATAACAAAAGATAAAGAAATCCAATCATTCAATAAAATTTATAATTTTTATAAAAAAAAATACAAAAAAATTAAATGAACAATTCAAATTTTAAAATTTAAATAAAAACATCAAATTCATTCTTATTCTCATTCCTAATTTCTAGTTTTCTTATTCCTAATTTCTAGTTTCTGGTTTCTGGTTTCTTATTCCTAGTTTTCTAGTTTCTGGTTTCTTATTCCTAATTTCTAGTTCCTAGTTTCAATTCTTTAACTTCATTATCATTCTTAATTCTAATCATTATTTAATTATTTAATTCTTAGTTTCCTAGTTTCAATTCTTTAACTTCTTTATTTAATTATTTATAGTTTATATTTTCTTTACTTTACTCATTCCTATCCATTTTTCATTTTCTTTGCATTTATTAATCTTCCCCTTCACTACTACAAACCACAATAATATATTTTTTTAAAATATTTTTTTTAATTTATTCAATTAAAATTATAAATAAATATTTTTACAAATATATCTCAACTCCTTTCATAACACACATCTCAACTCCTTTCATAACACATATCTCGACTCCTTTCATAACATACATCTCAACTCCTTTCTCGAGACAAAACAACTCCTTTCATAACACATACCAACTCCTTTCATAACACATATCTCTACTCCTTTCATAACACATACCAACACAATATAATAAAAACCAATATAATACAATATACAAATATACAAATATAGAAATATAAAAATACTTAAATTAGTTTATTTATTTTATTTTTAACAAAATCTATAAACTATGTAATTATACAGTAACACGACACATAGGACACTTATCACTAAACCCAAGCAACCACTTATCAACACACTTACAATGAAAATAATGTCCACACTTAAAAGATCTAAGCCTTTGTCCTACACGATAAGGCAAAAGACATATAGAACACTCTGTCTGTGGTATAACACCCTTCACATATTTAACAACAGGTATCTCTTCCAAATCTACCTTGGAAACAGTTTTGGGTGGCAAAGGATTCAACGAAAAAACTTCAATAATAATCTGTAAATTATTTCTCAACATAAAATTAGCTGTAATTCTACCAGTAACAGGCATTATAAAGAATATCAGTTCAAATGTAAAATCATCATTTATATTTTCACTCACCGGTCCCCGTGACACAGATGGTTGTCGATCTCGTCTAATTCGCTTAGTCTTTCTAGGATTTGGAGGTATGTTTTTTCTTTTCATTAAAAGGGTTCTGTATTGTAATGTTTTTAAATTTTAAAAAAAAATTCTAGAAAAATACGAGCCAATACTTTTTTTTAAAACGTATTTAGATAAGTGTTATGTATTTGTTAAATAGATAATTATTTCTATTGGTTGTATATAATAACAGTATTTAGATAAGTGTTATGTATTTGTTAAATAGATAATTATTTCTATTGGTTGTATATAATAACAGTATTTAGATAAGTGGTATGTATTTGTTAAATAGATAATTATTTCTATTGGTTGTATATAATAACAGTATTTAGATAAGTGTTATGTATTAGTTAAATAGATAATTATTTCTATTGGTTGTATATAATAACAGTATTTAGATAAGTGGTATGTAGTAGTTATTTAAATGGTTTAATAGTTAAATAATTGATTTATATTTTAGAAATTTATTTTTGTACATTACTAATATATTTGTATTACTACTACATTTGTATTACTAATACATTTGTACATTACTAATAGATTACTAATATATTTGTATTACTGCTATATCACTAGTAATATATAAGTAATATATCACTATTATATATCACAGTTTATGTTTTATTCATCTAAAGTTGTTATCATTGACTTTTCTATTGGTTAAACAGTGTTTGAATTTGAATGTGACATTTTATATTTTAATGTTACGTTATTGATAAGAAAAGAGGTGCTTAGTTTATAAATAGAAAGTAAGAGATAGAGGTATATTATATGGGGGTAAAGGGATAGATGGATAGATATATACTACGGATAGATGGGGATATAGATAGATAGATAGATAGAGATATAATATGGATATATTATATTATATTATATTGTATAGATAGATGGGGAGATGTAAAGAGAAGATATAAATAGAAAAGAGAGATTCAAAATAGGTTTTATATTAATTTTATATCATTTGTTTGTCTTAATGAATGCTTAATTAAAGTATTTAATCTTATAATTAAGAAATTAATATAAAACTTAAGAATTACAATGTATGAAGATTTATAATTTATCAGTTATAGGATTTATAAGTTAGAAAATTAAGAATTACAATGTATGAAGATTTATATGTTATAAGTTAGAAAATTAAGAATTACAATGTATGAAGATTTATATATTATAGGATTTAAGATAAAATAAATGAATTTATAGGATTTAGAATGTTTGAATTAAAGCTTAATTATAAGATTTAACTCTTTATTATTTATTTTTATCATTTAATTATCTGTCTTTAAAATTAGAAATATTTTTTTTTTAATATTTTTCAAATCTTGGATTACCTTCAATAATTGTATTTTTATATTTTCTTAGTTTTTCTTTAAGTTCATTGGGTTTTTTTATATTTTTTTGGATTATTTAGTTTCTTTAAGTTATTTATTTTCTTTATTTTCTTAGTTTTCTTTATATTTCCATTTATTTTCTTAGTTTTTCTTTATATTTCCATTTATTTCCATATATTTTCTTTGCTTTTTAAATGTTTGATCTGTTCTTTTGATAGTAATGTACTTTCTATTACAGATAAAGCATTTTCTTTAGTTTCTAAATACAATTTATTATCTTTTTTCTTTTTTCTTATCCAATTCATATCTCTTTTAATTTAATTAATAATTTTATGCGGTTTAAAATATATTTTATGGTTTTTTTAATATATAAGTTTATATTAAGATTATCTTAGATGAAATTGTTAAAAAAACAATAATATTTTTAAATTGGTTGGTTTTTTTAAGGTATGTCTTATATAATATTTTGGTGATAAGGTTTTTTTTGGAAATAATATAAATTATTAGGTAATTTGTATTTCTAGGTATAATTGTGTTGAATAAAGAAGGAAAATATGGATTAGGAAAATGGTAGGAATAGAGAGGATTGACGACATAATGTATTATTGTAAAGCTGGAATAGGATTGGGAAAAAGGTAGGAATAGAGAGGATTGATGACATAATGTATTATTGTAAAGGTGTGAATAAGATTAGGAAAATGGTAGGAATAGAGAGGATTGGCGACATGATTTATTATAGTAAAGGTGTGAATAAGATTAGGAAATGTTTCATAAACACACTTTAAGTTTATATTTTTTATTACACATATGAAATATATGGTTTTTAACGAGTAAAATAGATACAGATACACTTGGTTTGAAAATTGTCTCTATTATTTATTAAATACGAATCATTACTTTGCATTTTAAGTTTTGAGTCAGGAAATATTAGATCATAATAAACTATAAGAATAGATTCAGGAGAGAAAGTTAAAAATTATACAATAGTAGGTTATCACACAGGATTTATAATTAACTAAAATTTTAAGAAAATATATTTGTCGAAAATGGTTTTGAGAAGGCTTAGGGGGATGGCTTGAACTATTTTATCATATATGATAACAGAAAGTAAATATGAAATTTCAATATTTACATGATAAAAACTTAGATTTTATTAAGGATCAACATCAAATGTTACATAAGAGAATGAAAGTGATAAGAAGCTTAGTTGTTTATCTTGGCGAGTAATTGGATTAGAATTTCTCAACTAGACATGAGAAAAATGTGGTGTTCGTAATTTAATAAATCTCTATAATTCAATTATAAAATATATTATTTAAGTAAATGAACTTAGATAAGATGATTATTACGATTTTGTTTCGTATAAACCGAACTATCTTAATATAAATGCTCTGGTTGATATATTGAACAATTATTTCGTGACTAAGTATCATATAAATTCAATAAGTATATATTATGAGATATTACTCAAAAGGGATATTGAATGGCTTTAAAGTAAAATCAGAAAAGTATAATTTCTATTTTAATTGTCATCAAATCTCTGATAGAGAAAATTTACAGATAAAAGAATAATTCTTAAAAACATAAACCTAAAAACATGCTTAAGTTCAAAAGAAGTTAAAAGAAGAAAACAAAAAAATGTTTATACTTCGCTATATCCTTAATCATATTTGTAAAAAGTAAAATTATGTAAAATAAATACATTCTTATCTATCTTTGAAGATATCCTTGGATTTTAAGGATGTGTTTTAAATTTGGGTATCTAGCCGTTTGTCTTAAGTATGTAATGGATTAGAATAAACTGTCGATTTTTATATAAGTATATAGAACCTTGGAATTTAAACGGTCACAGATATAAAATAAAATGCAGTTTTATCTAATTTATTTTCTCTAATGTATCTGAAAATTGCATTTATAATTTTCCTATTTGCTAAATTAATAATATTACAACCAAAACCACAAATTTATACCGAATATTATTTTGCTATTGAAGTTACAACATTTGTTATAATATAAGTTCATTCATTTTTCTATTTATTGAAATATAAGTGTCTAGTAAATATTAAAATGTACTTCAATCGAAAAAACGAACTATGTTTAAAATATAAATCAAAAATTTCATAAATGTCAAAATTTTGACAAATTATACGAATGCAAAAACTTTATTGTGACCAAAACTAATTTTTGAGAGTAAAATCTAAAATTCTGGTTGTATAAATTGCTACATGTAACACTAAATGATAAATAAAAACAAAAGCTTAAAGAGTAATTTGATAATTTGCAAGCAAATGTACTATGCTTTGATTTACTCCGGATATTTAGTCGAAAGTTAACAAACACCCTACAATCTTTATTAGATTATATAAGTCCCAGAATCAAACTAAAAATAATAGATTTTAGTAAACACTAAGCAGTTTTTCTGATTTAATTATCTAATATTAGAGTGCATTCGCTTTTTAAACGGCTTGATTTGGTTTTATTTTGAGAACGACAAGTCAAAATTTTATTTTACAACAATTGTTCATAAGAGTAATAAATTTTAACAAATCCTTGACAATTTGTCAAGAGGAACGATAGAATACACTGAAAACATTGAATGGTAACACATATAAATGATAAAAGGTATTAGAAAGTATCTAATCTTAAGATTATCTTATACACTTATATAGATGTATTGACTTTATGTAAAAAAAATTTTGTACAAAACTGATTTGAAGATGTATTGTTTATGTTCATAAAGCAAAAATAATGTTTTTGTTTAAGTATCAAAGGAAAAACAATGACTTAAACCAGTTTTGTATATTTTCGCAGAATGGAATACCAATTATATATGTTTAATTCCTATCCTACAATATAAACTAGGAATAAAGAATGTACTTGTTTATAAATATAGAAACTCTTAAGAGACACACATATAGATATTTAGAAGCTTAAATATGTTCTCAGCCCAAAGAAATATCCAAAAAAAGATTAGTGTTATAATTTAGTTATTTGACCGATAAAGAATAAAGATATAACACTAATCTTCTAATGAAGAATATTTTTCTTCAAAATTTAAGCTGGAAAATTATATTGGAAATAAACTTATAAAACAACTCAGATAACATTTAAATTGTTTATTATAGCAAATTAATCGAATAAATTAGTTACATAGGATTTAAAAGTAATAGAAAATTGATTTCTTTAAATGATCTAATATTAAAAATCTAAAATTATAAAACAAAACCTTCCTTGTTTTAACCTATACTTCATGTTTTCAAAAAGACAAATACCAAGATTTATGAATATTTTGTGTATATAGTGATACTATACAAAACCATATGCATATATAATCGTATTTAACTCATTAAATTTGTTCTAATATCTTCAAATTTGTTTTCCTTGAATACATATAAAGTTTAGAGTAAAAAAAATAAATTTTCCTTAAATTTTCATAAAATCTTAAAGAAATATTGTGAAGAACATGAGTCAGTAGTATTTATTTGATGATCTAAAATACTAAATGGATATAAATTTTATTGTTTTTTTTGTATTAAAACGGAAACAACTAATTTAGATTAATTAGAAATTCGTAAAACTTGAATCCTTTAAATTTTATATTTTGATATAAAGATCGAACCGTATTAGTATGTTTAGTTTTAAAATAATCACTTAGACAGCCAAAATGTAATTCTTTATTTATTAATAAATATAAGTTTAAAATTACAAATCAATTTTATTATAAAAGCTTGAATTACCCAAAGTATTTATGAGTTAAATGAAACATTTTTTTAATTATTTTGACAAATTATTTGAGTTTAAATCAAATACAAATGAATGTTCTAAATTAAGAAGAAATCCATTTCATTAGCTACGTTATATATAACCTAGAACCGAAATTTGATTTTTTTCAAGCGAAAAAATAGCCTTTCATAGAAACAAACCTTGGATTTTTTTAGGATTGAGACACTGAAAACAAAGCCTAAAATTTAAATAAAAATAAAATAAAACTCTATAGAGAACCCAATACAGAATAAGAATAGAGGCATAGACTATATAATTCGAATTTTCAATATTAAATTATATTTTTTTAAAGAATAATTAAAAGTTAATATAAATAGTTAGAAATACTTTATTTACCTTTAAAAGTGTAGCTACAATCTAAATCTATAATATAACATTGTTGTCTCTTGAACCGAATAAAGATATTTTGTTCGGAAAATTTTTGATTCTTTCTTCTTCTTCTTCAGCTGGACTCTTTTTTTTGAATAAATTGAAGCAAAAGGCCATCATAAAAAACAGTAGAATATTATTTAAAAACCCATATTTCATTTTTCTCTAAGATCGATTGTTCTTTTAAAATTTATATTTTCCTTTTTCCATATAATTATGATAAAGATTATTGGATGATTTGTAAGATAATAAATATATTTTTAATGAACCAATCATTAGTTTAATATCAATCAACTAGCTAATAAGTAAGTAGAAACCAATAAATCCTAATATATAAAAATGAATGTATGTGTCTGTGTGTGTAATGATAGTAAAAGAAAGGTGTTATCATAAGTATTTTATCTATGGTTTTAGTTATAAAAAGTTTAATTTTTATTTTAAACATAGGTATAAAGGCTTTATTTGGGATTTTTTAGAAAAGGTGTTCATTAGAGTAGATGAGTTGAATGGTGTTAGATATGACGTTGTATTTAAACGGAGTTAAATAAGAATTTGGTGATTTAAAGAATTCTGTTAGATAAGTTACTAGTTAAAGGGGTTTTAGTTATATAAAATTATCAAAAAGTTAAATATTTATTTTAAAGCTTCAATCTATCTCTTTCTCTCTTTTTTTTAAAAAATACTTAATTGGAAGTTGTGAATGTAAAGTAGAAGTTATGTCTCAAAAAAGGAAAAACAATTTTCTATTTTAAACGGTTGAAATAAAAAAAAGGGGTTACTAGCTGGAAAAACAAAAGAGAAACGAAATTAAAGCTTGGAAACCAATCGAAACCACACAAATCTAGTTCACTTTAATGAAAAAAAAGATTAACAAGAATTAAGATCAGCAACCAATTGATTTAAAAATATTTAGATTCGCTTTAAAAAAAAGAAGAGCAACAAGAATTAAGATTAAAAAAATTTGATCACAAAATACCCGATCCATTCAAATGAAACAAAGGAACAACTGAATAAAATACTTATGAACTAATTGAGAACGCAACGTTCGAATCAAAAGAGAAAGACACCCCGATTAAAATTTTGCTACATTCCACTATGAGGCTAATTACAATTACAGTCTTCATGGTAGTGTTGTTTTAAATAGACATGATATCTTCATATTATTTTTAATTGAAATTCTGTGATCAAAACTCAAGAATGTGCTGCGCAGATAAAAGTGAAATTACCGTTAAGTAAATTTATCACCTGCACCATTATACACGTTGATTTTAGATGAAAAACTTCATTCGAAACATTTATTGACAAACATGTTGTAAATTCGAGCTTTAAAATGAAATCATTCGGCGCAACATAAATTATATTAAAAAGTATATACTACCAACGTTCAAAGTACAAAGACAAATTTATTATCTAACTGGATCACTCCTATCGCTATAAGATTCGAATCATAAATTTATTCAAGTTTTTTTTATAGATGCCATTGATAAAGAAACAGATCACCAATGTCGATTAAATACCAACTCGAATCTAAAAATTATTGCTGCATTACAAATTTTATTTGATCAAAAAACCGAATATGTCTGTCAGGTTACGACAGCTCTTGATCGAATGCCAGCCGATAATCATGATGTTAACCTAAGAACTTACAGTAAAGCAAATACAACGCTTTAAAAACTAATGAAATAATATTTTTTATACTTTGAACCGAATTAAAAAATCGAGATATGGTTCCTTATCTCACAAAAGGTAATATTCAGCGAAACTCATAACTCAAATGACGTATTGACATATCACATTTTATTTTAATAAAAAATTTAAACTATTTTGATTTGTTCAAAGATCCAATATATCAATTCCATCTTATTTGACAAATTTTCTCTCTATTAAGATCATTTTCAAAATTATAAATGAGTTTTAAATTCCAAATGAAGTATTTATGAAAAAATTGATAAATAAATCAGTAAATAAGCAGTAAATTATAAATGAGTTTTAAATTCCAAATGAAGTATTTATGAATAAATTCATAATGAAATCAGTAAAATATAAAATTATGAAGATAGTACCATTATATTCCTAGTAGCTATTAAGATCGTTGAAAAAAACTTTATTTTACATTTAAAAAAACCAAATAAAAAAATATCTTTTATAATTTTAAACTTCATTATCTCAGCTATAGCTCCTTAATTTTTTCAATAAGAATTTATTATTCTCTTCTGGTCTGTTTCTCGTATATTTTTTTAGTCTTTCATGTCTGTATTATTAGCCACTTTTGATCAATTTTCTAATAAAAATTAAGGGTTTTTTTAAACTTCATATTTGTCTTCTTTCCTTTCTTCTTTACTTCTTATTTACTTCTAATTTTTTAGAGCTTTAGAATCAGCATTTTATCTCTATTCTGTTCGGTTTAAAATTTATTTTGATTAAATTCCACTTTCTTTATCGATTAACATTTTTAGGGTAAAACTTTTTCTTTTTCAGGAAACACTGTTCTTTAAACTATATGCTGTATTATTTAATTTATTTTTTTGTTAAATTCTCATTTATTTTTATTAAAAATCTTTAACTTTAATCAACTATAAAATTCCACGAAGGTATTCAAGCACCAATCTTATACCAATTATTATTAAAGATATAAACGAATTTCACAGAAGAATAATAGAAAGAACCAATCTTTTACCAAAATTGTTTATGTAACCGTAAAATTATTAGAAAAAAAATTTGAAAAAAATTTATTTAAATTTTCTTTAAAAGGAAAAATTTAAAAAATAAAAACAAGAAATTTATTATCTTATTATTACTATAACTACAATTTATAGTTAGTATTACTATATACTACAATTTATAGTTAGTATTACTATATATTACAATTTATTATCTTATTATTACAATTTTATTTTAAATATTTTTTTGAATTAATAAAATCTTTTTAAATGTTTCATTTTTCACTTATACTTACTATTATTGGTTGTATAAGACTTATAAACAAATTAAAAGAGTTATTTCCAATTAGAGCACTCTTTTTAATTTCTTGTATTTTTTTAACAAATTAAATATTTTGAGATGATTCGTTGTTAGAGACATTATTCAATTTATTAATTAGAATTATATTATAAATATATTTCTATAAAAAGTAAAATAAAATATTAAATCTATATTTAAAAATATAAGAAAAAATAATCGAATATATTCTTTTAAAAGTTTAAAAATATTTTTTATTTTTCTTTTAAATTTTAATCAGAATTTTTATTTAATAAAATTCTGAGTTAAAATTTTTTTACGATTTTTATGCATTTTCTTCTACCTCTTTTACCACTAACGTTTCTATTAAAAACAATACAGATATTAAAATTTTTAGTTTTTTAAAAAATAGTCTTTAAAAAATATGGAGACTAAGATTTTACAAATTTTTAGTTTTTTAAAAAATATATGAGACTAAGATTTTAAAACCAAAGATTTTTAAAAATAATCTTTCATAAAATGTAGACAACCCAAGATTTTGATAATTAAACACAGATTTTGACTTAAAACTGTCTTTCATAAAATATTGTAACTTTTTTTTTAAAGAAGGAACTTAAAACACAGATTTTGCCTTAAAACTGTCTTTCATAAAATATTGTAACTTTTTTTTTAAAGAAAGAACTTAAAAAATTAATATTTATATATTGTTTTCATAAGTTGATAAACAATGATTTCTATTGGATTTTTACATAAATTTGTTTCTTTAAATTTCTTACGAATTTCATTTACGTATGTTTTTGCCTGTAGACATATTTTAGGTGGCAATGAATTTAAAATAGGTCCACACACACTACAAAAAGACAAAAATCCTATCAAAATTTCTATTCTAAGTGAATAAGTATTACGAACAGTTAAATATTCTATAACTCTATCACATAACTTCCTTTTAATATTATTTTCTATCGAATATTTTCTTTTACTAAAAATATTATTTCGTTTTTTAGAAATAAAAATTCTATTTTCTTCCATTTTTTTCGTTATTCTAAATCTAAGATTTTTAATGTGTAATCCTATTTTAGAATACGAAAAACTTTCTCCATTCAATGAATATATCCATTCTTTAGGCGTATATACATTTTCTTTAATAAGATTGTGTACTTCTTTAAGAATAGGATCTGTTATTATACCTTCTAAATATTTTATATTTCCTTTATTGTCAATAGTTATATAAGAATTAAAAGTTAAATCTGCTAATATACATATACGAAGACATATACATACAGGATCACAAATTGTTGGAATGGATGAACGTAAATAGGATAAAATGTAAAATTCTTCATATAAATAAAATTCATTTTCTTCTTTTTCAGATTCTGTAACTATATTTCTACGACGAGTTATTGAAATTTGTTCATCGTCCATTGGGTAAAAAAATATTTTCTAATTTTTTTTTTGTTTATATAAATTAATTATTTTGAAGCATAGATGAGGTAGAAGAAAACATATAAAAATGGTAAAAATATTTTAGCCCAGAATTTTAATAATTATTTTGAAGAATAGATGAGGTAGAAGAAAACATATAAAAATGGTAAAAATATTTTAGCCCAGAATTTTAATAAATAAAAATTGAAAAATAGAAATTTTCTTAAAAAGGTATTAAAGTATAGGAAGAATAAAAAAATTAAAGAATATTGATTAAAAATATGTTCTTATACTAATTCTATATCTTTTGAATTAAAAATATTTATAGATTGAGGTGTTTTACTTATGTTTTAATGCTAATTCTATATCTTTTGAATTAAAAAAATAAAATATTAATTATATTCTATGATATGTTGTTATATTTACATAGTATAATTGGAGAATGTAATGTAACAGTATCAGAAAGCTTAAATGGTTAATAATTTATATTTTTATTAAATATTGTAGATTTATAGTTACGTTTTTTTAAAAAATATTTGCATTTATATTAGATAAATTAAAAAAATGGTTTTGAAAAGATGTTCAAAAATATTAAAGAAGAAAGATTTTTTTAAATTTAATAATGGTAAAGTTATATTTACTTTTCTATGACTTAAAATTCTAATCTTGGACCATGATAGTATGTTATCTGTAAATATAGAGTTGTCTAAATTAATTTATGACTTAAAATTGGAATTTAAAATTAGAATTTAAGGTCAAATATTTTCAAAAAGAATACTAAACACGAGATAGTATTATTTAAATTAAATTTAAAAAACAAGAATAAATGATTATAATAAACTGATTCTAGGCGTTAAGTATATAATTAAAAGTCTGAATAATTATATTTTTTTATTTCGATTTATAAATCAAAATGTATTTAAGTCATATGATATGATTGGGAAAATGTAATTTGTATTTTTTTTGTTGACATTCTTATGATCTGTAGGATCATTATTTAAAGATTTATAAAGTAAAATTATTTAAGTGTTAATAATTTTCAATGGATAATTAATATTGAAAAATGAGTAATATTTTAAAGATACATAAAGTAATGTAAAGAATGAAAAATATATTTATAATATTTATAACGCAAGCAAAGAGAAAACGTTAAAATTTTATTTACTTTAAATGTAAAATAGCAATATTAGGTCTTTCTCATTTGATTTCGGTTAATTTATTGTATAGATATTTGTTTAATTAACACACTATTTTTCTTTTGATCGAAATCTTCATTATATCTAATTACATATTATAGTTTGGATTGATGATTGTTTTCGTTCTATTCTATGCCAAATTATGAATTATGATTTTGTTTTTTTTTGAAATTGTCTTCTCATCAGTCTCTATATATTTAAAATATATGCTGATATACCGTTTTTAAAAACCACTTTCTGTCGCTCATCAGCGTTGCTTTTTGGGCTGGATATGACCGTATATTAAAATAGATTGTTTTTATTCTAAATTTGTGTACTAAAGACTGAAATATGCTTTTCTTAATCAATTATACATAAGTTTTTTTAGATATACTTTGTGATAAGTAATATCCATACCATCTAAAGTCATTACATTTCTAATTAGATTGCTTGTTTTCTAGAAATTTATACTTTCTAAATTCTATGATTACAGAAATCTATGAAAAATATTGAGAGGTAATTTTTACTTCAATGAACGCCATATTTTTTAATTTATTACCACAAATAAAAAAATATTTGATTTATTATTCCGAATTTCGACATTAGTTTCAATTTAAAGTAAATTACTCTTCAAAATCCAATTTTCAGGTATTTTCAGAATACTTTGGCTCTTAATTCTTTTGAAGACTTAAATTTATATTCATTTAAGAGAGGTATATCTCGAAACTAAGATTAATCCTTAAAACTTCGATATGGATATTTATACACTATTATAGATTGAATAATTAAATTAGGTACCGAACTAATAGAATATAACATAATTTAAATTTGTATTCTCACATAGAAAAATTATATGCATATACAAAACACAAGATTTCAGGTGGCTCAATTTTCTGTCTCCTTGACCATTTACAAGAGCAAATGACACAATAACTAATTATTTCTAGTTTTACATCTTATTCTGTAATTTTGATTTCTATTTTGTTAGATAATTAATAGTTTAGTCTTTTATAATATTTCCTTTGTAATCTCAGAGTTCGTCTTATATTAACTATGCTATAGTTTCTAGTGTACTTAAAATGAAGTTTATTATTCTATTTTTTAGCAATAATCTTTCCGCGTTTTATTTTCTTTTACATTACTGATGCTTCATTTTTTGTAAAATCGTACATATAATTCAAAACTCAATCTTTTTTAATCCTCACTATCAAGTTTTTAGCTTGGTAAATTAAACGAGTTTGTATATAAACTTAAAAAAAACCACATATCGAACCTAAAATACATTTATTCTTCTATTGAAAGATTTAGTATTATCAATAAAATCCTATATTATTTGAATTAGCAATATCAGGTGCTTTTTTATACTTAGAATATTTGTTTTTTTTTTTAGAATTATAGAATATTTTTAAACTTACCAAAGGCGTTTATTTACTCATTTACATTAATTTAATTCCTTACCCTGTTTTTTTCATTCCAAAGTGTTTATAAATATTCAAATCGCCTAAAAAGTATTACTTGGGTGTCTTTTATTTAATATATGCTATTTATATCAAATTATCTTCCTAATCAAGTTATAAAATATTTTTACGCACTTTATCCTCAGCCTTGGCAAAAAAATAAGAATTACTTTATTTAAACGTATCAAATCTTTTTAAAATAGTGGCAAGTGTTATATTTGTTTTCATGACATTAACCCTGTTCTAAGTTTAACATAAATGACTGCTACCCCAACACTCCATCAGTAACCCCTGCGATACCTACGTCCCAAAGCCTTTCATCTACCAGGTGTGTAGAACCTAAATAATAGGCGAGGCAGTTGCCCGGAGTTCGTTAATGTCCGTTGCATGGAGTGTGATCGAAGGCCGAAGCCCCCCCTGGGCTCCCCCAAGACTATGCAGCATTCCCACTTACTCTACACTTTCCGAACCCAATAAACTTCTAGCTAAGATATATTTTAGAGATTTACAGCGGGTCCACCTAGACAGTGCAATGTCATACCAACAGGTATAACCTGCTACTTAGCTTTCTGGGCTTTAAATGGTTTTTGGTTTAATATTTCCCAAGCGCTAAGTCCTCTAACCCGAGTGAGGAAGGCTAGGTTTCCATGCTTTTACATGGCAATTACCTACATGTTCAGCTGCGGTCTGCAATCTGGTTACATAAAAAACTACAAATAAATTCGTAGAAAAAGTTTCACCATTTCTTAGACCTCTCCTCCTCATAACAACTCCCATGGAACAACCGAAGATGTAGTGTGGTTGTATTCCCACCAAAAATCCAAACAATGATCTCACACCAGTTTCACACACTCATTGCCAAGCAGAAAGTTTTTTATGTGGTTATCTTCTTGACAAAAAAATAAATTATTAGAAATAATTATAAAAATATAATTTCTGCTTGAAAAAAAAAGTCTTATAGAAAGGTTTATGTCTAAGGCATTAACTTATAAACTATCCATACATCTTAAAAATTTTATAACGAAAGAAATTTCTAGAAATTTTAAATTATAAAATTGTATCCCCTTTAAAATTTATGTCATCGCTCAATCCTAATAATTACCATTGGACAGAATGTAATATAACAGGATGGTCACATGATTTTTTAAAAAGAGAATTACAAAACATGGGTTACACAACATCAAAGATAGAAGGCGATGTGCATATCTCTCAACGTATGAATAAAATAGGTCTTTTATACACTCTGAATCTTACAGCCTCAAAGAACGGTGATTCTATTATATTAAAAGATTTTGATATATATTCTGATATTGAAGATATTTTATGTCATAATGATACAGATAAACAAATATTTCACAAAATACTTGTTCAGATGCGTAATGAAGCAATATCTAATTTCTCGGAACAAGTAATTCTTGATAAGAAATGCGATACAGAAGTTAAAAAAAATGCGGTAAATAAACTTCCTGTTTCAAAAAATGAAGACACTGTCAATACAAATGTTTCAGTTGAAAAAATATCGGGATATTCAATAAGTTTGTTATTTAACGTTTCTTCTGATGATCTATTTAATTTTTTTACAAAAAAAGAATTTATAAATATTTGGACAAATGGTGAGGCTGTTTATGGAGAAAATCAAAGATTTTTATATAATTTGATTATCGAGAAAAATATTAATATTTCTGATAAGTTTATTAAGATGGATTGGAAACTAAAAAAATGGGAAATGCTTTCAAGAGTAGAGATTTCTTTTGTATCTCAGGATAAGAATTGTATGGTAAAAATAAGTCATTATGGTGTTCCTTCCAATGACGTAGATAATCTTAAGAATGGGTGGATGACATATTATTTTGATCCTATTTCTCGGGCATTTGGATTCAAATCTATTTAAGAAATATTTCCAATTAAAAAAGCTTTGTTTTATTTTCTTTTCTCTCCTCTTATAATGATATTTTTTGAGCATTTTATTATATTTTTTATAAATTTATAAGACTTTTTTTCTCAAAAGTGAGCAAAACAAATATTCACCAAACTTTACTTTAAATTGATATTGATTTACAACTTTATTCAAAGTTAAAATGTTGATAATTTGAAATTTTACATAACAATGCATTCCATTGAAGTCAATATATATCTGTTCATGAAAAAGAAACTCGTGATGAATCTTGACGAGATAAAAATGAAATTTATTTGATACGTAAATAAAAGACGAATAATTTTTTAAAAAAAGGCCATAAAATATTAAAACAACATAAGTTACACACTTTTTTGAAATATTCTTTTATTTAAATTTTCCTATTTTAATATCTTATAATTGAATGATAATCTATTAGGTTTTTAAATTCTAAATATGAATCCTTTACATATCATAAAAACTACGAATTGAATGCACAGAAAATCAATTATTTTTTCTACGATTTATATATAATGTATTTTGTTTCTAATATTTAAAATAGTTTTAAAATGTTTTTTTGTGTCGAATCAAGAACTTGAAAAATGCCACAAAAAGAATTATTATTATAAATGTTTTTTATCTATCGCTGTCCTAATTATCCTAAAAGTTTGGATTATTATAAATCTTAAAAATAAATTATAAAATGAATGGCAACATTCAATTGCATTTTCTCAGGTGATAATATTTTTATCTCTCTTATTCTTGAAGTAAAAAAAGGAATTTCATTTGAAAAAAATAATGCTGTGAGAATCAAAACAAGATTTATGCTCATATTTTATTGCAAAGGAATGTCATTTGAAAAAAATAATGCTGTGAGAATCAAAACAAGATTTATGCTCATATTTTATTGCAAAGGAATTATTAAACACCAATTTTTTAAGTCATATCTTGAAAGAATAAAGTTATGTTTATAACTATATAATTCAAGTGATTACTTTCAAAAATAAGTTGTGAAAATCCAGAATATAAGTTTGATATATAGTCTTTTTTAATGGCATTAAACAAATTCAAGGTAAAATTATGAAAATAAAATTCAAATGTTGTAACCTTAAAGAACCCTGGAAAAATATGTCTGAGAACAAATCTTTAATAAGTAAAATATTGCATATGGATCATATGGAAGTTCAAACTAAAAATAAAAAAGAATATGCTTTCTAGATGGCAGTGTATAAAAAATGTACATTGAGTGTATATATATTTAATTTGATAAATAAGAGAATAACGCGATATCGAAATGAGAATCGTATGCTTGAGCTATTTCCTATCGATATTATTGATAATACTTTTGATTATTTCTAGTAAAATATGGTTTATTGTGATGAAATTGTGAGTTTTTGGTCTACATGTGAAAAAAAGCAAAAAATATTTCGGTGTAAAACAGAATCAATTGTTTTTGAACTAAATATATTTTAAAGTACTTATATTTCGTTTTAATTTAATTATGTTAAAGATTATTTTAGTCTGAATGCCGCTAAAGCGAAGGTATTTTAATTTTTTGCCGGATAAAAAATCTTACTTTTTAATCATTTAATTTCCCTAATTATTGGACATCTAAATGTCGAGAACGTTTTTTAAATATAATTACTAGAAACAGAATTTTAAAAGTAAGGATTTATTTAAGATTTTTTTTGGGAAATTTAAAGTTTAAGATAAACCAAATACCCTTTTCGCTCAATTCAAATCCGCAAAACAATGCTAAAATGTTTAAAAAGAATTATTGGTTGATATAACAACGGTCAAAAAATTGACTACTTTTTATAATTATAACTAAATTTGATTTATTGGTATATTAAATTTTCATGAAATATTTCAATTAGAATTTATGATGATATATCGGCAACAAACGAAAAAATTTAGAATAATGATGTTTGAGTAATAGTATTACGAATAATCATTTTTTTTAATTATATGTTTCGTGATATTTTATTTGCTTTAAAGGCTTTTTAAAAAATATACGGGTCGCAATATAATAAATTATCATTTATTTTGCTATTTAGGATTTCCTATAATAGAAATATCAATTTTGGAAGATAATTTACTGTGTAGATCAAAATAAATATGCAGATATTTCAATACCCTTAATAATTGAATTTTTAGCCTTCGTAGCATTATGAATATTTAGATTGATATTACAAAATAAAATATCACAGAGTTATTTAATTTAAAAAGTCTAGAAATTTTTTTGATACAATTCAAAAGTTTTTTTGCGAATGATTGGATGAATACAAGGAATTTTTTTACTTTATTGGAGTTCAATGTTTTTATTCAACTATCATCTAGAAACATCTGATTTATCTAAAGTTCTCGCTGTTAAATATTATGTCATTTGCTGTTTTTTTCAACAAATTAAATGTAATGCTAGAGAGTAATGCTGCCTCGCATGTCTAATTAGTGCTATTAAAAAATTAATGGCATGGAGACGAATAATATACATGGTTTAAAAGTAATTAGATCCACCAAAAAATAAATATTATTTAAATAGCAAAGATTGGAAATACATGAAATTTCAAGGAATTACCGCATATGAAATTTATTTCATTTACAAATTGTGCCTTAAAAATACTTAAAGAATAATAAAAACATTAATGATATTAGTTTACCGACTTAAGCGACCAGATAAATAAAAAATAAACCTAATATGGAGCAGAACCAAGAAAATTTTTATAAAAATTTCCGTATAAAGATAAGAAAGAAAATATGATACACTCATATATTAAGTTTTATTTAATTTTCAAAAAAAATGGGATACAAATATAAATATTTTTAAGATAATATGATGAAGCAGTGTTCTGTTATATCCAGGATAGAAATGTTTTCTGGGGTGCAGAAGGTATGTGTCAACACTGCAACCAGTCTAGGAAAACTGTTGATCACTTAGCAACGAGATGTGAAAAAATGCTTGGTCATAACTATACTAGACGACATAATGAAGTGGTACGATGTATACATTTAGTCTTGCTTAATAAATATAAGTTTAAGTCTTCGAAACGAATTAGAAGCCACTCAGTTCAAGAAATTCTTGATAACGAATATGCAGAGATAAGAGTGGACACCAGAATAAAAACTGATGTCAAGATCCGGTGTAACAGACCAGATATATTTATTTTAGACAAGAGACAGAATAGGATAACCCTCATTGAAGTAGGAATCACATCCCAAGACTCTCTTCAAATAGTTGAAACAGAGAAGCTTAGGAAGTATGACCTATTAGCAAATGAGTTAGGTCTTATTTATAAATGCAATGTAGAGATAATTCCTTATGTGATGACCTGGGACGGTATTGTGACAAAATACCATAAGACGTATGTTAAGAGACTGCAAATACCCATGAATGTAGAGGCATATATACAATCCATAGTACTCAAGAAGACAGTCGAAACAATTTCTTTTGATCGACGAAGAGGACTTGAGTCTGGTCCAAATGCCGAGGAGAGCTGGGAGAGCATCATTAAGTGTTATCTTAGGAGCTGAGATGCATAAACAACCAATACCCCCTTTAAAGCATGTAGACAACGAGAAAGATAATGTTAAAACGGAAAATACAAAAAATATTTTACCCCTTATTTTGGATGTTATAACACAGCAAAGGAACCATCAACTAATACAAATGAAGAGTTGGAGTTGGAAGAAGAAATAGAAGAAGTTGAAATGGTGGAAAGAATTATTTAGAAAAGAGAAAAATTTGTTAACCCAGAATTTTATTAAATAAAAATAAAAAAATATATGAAAAAAAATCTAGCTGTGGCATATTCAATTCTTATTCATTTCTAATTTCTTAAATAAATATTTTTTAATTTTTGTATCCCATAAATGGATGAAGTATGGATTAAAATAGGAAATATTACTTCCTTAACTGTTGAACAATTACAAAAAATGTTTCTTTGGATGTATGCAGAAGGTAAAAAGCCATCGTTTGTTACTTCATTAAATAAACAGAAATTGAAATCAACCAATTTATTTTTTATTGACGAAAAAATTGAAATAAAAATTATTAAAAAAAAATTTAAATTACGTAATACTGCTTATATGCAAGAAAAATTTGATATAAATACACTTATACGCACACTTTTTAGAAAAATAGAACGAAATACAAAGCCTGACATTTCTTTAATAACACAAACAGAAGTAGAAAAATTTTGTATTAAAAATATTAGCAAAATTTATGTTGAAGATTCTACATTTGTAAAAAATAGTGAATCTGTAGAAGATATTTCTACAGTAGAAAACCTTTCCAAGAATAAAAATCTTCTAAAACAAAATGAAATCAAAAATGAATACAAAATTGATAATAAAATTTTAATTCTTAAAGATGAATCTGAGAATCTTAAATTTAAAGAATATTTATTACTAAATAAGGAATTTACAATATTTACAGATTACATTAATAATTTTATTGTTTCAATAGACTGTGAAATGGTAAAAACCTCATATGGAAAAGAAGTTGGTAGAGTCAGTATATTAGATAATCAATGCAATGTAATATATGATAAAATAATTAAACCAGAAGCTGAAATAATGGATTATTTAACAGAGTATAGTGGTTTAGATAAGGATAGTTTTGAACATGCAGTTTCTTTTTTAGAAATGAAAAATGATTTGAAAAAAATTATTGGAAAAAATACAATAATTTTAGGACATTCGTTATTTAATGATTTAAATGTTTTAAAGATTTATCATGATAGATTAATAGATACTTCTCATTTATATAAAACAAAAGATAATTACAAAACATCTTTAAAGAATCTTTCTAAAAAATATCTAAATAAAGAAATTCAATCAAAAAGTCATTGCTCTATTGAAGATGCAAAAGTATGCTTAGAATTATTAGCTCTTAAAATAAATGAAATGAAGGATCTTGTAGAGAATGATTCTGCAAATATTAATTATAATACACAAATTAATATTATAAGTATTTTTGAAATATCAAATTACATTGAAAAGAGAAATATAAACATTATAAAGTGTTCTTATGAAGATTTAGATGTCTTGAATTGTGACGTTTTAAAAAAGAATGATTGTGTTTTTATGTTTTTCACGCAAGGAAATTCACACGTTGTTTGTTGCTATTAATAATATAAATTTTCTATGCCTTGGAATAAAGTATATAGAAATGTAAGAATGTTTTGACGAGACGATTTAAACTTTCAATATTAGATACAAAGTATATAATTTTTTGTTCTCTAATATATTTTTAAAAGTCAATATTAAATTTCAGGACTAATATACATTGGTAAAGTATTCAATTCATGTTCTGTATATTCCAATATTTTCTGATTTTTCATATCTATTAGATATCTGCTTGTTTTGGAATTGTGAATTATATTTCTCTATCAACTTCTCCAGATAAAATTATGATGATCAGTATACATTCTTGATATAAAACTTATTTGTATCTCACTTTTTATTCTAAAAAATTCAAGTTATTTTATTTCTGGTATTATTCTTAGTAAAATTCTACTCATAATAAAAACTTTTAAAGTAAATTTTCTATTATTTGGTAACAGTAAGATTTAAAATGATAAAACCCGGAACTTTTTTTAACTCTAAATATTTGAATAAACTTTATATTTTTCATGAAATTTTACTTCAAATTTCCTTTTAAATCAAAAATTAAACCGAATATTGTAAATAATTTATCGAGTAAAATATTTTACTTCAAATTTCCTTTTAAATCAAAAGTTAAACCGAATATTGTAAATAATTTATCGAGTAAAATATTTTACTTCCTATTTCCTTCGAAATCAAAAGTTTAACCAAATAATTTGAAATAATTTTTTACTAAAAGATATCTAATTATATTTAAAATCTAAGATAAATATTAAGTCAATTATTACAAATATTTCTACGAAATCTTAGATTTACTTCAATATTAAATTTATTTTTATATTTTCTTAAATATTTCCTTATTTAGATCGTATTGAGCTTTGATATAAAACAATATAACGGCTGGTAAGATCAATAAGTTTATTAATTTCAATTATGAAATAGAAAGCTAATTTAATGATTAGAAGTCTCTTAAAAAAATATTTATTGGATTACTAATTCATTAGTAAAAATGGAATCATAATTTTAAAGAAAGTTCTTTTATTATTAAAAATTTAATTTTTTGATAAGATAATGGATTATATTAGAAATAATAATCTTATATATAGTTAACAGACTATTTATTAAAACAGTTTTATTTTTGTATTTTGAAGATATTTTTTTGTGTTTAAGTCTAAAGAGCTTGGGGTAAAATTACTATCTATTGTCTCTCCTGATTATCTAATATTCTGTTACTATATAAATATATTTTTTATCGATAAGCTCTAAAAATGGCTTTCTGTTGTCTCTTACTGAGTAATTAATAGCATTTTAATATCTTAATATATATTATGGATGAGTCTTTGCGAAATTTCTTATTTAGTCTCTTACTGAGAAGTTAATATCTTTTTATGATCTAAATATATTTAATATTGTTCATTATGTATAATTCTGGTTTATTCAATAATAAATTATTAAATAAAAACAGGTTTCTACAAATAATTCTGGTTTAATGCTTAAAATATCAAAAGATTCAATATAGATTGTAAAATATGGCAATATGTAAATATATGAATTATTTTTCTGTAATAAAATACTAAAAATTTAAATATAAATACAAAATATTGGAATATTTAACTATATAATTAAATTTATAATTTGATTTAATTGCTTGTGATAAGTAAAAAAAATATTGAATAAAAGAATTAAAAAAAACAGTTGGTTTGAAATTCTAAACGAAAAATTCTATTTAAATACTTGAAAGAAGTATAAAAGAGCTTAGATTAATCGGATGGTGTTGCTTTAGTAAGGGAAAATGTTGAATTAAACTTAAATTTCTTATTTGTAGTTGTAAAATGTTTTTAGCTGAATTAAGAAGAAATCAAAATTATACTTGAAAAGTGTTTACAGTACCTTATATTTTATAAAATATAGCTATATCTTTCTAAATTAAATATAAATATGAATAATTAAGCATAAAAAAGGTTTATTTTTTACTTAAAGATGGTATTTGTTAGTATTTCTTTTATTTGTGCACAACAATTACATCCTTCTAGAATCAAGAAATATGACACAGTGTAACACATAGACATGTTTAAGATAAGTATATCTAGCGGTATTATTTAAGTTATGATATATAGTATAACTTTATATCGTTATAATTTTATAAATAATAAATTCAAATGTAATGAAATCGGTATCAATGGTGCACTTGAATTTTTGATCACAGAAGATTAAATTATATAACAAAATTTTAGCTTTAGAAAGAATAAAATGAGTAAAAAAAATAAGAATACACTTGAAATATCCTATTTGACGTATAAATTGATCGAATTGATAAAAGTATGCAGAAGAATAAAGATTTTTAAATTGAAGTAAATTTTATGACTAAAACACCATTTATTTAAATCCCATTATTTCAAACCTCGTTAATATGCCTTAAGCTTAGATCCTTTCTTTTTTGGCTTCAGACCCGAAGTTTGTTCTGGGGCTGCTGCTCCTCCTTCACCACCTTCTTCGCCTTCTCCTTCTTCACCGCCTTCTTCTGCAGGTGGTTTTTCGTTCGTTTTGTTATCAGAGGGTTTAACAGTTGTTTCTATCATACCCTTAATGAAGTTAAAGTTTTGTCCGTTCTTCTCCGTAGATCCGTTGGCAGCCATGTGGAACATACTGCTAGAAAGAGCGCTTAAAGTAGAAGGCAAAGACTGATACTGTCCGGATTTTAAAGGATTGGCAAATATAGTGTAGACAGAAACAGGCACTAGACCATTAAGTCTGGCTTCTCTTGCAATATCTGTTTCTCCCGGATTCTGTCCCAAGACTTTCTTGTCTTCTTCACTAATTTCAATAATTGTGGCATTTTCACATACGAGTGGCCTCGCAATATCGGTATTGTTTGTCTCCGTTTTTGCCTCAGTCTCTCCATCTTGTGAATAACACATTCCTAAAAATATCAAAGGTAATGTTGCAATGAAGAATAGCATTAACCATTTCTTCAAACACAATTATATAGTTTTTCCTCTCACAATATTTCAATTTCCACCAATAGATTTACTGATGTTAATACAGTTTCAGCCACGATTTAAATGTTTTAGAGATTACTTAAACAATGTTTGAAATTTTTTACAATGTTTTATCTTTAAAACATTCAAAACAAAAGTATAATTTAATTAATATTTCCTCTTTATTTCAAATATTAATTTTTTTTAATAATTTCATAATATAGCAAGTATTTATGCAAAAATATAAATAAAATTTTCGATCTGTTACATTTTTATGTATCAGTTCTTAAACATTACGTAATTTTGATAAAGGATTTGATTTAAATAAAACTTTTATGAACAGAAAGAATAATGAAAGATTTAAACATGGAAACAAACTTACTTTACGATTCTTCTACTTTTTCAAGAAATAGAAATAAAAAATACAAAAATTGGCACAAAAAAATTTATTCAAATACTTATAATTCAACAGATTACAACAACATCAACACCCCTTTAAATTATTTATGTTGTGATTTTTATTCTTCAAATAATAAATCTTTGATAGGCAACCCTATGGCTGTCCAAGAGATACGCTTAAATCCGAGACCAGCAGGCCTTATAAATAAGAAAAATGATTGTTTTTTTAATTCGGTGATGCAATGTATACTCTCCTTACATCCTCTTACTTCATTCTATGACTCAAATGTTTTTAATGATAATCAAAAATTTTCAAAGTCTTTTCAAGATTTTATTAGAATTTATAAATCAAAATCCGTGGTAAATCCTTCGGATTTGATAAATGTTTTAGGTAGAAAAATATTTATTTTGGATTCAAATCAACAAGATTGTCATGAATTCTTGACATTATTTTTTTTACATTTATACATCGAACTAAATGGGAAAGTTAATGATTTAATAAGTAGTTTGAGTGAATTTGATAAAAAAAAGCAGGAAAATTTTATTGCTCGTACGTTTTTTGGATTGCAGAAATCTATTGTTATATGTGGAATGTGTAATCAAAAGAAGGAGAAAATAGAGCATTTTTCTTGCTTGACTTTGAAATTAGAAAATAGTATTTATGAAAGTATGAAGTCGTACGAAAAAGAGGAAATCTTATCTGGAGATAATGCATGGAAATGTGATTTTTGCGGTAAAAAAAATAAAACAACAAAATTAATGCAAATCGTTGAATACCCAAAAATTTTAATAATACAATTGGTTAGATTCTATTCTCATACCAATAAAGACAGTAGAAAGATCGATGTTGATGGAATTTTACAATTTAAAAATACAAAATATAAAATTGTAGGTTATGCTTGTCATAGTGGGACAGTAAGAAATGGGCATTACGTCTCATTTGGATCAAGAAATGGAGAGTGGTTTTATTTTGATGACGAGCATTACAAGAAGCAAGAAAGTATCAAACTTAATGAAACGGATGCCTACGTTTTATTTTACATTGCCCTTTAGAATAATTGAAAATCAATAAAAATTATTGTGGTTTATTATTTTTTGCATAAAGAAACTGTTGCTATATTTTCTTTAATTTATCTTTTAAGATAAATATGTTTACCTTTTTAAATTGATATAATATGAATTTGAGAAAAAAATTGTATTTTTTTAAGTAAAAATGTAAATTAAAAAAAATTCAAGTAACTTTTGTACTGTACTTACTCAATAAAATTACGACTCATTAGGAGTCCTAATCTCATTTACCAATAACTTCCACCTGTCACCATCAAGCGTCATTATTTTGACTTAAAAATGTTGAATAAATTAAAGATTTGGAAATTTTTTTCAACCAAGAATTTATTAAATTAAAATTTTGACTTAAAAACGTAAAAATATTCAATTTGAAATTAAAAGATTCTTATATTTTTTAAAAAAAAGCAAACCTTTGTTCTATAAAGATGTAACATTTTAAATAAGAAATTAAAAAAATATTTTATTAAAAAAAAATAAAAGCAAAAACTTAAATATTTATGTTAAACGTAGAATTACATTAAAATCATGAAAAAATAAAACTTGTACCAATTTTTTTACAAACTCTAAATCGAATTAAAATAATTTTGTTTAGAAGAGAAGAATTTAAAGAAAAAAATAGAACTTGTACCAATTTTTTTACAAACTCTAAATCGAATTAAAATTAATTTGTTTAGAAGAGAAGAATTTAAAGAAAAAAATAAAGCTTGTACCAATTTTTTTATAAAATTTAAATCAAATTAAAAATAATTTTGTTTAGAAGAGAAGAATTTAAAGAAAAAAATAAAAACTTTTATAAAATTTAAATCAAATTAAAAATAATTTTGTTTAGAAGAGAAGAATTTAAAGAAAAAAATAAAAACTTTTATAAAATTTAAATCAAATTAAAAATAATTTTGTTTAGAAGAGAAGAATTTAAAGAAAAAAATAAAAACTTTTATAAAATTTAAATCAAATTAAAAATAATTTTGTTTAGAAGAGAAGAATTTAAAGAAAAAAATAAAAACTTTTATAAAATTTAAATCAAATTAAAAATAAATTTCTTAAAAAAATACAAAATTAAAATTAGAATTTCTAAATAATTAAATATTTTATTCTATTTTATGTTATTGAGATATTCTTTTAAACCCATACTAATCTTTTCATCAATAATATTAAAATCGGATGAATCTTCTTGACAATTCATATCTTTAATTTTTAAATTAATTTTTTTCTTCGATTTTTTTTGTTTTTTATCTTTTTTTGAGATATCTTCTTCTGCTGAATTATCATATTCATCAGGTTTATTAGTGGGTGAAAAATATTCTGAGAGAGGAAATTGAAGCTGGTCAGATAAAGATTTATCATCAAATGGAGTAATTATATGTTCTTCTGCTTTCTTTTCAGTTGCACTGGACTCATACTCTTTTAAAAGTAGAGAATAGTCTTCTTCTTTGTCAGTATTCTTACTTTTCTTATGTTTTTTATCTTTTTTGGTTTTTGGTGTCTTTTTTAATTTTACATTCGGTGTGAAATCTTGCTTAAATAATTTTCCCAAAGTAGAAACCGATTCTGATTCATTTTGCATGGGTTTTCCGTTAGAAATCTTGGACACATTTAAAAGTCCTTTGCTTTTCTTAAATTCAACATTTCTATCATCTTTTACTGTCTTTTGTTTACTGCTTTTCTTCTTTTTACTCTTCGAACTCTTTGTCTTCGACTTTTTACTTCGTAGTCTTTGTTTTGGCGCATCTTCATCTGCACTCATCAAACTCATCAGAGACATACTATATGCTCCACGAGTATAAAACTTCTTTTTTTCGTACGATTTAAAAGGCCGTAAAAGCTCTCTAATAAACTGTTCAATACAATCTTTCATTACTTAACTTTTTATTTTTCATTTCTATGAATCGTTTTTGTAACAATGTGGTAGAAAGAAATTTAAAACACAGCTGATAGCGTTTTAAATCTAACCATCCTGGTCATTCTTGATAAAAAAAAAAAGATTAAAAAATATTTTGTTATTCGATTTCAAAATAAATTTACTTTAAATTCTTTGGAAGTATTTAAAACATTTATTTTTATATATTTTGATGTTTGATATTTCATTATAAATTTACTTTAAATTCTTTGGAAGCATTTAAAACATTTATTTTTATATATTTTGATGTTTGATTCTGTATGGTTATGTTTCTGATTAAAATTTTTTAAAATTACAGTTTTTCAAATTAAACTTCATAAATTAATTTTTATAGTTTACTTTGTAAATAATATCTATAAACTTATAAATTAAATTGAAAATTTTGATCTTGAAATTCTTATCTGTAGATGGATTATTCGGGCTCGATTGGATTTTACAAATTTATAATTTTTTCAAAAAAATTAAGTCAAAAAACGTTTTTTTACAAAATTTTCTAAATCAATCAAATTTTTAAAAATTGTGAATAAACCAATTTAAGAAAACTCTTCACAAATAAAATTTCCAAATGAATATACTTTTTTACATTATATATACTATCATAGTTAGATATTGGAAACTGATTAGAGAAAGTAGTTGATTTACTTTTTTAGTAAGGAGGCCAAGGCTCGTGCAGGGCTGTAGCGCCGAGGAAAATAAATACTTTATTAGTAATACAGACAAATTTTGAAAGAAATGTTTTTTTAAAAGCTTTAGCAAAGACTCTAGAGAATTAAATTAGAAGATATTATGTTTTGTAACGATAGATGATTTAGTAAAAGTGTAAGTAAATGAAAAGCGGTTACGAATTGTGTCTTATATCATTAAGCTGTTTCGTTAAAGTTTCACTATCTAGTGAATTAATTTTAGAGATACTTTATCATAGAATCCTCTTAAATTAAAGAAATAAATTAGAAAGATAATTAAAAAGACCCAGAAACTGCCAAGAAAAATATCCGAATCATATTTTTATATCATGTATAAAAAAATACCGAATTATGTATAGATTCACATGTAAATATTATAGTTTAAAATCAAGTTACACATTGCAAGTTAAACATACAATCATATAGCTAGGCAATAAACATAGAAGCTTATATTCAAATGAGGTCAAGATAGAAAAAGCCTTCAATGTGGACATTGAGTAGTCAAACGATAAGAAAAATCGCGGATTTTTTTAAAAATAAAATCTGTAAAGAAAATAGAGGTTAATTGTTTCAAATACCCACAACAGAATTATTTATCTAAAATTTTAATGAAACCTATACCAGTGAATATTGAGATCAAAAAACATTAATTTATAGGAATATAGAGATAATTTAATATTTTACATTTATTTAATCTAAAAAAATAAATTTTATGATTTGTTGAAGAATTTTGAACTTCAAATATATGATTAATCCTTGAGAAAACATCTAATTTATTTCTCCAAAATATATAAAATTAGAAAAAGAAATATAAAAATCTATATTATTCATATATAAGCCTTTCAAATAAGTTTATTTCGCTTAATAAATCTATAAATATCCTTAAATAATTTTCCAAAGGAAAAGGTAGTTTAAAAGATTATATTTATGATTTCTTTATACAGAAATTCATATCTTTCAGTAAATATTTTTAAGATATTTTGAAATAATTATTTAACTATTTTTAACACAAAATTTTATTATTTAAAAGCGATTAAACTTATTCATTTCAAAGAAAAAGCCGAACAATATTCGTATACCAGACTAATTTTCCATATTTAAAATCATTTAAGTTAACTTTTAAACACTGGCAATAATTCAAAATCAGATAAATTAAGATAAGTTTTATAGAAGAAATTATATACTTTAGTTAAAATATAAAAGTTAATTTCAGATTTTTACTGAATATTGCAATAAATAAAGAAAAATAAATTCTAACTCATATTAGTCACAATACACATAAATCATTGATTCAATAATCATAATCATTTGATTTTTGTAATATAAATAGATTCTCCACCATGCCAGGAGCAGAATTGGCTTGGAGTATTCTCTGTTTGTCGTAAGAGGCGACTAAAAGAGACTGGTCCTCTGAGGTTGAAGTCTGACGTAGTGCTAACAACCATCTCTTTAAAACCATCTTGTTACGAAACCCGAAAAAGATATCAAAACCACTAGAAAAAAACCGGTGGGCGGTATTAATGAGGGCGCCCAAAGCTCTTACAGGACTTTAGTGCCAAAGATAACAAAAAAAATATCGATTATTTATTTATATAAAACAGCTAAAATACTGGATCGTTAAAGATAATTTAGAATACATTACTTGTTTTCAGAAATTATTTCAATAAAGAAAAATGTTTTTTGTCTGTTTAAATTAAACAATTCATTTTCAAATTCTCTTTAAACCTTTTTTCAAACTTCTCTTCAAACTTCTTTTTTAAATTCTTTTTCAAATTCTCTTGAAAATACTCGTTAAAGCTTAATTTAAAATATTTACAATTTAGTGTCTTTAAAATTTATTTTACAAACTTTTAATATATTTACAATTCAAAGAAATAAAATTTACATTTACAGCCACAACAAATTTATTTATCCAACCAAAATTTTCTATTTTTAAACAAATCTATAAATTACAAGATAAAATGCCCTTTAAATGGATATTGATACAAATTATTATAAATGTTTGTTAAATTTAGTAAAAAATGATGAAAATAAAAAAGAATTAAAATCTTTAATAGAAACACTGTTAGAAACCAAAACCGAAAAATATATTTTAAATAATAATTTAGATTTCAAAAAAGTTGGAAAATGGCTCAGAGTAAATTATAAAGGAGAAAATACTTTGTGTAGAATTGTAGGATGTTCAGATAATAAATATATTGCATTGTTTGAAGATACAACTGATTTTGTTGTTTTAGATGAAAGTAGAAAAGAAAAGAAACAAAAAGAATGGAATTTATTTAAAAATCAACATTTGTAATTTTCTTGTAAAATATTTCTAAAAATTCTTAAATAAAAATTTATTTACATTTTTTTTTGTAATTCTTGTTTCTATTAAAAATTATATTTCGAAATGAAATATAATTGGTAGTTTTATTTATTTTAGTGGTTCTAACTATAAAAACAAATATATTTCTAATCAATAAAATTATCTTCTTCAATAAAATATTTGATTTAACATACAAAAATTATCTTCTTCAACTATAATATTTGATATATTAAAATATTCTTCTTCAATAAAAGCTTTGATATATTAAAATATTCTTCTTCAATAAAAGCTTTGATTGATTATAATTATCTTCTTCAATAAAAGCTTTGATTGATTATAATTATCTTCTTCAATTATGATATTTGATTTATTAAGATTATCTTAATACTTATTATTTTTACTAAATATATTTTACTGAAATGTGTAATCCGCTACTTAAATAACGTTTTCATCTTATATACTCCTCTTATATTTCTTTGTATATTTATTTTGTATAATTATCTTTTGTATTTTAATTATTTATTTAAATTTAGAAATCTATCTAGACTTATAATATACATAAATATAAAATTAGCCTTCTTCTCTCTTTCTTTCTCAATGATGTCTAAGTATAATTGACATATGAATTGTTGCTAATTGCATTTAAAATTTTATTTAAAGATCCTTATAATAGCTTCTACGGCTAATCTTCTTTTTTTTCAGATCAAAAAAAAAATTAAAATAATTTTCTTAAAACGGTTAATTATAAATTTAAATAAAATATTGAAGAATATTTATTTAAATATTTAGAAAATAGAAAAAAAAAAGTTTTTGTAAATTCTGTTCATTAAAAAAATGCAAAAAAAAAGAAAGAATACAATTTAAACATCAATATGGATAAAAATATAACATTTGTATTTACTGATCGGTAAAAAATATCTGTAAACTACACAAATAACGAAAATTTGGCTTTTTTAAATAAAAATTCATCACGGATGTTTAATGTATAGCGAATTTCTAGGTTTTCGTAATCTTATCACACGAATATGTCATATTCTCATTTCGTATATCTTTGTAGTAGATTGATGTTCAGAAGGACATTCAAATTCATTCTGTTTTGAAACAATACGTATAAAATTTAAGCACTGAAATACCGGTCTAGTTCTTTCTGCGTACAAAAACTAGTGAATTTGAGTAAACACGTATTTATTTGTAAAGAAACAACCAAAGATTAGAGTGATATACTATATATCAGCTTATATTTTAACCAAAGTATAAATTATTTTATTATAGGTATTCCTTATGTGCTGAGAAATTTATTCGTAAATAAATTAAGGCTATAGTCACACTTACTGTAAATCAGAATTGAAATAATTTATTTTGATTTTACAGAGCTATTTTATCTGAAATTTTTAATTTATCAAAACTTTTAAGTAAAATTGACGACATAATGAATTCGAATAGCAAATATAGAAACAAATCGAAATTAATTAAATAAAAAGAATATATGTGGTTGGATTTATAATAAGGAATATTTAATAATTGTTTTATTATGAACAAAATATACAATTAAAGATTTTGATTCTACCAAAGAAAAACATTATTTTTATGTTATAAATTTTTTGATGTATGAAGAGGTTTGCATTAGATTTATATCAAAATTTAAAATTGAAATGTTTTACAAAATCTCTTGAATATTTTCTCGAAAAACTTTAAAAAAAATCTTTTTAGAGTTAAAGAATGGAAAACCGGTGATGTTTCCCAGATATATCTAAGAAAATAATTAACAGAGTATGCTCGTATAAATAATGTGACTTAAATCGTATAAGTTTTATGATTCTACGCTTATGATTATACCACAGTATTCTAAACTCAAATATTACGTTTGAAATTTTTAATCTCTGAATATATTCTGTATTATATCATTGTCTAATTCAAAAGTAAAGATAAGTATAAATTATTAGTTTATTACATTATATCGATAGACAAAACTATATAGTTAAAGTATAGAAATATTTTGAATATTGACTTTTTAATCTCTTGTTTCATCTAAAAATTCAGAATTTTACAAATTTTTTATTTATTTTTGGTTCGAAGGTTGCCAGCCTAATCATAAAATATTTTTCTTAGAAACTAACGATTAGTTCTATAGCTTTTATAAAAAATTGTAAATATTGATTTTTATCTAAAAAGCAATAATACTAAGATTTTATCATTATTTGAATATAATATTTTTAAAGATTTTTATAACAAGCATTTGGATTTCGGATTCTCGGCTGTGTAACCTATTCAAAATGTAAATGAATGGTTACTATATATGACCATTGGTTAATTTATAAAGCAATTAATCAATGTGTAAGATATTAATGCCGAAATTGTTTCCTTGACAAGAAAACAAATGGCAAAAAATTTTAACGAATGTATAAAATATCAAGAACAACACACAATGCCTTCGTGAATTGAGTAAAAAATAAATAGCATATAAATTACAGAAAGTTAACATGTATACAAATAATTGTGATTATGAAATTCTTATGATATGTATATTAATAATCTTATCAAAAGAAGTTTTCTTCTTGAGTGGATACCTTGTTAAATAAGAATAATTTTTTTAGAGCTAGAAAAAAGTCATGAATAGAAAATAAATGTTTATCCAATCGAATTGGTTTTAATTTTTTTTGTGAGTAAGTAATAAGTTATAATAAGTTTTTTAAATGTGTTGTAAATGCAAAAACACATATTGAAAATCTTATCAATTCTAAATATTTATTTTAATTGAATTTTTGCGTATTGGGGGAATATTCATGATTATGTTAAGATTTGGTGTAATTAAAAAATCATTTGTAGAAGATTTCTATTCAAAAGTAAATCCGAGAAAAAGAGTCGTATTATGATCATATTTTTGTCTCTCTAAAAAATATAGGCAAAGAAAATGTCACATTACGAAAATATCTGGTAGATGAGAGTTCATAACGCTTTTATATGTATAATGTATGTTTTTAACCTGAAATATTTACGGGTTATTGAAATTTCTTTTCTCTGCATACGAAAACACAAAATTCCAATATATAAAAGCTTTTCCATACTGTAGGCGTTTTAGCTATTTTACTTTTAATGAGTGAGCTTTTAACGTGAATGCAAACTTTGGATATTATAAACTAGGGTGTATATCGGCCGTAATAGAGCCCTACTTTTTGGTATTAAATACCGAGGTCTTGTGTATCTCAAAACCGATACATGCGGCGTAAATTACATACAAAAGATTTTTTTTATTCCAAAATATACAATAATGGATGTAATTTCATTTATTGATATTTGGCTTGAATCCTCTGTGTCCATACCATGGGGGAAATATAGAGTGAACAAATAGAAAACGCCACCTCCTAATCTGAACACAACCGGTATACTCATTTTTACTCATAGACGCTATAATATGAATCTAAGATCTCGAATTTCAATGTTAAAAAACAAAATTTTAATTATAACCATATCGAATCGAAAACCAGAAAATCGCAAAACACATCTGATAATCGGAAATAAAAGCCAAAAAACAATCTATATGACTTAAAAAAGTGAAAAGAAGGATGTTTTTAAATAAAGATCATAAAGTTTGGGTTTATTCCATGTAAAAAAATATATACAAGTCAATTTTCTTAATTAAGCAAAAAATGAAAGATAGTGGATTCATAAAATATTTTTTACTTTATTTTACTCATTAAATTTTATATCCAAGCGAACGCAATTGTTTGGAAAAAAATGATTTTAAAAAATATAAACATTTCCAGATATTTACATAATAAGTCTTGTATACACGCTTAATAAAATTGGATTAATATTGAATGCAAATGACTCTTTTTTATTTTTCACTCGAATTCAGGCGTTGGAAAAATAAAAAAATAATATTGCAGATTTCATTTTAAAGTATACTATAAAATTTTTAAATTTCCAAAAGTAATTTATTTAAATGTATCAAATCTTTTTAAAATAGTGGCAAGTTTTATATTTGTTTTTATGACATTAACGCAGTTCTAGGTTTAACATAAATGACTGCTACCCCAACACTCCATCGGTAACCCCTGCGATACCTACGTCCCAAAGCCTTTCATCTACCGGATGTGTAGAGCCTAATAATAGGCGAGGTAGTTTCCCGGAGTTCGTTAATGTCTGTTGCATGGAGTGTGATCGAAGGCCGAAGCCCCCCCGGGCTCCCCCAAGACTATGCAGCATTCCCATTTACTCTACACTTTCTGAACCCAATAAACTTCTAACTAAGATATATTTCAGAGATTTACATTAGTCCACCTCGACAGTGCAATGTCATACCAACAGGTATAACCTGCTACTTAGCTCTCCCAACTTTTAATGGTTTTTATTTTTATATTTCCCAAGCGCTAAGCTTTTCAACCCAAATGAGCAAGGCTAGGTTTCCATGTTTTTACATGGCAATTACCTACAAGTTTAGCTGCGGTCTGCAATCTGATTACATAAAAAACTACAAATAAATTTGTAGAAAAAGTTTCTCCATTTCTTAGACCTCTTCTCCTCATAACAACTTTCATGGAACAACCGAAGATGTAGTATTGTTTTATTCATACCAAAAATCCAAACAATGATCTTCAGACCAGTTTCATACACTCATTGCCAAGCAGAAAGTTTTTTATGTTGTTATCCTCCTTCATTTTGAATTTCCAAAAGAAACATGATTTTAAAATAAAAATATGACTTTGGACATTTAAAACACAAAAAATATGAAAATAAGAAATCTTGATCAATATTTTTCTTATATTATATTAAATATGACAATCGGAACGCATTAATTTTTCTAAATATATGTATTTCTGAAAAGATTATTCTCGAATTATTTGGAATTTGTACTAAGTGTATGAAGTAAAAGCAGTAGAAAGCCTTTTAATCTGAATTCTTTTACCATCGTACATGTATGAAAAATCTTTAAATTGTATCATCTGCTAAGTATTCACATGATTTTTTTTACACGAACTAGGTTTTCAAATTTCTTTTGAATACCACTATAATTCGAAAAAAAATGTACCACAATAATATTCAAAAAAACAAAAATTTCCATCACAGCAAATATTTACAGACTTGAAGAGATAATTTTAGTAGCTTAGATAATATTAAAAAAATAAAAAAGAAAAGAAAATAATTTTAAATTTACGAATTTAAATCAACTGTATAAAATACTTCATTTAAAATGAAAACTAAAAATTTATATATTAAAATTCCAAAATTTTTACATAAAATAGAACATTAGATAGATAATATTTTATATAATACGATGTTCTATCATATGATTGTATATACCGAGTAATTATGTATATCTATCAGTATATTATCTGTAAAATTTATTTGTTTAGTTGTTTACATGAATGCTTAAACAGGCACCAAGTAATTGACAGAGCAAACGATATATGAAAAACCAAAAAAAATAAAAAATGAATTCGAAATTTTATTAATATTTCGTCATCAAAAACTTATACTATAAAAAAAACTTATAACTAAATGAAGAAACAATAAAAACGTAGAGGATAAAGTAAAACAGCAATAAATCGAAAAAAAGAATTTTCTACTTCATTTAAATGGTCAAAACAAATTTTATATACATGAAGTATAAAAAGCGTTGGATGTAAAGCGAGATGTCTCAATATTTTTAAAGCCTTCATAAATTAACAATATATATGCAATTTAATACTAGAATGTTTAAAAAATATTTTAGATCACAATATTACATAGTTGCAAATCAAGATGACCAAGAAGCATTAAAAACGATTAAAATCTTATATTGACATTAAGGCCCGAAATAGACACTAAGGAAATGAAATTACTTTACATAACACTTATTTCGTTGCATCCTGGAAAAAATAGTTTGATTGAAACATATATAAGACCTGGTAATTTTGATTTAATTTATTTTCTAAAAACTAATCATCGGAAAATTTATAACTAACTAAAAGAAATATAATACTCAAGTGAGTCATTTATAATGATTCTTACCTTAACTTATATTTTTTTGACATAGTATGACTGAATGAGAAAGTTGTTTCATTTATACCGTAAATATATTGTAAACACTTCATATTTGAAAACATGCTGATATTAAATTTGATTTTGTATTTGATTTTAAGAGTGATTTATAAAACAAATTTGCGCCATTTTAATTCTTGGGCAATTTCTTTTTTATAAATACCCATAATCCATGCATTCGAGTAGTTTCACTGTAATTTGATTCATGTGCCGAAAAAGAAATATTTACTTTGACCTTCATTGTTAGAAATTTTTTTATTTGGAATCAACAAAGTTAAAACAGAATTTAGTTATTAAAAATTCAAAATCATATCTTAAATAAATTATAAAAATATTTATAATTTAATTTACTTAATTATCAAAAAAAAAGAAAATTTTCCTTCTTAATATTCAATATTATATGATTAAAAATTCCAAAAAAAGTATATTAATATGACTAAATGATGTAAAATGGTGTAAAATGTATACCCTCTATGTTAATCCACTAGTAATTGTTGACAAAGTTAAAAAAATAAAAATTAAAAAAACGAACATTTCAGAATTCAATCAAATTCGAAATTCATGATTTTGGGTAGGAAAATTTGAGTTTATATCTTTTGCGTATGATTAAAGTATAAATCCGAATTTTTAATTATATATTAACGATTGCATTAACTCATATTTCTTGGCGGATTAGACGTTTCGAGTATAAAAAAATTTAAAATTACATTAAAAAGAGGAACAAATTGAAAATAATAATTGTACTTCTGACATAAATTAGTCTAGTATTAAAAAAATTGAAATTTAAACATTTTTGCGAATTTGTATATGAAAAACATTTAAAGTAAAAAAAATAGGGTTAGAAATTTACTGTACAAATTTATTAAACCAAAAACACCGCAATAATACAATAAATTTTTCACTAATAAAGAGATTCTCCTTCCATTAGTTATTGGCTCAAAATATTTATTCATCTGCTGGATCTGGATCTGTTGCTGGATCTGGATCTGGATCTGTTGCTGGATCTGGATCTGGATCTGTTGCTGGATCTTCTGCTGGACCTGTTGCTGGACCTGTTGCTGGACCTGTTGCTGGATCTTCATCTTCTGCTGGACCTGTTGCTGGACCTGTTGCTGGTTTATCTTCCTCAGGATCCTTAATATCTTTTTTCTTTACAGGGAAAACTTTTATATAACGATCGGGTGTTATTTTACCATCATTTTCTCTTCCTCCAGGGATATACAAAACATATGTAAATTTCATCTTTGCCAGATCAGATTTTTCCTTTTTTATACAAGATTCTATCTTATTTTCCAAAACTTCAATCATTGATTTTATGACATTATAATATAACTCTTGATTATTATTAGAATTCTTTAGAATTTTTTCACATTCACACTTTTGTTTTTTGGAACTTTTCTCTTTGGGTTTGCATTGTTTCGGTTTATGAGTTTTTTTAATCGCAGAGGATAAATCTCGAAGAAAACGCCCGAAGTATTTTCTATAATCACTGTCTTGCATTAATTCATTTATTAAACCAACTGGATCTTTATCGAACATTTGTTGAATAGTCATGCTTGAAGTAAAATTTATTGCCGGGCTTTTTTTAGTGTGTTGAGCGAGATCATTAATATATGTATAAAACCTTCTTAGGAACCATCTACACGCTTTCACATCTAAAATATTTTTCCTAAGATTTATAAGAATGTCGACCAAGAAATCAAAATCTCTTTCTATATATCCTGTTCCGGTTTTATTTCCACAAACAGATACATGGTTTGGAATATTATTATCACAAACATACATAAAATCGAAGATAGTGAACAATGAAGAGGATTTGTTTTGGACATAAAAGGCTTCTAAGAAATCTTTAGCCTCATCAAATTTATTTTTTTTATCTTTTGGAGAATGATTTTTATTTCTCTTAAATGCCCTATGTCTATAACTCAAATTTACATGTTTATCCCCTGCAAGTAGATAGCCATCTTTCCTTGGTTCAGATATGTTACTACTATATGATGAACAATCATTTGAATATTGGCATTTCACGACAGCAACTTGCTTCACCAGGTATCCGATATAAAAAATAAAGCTTTTCATAAAAGCTAGAATGCATGTGTTTAAATACTTTTAAATTGATAAATTAAATGCTTTGAATTTATATTTACTTTATATTATATTAATCTATCAAATATAAAATATATTAAATATGTATTAATTAGATCCTTACAAATAATAAATCTATAAAAATAAAATTTAAAAAATATTTTTTTAATTAAAATTTAATCTATCATTTAATCTGTTTGTAAACAAATATCTCAAAAATTACATTAAAAATTAAGATATTTATTATATTGTATATTTTGATCGGAACTGAATTAAATATACTTATTGTAAACATTAAATGTGTTTTTATTAATAATAAAATATAATGCATTTGATTTGGTTTATAAATTGTTTATAAAACATATTCCTATCCTCTTTTATCTTTAAACAGATAAAAAAATTATTCTTCAATATAAAATATTCTGCAAATCTTCGTAAATTTTACTTAATTTTTAGATATGATTAAACAAAAAACAACAATTATAAAAATCAAATGCCTTCAATTTTAAGATAATATGAATATAGATATTTCGATTTCACTCATAAACAATATATTTTTTTAAACTTAAATCAACAAAAATTTATATCTTGGAAAGAAAAATAAAAATTTAATATTTTTATTTGCCAAAGAGACGAAAACAAACATGTTTTAGAAAAAGATATTTAAAAAAATTTATTCTTAATCTTGACAATTTTTCTTACTATAAATTCATTCTATATATATTGTTGGTTGCACAAAATTAGTAATTGTAAATCTGTATTATATATGAAAAAGACATTTTATAAGGTTGATAGAATTTATTTTTTATTATTAACTTTTTCAGGTGTTCAGTCTCCAAAATTTGTTTTAATACCTAAAAATTTATCCAAAAATTATTTATAGTTCGAAATAAAATCATTGCGTAATAATTACAATTTAAATGAACGATAACTATGATTCTTATAATCCAATATATTTAAATTTTTTTACTGATATAACTTTAATCATATAATCTTGATATATGCGAGACACATGGCAAATGTAATATACAACTCTTTATTCTTATATTCCTAAAAATATTCTGTATTATTCAATTTTGTAAGGAAGTATGTTGGTAAACTTTTCAAAAGATAAATTTATTCATTAAAACATATTTGCATTGAACACTTTTACACCAGAATTTCAAAGAATATTTTAAAATTGAAACTATAACAATTTCAATGTATCATTCATGAGAGTAAATTCCATTATATAAATCAAAATAAAAATTTAAGAAAATTATAAAAGACTAACTATTAAAATTGAAAAAAAAATAAATATTAATATACAGAATCAGATTTATTACAAACAGTCGAAGAAGGTAATTATTGCAGCCAAGAAAGGGGATTTAGATTCAAGTTTATGTTTAAGACTACCAAATTTCAATATCGAAAGATACAGTTTAAAGGTATTCTTGTTTGGTATAGTAAAGGCTATATCATAAAACATTTTAGAGATTAATAGTTTAGAATGGAATACCGAGACTGAACTTTTAGAAACCATTAGACTCCTAAACAAACGGTCAATTTCCGTGATCATCTTACTGTTTTCATCAATTTTTGCTAATATTCTTAATGCTCTCAAGAAATATTTGAAGACAATGTAATCACATTTTGCTGATGTCTGAGCAAGTAATCTTGGTGATAAAACGAAATGGGGAACATAAAATTCACCTGTAAGTGAACCTAATTTTGAACATTTATATGAAGTCATAAAACTAAATGTTGAAAGGTCTGATGTAACAATGATTACTTTGCAATCTCTTGTATGATTTCGGTGTGAACGTTGAGATATACTTCCTTCAAATTTGGGAAACATGTCTGCTACAGTAGATACTTTAATACGTGAAATCCCTGTTCGTACACTTGGAATTTTTCCTATGGTAAAGTCTAATATACCATTAACTTTAGCTTCATTATGAACAGAAAAGGAATCCTCAAAGAACTTCTGACCAAAGTCGTTTTTCTCATACAAATTATTTAATAAGAAAAATGCATCTATATAATACTTTTTGTTAAGTAAATTGATATATTTATCAACTAAATTATTTGGTAAGAACTGAGAAATCATTTCAAAATAGAAATTAATAGAATTTGCCAATGCTATATTTCGCGCTTCTTCCCCTTTATTTTTAAAATTCTTAGTCTCAATTAACTTTTTTAAAGTACCATACGCTTTCTTCCCCAACGCTCTACTAAAAGAAGTTATTCCTGATCTATTTTTATGTTCCTTTGAATCACAGTCTTCCGAATTTTCATCTGTAATACCTGAAATATCTGAAGAATCTAAATGTGAATTCGATATGCTTGAATCCGATGCACAAGAAACACTTGAAGAGTCACATCCAAAAAAATCGATTATATCTCTTTTATGATGTGCTCTTGATCCAGCTTTGTAAACATCTAATAATAGAAATATAGATCCTATGAAATTGACAACTATCATAATTGCTCATTTTTACTTTCTTATATATTTTTTATTTGATAAATTAAACAAATAAATATCATTTTTTAAATAATATTTTTTTAATTTAAATATATTTGATAGATTAATATAATTTAAATATCCTTAAAATATAAAATTTTAATTAATAAAAAAGATAAATTGCACAAGAAAATATAAACAAAAGACTTAATTTACAAATAAGTTTAATCTTAAATATAATTGACACTTAACTTTTATTTTAATTTAATTAAATTATACATCAAAACTTTTATTAAGAATACATTTAAACATGATATTTTATTTATTAATTTCCCAAATTTAGTATATATTTAAATTTTTATAAAAGTTGTGTAGAGATATAATTTGATCAATATTTACAATATGATTTTTCTAAGATATTTCTACAATTAAAACTAAAAGAATAGAATTTATATTAGAAAATTTTGAAAATATTAATCTTTCATTAAATTTAAACGCTTGAACTTGGTGTGTATTTCCTAAAAAAACTTCTATGTAGAAAATAATTTTTCAAAGATATTACATTTTATTAATATTACTCAAAAATAAATGGTTTATTAATTTATTCTAAAATTACTCTATAAATATTATCTATACGTTTGTACTTAAACACAGGGAAAAGCTGTAAACTGTGATGGTTCTTGCGCTTCGAAATAAGAATGAGTTGTAAACAATAACATACATTAAGATCATTATTGAGATTTTTATTACCCAAGCTTTTAAAAGTTATGTATTTCATTTCGTAAGGAAAATAATTTAAATTCAAATGATTGTGTGATTGTTACATTTTTTCTTAAAATTTAATATATATTTTTTATAAATAAATTAGTTCAATTCGGGAAGACCTTCCAAAAAGAAATTAAATTGCATGATTCAGACCAATTAAGCATTTATTTTCAGATGTAAATTAATATTGGTTGCTTTAAATATTAAATGTATTTTTCTATTTATAAATGTAAAATAAATTGAATTTGTCTGGTTTAAAATTAATAATATTCATCTAAATTATAATATTCTTTCATATGTTTATATTTTTTACCAAAAATAATCCACAGTCTGCATGATTTCAACGATTTTCGCAGGTAAATAGCTCTTTTAAAGTGAATTTCATAAATATATTATATGAGCAAAGAGAGTAAAATATGATTCTCTCATTGAACTAGGAAGTAATTACCAAGATTCGCATAAAATATTTGAAAGGAAAAACTAAGGAATTTTACCGATGATAAGCGAGTTAGGTTTTGTTTATAAGTTTATTCTTGTGATAATTCCTTTTGTGATAACCTGGGTCGATATTGTGACAAAATAACATAAGACAAACCTCAAAAGACTACAAATACCTATGATAACGAGACATATATACAATCAATAGTACTCAAAAAGACAGTTTAAACAATTCTTTAAATTGAAGAAGAGGATATGGAGCAGAACAAAATACTGCAAAGAGTAGAGAAATAGCCTCAATGTGTGATATTAAAAGGAATAAATTGTTTTAAATCGAGACATTAATAAAGAAAATTATATGGGAAAATAAAAAATGTGAATAATATGTCATTGGCTGATGAATTGAATAAATAATTAATAGATCGTGTTTTAAATATTTCCTCTATATAAAAATTTGATGCAGGCAGATATGTAAAATTAAATTAAGGTTCCTACATACTTTTCTTTTTTAAAAGTTTTGGTTTAAATTTAGTTTGTATAGAACGTCTTCTTTAGACAAAAATATATCAATAATTTTAAATTTGTAAAAATTATTCTACCTTAATTAAAGGCTGTTTATTTTATTTTAAACGTTTACGGTGGTTTATGGCAACAAAAGAAATTATTAGCAAATTAAAAAATTTTGGATTCTTGAATATCCGTGTAATAAACTGTATTATATTCAATATTTGATTTTATTTCTAATTAAAATTCAAATTTTGACAAATTTAATTGTTAATCACCGTCTCATTCGATTCGAAGCCGTTTTTAAAAAACAAGACATTTTAATGAGAATTACTTGAAGTCAAATTTATTTTCATTTTTTTCTTCATTTATTTAATCTGTTAAAATAGGCAATATTTAAACAATTTTATCTTTGAAAGATTATCAGTCTTAAACATAAATAAATATTATTATTATAATTTATGCAATTTAATTTAGATAAGGAAGGGATTGATATTATAAGAGAAATATATTTGAACTAATCTAATTTTAAAATTTAATTCAAATAATTTATGAAAAAATTTATAATTTGATTAAAATTTAGCTCTATTTACTATTTTTAAGAATTACCATTGGTATTTGTATTTTGAAACTATCAAATTCGAACGATATAAAATGCGAAACAACAAAATCATAGCATTTTATATCAAATATATACTTATGGTCAATAGCACCTTTCCATTCACAATATAAACAACTATCACTATAAATAGTATCATCTTCTATTTTCTCATGTATATTATTTCCAATAGAAGACAATATATTCCTATATATTTCAATCTTAGTTATTTTAATATTTACAATGTAATTGATCTTGAATTTTATATAATCATCTTTAAAATGAAGTTTATTTATTTCAATTTCACAAATTTTGTTGTCATTTTTAGTTACAAAAAACCTTTTTTTGTCTCTAGAAATATCGGGCTGTATTGTATACTGCTGTAACAATACCAGGTCGTTGTCAAATTTGTTCAAAGAATTTATATAATCATTTTTAATTGTTTCTATGAAATTTAATTGTTTAATTTTATCGATTATATCTTTAATATCTTTATCTTCATCAGCAAATTCCAAGTATCTTAAATTTTTTATTGCTTTTGCAATTGTTGATGACCCTTTGCCCACAATTCTTATCATATTATGTGGTACAATCAATAGATTACTAAAAAAAAATTCCAAATTTATTATTTTTTGTGTGCTTACAGCAAAACAATTTCTAAAAATATATGAAATATTTGAAAAATCAAGGATTTCAATAGAAATTTCATAAGTTACAGAAAAACATGTAGTATATATACTAGGTGGTGAATTTTCTGGTAATATAAACTCAATATTATACGTTATGGGTAACTTAATAATATCGTTTACCAAAATAGGAAGTGGAATAGATTGTAAGAATATTGTTATATCTTCACCAACTGTGAATTTTCCTAATATTTGAAATTTTATAATTTGTAATTTTATAGATTCTTCACTGGAAAACTCTTTTTTATTTAATTTTATTTCTGACGAGCTAATAAAACCTGCAATGTTGTTTTTTGATACACTAATTTCACATTGAATCATAACCCTTGAAATGAAAGAAAAAATTTTGTTTAAATTTATGAAATTGCCAATAAATTTGATGAAAATAAAAAAGTTTTTTTTATAAACAAAAAAATATTTTAAAAAGAATGTAAATCTTTAGAAAGCAAAAAAATTTTTGGTAGCAAAGAAATTGTGTCAAAAAGTTTATAAATTTAATGAAAAAAATACATTTTTTTTCTACCACAAAGAAATATATTGTTGGGTTTTATTTATTATGTTTTTACACTTTTAAGCTTTATTTGCACCTAATATGGTTTTGGCTCAATTTGGTGTTATTTATTGAACCAGAGTCAAGGTCTTATCAATGATAATTTGGAATTCAAATATCTGCATCTTAATCTTACTTGGCACAAAAAAAATCTTCTACTTTGAGTTTTCAAATGGTTATAGGAGTTTAATGACTCAATTGTTTAATATAGTCCGGTGATTTCTTCTTCTAGAACTCATCGGTATTTGCTTGACTCTGATTTACTTAGTCAATTATAAAAAACGATTTTGGCTTTCATTTGAATATTATTGACTCAATATATGCCTCTATCTTACTATATTTGAAATTTTTGATTGAACTTTTATGATATTAGTCATAATACTACTTCTGTTGTAACATATGAAATATTTTTACAGTACATTTATAAATAAAACCTAAATCATTTGCTAAGAGGACATCAGTTCTAAGTTTTTCCGTTTCTGGTATTTTAAGTGACTCCTGGGTAGTGATTCGCCTGTAAAAGAAACTAATCATGTTTTTCGGGCGTGTACACAAATATATCCGTCTATATTTATAACTTTGATGTTGTATTTTATCGAGAGATCTTCCACCATGCCGGGAGCAGAATTGGCTTGGAGTATTCTTTGCTTGTCGTAAGAGGCGACTAAAAAAGACTGATCCTCTATGTTTGGGTTGAGCTTAGGGCCAACAACCCACCTTTCAAAACTACCTTTTTACGAAACCCATAAGTAAACAAATCCACTGAAAAAAACCGGTGGGTGGTATTACTAAGGGTGGCCAAGGCTCGCACAAGGCTGTAGTGCCAAAGATTAATGAATGAATTTTTTCAGAGGTATATTTTTATATCCCCATGCTCATTTTAAAATAAGACTTGGATATAAAAGTTCTTAATTCGTTCTGGAGGCTTAAATTTATATTTCTGAAGTAGAAGTGTATTTAGAGAACTAAAAGTCTCAATATGGTGCCTAATTTACTCATTTTCAAGCCTTTTTTGCAGGTATATTTTTAATTAATCAAAGACTTTTAAGATTTTCTACAATTTAAAATATTTTTTTTGCACTTTAAACATAAAAATCACAATCATATTTATTATTTAAATAGAGTGTTAATTAAAACTATTAATTAAATTAAACCTTGAAAATATTTAGAGGTTTATTGATTCATTGTTCAAATAAAACATGTATTGTTTTACCAAATCATTCATTTGCCACAGTAAATACGGTATAAAATATAAAAAAATAAACATAAGAGTGTCATATGGATTAAATATCAGGTTACAAAGTACAATCATAACAAAAAATTGTACAGATTGAAATACGACCTGAGGGAAAAAAACTGCAAACTTATAAAAAAACATACTATGGACTACTTTGGATATAATAAAGTACAAATTTAAAACAATAAGATACAATATATCGTTTCTGGTTTTCTTTCTGATTATTTTTGCTGTTAAAAAAGATGAAATAGGAAAAGTTAACGAAACAATGTATCTGAAAATATAGCTATAGACATCACTATGAAAGAATAATGACGGAAATTCTATAAATGTGTTGATATAAAAGGTAATGACAAAGGACACATGTACAATCAAATACATAAATGACTTTCTAATATTGTATTGAAAGAAGCCGAAATTTTTTCTTAGTAAATATGCATTTATATAATTGATACATATCAGCTGAACATACAAGATATACATTATGTTGAATCTCAATTTAAAACCTATAACAAAAAGTCCAGTTATAAATGAATAAACGAATGTAAAAATAAAATCGCTAAATCGTAAATATTTCATATTTTCTTTAACCAAATGTAAATGAAATATATAATAACTATTTGCTAAATTAATTAAATTGATTAAATTAATGAATTTATAAATTCAATATATATAATTGTACAATTTAAAAACATATTAAAAACAGAATAAATATATGGTATATTAATTTTAGCAAGATTTATTTTGAACTTGTCATGAAAACCTGTAGGTTTTATAACTATAGCTATTTACATATTCCCCAATGAAAATATTCGTACAATTTCTTTGAAGAATAAAGATGTATTCATAAACATAATACTATTATGAATAAGTTGAAATATTTTTTTTCTATAATCTTACAACAATTTCTATTAAAAATGACCTATTTATTATCAATTGAATGTTTATTCTTATGTAATTTATTAGTTTTAGATTTTTTTTATAAATATTACATCCATTCATAACCGTGCAAATATTAGATTGTTTTTGAGACTTTAACACATTTCTAGATTTTTAATAGATAGCTGCACTTTCGATATTCCATAAATATATCTAAGATTCCTACATCTCAAGATTTACATATTAAAGGTGTGTAGAACCCATTTAAATGACAGAGCAGTTGCCCGTGTCTGATTATGGATATAAACATACATTTTTCTTCTCGAAATCAGCAGAATCCGCACTAAATCTACAATTTTTTTTACTAAATACACTTCCAGATAAAATATATTAGGTGACTTACAAGCGATCTACATAGACTTTTTAATATCCTACCAACATGCATAAACAGTAACTTGGCATTTCTAGCTATGTAAATACTATGTTTTATGTTCTTCTCCACCATGCTGAAAGCAGAATTGGCTTAGAGTATTCCCTGCTTGTCGTAAGAGGCGATTAAAAGAGACTGGTCCTCCTGTTTGGAGGTTAAGCGTAGGGCTAACAACCCCCTTAAAACCACTGTTTTACAAAACCCAAAAAAGTAAACGAACTCACTATAAAGAGACCGATAGGCAGCATTAATTAGTAAGCCCAAGGCTCTTTTGCATGGTGTAGTGTCGAGGATAAATAAATATGTTTTCTTCTAGTACGATACTTCTTCTAACGCGAGTGATTTAGGTTGGGTTACCATGATTTTACATAAAATTATCCAATTTTTTTGTTTTTTTCCAATATAGTTACATAAAGAACTATAAACTTTTTTGTAGAAATTTTTCACTATTTTAGAAATCATATATTCCATATTCAAGTCGCCGTAAAACAACCATAAACATAATGTTAATTACATCCTTCGATTCCAAAAAAATGATTTCCACACCAATTTCACATACTCATTGCCTAGCAGTTGGTTTTTAATGTGGTTTTTCATTGTACCATTTTTCTAAACAAACACCGTTTTTAAATCAAATATATAATAATATGTAAGGACTCAAAACACTCTTCGGAGTTGAGAATGGAAATACAACGAAAAATCTACAGTGCTGTTTGTGATGGCATTGAGTGGAGAATCAGAACTAAGGCGGAATTGGAAATGCTCTACGGAAGTCCCTGAATTGCAAATGTTATTAAAGCAAGACGATTGAGGTGGCTTGGACATGTGTAAAAGATAGAAAACCATAGAATTTCAAATAGAGTTTTAATCTCGAAGCTAGAGAGACACAGATCGCTAGGGCGCTCACGCAAGAGATGGATGGATAATGTCGCAATAGACCCCCAGAAGCTCGGCGTTCACAACTTGAGAGCGAAGACGTATAGGTGAGAAGAATAGCGAACTGACTTTGTTGCGGCGGCCAAGATTTTACAAGGACTGTAGCGCCGATCATGATGATATGAACATAGAATAAATTTAAAACAAGATTTAATAATATTCATATGAATCATACTAAGTTATTTCTAAGTTGGATTATAAACTAGTTGTTCTGTAAAAGACGTGAAATTTCAATATCTTTAATGAAATTTTTTTTAATCTATTTTTGTTTTGTAAAAATGGTACAAAAACATATTTTTCAAAACTGTTCTTCGAACTTCTACATTTCTATTTTAATAGATATTTTAAAACATTTTTAAAAAATTTTATATTACGAAAAAATTTATTTGTAAGTTTTTCCCAAAATTGGCACAAAGTGAGATGGGAAAGGATGTAAAATCAGAAGAGAATGGAGAGCGACGTAGAATCGCCACTTATCTCGCTGATACATGCACCTTGACCGACACCACGGAGTACCTAAACCTGAGAGATAATTCTTGAGTAAAATCAAAGAAATCTCGGAGAACGAAATTGGAAAAGTGGGTGTCCGAACTAGAAAACATCCAAATGAATTGGTTGATAGTAAAGTTCTGGATCTCATAAATCGAGTAGTCGGTGAATATGCAGGAGCTCATGTACCTGAGTCAATTACGGAAGCCGCGTATATCATGCAAGCTGCGCAGGTATGCTATGACGAGGCAACACGTAAAGAGAAGCCTAGATCCGCTTGGAAGGAAAACATAGAAAGTAAAATTTCTAAGTTAGTACTTTCCAAAGATCTCCTCGAGAAAGCTCGTAAGCAGGAAAAGCTCTCCACTTCGGAAACGAAGAGCCTTAAGAAAATCATGCGAGAGTTTAATTTAAACTTGAGCAGCGTAACTGATCTTTCTGAGGCTTTAGTTAAGAAGAATGAGTCTTTGAATGTTTACGAGAAAAAAATTACGATGCATGAAAGTAGGAAGCAATTCCGAAAAGAGAATCGTATGTTTGAGCTTTTCCGAGGTCGATTTTATCGTGGGTTATCTGAGCGTGTAGAAATTGAGCATGTGGTTAGCCGTGATGAAATTGTGAGTTTTTGGTCTACAATGTGGAACAAAAATGATGACACAGTCACGTACGATGATTATTTGATTCCATTTGTATCAGATAATCATCCGACCACGTTTCCTTCACTTGATGAATTTGTGAATATCATTAATTGGCTCCCTAATTGGAAAGCTGCTGGAATTGATGGTATTTACAATTTTTTCATTAAGAAACTTACAACTCTTCACAAATATTTTTATGATATTGTGAAAGTTATATGTTTAGAAGGAACAACTCAAGCTGATTGGTTTTACTGCGGGCTTACGTATTTGATACCGAAAGGAATTCCACGACGAGGCTCTGACTACAGGCCAATCACTTGTATGTCCAACCTCTACAAGCTAACGACAAAGTGTGCTACGAAAGTCGTTCAAATTGAAGTGGAAAGGCGAGGGTTGCTTGCAGAGAACCAATTAGGGGCGGTAAGAGGTGTGCAGGGAGCGAAAGAGCAGGCTCTACTGAATATTGCCTTAAATAAAGAGTATGGAAATAACCTTAAGGCAACATGGATTGATGTTAAAACAGCTTATGATTCAATAGATCATGCTTATTTAACTCAATGCATTGAAAACCTTAATTTACCTGATTGGATCCTGAAATTCATTAAGGTAATTATATCAAAATGGAAAATTGATATATCAGTAGGGCCTGAAAAAATCATGAGCAAGAAGATTGATAGAGGAATTCTACAAAAAGATAGTCTGTCACCTTTGTTATTTGTGTTGTGTATGGATCCATTAAGCCGAAAGCTTAATGAAAAATACACAAAAGTGACAGTACAAACAGATGCAGAATCCCATTCTACTAATCATCTCTTGTTTATTGATGATCTTAAGCTCCTTGCAAAAGACAGCTCCACATTGAGTGTTATGACAGGCGAGGCAAAGGAATTTTTAGAGGTGATTGGCTTAGAGATTAACAAAGAGAAGTCAGCCACAAATGATACGTGTTGTGAAGATACTGCTACTCTTCTAGAAGGTGTTAGTGTTTACAAATATTTAGGAATAATAGAAGATAGCAGAGGAATCCCAACACGTAGCTCATTTGAAGAAGTACAGAGCAAACTTATATCAAGAGTTGAAAGACTTTGTCACACTAGATTAAATGCAAAAAATTTATTTTCTGCAATCAATCAACATGCGATATCGTTAATCAACTACCACATAGGAGTACTTCGACTTGAACCGGCTGACTTCTCTAAGTTAGATGAGGCAGTGCGTGCGGTGTTGGTTAAAAATAAGATACATCTCCGCCCAGGATGTAAAGAGCGGTTGTATCTTCCTAGAACAGAACTTGGAAGAGGTCTACATAGTGTTGAGTTGCGAAGCGAACATATGCTTCTGCAACTCTTGGATTGTCTGGAAAAAAGTAAAGAAATATCAACTAGACGAGCAGCAATCCTCAAGGTGGAGAATAATAATAAAACCCATCTTGCACTAATAAAAGGCTTCTTAAAAGTAAAGTACAGGTTGGTAGAAGAAGTCACTAAGAAAAGTTTAGAAGAAGCTCAACTTGCAAAACTATATAACGAAATAGAAAAACGAAAACTCCATTCAAAGTTATATAATGCAAGGAAAAATGAGCTTGTGAGTGTTAGTGACTCTTCAAGATGGCTAAAGAGAGGAAATATTAGGCCACGAAATGAAGCTGTGTTCTGCTATATCCAGGATAGAAATGTATTCTGGGGAGCAGATGGTGTGTGTCAACATTGCGGGAAGTCTGGTAAGACTGTGGATCATCTAGCAACTAGATGTGAAAAAATGCTAGGCCATGATTACACTAGACGGCATAATGAAGTGGTTAGATGCCTACACCTTCTCCTTCTTAATAGATATAAGTTTAAGTCTTCAAAACGAATAAGGAGCCACTCAGTTCAAGAAATTCTTGATAATGAGTATGCAGAGATAAGAGTGGACACCAGAATTAAAACTGATGTTAAAATTCGGAATAACAGACCGGACATATTTATTTTAGATAAGAAGAAGAATAAGATAACACTCATTGAAGTAGGAATCACTTCCCAAGATTCACTTCAAATAGTTGAAACTGAAAAACTTAGGAAGTATGACCTGCTAGCCAATGAGTTGGGCCTTATTTATAAGTGTAGTGTTGAGATAATCCCTTATGTGATGACCTGGGACGGTATTGTGACAAAATACCATAAATCTCATCTTAAAAGACTAGAAATACCCATGAATGTAGAAGCATACATTCAGTCTATAGTACTTAAAAAGACAGTCGAAACTATTTCCTTTGATCGACGAAGAGGACTTGAGTCAGGACTAAATGCCGAAGAGAGCTGGGAGAGAGCGTCAATGGGTGTTATTATGAGATCAGAGATGCATGAGGAACCAATACCCCCTTTAAAAGAAGCGAAAACAGAGGAAGATGGTGCCAAAAATTTTAAACCAAAATATAAAGCCCCCTTTATTTTACAAGGAGGAACCACTTTAGAGGAACCACTTTAGAGGAACCGACCAATAACATAAATGAAGAGTCGGATTTGGAAGAAGAGACAAATGTGGTTAAAGAGGTAGAAGAAAACATATAAAAATGTTAAAAATATTTTAACCCAGAATTTTATTAAATAAGTTTTTCCCAATACAAAATATTTTACAAAATATAAAAAGATTCGAATATGTCATTTAAATATTTGTTTTTTTCTTTTACCCTGAGAAATGATGATCATATAGCTGGAATTACCGGCTGAATTTGATGATAACAAATTTTGATCTGATCTCTCATATTTGTATTAATATATTTTTTTAACAGATATGATGATTCGAAGTTTAGGTGACGAGTATGACATCTGATTTTACTTCATTTCTGATCTGTTTTAATTTTAAATTTTTTAATTAAACTACGTTTCAAAGCATTTGGCAACTATTTTAATATTTCCTTTATAATTTCACAATCCTTTCTTGAAAATTTACCGTGTCATTCAATCTTCTATTTGTTTATGTTATATATAGTTTTAAATGACTTATAGTTTTTGCTTTTGTTGTCACCTTTATACAATCATTTGAATAATTTTCATATTTAAGTACATTCTTTGCAATCTAATTTCTAAGTTATTCTATTTTATTTCTTCTAATAAATTTAAATACGAATATTTTTTTTCCAAATTAAATTATTTCATAAAAAATATTTATTTAATTACAACACTTAACAATTTACTATTTTTTTGTTGTATGGATTTGAATAAAAAAAACAAATTTTTGATTCATTTTACATATTTTAATATCCTTTTCTATAGGTTTATGACAATAAAATTGAATTTATATATTTTAATAAAAAAAATTTTGTTAATGCGATATTTTTGCACAACTACTATGTAGAAGTACTTCGACTTGAACTGGCTGATTTCTCCAAATTAGATGATTTACTGCGTTTATATTTGTTCTTTAAGAATAAAGTACACGTAATAAAGATGTAAAGAGCTCTGAATCTACTCATATGTGAACTCAAAGGAAATCTTTAAAAGTATTGAGTTATCTAACTAATATTTAATTTCTCTATCTTAAATTGCCTTTAATGAAATAAAAAAATATACAAAAGAAGAGAAGTAATCTTTAAGCAAGAAAATAATAATTAAACACACTCGAAACAAAAAAAAGATGTTTTTAAATGAAAAAAAATAGATTAGAAAGAAAAATCAAGATATAAATTTAAAAACAAAAATTTGATTGAAAATTTGAACAAAAAACAAAAAATTACATTCAAAGTTAAATATGCTAGAAGAAGGAGTTAGTGAATAATAGACTTCCTTAAGATTTCTATTCAAAGAAGCCATCAAGCCACATGAAGAAGCAGCCTTTTCGTTAAATTAAAGATATAAATGTATTTTAGAGTACATAACACAGGCATCATTGTGGGAATTCTAGAAATTTAGAAAAGAATCGAGCAACTGGATATTAAAAAAAGAAACGGGAATGTCTACATTAGGTAAAATAAATAGATGGTCTCATCTCATACATCTACTCTTCTTAATAGATATAAGTTTAAGTCTTCAAAACGAATTTAGATTCATTCAGTTCAAGAAATCTTTAAAAATGAGTTTGTGGAAACAAAAATAAACATCGGAATAAAAACCGATGTTTAATTTCAAAATAATAAAGCAAAAATATTCATTGTAGATAAGAAATACAATAAATTTTTTTTATTGGTAACGAATTTATTCATGAGATTTGGTTCAAATCATTTGAACAGAAAAATCAATTAAATGAATTTATTGTCCAAAAAATTAGGTCTTATTAAGTTTTATTAAAGGTAGTTTGATATGTAATAACACGGGATAATATTCTAATAAATATTAAAATATCTCTCTAAAGAAACTTCAAATATCTGCAGAATAACAGCAGGTATTCTGTAATACTATAAAATCGTTGTAGTATATATTTTAACTGATAAATGAGTTTCGAATCAAAACCAAATACCGATAAAAGTCGAGGAATCTCATCTAAGAATTTAAGAACAAATTCTACTATTTCAACATACACTAATGAGAAAGAAAATATTATAAAAATATTAAAATAATGAATCTAAAAAGTTTATTAAATGACCAGAATCAGAGAACAGATTCATAATATTGAAAAGTGTTTCAATAAAAAAATAGTAAAGTAAAAAAAATTGAATAAATTAAGCAAAAACTAAAAAGAAAACAACACATTATCAAAAAATATTTTTTAAAAAAAAATTATTTAAATTCATTTAAAATTTTGGAAATAAAAAAACAGTTTAAATGCAAATATAACTTTCCAAATCAAAAAGTTAATTTTTAGACATTTTTTAAAAAAAACAGTTTAAATGCAAATAAAACTTTCGAAATCAAAAAATTCATTCTTATACATTTTTTAAAGAACTTGATATGTAAGGTTTATTCATTTTTATTATTCGATTATTTAGAAAATTTAATGAAATTTAATTCAAAGAAGTATGACAAATTCAAACATTTAATGACCATAGAGATTTCAAATATTTTTTACATGTATATTTATAATTTATATCAGGTTTACATTTTTCAAAAAAAATATTAAAATTTTTAATCTAAAAAGATATTTCAGTTTACAGAACTTAAAGTTTCTAAAATTATATTTGTTGTACGACCGATCTATTAAATGTAATTAAATGCAGTCCAGTTGCCTTTTCATTAATTTTAAGGAATATGAATCTATAACGATCTCCTATTTTTAAATATTCACATCCCCAAATCGTAATTAAAGCTTCAAAACCACTTATCAAACACTCTGCTATAATTTTTATATTTTTACTAATATTTATATCATTTATTTCAATATTTACTCCTTCTTTTTTAGCCATATTATATACTTTTTCTACTTCTTCTTCTATATTTTCTATTTTTACTTCTTTTTTATATCCTTTGTGTCTTATCAGTGCTTTTTCTTCAACTATTTTTTTTACTTTAATTTCTACGCATCCAACAGTACCTCCAGTTTTACATATTTTGTTCATTCCAAGGACAAATCCTACCTTTTTTTGATATCCTAATTTCTTATTTAAACTTGTCGGTATAAATCCGTTGGCATTTAATCTTAATAAAACGCCTTTTCTTTCAAAGAAAGATTTTGGCTCTTCAAGTAATTCTGCACCAAAAATTTTGATTTTATCAAAAATTTTAATTTTTTGACTTATAATTCTTTTTTCTATCTCTTTATCATAAATACATTCTACGGAATAAAAACCATCGTATAATTCTACAGTATTCTTGTGTATTCCGACAATCAATAAAATCATATATTTGTATGAAATATCATCTCCTTCACATATTCTTCTAAGAATAGAATATTCTTTACGTTTTTTTAAATTAATTTTTTTATCCAACATTTCAAATAAAATATTTTCTTCTAAATCAATAATTTGGTTTTCAATAATTTGTGTACCGTTTAAAGATTCTTTTTTCCATTTTGATACAAATAGACTCATCCAAGTCCATTTAAAATTCTGAAAAATCCATTCTTTTTCTTCGTTTTTATATTTTTCTTCTATTTTTTTAAATGTATTTGCCATTTTTTCTAAATATCTTTTTTCTGTCGAATGATGTCCTTTTTCTGGTTTATTGTACATTCTTATAGGCTTAACATATCTTACATTCGTATTTTTAATAATATTTCTGTTTTCATTTCCTACTTGTTCTTGTAAAAATGTATTTTCTATTTTGCTTCCGCTGATATTAAAAGATTCATTTTCATTTCCCTTTTGAATTAAATTGTTAGATTTCATAGAAAATTCTTTTTTTATATTTTTTTCTGGTAAATTTTCAATTTTCATTTTTTTAATATTTTCTACTTTTTTTTCTAAATCAATATTTATTTTCTCAAGACTTTCATTCTGTAAAAATCCATCGTCTTTGTTTTGAGATGTATTTATATTTTTCTTTTGAGAATTCGTATTTACTCTTTTTGTTTCCTCTCTCTGTAAAAATCCATCGTCTTTATTTTGAGATGTATTTATGTTTTTCTTTTGAGAATCGGTACTACGCCTCTTTGTTTCCTCATTCTTTAATAAATTGTCTTTATTTTTAGATTTAGTCTCATCTTCCTTTTCTAATTCAATACTAACTCTTTTCAAAGTTTCTTCTTTTACAGCAATTTTTTTATTATTTCCAGTTGAAAATCCCGTAAGAATTACTGAATTAAAATTCTTGGAAGTATCAATTTCAAAATTTTTATTTTTATAAATTATGGTATCATTGCTTTTCTTGGACTCAATTGTTAATTCATCAGAAAAATCGTCACTTTCAAAACTTACAGACGATGAAACATGTTTTTGTTCATTACACCCTTCAGAAATAATATCTGTAAACGTAGAAATGTCAAGAGAATCTGATCCATTTAAAGAAAAATCTTCAAAAACTTCTTTCTCTATTTTTGAATTATTTTTTTGTATTTTTTCTAATTCATTTTTCTTTTCTACATTTACTGATTGAAAATTACTTACATTTTTGTTTAATAAATCATCAGATTCACTTTTCATTGAATATAATGAAATGTTAGATGAAAATGAACTTTCTATTATTTCATCTGTTAAAATATCTGAAGATAATAATTCACTGTCTTGTAATTCACTTGGAAGTGAGTCGGGTATGCTATCGGGTATAGACATTGTTCTTATGGGTTTATGCAATAAAAAAGCTAAATTTTTTTATAAATTTTTTTTGATAATAATCAATAAAATTTGAATTAGGAAAAGCCAATAATTAATTTTTTATGTGAATTGTATCAAAAACTTTTTTAAAAAATACCTTGAATCGATTAAAACATGAAGGATTTACTTTTATATTTTATTTATTTTATATATTGATTAAAAAATTTTTTTATTATAATTATTCTGAAATATTCAACGCATACATACAATAAGTATGAAATAATCAGAAAGAAGATGATAAGCTAATAAAGAAGGAAAAAAATTGAATTCCAATTGCGAATATTACAGCCATGGACGAAAGGCAATACAAAAATTTAAAAATTGAAATATGGTAGAGTACGATAAAACGATAAATGAGATAAAATAAAGCAGCAAAAGACAAAATAATACTAATCCGGCATTTAATTACACTTTTATTTTTAATTAATGTTTGTTTATTTCTGGCCTTGTGGGACATTTTCAAAAAGAATGATAAAAATCTACGAAAAAGACATGTTTTTTATTATCAGAAAAATTAATTTGCGAAACTATCAAAATAATTTTTTAAAAAAGCAATAATATATTTGTAGTAAATGGTTACAAATGTCTTGATTTTTCTAGTTTATATCAATGAAGGAAATAAAATTATTTCTTTGTTTAAATATAATTAAGTAAGAATTGTATACAATGAGGTATAGTTTTCTTTATTGGCATTTAAATTTGCATATTATTTATTTATCCTCGGCACTACAATCCTGCATGAGCTTTAGCCTCCCTCAGTAATGCCACTAATTAGTCGTTTTTAATGGGTTTGTTTACCTTTTGGTTTCTACCAAGATGGTTTTAAAGAAAGGGTTATTAGCCCTACGCCCAACCCCAATATAAACGACCAGTTCTTTTTTGTAGTCTGTTACGACAAGCAGAGAATACTACAAGCCAATTCTGCTCCCGGCAAACTGGGAAAGCATATTATTACATTCAAGTATTAATTAACATTCTTTGTAAGAATAAATCTCAATTATTTTATTTCAATAATTTTAACTTTCTTATTTCTTTTCGAAAGTAATTCATAACAGATGTAAAAATATAATTTATTTTTATAGGATAGATTTTATGATATTATATTAATCGAATTCCCTCTTTTGGTACGGACTCTGGCAAATTTATTCATAAAAATATAATTTTATGTTTTCAGATTAATCAAAAAGGCAGATTTGATTCAAGCACACTTCATTTCATTTATAAGGATAAACAACAATCATAGCCAGTATTCTATCGAGGTTATTGAAACTGTCTACATTTTAAAGTATTGGTTTTTTTGTATGCGAACTGTATCATTTCATAGTATGTTTAAAAAGTTTATAAAACTTCAAAGAAATTTTATATTAATTCTAGGTTCAAAATTCTTTTTTACTTTTGTACATATTTTCTTCTTAATTTCAAACCCTTTTACATTCTTCTTCTTAATCCGACACTTCTTTTACATTTATTGTCAGTTCCTCTAGTGTGATTCTCATATTAGAACAAGAGATATATTACCTTTTGTTTTTGATTGTTTAACACCATATTCTTTGAAAAAAAGACTGTTTTAAAGAGTGTTTGGTTCATCTTGCAATTCAGCTCCTTGTAAAAACAAAGTGATTCCCATTTCCAACATCTTTGGTGATTTTTTCCTGACTCTGTCTTCGTCCGCGATGGCAGAAAATTATTTCAAAAATCTTCTCGGGGGCTTTCGACCGAGTTTTGTCCCTTTTTATTTATATCCATAATATTTATAGATACATCTTACTAGATTTTGTTTCAATAACAGCAAAGGTTATCAATAGATGCTTATCCGAAAATATCACACTTATAAATAAGCCTTAACCCATTGGCTAAAGATTATAGCTCTTGGATTTTCTATTTCTAGTATTTAAAGTTAACCCGGGGAGCTAATTCATGCCTTAATTATCGTTCACATTTTTTTTTCATCTATAACAAATAAATCGGTGCTGTTTTTCAATTTTTAATTTTGGTTTATTCAAACCTAATAATATTTCCGCTTACATGTTTTAAAAAAATTCTTGAATCGAATGACTCCAATTCAGCTTGTAAATACAGATCTATATTGATTTAGTATGTTTAAGTGGGAAAATCGAACCACCTAGATTGTTTTTCGGTATATTAATATTCAAGAAATTTCTCACATCGATTTGCTAAAGGCTTCACTGTTTTATTAGACTTATTGCGGTGTTAACGTATTTCATCTGTTCCTCATAATATATTTTAATCCTAGATATACAGAATACAGCTTTATTAGTAGCTTAATGTTCTCTTCTTAGTCATCTTGAGAATCAATAGAAGTCACAGGTTCTTTATATTGAATTATGTAGTTTCGAGGGAAGTTTTTGTTTCTCTATTTCGTCAAATAATTTATAAGCCGAGTCGCTTTTAAATGTTTTTTGTCCAGTACTTCTTAAACCCTATATTTTTTACTTTTAATGACTTTTTTTCTCAAAAAATAAGTTTTACTACTAACCTCCATCTTTGGAGTTGCTGCTTCTTGAGTTGATATTTCATTACTTTTTCTTGAACAATCCAAGAGCAGCAGAAGCGTATACTCGTTTTTCAACCCAAAACTTATACGCTTCTTCAAGTTCTGTTCTAGAAAGATACAGATGCTTTATACCTCTTGGAAAATATGTACCTTATTTCTGTTACCAATATTGCACGCACTGCATAACCAACTCAGAGACGTGTAAGATCGAAAAAGAAGTAATTATATATGCTAGTTCATCAATAAAATTGATGTTGATTTATTGCACAGAATGGTTTTTTTGCATTTAATACAATTCAAAAAACTCTTTCAACTATTGATATAAGTTTGCTTCATAGATATTTAAATGATATAAATCTCGAAATTTACTTGGTTATCTTTATCTATTTCTAAATATTTATAAACGCTAAAGGCGTCTAGAAGAGTGGCATTATCTTCGCAACGCGTATCATTCTTTGTTTAATTCTCTTAGTTTATTTCTACTTTAATAATAGCCTTTAAAAATTCATATGCTTCACCTTTCATGGGTTCCAAGTAGAATTGTCTGTTCCAAGGAGCTTAAGATCAGCAATGAACAAGAAACGATTGGTAGTATGATAATTTACATCATTATTTTTTGTCGCTTTTGTGTATTTCTCATTGAGTTCGCTGCTCAGAGGATCCCTACATAACACAAAAACTAAAGATACAAGTTATCTCCTTCAGGATTACTTTCTCAATCTTTTTGTTTGGGGTTTCAAAAATACCTGCTAATATACCAATTTTGCAGTTTGATATTGATAGTTTAGTATATTTCTGAATTTAATCAACCAAATTAGAGATTTCAATTTATGTACTCAAATACGGAGGATTGATTAAATACCAGGCAATTTACATCTATTCGGGTGAATCTATGATTTTTTACTGTTTATTTAAACAACTTTAAACAATCCCGTGCCTCAAAAACAGGGATTTTTTAATTAAAGAAATAATTCATTTTGTTAAATCAAAAAAAATTCATGTCAGATTCTATTAAAATTTAGTTGTGTAAAACTTTTGGAATTAAATTTATTTAACACAAATGTTTATTTTTCTTATAAAACCAAATTTTCTATCTGATATTAAAGTATAGAAATTTAAAAAATAAAATAGGTTTTTAAAATCTAAATATAATTTGTTCATTTAATATCTCATAAACCTGGCCATTTAGCGTATTAACCTAAAATTAATTTAATTTTTAATTTTAAAAGTCCTATTTTGCCAAAAAAAAAGCAAAACTATAATTTGTAATTACAATATTAAAACAAACATGACTGTGTCTGCCAATATTAAATATTTCTCCAAGAAAACACTCTTTATGAAATGTTTTGATAAGACACAACTGTATTTTATATTTAAATATTATTAAAATCAAAAAAAATATTTGACGCAGAAATTTTTAAAATCATTCAATTTTTTTTAGTTTTGAATAGAAAAATGTAATTCCCAATAATTTTAATCATTAATATCTTCTATCTTGCTATTAAGTAAATCATATGTGATAGAATTGTTTAAATTACGTTTGAATTTAACCTTTTCATTTTCAGTTACAAGTCTTTGATATTGTTTAGTTTTTTCAGATAACATTACACTCAAATCATATGAATTTTGTCTTTCCTTCTCAATATTTCTTTCTAATTTATTTATTTTTGCTTGTAAACTATCCATTTCAATTTTAGTAGCACTTTCTAAAGACTTTAAATCTTTTTTGTATTTCATACACTGACTTTCTAAGGAATCTGATTTTAAATTTTGTATAGAATTTTCTATCTCATTTTGATTTATCCAAAATGATAGACCTCGTCTGGCAGCTTCAAATATTTCCTCTGGATTGTATCCCAATAGACATGGTAATACATCAATTTCCTTTAATAGAATATCTTCCTCTTTAAGAAAATTTTGACAAGCTGAACACATCGAAGATTTTTTTATTTTTGGTCCACATTTAGGACAGAAAATATGACAACATATAGTTATTATAGCTCGGTTGTGAATACTTTCTCTACATTTTAAGTTATTGCATTTCATTTGTAGGGAAAAAAATTACTTTTTATTTATTTAAAATTTTATAACAATTTAAAGTTTAAATAATAAATTTCTTTCGTTCGTTTTTTTTCATCGCTAAATTATAATTCAGTTACAAATTATTTTTTATAATTTAAATAATTTTTTTGCGGGTGTAATAAAATTTTGTTTCCCAATTTAACTTAAGGCGCTCAAACTTTATCTTTCGGTCTTTGTAAGTTTTATTTTAATTTATTTTGTTTTATGAAAATATACTAGATTTCAGATTATTTTTTCTTGTTTTTTTCAGTTTTCTAAAATTTTGTTTTCCAATTTAATTTATGTAAATCGAACATAAATTTCATTTTAATTTTTTACCTTTCTAAAAATCTTTCAGAAGTCAAAAAATACGAATTCACAAATTAAAAAAATCCAAATCTTTCTACCTTAAATGACCGAAATTTAACTTCTTTTCATTTTATTTATTTGTCAATTTTTCTTTCATTTAATATAAAAAATTACTTTTAAAATTATTTTTCTTAAAAAATTACCGTTAAAAAACAAAATGGAGATTTCAGAAGGCATAAACGAAAAAATACTACAACGAGATGGAAAAACAATTTCAAAACTTTTTAAATTGAATTGTATGATCGCTACAAGAAATCTTTCAGTTACAAATTTTAGCAAGGTTCATTCACCATTTTCACTTCTTTTATTTCACCAATACGATTTAATTAAATCCCCATCGTTTGAAAAATCATTAAATATTTTTTTACAATTTACTTCCTCAATAAAAGAAGAAGATGATTGGATAAATCCTATTTTTAAAAAAATAGCATTTAACACTTTGATCTGTTGTAATGAAACTCAAAATATAGAGAAATACGCTGTACAACTTACAAATGTATTTAAACAAATATATTTTAAAAAAGAAAATATTACCACTTCCGAAGTAAATTCGAATTTTTCTTCTCAAAAAAATATTATTTATGAACAAAAATCTTTAGTATTTTATATCTCAGCTATGATTTTTAATTTATATTTTAAAATTAATAATTATAGATTGGCAGATAATTTACTTCTAATTTTAGAAAATAATAATAATAAAAATATGAAAGGTGATTTACAAGATATTCTATTATTTAATTATTATAAAGGAATGCTTAAACTGTATAGAAATAATATTTCACAAGCTAGAGATTATATCAATTATGTTTTTAAAAATTGTAGTAAAAAAATGAGAAATCGTATTTTTGTTCCTTTTTTTATAGTAAATTTTATGACGGGAAAAATAGTAAAAGAAAAAAGTTTAGAAATTTATAAGTGTGAATATTTGAAACCGCTTTATAAAAAATTAGTGAATTGTCGTTTTGATTTTTCTGATGAATTACGTAATTTAGAAAATATATTTTTAAAATACAATGTTTTAAAGATATCCGAATATTTCTTAGATTATATTATTCTTAGAATGAATTTGATAAAAGTTTTTAAATTATTTTGTGTGGATAATAAACTTGAAATATTTTATGTAATTGAAATTTGTAAAATGAATGGTATAAAATTGGATGGAAGTGATATTACAACTTGGATTTTAAATATTATTGATAAAGAAATTGTTAAAGGATATCTTTCGATAAGTAAAGGTGTTATTGTTTTTAGTAAAGTTAATCCTTTTCCTAAATTGGATAATCTTGTGTTTTGAAATAAATATCTTAGAAATAAAGATATTTTGGATTTAAATTACTTTCATTACAACCAGTTAGAAATAGAAAAAAATATTTATTTTTTACTATTAATTTCTGATTTAAAAATTTCTATTGAATTTATTTTGCTATTTCGAATTGATTTGGCTCAATTGTAATTTATCTTCAACAATTATATTCAAAACTCTATCAATTTTTTATATTTATATATATTTTTAAATCGTAAAGAATTAAGATTTTTTCAGTTGAAATATTAAATTAATTTTTTAATATCTTAAATTTGATTAAAGGTTATACGATAAAACGGATAATACCCCTAAAACCATTCAAACAATATAAAATTTGTAATTTTTTGTTTAAAAATTTATTTATTAAAACCTAAAAAAATTATTGCTAGGAAATTTCCTTTTATAAAGTTTTTTTCTTGTGATTTTAATTCCCATACACCACCTCCTTCCTCATGTGATTTAGACTATACTTTTCATTTGATAATTGTTTCTTTTTTAAGTGAATACTTTGGTATTTGTTTTCTTATATGAATAATTCCAGAAATTCAGAAGCATGGCTTGTACCATTTTATTATTTATTGGCTCATAATGGTAAAAGGAAATCGAGTTTTTATATTGTATCTTTAAATATTGGTTTTAAACACCGGACGAAATTTAGTCATGGCTCATTCTTCAAATCGAAGAAATGAATTTTTGAAATGGTTTTATCAGTACCAGAAACCGAGTATTGTCTTTATTATTATTTGTATTTTGAGTATCTAAGATGTGTTTTATTGTATTTAGTTACAGCAAACTTCGTTATTCTTAAAATGAGAAAATTTACTACTGAAAGTAATTTAGTCTAATCGTTTGGTAGATAACTCGTGCTTGCGTGGTTTTTACGTTTCAAATAATTTAATTTAATTATAACCAAATGCGTCTTACCTTCTATATTTAAAATTTTAACTTAAATTAATATTTTATGTTTATTATTTCTGGTTTTGAGATCATTTTTTATCCAAGTTTCACTTTCATTTGATGTATTAATACCAATATTTTATAGAACAGATAGCTTCTATTATTCATGGACATATTTTAATCTTTATTTAGAAAATTTAGAGCACTCGATTCAAAACTTATTTTTCCTACTAATATGGTATATCATAAAACTTTTTTTTCTCTTATAAACGCCAATCGCTTTACAAGCATTATTAGATTTATATAATGTGTAAATCCTTTTTTCTATATTCCAAAAATACAATTGTATATTAAATCTAAATGAACATCGATTTTTTATGGCTCGATTCTCTATTTATGAGTTATTTTGAAAAATCTTAAAATTTTAGGTTATTATTTCAATAGTCTTATATAACTTTGAATTTGATTTACGTTTTTAAGAATATGGTTTAAAAATATGTTATCGAGTTGTTTTTTATATTTATTTTATAATCTCTATTTCTATATTTTATTGATATAAGAAGATTAATCATTATCTTTCCCGTAAAAAGCTGCTGGTTTTTTTATTTATATTTATTGCTTTTCTCCAGATAATCCAAAACCGCAAAAATATATGATTCTGCACATATCGACATACATTGTTTCTTCTCAGTTAAGATGTAAGCAGGTATAGATATTATCTCAATAGTATTCCATGAGAAATCATATTATCCATAAATACCTACATACCATATAAAATATATAAAGAATGTATAATGTTATACTCAGGGTACTTCAATATGCTAGTTATCGATGATATCGCATGTTAATTGATTGCGTAGAATTATTCATGTGTTATATTTGAGGCGATAACTATTTTCGGGTAAGATGGAATATTTTCTTTTATTTTTTTGATTGAACAATTCAAAGCGGGTTTTGCATTCTATTAATTCCAAGTATTTATAAATCATAGAATATTATAAAAAGAAAAAATCTTTTTTGAAAATGCACAATTTTACACACTCATTGAAATTTCTAAGTTCCTAAAAAGAAATTAAATTTCATATTCCTTCATGTCGATTGACACTCACCTTATCAAGAAAATGTGTTTGAAACATCTCTACAAAGAAATTTGCCGATTATAAACACTCGTTTGATATGTTTTTCGGGTTTTTAATATTTTTTAATTTGAGTCAGTGGCTACAGAAACCATAAATAACACTAATAATATAGAACACATAATATTTCGGTAAATTAAAACTCAAAGACTTTCGGTTATGATCATATAAGCCTAAATAATTGTCTTATTTTTATTTTGATATTTTTGTCGTTTTAAATTTCAAGATTTACTCAGTTAATCTAATTTAGATCATTTCAATAAATTAAACATGTTCGAACAATATATTTTTCTCCAGAATGACTATCATAGATATTGAAGCTATGTTATAATATTTATATAGGCACTATTCGGTAGGGGGAGTTTATGAATTATTTTCACATCTTTTAGTGCTCAAACAAATGTTCTAAAGATACCGAAAACCCTTGCCTTGAATATAATACTTCAATTAACTACCTTGATGTAAATATATAAGGTGTAGTATTTTCTTCTTTTTGGTGACACGTTTTTTGGAAATTGGTTACGAAGTTACCATGTAATGAATTAATTCTAAGATTGTCTTCTTAAAATATAACTTACAGAATATTATAAAGATATTTGTGAAGAGTTGCAGGTTTTTGTTGAATAAATAAAACATAGAATAAATATAAATCATACAAATTTAGAAGCTTATAAGTAACATATAAACTTTCAGGAATTATCACTGATCCAAAATTATTAAGTTAAAAAATATAAAATAATCATCATACATGACTGTGTCATTTTTTTGTTGCACAAATAAAATCACAAATTATAATTTTATTCTATCAACTTTAGAATAAATATATTCAGATATACCTTGATATTAGAAACCTAGAAATATCTCAATAAATTTTTCGCTTTTTGAATTTTTTTTCATCCTTTCACCATATTAATCTATTATCAAGGATATATAGGGGGTTCATTTTTTTGATTTAACATTTCCTAAAATCTTTTTGTTCGATTGAATTCAAATTAAACTTGCTCTTATATTTTTAAAATCTTATTTTAAACTCACGAATTTTTTTATTACTTTAGTCAATCAAGATAATCATAGAAAATTATTGACTACAGAATTCTATTTCGTAAGTTCTTTACAGCAACATAGGCTTATCATTACATTTGTATTACCATATCATATATTATGTCTGGCTATTACTTTGGGGTCTCTTTTAGTATTATTATATGTGTATAAACATATTCATCAGTAATTAGAACAATGAAATTTAGTATTTTGCTGTTAACAACTTTATATAAAAATTCAATTTCAAAGTATAGACTGTTTATATATTTCTCCAAAATCCCCTGGATTTAATTCAAATTTTTTATCTTCGACGTTTTACTAGTATAATTTTCAATACTACAATATATCAAGCGATTAAAGATACGTTTAGTTTTGATTTCATTTTTTCTCCTCTAGTTTGTCCAAAATTGTGCATTTTTTGTGACATCGAATGTAATAGCACATCTAAACCACCTCGGTAGCTTCAGTAAGCGAACACGAAATTTCAGACAGTCTTCCAAACTTATTTTTATTGCTATAATCATACACCTGAACAAATCCTGATTTATAGCTTCAAAAATATTCAGTAAGTCAGTGTAGGTGAAAATATTTCTGTATGGAATATATCTAAAAAAAGTTGTCGATCTACGGCTATTCACAACCAGATACCTCGATCCAAATGAGGGATTTGATGTATCAAATGAAGAATGATATTGTACTTATTAACTGATCAATTATGATATATCCTCTGTAAACAAGTTCAATCATATATTTTATAATTAAATAAAAATCATAAGATTTGGTAAATATCATAATTTTAGTTTCCTTCATTTTTTGCTTTTAAATCCTTTCATAATGTTAAACAGCTATTTTTTGTTTTTCTTTTTGAAATTTTTAAGTCTTTCATATTTATTTATGCCTAATGTTTACATTTAAAAATATATTTACATTTGAAGAAAAGAAAAAAAATATCAGAAACATTCATATTTAATTTTTAGCTAGAAAGATATAAAATGAATAAAATTAAAAAAAAAATTATATAAAATTATCTACCAAGAAAGTATTCAAGAATTCTACCAATTAATCCTTTTCTTTGAGTAGAAAAAACATCTTTTGTTTTCGCCACATGTATTCCATTTCTAAAACAACCTATAATTTCTCCATTTATTTTTATATTGTTTAAAGCCAAACACTTCGATATTTCATAGTCATATTCGAATTCCACATCAACCCAATTCTTTCCATACTCGATTCTTTTAATTTCTCCGCATTTTTTTATCTGAGAAATTACATAATCAGAATTTTGTAAAGAAAAACCAAATACTGTAACATATCTTCTTGTACATGGATTTCTAGATAATAGTGTTTCGTCTTCTAGTGATAGTAAAGGAACTTCCGAATCTTCTTCTTTTGTTTCTACACATTCTTTGGTTTTTTCTTTTTGCCCGGTATTAAACAGCTTTGGATAATAATTATTTTCCATAAATAAAGGGTAGATAATTTAAAGATTGATTGAAATTGTTTTAAAATTCGGTATTAAAAAAATGAACTAAAAGAATCTCAATGAGTATAATTCTATAGAAGAGAAATCAATAAAAAGAACGATGAGTATTTTATTTTGAATTTGTTAACATAAATATTTCTGATTTATATATGATAAATTTGTAGTTAATTTAAAAATCTTTAAAGAAGGTAATAACTACGGGAAAATATAAAATTTGCTAGGATTTTACTTAAAAAATATTGATGGGGAATAATTAATGAAAGTACTTTTTATGAAGTAAATTCTTTCTGAAATCTACTAATATTGTTCGGTTCAAATATATTGTAAATTTCTTGAGCCAAATCTAGAAGATGTTCAGGAAACTTCAAGCTAGTTTTAGAAACCAAAAATTAAACGACTAATCAAATATGTACCGCAAATGATTCATTCAAAAATGTTGAGAACACATTAAAACATTCTTCAGCCTTTCAGACTGTGCGCAAGCTTATAGTGTTTATCTAAACTTTCATTTTGAAACACTATTCGAGCTGAAGATATCCGAGAAGATTGTAAGACCAATTAAAAAAATACGAATAAAACAAATTCTGAATTTTTTCGGCCAGAAATATTCAGAGATTTGCTCTCTCTTATGCATTTAAATATGACGCTTGAAAAAGCTATTTGAAAAGTAAAAGATACTTAGAAAAAAAAAACTCTGTTCAACAAAGAAGTATAAATACATGACTACGATAATTACATATGCCTCTTGGCAAAGAAACCCGTAGATCTTTGACAAATTTCAGACAAGTCGCAATGAATCCCGAGAAGCGAGCCTTTTTATAAATGGGAGTAAAACAAAATCATAATCGCATCGAGAAACCAAAAAAATATCTTCTTTTAAATATCTAAGAGTTTTTCTGACTGATAACAACGACAAAGTGCAGAAATAAAGTGGAAAGAAAATCAAGAAATAAAAAAATATTAAGCTCGCAAGAAGAATCTAAAAATCTAGAAGTTTGAGGAAGAGGAATAATAGCACGATGAAATGGTTTTTTACTGGCCTTATCAGATTTTTTAGGCTATTAAAAACAAAATTTAATCTAAGAAACGAAGCGATGCTAGGCATAGTGGAACGAATTATCTTTTAAAATTTATGAAATTAACACTAAACTAGCTAATAGAATGGAAAAAATCTAAAAATATAAATCCCTATAAATTTATACTAGATCTTAAGTTTATTTTATCGAAATTGAAAGAATATCAGAAATATGACTGAAAAAGCAATGAATGGGAAATCCGATAGTCTTTCAACTTATTATTTGCCCTAAAATTCGATGATTTAAGAAATATCTTAGTAGTTTGGGCATAGCTAAATGAGAAAACGAACTCTTTATCGTGAAAGATAAAAGTTGATTGTAGTTTGAGCTCTTAGTGAGACTTATACCAGCAAGATGATAATTAAACTGATTTTAAAATTGTAAACATAAATATTGGTCTTAATTAAATCCGAAGGAATTCAATCTAAAGGAAAACATTTTTTTGCAATTTTTTCTAGAAGAAATGTGACTCAAGATTTTTTTCTGTTGGAATAATTTATTTGTTTGCATTGAGGTTTTTAAATATTTACACAATTATTCCTACCATCTTTTACATCTCGGTGTCTAGATGAACAGATGGAAATTTCTTATTTCTTTCTTTTAATTTGTTGTAATTCGGGATTATACGAGATTTACCTATAGATGCAATGTGAATTATATCCCACCAAAATCTAAAAAATGATTTTCTAACAATTATAAATACTCATTGCCAAGCAGATGGTTTTTAATTTGGTTATCTTTGCTCCATAAGAAGAAGCAAAAAGACAGCAAAAAAGTTCTATTGATATTAATTTATACGAAAAAAACATGTATATTCTTTTTTTCTAATACAAATGAAGTTCACGAAAATCAAGTATATTTCCTTAAAACACATGAATATACTAACCTAAGTGGTAAATATAACTAACCAAACATTGCACTAATAACCATACAACGTAGTTTCAAAATTTTAGATTAATTTTATGGCTATTAAATTATTTTCCGGAACTAGAAATAACTAAAATATAATTTTAGATTAATCATGAATTATCAAAATATAAAGAAAAATTAGAGATGTAAACCAAATATAATTACTTCTAAAAAACAAAAAAACCCTAAATTTATATCATTAAATAATCTTACCATTAGCTTTAACATTCGCCAGACAAATAAACTTTTTCACAAACTCCGACAAAATTACATATCAAATTTCAAGAAAATAAATGAACAAAAGATAAAAAAAGGATGATTTGAAGAAAAAAAAGAATTCATTCGTTAAAAAAACAATACGTCAAATAAATTCACCAACGAAAAAATAGGAAACCTAAAAGATATTTTTAATTGGTAGAGAAACGCAAAAAAAAAGTATAAATTTTTTTTTATTTAAACCAACTCAAAATCCAACCAAAAAATCCCTTACTCTCTTCTGTCTCATCTCTCATCTTAAAGATATTGTTTTTATCATATTTTTCAATAAAACACATCGTTTTTATGAAATTGTGTGGTAAAAATAATCTAGAAAATGAAGAAAATAAACTCGGATCACGATAAGGAAATTTCTTTCCTTGTTCCTCCACATCACAAAAGCCTAGACTATCAAGTCCCACACTATCAATATCAATATCATCTGCTGTTTCATCCCAATCTTCAAGTAAAAGAGTTCGTTCCTGTAATACTTTAGCACTAAACTCATCAATATATTGTTCTTCTTGTACATTCAACGGATAGTAATTACAAGATTTTGTAAACATCGTTTCTATACCTTTTTTAAAATAAACTGTAATTATAATCATAGGTATAATTGAAAATGCTCCTAATTTAGATCCAAGTACAAATATTTGAGCTGCAGAGCAGCTTTGAAATATAATTAAAGAATAAATAACATATTTACACACAAGATCCCAATGTATACCACCAGCTTCAAAATTATTACCAACTGCGTATAAACATTCATTTTTAAAGACAAGGTACGTCGTAATATAATAAAATGCACCTATAAATAATATTAAAGGACTTATCACACTATAAGAAAGTGTCATAGGAAAACATAAAAGCACAGTCGGATAAATAAAACCAAAGTCTAAACTTACCGGATATCGAGATTCGATTTTTTCTCTTCGTGTCTTTTCATCACCAAAATGATCCACAAAATACTGAATAAAAATGTTTAAAGGCTTCAAAAGAAACATTACATTTCCCATCAGCGCTCTCTGAATTATTGTATTAGAAAAAAATACAGCCGAATCGATAAGTGACTTACCTATATCTTCTATAACCTCTCCAAACTGTTTTTCACCGGTGTATAAGTCTTTAAACATCGTAAAAAACGTAGAAGTAAACATCAAAGCCAAAAAACCATTAAAGAGAAGAAAAAGCCCGTATCTATCCATCATTTTATACTGTAATAATGAGTAGCAATGAACACCTTCAGAGTACGACAAAGCAGTAAGAAAAATAGGTGCCAAACAAAGTAATGCATTATAAATTAAAGGTGTGACAATTCCATCAAAAGATTCTTTGACCGTTTTGAATTTCGTAATTATTTTTATATTTGGAAATTTCTGTTCTAACTTATTTAAATGAAGAAAACCAGTCAAAATAAAAACCAAAGTATAAAAAGCAAATATTAAAATTATAAATACCAAAGTTCCTATAATATTCTTAAAATAAGCTTCTACCTCTCCCATATTGATATGCGCCCAGATAATATCCTTAGGCGCAGGTGCAGGTGTAGCCGTACATGAAAAAACCTTTGAACCAATCAGTGACTGTGCAATAATATTTGCAGCTTTTTTACTTTTAAAAGTTACAAATCCTGTTTTAGTAAATACCGGTAATTCCAAAGTAAAATATTTATAGTGCTTATTTATATGAATAAAATGAGAAAAAGAAAAAAAACTGACATTTCTTGTGTAATCTTCTCTTGGAAACAATGCTTCTTTCTTTCCCATCAATTCTATGACATCTTTATCTTCTGGTTTTTTTACATCGTGTAAAGCTATTTTTTCGTCATTTATCTTTTGATACGTTTTTTGTAATTTAGAAAGATTTAAATCCAAGGCTATTTCATTCTTTTTATGTTTTCTTTTAAAAGATTTGAAGCCAGCAAAATATTTTTTTACGATTTCTGTTTTTTCTTCATCTTCAAAAACTTGGTCCGAAAAATTGTGTTCTGCTGTTAAAATTACATTTTTTTTGTCGAATCCAGAAATATTTTTTTCACATTTTTCTACGTGGTCGGCAGACCAATCATTTATATTTCTGAAACTGTAATCGATTTCCCTTTCTATCTCTCTTATATAAACTTCTTTGGCTTGACAATATTTATTTAAGTTTTTGGTATTTCTTACTAAAATACAATCTTCTATTTCCCCAACTCCTAAAGCAGTAACGAATTGCGCCAAATCATCATCGTCTTCTATAAACGAAGGCAATCTTGTAAACAATAGTGTTCTTGCTGGCATATTGACATATTCAATTGCATCTGTAACAGAAGATAAATCAAAAGAAATACGTTTGAGTGTGGGAATAGAAGTCATAGTAGCAGGATTTCTTATATAAGCTTGTCTCAAAGGCACAAATTTTTTATAATAAATATAAACTAAATAAAAAATAACTAACGAAGTCAAATGTACAGCAATAACAGGAAGCCAAATTCTGATATCTTTTTTCTTAAAATTTGTTATAGAAAGTTTTAAAAAAAGTTGGTTTAGATTTTCTTCTTGGTTGTTTCCGTGCCAATAAACAAAACAAAGCGTTGGAACTGTAAAAAAAATCAGAACAAGAAAAATTCTGTACAGCATTTTTAAAGATTGCAGCATCATAAAACAGTCCAGTCCAATTACAGACAAAAGCTTAACATCATCTACCGTTAGTATTGGTAAAACCCAACTAAAATATCCATCGTATCCGTACCCAGGATGCTTGGGTTTGTTTCGTGTATTCGGCGTAAAAAGCCACTTCATTTTTGGTCTCACTATAACAAAAAATACGAGGCAGCCCACAGATATAGCAATCTGTGTTATTAAATTAACTTTGATAGCACTGTCACTACTAGAAAGTTTCGGTTTCTGTGCAATTATATCTAAATCTTCCTCTTCCATATTCTCCTTTTTTTCTTTGCTTTTTTTTCGTATGGCTTTTTTATATTTTAAAATATTTTTTAACCAACAAATATTTCTATAAATAAAATATCAAATTGACATTTACAGTATATAAATTTATTGGTTGTTAATTTTCTTATCTTTTTTTTTATTTATTTTTTTTATTTAATCACACTGATTTAAATGTATGTATAACAATGTTTATAGATAAAGTATTTCTAATTTTAAATATTTATATTTTAAAAATGTAAGTTAAGTTAAGGAATTTATTATAAAATTTTGTTAAATATTAATCACAATTCTTTTACTTTTTTGTATTCTTTAATTATATTTTTTGTAGTTTTTTACTTATTTTTGGTAAAAGAAAATAAATAAAAAAATGGAAATTATTTTGAATAATTTTATTTTTCAAATATTTTAAGTAGTTTTAGTAATATTAATGATCAGGTTTTTTTTAAGAGTTCTCCATTTCTCTGTTTTTTTTTTTAATTTCTCTATTTATCCATTTCTTTATATTTTTTAAGAGTTCTCCATTTCTCTATATTTCTCCATTTCTCTATTTTTTTATATTCTTTAGAATGTGTAAAAGAAGATTTTTTTAATTAAACAATATAAAGACTAATTACACTGTTAAACACAATTTTAATACTAAATTTGTATCCTTGAAAGATAATTTATATTTTACAGTTGTATAACACTTTGTTACTTCAGTAACATACATATAAAAATACTTTACTCCAATCCAATTATTGGTATAAAAAAAATCTATACACTAGATACCCCTTATTTAAGAATTTCGAAATATAAATCAAAGGAATGAACTACAAAGTGACATTTGAAGATTTACTTTAAGATTTGAGATTTGAAATAAAAAAAATGAGTTGTAGGATTCAATTTGATATTTTATTAGAATTTAAAAAGGTAAAAGTAAAAAGTAAAAAGTAAAAGTAAATCTATTTATAATAATTGAAACTTTAAAATTATATAATTTATAAGAATTTACTTCAGATTGTTGAAACTGAACAAAATAATAATTGTTAAATCTTAAATATTTAAAAAATATATTTGAATAATATTTATAACAAATTATACTTTTGATATTTAGAAATTAGAAATATTTAAAGATGAATTAAGTTTTATCTATATATTTAGTATTTAAAGAAAATAAAGAATTTATAATTGTTTTGTAACTAAATATCATAAAATGTATCTTAAAAAGCTTCAAATATTTTTAATGATAGAGGCATACATTCAGTCTATAGTACTTAAAAAAATTTATATTTTATAAATTAAGAATCTAAGAAATTATTTAATATTAGACAGAGTATATAATAATAATTATAAAATTAATATATAAATATTGATATTTCCTATTTTTACTATTAAATATCATATAAAGTAATATAGAAATTAAATATTTAGAATATTAAATTATTTGTATACATTAGTAGTATAGAAGTTAAAATATTAAATTATAGAATATTAAGTATAAGATAGTAAATATAAGTATTTTATTATTTTTATTGTCTATAAATTCTAAGATAAATAATTATAGAATATTAAGTATAAGATAGTAAATATAAGTATTTTATTATTTTTTTTGCCTATAAATTCTAAGATAAATAATTATAGAATAAATCAAATGAATTAAATTAAATTTTAATTCGTAATTATTTTATTTAAAAAGTATTTATTTTTCTAAAAGTAGAAAACAATAAATTTAATAAAAATTTACGAATGGTTTTTTTAATTTTTGCTATTTATAATATGTTTATAGAGTGTTTGCTTATATTTTAATTTTATATGGAATAAAATTAAGAAATAATTGATTTAGAAACTCTGATATTTTATCTCTTCTATTTTATTGTTAGATAGAAAGAAATATAAGATAGAAAGAAATATAAGAAATAACACAAGTAGAAACTCAGATAATTATTTTGGTAAAATCTTAAAAAATTATTGCATCATTAAAATTCTCTTTAAATAAGCGTTACAACCAACCCTTTAAATTACTAACAACAGACCGTTATAAAAAATCTCTAAATACCCTTCAAAAAACAGTTATAAATCACTTTAAATTGCCGTTATAAATATGTATTAAACAATACTATATTACCCCTTTAATGACTACAGTAAATACAAAAGCTCATCCTTTAGCAGAAGATGATCTGTCACAAAAAATATTTACAACAATACAAATGTTAAACGACACAAACAACATAAAAATAGGTGCAAATGAATCCGTTAAATGTTTAAACAAAGGAAGAGCACACTTAATTGTACTGGCGGGTGATTGTGAACCATTCGAAATTTCACAGCACATTCCATTAATTTGTGAAGATAAAAACGTACCGTACGTTTATATTAAAAGTAAAAGTACACTTGGAAAAGCTTGTAATGTTAGTAGAAGTGTGATTGCATGTGCTGTATTTAGTGATACTGAGAGTGGATGCAGTAGATGTGAAAAGTTCGTTAAGGATATTGTTAAAGATATTAGATTGTAATGGTTGGTAGTAGTATTTTGGTAATAAAAATATTATTTAATAACTTTTCCACTATCATATTATATTTAAATTTTTCTTATTTTATTCAATTATATTTATTCTATTCTCTTATATCTATAAAATTTTTCTTACATTATTCCTCTATTTAGTCTTCTAATTATTCTATTTTATTCTTTTAAATTCATTATTATTTTTTTATTGCATCTAATAATTTTCCCGCTTTTGAATTGTTTTTCTTTTTGTATAAATATCACATTTTTAAATCGGATTTCATATTTTTACTATTTTTATAATTTTATTGGATGAACTGGCAGAGGGAAAATAACTACATAAAAAACTTTCTGCTTGGTAATGGGTGTGTGAAACTGGTGTGAGATTAATGTTTATATTTTTGGTGGGAATAAAACCACACTACATCTTTGGTTGTTCATTGAGAGTTTGTATGAGGAAGAGGTCTAAGAAACGGAGAAACTTTTTTCTAAAAATTTATTTGTAGTTTTTTATGTAGCTAGATTACAGACCGCGACTGAACATGTTGGTAATTACCATGTAAAAGGGTGGAAACCTAGTCATCTCACTCGGGTTAGAATACTTAGCGCCTGGGAGATATAAAAATAAAAACCATTAAAAGCCGAGAGAGCTAAGTAGCAGGTTATACCTGTTGGTATGACATTGCACTGTCTATGTGGACCCCATGTAAGTCTCTGAAATATATCTTAGCTAGAAGTTTATTGGGTTCAGAAAGTGTAGTGTAAGTGGGAATGCTGCATAGTCTTGAACCCAGGGTGAGCTTCGGCCACCGATCACACTCCATGTAACACACATTAACTAACTCCGGGTAACAGCCTCGTCTATTAATAGGTTCTACACACCTGGTAGATGAAAGGCTATAACGTGTAAGTATCGCAGGAGTTACCGAGGGAGTGTTGGGGTAGCAGTTATTTATGTTAAACCTAGAACTGCGTTAATGTCATAAAAACAAATTTAACACTTGCCAATCTTTAAAAAAGATGTGGTGCTTTTGAATAAAGTTTAGATACTGGATGATAGCTTTTCTAAAAACAATTGAATTTAGATCGGTGGATTTTTATACAATTCAGAAACTCAAATATATAAATTATAAAGTATTTTGTTTATAAATTTAAATACTGCGTTATATTCAAAATTAAATTTACAAATATTCTCCAATCTTGCTTATATCACATGATTTATTTATTCCATTCCTCTTTTACCTCTCAGTATCGAAGATGAACAAATAAAAGTTTTCGATCTGTTTCATTTAATCGGTACAACTCAGGACTATAGGGGATGCTTATATATCCAGCGTGGTTTATATCCCACCAAAACCTCAACAATGATTTTAACACAGATTTTACACACTTATTGCCAAGCAGATGGTTTTAAATATGATTATTCACCCTCCACAAGTTTATATCACATATGAAATAATATCTATGCATAATATTCGTTGAATATTTACTTAAAATGAAAGAACTATTGAAAATTAAATAAAAATATCTTTTAATGAATTTAACAAAAGCCTATGATAAATTTTTTTTAGAAGCAGAAAATAACTTTTAAAATGATATTTAATATATCTTAGATAAATTAATTTTTTTAATAAAAAAATAAGTATAATTTATAATTATAAATAATCAAAATGTTGTAATAGGAGATAATAAACGATAATCAAAGTTGTAATAAATGATTATTCAAGATAATCAAAGATGCAATAAGAAACAATCAAAGATAATAAATTTATTGAATTTAATAAATACATATTTTATACTAATTTTGAATTCTCTATTACGGTTTGATTCATAATTATATGATTTGATAAAATAAAAATACTGTGGAATCAATTATAATAATCAGAAGAAAAAGAAAAATATCGAAAGAGCATATAACTCAGCATCTAGTTATATTATTTATCACCAAAGTAGAACAATTAGATGAAAAAGACAGATAATTCTGAGAATTTAGCTCAATATTATATTATTAAAATCAAATGTTAATAACAAGTATTTAATTATTGCATTAATTAAATCAGCATTGAAATATATTACGGAGAATCTAAAGTTATGTTTACGAATGTTATTATAATCATGCAGAATAAGATAGATTTGTATATTTCATCTGGTTATACTAAATTATAAAGTAATATCCTGAGATACACCGAATTTACCCACAAAAAGTTTTTGAAGAATAATAGGTATTAAATATCTGAATGTTTTTTTAAAGCAAGTATCATGGTAGTCGATATTTGTATATAAATATTTTTTTGGTATAAGTTGTTTATTGTGAAGTAAATTCTTTCATGATCTTATAAATCAAAAAAAAATTAAGTTTAATTTTAGTTTTTAATTTAGAGTTTTTATTAATCTGCGTTGCGGAATATCATATATGAGATTGTATCAAATATTATAAATATTTGATATATTTAAAAAAGAATAGAAAAAATGTGATTTTGAGATTCCTTGAAAATGAAAAACCCCCCGAATACTTACTTTCCAGTCTATAAATTCTTTGGTTGAATCATAACATTGGCTTATGTTGTTTCAAGATTGTTCATAGATCTGATAATTTCCTAAATTCGAATAAAAAAAACCTGACTGAAAGTCCAGAGAAAAATTATTTAGAATTTATGTTAAAATAATCGCCTTAAGTAAAGCAAAAATTGAGGTTATAAATTTAAGAAATTTAAACCAGAAAATTGTATATAATCGAGAATTCTTTTTCGGGGTACAAAATTAGGAAATATTTATTTTCGAAAGTGATATCTATTTCAAATTTAATATTCTAAAAATTACTTATTTTTAGATAATAGAAATATTTATTTCTTGCTTAAAGAAAGTAAATACAGTTGTGGTATTTATTTGTATTTTGATCAGAAAGAAATAGTATTTCCATTGGTTACAAAAAAATAAGCCAGTTAAATTAAAAATGCTTCAGCAATACTTGCTAGCAGGTGGCGAGCATTTGTTTTGATTAAAATTACCGCATAGCTCGGAGAAAAGAAGCGAGTGATACAAATATTTTATTGGCAGAAATTCATGCAAACAATCCCGAGTTTATCAAGAACCGTGATCCTCTTTTACATTAACCTATCAATTCCGAAATATATTGTTATAATAACTTAAATCACAAAAAAGGGTACAATCTCACACCTGAAAAAACATTTGACATAATTTACGGCATTCTAATTCACTAATGATTTTATAAGATCTATGTCGATATATTTCATCTAATTTGCTTAGGTAAAACTATATATTGTAATCAACCGAGTTGAAAGCCTTTTTGTCAAGCAACAAAGTAACTTAGAAATTTTATAAATGTATAATATATCTCTGTTGACTTTGTAATATTTTAATTTTATTGTTCAATAATATCGATAATTGAAAAAAATTACGACGCTATATTTTGGATTTCATAATGTTTTAAACTATAGTGTAAATGTTTCTGCAGATACAGGATTGAAAAACAATAAATAATTTATTTATTTCACCGTAACATATTCGTTTCAAAACATATATTGAGTTATAATAACAATTGCTACAATTTGAATTTTAAATTATCAATAAAATACACTTTAGGTTTTCCTTGATTAAGTTCAACCAGGTGTAATGGCTGAAAAAAAAATTAAATATTAAGAAATACCAAATGCATTGGAAAGACTAATAATAATAATCGGAATCCATGAAGTGTCTAGTAAATATTTTTTTTTCATTTTGATAAATTTCAAATATGATTGAATTTTCGTAGAAAATAGGAATAAATACTGTTTTTAAAGAGTATTTGTATCTAATTTAATCTATAAATTTAATTTCGATAGTAGCAGATATTATAAGATGATCTAAAAAGGTACTTGAACGTGTCTAATGAACCATAAGAGTGCTTCTGCATTATATCAAAATAGGTATTCTACGCATATTTTGTCTTTAAAATAGTTACAAGGATGATATGACTAAAATCAGAAAATCGATAAAAACATGGTAAATTTTGAAATTTTGCAACAAAAATGTTAGATTCAAGCTATAAGAATAGAATATAAGAAAAAAATGATTCTACTCACTTCGCTTTTAGCATGCAATATGCCTCCAATTTGGACATTCCAGAAATAATCACAGGCGAAAAATTTTAAATTTAATTTTTTTGCAAATATCTTTCAACTTTCTTTTAAAATATTTACATTTGGAATGGAATTTTCTAATATATTTTATAGAAATTTATTAATTAAACAGTATTAGACAAATTAACAAAGTTTATCCGAGGTTTTTCACTGGTTCAATTAAAATCAGATATATGATGCTTTATTACTCAATGAATTATGTAATAGAATCACATATTATTCCGAATTCTGATTTAGAAATGCTTCAGAACAAAAAAAAACATTTTTCAGAACTAAAACAAAAATAAAAATGTATACATAATTTTTCATAGACTAGACATGTAAAATTTAATTATGATATGACCAAAATTAAAAAATGAATTTGCAGATCTTATAAACAAAATGTATTTATAAGACGCCTATATACCATAAATATAAATTATAGATGTTCTAGTTAACCAGTTTCTTATATGAAACCAAGAATTCTATTGTTCAAAAGTATCCCAAAATGAATCGTAAAAACTTAATATTAAAACTCATATGATACCAATCACGTCTATAATAATTAAAATTTTGAAATTTTTTCATCTAATTTGAAAGAAATCTACGTTTAAAACTTAATAAATACAAGTTTAGAAACTATTTAAACCCACCAAAAATATCAGAATATAACAAATATTCAATCCATGTCAAACAAACACGCAATTAATAAGTATTCACAAATAAAATCGTAAAACAAATAATTAACTTTACAAAAAAAGCAAATTTTATAAATAAAATAGAAAACTTATATGTAAGAAGAAATCATTCTATTATAAGGAGTATTGAACATTTATTTTTCTGTAAATCACGGGTAATAAATTCAAACTATCCATTTAAGGTTCTAATTTTTCACATGATATTATTTTTATATATAAATGGCTCTTTAAACTCATTTTTCAGATTCATTTTTTTCAAAAAAATTTTTGGTTAAAAAATTATCGCATCTTTTTGATTAGAAAACCTGATTCAATCTTAAATTAACTCACCTTGTATTAGGTATAAGAAATATTCATATTATCTTTTATATATTTCTTTGTGATTCAACAACATAATAGGTTCATTTATTCATAATTAATTTTTTCCTTTTTTATGGTCTGAGCGACCTACAAATCTTTTAACAACTCCTTTATTCATAATTAATTAATTTCTTTATTTACGGTTTGTTGAATGATTCAAACGTTTCAAGATTTTTTTCGTTATTTATTCTCAATAATACATTGATTACAGTTTATTCAAAATGAATAATAATCATTTTATTGTAAAAAATGATTAAAATCCGAAGTACAAAAATACAAAGATAAGAAGCTACAATATTAATTCTTGGTATTTATTTTAAATAAATCATACAACTACATTTTAATATTGATATTTTAAAAAATTAATACTACAATTTTCCGTTAAAATAAATTTATAAAGTATTTCTATAAAAATAGGATTAAATAAATTAATAAGAAAGAAATAGAAATTATATTTTTAGAAAAAAATGTAAATGAAATACATATTTTAAACAAATAAATAGTAATTGTTTCAATAATAAACCAAATAAATGTAAATTTTACTACAAAAGAAATTTATTATGAATTTTTTTCATGTCTACGAAAATAATCATCGATTGCTGTAATTTTAGAACGATCTTTCATACCACGTTTAAAAAAATGTTTTAGACACGATCTTCCTTCTTTTGCATACGCTTTTTTCATTTCAATGAACTTACCATATTTAATATTATGTTTTTTACATATCTGTTTTTCTTTTACATCTAATTCTTCAACCTTTTCTGTTGGTACTGGTAGATAATGCATACTTAGTGCAAAATCTATTATGTACTTTTCATTATCTTCTACACAGGCCTCTTCTTGGGTAATGGATCTGTAAGCTTTGGTTTTAGATCGCATGTATATTTTCGGGAGGGTAATTTCATCTTTTTATTTCCAATTTTTCTATAAACATTTCAATTGGTTCATAATATTTAATACAAACTGTTTTGTTATCTTCTGATAACAAAAAAAGAAGACAAAAATACAAAATAAATATTAAAGAACACTAATCAGCTACCCAGTATAATTTAATTAAAATATTTTTTTATTGACTCAAATTCATATAGCAAGACATTCTCATTATATTATTTTTTTTAATTTATTTATTTTTGATAAAAAAATATTCTTTTTTTAAGAAAATACAAATGCTTGTAAATGAAAATATATGTTTTTTGAATTATTGAAGTCAGTTTTTAATATTTCTTATATTTTCAAATATTTGTATTTTTTAAAAATGTAAAAATATATTTCAAATACATTTTAATGAAAGTATAATTATATTCTTCTAGTTAAAATATTTCCTAATTCTTTATCTTAAAATATATTTCAATGATCATACTACAGAAATAATTATATTTTTCATACATTAATGACAGATATATTTCAATTTTTCTATAATTCAGATATATTATGTATTTTTCTTCTCAAAAACAAAGTTAAATCTTTAAAATATTAAAATTTCAAATTGAAGTATAATTCATTTCTATTTTTGGTTACCACCTGTTTTTATATTTTTAAATTCTTTTAATTGTTCTTTTTTTAAATTTACAGATAAATTCATTGCATTAATTTATCTTAAGATTTATGTATAAAATAGAATAAATAATGTATTCTACGAGTCCGAATAAGTAATATTAAGTAATTTGTAGTGGATTGTGTCTATTAATGAATTAATTTAGTTTAAATTCTTATTTTTCATGAAATAATTTTGAAGTTTTTTGAGTTATTTTAATCAAAATAAGATTTTGATCATGAATTGAATCTAAGAAAAACTGGTTTATAAACGATAGGAAATGATAAAAAAGAAGGTAGTTATAATGCTACACCGAGACAGTATTTAAAAAAAAAATATATTTCCAACGATGAAGCAAAACCGAAATTAGCTTTTCTTGGATCTGTTTATCGGAAAGATAAAAAATAAATGAAAGATTTATGAATAAAGTGAATGAAAAAAAGAAAATGAAATATAAATTTATTGAAACTGTTAAAGATGTAGCTTTAAAAACAAGATAATGGCTATGAATAAGCAAAAATATCACACATTGTCTTAACTCAAAATTACTGTGAAAAGAATGAAATGCCATAAAATAATCTAAGAATAAATTATTAATCTGATTTATGATTAAAGTGTATTTTAATGATATAATTGATTATAAAAAGAATCAGAATGTTCTTTTATTAATTTGAATAAATCAAAGACTAAATCAAAATAAAATGTACTGAAACTGAATAAATCTAAAACTGAAATATAAAATCTTTAAAATAATCACAATGAAAAAAATGAAAATTATAAATGGAAAATTTAAAAGAAATAATATTTAATAACTTCTGGTATTTCAGATTTTAAAACCAATTCCAAACAGTTTGCTCACCATTCAACCTACAAGAAAAATATAGTAACAATCGCAAATAAACTTAAGCGAAGCTATGAATCCCAAATTGGTGTTCAATTCTAGAGCAGAACACCAAAAACGACTGATTTCAAAATTAGGAATAATAGACCCGATATATATATTTTATACAAGAAGAACACAATACAAATTTTAGGCTAATAAAATAAATTTGACAATATCAAAAAATAGCCCTGGTTTATTTAATTTGGATAAGACATTACTGCGCAAAAAGACCCGAGAAGGCTTAATGTGAGACAATGAAAAACAAAGGCACGAAATAGAGAATAATGGAAAAATATCATTGGGGAAGGCGAGCTCTTAAGAACTGTAGCGCTACTTAGTAGTAGTAGACAAGACGTTGATCTAAATACGAATCTTCTATTATATGATCATATAATTTCACGATGACCCATTTACTTAAAATTTTTTAATAAGCTAGAGAAATGTAAGGCACCACCAATCACTGTATTCTGATATATAATATGACTCTAATGATTTGTTCATAAATCTTACACAACCAATAATAAAATGCAGAAGTGGGCTTTAGAACCATCGAAATGTTTATCAGTTTCAAGCAAACTTTAAAACAAAGTATTTCGTAAGCCTTTCAAGGTTGTGATACAACATAAGAATGAACGCATTTTTTTATGTTTACCATAAGAGAGTAAGACCTCACTATGCTGGAAGCAAGATTTGCTTGGAGTATTCTCTGCTTGTCGTAAGATGTGACTAAAGGGGACTTGTTGTCAAGGTTGGGGCTGAGCGAAGGTCTAACAAGCCTCCCCGTAAAATCACCGTGTTACGAAACCTTAAAAAGTAAACAACCTACGGAAATAGACCGGTGGGCGTTATTACTGAAAGCGGCCAAAGCACGTGCAGAGCTGTAATACCGAGGATATTGATAATAAGCGAGTAAGATTCAATCCAACACGTTACTTTTATTTTCTTTTTGAAAAGTTTCTGATAGATGAAGAAAGAAGAACAGACTTACCGTTGTTATGCATTTATGCCACTTGGTCATATGTTATTTATTATTAAAATTTTTATTAAGCTTCTGATAATATAATTGAATTATATAACTGCTTAAATTAAGAAATATCCAATAAAGATAGCCACGAAATTATACAATCATTTAATATACATTTCAATCAATTCGCACAGAAATACTCTTTTTTTCAGACAATGAAAGCGTTTCTTACTTCTGTCTTATTCTATTCCTCTTTTACCTCTCAGAGTCAAGGATGAACAAATGAAAAATTACAATTTGTTTCTTTTAATCTGTTCAAATTCGGGATTATAGGAGATTAGCCTATAGGTCTAATGTGGTTTATATCCCACCAAAATGGCAACAAAGAACTTCACGCTAATTTTATGCACACCTTGCTAACCAGATAGTTTTTAATATGTGTATTCTCTCTCTAAAACTAATGAAAACGTTTCACAAAAAAATATTCAACAAAAGAAAATAGAATTCGATAAAAATAAATGGTAAACTTAGCAAAATAAGTAGAAAATATGGTCTAAGAATATGAAACTGAAAAGCAAGTAGAATATAAATCGATTAAAATGCGTGTGTAAAGGTGTCTTTAATTTTATTAAGAAATCGTCCAAAGGCGGTTAGAAAATCAGATATGAAGGAAAGAGAAAATATTTGAGCAAAGAGACTAGATGAGGCTAAAGAAGTATAAATTAAATTATTCAAAAACTATAGCTCAAATTATAAGGGTTAAGGATATAAATCCAAAAGTTATCTGTATTTTTTTGGTAAAGCCAAAATTAAGACGGTTGCCGCGACGTAGAGGACTATTATACTAGTAACTATTTGCATTTCATATTTAGAATTAAATCATGACAAATTATGACATTCTTTGATATAGATTCTTGATAAGAAAAAAATACCAATTTTTATTCCTGAATAAAGCAATGAAAATATTTCTATTTAACAAAAATAAGATCTTTTCAAAAAATAGCTATATGTTTTTTCTTTTAGGAAGACAAACCTAAATATAATTTTCATTTACTCAGAAAACTAAACAACAACGACTATATATCGTTTTTACTTACCAATCCAAACCAATATTCTTAGTTATATTTTGATCCATCTTCTCACTAAAAATCAATAAATCCTATACAAATTGTAAAAAAATCTAATTTTTTGTTTTATGAAAACGAATACAAAATACAGATAACTCGAAAAATATTATTCAAAAAATATGAAACTATTAAATGTTATCGAAAAATAAAACCAAAGTACATTGTATGATTCAAACAAATTTATTTAAAATATTTTGATTCACAGATTGAAAATTTAAAGTCAATAATATTAATAAAAAAGGAATTTGATTCATAAATACCACATTAAAATATTTTAAATTTACTATTTTAAGAAATAAAAAATTTAACTTCTTTGTTTAATATTTCTTTCAATGAATTCTTCATCGTAAAGATCATTCTCACTACTTTCTATAAACTCGGGTTCTTCAAACTCGAATTCACATATTTTTTCCAATTCATTTAAACATTCATTCCATTTTTCAATATCTACATGTGTTCTATCACCTACTAATTGTTCACATTCTGCTATTTTCTTAGTTCTTAAAAAAACATTAGGCAATTGAAAATTAGCTTCGGTCGGACACAAAAATTTTTCTACATTTGATATTTTTGTCTGTGTATAAGTATCTGTAGCAGTTAATATATCACATATTTCGTTGTGCTGTTCGTGTTTTATGTTTAGAATACCAATCAATTTAGAATAAATATTTTCTATGTTCATCAAAGGGTGTATTTCTGAAGAATATAAGTTGAATCAAAAATTTAAACACCAATAAAATTCTTCATCTTTGATATCTTAAAGTCAACCAAAATAAAATAATATAAAATCATAAACGACTGAAAATAGAAATTACAAAATATTAGATCGTAAAAAAAATTAAAAATTGTAAAAAAAAACATAAATTTTGTTCAAATTCTGAGTACATTGAAATAGAAATTATTTGAATCTTAGAAAGAAACTATAAAATATTTAGAGAAAATATTGGTTTTATTGCAATAGAAATTACAAAATATTAAAATCTAAAAAAAATTTAATAAAATGTAAAAATTATTAAATAGTGAAAATACAAGTTATATTGCAATATAGAATTAATACAATAACTTTGGTTGATTAAAGATATTTTATATTAAATTAACATTTAACTGGCATTTGATGTATTTTCCGACATTTCCTGTGAAATATTTGCAAAAAAACACATAATTTGTTCTCTCAAAGAAAAAGACATTTCTCCAGAAAACTCAGTAGAAACATTATTTTCTATACAAAAATCATTACAAAATATTTCTATTTCATAATTAATAAAACTTGGTAAAACAATATTTTCTTTTATAGAAATAGATTCCTTTTCAATACTAATTATTAACGGTACATCATAAGAAGTATCTCTAATACGTGGATTATTAATCAAACTATTAAAATAATGTATCTGGTGTGATATTTGATATTTTAAAAGTTCTTTTACATTTTTTAAAGATGATTCTTTTATTGTTCTTCTCGTTATCGAACTTTTAAATTCTACAAGTAAAATATCTATAAATGTTTCCAAATTAAGTGATGATTTTATATTATAAACAAACTTTGTTTCAAATGAAAATAATGGTATTGAAATCTTTATAGGAATAAGATAACCAGTTGTATATTCAGTTATTTTCATTTTTGGGAGTAAAATTTTTTTGTTAAAAATTCAAAGAATAAATTTAAATTACAATAAAATTTATTTAGATAGAATATTATATAATTTATATTTGATATATATTGTATAATTTTTGAAAAGATAAGTAAAAAATAAATCTAAAACATTCTCTAATTAAAATATTTTCAATTTCTTTAAAAATTTTATGATTTAAATTTACTATCTTGTATATAAATTTTTCTAATCTTTTTTTAATTAAAAAATTTCTTTATGAATCGTTCTTAAAAAACGATTGTACAAATACCAAAAAAATTATTCATTTAATTTTACTTAAATTTACGATGTTTTAAAAACCAAAATTAAAAAAAATCTTTTTTATTTAACTTAAATAATGAATCCTCGATAAATCTAAGAATACCTTTTTCATTGCAAGTTGTAGGTTCAAACCAGAAATCTTTTATTTTACATAAATTTATATCTGTACGGTCATTTAAATAAACAACGAAATGATTATAAACAGATACTTCAGGGTAATAATTATTATTAATACGACACAATTTAAGATTTTCTTTATATAGAGAAACAATATTTTCTATATTTCTTAATTTGGTATATTTTTCTAATAGAAAATCAAGAATATTTGTATTTTCATTATTTGAAAATATTTCTATTTCCGGACTTTCTATTACCCTATATATGTTGTTGAGCATTTCTGTGTATTCTTCTTCCAATTCCAAAGTTGAATTTTCAATTGCTTTTTTTGTACAAAATTCGTTATGAAATTTATTTATAAATTTGTTCTGTTCACTTAATTCTACCTTTTCACCTTTACTATACAAATACAGACAAATCTTATCATTTTGAGAATCAAAAATATTTTTATTTTTTTTCTTAGAAAATTTAAGAGGACCAGATATTTTCTTATCGGTAATAGATTCGTATTTAGAATTGTCTTCTGTTAAGATTTCCAAAATACTTTTTTGTAATTCAGTTGGGTTGCTGATTGAAGGAATGTAAGAATTTGTTAATCCTAAAAATATCTTTAAATTGTTTTTTGCATCTCCCTCCATTTTCAAGATTTTTGAAGGTTTTTCAATTATTTTACCCAAATTAGATGTTTCCTCGTGTAAAATACCATGTAAATCGTTGATTTTAATGTTAAACGGTACAACTTTAACATCAGAATTTGAAATAATAATTTTACTACGTAGATTTATGATTGAAACTTTTTTATAATAAAAAATTCCATAATCAAAAAACATTTTGGGGTCTTAAAAATCGGAAATATATATTCTATAATAAATCGATTAAGTTTAAAATTCAATAAATTTTCATTCACATGGTCTTTTAAACACATGAAATACTAATTTACTTGATATTGAATTTACAAAGTTACAATTAGATCTTTTTCATGCCCATACGACATATCTATGCAACATATTGAAACACAATATTTTACAAATTATTTATACGACATGTATTATCTTTTTAATATTATTTGTGTGGATTGCCTCTTTTTTACTATAAAAATCGATCAATTTAAAATTTTAGGCCAAATAAATATGCCTTTAAATAAATAGTCCCATGTATACTTTCTTAATTAATCTTTTGCTTCATATTACAGGATGAATCCATTTGTTTAAAATCTATAACATAACCATCGATTTTCATCTCTATATACTAATCAGCAATAAAATTTAAAGCCAATATTCTTTACTAAAGAAATTAAATTTATTTATTTTTTTGATAGTATCGATAGAGTATATTCTGGCAATTTAAAGATTTTTAAGGTAACTTTTTTAAATATTTACTCACAAAATTATTCTATCTTATATCATAAAAATTTATTTCTGAATAAATCTTTAAATAAGAATTAATAGATTTTTAGTTACCAATAAAATTTGTTTATATTTTAGATTCAAAAATCAGAAAAGAATTTTTCAAAGTTACTTTATACGTTTCTATACGCATTTCTTAAGTCTAAGCAAAGATACTTGTTTTATTTGAAAATTTAAAACTCGACTTTGTCTGAGGCGTTTAATTAATATCTACAAATAATTTAAATTAAAAATACGTAATATATTGTAGATATCTAAATTAAATCCTATCAAACTAGATTATACCAAACAATAAATTATTGCAATGAATAGGTCTGTCATACAATTTTAAAGATCATATATCGCAATTCCAATCAAATTTATTTAGAATGGTAATAATAACTTTACTACTATTCTTTGTATCAATTATAATATCGCAGAAAACTGCCTCGTTTTTATTTTTTGACTTCTTCCTTGTTCATTAAATATATTCAAATCAAGTAAATAATCATCTATAGCTTTCCTATTTTTATTTAATTACAAATATAAAAACCTTTCTGATTTCTGACACTAAATTTAATGTATTTTTACTATCCATTTGTCTTCTCCTAACAGAAATTATTTGTATCATTTATAATGTTTTCTAATAAGTTTTCTTCTATTAGATTCATAATTCATTTATTTATAATCAAAAATTATTGCAATGTAAAGATACACCAAATTTCTAGAATTATTTTTCTCCCAAACATTAATAAATAAAAAAGATGTTAATAATAATACTTCAATTATTCTTTGATGTTTAAGAAACAAATTATTTATATCTACAAAAAATTTCCAAATAAAGTAATAATTAACTATTTTAATTCATTACATACATTTGAGGTGAAGAGAGAAACACGATTTAAAACTATCTTCTTAACAATGAGTGTGTGAAATTGGTGGGAAAATATTTTTGACATTTTTGTGGAATATAAACCTCACCGATCCATGAGCAGATTCTATATTTTGGGTTGCAACCGATTAAACCAAAAAAAGGGACAAATAAAGAACTTATTAGAAATCAATGAACTATGTTAGTTTAAAATAAGAATTTTGGCGGGAAAAACAGAAGAACCTGTGAGTGTTGAAATTAGTTGATCCAAAAGACCAATTTTACATGAAAAAGAAATTCTGCAAGAGAATCTAGAACATTGACTTGCGACTGAATATGTTGGTTTCAATTTTTTTAGAATCACTGCGAGGTAAAAAAAGAGTGAACTGTGTAAATAAGTAATATATTTTGAGTATAAGTTAAAATAAATGAATCTTAATAAAAGAAGCAATAAAAAGCGATTTTATTGCAAAACGAAAAATCATTTAAAAGATATTCGAATATAATAAAAATAAATTGTGTAAACAAAAAAGAATACATGCAAATTTAAGTAAAAGGTAGTCAAATATATTAAAAAGCAAGAGATTTTTTTTAAAAAATATATTTTTAATTAAAATCTACTAATTTTATAAAAGATTCTTTTGTATTTGATATTACAATACAAAGTAATATAAAAATCTTTTTTTAGAAAAAATAAGATGGTTTTTACCAAACGATGTACAAGTAATATATTATTGGTATTTATTTTAAGTATCTAAATTAATTATTTTATAGAATAAATATGATATATTAAATAGAACTTAATAAAAATATTTGTAATTATAAATTTAATTAACAAAAATATGTTTTTAAGAAACTTACCTACTTATTCCAGTCCTCTTGTACCTCTCGGTGCTAAAAATGTTTTTTTTTAGAAAGATATAAATTAGAAACTTCTTGGTATAATATTAAAGATGTTTTAATAAATCTGTAAAATCTTGAGTGGGAAAATAGAGGGAAAATATTTTTTTCATTATCGTGTGATGTAAGTAAAACATGTAATGATGTTATAAATAGATATACAATAAATTGATAAAGTTATGATATAAATGTCACAGAATATCTAGCGCTATACATATTATATTTTATATTCGTATGACTATGAATAATTCATTTAAACAAATCAATTAATTTAATCTATAAATATCTGTAATCAACCAGAATTGTTTCTTATATATCATGTTTTTCATTGATCCGTTTATATATGACTAATAAAAGAAATCAAAAATCGACAATTATTTAATCCGAAACAAAAATTTTGGAACCAATTAATTAATTAGTTCGAAATTGATTGGTTTTATAAATTACAGTTATACATTATAAAGGAGTTTAGAAACTTTATTAAAATTGAAAATGTTGCCATATATGGAAAAAAAACATAGTGTAATCGAAAAACCAACAAATATATTAATGATTTCGATAGAAAATGGAGAGGACAATACATTTGAAATGAACAGACCATTTAAATTCGTCGCGAACAATTCTATGGTAACAAAATCTCGTGGTAAGTTTAAAAAACAAGTTAAAGATTCGAAGAGTCCGAGTTTAAATGATCCATTAAGAATATCTGTATCTAAAGAAATAAGTAAACTTATGAAAAATTGTATACTTAAATATAGATCTCCAAGCTATGGGGATGTTTGGAGCAAAAAAAGCAATAACGATACTGAAAAACAAGTAAAACATACAATAGACGAAAAAGTAGAATTCTCGGATTTTCCCGAACTTAAAAATTCCACCAATGAAAATTTAAAATGTAAAACAAACATATCTTATCTCTTTAATTCAAAAAATGACATACAATCTACAATACTAGACCAAGAAGAAATGAAATCTCGCAGGATTACATTCGGAGCAACACCAGACGCATCAGACTATTCAGTTACAGAGTCAATTTTTACGGAACCATTTTTAAAATTATGTTTGGACAACGACAAACGTGTAAAAAAATATGAAAAAATATTTTCTTCTATCTACGTTCATTTTTGGAATATTCCAGATGCAATAAATTTTTACTCACAATATTATGGCGTTGTCCCGATTTCATTTTCCTCCTTAATTGACACAAAAAGAATATTTTCTCCAGAAGATTTCGAATCTACCAGAGTATTCTATGAACCATGGAGAAATTTACAGTCACAAAATGAAGCTGAGAAAATTACGCTTTCTAATTTAAGTGTATTGATGGATGTTGAATCCATTGAAATGCCCGAAGATGATTCTGAAGAATGCTTACCACTAGATAATTTATCCGAAAACTCGACGTTTGAAGAGAAGGTATCATATTTTACAAAAATGTCTAAATTTTTTTCAATCAACGAAGTCAAAAGAATGCAATCCCTTGCAAGTCTTGGTATATTAGATTTCATCTTTATAAATACAAAGGAAGTAGCTGTTGGAATGCACACAAACATAATAATGCAAACCATATTAAAGACACTCACACAAGAACAGATATTTCTTGTCGTTAATCAGCTTGGTTATGACATTGGCCCCATTTCTGCTACAAAATACGGAGCATACGTTGTACAAATAATAATTTCGCTTGCTGAATCTAAAGATTTACAAACTAGTATCGTTAAATATATCGGAGCCAACGGTTATCGATTATTGAAACACCCAATCGGTAATTATTCCATACAAAAAATCTTAAGATTTCAACCCAGGTTTGTTTTAAATCTTTTTCTGTCAAACTTAACAGATTTATGTTCTAATGAACTCGGAATTCGTGTATTTCGTCGATGTTCAGAATTCTTTGATGATTATTTAGACGAAATAAAAAAAAGACTCGAAACCACACCAAATATAGATTCAAAAATGATGGAATTAGTTATGAGTAATTTTACAGGAGTAAAAGGAAGTAAAAGCTAATAGTTATATAAATAAAGTTATTCAATTTTCAATTTATTGAATTAAACATTCATAAATTTCAGTTTTTTATACATAAAAATATTAATTATTCTGTAGTTCATTTAATTCTGTCAAACAATAATTACTGACAGATGAAACATTACTTATCGATTAAAGTTAAAACGGTGCCAATATTACTATATTACTAGATTTGGGATATTTACATTGTTTATAACTCTTTTATTGTAATTAAAGTCGAAAGTAAAATAAAAAGTCAAATTCTAATTTTGATTCAAAAAAAACCTATACATACATATTTTATTTAAATAGACAATTTTTTAATTAATTTTCAATATATTTTTGATAATTAAAATATATCGATAAACTTTTCCATTTTACACCTGTAATTTGAAATTTATTCGATCTGTATTTTATTCTGATCAATAAATTCCGCGATTTTCAGTTATGAATAAATACTGCCAAATCTTATCCAAAAGCTTCACTTTTTGCATCTTAATCTTATCTCGATTTATTCCTAAAATTACTTATTAAAAAAGCAAATAGAAATTGTAGTTCTTCTTTTATTTTCTATAATAAGAAATGTCAATCTAATTTAATCGTGATAATTATAAAGTTAATGGTAATTATATATTAGTATAAAGCGCTACAAGCAAATATGATCAGAAAATTTACTTTAATATTAATTTTTATATTCGGGAAAATCATAAATATAAAATAAAAATTTTTGCTTAAAAGTGAATATATCTGATAACAAAATTTTTAAGGGAATAGAAACCTGATAAGAAAAATTAAAATATTCTTCATTGTTATAAAAATACGTTTTTGAGATATTTGAAATGAACGAGTAGAAAAATTGAATGAAAATCTTTGAATCTCATTTTTTCTTTTACCGTTTATATTTTTTCATACAGAAAGTGAATTTTATTTAAATAAATAAATTTTAAAGTTCAATATATATTTTTTCGATTAACCATAAATAGAATATTATTAAAGGAGATGAATACTGTTAATATTAGAAGTACCATTTGTTAAGAATAAAGGAGAAATAAATAACCAATTGCAGTTAAAAATTTTATCTAATCAATGAACGAACCAATGAACGGAATATATATTAATAAATAGAAAAAAAACCCAGAAAAATATGTCGGAGAACAAAACTGATAAATATAAAGAAACAGCTGCTGCAAAAGCTGCAGAAGCAGAACAAAAAGTACATGGAACAGTAGAAAAAGTAGAAAAATCAAGTTATGGTAAAAAAATACCAACATCATTTGAAAAAGTAAAGTTTATAAATATTATTAAAGCAAATGCATGGATAAATTTTATCGCAACAATACCGATATACATATTTATTGTTGAAGATACAAACAAAGCGAGCAAATTCAAATATGTTACGAAATTTTTGAAATATCTTTTTTTGTTTGGCGGATTAATTCCAGTAGTTTTAGATGTAATAGCTGTATATCTCAAAATGCCATTTCTTTTCAAATTTATTATACTGTCTAAGACTATAAAAGCGGTACTTATTATTTTATCAATGTTGGTTATCGCTTTTGGCGCTCTGTATGTTCGGCTTTTGGCGTATTTTTATATGATGATGGTTATTTTACTAGATTTTCTATTCGTCTATTACATAGCTTTACTATTCAAAAGAATAGATTCCGAGGAATATGATAATGAAGGAGAAAAGATTGTAAGAGATCAACCCAAGGAAGAAAATAAAACAGAACAAAAAACAGAAGTTTAAATAAAAGATATTAAATAAAGTGAATATGTCTTCAATAATTTCTGAATACACACCATGTAATCAATGGTTTTTTTTGTTTTGAATTCGCTTTAAAAATTACATTTTTTTTTATTCATTTCAATATAAATTATTAGTAGTAACAGGATTTACAGGAAATTTATTGAAGAAATTTCTAGTTTGAATTTATTTTTGTAAAAACTTCGATGATATTTCTCAGAGTTTTTCGACGGTCTACTTTGATTACATATTTTGAATTTCCGATAAACAAATAGAAGCTAATCATACTATTCAGCTTTCAAAGATACTGAGTTAACTATATAAATGAATTTTATGACCTTCTTTAGAAAAATGCAGGTTATTTGTATTTTAAAGCAATATAGATTATGTTTGAATTTCTAGATGATGAAATATGATACATCAGTAAAGCATATTAATTATGAATTTATATAAATTTACCTAAAATAATGATAAAGTCTACTACTGGCATGTATATTTTCTATAAAAATTTGATTTGTGAATTTGAAAAGTACGAACATTTGTGTTTATATCTCGACATTAAGACACTGTAAAAACTTCGTCTATCATATTTTTTTCTGGTGTCATATTTACTCATCGAAGTTATAACAGAGGAATTCCTAAAACATCTTAAAAAATTATGAAATTACATACAATTTCTATGAGAAAATATGCTCAATAAAAAAATAAACCTTGACTTTGGACAAATAAATATTCTTTTTTTTAGTACAAATAAAATTTATAAATACTTTTAAGAATGAAATAATATATTGTTTTTTTAATTTGGTTTTCAAAATTCAAATCAAAAATTAGATCCAAACTTATTTTTAATCTTTTGTAAGTCACACCTATATTTTTTTTTAAAGCAAAATATTTATTTATAAAATAAAGTGTAAAACATTTTTCCTTTATATTTTCTATCATGTCTTCCAATCAATATATTTTCTTATTCTTTAAAAACCAATTCTTAAATTACGTACATTTTTGATTCCTCTGGTGTCGAAAGATCATAAAAAATAAGAAGTAGATAATTTTATTTTAATTTTTGAATCACCTCTTTCTCACTGTCTTATTTAATAGTAAGTATTGGTTCTTCGTGTATTTCGGGGACTTATTATACGCACTTTGATGCTCTCTTCAGCATGCTTACAACACAAGTAATCTTCGTCGAATAATGAGAATCGGTTTGAATTTGTTCACTAGTACTGTCAAAAAATGTATTCCTCTTGATTAATTTGCGCTTGAAGTATTTTAAGGTATGTTTTTTGATATTTTGTACAACTCCTTCGGATATCTATCACATAGAGAATTGTCGTGACCCTAGACTTGTAAATTCGATCAAATTTGTTGGCCAAGGCGCCATATTTTATGCTATTAACTTTTAAATATTTGAAGTGAATGTTGGGAACGAATTCCTACTTAATGGGCGCATAAATATTTTTACGCTTGGCTAAAAAATATATATCAGGTTTATTATTCCTTATTATGGCACCTGGTTATATTCGGTAGTTACATTATTTTGGCATATTTGTTTTCAAGAATTTTATAAACCGTATGACTTTTAATTTGTTTTTAAACTCGCAATATGTATTTCTAGAGAAAGCAAGTGTAGTCATCAAAAACTTCATTCAAACGTTTCTTGTAGCTTATACAAGCAATTTCCAACGCATACTTGCTCAATACTCTACATTTTTAGGAGACTTATTACAATGTATAAATTTTTTTATAAAACCAAAATTTAATTTATTCTAAATATATCATCACAAGATGGTTTCATTTTGTTACCAACTTTTCACTTTCCGTCACTTCATTAAGGAGTATACAACACGTATTAACTCATCATTTCTTTTATTATATGGATTTACTCATTGATTTCGACTTTCTATTTCTTTTATAAATTTTCAAACTGAGCAATCGCAGTTTTTTTTGTACTCTTTGTTTCCACCATATATTTTACCGGGAAAAGTTTTATTAATGCAAGATAGGTTCAATAAGTAGTTTCAAATTCATAATAGTTTCTCTTTTAATTGTGATTTTTTTACTTTTTCCGAAAAAAAGAAAATGTGCCAATCTAAGAACGTTTCGCATTTAGCACCAAGAAAGCTTTTAAAATTTTTTTATTTGGTTTTTGCAGAGTCTAAAAAGATTTCAGATAAATATTTACATATTCTTTAGAAAAACCGAAAGCAAGGATCATTTAATTATACAAAACTCGGCCAGTTCTAATTATAGTATTTCTAAATGATAGTTGATCGACGATATCACATGTAAATAAATTGCATTAAGCCGATTTCTTCAATTAATTTGACAAGGTCTTTAGACTTTTGATATTGGTTTTCTTTTTACTTGTTAAAAAGATATACTTTGGGTTTTCTGTGCCATATTTTTAGTATCACTAGATATCTAAACATATGTTTCCTCTAATAACAGAGCAATTTCTCGGTACCACGTATCCTTCATAGCTGATTTATAGCCTTTTCATTTCAAGCTGATTTTTGTAATCTATTGCGAAATTTTATAAGAATATTTTAATTGACTAAAATCCCGCTTAGAAAATATTCAAATAACTTCAAGACGACCCAATCTTAAAGCAAAACATTAGTTTTTTTTTCTAAATACTGCTTTAGAGACAAAAAACATAGTTTAAGTCTATTTAAATGAATAATCAACGATATATGGGTGGAAAGTCGATACCTACATTAAAAAATTTCCGCTTGGTAATGAGTATATAGAAATAGTCTGAAATTTATTTCTACCATTTTAATAGGATATAAACCACACTGGATCTATAAGCCACTCTCCTATAATCCCGAGTTACAACATTTAAAAGAACCAACAAGAAAACCTATATCTGTTCATCTTCGACACTGAAAGTTAAAGAAAAACTGTAATAAGTAAGCAAAGATACTCACGTTATTCAAAAAGCTTTAAAATTTGGACTTTAATTGATTTTATATCAACATGGCTTTTGGTTTATCTATTTTTTAAAAAAAGAAACAGAAAAAGATATGTAAGTTAAACCGAAAATCTATATCGTTCAGCCATTATAAATTTCAATTAATATAACTTCTTACTTAAATGTAAGAATTAAACGCTTAGTTTTTAGACTATTAATTTACTTTAAGATATATTCCGCTAATTTATTATGACCAGAAAGAAAACACATAACATAGTGTATTTAAAACCAAGTTAAATCCTATTTAGATTATTTTCAACCAAACAAGCAAATAATACTTCGTTCGAATTATCAGAAAAAATTTACATTTCAGTATGCGCTAAATTAACTTAATTTTATATTAATAACAAATATTTCTATTTTATATCATTCCATATGAAAATGCGGGTTATTATAAGATAGAATTTTTCTAAGCTTATTTAACCTTCTTTGAGGCACACAAATATACATGAGGCAAGTTTTTATTTTTTGTAGCATAGAAATCAACGACCATGAGCCCAGGTATTTTTAAAACGAAATAACAAGATATAATTATAAAATATATTTAAATTTGGCAGATAGCTTTAATTACCATTTTGTAAAAAAAATAATCCCAAGCTTTTGTATTGATATAATTCTGTATTTAGATACTATTAAAAACCATAACATTTATATTGATTATAAGATTGGTACAAAAAAAAATCAAGATAAGTTGTGTAATTATTAGTTTGTATACTAATCGATATAAATTTATTTAGAAAGTATGACATCATTTTACAGTATCAAGAGTTAGGTTAATTCCCTAGACATTAACGCAGTTCTAGGCTTAACAAAAATAACCGCTACCTTAACACACCATCAGTACCTTTTGCTATACCTACATCCCAAAGACTTTCATCTACCAGGTGTGTAGAACCTAATTAATTGACGAGGCAGTCATCCGTAGTTCGTTAAATTTCGTTTTATAGAGTGTGATCGAAGCCTCCCTAAGCCGCCCTAAGACTATGCAGCATTCCCACTTACTCTACATTTTCTAAACCCATAAAATTCTAACTAAAATATATTTCAGAGACTTAAATGGAGTCTATCTAGACAGTGCAATGTCTTCCCAACAGGTTTAACCTGCATCTTAGCTCTCCCGGGTTTAAATAAATTTATTTTCATATTTCCCAGGCGCTAAGTCTTCTAACCCGAGCGAACAACGCTAGATTTCCATACTTTTACATGCCAATTACCTACACGTTCAGCTGCGATCTGCAATCTGGTTACGTAAAAACCTACAAATAAATTTTTAGAAAAAGTTTCTACATTTCTTAGACTTATCCTCCACATAACAACTCCCATAGAACAACCAAAGGTGTAGTGTAGTTTTTTCCTACTAAAAATTCAAAAAATGATACTAACACCACTTTTTTTGTATTTCGGTTTGTAGATTTGTCTAAAAAAAACATTAAAAGCGTTAAATTTTTTAATTTATCAAAAAATTCCGAAGCAGTAAAATTTTTAAATTTCGATGAAAATAAATTAGTATTTTTTTTATTAACGAAACGATTAAATTATTTCAAAGAAAAACTGTTTAACATTATAAATGTATTAGAAATTATCTTTCTGGAAATTCTAACGAAATCAGATAATTTAAAATCAATTTTTCACTTATCTAAAAGTGAAATTAATATTTTTTTTATAGGCACGCGAATAAATATAATTTAAGTTTAATTTATTTGTAATATAAAATTATTAAAATCACAAATTTTACTTTACTTAGGTCACTATATATCCATACAGAAGAATTCCAATAGAGAGACACGTATAATCTTTTCGTGTCAAATAGACTCAGAAAGTACACATTGCATAATTGACACACAAAAATTCAAATGAAATAAATTTAAAATCTAAGTTAAAAAGATATGCTGAATATCAAACTCATAATTTCAAATATCAATAAAGAGTCTAAACCAATAGTAAAATATTTAGGGATTTTAAATAACATAATTAGAAAATTAACGAAAAACAATTTAGACTTATTTGCATTAAATTTGCAAATAATATTTACCTATAAAAAAACGTATGATAAATTATAGGTTGATCATTATAAATCATAGTGTTTAAACAAAAATATAATTTTAGAAATTTGTTTTAAAGAGAAAATATTTTATAATTTTTTTTATGAGAAAAACGAATTCTTTATATAATGTCGTTTAATTATAAAATATTTTTAGAAATAAAATATTACCTAAATTACTTTTTGATCAACGGTAAACTAAAAGAATTTATAAAAAATTTATAAATAAACTTTAAGTTTATATAAAAAAGAAAAAAAATGAAGAACAAAATGAACACAAAATTTTGATGTTCATTATTTAAAACAATCTACAACGAGATTTAAAATTCTCGCCTTCTCCGAGTTTGGTTTCTTGTTGTACGCGCCGTTGAAGTTCATCTATCTTGCTGTTGGCACTTGCATGTCCAAGAACACTGGCTATTGTATACCACCATAAAGCATGTATTTTATCTTTCTTCACACCAATTCCAGCTTCTACAAATTCTGCTACGGTAAACGCTGCTACTGTATGTCCTTTTACAGCTGCTTTAAGTGCCCAAATATACGCTTTAGAATTGTCTTTTTCCAAAACATTGTCTATTCCGGTAAAATAAAGACTTGAAAGTGCCAACTGCGCATCTATTTGTCCTGCCTGAGAAGCTTTTTTGTACCAATAAATTGCTTTTTCCATATCTCGTTCGTTCTGTAAATTTCCATATTCATAGCAACGAGCCACACGATATTGGCAATTATAACAACCAAGCCTGGCACCTTTCATATACAAATTAAAGGCGTATCTGTCATCGGATATAATTTCTTTTATAGCGTTATCTGACTCGAAACATCTAGCAAGATCAAAATAGGGGTATGGATAAGATGATGTAGATCTATTTGCTGCCAATTTTAAGTAAAAAATACCACTTGCGGGATCTCTTGGACATCCCAAATCGCCATAAATTAAAATGGAACCAAACGTATGTAAAGCTTCAATGAGTCCAAGTTTTGCAGCACATCTATAAAAAGTTAGCGCTTTTTCATTATTTTTTGTCTTTCCAATTCCCTTTTCAAAGCATTGGGCCAATCGAAAAGTCCCTAAAGCATTGTTTTGCCTGGCCGCAATCGTATAATATCCGTAAGCCTTTTTATGGTTCTCTTTGACACCAAAGACACCCAACTCATATACCATTCCGATATATGCCTGTGCTTCTGCACACGGAGAGTCTTTAAACAACATTTGTTTGCCGGTTTTTGCCATATCTTTCAAAAAAATTATACATGCTTTTTCTATTTCAGACACCGCGTTTTCCTTTGTGGTATTTTTATGGTCAACCAATGGATTTGTCATACAAAATACATTTTTCATACTTTGAGAGCTGTCTTCTACACTTCGCAGCAAGTCGCCTATAAATCTAAATTTTTCTACAATTGAATTCGATGAAAACGCCTTCTCATATTTCAATGTCAACGTTTTAGTAATTTTTATAGCTCTGTCATCGTTCATACGCTTTTCAACGAGGAGTTTCTTTTTTCCCAATCTTGAATATTTTATTATAAAACCAATCGAAAATTTGTTTGATTGCACTGGCCAATCATCATTTATCTAAAGTTTTAAAATAACTCCTTTTATTAGCCTAGTTTTATAAATCTGAAATTTAATTTATTTCTCAATTACAAAAGAACTGCTCAAGAACGAATCGAAATTTACATATTTTTATCAAAATTTTTTTAATTAATTATTAGAATTAATAGTTTATATAAAAAACCAATATTTGAATATTAGATGATTCATTTGGTATTTGTTTAAATATGACTTATTTATTTAACAATTCTAGAAAAACTCTTAATCACTGACATATGTTTCAGAATAGATATGAAGTTTCCAGAATTCTTTTTTAAATTCATATCCAACGTTTTTTCTCAATTTGTAACCAAATTAAAATTCATTATATTATCGATTAATCTAGAAGATATTAAAACTTATCAATTATACTGCTCAATTATTTTATTTCATAATGTTTCTTATTGAATAAATTGATATAATAGCTTAAGAAATCATTATATCTAAGTATTTAATAAACTTGGATTGTTTATTCAAGTTATGATTTCCATAATAAATACCGAAAAGTGTATTTTATACTATAAAAATATGTATTAAATTTGAATAATACTCCCTGATTTATCAGAGATAAAGATTTTTTTTAATACAAAATTTTTTAATATTTTGAACAATACTCTCTGATTCTTCTAAAGAAATTTCTCTTTAAATACAAAATATGTGTACTTAGTTCGAACAATAATCGTATAAATTCGAGAGTAGTTGTTTTCTAAGTAAAGAATTTATACTTTTATTTCAACTTATATTATTTGATTCTCTCAATATTAAATTCTTTTCTAAATCATTATATAGCTCAATCTGACTCAAGTAAAATATTTTATTAAATTTATAATTTACCCATTTAAGAAATCAATCCTTCATTAAAAAAAATATTCACCACCCCTTTCTCAAATGGAAAATTATTTAGATTCTTATCAAATCATAGAAAAATATAATTTAAACCACAATACAATATTTATAACCGTAAAAAAAGAAAACATACCTGAACCACAAAAAACACCAGTAAGTCACTTCTTCTACATTTATAACGATGATTACTCTATAAAAAGACCATACACACCAATACAAAATACCCCAAATTCTTTATCTTTCGCAATTAAAATCTATGAAAAAGGAAATATTTCAAAATATTTAAACTCAAAAAAAATAAATGAAAAAATCAAATTAAGTAAACCAATACCTAAAAGAAAGTATAATATAAACGAATTTAAAAATATTTTAATGATAGCAGGTGGAACAGGAATAACACCAATGTTACAAATATTAGAATATTCATTAAATAGTTTAGAAGATAAAACAATATTTAATTTAATATTTTGTAATTTATCTGAAAAAGATATATTTTTAAATAATAAATTAATTGAATATGAAAAATCTAACAGATGCAATGTAATACATGTTTTAGAAAATAAAGAAACAGAAAGTAAACATATAAAAGGTAGAATTAATATAAATATTATTAAAAAATATTCTAATTTTGACTTTTGTTATGTGTGTGGACCACCACCTATGATTAAAGATGTATGTGGAAGTAAAGGTGAAAATAATTCACAAGGATGTGTAGAAGGAATGTTAAAGGAATTAGAATTTTATTCTGAAAATGTTTATAAATTTTAATTAAAATTTGAGTTTTTTTACTTTTCTTAAGGAATTAGAATTTTATTCTGAAAATGTTTATAAATTTTAATTAAAATTTGAGTTTTTTTACTTTTCTTAAGGAATTAGAATTTTATTCTGAAAATGTTTATAAATTTTAATTAAAATTTGAGGCTTTTTTAAAATTTTTTCTTTTTTATAAAATAATTAGAATTCATAATTCTGTTTAAAAATTTTAAGTAGAAATTGAAATTAATTATTTCTTTAAATAAAATTATTTTAGTCACAAGTAATATCTCTAAACAAAGATTATATTTTTAAAAAAATTATTATAAATTTAATAAAATTTTCTCTAAAAAAATTATTATAAATCATTAGATTGTGTATAATTTTTAAGTAAATAAAACTAAGCTTTAAGAAATTAAAATAAATAATCTTTAATTCTTACATTCATAATAGAAAAAAATATTTAAAAATTAGAAAATTTTTAACCCAGAATTCTATTAAATATTTCTAACTCTTACATTCATTCTAATTTTAAAATTTCAAAAAATAAAAATTTTTACCTTAAATATTTCTTTAAAGAATAATTCACTCTGTTTTAAATTTATACGCTGAAATATTATATTAACCACCCTTCTTCATTCTACTACATATCCCTACTCCAAATCCCTACATCATTCTACTACATATCCCTACTCACCCAATCCATACTTCATTCTACTACATATCCCTACTCACCCATCTCTCCACACAAATATTTTATTTAAAATTTTATTTTTTTTTCTTCTTTTTTTTTGTATTCCCCATGGAAAAATACATCGGTAAGAAATTAATATTTGAAACTAAAGATTCAACACTTATAGGCATCCTTATTGAAATATCAAAAAAAGAGGGAAAATTTGTTATTCAAAAAGAAGATAATACTACCTTATCACTGAATACATTAAGTCTTACTAAGATCATGATACATAAAGAAGAAATAGAGAATTTAAAAAATAAGAACACAACCAAGGAAATAGAATGTAAGAAGGAAGGGATAGAAAGTAAGAAGGAAGGAATAGATATAAAGAAGGAAGGGATAGATATTAAGACAGATACTAGTAATAAAGAAAATAGAAATGAAAATATAAGTAAAGATAATAAAAATAATAGAAATGAAAATCCGAACAAAGAGTATATAAATAAAGACAATAGAAACAGAAGAAGTTTAAAGGCTGGTTTATCTACATTTAATAATAAAAGAACACCAACTGAATTAGAAAATTTAATAAAATCAAAATCACCTAAAAAACAGGAAAAACAGGAGAAACATGAAAAACAGGAGAAATATGAAAAACCAGAAATCTCAAAATATGAAAAACCAGAAATCTCAAAATATGAAAAACCAGAAATCTCAAAATATGAAAATAAAGAAAAACAGGAAAATAAAGAAAATAAAGAAATCTATTATTTATCAGATATTCGTTATGAAGAATTTTTAAATTCTATTTTCAATTTCTATGGACCACCTGAAGATGGTTTCATTTCTATTGCTACACAAAATATTTTAAAAATAATTTTACTTACTTCTTTTAAATCTGTAAAAGAAGGAAAAGTAAGTATTTTAATTGGTAAAGACTCTATATATTCTAGAATAGCTTTAAATCTTGCAAAAATACTTCCTCTTCATAATATAGATTCTCAAGTAAAATTTGCTTCTAAAGAAAATATTTCAATAAAAACTGAAATTTATAAATATTTTTTTATAAATTCTTTAGGTAGAATTGTAAGTAATATTGATATAACAACAGATCTATTAATAATTGCAGGAGAAGATTTTACTTTTGATGATACAAATCATTTTATAATAAAAAAAACGGTATTTAAAGATATTTTATATTTAAATATTCCAAGTAAAAAAGATGATTTTAATTCTAAAAGAAAATGTTGTGTTTGTTATGGAAGTGTACCAGAAAAATATAAAAATTTTGATGGTAGTGTTCTTTGTTTGGATGTTTGTTTATCTGAAGAGATTTATAAAAAGTTTAATATTGATAGAATTTCTAAAAAAAATATATTTAAAGTGAAAGATTAATTAAATTGTATTAATTATAAGAAGAGAATATATTAAAGCATTGTTTATTAAGTTTATAAATCTTTTTATTATTTTATTATTATATTTTTCAATGAAAATAATAAATCAAATTATTGTTAATTAAGTTTATAAATCTTTGTATTATTGTATTATTATATTTTATAAGAATATAATATATTAAATTATTGTTAATTCAGTTTACATATCTTTGTATTATTGTATTATTGTATTTTATAAGAAGAGAATATATTAAAGCATTGTTTATTCAGTTTATAAATCTTTGTATTATTGTATTATTGTATTTTTCAATGAAGAGAATATATTAAATTATTGTTAATTCAGTTTATAAATCTTTGTATTATTTTATTATTATATTTTATAAGAATATAATATATTAAATTATTGTTTATTAAGTTTATAAATCTTTGTATTATTTTATTATTATATTTTATAAGAATATAATATATTAAATTATTGTTAATTAAATTTATAAATCTTTGTATTATTGGTAAATAATTCTAAGAAGAGAATATATTAAATTATTGTTAATTCAGTTTATAAATCTTTGTATTATTTTATTATTATATTTTATAAGAAGAGAAATATTAAAGCATTGTTTATTCAGTTTACATATCTTTGTATTATTGGTACTCTTCTTCCTACAAATATTCTTTGGTATTTATTCTAAGACTAATATTAAATCTCTATTTTATACTTTCCTATACTATAGAACTGGTACAACTTAATTTTATATTTATACCCTTTAATAATTGAAGGTATCATATTTCAAAATTATAATAAAAAACTTAATTTTTAAACAAATTTTTTTTCATTTATTAATTTACTATTTTTGATTTTGAAAGTAAAAAATTTTGAAAAAATTTTAAAAAAAATTAAAAATTAAAAAAAACCCAAAATAAATAAACAAAAATGGCAATAAGAACAGAAAATATAAAGGCTTTAATACTTGTAGGTGGGTATGGAACAAGACTACGTCCTTTAACACTAACCACTCCAAAACCTTTAGTGCCTTTTGCTAACAAACCAATTATTCAGCACCAGATACAGGCATTGAAAAAAAGTGGAGTAAAAGAAATTATATTGGCTATGAATTTTGAATATGAAGCTATAATACAAGAAGTAAGAACGTATACCAAACAGTTTGGTGTAAAAATACATTTTTCATTGGAAAATACAGCATTGGGAACTGCAGGTCCTGTATCGCTGGCAAGTAAATATTTACAGGATTGTAGAGTTTTTTATGTTTTAAATTCTGACATAATTTGTGAATTTCCTTTGATAGAAATGATGAAAAATCATTTAGAAAGTAAATGTGAAGGAACTATTCTTACAACGGTTGTAGAAAATCCTAAAAAGTACGGTGTAATTACAACGGTAGAAAATACTTCTCTAATAGATTCTTTTAAAGAAAAACCTGAAGAATATTTTGGAAACAGAATAAATGCAGGAATTTATATTTTTGATGTGTCGGTATTACAAAGATTAGAAATTAAAAATATTTCAATGGAAAAAGAAATTTTTCCAAAAATGGCAAATGAAAGGAAATTAAATTGTTACGAATTAAAAGGATTTTGGATGGATATAGGACAACCAAAAGACTATCTAATAGGACAGTCTTTGTATTTGAAGTATTTGAAAATACCAGAAAATACAATTATGAATGAAAGTTGTAAAATAGGTGAAGGATGTAAAATTGGACCAAATGTAGTAATTGGAAATAATGTAACGATAGGTAATTATGTCTGTATACAAAATTCTACAATATTTGATGGATGCGTAATTGGTGATGGATGTTTTATAAACAATAGTATTATAAGTTGGGAATGTGATATTGGTAAATGGTGTAGAATAGAAGAATGTACTGTTTTAGGACATAAAGTTGTTGTGGATGATTGTTTTTCTGTCATAAAATGTATGGTTTTACCGTTTAAAAGAATTAATGAGAATTTATTTGATAGAATTCTGATGTAAATAAAAAATTACTTTTAATTCTCTTGAGGATTTAATAGAATAGAGTTTATTTTTTTATTAGATTTACATTTTTTATTGTAGTGATGTATTAGTTTATAAAATGCTTAAAAATGTTAAAAGTGAGACATATTTTAAAATTGCTATTATAAATTAGAAATTCTATCTTAGATTTTAAATTATTTTTGTAAAGTTTAGAGTAGAAATGATTTACAATAGAATTTCTATTCATAATAGCAATATATAGTTTACTAATTACCACTATAATTTAAAATTCCATTGGAAACTATAAATTATTGTAAATTATAAACCATAAATGTTACTATAGATTAGAAATTCTATTGTAAACTACGAATTATTGTAGATTATAAACCATAAATTGTTGCTATAGATTAGAAATTCTATTGTAAACTATAAATTATTGTAAACTTGAAAATACTTTTTATAAATTTTAAGTTTTTATATTTGTACAGACTTAAATTAAAATCAATTTAGAATAAGAACTTAAAATAAAAATATTGAATGTTTATTTTTACGTTTATGTGTAAATTAATTTAAATTTATGATTATATTGCAATCTAAATTAAAAAAAAGGAGGGAAAATTAATTAAAACAAATAAAGGTAACCCTTAAATGGAAATAAAAGAAAAAAAGAAAATATCGATACGAGATGCTTTGAATATAGCATTGGATGAAGAAATGGATAGAGATGAAAGGGTTTATGTAATTGGGGAAGAGGTGGGGATAATGGGTGGAGCATATAAAGTTACTAGAGATTTACAGGTTAAATATGGGTGTCATCGTGTATTAGATGCCCCTATAAGTGAAATGGGGTTTACAGGGTTGGCTATAGGGTCTTGTTGGGGTGGTTTGAGACCGGTGGTAGATTTTATGACTATGAATTTTGCTTTACAGGCTATTGATCAAATTATAAATTCGGCTGCAAAAACATTGTATATGTCTGGAGGTAGAATAAAATCGCCGATAGTTTTTAGAGGACCAAATGGTTTTGCTTATGGTGTTGGCGCTCAACACACACAAGATTTTTGTAATTATTATGGCTCAGTGCCTGGTTTAAAAGTGGTAGCACCATATACAGCTAAAGATCACCGGGGTTTATTAAAATCAGCTATTAGAGACGAAAATCCTGTCGTATTTTTGGAAAATGAAATACTTTATAATTATGATTTCGATAGATGTGAATCCTTTGAAAACCCCGAATACCTACAGCCGTTAGATAAAGCAGTGATTGAAATTCAAGGATCTGATATTACACTTATCGGAATATCTATATCTATGCTGATATGTCAGGAAGCATCTCAAATACTTAAAGAAGAAGGAATATCATGTGAATTAATTAATCTTATATCTATACGACCAATAGATATAGAAACACTTATCAAATCAGTTACCAAAACAAGATATCTTTGTGTTGTAGACTACACATGGCCATCCTTTAGTACAGCATCAGAAATATCTGCACAGATAAATGAAAAATGTTTCCATGTTCTCAAATCACCCGTTTTAAGAATAAATGGAGAAGATATACCAACACCTTACGCCGAAAACTTAGAAAAAATGTCTTTCCCAACCGTAGAAAAGGTAGTATCTGCCATTAAAACATTGCTTAATAAATAAAAGTAAAGACTCTAAATTTTTTTCTCTTTAAAAATATTGAAAAATCAACGTATTTTCTAAAAATAAATCATTGAAACAAATTTCCTTTTCAATAATTAAGTTATATATAAATAACATGAACAGTATTGACAAATACCTATAGAGTATTATTTATCTGAATTATTTATTGCTTAATTTTATTTCTAGAACTACTTTAAATATAAAAATTATCTTAATATTAAGCATTTGTCTAACAATTATTCAAATTTTGTTTTTTAACTTCCACTCAGTAACATCCAGATTTTTAATAGTAACAGAAAAAAAACAACACCAAGACCTCAAATTTTTTTGTAAAATGATATTAATCGTGACCCAGCAGATTTAAATATTAAATTATTTGGAGTAACTTTTCACATTGATAATATAATAAGACTCAAACAACAAAACATAATAAGTATCTTATTCTTACCAAAATAATATGATAAACAAGAAATAAGAAATCTCTGAGATTTTTTAAATTATGTGACAATACCATAGTAATAATACAACTATATACTTATATTTGTCACAGAATGATCGACGAAGAGGACTTGAGTCAGGACTAAATGCCGAAGAGAGCTGGGAGAGAGCATCAATGGGTGTTATTATGAGATCAGAGATGCATGAGGAACCAATACCCCCTTTAAAAGAAGCGAAAAGAGAGGAAGATGGTGTTAAAATTTTAAAACCAAAAAATAATACACCCCTTATTTCACAAGGAGGAACCACTTTAGAGGAACCGACCAATAACATAAATGAAGAGTCGGATTTGGAAGAAGAGAAAATAGTGGTTAAAGAGGTAGAAGAAAACATATAAAAACGTTAAAAATATTTTAACCCAGAATTTTATTAAATAAAAATCTTATTTGTCACAGAAAATAGATTAGTTCTGATTATTTACCACAAATATTTTCAATTTCGATCAAAACAAAAATTTAAAAAAATCTATAAAATATTGATCTAGAATTAAGCATGTAATTCCAATAAAAGATATAACCAATAGAAATAAAAATCTGTTCTATAAATGCATTAAAAATCAAGCAAAGTTCATTAATTTTTCCTTGATATCTTGAACCTCTTTCTCGGTTTTATTTGAATAATTTCTTTGACACATTTATAAACATATAAATAAGTACTTTTAAGAGCATAATTAAAGAAAAAAGTATTTAAATAATTTTCTTTTCAAACCTATTATTATATTTATAGAATTTACTTCCTTTTATAAATAAAGAGTTTAAAAGTATTAAATTTATTTATCCTCTTTGTAACGTAAATATATCCTAAAAACCAAAAAGTAAATAACTAATGAGATTTATCCGTTAGAAAGAAATCTTTAATTTTGTATTTAGTTACCGTAATTTCAAAACAAATTTTTTTTAAAAAAAATAAAATTTTTATAACTTTTTAAGATTTATTAGCTTGCAAAATAAATTTATTGAGACAAAAAGAATCACTTTATTAAATTATCGTATTCAATGTAAATTATAAAATAAATTGTAATCTACATTTTTTTTGATATTTTAAAAAAAGGAATTTACCAAAAAAAGTAAAAATTTACCCAAAATTGAATAAAAATCACAAAAAATTATTCCAATTTGCGAATACGAAATTTTATATTTTTTATTGGAGTAAATGTTGTTAAATTTGAATTAAAAGAATTTTTTTGAATATAAATTGGTGGATAAATAAAACGAGTGCCAGACGTACATAGTATAACACCGCTTTGACATATATGTAGTATTAAAATAAAATAAAGCTTTTAGAAACTAAAATTTAAATCTTACAATGTGAGAAATATCTATTTAAATCTAATTTAAAAGAAAAAAATAATAATAAAAACTCCCAAATTTAGAAATGAACGTAGAAATAGAACAAACCAATGTGGTCGATATATGTGAAACTGCTGGTAATGTCGTAACATTATTGAATATGCCAGAACAGAGAACACAAGAATCATCAGATATAGGAATATATCATGATATAATAGAATTAGGTATGTTATCAACAAATAGGCCAGCTGAAAGTAGCATAGTAAATACTATGGCAACTACGGAAAGTCAAGATGAAGCAAAAAATGAAACAAATTTTACTACATTAAAAGCCATGATCGCAACAAACTATCATAAATACTCACCGACCAATTTTCTACATAATTTACAAGAAAACGTTTTCATAGATTCATTCATATACATGATGTTATGGTTTTGTAGTATTGTTGTAATTATTACAGTTTTGAATAATCTAGTAGAACTATCAATCGGCTTGGTCTTCATCGTCCTAAGTATTCTAATACCAAAAGTAATCTTATTGCCTTTTAATAATCCAAACAAAAAAAGGATTTATTTGTTTATTCTTGATATATTTTTCGTACTCTTTTTAAAAACAGGAATAATTTTCTTGTGTCTTCAAGATTATAAAAAACAATATAAACCGGAAATTAATAGTCCCAAATGAAATAAATTAAATTATTTTTTTGTTTTTTGATAAATTATTATTATAACTTCTTCTAACTAGTTTTTTTTTCCTAATCCAATCAAATATCAATGTTGTATTTAAAAATTAAAGGTCATCGCTTTCATTCTTATTTATCGTATAAAATTATTTTATAAAAATATTCTAGGATGTGAATAACGGTTTTGGGAAATTTAAATTATGTGCAGGCCTTCTCTGATTTAAAGCTAACTTAATTATCTACTTATTATTCAATTTCTAAATTAGTCAAATAGTACTTAAAAGAATTAGATAACTAAGTAAGGAATAGAGGTTTAGATACACCAGATTAATTTATATTAGTTTTTATATATAACACACCTTTTTATCGCTTCATTCCTATCATTTTTCATATCCGACTCTTTTTTGAATGTGTTGATCGGATTTTGTCTAACATTAAAAATTTGAAATGAAAACTTCGTACTTTTGTAATTTTAATCATCAAACGTTTCTATTTCATTTTGCAAAATTTAGAAGATGTTTTAGTCGCTATGCTTTCTAGATCCCTAATTGGTATCCGATGAAGTCTGCCTCGAGTATTAAAGAACATTTTTTCAGAAATTATTAGTGAATGAATATCAAAAATAAAAACCTAAATAACTTCATATTCTTCTGTAATTTGTAATAATAGATCCGCATTTTACTCATTAGTTTCTTAATTTTTTTTTCAATAGATAAACCGTTCAAATCGTCCCTAAAATTTCCATTTCCCCTAATTTGATATAGAATATGAGTTCTTGATAATAGTAATGCACATTTTCTAATAAAATCAAAATCAAAAAGATTTTGAAAAATCATAAAAATTATAGTTTTATATTAGAGAAGAACATATTCATAAAGTTCGAAACTAACTATTTAAGATTGGTCTGAAAGATCTTGAAAATAGTATTAAATTTATTTAAACATGAAAATTATACATGGAGTTATGTAAAAAAATAGAGAAAAAGGGCTTAGATTTTGTAATTTGATAGTATAAACGTATTTTATAAATTTAGAAATAATTTTTCTCTATAATTAGCTGTTTTATTTTTTTTTATTATATGTTCTTTTAAAATCCCGGCCATGCACCTTTCTTACAATCCCACTGTTTTTTAATCTTTATAGGCAGCAGTATAGAATCTTTTGATCAAACAATTGGAAAAAGAGTTTTTAGGATGGAATCATCGGGCGGAGAAGTCGAAGCAGAAATAAATACCAACAATTTGAAATATAAATTTGTTGAACATGTAATATCAGATTCACAACCAAATCCATCTAAAAAGACGAAAAGAAATAGAAAGGCATTCGAAAAAAAAACAGGTAAAAAACCAATCAAGAAAATTCATCCAAAAGTTTTGAATTGTATCGAAAAAATAGCCTATAATACAAATCCACAAACAAAGGAATTCGTTCCGAGAAATTCATTGACAGAAAATGCACCCACAACCATCGGGTTAGAGATTTCACAAATATACAACCAGATTATTTTGACTGGCACTATTTTTCTCCCTCAAAATAATTACAATTTAAGTGACGGATCGAATAACTATGTATTATTAACAGGCTGCTCTTTACAACCTCAATGTACAATCTATTATAATCTAATAAGCCACCAAAATTTAAATATTCCCACCTTAAACGAAGGCCATACCACGGAACAATCACATTATGCTGAAAATCAAACCTGCAATATAGATAACTCTATCATGAATTGTGATTTTTTTACCGAACAAGCACAATCAGTAATAACCCCAATCAATAACCATTCTCATATGACAACAAGTAATGAAAGACTCTTAAAAATACCAAGAGCAACTGAAATTATGATGGATTAAGTAAAATGATTTCGGATCCCTCAAAAAAAGAAGATTTTTTTATCATATTTAACATTAAACTATTCTCTAATCAATTCAGAAGAATCTTTTCTAATCATAAAGGAGGAATTATGTAATATAATATATCCATCAAACATCGGGGAAATATTTGACTTAGAGTATTTTTTGCAGACAGATTTAAATTCTAAATATGTATTTCTTGATGTAGAAAATGCCATTTTAAAAATAGATCCTCCTGATTTGGAAATGCTATCAGATTTTAAAATAGTATTAGGAATCGGTAAAAAAACTTGTAGAGTTTGAGACATTTTTCTTTTCTAACTTAAATACAGTAGAAATAATCGAGAGAATCGGTCAAATAAATTATCTTCAAACTCTTTAAGAAATTAAACAAACACAAATTCATTGAATTTTCCAGAGTTAAATTATATTTATGAAATATGTAAATATTACAATGTCAATTCTATTAAGAAAAGTTATTGATTATGTACATTATATCTGTGGTATTATGAAACGTTTAACTAGTTATATTTTTCAAGATCAAAATATAAAAATCGAAAAAAAATCTAATATCAGAAAAAACATCGATAGATTTACAATGAACAGAATTTCTTTTTTTATTAGAAAATTAATCTCGGTGTTACTATTGGATTTAATTTTGATTCTGAAAAAGTTAAAATTTACAGAATTATTAACATTTTGAGTTATTGTTCCGAAATACCAAAAAGTAGGTGGATATCTGAATGGACTATTTTTCACTATAATGATGCGGGTTTTTTTATAGATTTCTATTTGATTCAGAATGTAAATTGGATAAACTTCGGATTACAGATTTTATTTCAGAAATAGTTTGCCTATTAAAGAAAAAAGAAATTTCTACTGAATTTCGAAATATAATTTCTAACCTGTCTTTCAAAAATTTTTGTCAGCTCGTCTTCGTTGAAAAATAGATTGAATTTATTAATAAAATCGAATTTCAATTTAGTCAAACGCAATGCTTATATATATTACAAAAACGTAAAAAAACAAATGAATGAGAAATTAAAAGAATTAAATAAGTTGAAAGAGACAGGAATATCTAAAATCGAAGAAATTAAATATTATATTGATATAGAATTAACCTTGGTTTATTTTGAGCGTAAGCTGTTGCCAAATTTCATGAACTTTTTAGAATTTTATCAAAAAAATAGCCGTGTCCATCTTTTAAAGGAAATTACCAAACAAATAGACAAATATTTTAAAGTGAAATAAAAATTGAAAGACCTTAAATATTTGCGGTTGGCAAATAAATAATTTCTAAAACTGCTAGCTATTCTTCTTAATTAAAAAACTTATTTAATACAACTAAATTTTTATTGATTGTTTTTGTTTGATTTATCATCATATTTTCCAAGATTAAACTGCTCCTTTTTCATATTTTGATCTTTTTCTATATTTTTCTTTTCCAAATTAAGATTTTAATTTTAAATTTTTCATTCACAATTCAAATAGAATAAATTTTGATTAATTGCTTAATACTGTTGAAATCAATAAAATATTTTACTTAAAATCTGTAAGTTTGTAAATTTATGTTTCTTAAATTATATTTGAATATTTTTCGGTATTCTCTCCAGTATTGTGTTTTATCACCGATTCTGATGTAAAAAACGTTAATAAAATTCATTTTACAACATTAAATATCGATAATATTATTAAAAGAATCTAGCTATTTTGAGATAGATCTTATCTAATTTAATTAATATAATCTTGGGTATGGCCACAAAATATAATTCAACAAAAACCTCTAAATAGTAATTATCCCAAACTTAAATTTCGTAAATCTTTTTTTTACAACCACTAATACAAGAGATTAAAAATATTCGGAATTCATTAGTTTGTTTCAAAATTTATTTTATGAAAATAAATTATTGATATATTATTCTTAATGTTAACATTGGTTAATATTAGTTTATATTATGCTTTTCTTGCTTACAAATTTTCAACAAATGGTAAATAAAGTAGCGTTGAGTTCATTTTTTAATAATCTTAGTTCGTTTTGCAAAATTAAATTTTAGAGCAAAAAAATATTTCTAGAAAAAGCATTATGTTAAAAGTTAAACTAATTTTTTTTAATACAAAATGGATGCATTTTATACATTTTTAAATAGAATATATAGTATGCTTAGAATATTAAAAAGTCATTTATATAATTTGTGTACCATAAATGATGGAGAGAGAATAAACACATGAAAACATTCTTCTTGAAATGATTAGATGAATTTAATGTGAAATTCATTGTTTGGCTTTTTGGTGCGATAAAAACCAGCTTAGAATTTTCGGTTGATCAATGGGAATTTTATACTGAAGAGAGACCCTAGAAACTAGTGAACTTTTGCTAAAACTTATTTTATAAAAACTTTTTTAACTGAGTTTAACAGGGAATGTAATATTAGGCAATTCAGGAGGAAAAACATAGAAACCTAGTCTTTCTCCCCGGGTTAAACGATTAAGAGCCTGGGAGATATGAAAAAAAATGGATCCATAAACTCAATAATACGAAGTAGCAGATTATACCTGTTGATATAGTGTTGAACTTTTAGGTGAATTCCATTTATGTTCTTAAATTTTATCTAAAAGTCTATTAGTTCGGTAAAAAGCGGTGTTTCTGATTTTGGACACAAATGTGCTGACATGCAAACAAATTCCAGACAACAGATAACAGAGAATTATAAATAGGAGATCTGTTACTAAGTTTTTAATAGGCTTTAAGATTCTATTAGAAAAAAGCTTTGTATTTAGTCATTGTGCAAATTCCCAATAACGTTCTGGGCAACAGTTATATGTGTGAAACCAAAAAATTCGTTAAGCAACGGAAAAAATATTCTGACATATGACAGACCCATAAAAGTATGTAAATATTTCGATAATAAATTTATAGAAAATTTTGTTTTTTCTTTAATTAATTGTCGAAAAAAAAATTATTTGAAAATAAAGAATAAAAAAATGATGAAACGTATAGGAAAATTCGTTGAAAGTTAATTCAAAATTACAACGATTAAATAATTTTTTTACTATTATATTTCTTCTAGAATAAATATAAGAAAGAATATGATTTCATATTTTTATTGATATAAATTTTTATTAGAATTATTTTAATTGGTTAAATTTGTAAAAAAAATCAAAATTTATAATAAAAATAGCATATTATATTGATTTTTTTAAAAAAATAAAAAAAATATTCTAATTAGAACATAAACGGCAAATTGGCTTAAAAAAATATAAATATAGATTTTTTTTCAAAACCCATGAATTTTAAATTGAGCTTGCGGTGCATAGATTTATTTTATTGTCTATTGAATTTTTATATTTTGTTGTTTATGAGCTATTCAGCCGAAAGAGATGTAACATTTAATGTTTTAAGTAGTCATGAAGAACTTTGTTCTAGTTCATCCGTAGTTGACACCGATTTTGAGTGTTTATGCCGACTAAAAAGAGATTCTGTTTGCATAAAAAAGGAGGTCGAATATATTCAGAAATTATTAATTAGAGATGAAAATAAGAATTATATTAAGTATGTTATCAAAGATTTGGAGAAAATTAATCTCAATTTTATATTATTCACTAAATTGAATGATAACAATTCAAATATCGAAATATTTCTTTGTAATCACATAAAAAATTCCGAATTTATAATATTTTATGAGTTTTTAAAGTCAAACGCTTTACCAGATGAAAAAATGACAGTTGACCGGTTTTACACAATATTGTATTTCTTAGAATATTTTAGAGTAGAATATGATGATAGACTGCGAAATATTCTAAGATTGAGTTTGAGTAACTTAGAAAAATCTACAGATATAGAGAATTTAGACATTGAAAAAATTTCATTTCATTTCACAAAGCAAGAATATTTTTCTCGTAAGTTGTTTAAAAAAATTTCACAGGAATATTTTAGAATGTTAGAATCAGAAAATGAGGTTGATATTTCATTTTTAAAAATAAGGAAATCTAATAGTTACCAAAGATATGAAGGCTTATATACTGATGATAGGGAACACATTTTGATAATAGATGAAACGCTTGATAGATTCTTATCTGAAAAAGTAAATATGAATGAAACAAAGAAAAATTTATTTATCTTAGTACTAAATACATTAGATATTAAATATTTACATATACCTAATTTAAAGGAAAGTGTACATAAAACATGTTGCTTAATTTTGCAAAATATAAAAAAGAAAATTGATGAGATCATATTTATTAAAGTTACCGTGTGTGATCAAATCATTGGATTTCTTAATATGAATAAAAATTTTGTGAATTTAAAAAAACTTGTGTTCATAGAAACCTCACTAAAAACATCTGTTAGTCTTTCAGAACACTTAAATGTAATCAACGAAATTATATTCAATGAGAACTATCTTAAGCAAAAACAAGATGAAGTTTCCGATTCCAATGATCTATTGTGTCATAATATAACTGAACATATAATAGAAAATCTAAACAGTGGATGTCCAAAGGCTTCTCTAGAGGAATTTATTCGAAATAGAGAAATATCTGAAGAAAATAAAGACTTAATTTTCAAATTATACAATGATAATGTGTTTAAGAATAAAGTTAAAGTTTTTGAAGCAGTGGATTCGATATGTAAGAATTATATAGTCTCATTTTTTTATGAATACGGTGGTGATTATAAATTTATTTCAATTACTTTAAGAAGGAACTTAAATTTGAAGCAGTTTACAATTAAAGATACAATACTCGAAAAAAATATTTATGAAATCCATATTAGAGATTGCACAATAACTTCTAATTTTATAAATGATATTCTGAGTATAACTTCACTTAAAAAATTAATAATACAGGAATGCGAATTTCATATCGAAGAGCCTATTAATATTCGTAACGCATCTATTGAATATTTCAGATTCTGGTGCTTTGATAAATCTGATTTTTGTAGGTTTTATGAAATATTAAACATGATGACAAATCTAAAAAAAGTTCGGGTCGAATTGTCGGAGAAATTTGTATTACAGTTTTTCTTGGCTCCAAAACTTTCTTTCCAAAAATTAGTTATTTACAATATTGATTCCATAATAGATTTTGCAGCAGAATATAATGGCGAAATTCTGAGTAGATTCATTAAAAGCAGTAACATTGTTTTGGTTGGTGAAAATGAGCGGTATTCTTTACAGTGTTTGGTTCAGGTTTTTGATCTAAGCCTTTTAGATATACTAACTCTTGAAAATTATTCTATATACAAATCGGATAAATGTGCACTTGAAAAGTTATCGAACTTGAAGCAACTATCTTTAACCAAAATTAATTTTGATGATATATCCTTTCAAGAGTTATTTTCCACTTCTATAGAATACAATATCAAAAAATTGTATTTTGAAGGTATAAACATATATGAAGCCGATTTAAAATTTATTGCTAATTTGAAAAAACTTAAATCACTTATATTCGAACAATGTACTATTGTAGAATGGACCTCCAAAAGGATTGAAATGCTTTTTTTGGATAAATCTACTATAAAATTTACCTTTTATATCGAAAATTTATCAACCGAAAAAATCATGAAATGTATTAGGCAAGTTTTTGCTCCGAAAAAGATTTTGATATTCCTAATAGAAGAGCCTTATGATATCTACTAAATAAATTCTTTTTTATTCCTAATTTTTATTTTTTTGGATTATTTTATTATGGTCATAAATGATATTATTTTTGTGTTTGTTAGCAGATATATGGTCATTTAAATACGATGCATTTGAAAAAATCTATGATACATTACTTCTAATATATTGGCATATATTCTCATACACATGTAAATTATAAGCATAAGAAAACGAATTAAGTAATTTTATATCAAAAATAATCAAAATATTTGACGTATAATGAAGATAAATTTTTAACTGGCCTTTGAAAAACTGTTCTTAAGATTTTTTGAAGTGATAAATAATCCATAGAGATACCTTAAATGCAAAAACTATTCGTAAAAATATACCGTAATCATAAATAACTTAACGTTTAAAACCTGAAATCAAAAAGAACACATCTATTCAAACAGAAAACAACTCTTTTAAAGAGTCCAAACTCCATCTAACTATTAAAAAGAACCAATTATCCTTATAGTTAAAAGAAATAGAAAGAGATAGTTAAATTAACCCAAGTATTTGGATTAATGGTTAAACATAGTTATTAAATCTACTAAAAAAAGTTGTAGTTGAAGGCCAAATTATCATTTATTAGATTTCTTTATGATATAGGCATTCACACGCATTCTTTGCAAATATTCAATTACTTCCGATAAATGGGCTCCTTGCCTTCGAGTTTATGAAATTAAAGATGATTTTATAAGTAGGTTTACCCAACAATATATTCTAAGTAAAATAATTTAAAATTATATTAGATCCAACTTTAAAAAAGATCGGATGAGTTCTTTCACAAACATTTTGAATCATAGTAAAAAACAAGTAGATAACCTTAGCCACGCCATTTTATAATCCCAATAAGCTTGAGTATTGTAAGATATAATAATTCAGCTGAGAATTTCGATAAAAATATCGTGGTTTATTGTAATACTAGATTCTTTGGCTTCTATATGTAGTTTAATCTTTATTCATACAAAACGATATCAGTGTTAGAAAACAATAAACGCCCAACTCACTCGTTAAAGATGACACGGCCTTAAAAAGACAAATTTTTTTTAAATGTGCAATAACCAATAATCTTTCTATTTATTTTTAAAAGGAAAATCATACTCTTGATATCATTATCTATAAATCATCAAACACAATTATAGGAATTTAAATTGTAGACTTACAATAAATGACGCATTTCATAGAAATAATATTCTTTTTTTAATCTTTCTACTTTAATATCCACATATGAATATATTTAGATATCACAAGGATATCATTAGCTTTTTATTCATACAAGTATAATTGGTTGTTCATTTTTTGAAGATTTGTTCGTAGCTTATATTTAATTATCAAAGGTTATAATAAATGAGTTATAATAATTTAATATATACTGAACTATATTCATATAAACACCTGGCGAATCAAGATACTTCCTAGAATATATGAGCCCAAAACTATTAACAATGAGTAGAAAATAAGAACTAACCAAGAATTTTATGATCTCTATCGTGAATTAAATTTGGTAACCAAAATAAAAAAAAGGATGGTTAAGATGGGTAGGAATTTGATAAGAGTGCCATCTAATCGAGATGTAAGTCAAGCCTAAGCGTATAAAGCTAATGGAAAGAAGAAGAGGTAAACCAAGGGAAAGATATATGGAGGCCGCGAAAAACGACCTGAGAATGCTTAATGCGAGGCAATGAAAAACAAAGGCATATGATAGGAAGAAGGGAGAAAGATCGTTAAGGAGACCGAGTTCCATGTAATAGTAGCAGTGAAACCGTATTTATTAAAGATTGATTCTATCTTATATTAAATTAAAATATTATCTAAATTATTTTTTATTTGAATTGTTTTTTGTGGGAATTCGTATTGCTCGAAAAGTTAAAGAACATACAAAACCAAAAAAATGCAATAACCATACCATTTAAAAATTATTTTAGCGATTGTCTTTAAAATATGTAGCTAAATTAAGAACATTAAAATATACAACATTAAAATATATATATAATTGATGTAAAAATAGTTTTTTAAATTTAGTTTTAAAATAGAAATAGTCTAATAAAGATAAAGCTATCAATTAGAGGCATTGTAAAATACTATATTTTAACCTTTAAATTTAATTCATTAGATCTTACAGTAAAATAATTATAGGTTTACAATTTAGGTTAGTTGAATCTGAACTAAAGAATACAAAAAAATATACTTTTATGTATATGAAATGTAAGAAAAATCAAATCTTTAAATTCACTATAATATAGATTGAATTAAATTATAATAATAAAATGATGTCTGTAAAAATCTAAAGAATTTCAAATCGTTTTCAACAATGGCAATAGTATTACATTTCTCATAAAGCTCTTAAAAATATAATTATACATGATGTTTAATTACATTTTCACACATGCTTTTTTTACTTAGCTCTATATTCTTTTTAAGTATAATAAACAATACAAATATAATAAATGCCTAGGATTTTGCTCAATTTAAGGAAAGGTAAATAATATGACGTTATATAGAAATTTAAAGTAACGTATGAATGCTTTAAAGGATTAATATACCTATCAATATACTAAAGGCTTTCACAACAATTTCATTAAATTTAATACGGCCATTTTTAAGCTAAACACAATGTGTATGACCAAGATTACAAAATCTTATTTTTAGATTATGAGTTAGGGTTTTAATAGTGTGAATGTTAAAGATTAACATAAAAAACATATCATACCTTATTCTCAATAACTCCAATTATGGTAAATTTCATAATCTTATTAGAATTAACACCTTAAAATCATATAAAAAGAGATAAGGCTAATTTTCTATTTTATATAAACATTTTTAATAAAAAGATGAATTTTAAGATAAATGAATTTAAATAAATAAAAATCCATCAAAAGGATAAAATTAGACATTTTTTGAAAAGAAATGTTACTTAATTCCTTAAAATTTATAGATAAAAACAACTAAGATTGTTTTATAAGTAGAAAAACAGCTTTTCAACATGCCTAGTTAACTTAGCAAATAAATAACAAAAGAATAATCCGAAAATAGTTTAAACAAACAAAAAAAGTAGATTCGAATGAAAAACTACGAAATTGTAAAAAGTGAAAAGATATTTACAAAAGAAATTTGAATTCAAGAAACTAAATATAAGAACCATTCTGTAGTTAGAAATAAATTGAAAAAATTATTAAACTAAAAGATTCGACTTTAAAAGCTTAAAGATATAAAAAAGGTAAATAAAAGTCAAAATATGGTGCAGATTTTTATATAGAAGATAGATTAAAAATTTAAAATTCATGTATAATATCTATTTCAACTTGAACATAGAAAGAGGCATAAATGGTTTATACCGATGTAAAGACTATATTATTTATACAGTATAAGGGTTAGTATAAAAAACTAACAAATAAATTTAACCATGTATCTGAAATAAAGACTTAGCTAAGATATATATATTTTTTGAAAAGGAAAGCAAACACAAAGATAGTAAATTTAAAATTACATACTGAAAATAAATACCTTGTTTTGAAGTATGTCATTATAATTCTACTGCTAATATGCAATACAATTGAATTTACCTTAATATATCAGAATTAATACTGAAGAATAGACAGAGTATTTGAGAAAATGGATAAAAAAAACCTACTTAAGATGTATATTTAAAAAGATGTATTCAGCCAAAGTAAAAGTATTCTACATAATATAAATTAATTGAAATTTAAATTTCTAATTTTAGATTGAATTTTTGTGCAATATAAAAACGAAAAGTCACATAGAGTTTTAATATATATATAGATACCAACTCCTTTAAAATAGTAAAAGCCAAATTAGATAAAAAAATAAACTGTAATATGAATATTAAGTTCGAAAAGTTTTTTTTGTAAAGTTAAATCGTATAATTTTGTAAGTATGATATAGAAAGCTAAAAAGATTGAAATTCAGACCACAGAAGTATAAGAGAATATAAGAGGTTCAAATTACAAAAGAGCCCAGTGTTCTAAAGCAGTGTTTCTAAAAAACATAACTGTTATTTTTAACGTAAAAGATTATGAATCTTCTTAATCAGAATCAGGCTTTCAAAAACAAATTTAATTACATAAAAAATAAAAAATATAAATTAAGTCGAATAAAGACTTAAGAAAACCAGCAGGTATTTAAAATACAGAAAATCGCAATAAAAGAAACATATATAATAAGTGTATCAGCTAAGCATAAAATAGATTTGGAACTATCACATAGTTTTGTAACTAAAGCATACATTTTATTAGTTTAATAAATCAACAAGGTTCAAGATTCCACATATGTGACTGCTTCTCGCTCACCTCATCGGTACCTTAATTGTTCTTAGATCAAAAGAATTACCACGTAAAACGCGTAGAACAACCTATTTCTTTCCAAATGCAGTCTGGAATATTTGTTGCAGTCCCTTGACTAAGATTTGATCGTAAGTCAAATGCTATTTTATGAATCTCTAAGACCATGCCGATTTTAGACTTACTTTAGCATTACCACTCTATTTGACTACATCTAAGATATAGCCCAGCGAATTACATGGGTTCTACCGAAACTAACATTTTCATACGGTAGGTATAACCTGCATCTTAGGTTCCTCAACTTTAAAAATTTTTATTTGTGTTTTTCCAAGTGCTAAGTCTCAAATTCGAGTGATAAAAGTAAAGATTTCTTCGCGAATGACTAAAAACTAAGCTGCAGCTATAAATCTAGTTACATTAAAAAAAAATATAAGTAGATTTGAAAAAGTTTTGCATTTCGAAATCCTTTACATCTTAAAACAACCAACTATCAAATAACAGAATATTTTATGCAGATCTATCTCAACCTAAAAATTAAAACGAATATTTTACAACTCTACCTTCAATATTCATTTTCAAGTCAAAAGTATTTATTTTAGTTATTTCCCTCACCAGTTTTTTGCAAAGTACTTTTTTTTATTGAGCAATCATCTCTACGTTATAATATTTATTTAATATTTTTTTTGTCTCTTGAAATATCAACTTATCATCATATGTTGGTGTCATAACCGTGATATTTACATTGAATTTTGCATTTTTTTTGCAAATTCTGTCTACCTTTACTTTGAAAATCAGCTACTTAAGTTAAATTTCGATTCATTATTGCTTAACGTAGAGTTTGAGATATTTAATTAATATGACTGATTATACTACTAACAAACAATCTATTACGTTTGCAATAAAAAGTCTTATATGTGTAAATTCATACCAGAAATTAAAAACAAAAGTTAATATTATGCCGAGTATTTTATATAGTTTCTAAATGTTCTAAACCGAATATAAAAATATAAAAGTTTTTAATAACTTGAAATTAATTTAAATATTCTGAACTAAAATATTTTCTCGAACTTTGAATATCTGTTTGTCTACTTTAGAAATAAATTATCTTCCCATATGTTTCTGTTAAACTTTTAACATATAACTTTTTAATGTATATTCTGTTAGAGGAATAACAAAGTAAAGTTTTTCGAAAATTATTAATTAAAATACAGATCAAAATTAGACCAAAATCTCTTACATACAGCAAAATATAAAAGAAATATTTTTTTAGAGTATTTTACAATATAAGCACATTAAAATAATTTTCCATTCTTTTTAATTGTGATTTACAGCTAAAAAAGAAAATTTACGTCTAAGATATAAATTAAAAACATTAAGAATAAAATTTTCTTCTATTTTAAAGATCTCTTACAATACAAATGGATTTTTAGAAGTTAATTTTTAGTGAATTTTTAAATTTGCCAATGTTAAAAAAAAACTGGGATCATTTATGGAAAGCTGATATATTGAAATTACATTTCTGTAAAATTTTCCTTATTGTAGAAACAATAAAAAAATATAAATATTATAAGCTTTAGAACTATATTTAGAATATTAGGAGTTTTATTGTTGTATAAATCTGCTTAAGAATAATTTTTTTTTAAAGATTGCTTTCATCTATTTTTTGCAAACCTTTACCCTTCATGTTTTGAATATGAACAGATCTTCCTTTACAGAAAAATTTAAATTAAAAGCAAAAGAAGAAAAGTGGACTGAAAAATGGAAAAAATGAAAAATTAAAATACATACAAAGAATGTATCTAAACAATAATTCAATATCAATTTTTTCTTTATGAGATTAAGTATATACTTATTTGGATGAGATGTAAAAAAATAGATAATTGGCATTGGTACTTAATTATTCTAATGAAAGTTTGATTGAAAAATCCAATATCATCTTACATACAAATAGAAAAGTTTCAATATGGGATCCGAACCAGATATTCTAATTAATTCTTTAAATTTGTTCAAATCGACCCTGTTTCTACATTAGTGTCAAATCTGTGATATTTAATACAAAATAGCCAAATTATTAATACAAAGGGGCGGGTCGTGAAGAAAGCTCTGGTTGAGGTAACCGAATATATTGATAATTGGTTGAAAAACATCTAGATAAACTGATACAGATTTTATATGATCAAATTTGATGCGGAAATATGTAATCTAAAGATATAAATGACAAAGCAAACCACAATCCTTACTCGGTGTTAAATTGTAAATACAATCCATGCCTCTTGGTTAAAAAACAGAAAATATATTATGTAGCGGTGAGCACAGAACTTAAATGCGTAAAAAATTTATTTTTGAACAATATAATTTTATGTGTTCTTCAAAATACGGAAATATGAAAAAGTACCTTTGCATGATAGAATTTGGAAAGAAAATATTTTAAATTTTTCTTTAAAAATTTATAAGTTAAATGATGGTGGCCCTTTTAATAAAAAGTTGATAGAAAATATAAAGAGCTTGGGAAGATGGCTATCGAAATTGAACGTTGAAGCCTTGCATAAAAACATTCACCGGTTAATTCTGGTTTTAAATTTATTAAACAATTGATATTTTTTTGCTTATACATTTTTATAGGAGTTACGCGTCGATATACATTTGTATTTCTTTTAATCTCAGCTTTTTTATAATAAAGGGTTACTCTTAATGAGAAATGAATAAATCTCCATGGCATGGTTGGTATATATTGTCAACTTGTTTTGATATATAATAAATTCCTAAAGAAAATCATGACATATCAAATATTTTTATATTCTTTTGTAGATTTCAATTTTTCTTTTATATGATAAAGTTTTATTGTAAATTTTTTATGAATTATTCATATTAAATGTTTTACTATTCGCTTTATCCATTGTGACTGTTGTAGGAAATCTAAAGAGAATAGCTAAGTACTTAAAATTATTAGCAAAAGAATGTGTCTAAGGTTCATAATTTTATAATTTATTATTATTAAAATAATTTTCATATAAATTTAAAAATTGTAAGTCGTTGGTTTGATAATAAACTATCCTATTCTTTAATAAATGAGACTTTTTATAAAAAAATTCAAATTTTATGTACCATGAATTTATTTCATTATTTTAGCAAGATATGGAACAATTTAAATTATGTTGTATCCTTATAAGAACAGGAAATTTATCTTTTGCATGATTTATAGCTATATATAAATATATTTGATGTAAACAAATCCAACAAAAGCTTTGAGCCAAAACTAATAATCCTGAAAACTTTAAAATAAATCTACATAAAACTTTTTACACAAACTTTTATAACAGAAATCTACACAGCCTTAAGTTAATTAAACGATTCTCATTTATAAAGTACGATTCACAGTGTCTACCCTTCAACATTTGACCGACATTTGAAGTTTCTAAATAATTAAAAAAATCTATCGTGACATATAAAAATCTTAATAGAAGTAGAAAATTTATAAACTTAGACTAAAAATACCCATAAAGGATGCGAGATATATTAGAACTTGTCTAATATGCATCACGATATGTAATTTAAAAACCGATATTTAAGAATATGTAAAGATATGCTTTGTTATACAATATAATGAATTTACTTGCATTCATCTTAATATATCTTCCTAGATAATACAATACGAAAGTAGCTATCTCTCAGTTTCTCAAGTATTGGATGATTTACAATAGGATGAATGTCCTTTTTTTTACGGATATACAGTAAATAGATGATGCGCAGTAAATAATAAAAGCAATTAAATCCTATATTTGCTTTTTAAAGATTATTTAGACGTATATGAATATAATTTTAAAAAATAAAGTTCGTTTTAATCAAAGCTAAAGTCATACATTTTACTTTAATTGTATATAGAGCTCTCGTTGAAAGGTAAAATTTAATTTTTTCTAAAACCATTCAATAAAAACCAGAAAACTATTGAAACTAAAAATATTTTAGAAAAAATTAGATTTACAAGTTTCTTCGTATTAAGCTTTGATATTTGAACTGCATAGATGAGTGTCTTATGTCAGTTATGATTTTTTTATGTTACTTCTGGTTTGCAAAGCCTTATGGCTCAAATAATTATGTTTTTTTATTGGAGCGAACATATTTTTAAAAATAAAAGACTACATATGCTTTAATTTATTTCATTTCTTTATTTTTCAATTAAATATTCAAAGGAATGAAAAAATAGTCAAGTATTGTGTATTTTAACCTTAGAAATCTTGATTCTATTTTATATTGGGTTTTACGTGTATTAATTATAGTATTTCTAATATACAACTTTAAACCTACATTTAAGTAATAAATTTTTATACAACTAAGAATTATGATACGTTGAAAAATTACCGTAATAGTTTTGTACTTTATTAAAATTTAGAAAATCTAAAAATAAATTAAAAATATTCTTAAAAACGTAATGAAAACATTTATTTCCACAGAAAATTCTAAAAAACTTATTTAAATAAAAAATGGTTTCAATTATCAATTGCTCATACTTTTATAAGTGAAACAATAGGTTTTTTAAAATTATTGGGAATATATATTTAAAGTTGATAAAGCAAATTTTTAAAACAGAGGAATGTGTCAACATTTTTATTTAATACACACAATTGTTTTTAAAAGAAAAACTTCAATAAAAAAATTTTCTTCTTTATTTCTTGCAAATTACTTTAAATTTTCATAAGTTTACGATGATGCTGAATTATGATGTTTAAAAAATATCTAGAATAGACATCAAAAAGAAAAAAAGATAAAATTTACTAAGATTAGATTTGAAACAGCTTAAAACGAATATAATGTATCTCGACCATTATTTTTTTAGATCAGTTTTTTTTTATGCTGAGTAAATAAAATTCTGAATTTACAAATATAAAAATTCAAATTTGATTTTTATTTTGTTTTTTAGAAAAATACAATTTTAAAAAATATTTTAATTAATTAGAACATCGATTTTCAATGAGAGATTGATAAATAAAAGTATGCTTTATATAAAACGTTGAAGTTTTTGATTGCTTTTAAAACTACTTTTGCCTTGGATTTAAATTACAAAAAAATAAAATTTGATTCTTTGCTACGAAGTATTTTAAATTCCTATTTTATTAGAAAAACAATATCTTGTCTAGATTAGTATTAAAATACTAACAAATTTAACTTACAATTAGATAATTCAAATGTTAAAATGACTAAATAAGTAATTTATTTAAAGTTATATTTAGTAACTTTTAAAAATTTATATATTTTATAAAAGAAAAGAGATCATTTAAACATTTCTTAAAATATACATTTTGATATATTTTTAATATAAGAAAAATCTGAAACGTTAAAAATTTTAGGACAAAAAGAAATTTTCATTTCAAATTGTTTACAATAAATTAGTAGATATAAAAAAAGATCAAAAATGATACTTATATATCTAGAAATGAATATAAGATAGAAAAAATAGAGTATTGACCAATTTATTTATGATATCTTGATAAGGTATAATAATATTTTATTTTCATCTAAGGTGCTTTTTTTTTTGCTTATAAGAAAACATTTAGAGTTAAATTTATTTATTAGCTCTAGATTTTGTAAATAACTTAAAAATTATATAAAAAAAGTAAAATCTACAATGTTACCTAATCAAGTAAAGACAATATCGAAAACTCTGCAAATGAATTAAACTTATTTCAAATTTTTATATAAAGATATACACTAAGAATATTAATATAGAGAGATACACGGAATTTAGTAAATCTCTTTTTTGATCAATTTGTTTAATCAACAAATTTAAAGCAAAAACTCTAATAAAAATCAATTTCATTAACATAATTAATATTCTTCAGTATATATAATAACTCATTTCGTATTACAATAATAAATAAAAAATATATTTTTTTGTAAATTGGTTTAATATATATATTTATATTTTTCCCAGTTGCTTCTATAATGTATTAAATAAGTAAGTAGCGATTTTAAAGGTAAATTATAACAGCAAAAAAATTAAAAATATTTAGAATTCGTTTAATATATTTTCAGGACATGAAAATTTAAATCTCATAACATTATTCCACATAATTAAAATTCAAATCATATTTGATAGTTACAAAATAAATTATGATACAGCAAATAAATATAGAATTTATCCTTAAAAAAAAGTTAGCATTGACTAAATGGATAATCTTAAAACAAAAAAGATATATATATCTGATAATAAAAAATTAATATCACTTTATGTACAATTAGGTGTAATCTTCTTAGAATAACTTTGATGTTTGATTCGACTTCGCATTATGTCTCTAAATTTTGAACAAATATTGATTCTTTCAAAAGGAATCACCCAAAAAATGCTTCATAAATTTATTTGATCCGATATCTCTCGACATATATCATCTTTCCTATTATATCATAATTTTACGGTCATTAGTGCACTAAGATGGGCTACCATAAATTTAGATATCTGTAAAGAATTTAAAATTGGGCTTATATAAAAAAAACATGTAATGAAGGAAAGTATAAAATTTAAACTCGACTCAAATTCATTTATAAAAAACTCTATACAGACCAAAATAGGTAAAAACAGAAGAAACTAAAATTAAAATAATCTAAAATATTATATTCTTTATGAATGATTTAATCTAAAAGAAATAAAAAATACTTAAATCGAATTTCACTGATAAATCTAATAATCCTTAGAACATTTTTTTTTAGTTAAAGATCAATTTTTAAATGAAAAGCCAATATTAATAATTACGTAATTCTCTTTTAATTCTAAAATAACCCTATATATTTTACATCACTCTTTACTCTGTACTGCTAAAAATCTTTTATAAAATCAAAATAATTAAAAACTCATATTTCTTTTACTATATCCTAACCCAATTTTAAATATATATTATATAGCATTTACAAAAGAAAAACTAATGAATTAACAAGATACTAAGTACTTTCAAATTTACCAATCTATTTAAACGGATTACAATATTTTATTTAATTTTTTTTTATAAAATATTATAGCCTGCCAATGTAATAAAACGAAATTTTAAAATTTCTCAAATGATATTACTTGTTTCTTGAAAATATAAATGAAAAATAGAAGGTTCTGTACAACAAATATAAAATGAAGAATATGAATAATATTATATTAATGCGCGTACGTTTTAAATGTGTGCGATAAACCGAATATTTTATTATGGAAATTGAGTTTTTTGTTTCAGAAAAGTGGAAATAATACAAGAAAAAGTATTTAAGATTCTAATAAAATTTCTCTTGTATAGAATATAAAATGATTACCTTCTTAATGCGATTATAATTGGGAAGTCTCTTAAAAAGATGGTAAAGAAAATTGAAAAGTTATTATATAACTAGTAATTTAGTAGCGGGCGAAATACCAACAACATTGTAGCTGTAAACCTTAATAATCTTAGATCAGACATTTTAATAAAGAATTTTTGTACCTTAATCATTTTAATTCTAGATGATGACTAACCTTAAGTTAAATACAGTTATTTGTAGCATAAGAATATTTAAATTTAGATGTAACGAAGATTTGATACTCGTAAAATTATCATGTTGAGTATTTTCAAATAAGTCAGCAAGATAAATAAAAAATTTCAAATTTAGAAACTTCTATGTAATAAGGATACTATCCTAGTAAAGTAGATTTAGTTAAATGCTTAAAATTTGGCAGTAAAATTGCTTTTATTAAAAGCGTGCATCAAAATACAGATTGAGCCTTCAAAATAAATTAAAGAATATTTATATACCATTCTATATAATTCTTGTTATACACTCAAGTAAATAATATTTTAAAGTTATATTTTCTCGGTTAACTTAAACTATTAAGCAAACTGAGTACGAAAATTCTTCATATTCAATTTCTAAAAAATATTATGATTCTATATTATCGTTCTTATTTTTAACGTATTTCTTTAAGATTGTTCTGTCTGTTGCAGTATTTATAAAACCTTGTAAGGATTTGTTCAAAAGAGAGAAATCTAACTGATTTAAAATAATTAACAATTTTTTAGTTTAGATAGTTTTATATTTTGAAATGAGATTTAAGAAAATGAATTTATTTAATTAAACCGCTTTAAACTTTATTATAAGAATATAATATATAAATTTTAAACTTAAAGAAAAATTCTATAGTAGAGTCTATTTTAATAGAAAATATTTGAACCCGTATGGATTTTAACAGCTGTAAATTTTATTTGTTTATAAAGAAACATTTACAAAAAGAATGATCTGAGTTTATTTATTTCAGAATCATAACAATACAATAAAACATCATTTTTTAATATTGCAAACCATATGATTCTTAATGTAGCAATTTTATCCACTAAGATTCCAATATTACTTTTATCAAATTATTTATAGTCTTACAGATTACGCCAAATATACGATGGTCTTTATAAAATATATTTGTTATATAACAGTAATTCCTATAATTTAATATACTATAAAGGGATCTACTAGTTTATTTAGATTCAAAATATAGAATTCTGGTCATATAAATGAAATAAATTAAAATCCATATTCTTGGAGTATATAGTATATAGTATATAAAAGAAACCAGAATAAATCATGGCTGACTTCTCTTTACATGTTTATGGAAGAAAATTGAAGATAACTCTAATAAAATGCTAAACATGGCCTAATAGCTTTTAAAACTAAAATATTGACGAATATCAAATATTAAATACAAGTCAAAATATTCCGGGTAGATCAGAAGGAAATTAAATAAAATATTTAATAGATAAAAAAACTCTACAATTCGAAATTAAACATCTTTCGTTAATTAAAACATATATTAAAGAATAATATTTAGTTTTTTCAATCAGTACAAAACACAAAAAATTTGCTACAAACTAAGAAATAATTCAAATCAAATTCAATTTATAAATATAATTTATTTAATCCGTAAAATGAGTTCGAACAAGATAGAATTTTTACTTTCAAAAAAAAATTTATAAAAGAAGAGAAGAAGTAAGTGTATTAGTCTAAATACCATTAAGGTACCACAAAAAATAATAAAAAGTGAAAATATAAATATAATCCAATGTTTTCATTTCTACGCAATAGATTTTTGCAAAGTAAATCTAAGTAATGTAAAATTTACAAGAGTAAATAATGCTCAGAAATTTAGTTATGGTTCTTTGCGAAAGTATTTATCAAAAAACCTTTAAGTGTTAGGTGTAATATGTTCTAACATATATGTACAACCAGTAAGACATTTATTAGAAAAAAAAACATCACACAAATCACACGTGGCTCATAAACAGATAGGGTCGCAATACTAATATTAGATTCGGATCTAATTCAGATGTATGTATGTTGAAACATTTCATGTTAAAAATATAATTGATTTGAGCGTAATATAGTAAATTATAATATAAAGAAATTCGATATATTTTATATTCATTCTAAGATTACAAAGTTTTAATTTTAGAAGGAGTTGAATTGACAGTAGTGCCCGAGGAAAAAATAAAGCAGCATAACCAGAAAATAGTAAAAACTAGGTTAGAGTTGCATATATGCTAGATTGCACGGAAATGCCTTGAAAATCATTTTTTTTTCGTAGAAATAATAACTAAATTTTCAACATTATATTTTCATTGTAAATTTACAACGAGTAATTTCGATAGAAGTTCTTCATGCGTTCTTTTTATTTTATAGTGAATATTTAGATTATAACAAGATTTGTTTCGAATTTAATCAGTATATTGCCATATAATCGCCAAGAAATAATAACTCCTAAATTTATCGGATATTATATTTTAGATGAAGATATCTAAACAGTTATACTGCTCATGACTAAGTTCGATTTCCCCGATCTTTTCTGTATTACCCTCTGCTCATTCTAGACGTTTCAACATTAAACCAACTACTTTGTAACACTTAGAAATTTTTTGAAAATAATTTTCTAATCTATTTTATTCCAAGAAAACTATTATTATAATTCGTTCTAAATTTAACCAGATGCGAGACATTAAAAATAATGTCTTGATTGTGATTTTTCACCGGAGTTTGCAAGACTAGACAAATTTTTTTTATATTTCTAGAATCAAGAGAGCATTTATCATAAAAAAGCCAAATTTGAAATCAAATAATATAAGATACAGACTTAAGGCCATGTCCCTTTACTTCGATAGAATCTAAAATTCTGAGAAAAAAGAGTACCAGATTTCTATTATTTTTTCGAATGCTTATTTATAATTTAGTTGGAAGAGGAAAATTTTTCTTATATAAAAACTTATCCATTTAGAATTAAGTAGTTCATTAAAACTTGCAAAAAATGGATTTTTCAACAAAAACAAACCACTTTTTGCTGAAAAGAGATATTATTAACAGTAATGTCTAATATGTTTTATTTCCTTTCAGAAAAAGTGAGCAAGTGATTAAAAGCCGTATTCTAAATTAATTAGGCAATATTTTGAATAAGGTTGATTAACACCATATAGAAAATTACAAATATAAGAATAGCTTTTTTTAATAAAAAATTTTCGAGCATTTCGTTCAAACCTAAGAAATCTTTCTATAGATCACTAAAAGTCTTTTTTTCAATTTTACCTGATTAATATAAATAAATAAATTATTTTTTAGTAATCATCCTATCGATTTTTCCCAAAGATTTTAAATAAATTAGGGCTTATTAACCTTAAGGTTTTAGACTTTCATAATTATAGGTTTGCTACGAGTATATTTTTTTTTGATTTTAAAAGAATATTGAAATTAAAAAAAGAAAAGAAATGTATAACTAATTTTTTTAAATCTAGTTTTTTAATGTATATACACATCCTTTTTATTTACTTCAAAATTATATCATCATATATTACATTCAGGAATTTATTTTAAACGAACTAAATATTTCTAAAATTTAAAAAAATAATAGATTCATAAATCTACTGTATAAGCAAATTTCATAATTCTAACGATTTAAGATATTTTAAACCAACCGTATTAAATCTTAGAATTCTTATATCTTAACACCTGAAATTCTGTATCTTTCTATATATTATTTCCTTAATATTTCAAAAGCTATAGCAAATATTTTTATAAAAAATACTATTCCCTTGGTTTGATAATATATGCTATTATCAGACCCATTAAAATATGTAAAAGAGTCTGTTTTGGTGATTGCTATTTCTAAGATACAATAGTGTGGTAACATGACATCTTAAAATAGAAATACAATAAAGTGTTGTTTCAAAGCATTTTTATTTTACCATCATAATTCTGTTTCAAATATATTTTTTAATAAAATCTATTTTATTTCTTTCTAATTATTCTCAAAACATACTTTTAAAAGCAACTTGATTTTCAGTAATAACATATTAATTTGTTTTTGGAATATGGTGATATAGATTTTTAATTGAAAAAATATATTTTCACATAATTTTTATTATAAAGGCGATATCATTTAAAGTCAAGAAAACAATTCTGGGGTTTTATATATGTTTGGAACGAAAATCAACCAATAACGGATGCTTTAGGCTAATAAGAGTAAAAATAATTCCAAGACATTTAAAATAACTTTTTTGTCGCAAAATTTATCGCATGAATTATTTTTATTATTTAATAGATTCTTCTTAAAGCAGGTTTAAAACAATAATATCGTGTTAGTTGCGAATAAATACATGGGTTTATTTGAAAATATAAGAGCAAATATTATATGATTGCTGCAAATATAAAATCTATAAAAACTCTAAATTTTGTAACTAAAAAGTTTCTGAAAGACTATTTTTTGGCAACTTAACAATCTCTGGACACATTTATTTCGATGATTGAACCAGAACCATACTTTTAAGCAGATTATAAGAAAATGAATAATATTTGAATCTTCATATTACTGGTACGCCTATATATTTAAATTTGACAGATATTTCGTAAATACGACAATTGAAATTAAAATTACTCTGCAGCGTCATGAATTTTTCGTTATACAAATGTTTTCCCCTCAAAACATATGGCTTGGCATCAGTATGTGACGATATCTGAATATTATGAGAAAGGAAACAAAGAAGACCCTTTCTCATTAAATTTTACATTTTTTAGGATTGTTTGGTTTTATGAATGTGTAACTCTTAAAAATATTTTGTATTCATAATTTTATTATTTGCTCTACTGAAACAAATTATATAATCAGAATCAATAAATCATAGCTCTTAAAAACAATATAAGTACTATTCATGATTATATGTCCAAACTAAATACGATGAATCAATAAGCAGTTATTTTTATACCCTTAAAATATTTTTAAAACGTTTTTGAATTACAAAGAATCTTATATGACTGTTACAAGAGCGGAAATCAAAATCTAAATTTCTCATATAGAAAGTATGTCTTCTATTCGAAATTACTTTTTGAAATCAAAAGATTCCAAAAATATAATTTTTATTCGGTTGCAAATTCAAAAAATAAAATTCTAATATTTGTACTTTTTTATTCTTTGAAATTTTAAATTTTTTTTTAGAAATATTTATGAAAAATTTATTAATTTAAAGAAATTTTAAACGAACTTAAAATTCACCTTTACGACTGAAATATATTATTTAAATTCTTATAACGTATTTCATACCACAGATTCATTGAAATAATTTTATAATAAAGTTAAAATTCGTTATTAATTTTAGAACGAACTTGCACATTTTAAAATAATATATACAGATAATAATTCGATTTTTTTTTGATTTTGAAATGCTTAAAGTATAGAAGTCGTTTCTAAAAGATGATACCTTTTTAAATTTTAGAATTAAAATTCAAAAATATTTAATTTAATATTTATTGAAATACCTATTATCAAATTATATTCCTAAAAAGGTCTTAAATAGTATAGGCAATATATTAAGCCAGAAATTAATTGTAAAAGATTTCTTAATAGAATAAAATTTCATTTTTATTTTGTATTGAGATTATTCTCTATTTCGAAATGGCTTTTTAAATTTTTTCTATTTATTTTTTACAGAGTTTTACCCTAACGGTTTCAATATCTAAATATTTGTTAATACAAAGGAATGAATCAAACAATATGACCAGAAAATGTAAAGCAGTAGAATAAGTGAATAGCATGTGAATCAGGGATAATGCAATAGTATTTAGTTTATTCGTGTAATAAGAGGCTTTTTCACTTTTAAATACACATAAAAATATTCTTGGTTGATATATTTACAATGGAAATAGATTTAAAATGTAAATTTCAAGTTTTAAATCCCTGGAAATAATATAATCAGATAAATAGAATTACCTCATTGACACTTATATTATTTATACAATCCCTTCTGCAAATATATCTAATCCTAAAACGAGTTCAAATTGTGTTGAATTAAAACTTTTTGGCTTGTGAAAGGAACTGATCCAAGGAAAAAGGAAGAATATGTAGTTAAGCTGATTGATGTCTAATGGGTTTTATTTATATACATCATGATCTAATCAATGTTTCAAAATCATTTTTCTTTTGATAATTTCAAAGTGTTTTTTATGAGAAATTTCGAGTTTTGCTATTTTGTAACAAAAGAGCAGAGTGAATCAAATTATTTCCATGATTTTCTAATTTCAATTTTAAAATGAAAAGTAGTAAAAAATACTTGATGATTGATATGATTGCAATAGAATCGAACCTCAAAAATATCTGTAAAGGTTTGTTCTATAGACTAAAGATTAAAATGGTTGTAAGGTTTTGCATAACAACTTATTATTAAAAAATTCATAAGGAATGTATATTAAAATTCAATTTAGACGAAATTTAAGAAATATATAAAGAATTCATGCAATGTGTTCTTTTGAACAAATAATTTATCACTCATCTAAAGAAATTATTTATATAGAACGTAGAAAGAACTGTTTAAGCAGTATGAAAATGAATATACAGATTGATGACTGGCAAAGAATCTTTTTAATTTGGGAAACATATTTCATACTTTCTTTAAGCTTAATAAAATCGCAATCTATTTAAATAAAAAATAATTCTTCTATTTTATTTTTTTTATGGTTTTCTTGTTTGTGCTAGGAATTTATACGTTAAACCTACTTTCCATTAAGATTAAAATTCTGTATCTTTAAAAGGCTTCTCATTTATATTTCATAGCTCGATAATTTAGAGGTGTAATTAAAAAAATATTGTCTCCAATTTATAAAAATATACTAAAAGTCCAAGTTTGAATTAATTTTATTCTTAACCTTTTATCGTTTTAGTTCTTATTCGTATTTATTTTGACTTAGTTTCCACATCAGAAAAGGAAATATAACTTATCTTAAAGTTAACGTTTCCCGACTAACCTTCTATTGTTATAAGACTTAAGGCTGTAGCCATTTGAACTTACAAAATAAAGGTACATCTTATAGCTTGTGAAACTTAAGGTTAGATCGACATCTTTATCGGATAATTATGATATTATACCAACGTGTTCTATCTATTTGTTTTTCTTTAAAATTTTATGAAAATGTGTTAAGTTATATTTGTCTATAAATGATGCGATTTTTAAACATTAAACCCAAAATAATTTCGTCTTATTAATGCTTATATAAAGTAAAGTTAGCAATTACAAAATTAAAATTATATATTAAATATATAAATGCTACAAAGAAATCCAAAAATGCCAAAAAATTAAATTAAAGGTAAATAAAACTTGAAATATTCTATTTAAAACAAGAAAACATTTAATTTTATACATATACTAGTTAATCTTCGAAAGTACTTAAAAAACTCTTAAAAGTAAAATTGTAACGATTTTAAAATACGAAGAAAAAAAAATGAAAATTTTATAAAAAAAAATTATATACAATGAATTTGAAGGTTTTTATTTCATAGGATAAGCTGTAGTTAAAGTTTTTAGTACAAATTTAGATTTTTCTTTTAACTATTTTACAGTTTTCTTATTTTCTGGATATACATCATACTAAATAGGTATGAAAGTAAGATATCTTTGAAATAAAAAATAATTGCAATTTGCTTTCTTTTAAAATATTCTTCGAGAATCTGTCAATGAAGAAATAAGAGACAGCAACGCTAAGAAAAAAATCATAAGATTAGGATATATTTTTCATATGAAGTATTAGAAATTTGTGATAAATTTCATGCTTGAACCTTCTTTAAGAACCCTACACATCGTTCTAAATCATAAAAAAATTTGGTTACAAAGGTATTTTATTTTATAGTCACATTAACCTGAAATTAAGAGGTTTTGTAAGAAAATGTTTGATATTGGTAATAAAGATTTTGTAAAGGTACAGTTTCTAGTTTTTAATATATTTAAAATTTCTTTTTTGCTTCGAAAGAAACGAAATCACAAATTATTGCAATTTTTATGAATTAGGTTAGAAAAAATATTTATTTAAAAAGAAAGCAACTTAAGCCTAGAGCCTACACCTGAGTCATAAATCACAAATAAAAAATGTGTTTTTTTACGTTAATAGGGAGCAGGTCAAGATAAATGACAAGAATAACGTATTTGATTAAAATAAATAAAAATTATTGGTTTTTTAACTGTTTCGTCTTAATTTCACCAAATTATTTTATAATTTCTTTATGTATACATCTTCACACCGAGTCTTTTCAAATTAGCAGTTGCGTCCTATAATTGGGTTCTTTGCTTTGGGCTTATTGTAATTGTAATTAAAGTTAATGATATTTTGGGTTATCTAGCAATATATTCTAAGTAAATTCATTCACTTGTTTAGTTAAATCCGACTTTAAAGAAGCTCGATGATTTTTTTGATAGCACCCTTTGAATCATACTAGTAACACATGTAAATAACCTTACATATGGCCATTCGATAATCCAAATCAGCTTAGAAACTGTAAGAAATAAAAATTAACCTTTAAATATTCAAATAAAATCTATCAGTTGATTGAGGCATATGTTTATATGGCTTCTACATTAAGTTCAATCCTTCAAAATAAATGAAATATTCAGTTTCATGCTAAGATATTCATAAATAACTTGTAAAAGATGCCACAACAGTTAGCCTCCAACACTAATTATAGTTTTTAGTAATTTATAACATTCAATTGTCTTTCTTTTGTATTTAAGGAGACAAATCGTGATTTTGATATTATAATCTCTAAACGAAACAACAAAATCATAGAAATTTTATTTGTTGAATTACAATACACGACTGATTTCATTAAAAAAATGGTTTTTTAACCTTCTCATTCAATCTCCTTATATTTATATATCAAAATATTATCAATATCTCCTATTTCACACTAGTACAGGTAGTTCTTCATTATGTAAAGACTTTTCTTACCTTTATATCTTTATTAGCAAAGTACATATTAAAAAATGAGTTATATTAATTTGGTTTATTCTGAAATATATCTTTTAAAAATTCATTCTATATTTATACCAAATAAAAATATTATCTATATGTTTTTTTATCGGAATCGTTTTCTTGTGAATCCGTATTGCTTCATATAAAAAGGAAAAGATCTAAGAAAACCAAAAAAATACAGATTCTACATGAATTAAAAATCAGTTGTAGCGATTTTCTTTTACATAGATAAATAATTTAAGCACATTAAAATTATCATTTACTTAATGTAAAAACAGTTATTGAAATCTTGTTTTAGAATAGAAATAGTATAATAAGAACAAGGTTATCAGTTCGAGACATTTTAATATACTATCCTATTTATTTAAATTTAATTCTTTTGATCTTTGCAGTAAGATAGTATATAATTCTAATAAGAAGGACTTTACAAAATTAAAAACAATTTAATACATTTATAACTATAACAATTTAGGTTGGTTCACTCTGACTATATTTTACGGAACGAAATATATATTTATATGAATATATTGTGACGAATGAAATATTAAAATCTACTGCCTATAGATTTTATTACATATGAAAAATAGATTAATGTCTTTATAAATCTATAAAATATTATCCATTTCAAGCAAGACAAAAGTATTACTTTTCTGATAAATTCGATTAAAACTTCTATACATGATATTAAAATACCTCTTAACATCTACATCTTTCTTTCAAATAGATTTACATTTTTGTTAAAGTAACATAAACAATAAAGATACAATAATGCCTGGCATTTTGCTCAATTTAAGGGAAGGTAAGTAATTTGAGGTTATATAGAAATCTAAAGTTACGCATAAATACCATATATGATTAATGTTTCTAACAATATACTGAGAGCTTTTCCGAACAATTTCACAAAAATTAATACGGCCATATTTAGACTGAACACAAGGTATAATGACCAATATTGCAAAAACATGTTTTTAGATATCGAGATAATGTTTTAATAGTCAAAATATTTCAAAAAAAGATAAATAAACATCCAATACCTCACACTTAAAAACTTCCAATTATGGTAAATTTTATAAGCTTATTAAGGTTAACCTTTCAAAATCATATAAAAAGGGAAGACACTGAATTATATTTAGAAATATAACATATTGATCTGAATTTATAGATTTTAAGATAAATGACTATAAAATAAAAGCATTTGAGTAAAACAGGATAAAATTATAGATTATTAGGAAATAAAATGTTACTTTGTTCTATAACTTTAAGATTAAAATAACTAGACTTGTTTCATAAGTAGAAAAACTGCTTATATAAGTGACCACTTAACTTAGCAGATGAATAACAAAAGAATGATCTAAAAGTATAGATAACGGTATATTAAAATATGTTGAAGTAAAATATATTAAATATATGTAGAAATTCTAAATTTAGTAAAAATAAGTAAAATTATTACAAAATACAATATTCAATTAAAAAAATCTAAAGAAGAAAAATGTTTATTAAAATATAAATGTAATACAATTATTTATTTAAAAGTCAAAGTTTATATAAAAGATAAATACATACTACCAACTTCAAATTAAACCTAAAAAGGAACTTGAAATAGTGTATTTCAACCTTAAAACTATATAGCATTTATAAAACTAAAATAAATAAATAAAAAACAGAATTGATAAATCAAAACCATATTCCAAAAATACGAGATGTAACTATTAAAAATATACTTTGAAAAAAAATGATTAAACTTAAAAATTACGGAATCAAATAAATATTTTGTATCGTATGTAAAAAATATTACAAAAAACTATTAATGTAATACTTTTCAATCAACAATAATTTTATGACTTACTTGACAAGAATAGACAAAAAATAATAAAAATGTAAATAAACAACTTTCTACTGTATAAAATTTGAAGGATATTTATTTTTAAAACTCATAGTATTGTAATATTAATTTATTAGAAATAACAATTTCTAATTTTAAATAGAATTTTTGTGTATAGAATCAAATAAATTATCTGAAATGATTTTATAAGATGTATATCACATTTATCATGTGTTTGGAATTGCAATATTCAGAAAATCTGTAAATAAACTAAAAACATCATAAATAAAAAGTAAAAAAGTTTTTTTTGTAAATATAGACTATATAAGTGGGATAATAATTAAAATAAAAGGCATATATTAATAAAATTTTAATCTTAAAAAAAAGAAATTATTGAATATTAAAATGAAGAAAAAGAGTTTTAATCCAAACCGTATAGTTTTAAATAACAACTTATAAATCACACGATTGAAAGTATATATAACAACTTTATAAGTCCAAATATAGTTTTTCAATCTGAAATAACGTAAAAAAAGGAAATAACTTAGTAAATATATTTTAGGTAACATAATAACTTATTAAAAGTGTGATAACTCAACATCTCTGATTAAATAAAATTATAAGTGTCTAAAATAACAAATAGAGAAATAATTTAGGTAAAATAAAAATGTCATTAAGAGATATACAAGTAAAAAAAATTGTATGTGGCATAACAAATAGGGAGTAGATTAATAACAAAACAGAGAAATACTTTAAAAGATGTTTGAATTAGATCCCTAATTTGTTTAAAACTGATCATAGAGTGTTAAAAGTCTTTTAGTTATTTTTAGAGCAACTATGAAATCTTAACCTTCATACATTTCTATATACATTTTTTTATATTGTTGGAATCTTTAATACGAATATATGATACTAATAAAAACCAATCAGGTGCCAAAAATAAACCCTAAATACCAGAAATATTATAATAACATTGAAATGTGTTATATCATGAAAATCAGTTTCTTTTGATCGATTTTTTTGTTAAAACATATACATTTTAATAAGCCTTCTTTTGATTTTGGAATCGATCATATCACTATATTAAAACCTTCTACTTAAAACTAAAAATTTACGCATTGCAAATTTCGAAATATTCGTCGAGATTAAATCATAAAAAAACAAACATTATTTATTTAAACTTATCCAACTATTTGCAAGAATTTTTAACGAGTTAATCTTATATCTTGTTAATAAATTTTTCTATAATTCTTAATATGTTTTTTAATATATACATTACATGCTGAAAATTAAAAAGAATATATCAAAAAACTTCGAAGCAAGATCAGAAAAAAAGATTGCACCCTGTTAAATACAATTAATTAGACATCTCTGATATGTCTTCTATAATTTATAGATATTAAAATGTAGGTTTTTTCGAATATATTTTTTATAAATATCACAGTGTCACTCAATATCCCGAAACCAGTCAAAGAAAGATAAAATTAATATAAAAAACAAAATTTAAATTTAAAAGAAATTTAATAGGTTGATATAAAACCATTTGTAACATCTGTATAAGTTGATAAGAAAAAATTCGTATACTACTTAATTTCATTTTTTTTTCTATTTCAATCTTTTCATATAGTATACACAAAACATATCTAATAAGGTTCAAAAACGAAGAGTAGTAAAGTTTAGCAAAAACTTAATTTGAAAAAAACCAGATTTTATAATTATTGATATTTTTGTATAATTTATCAGATTTTCACGCATATGATTTTTTAAATTTTTTTTTCAAATATTCATATTTTCAATACGACTATATGTAACTATATCGACCGTATTAGAGAATTTATGATCACAGAAAATTATAAAAATCATCTAGAAATTTTATTTAAAACACAGTTATTGACTTATGACAAAATATTTTGTTATATTCAAAGGAATTTTCAGGTTTTTAATCAGTTATCTTTTAAATCTTTTATGAAAAATTTTGAAAGGCTTACACATTATATACAAAATAGGTTAACAAAATGCAAAAAAATGTATAAAATAATGTCTTGGAAGATTGTGAAATTTTATAAAAAACACAATTATTTGTTTCTTTAAGAGATATTTCCCTGTATTTCTAGTTGTTTTAAACTATTTGAACATATACTTTGCCATAATATTTTTTGATAATTCTCAATTCTTTTATATACCATATACAAATATAGAAAGAAAAAAATCAAAAAAAGTGGCAATAAACTAGGCATAAACTTGATCAAATTTTATAACAAACACAACAGTCAATTTTTTTAAAAAATATTCGTAGTATTCTTACCTTTTTAAATAATTTCAAAGTTTTTCTTATTTACACAGTATTTTTTAAATTCAAAATCATTAATACTGCTAGATGTAACTTCATTAAGCCTAATAAAAAAAATCAAGCAATATGAAAACCTAATAAAAATTACTAGATTTTATTTTTAACTATGGGAAAAGTTCTTCCTTGGTCTCAGCTATATTCTTTCTAATTATCAGCAAGAACATCTTCATTTTCGAATTATATTTTTCATATATTCATACTACTATATGCAAAACAAATAAAACATGTATGAAAAAATATACTGAAACGAATTTATAAAAAATATAATGTAAATTTATATGATAAGGATACCTTCTACTTATGATATACTGATATATCATATTTGCGATGTTTTAGAAATACAAATCCGGAAATATTTTAAATAAATTGTTTTCTTCTTTAAAATTACTTCATACACAATATACTATGCATTCATGACAAATTTGCTAAAAGAAATTTAGAAATTTACTTTCAGAACATCGAAGTTTATTCCAAACGGACTTCGTGGCTTATTTTAAGACAACTCGATAGATTAATTAGATTTTTTGGCATACCTAAATTTTTTTTTCCTTGATGTTTTGTTAATTTACAAATCTTGACATATTATAGGTATATATGGCTAAAAAAATCCCAAAAAAATTGATACTCAAAAAATTCTTTAAAATGACTTACGATTATCATAAAGCGTAAAAATTTGCTTGCCGATCGTATTTTTATAATAATCGGAGCGTTATTAGGTGTTTCATTGTGTATTTTTCTAACTAGATTTTCTCATAATTCTGTGATCTTTGAAAAAACATATACAAAATATATCAAGCAAGCTTGTTAAATAAGCAATAAAAATTGAAAAGAAACAGATCGATTTTTTAGTAAACATTTAGATAAACAGTAAAAGTTTAATGAGATGTATTTTTGGAAATTTCTAGGCATTGAGCCGATACTATTTTTACCACAATTTTTTTTTTGATTTTTTTAAATCTTGTGTAAGACTATACAAAATCCGATTAAACAAATCCAAAAAAAAATTACAAAAATATATTATGATACATCGAATCTTTAGAAGCTATATGTAATGTTTTTGGCCTTCTTTGTTAATAAATTATATATATTTTTGTTTAATTGAATTTTTGAATTTATAATAGAATATATCAATACTAATTTTAAAAAATATCAAAAATTTAATAGCAAGCTAAATTTCTTTTTTATAAATGATTTAAAAGCAGTAAAATCATACATTATCTATTTTCTATAGATTTCATCAATCAAAGCATTATTTTTTTTATTTTATATTTGAGGATAACATTCGAATCGTTCAATATAGTATATACAAAATATACCAAATATTTTTTAAAAAATTCAATACGAAAAATGTAAATAAAATATGTTAAAACTCGACAAAAACATAATATTAATGATTTTCTAGGAGCATATATGAACAGTGGTATATTTTTATGGTAATATTTAAGGTATGTTAGTAAACATTTTAAAATTATGTTCATAAAGGTTAATAGTAAGTTTTTAGAGGTAGAGATTGTCATAAAAGAAAATTAACACTTTTATTTACTTATACCCATATGATTCTGCGAAACAAAGAGTAATTTATAAAGCCGTCTATTAAATTTTTAGTTAAGTCTATATTGGTTTTTAATTAATAGATCCGACTTAAAAAATTTAATAGTTAAATAGTAGAACTTAAATTAAAGTAAAGAACAGGTAATTTAAATTTTAAACCCCTTTCAAACTATATCATTGTTTAACATTACCCTTGAATTATATTTTATTTGTAGGGTTATTGCTATTATACACAATATTTTAAATACAATACTTAGTTTTACGATTTTTGTTTAATTTGTAAAAAAGCCAGCTCTTCCCTTAGGTAGATTTTGAAGAAAATGATTTTATAAAAAAAAGTAAATTTATTAGAATAAGAATGGCATTCAGTATAAAATTCTTTGAGAATGTCAAACAAATAAAAGAATCAAATATATGAAAAAAGATAAGAAGGTAGAACTTTAAATTTAAAAACATAAAAAATTCGTTGATTATAGCTTTTCTGATATAAAATTACAAATTGAACTAAAAACGATATTTAGTGGATGTTGGTTACTATTTTTAATCAAACATTTCATGCCTTTTATTGGAAAGAAATATTCTTAATGTTTTGGAAAAAATATTCTCAAAGATATATATTTGTGAACTCGACACGAAAATTAAACCGTGGAAGGTTCATAAAAGAATGTAAATAAAAGAATATGAAATACGCCAATTCTCAAATATAAAATATACAACATTTAATTAAAGGAATGAACCCAATTTTAAAATAGTGTTTTGAAAAAGTTATTTTCTATATTGATATTCTATAATTAAAATTTTTATTCCCTCATTTTAAATTCTAAATTTCTTATCTTTATTTCTAAGCTAAGTTATAAGGATTTAATTCATGAAGAGAAAATAGTATAGTGTTTAGATTTATAAGTGTATATGATGAGCATAATTTTTCTCTAGTTTACGAATCCAAATCTTCGTAATTTAAACAAAGTAACAGTCTTTGAACACAATCAATGATTGTAACGAATATGTATAGATTTATAAAAAATAAATGCACCTAGCACTTTCTTATGTAAAAAATATTTAAAGCTGTAAGTGAAAGCGAAAAGTAACTTGTAAATTATAAGAAATTATTAGATTAGGGAGCGTGAAAGATAAATTTTTGAATGAAGACAGTACTATTTAAAATAAAGATATTTATTTAATTTATAAAAAATGTTTTTTAAATTCGTTATTTTTACTTCTGCATAATTTTAATTTTCTGTGATCTTTTCTTAAGAGGATATAAATCATTGTATATTCTAGGGTTTTAGGGAATGTAAGACTATGAGAAAAAGTAGAATTTCTATAACATAAAGAGTTTATAAAATAATAGCTTGAATCTCATAATGCAAGGATCAATATTGTTAAAATATTGCTTATAATTACTAATATATAGTAAATTAAGTCAAGAACTCTAATCCATAGAGTACAATCATAATGGATAAGTTCTTTTGGATTGCAAGTGTGTAAAAAAATTAATTAAACCTCTATGACGCATAAGATATATTCAAACCATTATATATTATAATCTCGGTGGTTGATACTTAGCTTTCAAGTTTTTCTACATTGTATTAAGAAGACTAAAAGCTAAAAACAATTTATTTACATTGTGAGTTTGACTATATTTTGAAAAATGAATTTTTCTTCAAATTTGTTTTGTCAAGAAAGGGTTTACATTTAAAAATTATATCTAGAATATGCTTATTCAATCATATATCAATATTAAAATGGATTTATAGACAATACGAAAATAAAATCAATATAGGTTAGATATTTTTTTATAAAAATATAAATGCCTTAATACATATAAGTCTACGTATAAGATATAAAAAATGTATTATTTTTAAAGTATATTGCGAATTTTAATATTATATGTACTCACTTTGAAATTATGGAAAAAATATAACTATACATAAGATATTTACTACAAGAAAATTTAAAAGCAGTACTATAGAGTAACATAGAAATGGTGGTAAAATAATATTTTGTTATGTTTTTCTCAAATATATACAAAAAATTATTTTACTGCAAATGCATGCTCTCAAAATATATTCCTTTAAAGAGTTTTCCAAAAAAGCCAAGTATTATATTTTAATTTAACTTAATTTTAGAACTATTTAAAGTAAAAAACATTAGAAACCTGAAAATTTGGTTTTCTTGCTACACTAAAATTTAAAGAATATCAACAGAAAAAAATTGTGCATATAATTCCTTCTAAACTTAAAAATAAGATTTTATTCATAAAAGATTTTGAAGTAAAAGGTTCTAAATACTTAGTTTAATAAATATTACAAGTTTTTATAGTTTATATGCTTTGATTAAACATTTGTTTTTCTTCGTACTATATATTTTCTTAATTGCATCCTTAATCAAATTTAACTATCCTGGCTTCTTCCTATCGTATAATATTTTGAATTGTGAAATGTTGTTAATACCAATTTTTCATAAAAAAAAACTTTCTGTAATTTTTATGTATACTTCTATTTTGATTCGCTTATTCGATAAATATTGACTTAATACCCTAAATGCGTGTCATTACTTTTAGCTCATTTTATAGAATATCTAAGCTATCTTGGTTCATTAAGAATATTTTAAATTCAGTTTGCTGTATGATTGAGATAAATGCTTAGGGTATTTACGAACAAATTTTATAAACAAGCTTATCTATAAATAGATCTTTAGAGTTTTTTCATTGTGCTTTCATAGTATTTTGTCATGCCCGGCAATTTTTTCCAATTAAGAGTTCCATAAATATACTCATTCATAATGAATCACTTAGGAATAGTAAAGCACCGCCTGCATTTCTCTTCAAAACTATGAAAGAGTATCTTGTTGTGTGAATTATAGCATTCTTACAATAGTTTTAACATCAGATCGTAAATTATGCATTTCTATTCATTTGTTAAGGGTTTGACAGAATGATTTAATGTGGTAACTATTTCGATGTATGATTAACACATCCGAGAATTTCTTAAATATATTGACCATACATCTGTTTTTAGATTAGGTTTTTATCTAGTGAATATGTGCATAGCAGGTATTTAAGAGTTAAATTAATGGAATCAATAAGTTATTTGAGAATATTCGATTACATTGACTCATAAAATCTAAAATACCTTAGATAATTTCAATTTCGAGCCTTTCTATCTACCTCTAATAAATTTATATAATTTTTACCAGAATGACTTTTCGTTTTAATGCCCAAAATTTCTCTTTCTTCTGCCATTTCCGGGAATTTTTACAGATATAAGCCTATTATTTCTAGCTTATTATAGTCTTTGGAATAAGCTTGTTATATAATGGTTATAGATTGTGCCGGTGATGTGTAAATGTATTTTTTAGACTTTTACGCTTTTTTTATTAACCTCTTGAAAAATATGTCAATCAAAAAAAGCAACTTTTTTTACTAAAACATTTTTTTGATTAACTGTTACAAAAATTACAATATAAATTTTACAAAAATAGATTCCAACTATAATTCTTCAAAATATAAATCTATTATATTAATATACAGATTTATTAGTTCGTTACATCTACTTTGATATTTAATAATGACAAAGATTATCCAAAAGTTTGTATATACATGATTCTTTTAAGTCGAAATAATATCGAACATATATTTTGATAGTCTCCCGAGGCTTTCTTATTATGAAATATTCATAACAATTATACCTAAAAAAAATATGTGTATGAAAAAAAAAGTAAGGTAATTTTTTAATACATTCTAAACGACCGTGAGAAAATAAAATACTACTTAGCAGAAATACAAAAATATTTATTTTTAACTGATAGATACAAATTATTTATTTCTTATTACTTCAAAAATTAAAAAAGTTTATAAAGAAAGTAAGATTTTTAGATACAAGTTTTTTATTAGAATACAATTTTGAGAAGAGAGAAAAAAAATTAATAACAAGTATTACTAATAAATATACAATCGTAAAAAGAATAATTTTCCGAGAATGTTAAAATATCGATATATGAAAATATATGAAGAATCTATTCAAACAGTCAAGGCATCAAGTTTAAAGTAAAAAATTTCTTCTTAAAAAGTTTTTACTTCTTACAATATTCTAATTTCTATATAACACATAATATGTTAGAAAGCTATTATGATCTAAAAAATAAGATATGTTTTTAAATAGATAAATCAAAAGTCTTAATAAATTTACTAAGTCTGCTTTGAAATATTAAATATCACAAATAAAAATTTTTAAAAAGCCAAATAACTAATAAATGTATTTCATAAGCGAACGCTTAATACGTTGACAACCTGTAAGTTTCCTAAATACGTTATAGATATAGTAATTTCTTCTTATAAATATATAAAACATTTATAAGTCAAAATTTAATATATAATATAAAGCTAAGATTTCCGAGAAAAAATATCAAAATATAATTCTACCGTTATAAAACTAAATAAAGAATATGATAGCAGGATCCAACGATTATTACTCAAACCGAATTGCGTTATAAAGGCGTCATTATGGGTATAAGACGTAAATCATATTCTGCTGTACATTCAATATAGTTCAATAAAAACGCTTTTCCCAGGCCTAACATTACAATCTATCTATTATTCTCAGATCGCTTAAATGACAAAAATGCTTTTTGGATAAGTCCCTACAAAAATACCGAAGTAAATCTTGATTAAAATCAAGTAGAAATAAATGTTTAGAATTAGCTTAAAATAAAAATATTTAAAATGGTAATAAAATAATCTAATAGCTCATTGAAAAACATTTCTAAAGAGAACTACCGCTATAAAAAGAATAATTTAAATTTCGCCTTTTCTGTCCGTTCATAACTGTTTAAAGCAAAAGAACTAACCCTTCTTTTTTTCGACTTAATTTTACATAATAATCATAATGACAAAAATTTTCAGATTTTAACAAAGTCATACAATAACAAAATACACATAGTTAATTTTATTTATTAACTTTACAATATTGTTACAAAGGATATTCTTAAAAATTTAAATATCTTTTATACATTTATAAAAAGCTATAGTTATACAATATTTTACTCTTGCAAATTTTCTAAGAAATTAGAATTAGCAATTGGATGAAAATTTATTTTAATTTAAATAAGTTACCCTAAAAATAAATTAACCAATTGAAACTTATTTAGAAAAAAAAAGTAGAATTTATATTTTTTAAACTCTTCCTCCTTATGAAATATAGCTCCCTTTTTCTCTGATGAAACGTATCATTTTTATTTTTTTTGAAAATTAAAAGAGGACAAGATAGTTTAGAATACAGAATGTCATCCAAATAAAACAGACCAATGGATTCATCTTTCTTTACATTTTGAAATTTACTGATATTCCTGCATTTTAAAACCGTCTATATATGCAATTACAAAATTATAGGAGCATGCAACAATCGAAAGATCTATTTCTTTTTCAATTAAAACGTTTTGTCTGAATATTTTTTTATCCTCAGTTTTTTGTATATGACATTCAGAATATACTAGTTTAAAGATGAATTTTCAGATATTTTATTTTGTAATCAAATTTAAAACAAAAAAAATCATAAAATTAAGATTCAAATTAAAATATCAGAAAATTCGCTTTTTAACTAAGATCTTTATAAATGCTATATATATTAGAAAGTGGGATACAGAAATTACTTTTACAATTATTGATTCAACAGAAAAGAAAAAAACCTATAAAGACGATTGCATGGTATATAACTCCCTTAGAATTAATTATACCATGGAGGTTTTTAAAATATTTAAATAAAGTAAGGCTTGTAAATTGTAATATAAAAGAAGTGAAATAAATTGTAAAAGTAAATTTTGTAATATAATGACAAGGTCATTTCAAATATAAAATTTGATCTATTTTTGTTCCTATGGTGTATTGATATGAGGTTAAGCATACAATATTTTTATATTTTTTTATATATATTTACATTTTTTGGTATGAAGGTCTTATCCTAGTTTAGAGCCTGAGTAATACCGGCTCGGGGGTTTTTTATTATTATTTTTTTAGTTTTAATGTAATTCCCGAACAAAAAAACGTTTTTTTTAATTTCTGACAAAAAAAATTAATAGTCAATATTATTTTAAGATCTGCAATTTTGTTTTGGCACACTAAAATCACCAATTATTATTATATATTTAATCTTTTAACATTTTGCAATATAGGCATAATTAAAATTTTTTTGTTGGTCTCCATACTTATACCAGAATAATTGTGTTCTAACCCTGCTATATAACGCAATTATCTTCATTTTCATAATACCCTTTTCATCTTAGAATAAAAATATATTTCGTTGAAAATTTAAGCTTTTCAATAAAATTCTTTTTTAACTTATAATGTATTTACATAAAAGAGGTTAAAATTTTATAATATATACACGAAGAACAAAATTTAAACCTCACTTAACGTTTCTTTTTTAAACGATAAAAAATACTTTTATATGGAAATAATAATAAAAAATATAAACTTTTTAGACAGCATTTATCACAAGATATATTTCCTAAAATTTAATTTCAAAAAATGATGACTATCTTGGACACAACCGTATATCCTACAGAAATTTAAGGAAAATATTTCCTGCAGCAAATTTACCTTCTAAACTTTTTTTAAAAATATATAATTTCCGTTTACATACCTTTTATCTTTAAATGACTTTTCTTAGATTTTGTAATTTGTCTCGAAATCGTCAAAAAAGGCATAATTTATTAAAGATTACAATAAAGATACAACAAGGGTTAAATTATAACCTAAATAGAGAATTTAATTTTCTTCCCAGATTTGGCATTAGCACTACATCAGAACGTCTTCAGCAGTAAAGTCATTTTTTCTATCATTTATGTTGAGAAAATTACATATTTAAACCGAGTGGGTATATACCAAGAAAAACTTTTATAAGCCTTACAATACTTATTTTTAACCAAAATTTCTTATCTACTTTTAGAAAACATAAAGAAAAAGTATAAGTAATATCTATTTAATATAGCACCAAGAAAATAGGAACATAGTAAACGGATATATGCTTTTAATATAAAGAAAACTAAATGTAAATCAAGAAATAATTCTAAAATTTCAAATGCATTCTTTTTTTTTCTTTAAAAAAGTAATTGGGTAAATTTAAATATCTTCGGAATATTTTGATTTTTTTTTTTGATAAAAATATTTTTTTGAAAAATTGAACATCTTTCCAAAAAAAATATTTTTCAATTAAATCTTTTGACTTTTTTTTAGAATAGATTTATTAGTTATAGAATACAAGTAACTTACCGATTTTTTTTATCCGCATATTACAGATTTTTTAATAGGCATTAAAGGTAACTCTAAAGCCTTCAAACTAGTTTATAAAATACTCATAACATTCTTATGACAGATAAAATCGGAATTAAAAATTGTTTTAAGGTAAAATTATGAGAATAAAGGGTTTGAACCGTCGAGAAAAGAGCAGTGATCATATAGAATTTAACTTATATGAATTAGGTTCATATTCTAATATAGTCACAAAATATTTTTTTGCTTGAAACGGTTGCATATTTTATTTGATAATCTATTCCGAAATTTAAATAAACTGCAAATTGTCGATTTGCGGAGACTATATGGTAACTAAGTATAAAATTAAAATATTTATGGTACAAAGAAATATTAAACTTCTATTATATGTAAGTATATCTGCAAACCCTTAATAATTTTACTAAGTATACCAAAAATCAAACTATACTATCTGAGAAATATAGCGGAATGTAAAATTTTTGGTTTCTATTAAAATTTTAAAATTTAAGAAAATTAACGTGATGTGTGAATTTTCTTTTCTGCGTCAAACATGAACCATTATTTACATATGATAATTCAAGAACGACATATACAATTATATAAAACTTCAAAAAATACTAATTTTAGAAACATCCAGAATTACAAAGACAAATAACCCTTTAGTATATTGGCAAAATTTATTTTTGGAATGAGGTAGTGTTAAAATATCAACAGTAATAAGAAACAGCTAGATTTAGACATAAAGGTTTGGTACAGATCATAATTTGTCTTTTATGTAAGAATTAAACTTCACTACATCCTCGGCTGCTCTGTAATAGTTGGTACTAGGAAGAACAGCCTAAATATGCGAATTTTTTTCTTGATCTTTTTGAGTGTTCATGTAACGAAATGTAAAAGCGATAGAGCATGTAGCAATAGTATTTAAACTCAAAACCGGTGATTTTGCAACCAAATTTTAACACCCGGTGCTGGAAGATAGAAAAATGCAAATCTTTAATGATCTAGGGAACGATATAACCACTTATGTCTTTTTATAGAACATTTTTTGCCCAAATAAACTCTCGGTATTCTCCGGGTTACTTTATGAATGAAGATATACTAAAATATAAGATGGTATAGCGATAAAAGGATGTGTACGCGTGATATTTTAAAGTGAAATCAAACCAACAATCATATTTCAACAGAAAAATTATTTTAGAATAACTGCCTTTTGCTTTAAACATATTCCACAAAACCTTTAAATAAGACAGCTTTATAATGTAGTCAGCCTTAAAGATACGAATAGAATTATAAGAAGACGTTTTATATAAACCCTGACTATCTTTAATGCTTTAAAAATAGCCCATATTTTGTTTTAAAAAGCTGCCCAGTTTTCCTACAAAATAATACTGCAAATTTAATGCCGATAATTTTTATGATATTGGTTCGTATTAATATCTTTTGGCTTTATTGGTAGAAATTAAATAATTAAAATAATTAAATATAGGTTTCCCCTTATTAAAATTTTTTAGAAGGAGTATATATACCAAGAATAAAGAAAACTATCAGAAAGATAATAGTAGAAAATTAGTTTGGCAAAATTTTATTTTGATGGATCTTAAATGGTTTCATATATCGAAATTTTTATTCAAATATTTCATACTTAACAATTTCTTCCATTTAATTTCCATTTAAATTTATATTTACTTTCAGAAACTTGTTGATAAATACTTTTTTTCTGTTTCTTAATTCTATGAATAATTTTTTTGTTTTTGCTATTTCAGTTTTTAAATTCTGATTATATATTAGGACGTTATGAATTAAATAAAAATTACAAGTAAGTTAAGATAAATTATTTACCCTTATACATTGAAAAATTTAAATTTTTGTTATTTTGTTGGAAAATTACATTTAAATGATTTTATAGATCATGTTAGAGGTTTTTATGAGAATTAGAAATTTTTTGAGATATTTAAAAGATTTTACAAACACCGAACAGATAAAACGTTTCAAAATATAAGTCTTTAGCAGAAAAACATAATTTAAAAAATTAGAATTAAAAAAGATAAACTGTAATAATAATCATACAGGATGTTGAATTACTAAAATAATATTATAATGCTACAATGGGCAATTATAGAAGCAAGACAATAAAAAAGTAAAAGTTCATAATACCCCTCTTCTTTTTAACATTTATTTTTTCGCTTTGCATTAAATCAAGTAAAATAAATTTTTCTAAAAATAATTTCTTTATATTTTTTAAAAACTTCTACCCTATGTTTGTTTAATCAAATCTATTTTTTAGCAAAAAAAGAAATGAAGCTGTAAATCAGAAAATATGAACAGAAAAGAAGATAATAGATTTAAAAACGACAACTGTGATAGTCCATGATGTTTAATTTGTTTTCTAGAACACAATTGATTACTCATAAAAGGAATTTTTTGGTAAAAGTTGTTTTCAATAATAGAAAAATTATGAGAAAGTGAAATATATTAAGGCACTTTTAGATATCTAGCACAACGCCTCAAACTTATTATAAAACAAATGATTGGGAATTTTAGTTTGATTTGATTATATTATTTTGAAATCCATTTTTATGGAAAAGGAGGTTTCTATCTTAAGAGTTCCTTTTCTTTTTAATTTGAACAAAATTTTTCTTTTTACGATTTTGATAAAAAAAAAGAAGAGGTACTGGGTGGTATATAAGTTAATGATATATATTTGGTTAACTAGATAAAATTTGTTCTAGGGGTTTATGAAGAGTGTGTTTGGAAGTGGTTGAATGATTTTGGATTGTGTTTTGACAGTAGACTTACCTATTTGTAATTCAGCTACAAATGAGTACAAATATAATTGTTTTTAGTCTAATTATAAAATATGAAAGTTTTTAAGGTGTGACTTCTCGAAGTAATGTATTTCCCCAAATTAAATTACAAAAAAGAATACCTCTATGTTTCTATAGATAAATAAGAAAAAGATATGAGGTTTTGATTCAAGTAGATATATTTTTTAAAGTTTTTGAAATATAGATATTATCATAAATTTGAATTAAAATAACTTATGGGATATATTTAGAATATCATAATTGTAGAATTGCAGTAAATTACTTCGGATTCTATTGAAATAAGTTTTAGAACAAGAAGAAATATTCGTTTGTTTCATAAGGAAGAAATTTTAAAGAAATTAAATGATTTACAATAAATAAAAAAATAAAATATTTTAAAATTGGTTTATAATATCTACTTTGTATTTATATATATAAAAAAAAGAATATAATTTTTTTAAATTAAATTTTGCACTTCTTTGTTCTATTAAACACTTCTATTTGTTATCAGCTCCCATCTAATTTAAATATTTCTATTTTTTGCAATTAGTAATTTATATTTCTTGGTTTAATATCTAAGGTATGTTTTATAAATTTGCTATTCTAAAAACATAAACCTTAAATGGGTAAATATATTTCTTGGTGTCATAAATTTAATTCGAAATAATCCATCCGAAAAATATTTTATTTTGTTATAAATATAGTACTCTATTTTCTCAAAAAGTACAATCGATCTTTATAATAGAAGTGTTATAGAAAATTCATAATATATTCAATGTGTGCCCAGTAAGGTATATCTTAAAGTATATAACTGTTACTTAATTCTAGAATAAATATAGCTTAGGAATAACCCATTTGTTCGATAAGAGTAAATCACTTTTTAAAACGTAAACTCGTTTATATATCATCAAGATTTCATGTGTAGTTATATATAAAAAACGAAGAGATGTTTTGATAAATAAAGTATCATTTTTAATGATTAAATATAGTTATTAAATTTTATGAAAGTTTTTTTAAAAATTAACTAATTTTTTATAGATTTCTTTATCGTATAGTTATTTACTCCGAAAATTTGCTAATAAATAAATCTGTATATGAAGGTAACCATTTGTATTTCAGATTATGTAAAAGTATTTCTGATATCATTAAAATTATTTATAGATGTATACTAAGTGCTCTAATTTAAATTTCTGGTTAAATCCGACTTGGAAAAAATCGCTTGAGTTCTTACACATTGCCTTTTATATTCTATAGGAGCTAAATATTAAAAAAATCTTACATACTCTTTTCATGATACAAATCAGATTAGGTAGTTTAAAAAGTATAAATTTGCTGCAAATTTTTTGGAACCTATATTGTACTTGATTGTGGAACTTGTTTCTTTCGTTTAATTAGGTGTAACCTTTATACAGTTGGTTAGGTAATAGAAGTTTAATGATAAGATAGTGCTAAGTCACATGTATACGATTCCAGATGATAAAAAATCCAAGATTGTTCCTACATATTGAAGTTTTGAACTATCAATTGTGCTTCTTTTTATATTTTAAGTCTTGAAATCTTAATTTTATAATATGATATTTTAACCAACAAACCCAATCAAAAATTTTATTTAGTGAATTAGAATAAACGTCTACTTTAAGAAACATACTTGATTTTTCACTTATTACAGTATAATATTCATCTATAAATACATTTTGAAATAAATGTATCTTTGATTCTATTATATTACTTTATTCAAATTAATTTCCAAAAAGTTTGAAAATAAATTCTTAGCTTTACATATAAACAAGAAATATTATTTATATTAGTTATATGGAAAAAAACGAGTATTTAATTTAGTTTTAAATGAACAACTTTGTTTAAGGTTTATCTACTTTTAAAATAAACTTGAAATATCAGGTAAAATATTTTTTTGTATTATATGCACGACTGTATAAACAAATTTAACACCCAAAACTAGACAAAATTAAACTATTTTAAGGATTAGTTGTAGAATTTGTTTAAACAAAAGAAATAGGGTTAAGAAAATTAAAATTTACAAATACTCAATGTAAAAACTTTTATTTAAATTTGCTTTCAGTATATAATTGGTATATAAACACATTTTTCGAAAGAGATTTTTTAATCCTGATTTATTTTAATCTAATTTTTATATCTTACTGTATATTATATATTTCCAAAAAAAAAGACCTAACATGATGAAAGCAATCAAAATACTTCTAATAAAAATAATTTAAGTCAGTATATTAAGACTACATAGTAAAAAACAAATAATTTTTTTATATAGAATATTAAGGCGACTAAAAATTGAATCAATTTATATGGATTATAGTTACATGAATAAAAAATCAATGTTTGTTTAGATTGGGAGAATATCTTATCAATTTTGACAATAGCAATAATATTACACAACTCCTAAATTTTCGTAAAAGTAGTATAAATAAAATTCAAATACCCTTTTCACTTGTATATATTTCTTTCATATTATATTTGTATTTTTTTTGTGCTAAAGGAGCAATGCATACATAATACCTAACGATACCTGGCAGTTTGCTCAATTTTCGAGAAAGTATCTAATATGAGGTTATATAGAAATCCAGAGGTAAGCATAAATCCCATATATGATTTAATAGAACAATTTAAATTTAATTTTATATTTATATATCATAACATATTTCCTTCCATGGATGTAATAAAAGCCAATTAGATATATTTGAATATAAATTTATCAGCTTCAATTAAGTGTTAACACAAATACATCTAGCTTTTGGGAATAAATAAAAAAATAATTTAAGCTCTACTTTTTTTAAGAGGTTCTTCATTACACCGTTAATTTAATAAAATGGTTTCAAAAATATATTTTTGTCAAATATTTATCCTGTAACATTTGAAACGGACTCGAAGTTTATAAATGAATGAAAATAACAATCTATCGTGACAGAAAAAAATCGAAATATAAATAAAAAATTAGCTAAGCTTAAACAAAAATATATATTAAGAATGCAAGATGTATATGTAAAGTCTTAATTCATACATGATATCTTATTAAAACACTGATTTATTTGTAATTTTCAAAAAGAAAGATTTTTTTCTAAACTGTAATGAATTTATTAAGATTCTGCTTAATATTCTGATTTAAATAAATGAACTTCAAATGTTTGTACTTTGCATTAAAAAGCTTTGTATAATTTCCAACATGATACATTTCCTCTTTTTTACAGATATATACAGTAAATAGATAAATAGACTTTACAAAAATACCAAAATGAAAATTTTTATGCTTTTAAATAACAAATTGAAGTATTAAAAGATAGGTCTTAAAAAGCGAATTATGTTTATAATAACTCTAAGGTAATCTATTTACTTTTTGTTCTCTACTAGATCTCATTTAAGATCAGAATAAGAATTATTTAAAAAATTTTCAAATAAATAAGAAAACTGTGTGACACTGAAAATGATTAAAAAATAAAGTAGATGCAGGGTGTCAAACCACAGAGATTTTTTATTTTAGTTCCATAGATATGCGTTCTTGTATAAAAGTTGTTTTATTTGTAGCTTGCAATGGTTATATGGCCCAAACAGCTATGTTTTTGTGTTAAGTGAACATGTGGTAGCAATAAAATACCAATATATTATAATTTAGTAGATTTCGTTATTTTTCGGATGAATTTCTTAATAAATGTGTAAGCCCATTATTTATTTTTTATTTTAACTTTGGAATTTCTATTTCTATTTTATATTAGCTCTTATGTAATTACTTATAGTTTACTAGTATACAATTTTCTCACTACATGTATGTAATAAATTTTTATATAACAAAGACTACTGATAAGCTGGAGCATCACCTTAATATTTTTGTGCTGTATTATAATATAGAAAGTCTAAAAAATAAATGAAATGTTTCTAAAATGCAAAAAGATATTAATTTTCAAAGAAAAATCTAGAAAATTTATTGAAATAAAAAATAAGTTCAAATATACAATTGCACATACGTCTAAGGTTAAAATAGTTGTTTTTTCAAATCCTTAGAAATATATATTTAAAATAGATAATGAAATTTCAAAACTACAGATTTGCAAAAATTTATTTAGTATACAAAAAAAATTATTTATTCTTATTTCTAACAAATCTATTAATGTTTTAAAATGATGCTGAATTATGATGTTCAAAAATCTAAAATTGATCAAACAAGTGAAAATGAAAAATCGAAAAGTTGGATTTGAAGTAGCTTTGAATGATTATTGGGCATAACACATAATTAAAACAGAGAACATCTCAATCATTGAGCCTACACCTGACCCATATATCATAAAGAACAGATAGGTTCTTTCTACGTTTATAAAAATAGTTCAGGCTAATTGATAAGAATAACGTTTTGAGTTCCAAAGTAAATATAGGTAATTGATTTTTAAAAAGTTTGGGATATGAACCAAAGCACATTATTTTAACCTTTTTTATAGTTATGATATATATCTTTACTTCGAATCTTTTCAAATAGGCAATTGCGTCTCATATTTAGACTCTTTGCTTTAGAGTTATTGTATTTAGGTTAATGATATTGGTATGGCTTTCTACTAATATATTATAATTGAATTTTTTCACTTATTTAGTAGATCTGACTTTAACCAAGATCGGATGAGTTCTTTAATACTACCCTTTGGATCATAGTTGTAACAGATGTAAATGGCTTTACCGATACACTTTTATAATCAAATCAGCTTAGGATGTTTAGAATATATAAATTCACCTTCGAATTTCTTGTAAAAATATTAGTTGATTGGGGCACTTGTTTATACGGCTTCTACATTAGGAATATTCCTTATAAATAGAAGAAAGATATACTAGATTCTTAATAAGATGGTTCTAATTTAATTGTAGAAGATTGGTCGACATTAAAAACTCAGCCCTATTTATAGTTTTTGTAATTTTTAATAACAATTGCCTTTCTGTCTCTTTAAATAAAAAATAAAACTTTCGCATTGATAATTTAAAAATCAACAAACACTATTATAGAAATTTCATCTGTGAATTAAAATATTCGACTGATTTCATAAAATTAATATTCCTTATTTATCTTTTTGATGTAATATCCACTTATGAATATATCTAGATATAAAAATATTATCAATATCTTCTAATTCAGATCATTATAGGTGTTTCTTCATCTTTGAAGATTTTTTCATCGGTGTAAAGCTCGATTAAGAAAATATGCATTAAAAAATGAACTAAAAAATTAAGTTTAGACTAAACTATATATTTGTTAAAAATTCCCTATCTTAATAGTAAATTAAAATATTATTTAATTTTTTTTCTTTGAATTATTGTTTGTGTAAATCCGTATTGGTCCGAAGAAAATTAAAGATCTAGGAAAACTATAAAAAAGATAACCCTACTATTTAAAATTTAGGTGTATTGTTTGTCTTTAAATAGGTAGATAAATTACGAACTTTAAAATAAACAAATAATTAATGTAGAATTATCATGGAAATATATTTTTAACATAAAAATAGGCTAGAAAAAACAAATTTATTCTTTAAGAAATTTTAATATACAAAATTTTTCGATTATATATAATTATTTAGTTCTTTACAATAAAATAATTATATATAGCAATTTAAGTTATAAAATCTTACTAAATAATAAAAATAAACTATTTATGTATGTGGATATACTAAGAATAATCAAATCTTAAAATCCACTAATACAGATTTTTTGCATATTTATAAAAAATCAAAGACCGTATAAATTAAGATCTAAAAGAATATCAAATTTATTTTAAGAAAGGCAATAATATTACTTTTCTGATTTATTCACCTATAGCTAGTATATATAATGTTTAAATACCCTTTCACATGTATATCTTTCTTTTACTTAGATTTGTATTCTTGTCGAGTAAAATAAACAATACAAATATAAAAATGTTTGGCAGTTTGTGGAATTAAGAGAAAAGTGAATAGTATAGGGTTATATAGAAATCAAAAGTTACGTATGAAATCCCTATACAATCAATGTTTCCATCAATATACTCAGGATTTTTCACAACAATTTCAGAAAATTTAATACGGCCATATTTAGGCTGAACACAACATATAATGAACAAGATTACAAAATCGTATTTTTAGAATATGAATAAGTTTTTAATAGCCCGAATGTTCTAGATACTCATAAAAAACATCTAATACCTTACAATAAAAAACTTCCAATTATGGTAAATTTTATAAGCTTATTAGACTTAACACGTTAAAATCATATGAGAAGTAATACTACTGAATTATATGTTATTTATAAACCATTTTAAATAAATACAAAGATTTTAATAGATGACTAAAAAATAAAATTAATTCCTCAAAAAAAGATAAAATTATATATTAGTTCGAAAAGGGTAACTCTAATCTCCAAATTAACGATTAAATTAACCAGATTTGCTTTAGTTGAGAAAAAACTGTTTGCATGAGTGTCAAGTAACATAGAAAATAGAAAAGGATGTTAGATCTAAAAAATAATACCATACTAAAGTGATTGTTAAAATAATAACGTAGTAGAATAATAATTTAAGCAAATTCAACCAAACAAAACCGGAAATTAAAAAATGGAAAAAAGCATATTAAAGAAGAAATATATTAGGAACCTAATAAGAAACATTTAGACCACTAGAAAAATTAAAAATACTTTACGCTTTAGCTTTATTTAAAACTCAAATTTCGTATTATTAAACAAATTAGACACGTTCCATGTTAGTAGAGCATGATACCAACATAAAAAATAGTAATTTTCAGTCTTTCTTTCCGAAGAAACGAATAACAGCGTCAAAATCATCCTATTTTGTCTTCTTACATATTCCATAAATGCCTTAAAGCCACAATTAGTAATTCTCTTTACATCATAATAACGCACGATGTTGATATCTTTGGATATTCTTTTGTTCCCGGAATTCACGCTTATTTAAAATCCTTCAACATTTACTTAGGAATCACTTTAGTTTAAAAAAATAATAGTGATATAGTTTTAATATAACAATAATTTTAGTATTATTTTCATTTAATTCCTCAAACATACATATATTTTTATCATAAATAAATATAAAGCCAGGGGAAGGAGTAGACGCACGGACCTTTGCTAACTTGTTTCTATAGTAGTAGAGCATATGGAAAAATACTGGGTGTTTTATAAAACATCCCCAAACAGTACTTCAAGAAACATGCGAATTCTCTCCGTTGCTAAGAAAACGTGCTATGAGCCAAGAAAATTAAGAATTGATAATCTAATATAAGTCTAAACATCCCAACATAGCCTCTCAACACGAGTTTAGAAGATTTTGCAGTTATTTTCACCTATTTTTCTCAGAAGACATTTATTAATACAATTGCAGCTTTTAAATCCTTTTTTCTTGTTTTTCTGACAGTAAAATTTGTATCAACGCTTTTAAATAAAATTCATATCAAGATACTTGAAAAGGCATTGGTTTTCAACACTAATATTATTAATAAATATTTTAATCATATTTCAGCAATTATAAGAGTAGTTCTTTTCTTTCAAAATATATGCATTATTAGATGAAGGGCTTTGAATGCATCTGATATTCTTCTTAATCTGTTTCAAACTACTGCTAAAAAGCAAAACATCTTCTGCATAGCTAAATATATTATTCCTCAGCTGAGAAGAGACATAGAAAATCAACTAATCAAGAACAATATCGAACAAACTTAAGAATATCCCAGTTCTTTGCGGTAACTCGTTGCAAACCGTAGTAAATTTTGTTTTTCGATTATACTTTATCAATGAATGTCTTTTATTCTGAAGTAATTCTGCAATCAATAGAGTATCCTTCGGAATAAACTCTTGATACAAAATAAGGTTCTTTTACAAACTTCTTTTTTGATCGTTTCATAGCTGATTTCATATTGATTGTTACGAAAAATATCACTACCACTTTCTAAAATATGTTCTATCCGGAGGCTATTGGTAAAGGTTATGTTATTCCGTGTGTAACTGGTTTTTTTCATTTATAAAACGAACCGAATTTTGTAAATATGCTCTTCTCAAACAATTTACTATTTTTTCATTAGTGCGAGATTCCCGTATAATTTATTTCTCCTTTTTATTGCTGTCACTGTATTTAGTTTTCACGCCTTTGGTACTTCTCGCAAAAAAATAAAATAATTAAAATAATTATTTAAATGAAGAAATATATATATGAACATGTTTATAAAAGTGCATTTTTCTCCTAAAATAACTCCAGACTTAATAGGCCGTAGTAGCTTTATTTCCTTTTTCAAATTCAACATAAGATTATACTAACTAAACTATCCCCTTTATCTCTTTGATAATAATTAAGACTGTCATTAATTTTTTAACTGTATCTTTATATAGTGTCAACAGAATAATAAATTGTTGTTACTCACAACTATCCCATAATCTTCGTATTTATTTACCAACACACGCGTTCCTTTCTTACTACTCTGAACAACCTTACAAAACCAACGCGGTGTACGATTTGAATTCTAATATTAGAATTAGCTATATCTAAATAACTAATCTCCCTTTAATTTTTTCGATCAACTCTTAAATTTCTTTAGAATTTAAGTCAGTTATCATTCTCACAGCTCGTTCAGATTCTGATTAAATATGCTATGATAGGGTTGTGCAGTTTATGAGAAACTTGTCTTTTATTTGTAAACTCATCGATGCTTGAATTTAATATCACGCAATAATTTAAGTTTTTCTTTATTCGGTAATTAGTTCAACAGAAATTCATTTCTAGAAGTTCAAACTTAAATTTTATTGCTTAAAAGTTTTCTTAGCGTCTCATCTTTTAATTAGTTAGTATTAAACTTAGAATTTAATGTAAAATTAGCTTTATTCAAAAACACATTTATCAGTTCAATAAAAATTTTAATTTTATGAAGTTCCGGTCTTACCCTAAAGTTTGAAAAGTACATATGTTAAGGTAGAACATTATTCTAGTGCTTAAAAAGTAAAAGAATATATTTTCATTTCATAAGATCCAAAATCAGCGTGCTTTTAGAGAACAAATTGTTCGTATGCAACTGCATTATCCAGATTGTAGCCCCTTAGTTTTATATCTTCATATCAGCAATTTTCTTATCTTAGCCTTTCGTAAATGTACTGCATTATTTAAACGTGACTTGTAAATGAAAATTAGAATATATTTTTGTACCTTGATACAAACACCGAATTTAGTCAAATCTTTAATTATACTATATTAAATTAATTTTTCCGATAACACCAACATTTCCTCAGAATTAGAAAACCTGTTTATTTATTTTTTTCAGATTTCTTACAGGCAATTACCATATAATCTGGATTTTAATTTTCTAACGTATATCGCCACTTTTCAGCCAATGCATCTATGCCAAAATTATTTACATCTAAAAATTATTTTTTTTTAACTTGTATATTATAAATACTACCAATATTTAAGAAACTAATTTTATTAATATTGTTTGACCCGAGCTAATATTACCGCTTCTTATATTAGCGTTTTCAAGAAACTCACAAGTTCTACCCTTGAAAATTGAAAAATCGCACTTAAATTTTTTTAACTTTTTATTTCTATTTTTTTTATATTTCTATTTCGTTCAAAAATGTTTTCAATTCTTCCTTTTAGTGTAGTCAAATAAGGTTTCTTCTATTATCTGATCCAGGACTCTCTCTTAATAGGTGCGCGGTTAGTCTTTAAAAACATCAATACATCATTTTTAATTTTTTATTTATAGTAGGATCAAATGTTTTCTATGTCAGAAAATCTTAATTTATCACGTATTTTAATTTAATAATCAATGGATCTCAAAGATAGGCTTATATCAATGTTCTATTCCTTCTAATACCCTAAAGTATATAAAAATATATTTATTGATTTGAAAAAAAGATTCCTAGCTAAAACTTGTGCGATCGCACCCTCGTGTAACTACTTTCGATTATATCCGTACCTTATTCTTCTCATAGATTTTAGGTGCTTCTATTATTTATACAGCTTTTCCCACTGTCTTTTTAGTGATTTCTGGGTCTGTTACTTTTAGTGGCTCTTTTTTTCTTAAGTAACACCTTGCAAATATTTTTCGCTTTCTCTCTGCTAAATGATCTTCATCAATTGCTGATATAAGATCGAAGATGATTTGGGTTTTTTTCCCGTACTTTTATTGCTCATTCCAAAGAAGCTTATTACGTACATAATAGTTTGGGTTTCATCAATTCTCACCTTTATCGTTTTGGATAGGAAAACCTTTGATTCCATTCCAGATCACGAATTTTATTCTTGGTTTTTCTATTTCTTCGAAAGGTTTCGAACCTTTGAACTTTCCATATTAACTAATTTGCAGCGTACATATACTTCAAAACCTTTTTTTGATTCGAAACCGACGCTAAATCTTAGTAGTACTTAGAACCGGCAGGAATCATAACCTAAAAAGATTTCATGCATGCGCAGATTAAAATTTTTTGTATCGTGATATCCATTTAACCGTAAACATATATTGTATTTAAAGCTTATAGTAAAATTTTTTATTTATGATTTGTTACATCAGCAGAACTCCTACTTAGATATTTTCATCTTATTGAACCCAAATTTAATGTGATATTACTACCAACCTAAAAAATGATCAATGCACATGTTTTATAGTGAATTAATTATAAAAGTATGTCTTAGAATAACATTACAGCCAAATTTCTATTAAACAACAATAACTGATATATTATTTTTTATTAAATTTCTTAAAAAACGAAAATAGTGGTCTATACAAGGCTCATTTTTTAACAGCAAAGTCTTTAATTTATAAAATTTCAATTCAACTTTCTTTTATTTTATTTGAATAAAATAAGTTTTCACGTACTTTGATAAATTTTTTCAAAAAAAACATCTAAATAGAAATTAAAAATAAAAGTACTGGTTGAAATTACTTCAGAAAAGTTACTAAAAATTTATTTTTTCTTTGAAAAAAACATAAAAGTACAAAAAGAATTAGTTGAACTAAAATTTTAACCCCATGAAGTAACGAAGAAAAAAGAATAGACTATAATACCCACTTCCTGATATTTCTAAGTTTAGTTAAAAAAACATTTCTTCTTGCGATACTTAAGAAGTACAATTCCCAAAAATTCTTCATCAATACACTGCACACGATATTTCAATACAAGTTCTAGCATACATTTAAAAATGCGAAAAAACCTTTGTTAATCCCAAAGAAAACCCAAAGTAGAGGTTTAAATTGATAAATCCGCAATTCTTTTCTTTCTGTCTTCATAAAACTTCAAATTTAAATTTTTGCATATTTTTTGCTAGAATAATTTCAGAGAATAGTTTTTTTAAGTTATTTCAAGCCTTAATATTTATATATAAATATTTCAAATAAAATATAATTCAAATCATTTTTCTTTTCTTTCTATATATTTGAGAATTTGTATTTTACTAAAGTTTTTATTTTATTTTTGCATTTTTTTACAATTTTTACTGGTTTCATATAACAAACGAAAAGTTTTTAAAAACCAAAAACGTAAAAAAATAGATTAACTACAAATCTATTATAAAATAATCCTTTTAACCCCATTTAAATACAAACCGAATTTATTTAAGAAAAGAAAAGTAGATTATATTTAGTAAAAGACCTCTGAACAACGCAATAGGAACAAAGTGATAAAGCATATCTACATAAAACAGAATTTTATCCAAATATATACTTAGAAACAAAGTAGATTTATAAAACACTACCTCAACTTCTCTGCTTATATAATTTTTGATATATGTAGAACAAATAATACATTTCGGTTGTGGCATTTTATAGAAAACCTTCATTGACTTGGTGAAATCTTAATTTTAGAAAAAAAAAAAACGTTCTGAAGTTTTTTTTTAAGAATGGAGAAATATTTTAATTAGAATATGTGCCGCGGAAAGTAATACTAATTTTCTATTTCCTTAAATTGTATTGCTTCTATAATTTTTTTGGTGTGGTATAGTAAAATAAAAGAAAAAAAGAGAATAAAATACAATTTAGCATTAATTATATTTCATTAAACTCTTTATTTCTTCAATTTTTAAATTTTTACTTTTACTTTTACTTGTATGATATAACTTTTGTCTCATTTGAACTACTTAAATCAGAATTTTTTATAAACGAAAAAAAATTTATAGAGAAATTAATTTCAAAATAAAAAAATTAAAACTTAGGAAAAAATCAAGAAATTAAAACATAGAATCTAAGAAAAAAAGAATTAAGAAAAAAAAGTAGAAAAAATTTAAAAAGTTTAGAAATAATTTATGAGAATTTGAGAAATAAAATTTCTGAAATTAAGAAATAAAAATATGATGGAATAAAATAAAAATATAATAAAATGCCAAACTTTAATAAATTATTTCACTTTCTACATTGCCTTTTTTTGAATCCCAAAGGAAAATATCTTAAATAATTTTCTGTTAATATACTACACTTCGGTATATAACAAATAATATTAGTGTAAAACAGCGAAAGTTTGTAAAGTCTCTTTCTAAGGTAGCAGTAAGCTTTAATTATCTTTTCATGTTCCGAACTTTTTAAATTCGAAATTTTTTTCCACTGCAACACCTCTTTTGTTTTTCAAATCAATTATATTCTCGTAATGTCTTTACACCTATTTATCATCACCAAACTTAATTATAGCTTCTATTTATTTCAAGCAGGGTTTGGATATAGATAATTTTATTTAAAAAGATTGAAGTTTTCTAAACATACCAGAACTCCATAAACATAGCACCCGCGAAAGAACTACATCTACTCCCTCCACTTCGGTATGACTCGGTATATTTCGAACGCGCTTTGTGGGCTAGTACTTTAGCATAAGATAATCCTATCAATAAATTTAATAAAAGCTGTTAGTGCCTCCATAATTTACCATTTAGTCAGTGGGGGACCAAGGTCTGCTTCTTTTCTACTCATCGATGTAAAGTGCATCATCCATATGTATACGGCGGCATTGTCTCATTTGTGCGCACCGACATGTAATTTAATCAATAAATAAACTTTTTGCTAAAAAAAACAGAAAAACATATTTATTCAAAAATAATACAACTATATGTTAGAGCCTACACTTCAATCATATATCATAAAGAACAAATAATTTTTTTTATACTTTTACAAGAAATAGGCAAATAATTTAACAGAATAACGTGTTTTTATCAAAAGTAAATAAAAGTTATTGGTTTTCTAAAAAGTATACCTACAAATTAAAGACATTAATTTATCTTTTCTTCGTTATGATATACATCTTCACAGCGATTCTTCAGATTAGCAATTGCGTTCCATAAAAAGCTTTCTGCCTTTAGCTTATTGTAATTGCAATTAAAGTTAATGATATTGGTAAGTTATCTAGCAATATATTCTAAGTGAATTCATTCACTAACGTGTACCTCTGACTTTAAACAGGATTTATAAGTTTTTTGACACTACCGTTTGAATCATAATAAGAATACATTTAATTAAACTTACAAAACCCAATCTTCACCTTAAAACAGCCTAGGTCTGTAAGATATAAAAATCAAGCTGCGAATATTCTAGTAATTATATCAGTTGATTGCGGAATATGTTTCTATGGCTTCAAATTTAGGTTCAATTCTTTAAAATAAAAGAGGTATTAAGTTTCATACCAAGATATTCATAACTCACTCTTAGAAGATGTCACATCATTAAAAAACTCAACACTATTTATAGTTTTTGTAATTTTTAATAGTCAATTGTCTTACATTTTATATTTTAATAGACAAATCGTAATTTGGATAGTATAATCTCTTAACTAACAAACACAATCATAGAAATTTTATTTTTGAATTACAAATACTTGTTTCCATTAATTATAAGACTAAGTTTTAATCCTTTTGATTTTATATCCACCTATAAATATAATTAGATATCAAAGTGATATTAATACCTTGTAATTCCCACTAGTATAGGTATTTCTTAATTATGTAAAGAATTGTATGTAACTTTATATTTATTTAGCAAAGTAAATATTAAAAATGATTTAAATTAATTTAGCTTATAGTTAAATATATTTATTAAAGATTTATTCAATCTTTATACCAAATTAAAATATTATCTAAATTATTCTTTATTTGACTTGTTTTTCGTGTGAATCTGAATTGCTTCATAAGAAAGTTAAAGATCTAAAAAATCCAAGAATATATAGATAACCATACCATTTATAAAATAGTTGTAGAAATTGTATTTAACCTAGGTAGATGAATTAAAAACATTGAAATTAAGAATCAATTAATATAAAAACAGATAATGAAATGTAGTCGTAATTTTGAAGTAGTATAAAAAGAACAAGATTATCAGTTCGAGACATATTATGTACTATTCAATTTTTTTAAATTTAATTCTTTAGATAATTAGAGTAAAATATTACTTAAGTCTAATAAAAATATAAAATAATAGAAAACTTAGTAATATCTTTACAAATATAAAAATTTATGTTCTAAATTGGTCGAATATGAGTTAATAGTTTAAAACGAAATTCTTATATGAATATATTGAGATGAATCAAATATCAAAATTCTCTAATACAATTATATGATTTAGTAAAAATAACTTAATGACTATATAAATCTAAAAAATAGCATTTTATTTCACCAAATTCAATAGTATTACATTTTTAATAAATTTTCTTGAAATTATTATACATGCAATGTAAATATTTTTTCGCAGATATATCTTTCGTTTACATAGCTCTATATTCTTTTTAAACCAAAAAGCAATACATATATAATACAAAGCAATTCGCTCAAATTTAAGAAAGGTAACTAATATGAGGTTATATAGAAATCCAAAGTTATGTATGAATACATATATGATCATAGTTTTACTCAATGTATTAATAGCTTTTGGAAACAATTTTACAAAATTTAATACGGCCATATTTAGTTCAAACACAACGTATTATGACTAAGATTAAAAAATATTATTTAAAGATAATCAGTTAAGGTTTTAATAGTTAAAATGTTCTAAATGACCATAAAAAAGCACTTAATACCTTACGCACAAAAACTTCCAATTATGGTAAATTTATAAGTTTATTAGACTTAACACTCAAAAATCATATAAGAGAAGAAAATACTAACGTATACCTTCGAATATAACATATTGATATGAATCAACGAATTTAATGGTAAATGAATATTAAATTAGTATAAAATTAATAAATTACATCAAAGTATAGTAAAATCATAATTTATTTAGAACTAAGTATTACTTTACTAAAACAAGACAAGATTAAAGTGGCCAGAATTGTTTTATAATTAGAAAAACTGCTGCATGAGCAACCATTATAACTTGGTAAGGGAATAACAAAAGAAATATATAAAAAATATAGGAACAATTTAAAACAGAAAATTAGAATAAAAAAACAAGAAATATGAAAAAAAACATTAAAAATAGAATTAAAATAAGGTTTATCTTAACCGACTCTATACAAGTGAAAATTCAAAACTAAAAAAACATTAATAAAATAAATACCTAACTAAAATTTTCCACGTAAAAGAATAAAAGTTCGATAATTGTAAATAAAATTTGAAATGGTACAATTTTTTTTGTAAAAAAGAAATATTTTATCTTAACAGCTATAAACAATACTAATTTCATATAGAACATAAAATATGAAATATATACTAGTTGATATTACAGAAAAAACTAGACAGATTTTATACAATATAAACTTACGTGACAAAATAGCAACTGAAATCTACCACTAATGATCTAAACTAACAAGTTTACAATATAAATATATTTTTCTTTAATTAAAAGCCAACATATTATAGTTAAACTTAAAAAATATATGATAACAACAAGTAAATTATTTTAAGTATGTAATAAACATACAAATCAAGTTTTTAATATGTTATAAATTTAATTTAGAACAAAATATATGACTTAATACAGAAGAAGTGACAAAGTTATCAAAAAAATGAATAAAAAAACTTACTAAAATTTATATCCCATGTATATCCCTTTAGCGAAAGTACATAGTATTCCAAATAATATTTTTTAATAAAACATCTAAATTTTGAATTTTTAAAAAAATTATTGTGTAATGAATTGAATCGAACAACCAAGCAATATTTGTTGGTGTTATTAATATCACACATTTCACACGCCTTAAATTGCACTCTTCTGAAACTCCGTAGAAAAATAAAATGTAATACAAATTATAAGCAAGAAAAGTATTTAGTATAAATAAAAACCGTATAGTTTAAAAAGAATAATATGTTATGCTAGGTGAATTATAAATTGCAGTGTAAAATAAAAGAAACTTTGGATATTGAAATTAAAAAAAAACAGTGCAGTTTAATAAGATTTATTTCATTAAATAATTAATAGCTCGATAAATGGTACCATACATACCTTTCAAAATCAGAATAATTTTTTTAACAATGAACAACAAGATATAAAAGAAAAGATAACTTAAACAAAAATAAGCGGTAAATGAAAATAACAAAACAATATTACAAATTTATAATAACAGACTATCTCGGTTTTGGAAAAAAAATATATTTCTGTATAAACTAATACATAGAATAATTTAAAATCATTACCTCTTTTTTACACAGTCCCTAGTATAAATTTTTTTGATGACATTCACGCAGTTCTGAGTTTAACATATGTGACAGCATCCCCACCACACTATCTGTACCACTTACGATACCCTTTATTAGGCTTTCATTTATAAGGTATATATGATCTATTTAATAGGGAAAAGGTTTGCGCAGTGTTTGTTAATTTTTGTTTTGATTGGATTGAATGAAAACCAAAACTAGAACTTAACCTTTCGACCTTATGCAGGATTTTCCCATATATCACACACACGTAAGCTAAAAAAAGCTAGCTAAGATATATTTCGGCGACTTAAACTGGCTCATCTGGACAGTGCAACCCATACCAAGATGTATAACATGATACATCGCTTCCCGGTTTCAGAATAATTTAATTTCTATCTCTTTACGGTAAGTCTTAAACCTCAGATATGTATGAATAAGTCTCTATCTTTTCACATAGCGATTAACTACAAGTTCAATTGATGTCTAATATCTAGCCACATAAAAAACCACAAAATATTTTATAGAAAAAGTTTCGCAAATTTATAGATCCTTTTTTTTGAATAAGAACAGCCATGGAACCCTAAAAATGTAGTGTAGTGTTTTAGGAACTTAAAGATATAACAATGAACTCACTCATACCCTTCATCTTTCATTTTCCAGTAAAACAAACTTAATGTAGTTATTCTCTCTCCATTATGGCCTTAGCAATTAGAAAAAAAATCAATTTTAAGATAAACCAGTTGACCCGTAAATTTAATTAACCAATGTAACTTTATTTGAAAAAAAATTAAAATATAAATTTTTTAAAAAGTACCCCTCCTTATGAAATATCTCTCCACTTTATCCGCTGATATAAGTTATTTCTTATATTTAAAAAATCAAAGAATGCAAAATAGCTGATGATACTGAATGTAATCAATAAAACAGAGCAAAGGGTATAAATTTATTCAAATATTGATAATTTTTTGAAAAATACTGATATTATTACATCCTTAAAAAGTTTTTACGCTATTGCAGCATTTATACGAGCATGCAACAATCGAAAGGTTTAGTGATTTAATAAGAAACGCGTTTGGTCGAAAGTTTTTCTTATCCTCACTTTTTTGGAAATGGTATTTAGAAAGATCTTAGTTTAAAGCTGAATTTTTGGATATTTCATTTTGTAATCAAATTTGCAACAAAAAAAAATTCATAAAATTATGATGCAGATTAAAATATCGGAAAATTCGTTCTTTAAACCAAGATCTTTCTAAACGTCATATATAAAGTAAGTAGGATTCTAAAATCACTTCTGAATTTATTAATCTAACGAAAAAGAAAAAACTTAATGCGAAAATTGCATTATAAAAGATATTGAATTAGGAAAAAAGTAAGTATTTTAAATTGTAATAGAAAAAAAGTTAAATAAAGTAAAAAAGAACTATAATATAATAAAATGGTTTACCTCCCTTCATATATATATGTTTCTGCGGTTTATTTATATTCTTAGATTTTAAAACCGTTTTAATGCAATCCGAAATACCAGAAGAAAAAAATAAACCAAGAGTTTATTTCTTTTATGATTGAAACTTTAAAGCTAAAGATTTTTTCATCCTCACTTTTTTATATTTGGCATTTCGGGATATCTCAAATTTAAGATGAATTTTCAGATATTTCATTTTGTATTCAAATTTAAAACAAAAAAAATCATAAAATTATGATGCAACTTAAGATATCAGAAATTTCGTTAATAAACTTGAGATCTTTCTTAAATGTCAAATAAAAAAATTGAGGAGGAAAAATTAATATTTGCAATTGTTCGTCTAATATAAAAGAAAAAAACCTAAAAAGACAATGGAATAGTATATAATCACATTGTAATTTAATTGCAGTTAGAAATTTATTAAAACAAAAAATCAGGAGTAAGTCCTTGAATTTATAATATAGAATAATTGAAATATTTGTAACAGCAAACTGTAAGACGATGAAAATGCTGATTCAAATATGTAATTTTGATTTATTTTTGTTCCTATAATGATTTATAGGAATTTAAGCAAAATATATTTTTCTAGATCTTTTTTTATATCTATTATTTATATTTTTTTTGTACCAAGACTTTATACGATTTTTAAAGGCACAGGTAAACCTGGCTTAGGGTTTTACTATAAGAATTTTTTTTTTTTTCTTTAATATAATTTTAAAAAATAATTGCTATTTAAAATCATGGTAACATAATGATGTTATTCGATATTTTGAGAAGACCAGCATTTACATTTTTAGATCATAAATTATCTATTCTTATATTTATTTTAAATTGTAAACTATACATGAAACTTGTCATTATTTTAAATGATTATATTTGTTTTTTAAAATCTTAAGTGTTATATCAGATTTGTTGCGGTTTATCAGTACTATATAACGCATTTAAATGTTTCTATAAAAAATAGTACTAATATCTGTGATTTCATTCCTCTCAATAAAAATTTCTATAGTCTTATATTCTATTTACACAATAGGTATAAAAATTTCGTGAATAATACTCACAAAGAACAAAATCTTACATCACAGTAGAAAAAGAACTTTTTCAACGATAAAAAATCGTTTAATATGAAATTATCTATAAAATTTAAAACTTTTTAAACAGATATTACTAGAGAAATTCATATTTCTTATATATTATTTATAAAGAAGATAAAGAATTTCGAAAAAAAAGTATAATTAACAAAAATTTTAAAAATCCTTCTTGGATTCCAATGTAGTCTTTTACTTTTTTAAAAAATATACACTTTTCGTTCATATACTATATATAAAAAGGATGTTTTTAATATTTTAGAATTTGTCTTGAGATAGTTAAAAAATCAATTTTTAATCAGAAGTTACAGATATATTACAAAGAAATTATAGGTAAAACCTAAATAGGGGATTTCATTTCTAGCCACATTTGCATTTACTTCAGATAATAATTTTTCTAAATTTAAAGTATTTGTTGATCATTTATTTTGAGAAATTTAGCTATTCAAAACGATGGAAGCATAGAATACCAAGAAAAACTTTTACTAACTTATCAATACGGCTTTTTTAGAAACAAAAATTATTGATTAGGTTTTAGAGAAAAAAACACAAGTAGTAATAAATTTTTATTCTAACTACTAAGTCTAATAAGATAGTAGCTCTATAAACCAAGAACCATGGTTTCAGAAATAAACAAACCCAACTAGTTTTTAAAAAAACCCTTTAGTTTCAAAGCATTTTTTTCTTTGGTAATCCATTTATTTAAATTTGCATTATAGTAGGAAATTTTTTTATTTATTATTACAGTGGTTTACTTTTATTTTCGAAATAAAAGTATTCCTTCTTAACAAATTAAAATCAAAATAAAAAATCGCTTAAATTGAGGTAAGTGTTTCACATCTTTATTGGAGAGAAATAGTGGAGATTACCTTTATTTTTCTATAATTTAGAATTTATTTTAAAAATCAGATACTAATTTAATAAAATTGCAAAATATAGTACATGATAATGAAAATGATGAAGACTTACCGAAATTTCATAGTTTCTGATCACAAAAGTCAGTAGAAATTGATTTTATTTCTATTAGATATTTGTGTGAGTAAAATTAATGAAAAATATAGTCTAAAAATAAAATCAAACATAGTTTAAATATTACATTCCTCTTTTACTTCTCGGTGTCAAGGATAACAACTGGAAATTTTACAATTGCTCTTTTAATCTATTTTAACCCAGGAATATATGAAGCTAGCCTATAGTTTCAATGTGGTTTTGTCAACCCAAATTGTCAACAATTATTTTCACAACAATTTCACACACTTATTGCCCACAAAATCGTTTTTAATGTTTATCAGCTCTTCACCTTGTTTTATATAAACATGTACTATATTTAAACTTTTAAAAAAGCAAGTTTTTCTGATTAATTAGATTTTAATATTTTAATAATTAAAATATTGCAAATTAAATACTTTAATTATTATTTTATATTGTGTTGTTATTAACATCTTTTTTGCGTTATTTTTGAAAGTATAGCAGTAAACTAAATAATTCATTGGATTAAATAAAAAAGACCCTAGAAAATATTACATACCAAGCATAGAGAAAATGTTCAGAAAGATAATATTAGAAATATTAGAGTGTTAAATTTTCAATTTGAGGTATCTTAAATAGTTTTATATGTCGAAGCTCTTATTTAACTATTTCATACTAAGCAATGTCTTCAGTGTAAATTTCTATTTAATATCAAAAACTGGTTGATAAATAAGTTCTTATGTGTTTTTTAATTCTATGAATATTTTTTTTTGTAGTTTTTATTCCGGTTTTTTAATTCTGATTATATATTAGAACGTTATGAGTTAACTAAAGAATACTAAAACAATTAAAATAGATTGTTTATTCTAAGACATACAAAAAACCAATATTTATGATTTTAGCATGCAAAAGTACATTTAAATAATTTTATAGATTTAGATAGACGCTATTTATGAGAATTAGAATTTTTTTTGGTATTTATAGAATATATCCATGTACTGAACGGATTAATTGTTTAAACATATAAATCTTTAGCGAAGAAACAAAATTTTAAAAATTTCAATAAAAAATTGATAAAATGTTTTATTGATTATATATGAAAGTGAAATAACTAAAATAAAATTATACTGATAAAGTGATGAATTCTAGAAACAAGAAAATAAAAATTAAAACCTCATAAAACCCTTATATTTTTTAATATTTTGGTTTTTGCTTTGCATTAAATCCACCAAGATTTTTTTTTTTTCTAAAAATAATTTCTTTATATTTATTAAAAATTTCTACCATATGTTTCTTTAATAAAAATATTATTTTGCATCGAAGAAATTGAAATGAAGATGTAAATTGAAACAGATGAAAAGAAAGCATAAAGATAGATTCAATAGCAGCGGCAGTGAAGGTAAATTATGTTTATTATGTCCTTGGTCTTAATGAATTCCTTGTTTAAAGTTGTTTGCACGAAGATAAAATATATGAGAAGTGGAATATATTAAGATATTTTTGGATTTCAGCACAACGCCCCAAAAGTTATACTAAACAAATGATTTGGAATTTTAGTTTGATTTTTTATTATATTATTCACTGTATCATTTTTATGAAAAAGGTGGTGTCTATCTTAAGTGTTCCTTTTCTTTCTTTTTGATTTGAATAAAATTTTTCATTTTATGACTTTGAGAAAAAAAGAAGAGGTAAGGTGGTGGGGTAAGTAAGCTAATGGCTAATACTTTGGTAACTAGCTTATATTTGATCCCAGGTTTATGAAGAGTTTTCAGAAGCCATTGAACAAATTCAGACTTTATTTGAACAGTAGACTAACCACAATTGAAATTTCGGCTACAACTGAGCACATTTAGAATTTTTTCAGTTGATTGTAAAATATTGAATTTTTAACGCGCCTTCTTTAAGTAATGTGTTTTACCAAATTCAATTCAGAAGAAATATATTTGTATGTCCCTATAAAGAAGAAAAAGAACGGAACTTTTGATTGAATAGATCTAATTTTTAGAAGTGTTTGAAGTTAAAATATTTATGATAAGTGAAAAAAAATGCTTATTTGATATTTGAAAACATCAGAATCATTTAATTGCAGATGATCACTTTAAAATCCCATGTAATAAATTTGAGAACAGTTAAAAATATTGGTTGAATTTGTGATGAAGAGAAATGTAAAGAAATTACTGGTTTACAAGAAATAAAAAAAATAAAATAATTTATAATTGGTATATTGTCCTTGGAATTTTTATATCTAAAAAGGATTATAAGTTTTTAATTAACTTTGATCATTCCTGGTTTTATTTATTACTTCTTTTTGATATTCTTTCCCATCTAATTTTTAATAAAATAATCTTTTGCCTTTAGTTAATCCATATTTCTTGGTTTAATATCCAAGGGTCTATTTTATAAAATTTACTCTCCACATATCATACAATTTAAAAGCTTTAATATATCTCTTAGTTTCTTTAATTATATTTGAAATAGTTTATTAAAAATCTTTTATTTACTTAGAACAATAGTATTCTATTTTGGCAAAAAAAATAATTTGTCTTTATAACAAGTGGGTATATTGTTAAATCATAAATATATTGCATATGTTTCAGCAAGGTATATCTTAAGATAGATAATCTATACTTCATTTTAGAATTCATTTTAGCTTGGAAATAACACATTTATTCACTAAGAATACAAGACTTTTGAAGCGCCTTAATTCATTTATATATATAAATGATTGCGTGTGTAGCTAAAGATCTAAAACCGAAAGATATTGTTTGAACAAAAAGATATTATGATTAATAATTAAATATAGTTATTGGTTTTTTTGGATTTTCTCTAATCAGGAACTAATATATTTTATCGATTTATTTATGGTAAAGTTATTCACTCTGAAAATTCGTGACTAGGTGAATCCTTTGAATGTAGACTCCTTACCCTTGAGTTTATGTAATAGGCGTTTCTGATATTAGTAGAGTTATTTTTAAATATATTTTAAATGAACAAATTTTCTATTTCGTAAAATCGATTTGAACAAGATCAGAATAATTCTTCCAACTACCTTTTGAATGTTATATAAACTAGACAAGTAAATAACCTTATTTAGCGTTTGCCATAATACAAACTGACTGGATAGTTTTAAATGTATAAATTTGCTGCGAATTTTTTGGGAAAATATATGACGGTAGATTGTGGAAACAGTTTTTCGTTTAAAAAGGTTAAATCTTTATACAGTTGCTTAGGTAATAGAGGTTTAAGAATGAGATAGTGCTAAGGCACATGTATACAAGGCCGGATGATAAAAAATCGAAAATTGTTCATACGTTTTTAAGTTTTGAATTACCAATTGTCTTTCTTTCTATATTTTAAGTGTAAAAATCATAATTTGATAATATAATATTTGAATCAACAAAATCAATCATAGAATTTTAATTATTGAATTAGAATAAACGTCTACTTTAAAACATACATTATTTTTTTAATTATTTTAACATAATATTCATCTATAAATATATTTTAATATCAAAGTTTCATCGTTTTTCTTATATTACTTCATTAAAATTAATTTCTGAAAAGTTTGAAAACTAATTCGTAGATTTTCATAGAAAAAATAAAAATAAAACTGAGCATATGTAAAAAACGAGTATTTAATTTAGTTTGAAAAAACAAATTTATTTAATATTATCTATTTTGAAAATAAAATCAAAATATCAGGTAAAAATTAATAATTCAAATATTTTTTGTATTGTATGTACGACTTCATAAACAAGTTTAACACCGAAACTAAACAGAATTAAACTATTTTAAGAATTATTTGTAGAATTTTCTCTAAACAAGAGAAATGGGTTAAGAAAATTGAAATTGACATATACTTAACGTAAAAACATTTATTTAAATTTTGTTTTAATATATAACTAGTATAATAGAAATCATGTTATTATTCAAAAGATTTTATTTTACTATCAATTTTATTTAGATATAATTCTGCAAACCTTACTATATAATATATAATGCTAAAAAAAAACCTAATAAAATAATTAAAAACAATCAATTACTCATAATAATTACAATTTAAGTTAGTTTAATAAGGTAAAAAGTAAAAAAACAAACTATTTATTTATATGGATATATTAAGGATATTTACATACTAAAATTAATTAATATGGATTATAGTACTAAATAATAATTTCATGTCTGTATGAATATAGAGAATATTAAATTTATTTTAATAAAGGCAATATTATTACATTTCTCCTCTATTCTCTTGAAAATAGTATACAATAAATCTTAAATGTTTTTTCAGATGTATATCCTTATTTTTATTGGCTCTATATTCTTTTTAAGCTCAAAAAGCAATACATAATAATACCTGGCAGTTTGCTCAATTTTTATAAAGTAATAATATGAGGTTATTAGAAATCCAAAGTTACATATGAATACCCTATATGCTAAATGTTTCCATTAATATATTGAGGGCTTCTAAGCACCATTTCGGTAATTTTAATATGGCCATATTTAGGTTAAACACAACGTATTATGACAAAGATTAGAAAATCATATTTTAAGATACTGAGATAATGTTTTAATAGTCCAAATATTCTATAAACACAAAAAAAACTACCAATACCTAATGCACAAAAACTTCCAATTATGGTAAATTTTATAAGTTTATTAAGGTTACCCCCTTAAAGTCCTATAAGAAAAAATAATACTTATAAAATAGTTTGAAATATTACATATTGATATGAAATAATAAATTTGAAGCTAAATGATTATAAAATTAATATAATCTATCCAGATAAAATAAAATGAGACTTTATTAAGAAATATGAACCACTTTATTTTGAAAATCGAAGGTTGAAACAAATATACAGGTTTTACAAGTTGAGAAACTGCTTTTGCAAGTATCAAAGTAGAACGAGCAATGAAAAAAAGGCGAATGCTCTAAAAAAATATATGCAAAACTAAAAAGGTAGGGTTGAATAAAAAACTCAAAATTGAAAAAAAGTATATAAAAGTATCACCAAAATAAATTTAAGCAAAACAAACTGGATATAAAAGAATATTCTAAACTTAGAAAAAATGGCTAAGCCAACGAAAAAATCGAAATAATACACTTAAAAGAATTATAGATTGAAAAAATGATAATAAAATTAAAATTTATTAAGCTTTTAAATAAAAGATAGATTTAAAAAATTAACTTTTATGAATACAACCAACTTAATATTATACCCTAAAAAACACCCAAAGTATCAGTTTATATCACAATAAAGACCAAACATATTTGCTCAATAATAAAATGAGTAAACAAACTAGTTGATAAACTCTCACTAGTAATCCAAAGACAATTTTTTCTTCATCATTTAACAGTACAGCCCTGCAAACAACTTGGCTTGTTATGGCAAAGCCACCCTCCAGTCTTTCTATAGTTGATTCGTTTACTCTTTCTGGTTCCCAAAATGATAGTTCTAAAGGTTATTTTGTTAGTCCTACGCAAAACAACAACCCGAAAAACCAGTCCTTTTTATTCACCTCTTAAGAAAGCAGAGAATCTTTCAAGCCAATTCGGATTCCGACATGATTGAGAAATAAGGTTACTATAGTTCAGTATATTTGCAGATTATATTATAATATGCCAGAAGGTAAAACAAATTTTTAGGATAATCCAGACTTTAGACACTAGAATTAACAATTCAAACAAATTTTAAAGAATAATGCAGAGAAAAATAATTAGACATAGCGTTTTTCACATCTAATTTGAGTATAAATGGTTTTAAAAAAATCTTGACAACATATTTGGTTTTTTTTTATTTTTTTTTGTATTTTTGCAAAATTAAGTTTAAAATTTTGATACTTCTCTGCTTAAAATCTACAGATTTCTTTTTAATCCTTCGATGATTCAATATTATTTTGAAATTATAATGGCTTGCATTTTTAAGCATTATTATAATTGTCGTTCTCTCAAACATTATATATTAGTGATCATATTATATTATGGTGTTTATGTATAGGATCTATAAACTCAAAGGGGAAAATCCTCAATAACCCTAAAGTATTGATTTATAAATTGTTTTTTAAAGAATAGAAAATCCTTTTATTTGCAATTTGATTAAAATATTAAGCATTAACTCCGTTGCTAAAATCAAAATTAGGAAAAAATATATGGCTTTTTTATTTTTTTTAGATAGAAAAAATGGTCAAAATATTTTAATTACTTGTTACATAATATTAAAGTGAGAAAATTTATAAGAACAGTAAATAAACGTATGTCTTTATTCAAAGATTAAATTTTCTTGATGTTTTTATATCTGTTTGATTAAATTTACAGATACTAATATTAAATTATTTAAAACATATAGTTAAATTAATAATTTATTTTTTTAAGAATAATATATCGTTGAAGATTGTCATTTGGAAAGTTAGAAAACCTATAATATTCCCAAATTCAAATAAAAATAGCTCAAAAGTAGTTTCTGTTTTATTGTCAGTTGAATTGAGAGTAAAATAGTATATAGAAAAAGAAAATATTTTGAGTTTTTAGTATAAACGGTCAGATATTATTTTTAAATTAAAATTTTTAAAAAAATGATTCAAAATTTAAAGTAAAATTTTTTTATTAGAATACAATTCGTAGAAACTACGAAAAGCGACATTTGTATTATGAACGAAAAACAATATGAATCACAAATTGTTTTTCGCATTAATTTTTTGACCTCTTACATATAGATATATAATAGTCAAAAAACATTTATAAGTTATCTCTTTAAAATATATTTTTTTTGACTACGTTTACATAAAAAATATTTCTTAAAAAGTTTTTACTCGAATTTTTACATATAATATATGTATGTATATCGAAAAAACAAATTATGAAATAAGATAGGCGTTAAAAACCAACCAAAAATATTGGTATAACGAAATTGAATTATAAAATCATAATCAAAAAAATTTAAATAACATAAAAAATATAAAAAATAAAATATAATATAAGATATAATTTCGTAAATAAATAATTTAATATATAGAGACATGAAATGAATAACAATTTAAAAATAAAAAAAGATGAAAAATAAAACAATCAAAAATCAATAATAGTTGTATTCACGAAAGACGAAAAATTCTAATAATTAAAAACCAGAATATTTTTATTGGGATTAAATTTAGCAAAAACTAAAAATATAAGAAAAAAAATCCTAAGCAGTGATTCATTTCCTGCATGGCTATTGATATTAATATTTCTCTTTTTTTCTAAAACAGTTCTTTTTTTTTCCTTTTATTTATCTAAATCCTTTAACTTTAAAATATTTTAGACATATATAGATAGTAATGAAATATACAAACTTGGAAAAATTAAAAAAAAGTTATAATATTTAAAAATACATAAACAAACAGTAAAACCAAAAAAAATAGTAATATTTATTACACGTGTAGCATTCTCTTGTTTTCTTGCATTTTCAAAACCACTTCTTCGTTTTAATTGACATAATATTTAAATCTGATTCCCTTTAAGATATTACTAATATTTTTGCATTTCTAAAAAATAAATATAAAAGCAAAAAACGAAAGCCTTCTAATTCGAATCAAAAATTATTTGAATATAATAAAGCATACATGAATAGGAATAGATGTCAAAGAAAGGACAAGAACATCTGGCAACTTCACGAAAGAACTAGGTGTAGTATAAAATTTTTATACAGTAGAAATTTAATTAAAAAATATAAATCCAAAAATTGTATTAAAGACTAGAATAAAGGTGATAAAACCCGAAACTTTGTATTTATACTTGGTTCGAAACCCGTAGAATAGTTATAATCACTTAGAAATTATTGTTCCTCTGGCATATGGAACCACACCATTAACATATTCCTTCTATATAATTCCTTTACCTATAAACCCATAATAATTTATTTTCACGATTATATTTTGTACACTCCTCCTATTAATATTTTAAAAAATTGCTTTTCTTACATCTTATCGTACTGAGAATTTTTACCCTGACGAGATAATACTACACATAAGAAAAGCAATATGTATTCCACTAATCGAGATGTTTTAGATATTATAAAAAATAAAAAAGGCACATGGTAGATATATTGTTTAGCGGTTTCTTTCGGATACCAAGATATCATTCCTATGATTCTTAAATAAGAAAATAATAAATTTTATGTATAAAAAATTTCATTCTTAAACTAAGTATCCATGTTAATAATTTTTAAATACTAAATAAATTATTTTTATTTTTTAAGAATGTACTAGGCTATGAAGTTTTTTTTTGTTAAGACTGGACATTTCATGGTTTAAAATTCGGATTTTCTTGGTAATTCCGGTATGGTCATAAAATCTTAATTATCATGTAAAGTCTGAAACAAAATTCCAAATGCTTCATCCTTATTGCTTAAAATCGTAAAAACTACAGATTTTTATATTTTAAAAAATATTTCTGTTTCTATCATACATTTATTGTAAATGAGCATAAATTGTTTTTTTAGAAAATATTTGGATATTTTTGTGTTTTTTTTTTGAAATGAATTGATATAAATAGTAAATACATTATCATTGATTATTCTGTATGTTAGCGAAAGCGTAGTTTTAAATGGCCTTTATAATATATTATATATAAGAAACAAAGTGCAATATAGGCTATGTGTTTTTCTATGAACTTAAAAATCATACTATATCATTTAATTTTATTTATATCCAAAGCTTCAAAGAAGGAAATACTTACAGAGATTAGATACATATGATTGTCTATATGGGGTTATATATAAAATTATAAAACCTTAAGAAGCATTCTGTAGTATTCCATGTTATCATCGTGGAATCTTATTGTAACCGAATTTGGTAAACGTTCTGCTACTTTATAGATTTTAACATAGGGTTTCAAGAGCCATATTCATAACGAAATCATTCATATACGACCAATAAATCGTGTAATCTTACATATTTAGTATCCAGAAAGTTAAGACTTAGGTTTATTTTCAAATCTTTGGAGCATTATATAATCATTTATCGTTAATATTGAGGCTAAGTATCTCTTGCATATTTTCCTGCACCCCAAAAAAAATCTTATTCGTTTTACTGCTGTTACCCACAGCAAATATCTTCTTTGTATATAAATATATTTTTATTATGCCTGTCAGTATATACTCATTTATACAAGCTAATGATATATTAAACAGTGCGAGGATAAGATTAAGCACCGTTTAAATTCTTTAGGTTCATCTCCGAGTTAAAATCTTTGAGTTCTTCTGTAATTGTATAACTCCTTTCTATAAAAAGACTTGCCTATAATATCATATATTCCATAGAATGCCTTTTAAATTTGATATATTTCTCGCAGAATTTCATTTCAACAAAGTTAGTCATATAAACGCTTATATATTTTACCCGAAAAAGAACAGCAATGCTTTGTTGTGGAATATTTCCGTCTACTAGCAGATGATTTAACTTACTTGTCTTTATAAAAAACTATCTATGTACAATCTAAACTATACCTTATGTATGAAACCATAATTTTTTGCATCGATTTTCTAGTAGTTTTAGTAATAATATTAGTAAGTATGAACCATATTTCTTTTTCACGCTGTTGGTTTCGCTTTTAAGGAATATTAAAATTGAAAAGACTTTCAAATGAAAATATTATAGAGTAAATAGAAACATTTCATTCATTATCCTTAAGTCACTTCAATTTCAGACAAAAGATTTTTCATGCTTCTTGAATCACATTTGTACGTATAAGATCAATTTAATTTCTTTTTTTAAAATATTTATTTAGTGTGTGTAAGTATTCATTCTAAAACAATATTTCTTGTCTGTTCGTAATTTAAAATGCCTTCTTTTGAATAAATAGATATAGTAGTCTATATGAATTAAAATAAATGATCAATTCTGGTTAGATAACTTATATTACAATGCAATTTCACAAAATTTTAGTTTAGTATACCTTAACCATCAATCTAAAATTTTCGAAATTTAATTAATTTGTTAATTTCTTAATTATTTTACTTTCGCTTGTATAAAATATTGTATTTAATCATCTCGAGTATTTCCGCTTGAGTTTCAAATGCTTTAGAATTGAGTTATTGAATTCTATTAATTTTTCTTTCCAATACGAAGTTCTTTGGTGCCTAAAGTAACTTCTGATGCAAAAATTCTAGCCTTTTCTTGATTAAAAAAATATTTAAAAGCGAATTCAACATTAGGTTTAAGTCTCCTATGCGCTTAGTAACTAGCCTTGTCATATCAGATCTTTAAATAAATGAATTTTATATTTTGTCTATATTTGTTGTTATATGCTTTCAATCCTGCATAAAAAATTTACGATTTTGATTTTTAATTTCTAAACACATAGAATAATCTTTAAATTTAAAAAGTTTTTTTGAATCATAAAATGAGGATAGTGCCTAAAGCAAAGGTATCAAATTAGTTTTAGATTGTTCGAATTATGATGTATTTCAATACTCGCGGGTCCTATATAACAGCATTTCAAGATTGTAGTAACCTAAAATCAATATATCAGATGTGTAATTAACTAAAGAGATGATTCGATCATTTTTGTATCCGTTATTATAGGAAATTAGAAAGAAAAGGTATGTATCAAATCCTTAAGACTTCGCCTTGTGTTATAGAATTAATTAAGCTATAATGCATTGCTTTTTTAGAAAGCTAAATAATTCTAACTGATTTAAAGTTTAGGTTCTTAACTACAAATCAGAGTTTCAAAGCAATGATTCTATAATTTCATAAATATATGACAACTTATAAACGAGGTTTCTGTGAATGCTATTATAATAAAATATGTCCTAAATCACATATGTATAATCTATTATTTCACAAGGGAATTCAAACTAAGTTTAAATCGATTTATTGAACTATGTTCAGTTTATTTGGATCAAACGTAAGTTATTTTTCTTTGCCTAAAATTTTAACTATTATATTACCTATAAGAAACACAAAGGTTTCTTGTTCAGACTAGGATAATTATACTGCCTTTTTCTAATTCAAACATTAGAGTTTCCCCATAAATTTTATTTACTTTATAATTTTGCTCTTGGTAATATCAGGATCTTTTTTATCCGAATATTTCCAAATTGTCATTAAGATGAGTTTACCGGTCTCGATCCAAAAAGATTATAAATTTACATTTATATAATTCTCATTGCATATAACATTTACTGTGTTTCTTTTAGAAATCCACAGCTTAACATATCTGATCATTAGGGTTAGGGTTAGGGTTAGGGTTAGGGTTAGGGTTAGGGTTAGGGTTAGGGTTAGGGTTAGGGTTAGGGTTAGGGTTAGGGTTAGGGTTAGGGTTAGGGTTAGGGTTAGGGTTAGGGTTAGGGTTAGGGTTAGGGTTAGGGTTAGGGTTAGGGTTAGGGTTAGGGTTAGGGTTAGGGTTAGGGTTAGGGTTAGGGTTAGGGTTAGGGTTAGGGTTAGGGTTAGGGTTAGGGTTAGGGTTAGGGTTAGGGTTAGGGTTAGGGTTAGGGTTAGGGTTAGGGTTAGGGTTAGGGTTAGGGTTAGGGTTAGGGTTAGGGTTAGGGTTAGGGTTAGGGTTAGGGTTAGGGTTAGGGTTAGGGTTAGGGTTAGGGTTAGGGTTAGGGTTAGGGTTAGGGTTAGGGTTAGGGTTAGGGTTAGGGTTAGGGTTAGGGTTAGGGTTAGGGTTAGGGTTAGGGTTAGGGTTAGGGTTAGGGTTAGGGTTAGGGTTAGGGTTAGGGTTAGGGTTAGGGTTAGGGTTAGGGTTAGGGTTAGGGTTAGGGTTAGGGTTAGGGTTAGGGTTAGGGTTAGGGTTAGGGTTAGGGTTAGGGTTAGGGTTAGGGTTAGGGTTAGGGTTAGGGTTAGGGTTAGGGTTAGGGTTAGGGTTAGGGTTAGGGTTAGGGTTAGGGTTAGGGTTAGGGTTAGGGTTAGGGTTAGGGTTAGGGTTAGGGTTAGGGTTAGGGTTAGGGTTAGGGTTAGGGTTAGGGTTAGGGTTAGGGTTAGGGTTAGGGTTAGGGTTAGGGTTAGGGTTAGGGTTAGGGTTAGGGTTAGGGTTAGGGTTAGGGTTAGGGTTAGGGTTAGGGTTAGGGTTAGGGTTAGGGTTAGGGTTAGGGTTAGGGTTAGGGTTAGGGTTAGGGTTAGGGTTAGGGTTAGGGTTAGGGTTAGGGTTAGGGTTAGGGTTAGGGTTAGGGTTAGGGTTAGGGTTAGGGTTAGGGTTAGGGTTAGGGTTAGGGTTAGGGTTAGGGTTAGGGTTAGGGTTAGGGTTAGGGTTAGGGTTAGGGTTAGGGTTAGGGTTAGGGTTAGGGTTAGGGTTAGGGTTAGGGTTAGGGTTAGGGTTAGGGTTAGGGTTAGGGTTAGGGTTAGGGTTAGGGTTAGGTTAGGGTTAGGGTTAGGGTTAGGGTTAGGGTTAGGGTTAGGGTTAGGGTTAGGGTTAGGGTTAGGGTTAGGGTTAGGGTTAGGGTTAGGGTTAGGGTTAGGGTTAGGGTTAGGGTTAGGGTTAGGGTTAGGGTTAGGGTTAGGGTTAGGGTTAGGGTTAGGGTTAGGGTTAGGGTTAGGGTTAGGGTTAGGGTTAGGGTTAGGGTTAGGGTTAGGGTTAGGGTTAGGGTTAGGGTTAGGGTTAGGGTTAGGGTTAGGGTTAGGGTTAGGGTTAGGGTTAGGGTTAGGGTTAGGGGTTAGGGTTAGGGTTAGGGTTAGGGTTAGGGTTAGGGTTAGGGTTAGGGTTAGGGTTAGGGTTAGGGTTAGGGTTAGGGTTAGGGTTAGGGTTAGGGTTAGGGTTAGGGTTAGGGTTAGGGTTAGGGTTAGGGTTAGGGTTAGGGTTAGGGTTAGGGTTAGGGTTAGGGTTAGGGTTAGGGTTAGGGTTAGGGTTAGGGTTAGGGTTAGGG